>OW121699.1:41325460-42726643 GCA_933228785.1 Lasioglossum pauxillum
AGAGAGAGAGAGAGAGAGAGAGAGAGAGAGAGAGAGAGAGAGAGAGAGAGAGAGAGAGAGAGAGCTGTGAGGGAGGTGAAGTTCCGGCTGATGCGACCGGAGCCACGGCAATCCTCTCAAATCCTTTTAAGTCCATTCGTCTAATTTTATGCTCGCTAACACTGATGCGTCTTTTACGAGTGTCTCCGTAGCATTCGCCCCATCAAATCTACGAACACATCTTTTTCACCGCTCTGCGGATTTATTTCTCTTATGAGTGAATAACACCGAAAAATGTCACGTTCCTCGCGCAAAGCCGACTCGCTTGGCTGACCTCAGTGCATCGCGACTGAAGCTACGAACGTATTCTTCCACTCTTCGTCATTGGCTGCAGTATAATAAAATGGTCAGCCTCGTGAAATCGATCTACAGAAGTTCGGATCAAATAAATATCTTATCGGTAAACCTTTCGATGTGCTACCTCCTTTTCGATTTCGGTGACCTTCAAGTATGTTACCAAGGTCACTATTCTGAACAACATTTTCTTTCGAAGTTTCTGCGGTTTAGTTTGCATACACGCTATACGTACAGACTGCATCTGACTAAGGGACTAAAATATTTTACTATAATCTTGTAAGAGAGCGCGTAAGTTTTGACCAATGGCTTTACACTTTGACCTTGAAATTCAAGTCCAAGTCAATTACATTTATGGATATAAAAATAAAATATGATTAATTCTAATATTGATAATAAAACTCGTTGTCTAAGCTGAAGGAGGCCACCTAAATATCTCCATTATTTTTAATGGCACAAAAAAATATTATTTGCATAATTTAAATGGTATCCAAGGAGGAATATCATAGAAGAACAATTTTTTTGGTCCGGTTATTTTTTCATAGTTTTTTCAAGGTCATCGTTATTTTTTATCGGGAAAACTTATTTTTTTGTATTCCATCTTGTTAATGACTTAAGGATATCCAAATGTATTTTTTCCGCCGTTATAAAACGGAATAAAAAAAGTTTCCCCGATAAAAAATAACGATTTCCTTGAAAAAAGTATGAAAAAGTAACCGGACAAAGAAAGAATTATTCTTCTATGATATTCCTCCTTCGATACCATTTAAATTATGTCATAAATACTTATTATGTCATTAAAAATAAAGGAGATATTTAGGTGGCCTCCTTCAGCTGAGACACCCTGTACGTAGCAGCTTATTTTATTCATGACGAAATACAACATCGATATTTGGCCATAAAATTTAAATTTTGATAACAATAATCGCAGCCCGGAAAAGCCATTTAAAATGAAAGAGAATGTATACCCGAATTTTCGGAATATTCAATAACATATTGTAAACAAAAACGGAAGGTCTATTAAAGAATTTATCCTTCGCGTGCTAAATCGGTGCTCCGTTTTCAATCGTAAAAGCCAATGGGCGCGCGTTAATCCGATTTATATGTAATTCGGCTCAAATATCACGGGGAAAGTTGTATCCGTTACATTAACGCGTCGCGATAACCCGATAACGATGTTACAGAGGAATGGAGCGTGTTACCCGGTCGAATATTGGCTTTTACACCTGTCCCCCACGCACGAATTATTAAATTGATACACGCGGAACGGCCGTGTAATTCGCGTGCATCACCGCTGTCGAATGTAATCGACACGTGGCCGAATTGTATAGCGTCGCTGCCCATTCGGATAGATAGAGAGAGATAGAGAGCGAGAGAGAATTCAGCACATCGAAGGTAATCCAATTAGAGGGAAATTCGCCAAGTAACACCGATAAAATTTTCATCCGCCGACTGATGCCATGCTCTGGATGTGTATATCGCTATGATATTTTAATAGGTATTTAGTTTGTTGCGCGCAGCCGCTGGCCGTGTCCATTTGGACTTCCGCAAAAATCCTGTCTCAGCTGTATGTATACGTATACACGGCACAGGACGAATAAATTCGTCATTAGATTTACGGGCAGCGAACAGGTTTTACTTCCAACGCACTCTCGGCTCGGCGAGTCTCTCCTCGTTCATTTAGGATTAGGCCGCGTCCATTGGATTTACCGAGTTTTTCCGACAGTCCGGCAAATCCTGTATCTCCGGCTAACGATGATTCGATACACCACGCTTCGATCCGGCAGCGTACCGTCCATCGGGTCGCCCCGGCAATCGCGTTATCATAATATTTTTCCGATTATCCGGGGAAGATTCAAGGATTTTCCTGGCTCGCTGACCGGCTGCCAATTATTTTCGGATTAAATTACAAGTGAAACAGAATCGAGAAAATTGCATTACTTGCCGAAAATTCTGCTATGTGGTAACACAAACGAATCAAACTGCACTATCGAAAATAAGCATCATTAAAATTTTCGAAAAATAAGTATGGTAATACTTTTATGTAGAGCACAAAATAACTGCATCAGTCGATGCAGTCAAAAATGTAGGTTTCCATAAAAAAAAGGCTGTTGTATTTCCTGATGCATTGAAATTATTTGCATATTATGCTCAGCCCGATGCCAGGTAACTTTGATCTACAGTATTTCAGTATCTACAGTATTAGTATTTATATACAGATTGTTAATATGTATAACAGTCCCTTTTATTTGCAACCGCTTAGAGGACACTGTTCCAGTTGCGTGGGACACCCTGTACATCAGTCTCGTTTCGGACTCGGTAGATCTGGTGTTAAAACTCGGATAATTGGCGAGTAGATACGTTGTCTCTGTAGGTACGTCGAGGCCTGTAATTAAGACATCGCGTGGAAATTTATTTTCCAGTTTCGGAGGACATCCCGTCCTAAGGAAATTGCTCGACAAGGAAATTGCTTGTCCTTATCGACAGGCGACTGCAGCGCGTGCACTGTACGCCATACAGGAAGCGGACACGCGAGCGAGCGAACAAGCTAGCGTACGAGCGACGCGACTAGACACGACGCGATAATGATTTCCGATAATGATCTAGCTGCGGGCTGACGTCCGACGTTGTTTAAAGCGTTTTCACACGACGACACTGTCGCCTCTGCCGGCTCCTATGTCGTCGAGGCCGATGTTAGCGGTGGCGTTTTGAATTCCTCGAGGGATGATCGCGCTTTGATGAGGGTGAGAACGCCCCGGGGGTTAACTCGTATTTCACGTGAGGCTTGTTGTCGGGTGATAGGCATTAAAATGGCGAACGGCGCATCGATCAAAGGCCTGACAGATTTTAGATTGCTCTCTCGCACGCGGTGCCCGCGTTGCGTCGTTTCGACGTTTTCGTGGTTCCGAACCGAGTCGGGCCAGCGCGGCGCGTCGCGAACCGAACCGACACGATGCGAAAGGGGGACGCGTTATGAGATTTCATTGCACGGAGAAATTCTCTACGCCATATCCATCGCGAGAGATATTCGTATGACGGATCGACGGGCGACTATTTAAATTCGAGAGAACGGAATGATCGCTACCGCCGCGCCGGGCCAGGCACGATATCGGGCTAGTAGATGAAACTGTCAGGATACGTTACGCGCGATTCAGTAAAAGCACCGAATACGAACGCGCTGTATTCTGGACTCGTATAATTTTTCTTCTATTGCGTCGCGATCTAACAACCTCAGCAAGCCTGCAAGGAATCAGTCAAGAGCGCCCAAAATACATACTTTACGAGATATTTGACAATTTGTGTCAGAGTAAACACGGCATTAGTTCCTACAATTCATGTGGAGAGTTTGGATACTTCTTGTATAGTAAAGTTCGTTTCTGACACTAATATCTCGTGAAGTATTGACATTTCGATGACCTTGGATTAGTAGGTACTTTTATATGTAGGATAATAGAAGGAATCGATTGGTTTAACAACAAAATTGGGTTGCTTTAAAGAATAAAGTCCAGTTGCACTTGGCGAATGCATCGGTGCATTCACATAAAAAATAAGGCCATCGGAAGTTAGGATGTATTATAACATATGATGTTGTCCTCTATCATGTTCTCCTATTTTTATTTAAAAAAGAGCAGTAGCTTGTCCTAGTTCCCAGAATCACGCTGTATATTTGTAACATTTATAAAAAATTAAAATATTTATAGTCTATTGGGTTGGCAAATAAGTTCGTTCGGTTTTTTACATTGGAATAAATCACAAAAACCGAACGAACTTGGTTGCCAACCCAATAAAAGGTGATTGATGATTATTGAAGTCCGAATATCCGGAATTACGTGTACTATACGAACGTCTTGTTATTCCCAGAGACACTTTTTATCATAAGTGTTGGAAACTCAGATTTTCCTGGCTCATTGTGTCTTAACGATAACGAGAAACGCTAGTATTCCGCAAGCTCCGACCAAATATGAGAACTCAATCGCCGTTAACTCCCGATGGCCGAATCGATTCAACCATTCGGTATTTACTCCTTCCAGACGACCGGCCCGGCCGTTTCGAGACTGACCGAGGGGTCCGGATGGCATGCTATTATCATGCGTGACTATTGTTGGACAGAGAGTTACCTCGGTCCTTTGAGCCAGCCCGATATGAGCATATTTGAACTCACGCA
Source organism: Lasioglossum pauxillum (assembly GCA_933228785.1). Taxonomy (NCBI): domain Eukaryota; kingdom Metazoa; phylum Arthropoda; class Insecta; order Hymenoptera; family Halictidae; genus Lasioglossum; species Lasioglossum pauxillum. The sequence goes on from OW121699.1 coordinate 41,329,959, forward strand.
CACGGACTCCTGGTCGAACGACGACGCGACGAGCTCTGGCATTCTGCCTACAAGGTGTTTGAATTTAATCAACCCGCTCATGCGATCGAGATGCATTCGTCGCACTAACTCGCACTCAAAGCCCGATTAACATCAAATACCATTATGATGCTACTCGTCACAGATCACTGCTTAAGCTGTTACGCCACAACGGCGCGGCGGCGCAAAGTCATACAGTATGGACTCTGACGCGACACTTTTATCGGAAATTATCTCAAAATATTTTCGTCGTTTCTAATTACTAGCTAATTTCGTTTAGGGCTTCATTGTTTCCCTGTCCTTGTATCCCCTTGTAAATTTTACTCATCTAAAATTTTATTTGTAACATTTTAGTTAAATTAACCCTTAGCACTCGAGCGGTGACTCTGATAGGCGTCACTAAAAATTGCTGTACTATTACGCACAATATCGTTGATATTATTAAATATGTTGGTATCTAATCAATTACTACACATTTACGTATTGTATGAGGTATTATATCAATTTAATATCCAAAAAATGATATAACATGGAATTATTCTTGGTCGGAAGAAATTATTAATTTTCGAGTTAAATTTTCTCGAGAAATTTTATGAATTTTTCTAGATATTATGCAATGGCCACAGCTAACTAACTGTTCACTGATGTTCTGTCACTTTGTACAGAAGATGTCGAAGTTACGAAATAGATAAATAAAGTTACTTGTTCGATGTTTCAAAAAACATTCCGGGAGTAGCGAGCACTCGTAAAAGCGACGTAATTTCGTTAGAGTCTGTAGACGCGTATAATGTTTCTGGTTAGCTGCGAGGCGCTAACAAATTCATCCCCTCTGGTTGAGCGATCGATTCCTTTACTTTTTCATTGGCAGAACCGGTAATCGCAGCGCGAATTAAAAGTCTTGGGCTTCACTCCCCTAAGGAAGTATCTCGCGCAATGACAGATAAGCTTTTTCTATCTTTGCTCCATTGTCGGAGAGCTGCAGCGGAAACATTGACTGATCGGCGAGACACCCTTAGAATATATAATTACCAACCCCCTCGGCTGGAACCGTCAGCCTCCGCTTTCCTCGTTCTTTCGCCGCGACCCGCAGCTCGGGCTGGTTGGTACAACACCCCACTAATAGGGGATGACTGTAGCGTGACGTCACCGGGTGGAATAGAGCGAGGAACCGCGAGGGTGAGAAAGAGAGGACCCGCGTGATTGATTGGCCCATTCAAATGCTTATGAACGCCCGTCGTAAGAGAGTCAGAAGTTCGTTGGTAGCTGATTGGCCTGACGACCTACGCCGAGAGAGGATCGCTCCTCGATCAGTCTTTCGATTGTCATACGCGGAGATAAATAAATTATTGTCCGAAGATGTCGATCCTAATGGAACCTGGTTAGAAGACGACATACGTCATTTTGTACCATACAATGGAAACGTTTAAGTCGCTGAAAAGATTTACGGATCGTGTAACGTATAGCGGAGGACAAAAGAATGTTTAAAATTGGAATTTCTGTATATGGGTGTTAATAACTTTATAGCTGGACTTTTAAATAATGAAAACTAGACACCGGATTCTATGTCGTAGGTGTAAGTAAAACAGTAAATACATCAGAAGAATTTAGAGTATATTGTAATATTATTTTCTATAATGGTAATATCTGGTGATCTACCCTGTATAAACTATTAAAAGTTTGCGCGCCAATTGCAAGACAACAGGAGCTAAATATAAATTTACCTTCTTCACTAATAATTTTAATGTAGCGAAAATAATATATTATATTAATACTCTTAAAGTCTTTTAATCTCTTCAATGTTTGAAATTGCATCCACTCATTTTTGTCGTAAATGCATAAAATCCGGAATGATACGGATAATAAGACATTATTTTACAGTAAAAAATTATTGACTACGTAAATCAGACTGTGTATGCATATATTTAATAATAAATTGGGTCAGCGTGAACAATTCACCACTCATAATACGGTCTTGTAGTTGGGAATGCGAATGTGCTGTAAAATATTCGTCGAATTGATTATACCTCCACCGCGAGCATTGTCATTTATTAATGTATCGAATCACAGCAGGATAATGTCATTTAAAAATGGAGACTGGTCATTTTCCGTGCATTCGCGATTGCTTATTGACGCTGGTCGACCGATCCCGGATAGTTTTCCGAATCCACGGGGGGGTTTGATTAATTAATCCATCTCACGGTGTCGAAACGAGCGGTGTGCATGGAATTTCAGTTTGAATGCATATTGGTAGCTGCAAACAGTGGGGGGAGGGGCGTTTGGCTTTCATGGAGGGGAATCAATATTCCGTGTCCACGGATTGACATGAAATATTTTTTGATATTAGTGCTTATTACCTGGCCGGCGAACGGGTTTAACCATCACCGACAAATGGAAATGTCTCGTTCTGATTCACGCGTACGCGCACCCCATTTCGCGACCGGGCGTTTAACGTGTCCACCGTGGTCGTTTATCTGGCTTCCGATTATTCTTCCACATTGATGAAAAAAGCATCGGTTACGCCCAGCTGCGATGACAAAGAACACCGGTTTAAACAGTAATTCTGTCTTCCATAAAACTAAAATACCGTAACTTTTTATGCAACAAACTTAATCGTCTGTTTTTTTGCAAAAGAATCTCTGTTGATTAAATTCAGTCATCCAATAAGTCCATTGTCCGTATTCATCCCCCGACAAAAAAGAAACTCTCCCACGGACTCACCTTATCGACTTCCTGACCCTACAGCGATACAACCGATAATCTATCTAATCCTTCAGCCGCCGCCGGCTCACGGGGCAGAAAAAGTTTTTTCGGCCTTGTTCCGGTCGTCTCGTAAACGGCGTGAAGTTTTCCCGTGAAATTGGGTCGGCCGTGTAGGACCATGATCGGAGGGGAGAGTATCCTGTTCTATGTATCTCCTGTCCGGCTTCCTCTCTTTTTCTACGATCGCGTAAAAAATGCAATGGGCATTAAGCAATCCTCGGGATGGCCGATGGTCGTCTGCGAACGATGAACGAAAGCGCACGGGACCGTGAATGATCGAGGACCGATCTACCGACGGCGTTCACGATTATTTCGAAATTTGGTTACACGCGATACGATTTGCTCTCGTTCCGTCTCCTTTCTTCCGCCTCCGGAGATCCTGTTATTTACTTCGGTAATCTCGTATGACGGATCGCCACCCTCCTCCGTCTTTTCTCGTCCGTCTCCAGGGGTTGATACGAATTTACTTAGAGGGCTGATTTTCCCGCCAGTAGTTTTCTGTCCTGACTGTGACCGGTCATTTGTCCGGACCTTATCGCACCCGAGGGACTGACCGAAGGATATCCTGACCCGAGGCTGCCTTGTACTGGATGTTAGATGCATTTCCAAGTGGCTGTCCCGTACGTGCACCGTACGTCGCTTCAGGTAGAATAAAACCGAAAGTAGAGAACGAACGACCTCGTCGCGTTTATGACTTTAAATCTACCGCGTTTAACGAACCATAAACTTCTTAAGAATATACAACGCCGTCTTTACGGCCTATTAATGTACACAAATGAGAAAGGGAATTTCAGTCGCATCATCTCGTCGCGTCGACACTTCGACGTTCTCCCGCTATTCAGACGCCCGTATGCTGTGTTGATACTTCGTCGTTCGAGCGAAATTTATGCTCTGCCCAGCTCGCTACACACGTTATCCATCTCGCTCGGCGTTACGATCGCGGCGTAAGTAATTTTGTTTCCTGCTATTGACATTGACTTCACTTGACACCGTTTAACACGCCAAATTGTTACCGACTCTTGTTCCCGCGATTTCGAATAATTTCATCAATTTTCTTTCACGAAAGTATTTTTCAATGCAGTGGAGGACAACAATATTCGGACACCCTTCACGAACGACCAATTTTTTTCCAATTTGGCAAAACGACTTGAACTTTGTTGACATGTTAGAACGATTAGTTTACTGTTTAGAAATTACTATTGAACGAAATTGCGAAGGAAAAATTTCAAACATGCTTTTTGTAAATCTGAATAAGTTGTGTACATGTACAATGTTTAATTGAAATCGTATACATATGCATATGTACATACAGTGAGTGTACAAAGTATTCGTACACTTTTTAAAAATTAATAACTTTTTTTATAATTGCACCAAACGACCTGATTTTTTATAATCAATTAGAAGCAATGGTTTACGAAATGATATGCAACAAAGATTTTCCAAAAAGGTAAGACTTTAGAAAACCCCCCCCCCTTCCTTTCGACATGTGACATACGTCATTCTATTCGTTTTGACATGCTGAACACAAAATGTGCGTGTCATTTTTGGCTGAAATGAATAGTTTTCGAGATATTCGTGAAAAACTATCGCTAATATGTACTGTATTGAATTTTTCGTATTCCTCCACGCTCTGCGGCAACGTAAACCAGTCCCGGCGCGGCGTTTGTTTACATTTTGCTTCTAAACATTAGAGAGAAATCAGGGTCTTTCAATTTTGATAGACTACTCCTGAATTTCCGTATGCGTGGTCGGGCCGGCCTAACGGCCGGCCCTCTCCGCCCCCCCACCTAACCTAACCCTCGTGCTGACGCACACGCACAGCATGGACGTGCACGTATACACAAAATTCAATGTGTAGTAACTGCAGTTTTTCACGAATATCTCGAAAACTATTCATTTCAGCCAAAAATGACACTTACATTTTGTGTTCAGCATGTCAAAACGAATAGAATGACGCATGTCAAATGTCGAAAGGAAGGGGGGGTTTTCTAAAGTTCAGCCCCAAAAATTATAATTTACAAGGTTACATGCAAAAATAAAAATGGAATTTTTTAAAACTTTTTTATTTGGGTCCTTAATGAAAATTGAAAGTATACGTTTAGTAGATCTATGTTAGTTATACACATGCTGAAAATTTTATTGACATCGATTAACACACACACGAGCTACAAGCGGTTAAAAATTGTGAAAATCGTGGTTTTACACAACTTTTGATCAGTTTCTGCTTTAAATCCACAGAATCGTACATCTTTCGATGCGTGTCGTTTTTTCCTGCGTCAACCGACCTCGATTAAATTTGCAGTATGTGTATAATTAACATAGATCTACAAAACATATATTTTCAATTTTTTTTAAGGGCCCAAATAAAAAAGTTTTAAGAAATGCCTTTTTTATTTTTGCATGTAACTTTGTAAATTATAATTTTTGAAAAATCTTTTTTTCATATCATTTCGTACAACAATACTTCTACTGGATTATAAAAAGTCAGGTCGTTTGGTACAATTATGAAAAAGTTATCAGTTTTTAAAAAGTGTATGAATACTTTGTACACCCACTGTATGTAGATATACAATAATTACGGCAGTAGTGATTTTGTATTTGGTAAATCGTTTTAAAATTGTTCGATTATTCGAACCGCTTCGGTCCCAAGTAGTTCGGTTAATCGAGGTTCTACTGTACGATGGGGTATCGATGAATTGTGTACGTGCGTAGAGCAACAAGCTAACCACTGAATTTTTCGGTCCACTTAATCGAACAATGTCGAACGGGTGAGGGTTGTTTGGCAACGTTTTGGTAAATAGATGTTAATGCGTGCCATCTTCGGCAGGGGCGAGGTTTTCGACGAGTCGCGCCACACCCTGCGACGAGATTGTAAAGGACGGGCATCAGGGCGGACAATGTATTAAGTACCAGAGGGACACCATTCACGAGGGATTACCTTAAACGCACGAGCAGGTCCCATTGTCTAAACTGATGGTCCAATCCAACTGGCGCAGGGTACTAACTGAATTCGCCGGAGGCGTCGACACGAAGAGCCATCTTGACCGATTGGATACACCGGATCTCTGGTTTCGCTAGCATACCATCCTTCCTTGAGACATCGAGGTATCACTGCGGTAGATGCCGGTCTGGAATCGTCGCAATCCGACGTGCGAACGCCCTATCTACTTTGATAGCGACGCGTAAATTGATTCAGACTCACCTGGAATTTTATCGCGCGTCATAATTGCGCTGTCGTCCTCGTTAACGACGGGCATAAAGCGGAGACGATACAAGGATGTCTTCGTTCAAAGAGTCTCGCGTCTACGTCGTTCCCGCGCAGTAGCGGTGAGGTAATATGTTTAATGCAGAGACACCGGCTGGCAATAAATTCATCGTCCCTACCGATAGTATGTGTGGCTAATGATGATATAAATTAGCAATTTAATTCATTGCGTGCCGATGATTCAAGGCCGCGAGAGTCTTAAAATAGTATGAAGGCCGCGTGACCGCTAGATTGTTTACGCAGCTAGCATGAAAACATCGAGGAAAAAGCTTTTTGCCATACGTTGACCCAACCCACGGCGCGTGACACGAGGCATGAGGATCTGTATCGGGTGTGTCAGTCGCGGTTTACTTCTTCTTTCGGTAGTATCGTCGCGTTTCGTTACCAAAATATGATTCTAATACCTGCACTAGCTCAAGTGTGTGTGTGTGTGTGTTAGTCCTTAAGTGGACTTTTAAAGTGCAACACTTAATTATGGTGCTTTGCAACAGTAAAAACGTAGTGCGATTATAGGGAATTGTGTACGTCATTGTGTAATATCGACAGTATTGTGCATAATTAGTAGCTTAAACTGATGACACTTTAAGACCTGACGTACTACTGCTCACTTGAACAGCCTGGCTTGAATTTGCTGTTGAACTCTTTCAGGATGCTATGAGATGATGCTAAGCTTCAGAGACACCACATGTAGAAATCGGAACTTTCATTATATGCTCGCGGCATCGGTTGTTCCAGTTTTCGTAAGTATATATTTGTAAACATTCTATATAAATTGTTGAAATATAAATCACGTGCCTCTTGTTATTCTATACTTTTTTATTACTACGCTTATATTAGCTTGCCGGGTCATCGTTGTTGTCGTTGTTGTATGCGTCAATCTTGTAATCGAATTTTAAACCACATCCCGATGAGCTAGAGACTTGAAACTTTAAACATAGCTCAGAACTGGATGACAATGCAATATAAAAAAACAAATTAAAAAAGAAACTGTGCGTCTAGGAGAAAAAAAATGTAATATTAACCGTCCCACCTCGCCGCGCGTCGCTCAGTAGTACCTCATCGCGTTCGGCGATCCCCACTCCCCGCGCCAGCGCTCCCTACTCCATTACGTCTTCCCACTCCGACTCATCCCCACTCCACTGACTTACTTCGCACCGAAGGAGCTCGGTGTGGTGTTTCGTTCATTCAGTTCCATTTCGGACAAGTTCGGACTCCATCAAGAGACGGCGTCTCTCGGAGTCATCCCCTCATTCTATCTCGCGTATTTCCATATCTTGCATTTCTGTATCTTACTACAATATTTCATACCAGTATTACTATATCTTTCGTTACATTTAAAAAAGACTAAAAAGTAGAAAATAAAAAATACACTATAAAAAAACTTTTTAAAAACCACGCTTATATTAAAATGCACTAAAAAGGAAAAAATAATTTTATTATTAGATTAGACATCAGTGACTATAAATAAAAGCGTGGAGCGCTAAACTATATGACGTAATCTTCGTGGGTGCTCCACGCTTTTATTTATAGTCACTAATGTCTAAAAAAATTGTTTTCTCCTTCTTAGTGCATTTCAATATAAGCGTGGTTCTTAAAAAATTTTTGTTATAGTATATTTTTTTTTATTGTATAGTAGTTGTAACCTCCAATAAGAGGTTATTCTGCAGTCTGTTTTACATACATAATATTAAATTAATAACCTTATACTAATATGTAGTTAATGTAATAAGTACATATCAGTTGTTGGAGGCTTATTCTATACTTCCATCATCCTTCAACATAAATGAAATAAATGATAAAAACGAAATTAATTTATCGCATGAAATTGTATCGTAGTGGTTGCTCTGTTATTTAAATTTAAATTATGAAATTGTGCGTTGACGATAAGTTTCTCATGTCAGTCGTAACGTCGCGTCGAGTCAATGTTCTCGTGCGACATCGTCCGTCCGCCGAGTCTCGTTAATTACAGGTAAGAGATCTATGAACCGCAGTTATCTAACAGTTGGTGTACACATAAGACTCGTTGAACTTGAAACATGCCTAACGATTAATTCAGTTTATCCATATCTTCGGGACATTATCGGGGCAGAGTCAATAACAGCGTCTCTGACACGCCGGTTCGCCGGTTGAAATGACAGAAGCGTAGGCCGGTTAAATAATTACGTACACTCGATTGGAGCCGGTCATTGAGGATTCTTCGTGCAAACAGCTTGTCCCTCGGCCGCGCAGCACCGGCCGGTAGCCTCTATCCGCTCGAGAATCTAATCAAACATTTATGCTAAATCACGAAACAATCCGCACGGAATCAGCAAATAAAAGGGCCTGTAGCCCCATTTCGCCGCCCTTAAAGCCCTCGCCTGGTCATTTGACTCTTCTATTTACTCGTGCCCGACGGACAAAAAGTTGATGGACATTCCGCGCCGGACAAAAGGCTCCGGATTGAGCAAGAGGATGGGCGTGGGAGGGCGGGCAGAAACGAGAGAGGCCACCGGTAGTATGTAAATTCTTAGGGTTAGCCTCCGCCAGACAGAGAGTTGGCTTTAGGGCGCATTTGCATGGGCCGGGCATTTGTGGCAACAACTACCTCCGCCGAGGTCCTCCTGATTGCCCTCGTTTATTAAGATTAACTTTTCTCCGTTGTAATCTCGGACACCGAGCAGTCCCTTAATGCCGGCGACCGCCATTGTTTCCCGGAGATTCCGATTACGCGGGAATCGGCGCGATTTACCGGCCCTCGGGACACACCTTATCCCGATATACGATCGATTGGGACGCGTTCGCTTTTATTAATCGAGAATAATTATTCCGTGACGTGGAACGTCTTATTGGTCGGCTTCGGAGCAATTATCGTTGAGTACGGCTGTATAAAATACGACGCGGAAGTAGCGCAAAAAGTGATACGGGTGCGTTTCGTGCCCGGCCTGGCCGGCCCAACCCGGTGCATAGTGGTCTAGGAATCCGCTTTTTGTTGTGAAAATTCAATTTTCAGATTTTCATATTTCAGGACCTTTCAAAACCAAGAAATTCAAAATGCTTGTATTAGATCTTTGGTCTGGACGATAGTACGCACTGTGAGTTTTGTTAACACGATTTTTCAAATATTTCCAATGATCTGACACAGAAATGTTTCCAACACAAGTTGATCTGCATTCACTTTACTACAAGTTTCAATGTAAAAAATTGAAAACAAAATTTTTCTATGAAAAAATGAAGCGTTATCTCAATTTTTAAAATTAATTTATATTTTTTACTTCATAATATTCTAACTGGTATACCGAGATGAATTCAACGACCTATAATAATATAACATTAAACCTTGAAATAACGCTACAATAGTTTCGGTCACAAAAAGCGGGTTCTCCGATCACTGTGCGGCGTACAACTAACATTAAGTGTTGTAATAGCTAGGTTTATGTTTTCTTGCATCATCAACGGGGCAGTAAGAAAACTGTGCGCGGATAACCGTACACCGGGACCAGCTCAACGTAACAATTAAGTCTCGACATTATTAGTCGTCTTTTCAATAAGCGTACGAGACTAGCTTGCACACGTTCCCGCAGTGTACAAGTCCACGCCGCCGCGTTGGTCGTCGCGCCGTGTAGATGTGCGTCGTTTCCTAGAAGTATGGAAATTTGCGCGGATACATAAGTGGTACACGTACGCGTGCCGAGCCACGTTATTGCCTTTCTTCGCAGCGATATAGAATCGAAAGTGCGCATTCGGCTTTGCGGTTGCTTTCTCCTGTATATTTCGAAACATATGCGTCATTCTGTATCTTGGCTTCGTAGATGTTAGTTCGGGAATCAAATTTTCCATTTCATGTTACACCGTCTCATGAATTATTTAAAAAAATTTTTTTGCATTGTGGACACTCGGAAACGTCAATGGTTTGACTCCTTAATTTCGTTCATTTTTACTGGCCAAATTAAATGATCAAACTGACTTGCTTGTACGTGAAGTTCGATCGTAATTATACGAATAACCTCGTGCGAAGAGATTATGGATGTAGTCCCCCTTTCGCCCTCAGGATTCGCGCCTTTAGAGTGAAAACAGAAAACCCCGGGCCACAGTGCGCTGGATCGAAAAATTTAGTGACATTTTGTTATAATTCTTGAACCATAAGAGATATCGGGATGGAATTTACACTAAAATTCATTTAAAGAATAGTTACTTTTAACTGTAGACAAATACATTTTTTTTTATTTTCTAAACAATAATTTTTAGTTAATTTTCATTGATATTTTTTATTAAAATAAAATTGTTTAAGTATAATCTCCCGAACTATTTTTTACTTACTAAATATGTATTTTATATTTACATTTCATACATGCAATGTTTTATGGAATACGTAAAATATAAATTCGAGAAATCTTTCTATAATAAACGCATACAAAATGTACCGAGGAGGTAAAAATGCCTCACAAGCGTGTCAAAAGATATTTTTTATAATAATTATAAATAATTTTTTCAATTTAATTGTTTTAAAATCATGTCCATCCTATATATTACGACCTTTGTTATTTCGTATTATTTCACGTATGTGTAATGTGTTTATAAAAGATAAAAATATGAACAAATATGTAAGAAATATAAAAGATAAGCGAAATAATCTTACCATTACGTTTTTAAATTGATGTTAACAGGTAAACTTTTGATAAATTTGTTTAGTTTAATTAATTACTAAATCTGCAGCTTCTGGATATCTGCAGGCATAAAAACTGAGATTGAAATTATTACATTCAACAAATATTGTCAGATATAAAATGTAATCTAATTAACATAGATGAAGGTGCATAAACAACTCACGTCTCGATAATCTAAACAGTTCGCTAGAAGAGTCTGTAATTGTTAACTATGATTCAATTGCAGATATACTTACCCAAAAACAGTGATACTCACTAAGAAAAACCTAGAAACTCTTAGCCAAGTTACATTATTACCGTTCATTATATTTTTAACAATAAAATTAATAGATTAATTATATTATTGTTAAAAATTGCATACTTTTAGGTAGGTATGAACTTTTAATGTAATTGCAGAAATATTCATATTTGGATGGTATTTAATTACTTATGTATTACTATATGTGAGTTGATATACGTCAAGTGACACGTCCCGGTAACTTTAAACAATCATAATTTGTTTAAACGGATCAGTCCGAATATGATTTTTGTGGGGATATGTAGACGAAGGTCTAATGAAAATGATCTAATTTGTCTGAAGAGGTCTAATCAGGTCCATTAAAAGATATACCTTGCAAATTCTAAGAAAGTATACAGATTTTATTAATTTCATTATAAAGAAATCAAGGACTGTTTTTCATTTACATAAAAGAGGCAGAAGAAATATTAAATAGGATAATCAGAACACCTCGATGAAAAGAAACAATTTTTGGCTGAAAAATACTGCATCCCAAATGTCTATCTTTGTGAATTTATATTAACTATAGTTTTTGTGGACAAATATTAATTTCTTCAGCTTCGATGTTGATGGACATTTAGGAATCAATACAAATTTATTAGAAATCGATATGAGAATGTTGAATTTTTCGTGAAATATCACTAAATTTCTCGATCCAGCCCACTTTGCGGCCGGTCGCTGCATTTTCATTGCACACGGCCGCCGTTTCTCATTCTTTTTCGCTGTTCGCTAGGAGCAACACGTCATTACAATGAGGTTTAAATAATAGTAATTAAGGGAAAAATGACCAAAAGGAAAGCCGAGAGTATCAACGAGCTGAATGACAACACGATCATTAACGCGATATTATATCACATTTTATTATGATGCTTTTCCGTGAGCATTGCAAGCGATCCGTCCCGACTACAATTTTCAGTACCTGGAATCGATCTAAAATTGGATATCTGCACACTCCCAAAATTTATCTCTCCGTGGTAGTTTTTAGAAGAATTAAACACTCGAGAACCAGCCCTTTCAAGGAAGTACAATATTTTTGAACCCCCTGTATTCGTTTCCTTTATTTGTAGTAGCGTCTTGTGATGGAACAACGACCTGCTTGCAACAAGAAAGAACAAAATGCACGTGAAAATTGTTCTATCTAGACATTGTGATTTCTATTTACCTGTATAGTATTTATATTGTAGCGTCACTTAAAATACAGTTCAACTACGAAATTATTGCTGCTGCAGCGAATCATTTGCGTCTGAATATCCTTGGGTGTCCTGGTTGAATTGTATTACACACGAAATCTGCATTTCGAGTATTACGAAACGGGAAGGCGGCTGACCCTTCTAAACTGGGAAGTCATCCTGTTATATAATAGAACGGTTGATTACATCAGGCGTACTCGCGCCCTCACTTGGCAGAAATCGAGCCCGCGTCATTTATCAAGCTCGATGCCACCCGTTTCTTCTGTCCTTTCACTCACCCGACACGACGTGAGCGCCGTTTTCACGTTCCAATTTGTATTACGCGCCACTCTCACTCTGTTCTTCTGTAGGATTGATCCGGCGTATCGATATACGCGAACGGTGACATCAGGGAATCAGCCGGCACCTATCTTCCGTGAGACATCATCATTCCATTTCCGTGCAGTTCGTCTATCTGTCGTGCTCGGAATTTCAGTCGCGGTGCCGCAGCAATCGATCTTCCGTGCGATACGGGAAGGAAATGGAAATTACGAACGTCACATTTCGTTCCTCCCACTCTCTCATTTATGACGAACTCCTCCGACCGTTCACGGACCACATTTTTATGTTCGCCTTTCTAACGATCGGTCAACGATGACGCATTACTCGTGCAATCCCCATGACGCGTAACCTCCTTCGCCAAGCTTCACTGACCGAAATAGACCCATTGCATTTGATGAACAATTCTTTCACCCATGAGTTGGTAGTCGATAGTGCTGGACTGATGAAATATTTATCAACAGGTAGAAATGTATTCGTGACATTGTGATGTGCATAGAAGCGTAAGAAATTATTGTACATACAGGGTCAGGCACCAAAGACTCCCACCGAAAATATCTCCGTTGTTTTTAGTAATACGAAAAAATGTTTCAGGAAGAAAATGTTTGGTTCAGTAGGGCAATTATTATGACGGAGAAGTTTTATTTCTCTAGGTTATATTTTTCGATAATTTAAGGTCACCGTCGTTTTTTTTTTAAATGGAACCACGCATTTTGATTAGTGTAACATTATAGCTAATGAAAAAACAAATTCAGCCATGTATACAGGGTGTCCCAAAATTCGTGAACATCCTGGAAATGGGAGGTTACTGAGACCATTTGAAGCGACATTTTCCTTTGCAAAAATGTTATCCGCGGCTTTGTTTAGGAGTTATTAACGAAAAACACGGACCAATCAGAGCGCGACCTAAACGCGAGTTGGCACAGTCAGCCCGGCGCGCCAACTGTCGATTGGCCGACTGTGCCAACTCGCGTCTAGGTCGCGCTCTGATTGGTCCGTGTTTTTCGTTAATAACTTCCAAACCAAGCCGCGGATAACATTTTTGCAAAGGAAAATGTCGTTTCAAATGGTCTCAGGAATCTCCCATTTCCGGGATGTTCTGGAATTTTGGGACATCGTGTAATATGTTGACCTTCAAATGACCTTTGATAGAGTTATTCTTCAAAAAGTACAATTTAACGTACGAAGACCCTGTTCGTGAATACCGTACACTACTAAGGTTCCGAGAGCCTTACCCTGTATACGAAAAATTGATTGAGTTCCGGTAAAATTGCTTTTAATTATTCAACCTAAGAAGTATACCTCTGTTATCATTGATTCCCTGAATAGTTAGAAATTGTTAACGGTGTCGTATATTATCATATCAAATAGTATGGGTGAATGTAGTATACGTATGATCTGGAACACCTGATTTCAAAAACTTGCCAAGGGTGGAGCAATTTGTTTTTTTTAATGGAATCTAGGCGAGGACACGAAGTAAAAAATAATGAAAAGCCGAAGTGAAAATTAACAGATGGAAAATGTAGCATCTCGTATAGAACAACTAAAAAATCAGTACGGAAGGTTAAGAAAACTTTACTGTTGCCAGCAAAGATAAATTCTTATCTAAATGATGCAAACAAATAATTGTATCGCAATTTTTGAAATTTATTGTACTGTGCAAATACATATTATGTCTGAAACACCGCATACTTCGTGTTTCATCAAACATACAAATCTTCCTTTAACATGATTTTCTCGTTGATGGTCACGTGAAGATAACCAATGTATCGCACATCGTTGAATGAATGTACATCGTTGAAAAACACCAATTAAAAGAACTTTTCACAAAAACGATTTAACGATGTTCGATATCACGTGCTATTTCACATTAGCTACATTCACATCATAATTTCTTTGTAAAAGAACCAGCATATTTTTGTCCTCATAAAGTTCCTCCCATGAAAAATGGCCCATAAACTTCATATTTAACGACCCTGGGTCACATACTCAGCCTAGATTCAAAAGTAACAATTTTGATCCCATGTCAAGAAGTAGACATTTAGGTGTGTGAAACTGCAGGAAATAACGACGACAGCTCTTGGAACTTCATCCTTTCAAAGGTTCCGAATGTACATTTTCTATTTAGGTCAAAGAGAGTAGTAGAGCCAGACCACAGTGGAGCTATCCATCCCATAGCTGAGTATCACTTAGGTTATTTCGAAGGTACTCTCCTTAGCTGTTAATTTTTATCTCAATTGAAAGCTGGAATCATAAGCTATGCGAAACGCTAAAGAGCATTTTTGACAAATTATAAGATCCATTGCTTTTTCCTTGTTTTGTCACGGCTGTCGCGGGCGGCTGCCGCACAGCGGTTTATTAAAAAATTATGATCACCAAACTTTTTTTAATGCCACTATGTATTTTTTATTACATATTGCTGTGACTAATGTCAAAACTAATCTAATTGCCTACTTTGCTATGGCTTTAAGTCTTAAGGGGGATCTATACCCTACTGAAGTAACTAGAAAGGAAGTAGAATCTTACTAGATTTTGGGTCGCAACATGGGTTTGCGCGCCTCGATTTTTTGTCTTTATTTGAGAAGATTTATGGCTGGGTGAGGGCTCATTCTATAGAGGAAGGTTAATTTCATGCGTAAAGATTATGTTTATATCTAATGATATGAGTGCCCAAAGTAGAGAGAAAATGAAGAAAAACAACCGCAGATTTCAATACATTTTTCTGTCTCAAAGTGACTTTCTTGACTGATGTGATGACCAGAGCGCGCCACGATGAACCTTCCTCTATCAAATGAACCTTTGTGCAGCTCAAAATATGCTCTTATAAGGACAAAAAATCGAGGCGCGTGATTTCATTCACATAGCAGAGATTTCCCCATATTACGTTCATGAAGACAGAGGTGTCCTCTCTGTAGAGCCAATCTAGAGCCAATTTTATTTCAGTTAGTTTAGACGAGATGGCGCCTAGTTAGGAGGACTGTCAATCAGTGCTGCGATATTGTGCAACATTTCACTGCTGCACTACTGTCAACGTGGAATCATAGCAAAACTGACACAGACGAGGTACATATTCTCATCGGGGGCACTAATATTAATGCGACCTGCCATGCATAACGGCATTCGCGACGAGCTGAATAGAATATGGAAGAAGCAAGCAACTCCATCTCGTGTTCATTAGGCAGTTGCGT
Organism: Lasioglossum pauxillum; assembly: GCA_933228785.1. Taxonomy (NCBI): domain Eukaryota; kingdom Metazoa; phylum Arthropoda; class Insecta; order Hymenoptera; family Halictidae; genus Lasioglossum; species Lasioglossum pauxillum. The sequence continues at coordinate 41,345,618 of OW121699.1, forward strand.
GTTTATCAATGTTACCAAATTTTTTTTCTGCACAGAGGTTGATAACATTGATAGATACCCCAAAATCTGAGGGTATATATCCCCCTTAAAATAATATTAAAATACTTTTGTTCCGCCAGATCGCGAGAATGGTTCACTGTGCTTGTCAGGGAATTTCGCCCTGATGTGATTGTCTTTAATCGGATATTTCTGATAATCTGAGAAAAAAATGTTTCGAACAAAAGTTAATCGATATTCAGTCGTCTATAGACCCCAAAAGAAAAAAATTACAAAACATTTTTGTTTTGATAAAACATCAATCATCTAAAACATCTTAATTTTTTAAATGTCACTATGTACTATTTATTACGTATTATTGTAATATTGTATTATTGTATTATTGTCAAGACAAATCCGATGACCTATTTTGCTATGGCTTTAAATCTTAAAATAATGTTGAGATAGTTTTGACCCGCCAGATTGGCATTTTCGCCCACTGTACGGCGGCAGTTGGGCACTGCCTGGAGGATATCCGACATGATAGCAATGAGGTAGGTGGCAATTGAACCGCGACGAGTTCGTAAACTTGGCCGGACGTCGTATTTCAAGGGAATAGCAATGGTGCAGCGTCGCGACGACGCGTCGCGTTGGATGGAATGAATGCTCGGGGATATCGTGGCGCAGTGGCATAAGAGCAACATTTGCGATACAAGTGTGGAGCGGAGAGTCGTGGGCGATTGAGGGATGTAGCAGTGCGCGCTTACCACTTGATCAAGCATTCTTCGACAAGGATCTTCCCCCAGGACGTGGCGCGGGCGGACTTTTCGAGGCAGTGAGTTCCGTAAGCGCATGAAATGTCGGAGCGATGCATCCAAATGCGTTTTAGCGCGGATCAAATGCATTACGCGTATTGCGGACGGAGAGACCGCAGGGCATACATACACGGAGCTTACATGCTGCATGCGGAAAGGATTACGCACCGGTTGGGAAATTATTGACGCGGTTGCACACGGAAAATCTAAACGAGCCGCGACATCGGCTATGCGGTCACCGATGAAACGATTTAAACTGTCATTACCTGTCGATCAAAGAAAGGGATCCGATCGATGATCGCACTCGTAACGTCAGATTTGTCTGGAACAATGGGGGATCGCGCATACAGACGCCGGATCAAGACTTAATAACGACTCGACGCCGGATTTCGGCTCTACAACGAAATTTAGGAATACCATCACCGGTGCCTTTGTACACGGAAAACAATAGCCCGCGTTTTTGTGATCCGTGCCGCTCAATTTTTCGCCGCGCTACGCGCACAATGAGCGCCTGCCATGAAAGCTTCGATGCGCCGCTTTTGTTACACTTCGATTGTTTCGCGTATAGTTTCCTTCCTTTCTCCTTTTTTTTTCGTTTTTTATTTTTCGGACGATCACTCGGAAAAAAGTTGTAATCCAACAATAGTTTCTGCATTCAATTTTTTTTGCGGTTGTTTTTCGGACGAAGAAATCGAGCTTTCCCGTGGACTAGTTGCGTGGTCGCGCGTTCAATTCGCGTCGTCCAGCCACTAAGCTAAAGGCTTTGTTTACGAGCGAGTCGAAAGGCGGAGAGGTGAACGGAGTTAAGAACAAGAAAGAAGGAGCAAAGTCGTAAAAATTGGTGAGCTCTCAACAGGGAGGAACCTCGTACGCCCTCGGGGAGGTGCTAAAATCTGGGGCATAAACACTGACCGCGACATAAAATGAGACTCGAAGTATTGAATCGTCCTTACGGCCTTTTTTCTCCTTTTTGCTCATTCTCTTGGCAAGCATAAATCACTGCCGCCTTCGTATTTATATTCATAGGCGCGTTGAGGAAGATTGAAGAGCTGCGGGCCCGCTGGGAATTGCTCGTAAAATCCGTTAGATTGTAAAATATTGTTGCGACGATCCCAAACGCCGACCATCTCCCGTCACATATAAGAGGTTACTCGAGAATCGGTTATACACGTCAAAGAATCGCAACGGATGGAGACTGGATGTCAGATATACGTCTTCGTTCGCTTTGATCAATTTCTTTGCATATTATTAACATGTCAGTGGATACTCACTTTAGTGAATTCAATATTGACATTATAATATTGTAATACTATGCCACTAAAGACAACGGAGCCACGTTTCACTATTTTGAGCACTCTGACCACATCACATGAAGAACTATCTCTAGATAAAAACACGATCAAATTTCAAGATCCAAAACCGCTGCAATGTTCGCAAGGTTTCATATATGTATACTAGAAAGACTCGAATGTTACAGAAAAGCTCAAGCCTTGTGCAACAGATACAAGATGTAGCCTCTTGCAAACGAGACACATTAGCATGCGTTCCTTGGATCACAGTATAGTTCGATGAATTTATAAGAGAAGAAAAAATGTATCGGTGAACAATTCAAGAATGAGGGTCGTATAAGTTAAAATTTTGGGGATATTCGATTTCAATGACCTCGAAATATGTTGTCAAGTCTATCATTCTGAACAACATTTCGACGATCTACACGTCCCTAATAGACAAATTGTAACTCGCACATCATAAAGTACCAACGATTATCTGAAATGGCTCTTTGCGCACAGAACTTGCTCATATTTTATAGCTCGCAGTATTTCACGCATCAAATACCTCGCTAAGCGCTGTGGGCTGCGGTCCATCAGCATATTACGATGGTTAATATTTATCTGTTCTCTGCCGACGAGAATACTCGACTTGCGATCCACCAGGTCAATCGCAGGCCAAAAGAATATCGGCGGTGGTCGTTCTCCAGTGAAGCTACGGCAAGGTAATATTCGTGCCCGTTGACAGTGTCGCTGGTTGTCGGTTCCGAAACCGCAGACTCGTAAGTAACGTCTGGCGGAAGTCTACGTGCAAAATTGATGAGTAATGCGACGTGAACGGTCAGTTATTAATCACTGTACCGAGTCGTGTCGGAGTAGCTGCGGGAGAACCTAACGGATATGTCTACAGGAGAAGACAAGAGAAAGAGAGAGAGATAGATAGAGAGAGAGATAGAGAGAGAGAGAGAGAGAGAGAGAGAGAGAGAGAGAGAGAGAGAGAGAGAGAGAGAGAGAGAGAGAGATTGTTGCCGGAATATCGATTGATGATTTGTAGACACCGCGTCTTGGGTTTAAGTTGGGCATATCGGTAGCTGTGATCCATTATCTAATGCACCGAACCGGCGTGTAATGTATGCCGATTACACAAGCACGCGTGGCACAGTAGCGCGGTAGAAAGTTGTCCAATGATAAAAACAATCAAGTGATTCGTTCAAGCAACGGGATAAGCGTTTCCTGTCTTGTCGCTCTCAGCTGTTGATTTTGAATTAAGGATCGGTTAGCGGAGCGTTAACGCGCGCAAATATTATGCCAAGTGCTACGGGAATATCCTCAAACATCGCGTCGCGTCGGTTCAATTAAGTCGTATTTCCTAATGTTAGAGACACGCGCGCGCACGAGCGCTCGTCGGATGTGTCTGTTCCGTATTATAATCACGAAGCTGGAAACACGGACATATGTATACGTGCGGAGTTGTACCACAATACACCGCGTCAATGTTTACGGGTGTATATCAGTCGGTTGTATTGCCGCACGTAAACGGACCGTGGCGAAACGTCAATTCATTAACCGTGTATCAGATTATTGGACATTAGTCGCGCAATAATGTTAATAATACACGCCCCGTCTAATTCCCCGCGCGGCACACTGGTTCAAAGTTGAGTGCTAGGCTCTTTGCCTCTGACAAGGGAAGGACCCCAAGTGTCCGACTTCGATTTTGATCATTTTTTGTGAGACGGTGATATATGGATCCCTAATGGCGCCTGCAAAATATTAGGTGTAGTTACTCAATAGTTTTGAAGGTATAAACAATTAAACTTTCAAGTTTTCGAAGTTCCATTAGCCGTGTAAGCAGGTTGCGTGAAAGTTCAATTGTTTATATCTTTAAAACTATTGACTAACTACACCTAATATTTTGCAGACATAATTAGGAATCCATATACCATATCGTCTCACAAAAGATTATCAAAATCGAAGTCGGACACTTTGGGGTCCTTCCCTTGTGAGTAGAACACTGACTTTTATTGCCTATCCGTTATCGTGTCATTCGTTCACTTTTTTGTATCATTCTTTTCATTATTATATTATTTCATGAGTTACATGCACAATAAGCTTATTTATATATTTGAAAATTCTATGGAAACTTGATAATTAGACTGCATCAATTGCAAGGCATGAGAGCCAGTTGGAAATGACTTTCTACCCCCAATGATTTGAGTAAGTCGAATGTAATGTATTGATACTTTTCAATTCTTTCAATCCTCTTGCTGTTTCAAATGACAGCTACTCATTTTTGTCACGAATGCATAAAATCTGTCAGTCTATTGGATTCCTCGAATCTAGTGGTGGTCCCCAACGACCTGGTGGCTGAGGACTGATCGGTAGTGCGTGACGGGTCTTATACTTACTTGCGCGACAGATGCAAAGCTACAAAGACACGAAAAGTTTCGGGAAACGGCACATTCAAGGGTTTGGAACCACGGGGTCCCACATCTGGGCTCCGTAACACTTATCGTACAACTTTCACCGATTACTTACGTTTTGGCACCATGCTACACCGCTGCGGTCCTACCACTCCCTTCAATTATTTTGCGACAATGTTACGTCGAACGTGACAGTCGATTGTAATTAACGCAGTATGGCGCTTTATTTATACTCCCTATATATTATGTAGCTCGCGATACGTTTACGGTCATGCGTACAGGATACATATGTACTCTGACACGTATATGTGCATATAAGGACATAGGCATCGCGGCACGTGCTGCCAGGGTACAGGGGGTTCAGTTTCGGTCCTCCCTTCATCGTCCTCCTCCTGGGTGACGCCACCCGGCTGTACAGAAGAGGAGGAGGCGTGGGAGGAACAGGAGGCGAGAAGGGATGGTTGACAGTGACAGATGACCGCTGTCCAGAGTCCAATACGTATACCCACTGGACTGGCGGACAGTCCATAGTGTCCTGGAAGCACCTACGTAACATTCCCCCAGTACACGCCGCGTGCTCGTACGCGCGTGCTGCATGATAGTAATTCGAGGTTCCACCGGTCACGGATACGCCGCGAAATGTCACGTAGCTATCTTCCATTGACGTAGGAGAGGTTGCCGCACCGTTCATCGCGACTGACATTTCGACCGGCACGGTGGCCCTCTTCCTCTTCTTCCGGGGGCGAAGGGTCGAAATGTTAGGTTTCTTTGCAAGAAACCCGCGCCCATCGACAGGAAAATAACAATGATCAAACGATTCCGAGTCACGTTTCGCGTCGATTCGATCACGGTACCCGCTGCTGTCCGGTTGGATTGTCCGCTTTGACGCGACGCAAAGCCAGCTTAACAGAAATTTCCGGGAAAAAAACACGGATTTCCGGGGGATTATGCGGTACGACCGGCTAAACGAATCGAGTTCAGCCGTGTGATGAATTTTTGCCTCTCGCGATGTCGAATTGCTAAAATCCTGTGTCTATTGCACATCCACGCTACGCGCGGGTTCCAAGGAGGAATCGCAATTTTTATATCGACGATTTTCATCAATCTTCCAAGCTATCACCGGAGAGAACGAGATCCCCCGCTTATATCGCTAACAATCGCGACACTCCATTCCGCGACCGACTAATCAATCAAATCCGACCTAGACGCAAAACTTTTCCACGATATCAGCGCGGCCGATCCCAGCTTATCCTCCGGTCGAAGAAACAACCCCAACTTGGCTCTGCGGGGATGATACTAGATTCGGAATTCCGACCAGCACTCAAGCTACCCTCGACTAATTACCAGGGGATGACTGGCATCTTCTCTCACTTATCTCTATAGCTTGCTCCCTTTCAATCGAATTACTTTTTTTCGGCATTCGCTTGTCCGCCGTCCCAATTTTTTGGCTAATTGACCCGTGGCCCGTCACGACGCGATCTAGTCGGGCTCGACGAAGAACTGCAGCAAGACATTTGTCTTGTCACTTTGGACAGATTGAATTCGGAGAACTCACCCTCCAGAGATATTCCCATTTCAAGTCGCCATTCTTCGACAGTTTTTAGATTAAGATCACGGTTGGGGACTAATGGACCTAAGAACTTCAAACTGTTTTTCTACGTTTGTCGATATCTCAGAAACGTATAGTAATAATTCTATTTGATTAAATGTCAAGTTAACGATTTACGTTAATTAATTGGTTCACAAATTTGGCTATGGACCTTAGTAACTCAAAGCAGGCTATATAGTTTCACAAAATGGCAGGCATGTAAAAAGGAACCGTGATATTTACAGAGAAGAACCGTGACAAAATAATTTTATTTTCATACGAAAATTTCAACGATATCGCGAAACGATTAACGCTTATATCAGAGAATGTTACAACGGCCGAAACTGAAGCACATCCGTTTAAAACGTATCAGGTTGGGCATCCAGTGGAAAAGCCTCGGCCACAAATTTCGTTTTCACTGTTGCAATTTGCCAGGGCTCAAGCCCCGCTCGTTCTTCGAGGACTTTCAATTTAGCATTTTACGATTGTTGATAATAAGGGCGGGGAGGACCCAGGTGGTGGGTTTCGCAGACGAACCCGTAGTACGGGGTCTCGAGCGACGATTTGGTACGCGACGCGGTATCGAAGTGCCCTTTGTAAACAGCCCTAATGCCTGGTTACGACTTGGTTGGCTCGTCGCGCGGCCGCCTCGCCGGCGTTCTTTATGATATTGCTGGATTAGACTGAAATATTTCACACTTGGAAATATCTTCTCTGCTTACGTTTTATGACAATGCTCGCCCTCTGCCCCCCACTGGTGGCCTATCTCTCCCACCCCCCGTCACTCCGCGAACTGTCGTAAACGAACTAACTAGATGCGCTCTCGTTTCATGGAACTCTGCCTTTCGAAGTGGCTCTCGGTTCATGCTAATCTCCGCCAGCAATTACATTTCCATTCGTTAGAACGCTGTCACGTTCGAAGATTCGCGTGCAATACTGGTTGCTGAAAAATTTTATTCTCACGCTTTATCGAATTCTACAATCTCCTCGTATTTCAAATTAAAACACTGGAAGAAAGGAAAGCGTTTTGTTCCCGCTCTGCTATTTTGCTAATGCGTAACGTTATTTATATAACTTTATTTTATTCTATCGATAAAGAATATAGTTCCCTGTCAATATAATTCTTTTGTTAGGCGACTGTAAACGTAGTGTCCTATTTGAAATTCCCAGGGCAAATATTTCGAAAAATGCGAATGCTATGAAAAATTGTTTTAAAATTGCTTTTTATGTGCCATTTCTAGGTTATCTCAAGGCCGAATAAATAACAGCATGATGTGTCCCCCGCGAAACCATGCTATGCAAAATATTCAAATTATTCATACTTTTCGATATTTACCCTGGGAATTTCAAATGAGAAGACCTGTATAGTAATCATTGGCAGATCAAGCACTTTGGAGAAACTTTTACTCATTCGGTTTAATTTAGTCTTTTCGTTGAGGTCACCACAGTACTTTTCTCTTTCATTTCTTTTGGTTCCTTTTCTTATGGTTTCTTCTTGAATAGATGCATCAGCCACGCCCACTCCGACACATGCCCAACGAAATCGTGTATACATCGTTAAGGGAGCGGCCTCGAGAAAAATGGTAGATGTCAATGCGGTCTCCGCCTTTGACTGCGATAATAAGTACGAATTCGTTTCGATTCCCAGCGGAAACGGCGCGGCGCATGATAGCGGCGTGAATAATTGCGACGACAGCAGAGATAAATAATACATCCACTGACATTATCTGGCAGCGATGAGTTAGAGCCGAGCGGCGGCGCCTGGCCGCGAGCTGGCTGCGAGATGTAACTTTAAGGGGTAGATCTTAATCTCGAGGCGGAACCGCGAAATGAGGAATTATCTCGAGGTGACGAGGCTCCGTTCAGAGGAAGATCATCGTTTCATATCTTGTCTTCGTGTATCCAGCGGATACCATAGTTCTTCTTCTAAAATTTGTGACTGCTGCTCCGTTAATTCATCGTTCGTTTCCTGAAAAGTGTTCGCCGAGAATGTATCGCCGGAGATTTAGCAGGTGTCGGCCGCCCTCGATTCCTCCGCCACGAGCGACCGGCGCAAAAACGGTCTAATTTGATTGGGGAGCACTAACCTTTTACGGATAAAAATACGTTCCCGACGAGACAACCCGAACACGTCCGTAGCGATGTTTTTCGGGGACGGGATTTGAAAAATGCCGAATCCAATTTCCCTGATGATGGCCCCTCGGGACCCGCCTGGCCACCCCACTTTCCCTCTGTTTTCGACGGTTTCGCGTAGCCTGCACTGTCCTCGGTCCCTCCGTTGTCGCCGACTGCAAACAAATAGGGTAAGAGATAATTCGTTTCCGTGGCCGACGTGAATCAGACTTCCTTTGCTATCTGCGAATCTAGAAAATTAACAGTCCCTCCGCCGCACGACCTTACATTCGTCAATGTTACAGAATCTTGGTCGAAGGTAGGGCCACAAAACACTGATTGATAACGAACGCGCTACGATAGCTTTCGATTTAGTATTCTTCGGATATACTAAACTAAGTGGGACACACTGTATATTTTTACGCCGCAAATGTTAATAGCCGGCTGAAAAATGAGAACTGAAAGCAACTCTGCGACTTTTCGGCGGGATTACAAAATAAATCTTAACTCGCAGATGTCAAATTAATTTTAAAAACTTCATGGGATTTTTTAGATCGATGGTAATTTGATTATAAATGTGAGAAGGTGTTAATAACGTTACTTATTTTATTGTGCAGGGAAAACTAGAGCTGAGATTCTTGGTCTTGAAGAAAACGTGCTTCGTCACATCGACAGTTAAGATTTGAGCACAGATCGGTAATAGGTTTTACTTTACATTAAGCAACTGTATGTTTCATTCCCGAAGTTGCAAATCATGAATGACAATATTATTTAACGGATTATTAATTTGAACCGGCGACGATCGTTGAGCAGTTTCAAAGCTCATTTCTCAGCGAGCGCTACCGATGTCCGGCTTAGGTTTGCAAAGCTCTCGCCCCGGGGGAGCTCGGCGATGGACTAAGATATTTGTCACCTCATTGTTTGTCGTTGCAACCCGGTCTAAGTTCGCGGACGGAGTTTAATGTCACGCAATTCCTGCGGGCTGGGAGCGCCGCAAGGATCATTCCTGCGGGCAGGATATCCTACGATATATCTTGTGCAGTTCGCCGACGAAACGAGCCCATTCTAAACACAGCCGACGACCGTTTCTCGGCTCCTGCTCGTCGCGTTACCGTTCCTTGGCTCACTCAAGCTTAAACCGAGGCGACGCGAAAGATAGGGAGATATCTATTTACTACGCTACAACACAAACGACGTAAGTCTCAATTAGTACAACTTCCGAACGAAATGACCGCGAGAGAACGGCGAACGTCCATGACGGCGAGAACGAGAACTGGCTCGGTCGAGTATAATGTCGTTAATTAATCCCCGCGGATGGATAATACTCGGATCAGACATTAGCGGTTACGGTGCTCCCGGTATCATTCGCGGAAATAATATTATTTGACCCGGTTTTATCACCGCGAACGTCTAATGGGTTGTTTCGCCGCTGAGATGATGCCTCTTTGTTATTACCGCGTTGTTACGGCGCAATAATAAACATTTGAAACAATGCCAACCAAGAAGCTAAATCGCAAATGGTTATAACGGGGTTTCGTTGAAGCCCGTGTTACCATAACTTTCAATGTTTAGTTGGTGCAGTCCCCAATTGCCGAGATGGATTCTAATTCATCTTATTCTCTCTTCATCAAACGGTAACATTTTTACATTCTCTGCAGAACAACGAATTCGGACAAATTCTATTTTAAAATATCATTTAGGCTCGTATATAGGTATAGTTGAACAGTAATTGGTTTAAATGATTTTATAGTTACAGCAATGAAACCTAATAATATAAAATTTTGAGAATTCAGTAGAATTTATATTATTAGTATCACTATTGTCGTTTATTATACTTTTAAAAAGTGGCATTTGTTTGTTGAATAAAACATCAACTACTACAAATAAAATTTCATTTCAGATCGTGTACATTTAACCTCTTCCAGAACGAATTTTGTTAAAGTGCTAAAAGAATTATTTCATTCTGTGGGTCCGTAAAAGATAATAAGCACCGTTCATGAGTTAACACTATTAACACTATCTTTAAACATTACAACAATATAATAATATAAAGAGACAGCAAATGTGCAATTATTTAAACATGTATCTCGACGTTTCGATCCCTATGTGGATCATTTTCACAAAGAACATTTATTGCGTCTGCAAATAATGCAAGAAAATTATAATTTGGCAAAAATATTATAACACAGCCGTGTAGATCCAAGAGATCAAACAAAAATAACACACTTATTTGCTGCAGCAAGAAAAGGAAAAAACATTTTAAACGAAAATTATGAGTTACACAAAGACAAACTTCCATCCATGGTGGCAGATATGTAACTGAAACCATGTGCTAACCCAAAAGTAAAAAAAAAGAAAAGGAAAAAACATTTTAAACGAAAATTATGAGTTACACAAAGACAAACTTCCATCCATGGTGGCAAATATGTAACTGAAACCATGTGCTAACCCAAAAGTAAGAGCGTGAAATGTCATACATATAGACAACAGTTGTCTCATAATTTTCGTTTAAAATGTTTTTTCCTTTTCTTGCTGCAGCAAATAAGTGTGTTATTTTTGTTTGATCTCTTGGATCTACACGGCTGTGTTATAATATTTTTGCCAAATTATAATTTTCTTGCATTATTTTCAGACGCAATAAATGTTCTTTGTGAAAATGATCCACATAGGGATCGAAACGTCGAGATACATGTTTAAATAATTGCACATTTGCTGTCTCTTTATGATTGATCGAACCTGGCGCCGAAATCATAAATTCATATAATTCAATTTCGATCGAGAAACAAATTTCACCTTTAATATAATAATATGTATAGTGCATACTGTGACCGGACGCATCCTTCCATGCACGAGAGCTTCTATGTAGGTGCTATCTTTTTGTCTGGGAGTGTAGACTGCGTCCGATCACATCGATCGATAATCGATTCCCGCATCATACGGACATACCATGCGGGCCACAAATTCTCTGTTGTGTTAGGATATTATCGATACTTTTATACCACGGGTTTTTTGTTTTTGCTGTTCAAAGATTCTGGAGTGAATAGTTTTCGAACAGATTTTGTTTTATTAAGCATTTTCTATCTCAAATGAGACTCATTTCTGCCGCACTAACTGAGATGAAGTACAATACAATACATTACAATACATTAAATCAAGCATTAATGTTGGATTGGGCAAGTAATATTTGTACACTTAACGGTAATTAAAGCTTAATTGTCACCTATGTATATCCTGGTTGTCGTACCCGCATTCGCATTTCGAGTCACTGATAATTCCTACAGGACTCGAACAGATTTTACTTTATTTCTATACAGAATAATTTTAATTGAATGAAAGATTAAATATACGGGGTGTTCCAAAAATTTTGTATTACCTTGAATTGGATGATCCCTAAAGTCATTGGAAATAACTTTTTCCTTTGTGAAAATGTTCACTGCAGCATTGTTAAGAAGTTATTAAGGAAAAATTGCCGCACTCTGATTGAGCATCTCTGACTGGACCGTGTTTTTCGTTAATAACTCCTTAACGGAGCCGCAGAGAAGATTTTCGCAAAGGAAAAATTTATCTCAAATGACCTTTTTTTGGGACACACTGCATACATGTGTGTTAGTGTTCCTGAAGAAGTTAAGGAGAAAAGTGAGGCTAAGTGTAACGTGGTCAGTGTACTTCTTATAAAAAAGAAAAACAATCGAAAGGAAAGGCTGAGTTCGGAGCGACGTGACATTTTAAATGACGAATACGATATAATAATAGCATGCAGAGTGAACACAAAGATTATCGTTGGAAAGAAGTTTTCCAAGAACGATCTGATTAATTGATCCTTCGACTCGCCAGAGGTGCAACACAGAGAATAATAAAGTAGCGGAGGCAGTGCCGCGGGAATGCAAAATTACACGACGCAGATACCGGTAAATAATTCGCAACGACCGCGCAAAGGGGTCAAGCTTTGTTGATATAATTACGCGACCTTACGTTTTCCATAAAATTAACTGCGCCACAAGTCGGTTACGCACACGGGGCTGTACGAGCCGGGCGACGCGACGTTGCTCCTACCGCAATTCCACGGACCCGTAATAATCATGCGATATAATGACACGTTACCGTAACGCTAAAGCAAGCGTCTAGAGCAGCGCGCCGCTTTCGTGACTGATGATCGAGCACACTTATCTGAAATATGCACTGGCCTCGTTACACCACTACCGTATTGCAGAATATTAACTATCGAAAACGGCGCGTGTTTGTCAACAGAAACGAACCGGATCACGTGAAACGCGATCCCTTGGAAATTGCCAGATCGAATTGTGTAACCGGGTACAGTGTACTTACTCGTGCTCTTATTCTTTATTGACGGGACCGTTCGGAGTGTATCTAGCCACTGTAGCCGGGTTACCATGGGTTCGTCGACAACCCATTTGACCGACACTGTTTTGATCGACACGATTTGACCGACAATAACTTTCGTCGACAATATGTTTTCCTCGACATTGTGAAATCGTCGACAAATGATTTGACCGACACTATGTTTTCATAGAGACGGTCAAATTGTCGACATATGTTTTCATCAACAGTCTGTGTTTTGCGACAGGTATCTTTTAAAGACTTTAGCACAAAATATATCGCTTTGATTTCATTACTTGATATTTATGTAATTATTGTACAATTTTGTTATGTTTTGTAATCTGTATACGTATATACGTAGCATTCGTTCTGTTCATTCAAATTATGTATATGTATTTACACAATTATGTTTGAAATTAAATGAAATATTATGATTTTCGTTCATTTGTGTGTACCTATTAATAAAGTTTGTTTATTTGGAGAAATGTACTTTGTACTTCTCTTTATCTTCTCATGTATAAACAATGATTACAGACGGAGAGACACCACTTTTGCACCAATTTTTTAGGATATTTTTCAATTTATCTCAGAAAATAAGGGTCCAGCGGAAAATCGAACTATACCACTCGATAGAGTAGACTTTTATCTTGAGAAGCCACCCTGTGAAGTTTGGATCGTCGACGTTTTTTTCGAACCAGAAAGTAAAATATCTTCGCCCGACATGAGTTGCCGCCAGTGGCGCTCGGGACGGGATATGGCGCACAGTGGAACTTTTCGTCCATTTCGGAGACAAAATCAAAGAACTTCCGATAGAAATGAGATAGAGAGCTGAAATTTTTTTAATTACAGCTAAGACTTCACAGAATATGGGAAAAATAGGGAGATTATGGTACGAACATTTTTTAACCTTGAAAAAAATCGTCAAACTTGCACAATGTCACGAAAATTGTGGTTTTTGCGATACCACGGGTAGAAAAAAATTTTTTTGTAACATGCCATACATCATTTCCTGTAGATTCTTTCATGCTGAATTCAAATCTGGTCTCAAAATTTGTCTACGACTTCAGGATTTTACAAGAAATCGATTTTTGTGAACGAATTGTTTAACGAACTTTCTCAAGGTTATAAAACGTTCGTACCATAATCTTCATATTTTCCCATATTCTGCCAAGTTTCAGCTTTAATTTTTAAAAAATTGCATCGCTCTACCTCATTTCTATCGAAAGTTCTTTGATTTTGTCTCCGATTTGGACGAAAGGTCCCACTGTGCGCCGTATCCCATGGAACGTATCCATTTTATTTAAAGTTGAAAAATATGTTTTTTTTTCAAAGTCATGTTTCTCAAAAATTGTGTGTATAGGAAAAAAATTATAAACAGATTCGGAATCAGCGCGAAAAACTCTATAAGAACCACCCAACAGTAGTTGTGGAACAAATTTGGTGTTGGACAGTGTTATTTGTCGACGATTTCACAATGTCGACGAAAACATAGTGTCGACGAAAGTTACTGTCGGTTAAATCGTGTCAATCAAAACAGTGTCGGTCAAATGAGTTGTCGACGAACCCATGGTAACCCCTGTAGCCACTTCTGAGTTCGTGCCCTAGCTATTATAGCTTAGATGCTCTTAGACCATACATACATTATAATTTTGTTATGGCTGGACCAAACGACCTGGCTATTTTTTAGCATTTAGAAGAATCGATTTGCCAAATGACATGCAAAAAAGATTTTGAAAAAATTGCAATTGCTAAGAATTACATGAGAAAGTAAAAGAGGCACCGTTTATAACTTTTTTATTAGAGCCCGTAATGAAAATTTAAAATATGCTAAAAATTTCATCGAAATCGGATGACGCAGAAAAATACAACACGCATCGAAAGATGTAAGAATCCATGGATTTTAAGCAAAAACTGACCAAATTCGCGAAAAACTATGATTTTCACCACATTTAACCACTTGTAGCTCTTGGGTATGTTAATCGATTTGGATAAACTTTTCAACATGTGTATAAGTAACATAGATCTACAAAACACATTTTTTAAATTTTCATTGAGGACCCAAATAAAAAAGTTTTAAAAAATGCATTTTTATTTTTGCATGCAATCTTGTAAATTGTAATTTTTGGAAAATCTTTTTTGCAGATCATGTAGTAAAACAATGCTTCTAATTTGCGTACAAAACATCAGGTCGTTTGGTATAACTATAAAAAAACTAAAAAAAGTTATACTCTTTTAAAGTGAGTTCAAATACTTTCTGCATACAAAATCAATAGAATAACATGGACCATCTGTACCAACGAATAAACATGTTAATAATAAAATGTATGCAGAGATTCGCGTTTCTCAAGGGTTTCACGAGAACCGCCGCAAGAATTGAAAAGTCTTATCCGGCTAATTGGGTATTTCATCAGTCGTACAAACCTTGATGCTGGTGGTAATTTCAATACTCTGTTGCTTTCTCCACATTGTTGAACCTAATTGCTTCAGTACACCGAGGAACCGTCGGTAGTATTCACCGAGGGACCAGTTCCGAAACTGCTTCGAATGATCGTCACGTGTCCAACGTTGATAATCCGCTTAAAGTAATATTTCCAATTATGACGGTAGCCCTACGCCATTCAATAACGAAGATTCACGTAACTCGAATACCGCTTGTGATACCAGTTTCGTATATTTCTGAGCCTAATTGCTTCAATCTATACACGCATAGTTGCACAGCGAACAATGAGGTGACGAATATCTTCGATGGCGTCGACGATCCCCCGCAGGCGTCTATTTCATCGACTTAAGCCGGACATAAGTATGGTCGGGCATTAGGAACATTAAGAGGGTCGCCAGTCGGAATCTGCTTGAGAGATCAGGGGTTGTAACTTCAGAGAACACTGCCATTTGTTGAGAGACTTGTACCTACGCATTTACTAAAACGTGTTTTAGCAGTTGCAATTTTTCAAATTTTTAAAAAATGTTGCATGACATTAGATTGATAAAAGGTCCGAATGCCCTTCGGCTTAGGGTACAGGGTCGAAATTTAGTGGATCTGTTTCTGCGGTAAGCTATCGAGTGGTCTATTATCAGTTTAACTCGGTCCATAAACATTTTTGATTCTCTATTTGTCTACAGTTGATATTTTATGAAACTCCCTAGGATTTTATAAGGTACCAAGAGACATTTTTAACGAACATTAACACTAGATTTAGCAGACCAGTCATTTTGACTGGTTCCAGATTTTTTCTTTTAGAAATATTGATATTATAAATATATGTTTCTGAGAAATTTTTTTAGTGAACTACTTTACTGAAGCACATATGTAAACAAAACTCGAACGAGATCTAAATAAATGCAAATTTGTCATTAATATAAGGCAATGTATGCCAATTGCGTTTAGTGCTTGGTATATCTAGTGTTAAATAAAATGTAAAAGTAAAATTATATGAAGATAGGACTTTAAGGATCGGCGTCATCTCTGAAAGTGATATACAATAATCCTGTAGACTGTAACAGTATTTTTTTATCAAAACGCTCTATAATATTCTAAAATCGAACAATTCATATGCAACAACCTAATATACAGTCGGGGACAAAAATAAGTGGACAGTTAGTGGAAATAGGTAAAAATGAAATTTAGTCGAATTAACATGACTGTTATAAACTTAAGTTTTATTTATTATATATCCTTATAGTGTATAGATTATTTAACGAATAATTGAAGTTCATATTTACATCTTTGTGGAAACACACCGTGCCATAACGAAAATGTCAGCTATTTATCAGGAGACAAAATTGAGTGGACACTTGGTTATAACGTTATTGTAAGGTAAGAAATGTATACAAATACTAGGCACAGGTCACGCTTACATACAGTGATCTCCATCAATCTTATTAGTATCAATTCAGGCTTCGTACAAGTAAGAACATTTATACAATAATTGCAGAATGCCAGAAACGAAAGAAATTTCATATCAAATTCGCCATTTAATTGTATCGGATTGCTGTAAGAAATTAAGTTACCGCGTAATAGCTCGGAAGTACAACGTATCTAAAAGTGCAGTAGGAAACATTTATAAAAAGTATCTAGCGCATAAGACCGTGAAAAATTTAAGAGGTCGTGGACGCAAACGCTGTACCACCATACAAGAAGGCCGACGAATTTTTCGTACAAGTCGAAAAGATCCAACGATTGCAGCAAGAAGTATTGCAGAAATAGTGGAATTAAATGTTTCAACAAAAACAATAAAACGAAGACTGCGCGAAGCTGGTTTAAGATGCTGCAACGCTAGACGTAAGCCGCATATTAATAAAAGAAATATGAGAAAACGTTTAGCATTTGCAAAAAAATATGTAAATATGCCACTAGTATTCTGGAAAAATATAATTTGGAGCGACGAAAGTAAATTTGAGTTGCGACAATTAAAAAAGAAGCACAAAGTCTGAAGAAAACAACATGAAACGTATAAAAGACCATTTATTACACCCACAGTTACATTTGGCGGTGGATCATTAATGGTGTGGGGGTGCTTCTCGCAAAACGGAATTGGTACGTTAGTACAAATTGACGGCATTATGAATGCAGATAAGTATATTGATATTTTAAATGGTAATTTGGAAGAAGCAGTGGTAAAAATGGGTTGCGACGATGAATTTGTCTTTCAACAAGACAATGACCCTAAGCACATTGCTAAGAAAACTAAAAAATTGTTTGAGGATTCCAATATTAAATTGCTTGAATGGCCAGCCCAGAGCCCTGATTTGAATCCTATCGAGAACTTATGGAGTTTACTGGACGTAAAAAGTTCTATTGGATCAGCGAAATAATAAGGTCGATTTTTTCAAAAGGTTGCAGTCTGAATATGAAAAAAATAGTAACGATTATATTGAAAAGTTAATACAAAGTATTCCATGACGCCTGGAAGCAGTAATACATGCAAAAGGCGGCAATACCAAGTACTAATTTTGTTATGTGTTTCATTTATTACGCATTTCATTGAGTGTCCACTCACTTTTGTCTCCTGATGAATAGCTAACATTTTCGTTATGGCACGGCGTGTTTATACAAAGATGTAAATATGAACTTCAATTATTCGTTAAATAATCTATACACTATAAGGATATACAATAAATAAAACTTAAGTTTATAACAGTCATGTTAATTCGACTAAACTTCATTTTTACCTATTTCCACTAACTGTCCACTTATTTTTGTCCCCGACTGTAGGTACAGTGTTTTTAGTTCAGAAAAATACGATTACCCGTCCATAATAGCGACGCCATCCATAATTGGATTATTTACCTTAGTCACGAAAATGAGTTTCCGGAATCAGTTGGATATCAAAGATGCAGCGTGCAAGATACTCTGATCTTGTAGGTAGATAAATCTCGACGCGTGTCGCAGACGTGACTGGAACGAACGATTGCCGTGGAGACGACACGACGCACGGAGAAAAGACAAAGAGGCGTCGGCGTAGTCGTGACGAGGACCCGGCACCGTTCATAAATAGCAATATCTGTCGGTTATCGAAGAGAAGCTCGGTTCGGTAACGAGCCATCAGCGAGCCGAGGCCACATGGGTCCCGATAATCCGGGAAGGGGTTACTCAGCCCTCGCGGAATGATTTGCGAAAATTTGAATCCCGCTTTCCCATCCCTGCTCCCTTCTTTCTCTTTTTCGCCGATCCTCGTAACCTGGATATTATCCATTCGAGCGCACCCCTGTTTCTTCTCGTCTCTTCACCCTATCCGTTTTGCCGTGACAAGTGAGCGGTAGCCGTTCCATTTCGTTTTCGACTACCCCGCTTTTCGAACGTCTCGCCCTTCTAACGATTTTCTGAAGACACGCTGGGTTGAACGGTACAACTTAAGCCGCGAGAGCGACACGATGTTAATTAGTACAGCGTCTGGGAGTACCGAGCCACAGCCCCTGAGAGAGAGACTTAGTGACTTGACTTGATTTCGAGGTTTTAGGCCAAATTTGAATTAGGGGCGGTTTCCTGTAGAGTCGCCCAAAGGCATCCACCGGGAAATCCCGCAGGAAGTTAGCATGGATTATAGGGCGCATCCATCACCCGCTTCTTTTCTGTTCTGGCATTCCTGGCAGGCCGGAATAGTATTGTCGTGCTCGATCCCGACATCGTGTCTCCGTGCCGTCTCGATTTTTCTTCGTCTGCGAAACGGAATCGCGTAATGAACTGCGAGATACTTGAAAATGAATGGGAAATGATAAAAGAAACGATGCAATTTGAGAAAATTAAACTTGCACACTCTGAAAAGGCCAATTTCCGCATGACGCACAGTGGATTGGATAAATGTCCATTCTACGTGGAGAAAAATCAAAAACTGTTGTACGGTGTTCGTAATACGTACAAGTATTATTTAAAAGATTATAAAACATCGTAATGCTCCAATGTCATCATGAACTTGGCTGTTTGGCAGAATGCGACTACAGCAGTCAGCTAATTGTTTCGTTCTGAACCCGCGACAGCATTATCCCCTCGTCGAACGATCCTCGAGACATCCCCGCTCGTGTGACTCTCCCTCCGGGCTGATCTCCTTTTAAAAAGGCATTAAACCCGATCGCGAGAAGGGGCGCGATCTTCGAATAATATCTCATAATTAAAGCGAAGCCCGTGGCGGACGAGTATCAGTCAGACTTAGCGCGGCGATCTGTCAAGTCGGTCCACGAAAAATCCGGACTGGAAAATCTCAACCCTTTCACGTACGGTCACGTGACCCGACAGGAAGGGCGACAGGGTCGACACGTGACCCGCCTCGGTCTGTGTTTTAGATACGCGTGTCAAATCCCGAAGCGAGATCGTTCTCCCTCTCGCTATCGTTTTTCCTTCCTCTTCTTGCCACCCGTTTATCCCAACTTGTTACCTCCACTCCCTTTTTTTCAATATTTTCCCAGTAACCACAATCCAGCTGCCGCACGCAGGTGAAAATCTATTTCAACGTGTACAGTTTGACAGGCTCCCTTTCACGCGGCTTTTTAAAACGGACGCATTTAATCGAATATTTAATTAAGTCCCGGGGAATAATTTGAAATACGCTGCGGAGGCTGTCTGCACACGATCGGTCGATTCCTTTTTTCATGGAAATCTAGCCTTTTGTGCGGCTTCTTGCTCTGGCTCTATCCCGTAGACTCTACAGACGAGAGGAACGGGAGCGAAAGGGGTCAAAGACTCGCAAGCTTCCTCGCGATCGCCACTAATTCTTCTTTCATGCTTCTTTTTCCTTCTTTGGTTTTCATTCGTGCGATGACGTCATAGTGTCCAGTCCACGTTCGGAATGGCGGAAGACGGGCACGTTAATGGCCTCGTAAAAGTTAACGACAATGTTCTCGTACGATTTTCCGCTATCCTTTCTTGCCCTCGGTCACTGGGGGAGGTACCTTCCTCACCCACCCCCGGTCAGTCCGTTCCGAAAGAGTCGTGTCTGAAATTATTGTCGTCGACGCGGAATTAATTTCCGCCCCCGGTTGCAGCGGATTGAATCCCCGTGTGTCGTTTGTACCGACCCCCGGTTATCGTACGTCGGGATTAGGAGAACTCATTCGCTAGAATTCCAAAGTTCTCCTTGGTTCTGATTTTACGACAACCTTCTATGGCTAGCAACTTTTAATCGAATATCCGAGCCTTGGGACGACTTCGACACTTAATTTCTTCGTGTCTGCGGCACGTCGACGGCGCGGAGCCTCCCTTTATCGATGGCTTTCTGTTTTATTAGCAAACTCATTATTCACTCGATGACGAAACAGTTATTAATAGCCGAAAATATTAATAACCGGAAAGGAAGGAAACATTTATTCCTATTATTTTTTGCTCGCGATATTTAAATGCATGGTTAATACATTTAATCTTCTTTATAATGACGCAGATAACCTTGAAAGTAACAGTTTAATTGTTCTTGAGGGAAGCATTGTGCTCCACAATATGATCAAATATTGACTTTGTAACTTTAAACACAGTGACTTCGACGCGAGTAATCGTCCACATATTTATTTGGTAATTATTCAGAAATAGGGTCTCCTCTCAGATTTTGATCGTCTTGAAATATGTTGTCAAGCTCATCATTCTGAACAGCTTTTTCCTATACATGTTCCGCCGCTCGATTTTAGTTTTCGAGATATTCGCGAAAAACTATCGCTTATACAGTGTGAATTCGATAAAGCAGGACACCTAAATATCTCCGTTACTTTTCGTTGTACAAAAAAACTTCGTAGGACAAAGTTACACTGTTTGAAGGGCCACATATAACGGTGTAAGGGAAACAAAATTTGAAGGTCATTTTTATGAGATTTCAAGGTTATCGATGTTTTTTTAAATGGAATGAGGTATTTTTTAATACATCAATCGATGCAGCTGGGTATTCGTTATAAAGAAGTACTAACCTATGTATGTCGAAAAGTTAGTAGTTCAGGAGATATTTCAATTTAAATAACTCTAAAATACCATTACTGTCGTACTAAGATGTTACACAAGTAAGTAAACACTAATGTCTTAGTACGACAGTAATGGTATTTTAGAGTTATTTAAATTGAAATATCTCCTGAACTACTAATTTTTCGACATACATAGGTTAGTACTTTTTTATAACGAATGCCCAGCTGCATCGATTGATGTATTAAAAAATACCTCATTCCATTTAAAAAAACATCGATAACCTTGAAATCTCATAAAAATGACCTTGACATTTTTTTCCCTTACACCGTTGTATGTAACGGAGATATTTAGGTGTCCTGCTTTATCGAATTCACCCTGTATAGTATTGAATTTTCCGTATTCCTGCACGCTCTGCGGCAACGTAAGCCTGTCCCGGCGCGGCGTTTGTTTACATTTTGCTTGTAAGCACGCTGCGGAGATGAGAGAAAAAACAGGGTCTCACTCTGACAATACATATATAGGGTGAGTTTTCAGTTTTGAAAGACTATTCCTACATTTTCGTATGCGTGGTCGGGCCGGCCTGACGGCCGGCCATTTCCGTTCCCCACCACGTAACCCTAACTAATTCTGATCGCATGATTTTCATTACTAGTTCAAATTCTGTATGACGGTTATATAGAATGAAAAAATTATGCCATCAGAATTAATTAGGGTTAGGTGGTGGGGGGCGAAGAGGATACGCATACGATAATGTAGGAGTAATCTTTCAAAACTGAAAGTTCACCCTATATATGTATGGTCAGAGTGAGACCCTGTTTTTTCTCTCATCTCCGCAGCGTGTTTACAAGCAAAATGTAAACAAACGCCGTGCCGGGACAGGCTTACGTTGCTGCGGAGCGTGTAGCAATACGAAAAATTCAATACTGTATAAGCGATAGTTTTTTGCGAATATCTCGAAAACTAAAATCGAGCGGCGGTAACATGTATAGGAAAAAGTTGTTCAAAATGTAGTAATCTATAACATATTTCAAGATGAACAAAATCTGAGACCCTCTTTCTAAATAATTACCATTTATTTTTCTAGATTGTGTATTTTCCTAGCAATCCCGAACATCGTTTAGTAACAACTAGACTAAGGATCTTTATGCAAAATAATAACTTCGGTAATTATTTAGAAAAAGGGTCCTGCTCCATCTTCGTGACCTCGACATATGTTAACAAGGTTATACATATTTTTAAATCCTCTGTCTAGTATAATAATAACTGTAAATACGTTTGGGTATGATACGCAGATGTCGAAAAGCCCAAACTTCTGACTGTTCGACCGTGTCTGAGCGGGAAAAACAGCGAAGAATTTGTATATTGTTCTTTATGAATTCTCTCTTTTGGGAATGATGATAGTAATAAGTTAACAAACAATCACAGTTTGTGGCTGAATGGCAACGTTTAAACGACTCGAAACGCCGCTGATTGCAATTCACGACTACCTGTGTGATCCCGCAGCCACGAGACAGTAATTCGAGCGTACGAGTTCCCCTCGATCAGCGGAGGCCATAAATCCGCGGGCCGAAATCTTCGATAATTGGAAGCCCGCTTAGCATATTTCTGGTTCTAATCACAGACACCAGTCAGTAAGTAAGGGCGGTTTAAAGTCTCCGGCAATCTCTCTGTCTCTCCGGTCGCGTCACCCTCGTTGTACCGAGATAGGGGCTTAGGGGTGAGACCAATCTGCTTACAACCCCCTTAGTCTGAATAATTAACCCGGGGTGGAGGAGAATGCGCGCACGACTTTTTGCCCGTGTCATTTATTACAAAATCACCTTGTTCGTTAACTTCGTATCTGAATCTGAATGGGCGAGGAGAGAAAAAACCGGCAGGGGAAGACGGGCTGGAGTACAGGTACAAGGCGCGGTGCCGTTAATCGACTTTCCGGTATTTGTCATACCTACTTCGTGCGCGTCTGCAGCGACTGCCAGCATTTTTTCCATAATTTTTTAAATCCTTTTTTAGTCAGAGGTAAATCTGTTTTTTTTCCTCATTCGCCGCAACACCTGAACGTTCCCAGATGCGCGCCGCGCCGGAATATCGGTGACGCTCTCAGGTTAATTCTTCGTCATTAGTTACACGTCGAGCGTGGTGCTGGCGTGCCCGTGGAAAAATTTATTAGCACCGGCGAGCCCCGGTTCTACGCATAAAAGTGTGTATTTGCATGCGAGCGCCGCAGCTTTCATTTGCCTAAGCCACAGAGATCCGGAACGGTCGGATTCGTTGAGGCCGATTTCAACCACCGCGGCCCGACCGGGATGAGGAAATGGAAGATGGGTGGGGGGAGAGGGTGCCGTCGGGATTAATGGCGATTTTGAATATTTAATTAATGAAAGTTCGCCGGCAAAGCCTGCTTTCGATGTGTCGTTTTCCCCCTCGCGTTTACGTGTTTTTTCCCTCGTTTTTCCTCCTCGTGTCCAGCATTATTTTTTTTTACGCGCGCACAGCGCGACCCGACCGTGCAGAACGCTTATCAGAGAATTCGGCAGCTGCGTCCTTACCCATGTTTCAATTATTCGAATCGCACGGGTTTAATGGAATTTCACAAAAGCAAATCGTTCGTGAAATATGTCGTGGCTCTCTTTCCCACCGCCCCTTTCGGCGGCCATGATCAAGAGCGTCGGCAGCAATTATCTCGATTTGTCAAACGAATGGATCACCGCGCGAGGTCACTGGAACGTTGCTTTTAATAACGAGGGTCGTTAGCCTCCTGACAAATTTCGCGGCATCCGCCTACTTCACGCTTGGCCTGCCGTCCGACGACCATCTTCAATAGGAATTCATTTAATCTTCGCCACGGTATTAATTAATAACGACCGCCCGGCCGAAGATGATATCTTCCGCGGCCATACCACGTTCAGGGGGTTGGTGTTTCTGACGTATCGATTAATCGCGCTTTGAGTCTAGGCAACGTGCCGTGAATGATTATGGTGCACTTTAATTCCTCCGGCCTGTTAAAAAATGAACTTTGTAATCGATCCAGCCTTCCAGTTACTATTCCGTTTATTTTCCTTCGGCGTCGGAACGGGAAATGCGCAACACGTTAGAACTCTGCACGTACCGTTGTGGAGTTATCTCGTATTCAATTGGCTCCAATTACCAAGGCTTCTTGTTTAAATAAATTCTCCGTCAAATAAATTGATCGTTTTCTACGTATGTACTAGTAAATGATGGGCCCTCGCTGATGAACTATATTTCACAAAACTTTGATCATATTTGTCCTACATAATCTTCTGCAAAATTTAATTGGCCCGATACCCTTTTCCGCCTATTAAGCACTGTCTGACTTTCTCGCATGTCATGAATATGCAAATTTGAATATGGATGAGATATGTGGATGGCATACAAACAATTGGCTTGTTAAGAAAGCTTGTGCAAAATATAGTTCGCTTCGACGTAATGGATTTTTATGCATTTATGACAAAGATGAGCAATTTAAATCAGTGGAAACATTAGAGGAATTTTAAAATACTGTTATATATTATTTTTAACATATCAAAATAAATTTCTATTTCACGTTCCAATTCATTGCAATTCAGGCAGAAAATGTTCAGTTTACATAAAGATCCGCCGTCTAATCATGAGATATAGAGTTAACACTGCACGTTCTAATTCTCAGAAAGTGGTACACGCAACATCACAAGACCTCGATAAAAGAATCTCCGAGGGACGATAACGTTCGCTGGGAAAAAGGAGAAAAAAGTCTGAGGAAAAAAGAAAAAAGAGTGGAACGCCCTTGAAAACGATCGTTAACTCTTGTTCGCGATGACCTCGAGCCATTTGCGCTTTACCCGTCGCCGTGCACGCTGACTGAGTAAGTACAATCGTTTTTAGACCATACTGTATAAACCCCACGGGCAGAAAGGGGTTAGGGAAGATCATTATCAGAGGCTTAACCACGCGAGAATTTTTAATCAGAGGGTGCGCACCCCTTGGGGTAATACCGTTGCTGCCGATAAACGGACAATAATTGTCGCCCGGCCGTATTTAATTTAGGAAATCGCGGCGATCCACCGTCGGACAATACATACCCGGCCGACGGTTTTCGAGTAGGTGCTACCCCGTAGGATTACTCGGTTCAGACTAGTCATCGAAACCATGCGGTGACATTAGAAGGCGCTCGGTACACGAGTTACCACCTTGTATTAGATTCCATGCCAACGCAAATGCACCGATAAAAATACTCGGGTCGCGTCGTTGCTCGTATAGCGGCGCTTTCTAGTTTATTATTATTCGATATTCTCTCGGTGCAATTCTCCTCGTTTCTGCTGAGGATTAAAAAAAAGGAGTTTCAATACTAAAAAATCAATTGCAAAATTTGCCACCGAACAAACAAACAGACAAACAAGAAAGCGAGCTAATAAAAACGTGGTAAAATAGAAAATGGCAGATAGAACTGAGAACACCGCGGAAAACAAGCAGCCCTTACTTGTATCAAAGAGTAGGGATACAACAAGAGGCGACACTCCGGGCGGCACCTTTGATGCCGGTCGTTCGACTGTCCCTTTGAATCGATTGTGTAGACACGCGGGAAATATAAATCAACTGGATTTAATATTCTCATGTCAATATCTAATAATTACAATTTGTTATAATGCAGAATGTAATATTTATTAACATTGCTTTTCGAAGTATTTACATTAATTTTACAATTTTAATGATTAACACTAAACCTACCATCGCCGTCCAAATAACTGGTTTCTGATTTTTTATTTCACAATTATAATGATGCTTCCACTGGAAATAATTATACACATTTTTATATCTAAGCACATATTATAATAAAAATCACAGAAGATCTATATAAATTCTACGACGTCATTTTTACAAGACAGCACATGTCAGCCATTTTTAGATCTTGGTAGATTTAGTCTTAAGAATCTACGCTTCCGTAGTTCCTACTGGGAACTTCCTAGTTTTTTCGAAATCGTTCTACTGTACCAGTGAAGACGACACTCTGACATTTTTGGATTTGAGGTTTATTTCCAGATGGACTGTTTCATTTCAACAGTTTCCGTTCACTCTACCCAAGAGGACATTTCGGAGGAGGTTCAATCTCTAGCCGAGACAATCCGAATCCTTATTAGAAAATTATCAAGCGCACCACGAGCTCGTAAAGTAATTTCATCCTTTTGTCCCGTTTACCGTCCGACGCCATTCACCGCCATTCACTCGTACCGAGACAGTCTCTCCGGTATCGTTGACTAGAGTCTGACCCTCGAAACCACTAAACCAAACGAACCGTGGACGGAGTCCTCGCCCAGCGTCCTCGGAGGAGCACTGATTAGCATCATCTTAAGGTCGTACACGTCCTCGTAAGTATTCTGTCCCTTTGGTATTCATATGCAAAACTGACCAGATAGTGACCGCCGATTTACATAATGTCAGATTGACCGTGATTTCATTTAACCAAAGAACCCCTCGCGCACACAGACTGCTAAGAGCGTCTACGCAGATTCATGGAAAGCGAACGTCTTGAGGAAGAGCTTTGCAATCGAGATCTGGAGGAATATTTCCGTTCCGGTGTGTCTCTCGAGCTTTCGGCACGCTTTCAACTGTAGCCGTACGAACGCGTAATTGATTTCAATGCCGGGTCCCAACGACGATTTTCGGAGGGTGTCCGTTTTCGGGCGAAGGGAATCAATACGCGAGCGAGCGTGCGCGCGCGCGCACGCTGAATACTTTGGTTAATACGCTTATATTCTGCTAGCGAAGTCGCGGACCCGTGAAACATGGTATTAAGGGATACACTGATCCCTGATGGTAACAAATGATAGGAGGCCTTAATGGTCCGAACACGTACATGCCGTCCCGTGTACACATCGAACGTCTCGACGTGAATCGACTCCATGGTTGTCCCTTTGATCGATTGCTTTTGTCACTTAGCTACCGTGAAAGGCTTTGCCACGATTCCGTCTTTTAATTACGGACTTAATTATCTCTCGCGCTCGCCCGTTTTCCTATAGCCGCCGTCCTGAGTACTGCGAGAGGGTTGAGTAAGGAGGACAGAATGGGTGGGGATGGGGGTAGAGGGCTCAACTCTAAAACCTTATTCCCCGTGGACCACGGGAGTCTACGGTATCGTGTCACGTAATATGCCTCGATGAACTTCGCCGTATATAGGGTGCAGCGAAAATTGTGCTACAATCAGGTTACAATCGAATTTACAATGCTGTTTCTTTACTTGAATAAGCCTCAAGCTTTGGTTCTCTTATTTACTTTTCGCGATTTTTTTAATTCACCAGAATGCTGCTAAATCTTCTATATCGTACATCTGTGTCGTATAATAATTGATTGCCGTTTTGTCCGAAATTCTCTACAACTCTTTATAAAGACAAGTTCTTCCCATGCAAGTGAATAAAATATACAATATAAATAATGAATGAATGTATAAATAAAGAAATGAATATCGAAACATACATTTCTGGACATCTCGATGAGAAAATGTTGTCCGTTTTGGCATTATTCTTTCACCCTGTATGTATAGGGTGGATAAAATGGCCGCGATTGTCAGTTGCCAGTACTGCGACACACCTCTGATTTTGTAACGATCTTTTTGTTCCTTTCACGGTTCGCTGAAGGTGCGAACCGGTAAAACCGATCGGGCCGAGAGGAAAATTGATACCGCGGCTAACGGCTCCATTATGAAACCGTTCGAACCAAGCGTGTAATACGTTTACGACGATTAGAGGTCTCCCTCTATCTCTCTTCGTGTCTTTTTTCTCTTTTCTTTCGCTTGGTGGAAATCATGCCGGTGAAATGGATATCGTGGTACCTACTATCGTCGATCATGGGGACGGAGGCCGAGTATGAACACACCGTGGCGGAGCTATGGTGTACCATGGGTGGATGCAGGCTGTACAGCATACCGAGTTGCTAAGACCTCTACATATAATGACCGCTGCAATCCTGCCCTCACACACAATCCCATAATTAAATCCGTTAATCAAGGCTTACTGCTCGGACTGACCCTATCAACTTGGTTTATTGTGATCTACGTAATCTATGCTAAATTAAGACGGACCGCCGCCGTCGTCGTTGTCGTCGTCGTCGTAGTCGTCGTCGCGAGATCGGCCCGTCTAGTTTCGGTAACCGGAACTATACTCCGCATTAATTAGAGGCGCGCTTAGTTTTGATTACGATTGCTTCGCTGATAACGTTGGATTCAAACTCACTTGTTCACCGACAATTACCTTCCTCGCTTCAGGTGTAATTATCGCTCAATGCGTTGCTCGTATAACAAAAATGAAATAAGCAATTTTCTTGTTCGCATGATTGAGCCTTGCTAGCGTGTTTAGAGACAGTCTGTGAAACAAATATCAAAAGGCAAATAAGCGAGCTTCAAAATGTGATTTCGAAGTCAATCGAATGGAAATCTAATATCGTGAATAAAGAAATTATACGAAACGGTTTAATTAAGAAAATATTTGTAGATGTACAGGATGTAACAAAGTGTATAGTCATGGCTTCTTCAAGTGTTTCTACACCTTCGGATTGGTGGAGATGTGTTAAAAACACTGGACGCAAAATTGCCCTTGGGTATAATTTTGAAGGTCAATTTTTTTATCGCATCGTCTAGTATTCGCTACTAGGAACAAAAGTGTCTAAGGAACCACACGTAGCAAATCAACCGTTTTCTTGAAAAACGATTTTGAAGTTTTGTAAACTATTTTATTCCATAACCCTCGGACCCTCGGTGGAGGATTGATTCTCCATGAGAAAGCAAGTCGGCAATACGGAATAAAATTTCTTCATTTGATGCTTTGTTTTCGAAAAAATCAAGCTTGACAATTGTAATTGCGACCCAGTTGATAGAGGTTCAGAACAGGAACAAAAATAAAACTTAATTTTTACAGTATAAAATAGTAACAGTTAAATATCCTTATGTGTGACAAATGGTTTAACTTCTTAAATGGCGTACGAGTTCTAAAAACTTGAAATTTGGTCCTCGAACTTTCTCTTGACACACGGTATATCGGTTCGTTAGAAATAAAACCAACTTTCAGAAAGCTATTATTCCGTGTCTCGCGCGTAAATGGTGGATTAATGAATAATAAAAGAATCCATTAATCTCCTCTTTGACTGGTGCAATTTCCTTCTTGAGAA
The DNA here is from genome assembly GCA_933228785.1 of Lasioglossum pauxillum. Classification (NCBI taxonomy): domain Eukaryota; kingdom Metazoa; phylum Arthropoda; class Insecta; order Hymenoptera; family Halictidae; genus Lasioglossum; species Lasioglossum pauxillum. Next base: position 41,374,660 of record OW121699.1, read on the forward strand.
GGTCGTTTAACTGTTCAGTCTAGCGAGCCTAGTGAGGCGGGCATTCATCGGGTCGGCTAAAAAGCAGGGATGCGAATCCTAACCCGAACCCGGTTCGGGTTTTGTAACCCGAGTAACCCGGTTAGCCGGGTTACAGAAATCTCCTGTAACCGGGTTAGGCGGGTTACTCGGGTTAGGAGAACCGAACCGAGTTCGGGTTAGGGTTAACTCGGTTAACCCGGTTAATTCGGTTACAGAAGACTACAGTAGGATCACGAATACCTTTGTAACTTTTTAATATAAATTTTCGAGGAAAATTCGAAAAAAATCGAAGAACTATATCTCACACAAGTTTCACCAAAATCGACTTGTATCAACAGAAAATGTTCCCTTGTCAGTATGCTTTGTTAGGATCGAAGCGCTTCGTTATTTTATTGCCTGCTACGGTCACCATCCGAAATTCAACGACTGTCCGCTCGACAGTATGCTGTATTGAAACCGAAATAATGCCAAAATTGAAAAAACCGAAATAGTTAACACTCGCAAGGGTAAGGTCTAATAACAACAACTTAATAAATAGTAAAAGGTAAAACGTCGCTTCGTAAAACCGGTAAAGACCACCGCGCCTCCACTGACAATGTATCTACCGTGTCCGCAATAAAACGTTAAACCGAAGACCGTCTAGAGTACCCCCCAATTAAGTGATTTTCAGACATCATTTGTAGGTCCCAGGTTCTTAAATACAAACTAACGGTTTATGTGTCACGTTTATGGAGGAAAAAGCCAGTCTTCTTAGTGGAAGAGGAAAATGAGGCCCACGAGGTGCGACCTGTGTGGTCGTGGCCAACGTTAAAAAAAAAGGTGTTTATGCGAATGCATATTTTTATAAAAAATGGGTAGACAAATGGGAGGTGGACAGAAAATGTCATGATTAGATGATTCCAAAAATGTATTTTTCATTTTGCAATTTTGCATTCAGTATATGTTGTGCATAGTGCATATTTTTTGCATTTTTCTCATGCAATAATAATCAAAAATAAATTGCTCTACCGTTTGCCGCTCTCAATATGAACACGGCCTAAGAAGCAGTTAATAATATTGTTACATTGTTAATAATAATAATTATTTTATCCCAATATGTGCACTTTCTTTTGGTCAATTAATACATACACTCCAGGACGAAAAGATAGCACACTTTGAAATTAATGTAATTTCTGTTTATTAAGCATTGGAAATTCAATTTTTTTTATACACATATTTTTAGTGTCTTTCTCAACATATATGAATGAAATGAAACAAAGCTTCATTAACTTATCTATTTTTATTGAACAAAGTAGAATTATTAACGAAATATAGAGGTACAAAATGATAGCACACTTAACGAAAAACTTGAAATATAACAGAATTAATCGATAAAAATCAATGCTCAATATTTTGTAGGACCTCCTTTACAGCTAACGACTTTAATCATTCGGTTTGGTAAATATTTATACAATTTTTTAATACTGTTTTGGCTAATATCCTTCCATTCGTCGAAAATGCACTATTTTAAATTGTTAATATTTTGGAATTGTCTGCTATTATGCCAAATGTTTCTTTACTACCACAAGCGATCGAACCACGATGGGGAAGTAAGTAAATATATTTAGTAATAATTAAGTTCATTAAGCCAAATTGAATTATTAATTTTGTTGAGGGATCTCTTTTTTTCCATAATACATGTACATATATTCGTATATCTCTGAACTCTGAAGTAAACTGTCTAGAAGTATCTATCTTATCTCACTAGTAACCCGATTAACCCGCTCTGTGCGGGTTAACCCGGTTCCGAGCGGGGTTAACCGGCACTCTCTGGGCCCTAAGACCCGTTCTCTCCTGGTTAGTGTGGGTTAGAGAAACCTCGCTCGGTTAACCGGGTTTGGGTTAGGGTTAGTCCGCGGTACGCATCCCTGCTAAAAAGGCGATACCTCGTGCCAGAAGCGGATCGCCGAAGTTTCTTCGTCTTTGGATTCGTCTTAGAATTAATTGTCTGGCTTATCTCTCCGCCTCGGTTCCTCGTCTCACGGTTTATTGCTCAGAACGAGACGAGAAAGCCACGAGGCTTAGCATCGATCGCAAGCGGATCCTCTCCCTCCCCCGGGCCTTCCCACCGCCCTTGTCTCTCCAACATTTCGTTGGCTTTGAAATGACAGAAGTCAAGTAGAGCGAAATACGGAGAACGCGGTTGAAGTGTAATTGGCACTGGAGTGCACTCGTCTTGGTTCATTAGAGAAAATATCTTCCCCATTGTCGAGGGGCTTACGTATCTCTCTCTCTCTCTCTCTCTCTCTCTCTCTCTCTCTCTCTCTCTCTCTCTCTCTCTCTCTAACTCTCTCTCTCTCGCTCTCTCCTTTCTCGCCCGCCGCCTGCTTTCTATACCTTTTTTCGCATTTCTCTCTTTCTCTCCCACCCAATGTTCTTTTCTTTCTCTTTGCACCGTTTCTCACTCGATCTCTCTCTCTCCTTCTCTCTCTTCTTTTTCCCCAAGCCAGAATTATTTTTGTTTCGAGTGGATACGGTCACTCGATGCATCCACCCTCGGGGGCGGCTGCCCTCCACGGGGCTGCGCGGCAGCGGCTTATTGTGGAACCTGGAAACGTGGAAAAGCTTGTGACAGTCTAATCTTCTCGAGTATTCCGGAGAATAGAACCTGATTCTGGAGTGATCTCGAAGGGAATTGACCCGGACCAGACGTTCCGACCGGAAACCCATATTTCGCGTTTCTTCGGGCGGACCTGTCCGTCAATTTTTCCTCTTTGAACTTCCGTCAGCGTTGACATAACCGACCCACCGCGCCGGTATCGGTGTCCTTTGATCCCATATATTTAATACACTCGCGTTTCGTTTAAAGGGTGTATTCTCAGGATTGAAAGTGTGTTTGAACCGCCCTCCGTGTTCTAGCACTCTTCCGAAGCCAGAAAACCAAAAGGTAACCCGCCTCGAGAACCGTGGACACCCGTCCCACGAACGAGTACGCATGTTACGAGCGTCGAGGGCACCGTGGTGGCACAAAGGCCCAACAACGTTCGTCGTGTCTCGAGCGGCGACGCGGAATCCGAATCGTTCGCGCTGAATGCTTGTCGCAGCACTTAACGTGCCCCCGAGGGGGTGGCGAGGGGCGGCAAGGGGGAGGGAGGCGGCCGAGATCTATTATAACCGCAAACTTAACACTTAAAGCACGCACGACCCCCGAAAGGAGCTTCGAGTTCCATTATGTAATAAAAACTCGCGTTTAATGGCCACCATGTTTTACCAACAGCTTATTAACCGCAAAACGTTTCTCCTCACGATGGTCCTTTTCAAATTCCCTTACGGCCCGGGGAATATGACAATACTCGGTGGTTGCATATGCACCGGCGAGAACGAGAGAGGAGAGCAAAAAATGGGAGTGAAAGAAAGCGCGCGAGAGAGAGAAAGGGAGCGGGAGGGGGAGGGGTACCGCGTCGCACACTTTTCGAGAGAGTCTCTGCGAGCCCTCGAGGCGGAAAGGAGAAATATACGGGCCTGCTTTGTGTACAAGTGGAGTGTGCACGTATAAGAGGTTTTTAAGAGACGAGTGCTTACTTCTGCATACCTGCATACTTCAGGTCCGCGAAAGCACCTGTTGAAACCCGTGGGCTTTCAGAGTCCATTCGCTCACTTGGAAGCCGATTCACCGGTTGCTTCGGATCGTTAGCTCGACATCTCGATCATCCGCCGTCTCTCCACAGACGTTGCACCCCGTTTTTACTCGAACATCGAATCACTGATCGCTAATGGAACACCGATACTGGAACTAAAATATTTTTCTTTCGACCTCTGCCCCCAACCCCTAACCATTCCTCGGTTCGTCTCGTCGTCTCTGTCTCTTTATTATTCCAACGAATGTCGGCTGCTCGTGTCTCGGAGGCAGATATACATACCTTAGCAAAATGAACAAATATCTCGTGGCTACACGCTCTCGCAGCAGGGAGCATTTGTATGCTTCATAATTATTTCAACGACAGATTTTTTATTTTGTCCCAGTTTTGAGAACCGAGTGCTCTAGCTATACGCTGGGGACAGACATTTTTCGTTTTTTAGTAAAAATAGCTACATTGTTACTGTACAATAATTGCAACTTTACATGTCCCTGGAAGCTAGTAGGTGCTCGAACTCATGGCCCTCAATTAGAATATGGTGGGTACATATGGAAAATTATTTCGATAATATTTCGTTCATTTTTGTCATCACATGAGACGGTGAGCTTTGGGGAATATTTGGTGTTTCGATGCTTCGTATTTATCTTTGCCCCGACTACTCCCCACATGTAATATTCTACAGGGATGGCAGTGAGTATTGCCACTCTTCTATCGTATTCTCGGTTCATCGCTGAAATTTTCCCACTTGTTAACTGATTGGTGAGTTACCTTATCAGCAACCGCATTGTCCACATTTGTCTTATGTGAATCCTACGTGTGCAACTACCCGAAAAAATTCCAGATTTATCTCGGCCCAGTATTTCCCGGACATTTCAAGTTTGAATAATTACAAGTGTAGCGTATATCACGCAGCCAAGAGGCAGAGAGAGCTCCATGGCAAGAGGCGAAACGTTGATTATTTATAATCAGCCGGAGGCACCTGCTAAACGAGGTTCCCATGCGACCTGAAATAGTTCGGTTTACGAAGGGTCTCGACCCCCTTCGATAAAAAGGCAAGCACGAGTCGTTGCATCTGACACGTCACAAGGTGGTGATGGTGGTGGTGCTCGTGGCCCCGCTCCCTAAATATAACAGTGATACAACCGCAGGCACGGTGCTAGTAAAAAAGTCGAAACCACTGCCGCGTAAATATAGACCCTCTCCCACGACGTTGCCCCGCTAGGTGGACATTTTCTCCGTTTGTTTGGCATTACTCGCGTCTATACCTGAAACACGAGAACCCATTTACGACCGAGCTGAGGGAAAAGTAAAAGGGCAACAGGCGGAAGAGAATGGGTTGACCCCATCGAATGGGTCGATGATTGGTAAACGTTTTAAAGCTCCTCCGATATCGGGAATCGTGTTCGAGTCCGGAGTGACAACCAGGGATACGGAGGACAGCGTATAAATCAAATCCCGGACGGCGAAACGGCCGCGGGGCCGTGACTGGAAGGAATAAGCGAGCTTAGTGGTACTCTACGGCGACGACGGCAGAGAAATGATGTATTGCTTCGGTCCGCGAGCAAAAAAAAAACGGAACAGCCCCACTCTGGATTCTGATATAGATTTTATTGGGGGAACGGCACCGGGCTACGTGACGGCTCATTACCCGGTCTCTCGTAGTGGACAGTCGAACACTGGTCACCCCATTGCTCGCGTGCTCCTACACGGGAATATCTATACATATACATGAGCGCCTGCGACCTGGAAAGCGAAAAGCAGACAGGAGAGCAGCCATGTGTTACGTCTCATCCCACGTGTCCCCTGGTCAACCATTCGCATTATAAAACCATAAAACGTGCCATTTTCGTGGCCACGATTCGCCCTTTCGCTCGGTCTGGCCATGTGTCCGACACTTTTTTCCGAAAAATTGCTGCCATGAAAACGCGGCGACCCCTTTCCCATTGCGCCGCCATTCGATCCTCGTTCATCTTCATAAGGGGGAATAGAATAAAAAATTGTTTTTCACCAGTTCCTTCCCCCGGGCTCGGTCAATTACCGCGTTCTCGAGATAGTGCACTGTGTTCGGGGACAGTGACTCACCCCCACCTGTATTACACACTGGAAATAAGAGGATCGAGGATCCACCAGTTTTTTCTAGTTATGCTGACGTAAACCAGGCGCCCAGGACTGCAAGCAGAACTCGAGCGTATTAGCCCGATCAATTTAAAATTTGAGGACAGCAGCGAGTCATGTTTGACTTTCTGATGTGTTGGTATGAATTATTGTGGCTTGGATTTTATAGAAATTATTTATAATTATATTCTTGCAGTGGTGCGTTATATCTAGGCGCTTCTCAGTTCGAAGAAGCGCCACCGACGAAAACCGATGTCGTTAAGGCTGTCGGAAAATTTTGTGAGAAGCGTGTTTATTATCCGGCGTTAAGTGGCGTCGTCTCAATGGACAACGATATATTTTCGTAAGCTTCGGCCGTCGACGCGTGAACACCACTCGAGCTTCCACCTCTTTTCTCTCGGACCAAATATTTCTATTTACTTCTTTACAAGTGGACAATTGTGTAGGCAAGAACGCGTGCCTCGTGTCTACACGATTGTTTTCCCGAATCACTCAGCTGTGAACACCTTTTTGTCATAGCTTAGTACATGTATGTTTGAAAAATTATTTACCACAGTTGGAATAATTGACGAAAAGATGAACTTGTCGATTAGGGTCCTCCCCTTAGATTTTAACCGGACTTTTTTTAATCACTTTGTTTGAACCCTTATTAATCGAATGGTGACTCAGAAAGTCACCACCAAACATTGCTGTACCATTATTAAAAAAAAATATTGTTTACATTATTAAATATGTTGGCATCTAATCAATTACTAAACATTTAAGTATTTGTACGAGGTGTTATATCAATTTCGTATTCTTAAAAAAAATATCAGGTAGAATGGAATTAGTCTAGGTCGGAAGAAATGTTTAATTTTCGAGTTAAAATAGCTTCGAGTGCAAAATGTTAGCCTACACACACACACACACAAGTAACAGGAAAAATAAAAAAAACTGTCGGTCGGACCTGGATAACCTTGAAAAAATATAAAATATTGCTGGAACGGGTGAAAACGCTATATCCTTATGGAACAGTAGATTTTATCAAATTTTGTGATTGTTAAGGGTCCAGTGAGAGTGCGGTGGAACACTCACACACTGCTAGGTCAGCGCTTACACAGGGTGGGTCACCTTTTTTCTCAATTGATTGTTTTACGTCGCTTCTTCAACTGCTATGGTTATTAAGCGACCACCTAAATACGGCCACCTAAATATCTGCTCCAATTGTGAGGGCACAACAAATATTTTGTGTTCTATTTGAATGTTTTGATTGAACCATTATATTGCAAACAATATTTTTGTCCAAAGTTCATTTTTTTCGGAGTTATCAAGGTCATCGACGTTTTTTGATACATAACTACATTTTTAACTTCCTGATTTTATAGGGAAGTTATTGTAATTACCCCGAAAATCGAAAATCGATTTTTTAGCAGATCTTCACGTTTCATGGTCATTGGAGTCATTTTAGACTATTTTTATCAACATGTTCGTATGTGTGTGTGTGTGTGTGTGTGTGCGTATGGCCGTTTCTAAGTAATCAAATTTTTCGTTAACGTTTTCAGAAAAAGTAACAACGCGATCAGGATGATGAATGATGCAATCGATGTGCCCCGTCGTAACTTAGAGCTGATTAGATTTTGGTCCATATTGGTCAAGTAGTTTTTTAGATTTTTACTTTTTTTCGAAAAGAGTTGATTCTACAATGCAATTTATAAGGGAGGACGAAAATTTTCCACCAAAGAACCAAACGCAATTACATACAAAAATTTTTTCTTAATTTTTGTTTTTAGATTTAAAAAAAATTTTTTTTTTTAACTGATGCTAATGTTACCGCTTGGAATAATCGAAAGTTATTCCAATGCAAGAGTGAATTTATCATCTCTATTCCCAAGAATACATTTTGGGAGAATATCGATGAAAGTACAAAAAAAAAACGATGTTAGCGATGTTGGCGAAGGAGTAACGAATCGGGAAGTTCTTTGTGTGACTCTTGGAGAGTCATACACCAAATAAAAAACATTAATAGCAGTAGGCCCTACTAGCCATGCGTATCACTAACCCTCTCGCAAGAGCAGTCCTACCCACGAGCTCGCGAAACGAGCGAGCAAAAACAACCCTACTCGCGAGCGAGCGAAGCGAGCGAGCAACAATAGCCCTCTAGTTTTTATTGCATCGTGTAACTAATCGAAAAATACATTCAGATATGTATAATAACATGACATTGACCTTGATCTGAAGGTAAAACTTTAATTTTCGAAGATCAAGATCATTTCAAGGTCATGTTATTATACATATCTGAATGTATTTTTCGATCAGTTACACGATCCAATATTGATGACCTTGAAAACTCATTGATGACCTTGATAACTCCGAAAAAAATATTGTTTGCAATATAATGGTTCCTTCAAGCCATTAAAATAGTACACAAAATATTTTTTGTACCCCCACAATTGGAGGAGATATTTAGGTGGCCGTATTTCGGTAGACCACCCTGTATAATATACGCTGATGACACATTTTCTTAAATATCAAGAGATTTGCACTGAACCCAAAAGATATCGTGCATTTAAGATTCAAGTGCATTTGAATAAACTAACGTATTTTATCGATTGTATTTTATCGGTGTGATCGAATATAAGTGCCATTAAACCGAAGTTTCCTTAATATAACATGAACAGTTAAGATTTTTTAGACTAAAAGTCTTGATATTGTAGATATCACATTGATAGAATTAATTTTTCTTTGTAAATTAATTTTGTCCATCTAACTGTGGAATTCGAACCACTGTGAACTGGTCCAACTTCGGCTACTCTCTCCTGTATCTACCCACTTACGATCGCGAGGATGACGATCACAGGATATGTCCCTTGCGCGGCATTCACGATACTCCTCGACGTCCTCCGCGAGCGAGCGCTTCATCGAAACCGACAAATTCGTCTTGCATACAGAACGTCGCGCGACGGAATCCGATTCCAAAGATAGAAAAGCGGGACGAGGTTAATCCGGTGGTCTCCTTTTCACCGGGGAAGAAGAAGCAGCGCGGCGCGTTCTGGGCGAGAGGATTGAATAGAATTAATATCTAATTGTTAGCCGGGTACGCGCGACTAGCAGCGCTGCGCAGCGCTTTTTGAACAGCGTTTTCGGCGGCTGAAAGGCCCACCCAGCCGAAGAATAGTAGCCTTAACTAACTATAGACTCCTTGGACGACATAATCTCTATCCTAACATGCGAGGCGAGTGTGTTCTTTGCCGCTAAGTACACATTCAAGGATGCTTCCAACCTCGCGCGTTTCACCGTCTATCGTTCGTGTCCGTCGTGTGTGTGTTTCCGTGTGCGTGCGTGCATGTGTGTATGCAGTGGTGCGGGTGCTCCAGAGAAACAGAGGAAGACAGAGTATGCTCGGCGAGAGAGAAGAGAAAGAGGAATCGTGAGAGGGAGGGAGAGTTTACGAGGGTGTGTGCGCGTGGTAAAGCGAGTACGTGTGAGAGGAGGGAACAGCGAGGGGACATGCGAGAGCTCTGATCTTTATGAGTCACCGTCATTCGGATAAAAATACCGGGGTGCTTGTACAAACAGTTACCCTTCGGGTGTCTTTTCGAGCGGCGCTCTATCTTGGACAGGTTCACACGACACTCGACCAACCAGGTGGCTTCACCTGAAAGACAGGAGAGACGCTTTCTTTTTTTCTCTCGCTCACTCTCTCCCTCTTCGCCTCCTCCCTCTCGATTATTGAAAAGAGAACACCGAGTATACTCCCAGAAACGGCGCGTATTATGTCACCGGGATTGTGCATCGCGATACAAGCTCCCGCGAGACTATGTAAAGTGGACGGTCGTCGGCGAGGAATTAATCATCCTCAGTCGTTGTAGACTATTCGGAATCGGAGTCGGATGATTGATGCTGGCCGAGGCCCGCGTTGTTCGTCGGACTCGTTTCGTTATGGTAATCGGTACGACGTGAAACGGAAATGGCAGATATCCAGCGAATCTTAAATCATCCGAAATAAATTTGTTCGCGAGGAGTATTCGCCGCGTATGCACGGGCACACGTACACGCCACCCGTTTACGGAGCGGGTTCGCCACGGTAGACAGCGCTGCGGGTCATTTGTCAAGAAGCTCGGCAGCCGATAGATTCCGTAGCCGTACGTACCCGAAAGATCGTAAACTCGGGGGATACCGTTAGCACTCTCTTATTTCCGCGTAGAGCACACCGTACGATAAATAATAACTGTAAGCACGTATTCTGGTTCATGGGTTCAGGACGGTCATTGGTTAAAGCTTAAACTATCGTCGCGTCGGTAGGACGAGGCGAGGCGAGGCGCACAGCCTACCGAGCAAAGATCGATCAAGCCCCAGGTAAACTAGTCATAAATACGCTCGACAATGCCCCGCTGTTTGACACTAATACTAATGATCGCCACTACTGCCTCGATAATAGATAAACCGATACAAAGGCGACAGAAAATCGGTGAAATTGAGCAGAACGGATGCGTTTCGCCCGTGGCCCTTTGAATCGCCTGTTTCCGCTCCGCTGGCCATGGTCTCTCGACTTTAATGATGGGAAATGACGGTTCATCAGCCGTCGACGATCAGTTTGATTTATTTCGTGTATGCCGCACGATTCTTCCCTTACCAACAATCCTCTTACCTATTCTACTTCAGTTTCGGAAAGACGCTAAAGGTGTTCTGACTTATTGTTCAACCTATTCGTGCAGTTGTTACTAGGCTATGACATTTTATTTACAGTGGGTGTAAAAAGTATTCGTACACCTTTTAAAAACAAATAACTTTTTTATAATTGTACCAAATGACCTGATTTTTTATAATCAATTAGAAGCATTAGTTTACAAACTGATATGCAAAAAAGATTTTCCAAAAATTACAATTTACAAGGTTGCAGGTAAAAATAAAAAAGGCATTTTTTAAAACTTTTTTATTTGGGCCCTTAATGAAAATTTAAAACATATGTTTTCTAGATCCATGTTTTTATGCACATGTTGGAAATTTCATCGAAATAGATTGACGCAGGAAAAAACAACAGGCGTCGAAAGATGTACGATTCTGTGGATTTTAAGCAGAAACTGATCAAAAGTCGTGGAAAACTACGATTTTCACCATTTTTAACCGCTTGTAGCTCGTGTGTATGTTAATCGATTTCAATGAAATTTTCAACACGTGTATGATTAACATAGATCTACAAAACATACATTTTAAATTTTCATTAAGGACCCAAATAAAAAAGTTTCAAAAAATTCCTTTTTTATTTTTACATTTAACCTTGTAAATTATAATTTTTGGAAAATCTTTTTTGTATAGCATTTCGTAATCCAATGCTTCTAATTGATTATAAAAAATCAGGTTGTTTGGTACAATTATAAAAATGTTATTAGTTTTTGAAAAGTGTACGAATACCTTGTACACCCACTGTACCTACACTTGTGTAATTAAATTTAACCCTTTGGTGCACGGGTTGGATCTGTGATCAAATCCTATTTGTTAGACTAATCTTTAATTCTTTTCGAGCAATCGAAGACTGTCTTTTCGAGATCTCTCATTCACTCGTTAGGATAGTCGAGGTACAAGCAAAATGAACCACTGCGTGTATCACGACATCATCGAAAGTCGATGATTCGGCCGCAGTGGATCCCGATTGTTTTTCTCGGGACGGGAGCGTGTGCGCGGTCCTGCCGCAGCTTTTTGGTAAATAAATGGCGGCGAGTTCGGCGTCCGGGCTCGGCCGCACGCATCATCGCATCGCAGTGATCGATAAATTCATTTATTATCAAACGCGAGTTCGCGAGCCACTCGACGAGCTCGTATCGAATTAAATACTCGTCTGGCCAGTTCAAATATCCGGACAACATCTGCGAGCGATTTCGCGGTGAAATATATGTGTGTTTATGTCCGGCGGGGCGTTACCTGGAATCGTTGCTGTCGAAAGAACGGTTCGGTATTGGGAGGGGCAATATGATAAATATGATCCCACCGCCGCGATTAAGGGCAATTATTATTTTATTACGTTGGTAGGAAGACATAGAGGTTAGTTCCAACGGCCACGAATCCGCGGGAAAAAATATGAAAGAACAGACAACGATCCGGCTCACCGGTTCCGTGATACAAGCTAATAAAGTCGCACCCGCTAATTCCTAGGACCCTCGAGGAGGAACAACCGGTCTCTATAGGTCGTTCAATTGAAGGGGTCGCTCGGTCTATGAAACCACCTACGGCGAAGGAAATACGCTTTTAGGTCTCTTTGGGGGCGTTTAGATTCCAATCTAATAAATACTTCCTAGTCGGTCGTTCTCGGGGGGTTGTGGGACAAGGGGGGTGAAAGCTCAATGAGTTAAAGTTTCCGGCGTGAGAACGCTCTTTTTCCTACGGTTCCCGTCACCTGTGCTCATCACGGGACAGGATTCTATTAACCAAAGCTGCATTGTAATCGATTCGCTTCACGGCCAATTTTATTGCGCCCCTTGTCTCCTAAAGACGCCAGCAAAACAGAGCCCGGGAATCGTTTTTGGACGGTCGACCCGGTTAAGAGTCGTTCACCGACACGTAAATGTAGCACCGGCTACCGACTCGGTCGAGTAGGTAGGGTAGCGGAGACAGATAAAAATCCAATTTAATCCTGGGGTAATCTTTACGGCGAGATTTGGCATTGGAAGGTCAGTACGGGTGCCGGTCGGGTTCGAGGCTCGTGCAAAAGAATAGTAATTTTAATGGCGCGCCTAATGACACCGAGCCCAGAATTTACGACCAATCGGCGAATTGCGGGTGCAATCGTTCCATTAGAACGCACGACGAGCCGCTAGGAGATCGATGCAATCGCGGAACGGAGTCATTATATCGTGTCTAGGTATAAACGACGACCTTCTCTATCTGCTTCCCCGTTTTACTTTATTATTCTTGTCCCGTTGTCCTGACGTATCGCGGTAGGGCACACCCACGACGCCCATAATTCACTGCGAAAACCCATGCAACCCGTTCGTTCGTTCGTTCGCTCGCTCACTCGTCGGGACCAACTCGTTTCCTCGGCATTGGGGTAACAGTTTTGCAACGCACCGAACATTGTTCGTCGTCTGTCACTACCGTATACTTATCGCGTTGCCGCCGGCCGCTATACACGATATAATTCTACCGGCAACGCGATTCTACCAGAGATCTCGCGCTGCCGCGGAGCCCCTATGCTCAAACACACCGTCACGTTTTTCATCGGTTACCTTTTCTGCGGGGAGTCACGGTGCCTGGCGAGTTAAACGCCTCGGACACGTGCAACTTATTGTTTCTTCGTGGCCTTTGCAATACGTGCCCCGCTGAAATTCTTAGGCCTCGATTTGCCTTCATGTGCCCGCGTATGTGATTCGTCGCGAGCCACGCAATCCTTAATTTAACCTAGCTAACCGCTGTCGCGAAAAACACGACGATGAAATTGTAACCACCGATTAAGGGTAATTCCCGAACTATGTTTCACTCGAGCTGCGAATCATATATCGTCCGACAACTATCCTTCTCGTGTTCCAGCTTTCAACAGGATTATAGACTTTCTCCCTCACTGTCAGTTCTTCAACATTCATTCACGGGGATAGAATAATATCTTCAATTTTTTCATTTTATTTTTATTTTTTTTGATTGTATATATATATATATATATATATATATATATATATATATATACGGATCAAGGTCCTTTTATACAAGTGTATACAGTTTTTTACAGTATAACTGATAAAAACAAAAAGAAAACTTAACAAAGAAAAGGTCTTAACCTAAAATTTACATAATAATGGACCGCGCAAAACTAAACAAATACAGGTACGATTAACAAATAGTATTAGTAATAGTAAAAAAATCAATATTGTTATATTATAAAATATGTTAGAGCTAGCAATAATGCGATTTATTGGATTTATTATTCCATATGAGGATTTGGATTTCATTGTTTGAAATCCTGCTCTTGTTCTCAAAACTCGTTGAGGTACATAGAAATTGATTTGCCCCAGGAGTGTTGGACAATCTATATTATTATTTAACAGATTAAAGATAAAGCTCTGGTCGGAAACCTTCCTTCGATCGAATAATGTTTCCAGGTTGGCTGTGTTTAATATTCTTGAGTAGTTATGATCACAAAGATTGACATTGGGTTGTTTGTTTTATATGCACAAAACCTGAGGAATTTATGCTGCACTCTCTCTAGCATGATTTGATATTTAACGCTTTTCGGAGACCATATAATTGAAGCATATTCTAACTGGGGACGGACAAGGGTAATATATAACAACCTAAGTGTATGGATTGAATGAAAATCTGAGGAAAAACGAAGTATGAAACCGAGCATTCTTGAAGCGGAGCTGACAATGTGATAAAAGTGGTTGGAAAAGTCTAAGGTAGAGGAGAAGTGAATTCCTAATTTTAATCCTCCATTGTTTCGGTTGTATCTGTGTAATTCTTTGATGCATGTCTATTTAAATTTCTCTAATTATTATTTAACCCTCTCGGTATGTTTGTCAAATATATCCGACATTACATCAATGCATTTTTTGAAATGCATGTTTAGTTCAATCTTTGTTTATGACTCTCACTTTCGTTGTTCAGAAGGAAACCTCTGCACTGCATAATTGTAATCACAGTAGTCGGTTGACTGTTTTAGTCAGTTATTCACAAGTTTAAGTGGCGTGACCGCCAAGTTTGTAAAAATACCAAATTTTTGAACGAAAAATGAAATATATACAGGAATCGGATTGTTTAAAAAAAATGAGTATTGATACAAATCTAAATAAATGTTTTACGAAAATGTTTTTACGAAACTATTGTGCGGTTAAATACGGAGACTCGTTTATGGTTATCGAAAATATTTGACATTGACCTATAAGTCAGGTGGGGCATCCCAGATGAAAAATATTATTTTTCCTGGCTTAAGCACTATCGTATTAGCCTACATACATATTTTCATATTTTTGATCCGGAGAGGGTTAATGATTTACATGAGCACATTTTCTTATTCACAGATGTTTTATGTCATGGAGTAACGATTTAACCATAAGAAGAGAATCTGTATTTATTAATAAAATTGTAAATAAAAAATATGCTACTTTGCCCTGAATCAGTAGAGGTTCTCATAAACAACCATTGGCGAGTTATTAGTTGTCAGATAAAGTGGTATGTATTTTTATAATTCTGCAAGGACTTAAACAATTTGTAAAATGATCGAGATTAGGCATTAATATCATCAATTCTCTTTTTCTTTTAAAAAGTAAAGGTCTATGCAATTGTGAGATAGACAATTTAGCTACTGCAAGATTCTGTTTGTCAGTGCAAAGATAAAATCATCATTTGATAGTATTATACTAATAAAGGGTGATCCCGAAGTGGCGTCTTAATGCGACCATCGTTCATAACAATCAAGGGGTGAAAACAGCCCTCAATATGTGGGTTAAAAATCATAGTTAGTCAAATATAATATGTTGCATACATGTACATATTTGTTGGAATTCATCTATACGCGATTCCCATATAAAATTTAACATATGTATATAAATACCAATATCGACGAATAAAATATTACTCTCATTCAAGATAAAAGGTTTCATTGTTTATCGAAATTTGATTCTATGTTTCAGTGGGGGGTGATAAGAATGCACAGTGTTAATTGACACGGGTTAATAAAAGTTGACTCGCGACTCGTTCTGCAGAAGGGGAGAAATAATATATTCGGAAGACCTTTCACCCTTTCGCGTATCGATTTCGCTGTGAAAGGCGGCATGCAGGATCGGCGAATATTAATTGTACAGGCTTCCGTCCGGGCGACACCAAAGGCTCTCCCCCGTTCGCGCTCGATTGATGTCAAGCCCGAAAACGCGCATTGGCCATCCACAGTCCACAATCCACCGTCCCGCGTTTCTCCGTTCACCCTCGGATTCGTGCTCGCCACGAGAAATCGTCCCAGTGCCGCGCCCGGAAATTGCGTTTTGTAATGCTTCTGGCTGCTCGGCCCTCCCTGTCCGCGCGTACATAAACGGTCCGGTCCAGTCCTGTCGGATCGGTCCGGTAGCATGAAAAGTATAAAAAACGCAGTATCTTTGTAGGTAGCGTAGCAACTCGGTAAAAATACTACGTGTTTTCGATATAAATATTATATATATATATATATTCCCGTGCATCACAATAACCATTGATCCGGTTCGTTCCTTGGTAGAGCCCGGAGTAACTTTGGTCCGTTGGTTTCTAGAGAAAAGCACGAGGTCCGAGGGACGTCGACGTGGTCAAAAGATGAGCGTCCCTCCCTGTTCGGCGCCCCCTCGTCGCTTCGCTATAAAGCAGTCGCGTGTCTCCTCCCCCCCGCCTATATGGGGGTCCCCTCCTCGCTCCCTGCCACCTTCACCCCGCTCGTGAATAGTCTCTATGGTGTTTCGAAACAGAGATGCTCTCACGATGGGGTCCTGCCGACTGCCCCGATGGCGTGACACGATGGTGTGACCGGTAACCAGCGTTCCCCCATTAACGACTAATGTCGATTCCGTATCTTGTTCTACCTGGGCTGCGTCACGGCCTCCCGGCTTTATTAGAATCAGGGGAGGATATATTAGTTCCTGATCCATCTCCTACCTCCCCACCCGTTCGTTCCGTTCGTTCGTTAACCCTTTATGGTCAAAAGCATTTTTGTTGTTCCGTTCCTGCCGGCCCGCACGACCTCTGTGTATGTAGTCTACGGTGATTTCAGTATTTCAGTCTGGATTTAACACTAAACGCGTCGAGCTACAAAAGTAACAAGCACATGTTGCCTTATAAAAACAACAATATGTAATTTATGTAGACTTAGTAGTGTAATATATGTTCTAATAAAGATATTTTTTTGTTAAATCATTCCTTGTGAAAGCATCTTTATAATTTCAATAATCGTAAAATCAAAAATCTAGAAATGGTCGTCTGACTAATCGTGGTAGGTTTAGTGTTAGTATAGTTAAAGGGTAAATACGCCTTATTTCGGATCGTATCCAGTTGTCAGCCTTCTTGAAAATAGGTCATAGACAATGGTCATCCTATTCCCCACTTCCAATTTACAGACATTTAGAAAAATGTATATTAATAATGACAACTCTTAAGATGGCTAAGAGTAGATAGATGGCAGAGAGTACAATGAGTAGAACACGATACAAGTAAAATATCGGATTTTTAACACTGAACCTACCATTGCCGGTGAAATAACCGGTATTACATTTTTAATTTTATAATTATTGAAATTATGACGTTGCTTACATGGAAAATGATTCCATAAATTTCTTTATCCAAGCACATATTGCAATAAAAAATGCACGAAATCTAAATATACAGGGTCATCCGTTTTTAAACGGACAAACGTAAACCAGCTATAAAGGACCCCAAATGAAACAATTTTTACCCCTACCACTTTTTTTGATTCGGCCTTGAATTTTAGATAATCACAAAAAACCATAATTTTTCCACGACGTGCCCTATGCCAAAAAAACAAAGATCCGAAGGTCATACAAAAATATTTTGTTAACAAAAAAGATGCCCCTATTTATTTTAAACCAAACAAAGGAAAAATCATCAAGATTCATCACTGGAGTCTCGAGATATTCAAGTTTATGTGAACTAAAAAAATTATGGTTTTTTGCAATTTTCTAGAAATCAAGGCCGAAACAAAAAAAGTGGCTGGGGTAAAACTTGTTCCATTTGGGGTTCTTTATAGCTGGTTTACGTTTGTCCGTTTAAAAACGGATGACCCTGTATACAGCCTTGTCATTTTTATCAGCTACAACTTTTTAATCGCTCTCAGTTTCAGTGGTAGTTTCAGTGTTAACTCAGATTTTACGGTGAAAGAAAATAAAATTTTGCGATAACTTTTGAACAGATCCTCATCGATCTTGAGATGTGAAATTACGTTATGGTAGTCGAGACGTATAATTTCGTCGAGCCCTGTACCTCGGGAAGCCCGTAGGACGCAGCCGGGGCCAGGCGTCGGCTACCGGTAGGCAACCACGCGTTAATCTCAGTTCATTTTTCATTTTCGTGCGGGTTCGAGCCGCACCGGTGCGAGAGTATCGCCGTGAACGGTGTGGATGAATGGATTCATCGTGGCGTTAATGAGAGGAGAACAAGCGGAGGCTATTTGGGTTTTGGGGTGGCGTAATGCGCCAGGTAGCTAACGCAGGAGGCCCGACCCGGCTTGTTTCGTTCCTTGCGGTAGATAGGATCGGCGACGAGGGAGCAGAAAACCCTTCCGCCGTAGTAAGCCGAAAACGACGTCCCTTTAACGCACTCCACGGGATGCACTTGGTTGCGCTTCGCACGCACACATGTTTACGCACACGCGGAAAACACGACCCGTTCGTGCGAGTGACCCGCGTGTTCGTGTAAACGTTGGGAGGGTGAAGCAGTGACATAAACGCGGCCAGGATTTTTCTATGGCGTTCGGTGGCTCGAAAAAGGGAGTTATACCCGATAAGCATCGCAGCTCCCGGCTGCGTTTCGCTCGTTTATCACCTTTTTATCGCCGGCCGTGATTACCTGGCCGCACTCGACGTTAATTTACATTTCCTGGCCTCGTACGCCGCTCTTGCATCCTCCAGAGTCGCGATTAGCCCAAGGAGCTGACAGAAGCCCGCCGCAATAAATGGAATCGAAGGGGACCGACCGCCCCCACCCTACCCCCGTGAATGCTCTCTGTTTTACGATTTATCCACTGAAGAGTGTCTGACAGAGAAACAGAGACAGTTTCAGATTACATACCCGGTTGATTTTACTACTTTTATCGTGACGAGACAGATTTTGAGCATCTCGACGTGCTACGGGTAATTAAAATTTTTAAGCGGGTAATGATTCTTCGGGCTCTGCAACGCTACGCCAGCTTCTGTTAATGACTGCAGACTACAACATTTTATGTGAGAGTTTGGCATTGTTCGCGCCTTGTAATTACCCATCTCAACGATGCGCATAATTTAATTAAACACGATTGTAATTTACGAGATATTGTCAGGATCGAACAGATTGCAGTTGTGTAATAAATTAACACGTTCGCTATTTACAAGGTCTATATCCTGTCGTGTTTATGTGCCCGTAATTGTGTGAGAAAAGTTTTTTGAAAAATCATTTAAAAAATTTGTTTCTTTAGACAAATGATTTAAAATATTTCATTTATGTAAAATATGTACTATTAAGTTGTTACCAAGAAATGTTTTGTAAGTACTGTTTACGTTATCAGATATATACACTTTAAATTTAGCATGTATAGTCAAGATGCGTATATGTATACAATATTATTATAGGAATGAAAGTATTTCGTAGTTCGTAATACGACTTACATTTTTAAGTCTCAATCTTCTTATTTCATGGCGTTCGAATACTTTGGTGACTCAATGTATGTACAGGGTGTATAAAAAGTAATGGTCATCACACGGTGGACATTTGTAAGAGGAACTTGCCGCAAAATTGTTTATAACAAAGAGAATTGTTGGTTAAGTTCAGTGTTGGGCAAATTTTATTTTAAATAATAAATAATTAAATAATAAATAAACGTGTGATTTTATTTGCAAATAATAACTAAACTTGTTATTTAAATTAAAGTTATTTAAATAATTCCATAAATAATCTATTTATTATTTCTTATTTGCAAATAAAAGTTTATTTATTATTTGGATTGAGGTGGAAATCAATTAAATAGTTTTTGGTCTTCTCTTATTTCTTGTATTTTGTATATGTATACAATGAACACGTGACGAAATTAATATCATGATTACCCGTATATATATTATTTAAGTGAATACAACTATTTTTTGTATCAATTTGCTTTTCCAATTGATAATTCGCAGTTCATGTTTGACTTTAAAACTACTCTTTCTTCAAACATAATGTCAGAAAGTTTGTTCGATTTTGGCGTATTGGTCATAGTTGCCAAAGAAAATACCCGCTCGATTGGAGCCGATGATGATAAAGGTGTGTTATATTTTATAAATATACGTTTTATAGCTGCGTACGCATCCAGACAATTTAAATCTGAGTTCGGATCTTGGAAATATTGTGTTATTAGATATTCTGATGCAGCCACTTCAGGACTAGTTTGTACTTCATTTACTACATCAAAATCTAAAAACTTTTCAAGTTTACTGTCCCTGAAACTTGAAAAGTTTCGCACGTGTTGTCCATCTGTCGGAGTTGAAGTTGTCGGAGCGCGGTAGTTGTAAATAATCGGCCGATTCGGAGCTGATCCGAGCGCGTTTTTTCTCTGCTATAGCAACCTTTTCAGGTGGTCGGGCTCGTCCGGAGGGCAGATTAATGAATGAAAATACAATTTAATTTATTATTTGTTAATACAAATAATAATTGAAAATTGTATTTGTAAATAACAATTAACTTTATTATTTTAAATAAATTCATTTAGACTTGCTCAAATAATAAATAATTATTTCTGCGTTTTATTTGAATATCCAAATAACAAATAACTTGTTATTTAAATCATTATTTAAATAATTATTTATTTAAATAAATTTATTTATTGCCCAACACTGGTTAAGTTGTTCTTTACATCAACACCTTCCATTCATCCAGAGAAGAAAAAGTTTGAAAGAAGCCACATGTCGCAAACAAATAGTTATTGTGATATAAGCTGTTAAAGTTTTTTCAAAATTTGATTGTGTGGAGTTATACGTATAGACAAAAGCCTACTACTATAGTCCACCCGACCGTGTCGATGAGACAGTACGTAATCGTGTACGTGCCTCAAGCAAACGAAATCTAAAGGGACATCCGCTAGGCCCGTACGACGTCATCGTCTCCCTGCCCATTCGGATCATAAATTTGTAGTTGCAAAAAATGAAAGAATACCTTATATCCATTCTTATAAGAACATCAATCCTGTATTACAAAATATTACCGTACCTCGCCGTTTCTTCAGCGGATTAGGAGATATACCTGTAAAGGATGTTATAGCAAGCAAAAAACGCACGACAATCTTCAACTTCGAAAGATGGACAACACGTGCGACGGACCCATCGAAGCGACGAGCGGAATACCCTTATGAATCTCGTTATTGACGACCGAAGACAATACCCAAAGAAATTTCTGTGACAGTTTCCCCACTTTTCAATTTAAAGTCCTTTCGACACACCCCCACCCAATTAACAAACGCAACATTTCTCCACCTAAATCCACCCTGAACCATTCACGAAAAACCGAGGTGACAACCGCAGTACTATTTTGACCATGGTCGGAGTAACTTCTTCCCGTTCGCTGTCGCGATTTCGGAAAGTGTGTTGTGTAGTGTCCAGTAATTGCGTAGAAGTGTGGTGCTTTGTACTTCATCGTTAATAAGACGTATTCGCGAAAATAGCAGTGTTCACTTGATCCGACGGAGGAACAGAATATTCTGAAAAATTTGTAAGTATATACCTATACTTGACATTAGTATTTTATAATGTAGGATTAATGTTCTTATGTGTAACAATGGATATAAGGTATTCTTTCACATTTTGCAACTTCAAAATGATTCGAATGGGCAGGGAAACGATCACATGGTACAGGCCTAGCGTTTGTTTCGAGGCACGCACACGATCATGGTCTGTCTCATCGACACGGCCGGGTGGACTGTAGTAGTAGGCTTTTGTCTATACGTATAATTCTATACAATTAAATTTTGCAAGAACTTTAACAGCTTATATCTCAATAACTGTTTGTTTGCGACATGTGGCTCCTTTCAAACTTTTTTCTTCTCGATGAGTAGAAGGTATAGATGTAAAAACAAGCTTCAACAACACTTTTCTTTGTTATAAACAATTTTGCGGCAAGTTTGCTTTACAAATGTGACGGATGACCACTACTTTTTATACACTCTGTAGATACATATACAAAAGAGTTAAATGTCTCCTTACCTATAGCTATAACCAATGTTGGGCATGGTATTCGAAGGTCGCGAACGACTTCACTGGGTCCACTCTTTCTCTATTTTCTGATTCATCACGGACCAGAGGTTACGAGGTTTTCGAGTGAGTGATTCACGCGGAACGATTCTTTCGAGTCTCACGCGTTAGGGTGCGACCAACCAATCGCATTATCAGCCCGAGATGCCGTTTTAAGGAAATCGTCGACGATTCCTTCTTCGGTTTCCCAGCTGGTGGAAGAGAGTGAGGCACGTGCGACCGTTTTTCTCGCGGATTCGTTCTCGTTCCGTTCGACTGGTTGAAAAATGTTCGGGACGCGTCCCTCTTGTTCTTGGCTGCGTCGTGCTCGTGAAAAATTGACGCACAAGAATTCTGACGGGTCCTGATTTGTCAAACTCCCTTCGTTCGTCGGCGAGTAGGAGCAGTCGCGCTCGTCGGTGGACAAACGGTTGCAGCTTCGAATACCGTTCCCACTTTTTCTTCCATATCTTCTCTATCATCGTGCACGTCCGATTCCTCCAACGAAGAGGGGAAGGGACGGCCGCGCGACGGGGTTTTGAGTTTCAAAATGATTGGGGTAAAATTGGGGTAAGCCGATACCGTCTGACTACCCTCGATGCGATTTCCTCAAGGTCGATATATACGTACACACCGGTCAATTTAGTGCCCGTCTGTCACTCACCGGAGAAAAGATTCTGAAAACTTCTCAGACTTCCTTTCTTATAATGACCATGGGATGTCTCCTCGGGCTGACGTTTCATCTCGGATTTCCATCAAAATGAGACCACGTTCTGGAATTTTTGATACCATCGGGCCTATAGCTTTTATTCGAGTTCATTATCAAGATTTTTGGACATCGTCTTCAACGCTATACCTACCAACACCGGTCAAAATGATCGGTTCCACGTTTTTCGTTTTACAATTAGAAAAATAATAAAATTGATTTCATAAGAAACGATTGTATACATACAGTGGGTGTACAAAGTATTCGTACACTTTTTAAAAACTAATAACTTTTTTATAATTGTACCAAACGACCTGACCTTTTATAATCAATTAGAAGCATTGTTTTACGAAATGATATGAAGAACAGATTTTCCAAAAATTATAATTTACAAAGTTACATGCAAAAATAAAAAAGGCATTTCTTAAAACTTTTTTATTTGGGCCCCTTAAAGAAAAGTTAAAATATGTGTTTTGTAGATCTATGTTAGTTATACACATACTGAAAATTTCATCGGAATCGTTTGACGCAGGCAAAAACGACACGCATCGAAAAATGTACGTTTCTGTGGATTTAAAGCAGATGCTGATCAAAAGTCGTGTAAAACTACGATTTTCACAATTTTTAACCGCTTGTAGCTCGTGTGTATGTTAATCGATTTCAATGAAATGTTCAGCATGTGTATAACTAACATCGATCGACTAAACATATATTTTAAATTTTCTTTAAGGACCCAAATAAAAAAGTTTCAAAAAATTCCTTTTTTATTTTTGCATGTAACCTTGTAAATTATAATTTTTGGAAAATCTTTTCTGCATATCATTTCGTAAACCATTACTTCTAATTGATTATAAAAAAATCAGGTCGTTTGGTACAATTATAAAAAAATTATCAGTTTTTAAAAAGTGTACGAACACTTTGTACACTCGCTGTATCTTTTGTAGTGCACGTATTACAATAGGAGCTGCACGAAGTCTAAATAAAATCAATCTCGTCATTTTTATAAGGGAACGTGTACCAGGTACTTTTAAGGCTCGGTAGGTTTAGTTTTAAGTAGTTGACAGTCGATATTCATCACTAGACAGCGAATTTTCATGCAAAATAAAACTGGAGTAAAATAGAAAATTCTTTCTCGATATGTTCAATGCAATCAAAATAATGTAATATAGTATTTTTAGATTCTTCTAATATCTTTCCAACGGTATATATGTAGTTGCTTGCGGAATTCTGATCCTATGAAATTTTAGCTGAAAAACAAAACGTGCCTCAACCTTTACGACACTCCCGTACATAAATGATTAAAAAAGATATGGGGGTATTGTTTTTCACAGATTTAGCTACCTCGATTTAACAAACAATTTTTGCAAAATTCTTCAAATTGACTTTTAGCCAGCTACATTTGAACCACTGTGGCAGCGTTCCACGACATATCATCGGTTGTGTGTCGAGAGCTCTACCTGGGAACCGGACACTTCGGTCTCCCATTTTTCTCGGCAGCGGCGTTTTCTATTTCGAGAAAATAAAGATTGACAGGGTCCACGTGTCGGCCGGCTGCCGGTCAGTCTTGGTTCTTCCATTTCGCACTCGTTTCCACTCGCCCCTATATGCGTGCCGCTTCGGCCAAATGGAACCCTTTTGATGACGGCTCTCCGTAAATTGACGAGCATCAATTAACCGTCAGTGGTCAGTTGGTGGTTTGCTCTAAGACACGACGACAGGACTCGTCTCACGGTACTTAGGATTGTTCCCCGGAGTGGCTTATCGTAGCCGATTGCCCTTGTCTAGCTTATGATTGGCAAACACCGGTCATCTGTGTAGCATTGTTCGTCGGCCATTCAAAGTCTTGCCGATCTATGGGAACTGACCAGTGGTCAGTCCTGGCCTTGATCCACCGACGCAGCGTGTTAAACACGAGTATCCCTCGTCACTTTCGCCGCTCTCCATTCACACTGTCAACGGTGCTCGGCTCGTTTCGGGTCTTTTGCTCTTCGGCGATGATAAGACACGTGGAAAGGGTGGTTTCATTGTGAACCATCGGATTTTATGCTTGTCAAACGCCGGATTGTGTGTTAACGAGGCCGGCCGGCGAATATTCACAGGAAGTCAGCCAGAAATAAATGTGGAAGAATATTGACGCGTTTACAAACTATACACTCCTCTTGATTATTTACGCTGGCGAGCAAAGCAGCTGGCACTCGATTCCATTTGATTTGATTCGAGTCTCTTGGTGTAGTAAACAGACGTAATTCGTTCAATTTTGTGCTTTGGTGACTGGAACAAAATTAATTATTTCAAAATTGCCTACTCCTGTTTCTTTAGCACTCCTTTATCACCTTATATACCTTATCACCAATATTACCTTTAGTGATATACTAAAACAAATGGTTATTCAGATACAAGCTGTTAAAATTTTTGCAAGATTTGATTATCTGGAGTTATACGTATACAAAACCCTACTATGTACTACGGTCCACCTGACCGTGTCGATGAGACAGAACATAATCGTGTGTGTGTCTCGTCGCTAGACCCGTACCAAGTCATCATTGTCACTCTCCCTGCCCATTCAGATCATAAATTTGGACTGAATGTTTTGCAGAAAAAAGATGCTTATCTTCATCTGGATGCTCTGGCTAACCTGTTTTATATTTTTCCTCTGCTCTTGCTTTAAAGTGAAGAGGATTCCTTTACGATAAGAATTTACACTGGCAATTAAAAATTAACGTAAATAATATATCTAACTAGAGGGCTATTGTTGCTCGCTCGCTTCGCTCGCTCGCGGGTAGGGTTGTTGTTGCTCGCTCGCTTCGCGAGCTCGTGGGCAGGACTGCTCTTGCGAGAATGTTAGTGGTACGCAATCCTAGTATAGGGCCCACAGCTATTAATGTCTTTCATTTTGTGTGTGACTCTCCACGAGCCACACAAAGAACTTCCCGATTCATTAGTTGCTGTATATTATTATTATTATTTATTAAGTGTACGTTTTAAGAAGATTATACGTTTTCAGGGAAATTCAATAGTTTTCTACTTATCAAAATGTTTGCTATATGGCGTCGCATTAAACCAATATCGTATGCTCGTTGCTCGCTTGGTTCCTTGTTATAGCATACTAATGTTGCAATATAAATTGTCTTAATTAGTTTTTCGCAAACGATACAACTCCTGATTATCCGGGGTTGCAATATTGATCTTGGTTTTCTTCGATGCTGTTAATTTAAATTGTCCCGAAATATATAAACCGCGCTCAATTTTGAAACTCTGCTCAGTGCTACATACAACATTTGTAAAGTTGGCCTTTCTGATTTTTTAAAATCCAAACATACTTTCTCGTATGTTTTTTATCCCTGACTTTTATGAATCGTAATCGCTTCAGCAGGAACCACTGGAAATTGACTACGTGTGATTTGATATTTTTCCACACTCGACATATTTACTTGATTCGATATATTTATTATTGGTGTTAAATTTTGATCAATATTTGCATTTTTCATACATATAATCACGATAACGAGTTCTTACTTTCACTCCTACTCTGGCCAATTGAAAATCTAACCACAATATAGACGGAATTTTAGTATTTTCTTGAAAAGTAATAAATTTTAATATTCCGCATGTGTGCTCCATTAACCAATCCGTTTTCAACATCACTGTTATTAATAATTATCATATAGTTCATATTAATTTTCAATTTAATCTCAGTTAATAATTCGTTTTGAACTGATTGTTTTTTTAAAGATTGTAATATAAATTTTTTTTGTACTTTCATCGATATTCTTTGAAAATGTATTCTCGGGAGTAGAGATGATAAACTCACTCTTGCATTGGGATAATTTTCGATTATTGTAAGCGGAAACATCATCTTAAGGTACAAAAAAAGATTTAAAAAAAAAAATTTTTTTTTCTAATTTTAAAAAAATCGAAAAAAAATTTTTGGTGTAATTACGTTTGTTTCTTCGGTGGAAACTTTCCGTTCTCTCGTATAAATTGCATTGTTGAATGAACTTCTTTCGAAAAAAACTAAAAAAACTAAAAAACTACTTGACCAAAATGGACCAAAATCTAATCAGCTCTAAGTTACAGCGGGGCACATCGATTGCATCATTCATCATTCCGATCGCGTTGTTACTTTTTCTGAAAACGTTAACGAAAAATTTGATACCATAGAAACGGACATACGTACACACACACACACACACACACACACACACACACACACACACACACACACACATACCGACATTTTGATAAAAATAGTCTAAAATGACTCCAATGACCATGAAACGTGAAGATCTGCTAAAAATTCGATTTTCGATTTTCGGGGTAATTACAATAACTTCCCTATAAAATCGGGAAGTTAAAAAATAATGTTCAGCAAGGGCACGGAAATTGTGAGAATTTCTCATCTTTGATGAGGAATATCTTTGCATTATTACAAATTGTACTATTTTCAGTCGACTTTTCTCTATTATAAATAGTTATGCACGATTTACTTCGTCCCCCCACGCAAGTTAGTAGTGTTTAACACTAAACCTAACGAGTACTAAAAGCGATTAAAATGTTTCAGCTTACAAAAATGACAAGGCTCTATTTATTTCGATTTTGTGCAGCTTTAATTACAATATATGCTTGGATAAAGAAGTAAACCGGTCATCTGACCGGCAGTGGCAGGTTTAGTGTTAAAGCGTATACATCGCCGCGCCGCACAGTGGACTGGATGGAGAAATTTGGTGATATTTTACTATGACCCTTGAACCATAAGAGGTGTAAAAACCATAAGAACTGACATGTTCGGTTGTAAATTTTTTTGTATTTCTTGAAATATTCATAATATGAAGACCGAATGTCAAGAAATACGAAGAAATTTCTAACCGAAGATATCTTTGATTTAAATTATCTGGAAAAGTACTCAATAAGTAACGAGTAAACAATTGAGAGTAGACAATAGATAGGAAATTTCATCCTTACATCTCTTATGGTTCATGAGTTATAGTAAAATGTCATCAAATATCTCGATGCAGCCCACTGTGCGGCAGTGAGAGACGAGTATCATGGTAACGGTAACGGCGAGTGTTTCCGTAGAAGCGAAGGGGGACTGTTGATTCAGAATAAATGTCCTCGGGTTCAGGCCGGGATGAAGGCGAAACTCAATTTCTTGATATCTGAATACCAGCCAATTACGCGCGACACGTGAAGGGTACGCGACATATGTATATTCCCGTCATTTTCTCCGCGGCCGAATTTGAATGTCATCTTCGCCACCCCATTTATCCTTTTCAATTTATTCTGCATCGCGCCGCGCCGCGCCGCTCCGCTCTGCCGAATGATTTGCATTTTCGGAAAAAATGTACGACATCAGTAACGACGGTTTTGCAAGTCAGATGCGCAATATCGTGTGCATAGTGTCGTGATAAATCGTCTCTCGCCTCGATCGTTCGAGCGTTAGATCGTGCAACGTATTCGTAATAGATACGCGCGTGAAAAAAGAAGACGCGTGACTTCATCCTGTTCGTCCATTAATCGAGAGTCGAGTCGCACTCGATACACCTCGTGTCCCGATTAATCCGAATACTTTCCATTCTTTTATTGCTAACGCTATCGGAGTTGTTCCCCGACTCTAATTAATTCTTGGGACGTGTTTGCCTTGATGATTCTCCGCCAATTTGTAACGGGACTAACTGCCGCTCTGTAGCCAATCAGAATAGGAGAAATTGCGCGACTATGAAACATTTGAAATATTTATTTATTATTGCTTTAAATCGAGGCCTGAAAATAATTTGTCATTTTATCAAAGAATGTTCCATAAGAATTTAGAAACAATTGTAACACGTGTAGGTAATACAGTCCTCGACAAAATAATAAGACACCTAGCATATTTTTCGATTTCTTGTATTTAAAGGTGAAAATTGTACACTATGTTATATCTTGAATACTACATACTATCTCTAAAGTAAACATGCGAAATCTTAGGATTGTATCGCATACCATAGCAAAATTAGAGAAAGATATGTGAACATGGACTGACATTGCTTCGACAAAAGTATAAGACATTTGGCCTATTTTCCAATCATGTGACTTCTACCATTAAGTATTCTACTACGAACGTATTCAGACGTTGGATCTTGTGATTTTCTTACAGTATAAGTACATTTAATACAACGAAAAATAAATGATGGGTCGAGGAAAGCAGTTAGATGAAAGTGAGGTCGATCGAATCGTTCTGTTGCGCTCGGAAAAGTACAATATTAATAAAATTGCGAAATTATTAAACAGAAGTAGGTGTGCGATATATAATGTGTTAAAAAATCCAAGTGCTTATGGAAAAACGAAAGGAAGTGGAAGACCTAGCGTTACTTCCGAACGTGATAAACGTGCAGTTTTGCGTGTTGCGTCGAATTTTAAGGACACAGCAAGACAAATAGCCGAAGAAGCAGGTGTGAAAACAAATTTAAGAAATGTACATCGCATTTTACAAGGAAGCAAATACATTAAACAGAAGAAATTAAAACGACAGCCACTGTTAATGGAGAAACACAAAGCAGTAGGACTAAAGTTCGCTTGCGAATACGTCCACTGGATGAAAAACTCGAAAAAGTCATTTTTAGTGTCGAGAAAAAATCCAATCTAGATGGCCCTGACGGCTAGGCCTACTACTTTCATGATTGCAGAAAGCAAGAACTGCATTTAAGTTGCCGTCAAATGGGTGGTGGCAGTGTTATGGTATGGACCGCTATTGGTTACTATGGAAAAACAGAAATAAACTTTTCATCAGGTCGGTTGAATAGTAATAAATATATTGGACTAATAACAAATCAGTTAAACAAACCTGCAGCTCGTATCACGCGTTGTGACTATATTTTTCAACAGGATAATACAGCAATCCATACTGCAAAATCTGTGAAATAATGCATTCTTCCAAAAATATTAATATTTTGGAATGGCCCACTCGTTCTCCCGATTTAAATATTATAGAAAATGTGTGGGGAGATTTGTCAAGACGATTCTACGCGAATGGGAGACAATATAATAACGTAAATGAACTAAAAGAAAGTATAAATCACAATTGGACATATTCAGAACAAAAACGAATCAAAAAGTTATATAAAACTATCCGAAAGTGATTACTAGACGTTATTCAATTCAAGGGAGGCATCACAAAGTATTAATTTTGTATTTTTATTTTCTTAATCAAACATTTTACTGTTAGTGTCTTATACTTTTGTCGAATTAATGTCAGACCGTGTTTACATATCTTTCCCTAATTTTGCTATGGTACGCGATTACAATCCTAAGATTTTACATGTTTACCTTGGAAATAGTATGTACATTTTCTATTTTTAAATATAAGAAATTTAAAAATATGCCAGGCGTCTTATTATTTTGTCGAGGACTGTATAAGCTACATGTAACATTTGAAATAGATGCAGCATTACGTCGAGGAACTATTCCATAGTTCTAATTTCTTTTAAAATATTTGTGGATTGGAGGTAAATTAACTTTCTGTAACGTCATGTAACTATGTTTTCATACATCCTTGAGTATGTGGAGTTTCTTTATTATAATTAGCAGTTCCTATCAAATGTAAACCATAGTATTAGATTTTACCCATTTGTAACAAAAAAAACGTACGATTTAAAGCAGTGGACATATTTAACAAATTTAAGAACGTGAACATATTAAATAGTTTCAGCTTGATAAAATCATTACAAGAAGAAAGAAATTTTTATTGAGCTTCTGTGTCTTGAAATCGATACAGACATTTTTTATTTTACATAAAAATCCGCAGACTATTATGCATTTTCAATGACTTCGAAGTCTTGCCAACAGTAAAGGGACTCGATTTCTTTTACTGGAGATTATATAGTTGGGGGGGCGGTGGTGGATGAAGAAACTAGTGTATAATTGTAGAGACATCTGATATGAAGCTCCTAAAAATCTACAAACTTTTGCTATAAAAAATTATTAGCTATTAAATTGCGTTAAATTATTTCAACCGGATAAACTTAAAATTCCCAAAAATATTTCCACTATCTCCTCGATCCTTCTGTTTCGATCGAGCCGAACGTCTAAAATGAAATGGCAGCCGCGTTTCATGGGACCACGCGAATTAGGCAAGCGAAATTTTGGCATGCGATCGAACACAGACGACCCGGGGAATGCTTCGCCGTCGAACGGATCAGAGGGAATACTTTATAAGGGCGTCGTTTGCCAGCGCAGCGATACGAATCCACGTACGATATTCTGTCTGAATATCGCGGCGCGCCGACATACGCGACGCGATGCGACGCGACGCGACTCGACGTGGTCGTGCCTACGGCAACGGCTGCCATTCGATCTTTTCACCGAAGGACATTCCTCGTTCGCAAACAGTCGTTTAATTTCCCATGCAAATATTATGTATACGGTGCGTCTGTCGTCGCTTCGCTACGTTTTCCGCGACTCTGTCCAGCGGCGGACGCATTAATATTCCGTTTCTTTGTTAATACTGTATGGTCTGCTTTGCGCTCGAGATTGAATGGCTGTTGACGGGAGGGAAAGAGGAAACGAAAACGATCCGTAGCTCCGACGATCGAGTAGCCGGAACCCCTATGTTTTTCCATCAAGTAGAAACATAGAAAGATTCGTTAGAAAGACTTGTTGCAAACTTGTTTCAAACTTGTTTTAAACTTGTATCAAACTTGTTTCAAACTTGTTTCAAACTTGTTCCTGTTCCCGATACCAGCACTAGTATTCAATTTTATGTAGTTGTTCAATATTTTCTAAAAACATTGTCCAAAGCGATCAATAATCTACTAGTTCCTCTACTTTTGTTTCATATCCACCAGCTATGTTTGCTAACCGTCCCGGAATTCAAACTGTATTATTTTTACACATATTTTTTAATAAGTAAAGAAATTTCCTTGGAAAACTAGGTATAATATGTGAAGTGGTTTCTCAGTGGAGAATATTGAATCACGGCGTAAATTCAGACAAACAGAAGGTTTATAAGAAGAACTGGATGCTTTTAGAACAACCAAGGAAGATCAACTTGTTAAAAAATTTACGAGCAGTATGTTTTACATTTTGTATTATTTTTTTATCCAGGAATGCGTATTTTTCTTCAAATTGCTTTTTCATTAAAAAACTGTCTGTATTTTTAATAACAGTCTGACATATTCAGGGCATGCTTATAATTAGTTTTTCGAATGTTTCTAATTTGATATTTTTCCATGCTACTTGTAGAAGTTGCCAAAGATGTCCCTTTAGAAAAGTGCATTCCGAACATTGTCTTACACTGGGTTTATAAACTATGGTATACAAGAGCATTATGAACATAAGAAAATGCTGAAATCTGTTAAGAAATATTATTCAACTATTTAATATTTGATATTAGAACGATGGATCATTTCAAAATTTATCGATATATTCGATTTTCACAAAAATCAGCAAGTGATTCACATTTTCATGACATTCACATGACAGCATTTTTTTCAGTATTCATACAGTTTTGATTCTGTATTTCATTACGAAATTTCAGCAGGTAATCATTCATCAATTATCGGATTGACGATTAATAATCCTTAATCGCAATTAACGACTACAGTAGAAATTTAATCGTTAGCCGCAATTAACGACTAAACTAGGACATTAATTGTTAATTGCGATTAACAATTGAAGTAGAAATTTAGTCGTCAGTCGTTGATTAAATTTTTGCCCAACTCTGGTCTCGACATAATCAACAATATTATGTATACTAAAAAGTATGAAGTACCATTTGAAGGATGAAGGTGACCTTCGGCCTCAATTAGGCTTCAATTAGTTCGGATAATAGAGAGCTGTATTAGTCGCTAGAGTACTCGTATCAGACACTGTCTTATCCAACTGTTCAGACTCGAATGTCTTCCGGTTTCTATTTTGGATAGTCCTAATCTTCACCCCTGTAGAATCGTTGTACTTCCCTAGGAAAGTCAATTAACAAAATTATTCTCGCTCGAGTATTCATATCCCTCGTTGCAACTCCAACATGTTCAAGTCATCGGTGTTGTATCAGCACCGTAAACTAAGAACACTGCGTTTTGGCAGTGTCATGGTTTCCCGTCTTCGCTTCAGATGGTCCTTGAGATGTTCGTGATGCGAAAGAAAATCGCGCCTTTTATCTCGTGTCGTCATACAAAGCTTTGATGGTTGACGTGTGTGAGAAAAAATAAAATATTTTTTTGCAAGAGTAATTCGCAAATATAATGTCTCATTATTGCAATTAGCAACATCTTCGTCAGACTTCAGCTCTTATGACGCAGCCATTTATTACTTGTCTCCAGTATCTGAAGAAGCAGCGTTTGCGTCATGAAGTGTGACGAGAGTTATTGGCCAGTTGTAGAATTTTAAATCTGAACCATTGTAAAATGGTCAGCAAAGAACAAAATATTCCAAAAACACGTATCCGCTATTTTGATTCATAAAATACACCTACAAATTTTCATGAAAATAGATTAATATATCCTCGCAGAAACTGCAAAAGAATATTATTTTTCAATATATTTTTTAAATATATGATTTTACAAAAACTGTTTCTAGATTTTTAAGAACATGTTCCTTCGACCCCCAACTATGGGGGCTGTTTTTACCCCTAGACATGGATCATTGTCGATAATAGGAAATACGTGTCAATTATTTTTTACATGATAGAAATCGTTGTGTCCAAGTTCGGTATGTTCCCGTCTTATTTAGTCATCTAGTCATTTAGTCATCTCTTTTCCTCTTGTAGCATCTCGTCGAATACGTCTCAAAACGCGCTACGTATTCACTTATTCTTATTACTTATGAATGCAAAAATATTTTTATATTTTCGGTCCCCTCTGAGATGCGAGACGAGTTAAAATGGTACACACTGCGTAATATTTCTAAGGCGGTCCAGCTCGTTCTTTGAGACGCAAATCCATTGAGCATCGTGCCTTTGATCTCCTCTCGGGCTTTATCGAATGGCGGGATGCGATTGGTGAATCCCAATCATATCGTGCTTTCCCGAGATTAAGGGAAATTCGCAATTATACGGATAACGTAGTCACCGATTCACTCGCGAATATTCAATCTCGAATTTTCAACGGAATTGTAATTTTGTCTTTCGTCTCTGGTGACGCGAGCACACGCACACAATTCTACCTGGCGTTTCAATCTTTTACTCGGGAGCAAAATTGATGATTCCTTTGACGTAAGAATATTACTTCCGAGGGTAGGCGAACGACATTTATGGACGGTATGGAAGGCTAAAGATGGTACTTTCGTGTCAAGGGGTTGGGAGGTTCTTTGGTTTGGTCGTTTCTATCGTTTCCGTCGTGCGTTGTCGTCCGATGGCTCTTTATTGCGTCGCGCGAGGACAAAAGTCAGATCTCCATTAATTACACATTATTCATTATAGACAGAACAGTTTTAGGAGTCTTGGAGGGTAGAACCTAATATTGGTATTACTAGATTGCGGATATTTATGCATTTATAACTTCTGAAAGTTTTCAAAAAATGCTAGAATATAAAATTTCACAGAATTTAGTACGATTTCAATTTATTTCAGAACTACAAAGCCAACTACCACTAAAAATAAGATGTTACATGATTCCACTTTCTTAAAATCTGCCTATAAATATTGAAAATACAAACATCCGCAGTCTAGGTGTTATTTATTCGATAGAATGAGAAACTACCCTTATAGGAAGTGTTTCAATTTACGAAATTGAAACTTTGCTAGTTGAATTCAAATGCGGTTATAAGCAATTAATGTAGATAGTTACAGAGATAATGCCAACGAAAGTTACGATTTTGAATGATTGTGAGTCTGACACGCCTACAAGAATTTGAAATAAATAGAGATTTTAAATCACAAGAACCGCAATTTGAATAAAAGTTACCGTTGAAATTGTTATTAAATTATTATTAGTTGCATCACACCCTCTTCTCTCAACTCGTTGAACAATAACTTATTAGAAAATCGATTTTTTCAACCGTCAAAGTAGGGAGACCATTAAAATACGGGTTGTGTGATAATATGGAAACGTAATCAAAATTCTGATGAGGATAAAATGTAAAATTGAGACTTCATTAATGAGGCGCCGGTTGCAACACCCTATCTTGCTCCAACTATTTCTCGACGCGACGCGACGCGATCGCAGCAGTAAAGATGAGGCACAGGTACGTGTTTCGCGATTCGTGACATCAGATGGGTGCATAAAGTTCTCGAAACACAGTTGAGTAACGGAAGCGCTGCCGAATCGCATTAAAAATATCTGGCCGCGTACTCGTTCGTTACCCTCTACCTTTTCCGTGAGTGTTGTACGCGAGGAATGCGTTTGCGATTCACATGCGAATTATTTCACCCCTTTGGGGCATGGCCGGACGCGGTAATAGGGGCGGTAAGTGTCACGGGCATCGTCATTACGACTAGTCGTGGCCCGCTCACTATTTACCCCCATAGTTAAACCTGCCCCATAAAGATTCAGATAGCGCAGGAAAAGGCGTACCCTCTATGGACGATACGTTTTGTAAGCGAGGCTTGGTAACAGTGGTTGAGCGTTAACTGCGCCGCGACAGGTTAGATGACAGGGGAAAAAACCCTGCTCGTTTACTCCGTGTTCTAACGTTTGTCGGAACGATGGTAATGATTCTTGCGGAGGGAACTGTTTTAATCGCTAAACCGGCGCAAGATCATTGAAAGATTAGGCACACCTTTTTCCACTAAACTTTATAAAGTGCAATGCAACTCGATTTGTTTCAATATGCCGGGGGTAGGACAGTTCCGACAACGGAATGGTTTGAACCATCTCCGTGTTTTGGGAATGCATTTTTTGAAGGACAATAGTTTAGAGGAGACCGGGGATAAAAATTCCGATTTTAAAGAAACATACAGTGGGTGTACGAAGCATTCGTACACTTTTTAAAAACTAATAACATTTTTATTATTGTACCAAACAACCTGATTTTTTATAATCAATTAGAAGCATTAGTTTACGAAATGATATACAAAAAAGATTTTCCAAAAATTACAATTTACAAGGTTGCAGGTAAAAATAAAGAAGGCATTTTGTAAACCTTTTTTATTTGGGTCCTTAATGCAAATTTCAAATGTATGTTTTGTAGATCTATGTTAGTCATACACATGTTGAAAATTTCATTGAAATCGATTAACATACACACGAGCTACAAGCGGTTAAAAATGGTGAAAATCGTAGTTTTCCATGACTTTTGATCAGTTTCTGCTTAAACTCCACAGAATCGTACATCTTTCGACGACTGTTGTTTTTTTCTGAGTCAATAGATTTCGAAGAAATTTCCAACATGTGCATAAAAAACATGGATCTAGAAAACATATGTTTTAAATTTTCATTAAGGGCCCAAATAAAAAAGTTTTAAAAAATGCCTTCTTTATTTTTATCTGCAACCTTGTAAATTGTAATTTTTGGAAATCTTTTTTTGCATATCAGTTTGTAAACTAATGCTTCTAATTGATTACAAAAAATCAGGTCGTTTGGTACAATTATAAAAAAGTTATTAGTTTTTAAAAGGTGTACGAATACTTTGTACACCCACTGTATAAAATGGCGTAGAAATAGTATAGATATTTTCTCTATCTTTAACGAGTATTTTTTGTTAAATTCATTATATTGGGTTGGCATTTATTATAAGTTCGTTCGGTTTTTGTGATTTGTTCCACTCTAAAAAACCGAACGAACTTATTTGTCAACCCAATATATTAAAGTTCTAACTTTAAAATTAAAATATTGTAATAGGTTTTTAAACATTTTTTCATTCATTTGTCGTTGGGCGAAGCAGTTGTGGAGCAAGTTGTTTTTTTATTGGGGCAAGTTGTTCGGATATTGGGGCAAGTTGTTACTAAAGAATAAAATTTGCTAATAATTAAAACTTTAATG
This sequence comes from Lasioglossum pauxillum, assembly GCA_933228785.1. Taxonomy (NCBI): domain Eukaryota; kingdom Metazoa; phylum Arthropoda; class Insecta; order Hymenoptera; family Halictidae; genus Lasioglossum; species Lasioglossum pauxillum. Next base: position 41,410,895 of record OW121699.1, read on the forward strand.
GAATATTTTATTTGTTAATGAAATACAACACTGTTGTGGAAATAATATTGATTTATATAGGTTTAAGTTAACAAAAATATGCTATGCTTAACAAAACATCAAAACAATATAATAACTGAAACATTATCTTTGAAATTCATTATTATGAAATTACATTGGCATATACTGAAGGTGGAATGTAGTGTAAGTTAAAGAACTTTGTTTTCTATTATGTATATTGAGCTATACTAAAGGTTGTATTTGTACTGTTTTTAAAAGACTTTTAGAAGGTATAAATGCACGAAGATTCTGACGAGGGAAACCAAAGAGTGGGAGGGAAAAGAGGGTGGGAGGGAGAGAGAGAGAGACAATTACATTATCCTTCGCAAGCTAACGCTTCACTCTTTCCCGTTAATCTGCGTCATTCGATCTGTCGTAAAGTAAATTGCGATCGTATCGACGCCTAGTGTCTCGTCCAGTAAAAAATTAATACCATCGACGGCGCTGTACACATATATTAGTTGTAACTGAGCGTCGAAAGGACGGTAAACTCGCCACCCTCGCGCTGTTTAAACTTATGTTAGTGGTAATTCTCGTACGGGCTCTTTCCGCAAATCGATGCTTATCTTACGACTATTACCTGTGGAAAACCTAGTAACTGCCTTTGCACCTGATGTTTTTCCACCAAAGTTAAAATCTGTCTGGTAAACTTCTCGATGTGCTACGTCCTCTACGATTTCAGTAATCTTGAAATATGTTGTTAAGATCACCAATCTGAACAACATTTTCCTGTAAAGTTTTCGGCGGTCGGCTTTAGTTTACGAGATAATTGCAAAAAACTTTACTTATTTAAAAAAAAACAAATGTTCTTGGAAAAGATATTATTTTTTCAGTTCAAATTACGTAGTGAGATATTGAATATGTTGATGACTTTTTATTAACACTGAACCTACAAAGTATTAAAAGTGAATAGTGCATATTGTTTTCTAGAAATGACAAGATGGAATTTATTCTGAAAATTTCGATATTCTTTGTGCTACAAAAGAAATTTAAGTTTGACCTTCATCTTCGGAGTTCAAGGTCATTTGAAAGTTACAGTACACATATATTTGAATGTATTTTTTTACGAGCATCACGATTGCAATATGAAAATACATGTAGTTCTTTAAAAAATAAAACATGATACCTTGACACCATTCAAATTACACACAAAAAATTTGTTCCTTTGTCAGAATTAAAGAAGATATTCTTAGAGATGGCATCTCTACAATTTCAATAATTGTAAAATAAGAAACCGATCATTTAAACACTGTTTAGAATGATTCTATAAATATAACGAAGGTGTTGTATGTACACTAACGAAGAATTTGTGCAGTATGCGAGGTGTGTTCATTATTTCGTCCAGCCCCGTGGTTACAGTTTAAACCTCGCGAAATACTAGGGGGTTAGCTGATACAAATATTCGCGCGGTTCTAGAAGATGGAGGTGGCCACAGGCAAAAAGGCAATTCAGAATAGAATGGCAGTCCCGTGAGGCACGCGTGTGGCTTTTCACGATTAATTACTCGAGTGTAGAGAGACTGTTGAGCTCGTGTAAGAGCCCGACAGGTTGTCGACGTGCGAGAACGTTGCGGAGGACCGGTACCACCCCCGCAGGCAGTTGTGCCTGACATTCTGCGAATGTTGGAATTTCCGCAACAGCATTTTTAATCACGCGAGCATTTTAGTGACGCGCTGCCCTCTCTCTCCCCCTTGCCGACCCGATCCTGCGTCCCTCTCTCGTTTTCTGTCGGCGGCTTTAATATAGGAGCAATGTGGTTATGCATAGTGATGAGAGAGGAGCGAACGAAGCGTCGTCAAGCCGAGTGGCAGTAAGCGCGAAATGCTTCGGCTAAAAACTCCATCTGTAGGCAAATTGTTTAATTACTTACGATATTGCGGGGGGTGCCGACGCCCGGAAATTCGAAACGGCGCGGAAACCCCGCGAAAAAGAGGACGAAACACGGCGAAGGGATGGGACCGTGGACGAAAGGGGGCAAGGGGTGTGCCCGGGACGTTGAGTTAAACCGATTTTAATCTATGTGGCCAGACCGCTTGAATTCGTTAATTTCGTGGACCGGCGGTCTCGTTAAAGTAATTTAATTGTGCCAAGTGCGATTGATTGAACCGCTGGAGACGGTTCGGTGAGAATTGAAAAGAAGACCACCCTCGCCGCCGAGTCTCGGCCCGTTCTTTGCTCGTCTGGTCGCGAAGATTGCAACGTTTCTCGTTAAACAAGAGCGTAGCGAAATGGAATACGTCGGAGGATCGAATTACATTCCACGGTGATGGCGTAACAAAGCAGCGACTGCGGTATAGTATTTTTGCACGGTTTAACGCGAGCAGTTTGCGATGCTTCATTTTCTACTTCATTCCCTTTGTGTTCGAAAGCCGACCGCGAAGGGGGTTGGAAAAATTGAAGTGGCGGCTGACGCATAACAGCTTAAACATTATCGCAATTTTCTCCGGGGCGAAACGCGTTTCTACTTTATACAGAAAAAGACGAATTAACGCGTTTAGCTACAGCGCGGCGCGGTCCGATGTAAGCGTGTAACGAATACAACCGCATTTTCCCTCACAATCGCTCTCTAATGGAAAAATATCGAACCCGATCCCGTGTAAACAGCGAGTAACTCGTGGCAAAATTCCATGCATCCATGAGGGACTTTAATACAGCAGAGTGATTGCCGCTCGGATCCATACGCGTGTCGTTCCCCGACAATACTCCGGGAAATGGAGCTTGCCTCTCGCGCTTTCTCTCTCTCCCTCTCCGTCGCGGTCGTTTTCCCGCAGCGGTTCGTTCACTAGCAAAATTGAATAAAACTCGTCAAAATAACGCACGGAGAAATATTTCGTGCCGTTAGAGGAGTTACGCTGCTCGTAAAAATTGCTTCGCTACGTTCGAATGTCGAACCGGCCCGGTTACGCTTCGCTGGAAGTACCGTAATAAAAATCGCTGTATATAAATTAAAATAACGTTCGGCCGGAAGATGAAGCGTCGATAGGACGTGCCATTTCTATCAACAACTCTGTTGACGTGCTCCAAACTTATGACCAGGCCCAGGGTACATGGGGCCCGAAAGCAGCTGCGCTATTTTGTCAAAATCGTTTAGGGGTGGTTACATTCAAAATGTGTTAGTTGGTATTATACATTGTATTACAGAACTGTGCACCAAGGGCGACTCAATATAAACATTGAGACACTTTTCAAACAGTTGATTGATAGCTATAAAAATATATCAACTTTGAATGCTTGACTAGCACGGTACAATATTAACCCTCAGGCCTCAGACTCTCCTACGAGTTCTAGGTCTATGCCGGAATCATTTCTGACCCACACCAATATTTCAGTAATACAGTTTCATTCCGATATAAGATTTGTATTAGATAAATTAGATATATTTAAATTAGATATATTAGATAAATTTTCTATTAGACGCGTGTTGCATAGGATGGTGAAATAGTTCCAAAAGAAGTTAAAACGTAAAATGCAGTGACTCTACAAAATTTATTTACAGTCTTTGATTAACCAAACGGGTGATCGAATAATACAGTAGAACCTCGTGTTTCCGAACACGTCCGGGTGCAAGGCTGTTCGAATAACCGACGACTTTGAATAATAGAGGTTGACTAACTACTCCCCCTTGCGGCTATTATTTGTTGCGGTAACAGAGGTCGACGTTTGGATAATACAAGTTTGTTGTTTTCGTGAATAAAGGTCGTGCAACTGTCCACAACAGTCCGCGTTTTCGCCTTTGTTGGAATCGGTGCATGACATGTTCTATGCACTTGAGAATACGCGTTCATATAACTAGATACATAGTATTAGTATGCTAGGTTCTACTGTACAGGTGTAAAGAAATATTTTTGGCTGGCATAATAGGCGTATTCTATATCTTCGAATAGGCGACGATCTGTACAAAATAGTTGCCGCAAGACTATTCTTGATCTGAATTTGAAGGTCAAATTTTCAGGCATTGTATTCTATTCATCATGGGGATAAAGAGTGTGGAAGGTACCATCGGTCAAAACCTATTAAGATCAAAATGAATTGAGACAATAACTAATTGATAAAATAACGTTGACCTTGAAATTCAAGGTCAAGGGCAATTCTGCGGCAACTATTTTTTACAGAACTTCATCGATCCGAAGGTGAAGAATACGCCCATGGCAACCATGAAAAATAGTGGAATGTAACGTATCATGAATCTAGTTTACCCTTTGCGTTAACACACCTCCTGCGAGTTACTATGAACACGATGAGTTCCGTGAAAGGTCACCCCAGGAACGGCCAACAATAGGTTACGGTCGAGCTCCGTGGACGATCACAGTTGTACGTGCTACGGGCGAACCTTGAGGGCGCAACCTCCTCCTGTGGGTGTTGATCGCTAATTAGCTCCGTCCAGATGCTTTCGAGAGCCTCGAGGAATCCGTGCAGCATTTCTGTGCGGCTGAAAGTCGAGACCGTTCACCGATCCGACGATGTACAGGCTGGATCTGCGGCCAAGTTATTCCGTGATTTAGCGCGAAAACCACCCCTCTGGTCTAGCAAGTTGTCGGGGCTTCACCCCTTGTTGTACATGGCTTGCCACCCCTGAGAAACCATGCTCCCGGGATATACAGTAGGATCTGCGCTGGATTTCTAACCCTACCTATGGACAACCCTACCTACGGCGAAATATTTTCATAGAAATGTACCCGCGGAAATGACAGCTAGGGGGTGCGTCGAGGATATTCGACCAAGTATAACCTGCAGGGACTCAGATGCTCGACCGTTCGCTTTTTTTTCATCTTCCTTTCCCCCGGAAAGAGGATGCTCGTTACGGGGAGAGGAAAGAGGAAGGGACTCCGACGAAACGGTAATTGTTTTTAATCACTTGGGGGATGGGAGCTGGCATGGTTCGCGCTATTCCGACGAAAGGAGCGGGGACCGATGCGGTTAACCGGGAACTAACCCTTCTCGCTCGCTTTCGCTTAATGTCCTGACACTTCTTTAACCCTTGCGAGAAGCATCAAGAGAGAAGGGGTGGATTCAGATTCGTATCTTCGTGGCTCACCCCTTCCCAGTCCTTTTAACGTCGTTGTATTTTAGAAAATATGCTGCGCTAATATTTTTATCCCCTTCAGGAAATTTACGAGATACGATTAGCGAGAAACCTCCGCTGCGTACTCGTATATGTTCTAATGAATCTTCTGTTTCCTGGAATTGAACTTTTACTACCCATAAGTTTTCATGAGAAAATGTTCTGTCTTGTACCGAACGCCATTTTAGAAGCGCGACTGTAATAATAGGTCTACTTCTTGAAATAATATTGGGAATGCACTGTTAAAGGTGTTGTTTCGACACGTTATGATAATTTATTTCCATGAAGCGTGTTATTTTGCAGCAGAGGCCAAACAAGGATAATACGTTCACTGATTGTTTATATGAATTTCTCGCAACCGTAACGCGGAATATGACGTCTACTGAAACGAGAAAAGGCACGATCTCCATTGCATCACGAACGGTAATCTGTCGGTAATTACTTGTCCCAGTATTACGTGGCTGTGTGTGTGCATGTAATTTGCCGTCGATCATGTGTTCATCATACACGCCGGGCTGGAGATAGATCGGAGAAACAGTAGTATGTAATTGGTCATTATGACAGACAGGATAATCGAACTGTAAATGTCGCGGGGCCAAATTGACGTGTGCTATCCTCATCGGTTGAAAATAACACGTTTAGGAAACGAAAACTCGTGTACGTCGTGTTTCGACTATCGTGTGTCCTACGCATAAACATTCATCTTCGTGATGTCGCATGACATAACAGCAGTCATACGTCAAATTTGTCGGTCAAAGTTTAATAAAGATGTTCGCTGCTCCAGTCTTAGAAAACAATTTCACGGTAACGATTTCATCGGCGAAATTAAATTCACTCATCCAGCTAAATTACACGGAGAAGATGAAACAAAGATCTGTGTAAATCGATCGGACGTTTCAAAATCACATTTCTATTACACAACCATATTTAAATAAAAATTTGTTCTATAACAGATTTAATAGTAAAACATTAACTCTAACTTGTGTATTTTGTCTAGAGGAAAATTTTTCATTGTTTTGCTAATTTTCATCCAACAGGGATCTATTTATATGTTAAGTTATACAGCGTGTTACCTAAGACAGGAAATGAAAATTTCTTCATTATTTTATGTATGGAAAAATGTTTGGAGGTGTGATAAAATGATAAAAATAAAATGATAAAAGAATCTTTTACGCATTTATAACAAAAATGAGTAGGTGTAATTTAAAACGGTAAAAACATTAGTTAAGAAAGAAAATAAATTTCTATTTCGCTGCAGTTTGTTGCAATTCAGGTAGAAACTTTTTGTTTTTGATAAACATTCGCTGTCTAAATATCAGGAACGTTCTCCTTTTCTTGAAAACCATTGATTCATATGACTCGTTATAGTTTTACGTTAATTAATATTCTATTATACAGATTCCATATTAATTATGTTATAGTTATTTGTAAGCCACGTGGTCGCCAATGACTTCGTAGTTAATGCGATCACGTTCACATAAACTATAAATAAATAAAATAAAAAATTGATTACCTCGGGTTCAATTCGCAAGCAGTAGACACGAACAAGTTTCCGAGATCGCCAATTAATAAAACTCTATCGCAACGCTCGAGTGCGTTCGTCTGCAATTCCCGAGAAGTTTAGGCATACGCGTCAAACGGTAGACTTCTGTAAAGTTTTCCTTTTTCACCTTTTTTATGACTGCATCCCGTCGGATGGAATACGGCCGGAAGTTCCTGTAAACGGTGGAAGTTTCCTCTGGTTGTTCGACAAAGTTGTAAGTCACCGATGCTGGGGGATGCGCGAGAAAAAGAAGAGCGGACAGAAAGTGTATCGGGGACTGGCAGTGCGCGCTCGCGAAACTAACAAACAAGCGTCATAACGGGTTTTACGCCCGAGGCAATTATCGGAGTTGTCAGCCAGTCGGTTTAACGCCTCCATTTATGCGCGTATAAACGCGAACGGTAGTCGACCCGCGCGAGCCAATGAAATGTAAAGCCCGGGATGGCATTAATCTCGGAGTCAGAGCACGCCACACCACGATACACATTACAAAATACCGTTTTACACCGACCCGGTGAAATTTACTCGATCCACCGGCTGTTTAATCTGCATTACACCGTTTAACTACGGCCGCGCCGAGCAGAATCGCCATCGCTTCAACCTCTCTATCCCCTTTCTGTTGAACGATCGTCACGTTTCTAGATACTTTGGTCGGCCATCGATAACAAAGTGATGCTCTTAATTGTGATTATTCGGTTACATTTTGCACACGCTGATAGCAAGAATAAAACGCAATATTTGTACTTGAAGACTTTTATCAAATTGGTTTTGGTTCTTAATAATAAACCTACCACTGCCGATCAAATAATTATAATTATTGAAATTATGACGTTGCTTGCACGGAAAATGATTCGATAAATTTATCCAAGCACATATTCCAATACAAATTGCACGAAGTCTAAATAAATAGAGAAAATAAACATTATAATCTCTTTCAGTGCTCGGTAGTTTTAGTGTTAACACATTCGTTGCCAGCTGATCTGGCTGGGTGAACATCTGATTTTTCAAAGCCTTTCTAATTTGAATACTACTGCTAAGATACTACTGCTTTCATTAGATACGAATCACGCACACAAAAAGACATTATTTGAAAAGATCTCGAGAACTAATAAGATTTTTGTCATGGTACCCTAATAACTTTTTACCTAAAATGAAGAGAAAAATCGATCTGTGCAACGAAAAATTTTGGTAAATTGTCTGATAAATTGAACTAGAACTGGGTATTCTCGATTTCGTGTGCTTGCCTGGTCATTGAAATTTAATTACCTGCTCTTACATTTTGTGATGCTTGCAGGAAGCCTTCGAGTCTAATTCGTTACCGTTGTTGCTAGATAAAGGACAATGGTAGAAGTTCTTTTTATGATTTTTCCTTGTGCGTTCATTGTCACGTGGGATATTCATTGATACAACGACTATCGTCAAAATTAATGGTTTCCCGGGGTTTTAAAAGTTTGTAATACACTACGCTTAATGCCCTGGCTCCGATACAACTTAATCTTCTCTTAGAGCGGCTCAGACGGTGCTATTGTTATCCGGGTCTTACGTTTCCAGGCACCAATACCTTTTCCTCTTTGTATCGATTCATGGCGTTCATTTCTTGTCACCGATCACAATACGGTTTAAAAATGGTCCGGTTCTATGACGTGAAAGCAAGGGTACGCGAATGGAGATTCTGTCAGTCAAACAATCTTTTCAGATTGCGTGTAGACAACCCAAACATCCAGTTGTAAAATCGTATTATGTATCCAACGATAAATCAAAGTCTCGTCAGAGACGTTATAAAAAATCGTAGGTTCCTGAAGTTACGATTTCAATTGCAGTATACGTCAATTAAATAGTATTACTAATTATGTACAACCTGAAATTGTTTTGTTAACACGTTTCGTATCGTGTGGTTCGTATTACTGCATTTGGGCAGTAGAAATAAGTTAAAAATTTAATTGAAAACAGTTCAAAAACTTTAACTTTATCTTTGAGAATATCAATGGTTAAGAAATTTCACTTATAAAAGTCGATCCTACGTACCCTTCAACAAGTATGTTTCAGCACGCAACAGTTTGATTCGTTTAATTCGCAAGAAATAATTTTTATTGTTCTTCGGGTTCTGTTACTTATGCATCTTGCTGGCAGACGTAATTGTATATTACCTAAAGTAAATTAGTTTTCCCGCGTGTAAATCAAGTAGACACAGCAAATTATACTGTTCTTCGCTAAATGCCAGAGCCCTACAAGAGCACGTTTTTCACGATAAAAAAGTACTGCCGTATGTTTCCAAGAATGTTTTTTGTATGAGGAATATCGGGGTGCATGTTCACTCCAATACACAGTTAAGCGCACAGTTCCTTTTCAAGCCTCGCTTCACTAATTTTAATGAAATTTGTTCGAATCTTACGTGAAACATACCACCATATAACTTTTTATTTCTGTTTCAATCAGCCAGGGGTGCATTTGCAACTTATACACAAAATGAAGGTTAAACGCATCGGTCGTTTAACTTCTCGTGTAGTCCTGTGGACGACGCGATGTTACCCCTGGCAATAATTAATTTCCGCTGGTTTCCTTGGCCAAGAGGAACGTCTCAGGGGGCGTGTCGGCGACTTCCGATCGGAGATGAGACGGAGAGGAGTTCGGGCCAACAGAAACGATACTCGTGGCCATGGAACACGCTATACGGCCGTTAAATTCGTCGACGATTAATATAAAGGAAATCTAAGGGAAGCGAAGCCAAGCTGGCTGGCGTCCGTTCGGCGCGAAAGCCCGCGGGGGTGGGAGATCGACCGCGTGCTGCATGTTTCCCGATGCTTAATGGAATACCGAGCGCGAACTAATGCACGGCCTAAAGAATATCTAATTATCGAGCACGTGTCTCGCCACGTGTGGGAAGCTCCCGCCGTTATTTTCTGATTCATTTATCGACTGCGTTTCGAGGAGAGAATGGCGAGTGGCCAGGCCCCTTGGTGAGATATTTTGTAAAGTTTACTCGGACCTCGCGCTGTGAAACGCACGCTGTTATTAAGGCCTTTTTACGCAATGCCGCGCACGCGTGTCTACCTACCTGTGTGTTCGTTCGCGCGCGGCGTGCACACGCGTGCCACACGATTGCATTATGCCCCGACACTTAGTCACTGTCGATCCTAATAATAATATCGAGTTACATCGACGGGATCGGCGGGACCGGCGCGCAGGCTGTAACAAAAATTACGAAACCAGTTATAATTGGTCCACGATCGGTACACAGTCGACGATTGGTGATGGTTGCGATGCCCGATCATGGTGCCTCTCCTTCTTTTTCCCTTCCTCGAGTGCCTGGCGTACACCATCTAAAAAGCTATTAGGCTTTCACAGAGCTTCGAATCATAATGCAACGGGTCGCGCTCGATACTTTTCCATAGTAATCGGTCGCGGCACGAAACCGAACGTCGCGCGTCGCGTCGCGTCACGTCGCGTCGGTAGGTATAATGTTATATTCTGCAATACGATATTTATTCTCGTGACGAGAATACTCTAGGCTCGATGACATTTTCAACGAAACACAATTGCGGGTAAGAGAGCGGAACAGAGTATATACACGCGACTCTCGTCGAGCTTTGTTCGTGCCAGAAAATATTTTTTTTCTCCCATGAGCGTACTCGAGAACGTCGCACGAGTAGGGTCTTGCCACACGAAATTTTCGAGTGTTTCCCATGCCTGTCAAATCGCCGTCTCGTTCCATCTACCCGCAATCATCAGGTATGGCTCTAAACCTTATATGGTCGCTGCGCGACACCCATTACCGCCCCAATGACTCCGCGGCGTGCTTTAATATTTACTATTGCATCCCTCGAGCACCCTCGAGCTCGTGTATCGTACCACGGTCGAACGCCGTCGACCCGTCAATATGCTTCGATCCTCTTCCCGAAGGGTGCCAAGAGGGTAGCATCTCGCTGCGCGCGGATAGAACCGTGGAGAACCCGTAGAGAACCGTAGAGAAAGAGAAAGAACCGGCCAAGGGAGGGTCGAGGGGGCGGCAAAGAAGGGAGAGAGAGAGGGCGGTCGCTCGTCGGCTAACAAGTAAGCGGGCAGGAAAACTGGCCCCGCTCGCCGCGAATTCAAAGCGGAGTTAATTGATCGGAAGTCTTGAGGCCGCACGTGCCGTTCTTACATTTGCGCTCGCTCGTTCCGCCGAGCCGTACCGAAATCGACTCGATGTTACTCGAGAATAAATAGTCACGTATAGAGAGCGATATTTTTCTTGTCTGACTGATCACCGCCGAGCGATCAACCCCTTTTTCCGCCCCCCGAATATACACTAATCGTTTCGAGTTTGCCCGCCGCGCGCCGTGCCAGCCAGTACGAGAGTGGACGTGAGCGAAAGAGAGAAAGGGGGGAGATAGACGCGTCCGTGTCTCATCGTCGCGTAAAAAATCGGCCCGATTACCACTCGATCACGTTCTCCCAGCAATTTTCTCAATTTCCGCCCGCGGGTATTAGTTAGCCGGCAATTCCATGGGATGGTTGTTTAAAATTGGACCCAGCGGCGCGGCGAGGCGAGGCACGGGTTCGGCTTGAATTTAATTTTATAAATCCCGGGGTGCGGAGGACCGAGCCACGACGACAACGGCGACGACGACGCAACCGTGCAATCCTCGTCGGACGTGCTGCGGATAAAAAATAAAAAAATAGCCAGATAAACCCTGAGCGTTAATGCGATTGCGAGGGAGGGTAAGCTCGACTGCCTACCATATATAATCGAGTTTCCATCTAGCAGCCGAGAGGCAGACGAGGACGGAAGCCTAGCGGACTACCCCCCGTTTTGTAATTGCTGGTATTTATAAGCAATACCCGCCGAGTATAGGGTCGTGGGGGCTCTCCTAAACGTAATATGGTAATACGGGCAATGGTCCATATTGACATGAACGATGTCCGCCATTAGCGGGCCCGGCTCCGGATGACTGTTTTTAATTTCCCCGGCAAGTGAATTTCTGCCCGATGGCCTGGGGTGGATATTGTCGCGTATCACTCATGATCACGTTTCTCCGGGAAAACGTCGCGCCGGCGTCTCTCATTTTTTCCGGTCTGGACCCCTTCTTGTCCCAATATCTCGTTCGCATCTCCTCGTTAACGAACACGGCATTCTTTCGCGTGAAGTATTCCCGAACGCACGTGGAGAACATCGAACGATCCCAAGCGACAAACAAAACACGCGATCCTGCGTTCAGGGCGAGGAACACGACCGCGAAGATCGCTGGCTGATAGATATTGTTCAACATACGGTCCGCTACGCCCTCGACGCGGCCGAATTCGGTCAAATTTATTCTCTCCGTCGAGATAGCCATCGCACACGTGGGCTCGACGGAGTCACCGCGAGACTAATTTTATTTGACGAAACGAGCGAACGTTTGACGCTCGCGCGAGCACACCTGCGGCCCCGGCGCTTCGGACCATGCGCGTGTACGACGAGAGTGTATGTCAAGTGGCCATTAAGTGCCACAGAAAAAGCACGACATCTACGATTTTGATCTCTCGCGGCTGAAATTAAATCAGCATTACGACCGGTTGCGCCTACTGTAGATCCACATCGGTGTGGGACCTGCACAGGTGTCACGTTTCGTTGTAGTTACGCCATTGCTGTCGCGGTGTGTTGCTGCAGAACTCCGGCCGCCTCTCTATCTGATCGACGATTTGTCGCGGTGCCTTTTGCCAGCGCCTCCACCACTGCGTCCACCGCCACGAATATCCCTCCTCCGCACCATGAAGAGGCAGCCTGGGATCGAGTAATTAACTTGTCCCGTACGAGCCACGGCGTTCTTGGATTTATTCAGTTCCGTTAGAAGCTAATGCCAATTTTTCGGAATATTTCCGTAAATAACACGTGGAGTGCTCACCCTGCTGTCAATATATTTATTTCGCCAGTTACCAAAATCAATGAAATACTGTTTGCGACGCGATGTACTTTGATGTATCCCTTCCTATTTTATTTTATTTTATTTTCATGTCATGGACTAGATCTTTTCGTAAGCTAGTAATAATACATTAAGGTAGACTGAGAAGGTCACAGACCTATGTCTGATCTCATTTGTTAAATAAATGATAGTTAAGTTCAAATCGCTTGGAACAATGTATCAGTCAGTTTTCTTTGCGTTTCGAGTGTTAATGCAACGTTCTGTTTTCTTGTCAATTAAGTATGGCTTTTTGTAGTACAGGCGTTATTACATTCTACTAAAATCGTAATTCACTACTACAATATGACACATATTAATATTCTTTAGTATGGTATGCTCGGGTACATGTATACAAATTTGTTCCATTATTAATTACACTAGTTTACGAAATGAAATTGATTTCATGTACATTTGACGAAAGGTAACTTTTCTTATGGATTTTCTCCCGCTGATTTCGAAAATCAAGGTTAAAATTTTTTTTGGAACAGTTTTAAAGATATTGTGATTTTTTCCATTTTTTTTACCTCTTTTTACTTTAAAAACCATGTCTGGAGCTAGATGTGTCCGCTTTTGGTCGTTCTTGGTACCAAATGAAAGACATTGAAATGATGAACAAATATGTATAATAGGATCTTTCATTAGTTAAGCGGTTCGAAAGATGTTGATGGAAATAATTAAGATTTTTAAAAAAATTACATTTTGAAGCTTATTCTGTGGCCACGGAAAAATAGAAACCGATAAAAAAACGTCCGGTTTCTCTTCATATACGTAAAGCTGATACTTCTACACAAAAAATAACTCCAATCAGAAGTAAATCGACCGAAAAATGACAAAGTTATTAGCGATTGAGTGAATAAATCCAAATCCCACATTTTCTGAATATATTAATTTTTCGACAAGTGGCCATGCCAGTAGCGGTTTTTTTTGTTCTCACGTTAACGCCACTGCTACAGCGAAAACTTTTCGAACAGCGTAGTATACTATTTGGGGGAGGCCGGGGCTAAAATTTTATTAAAATTATACAATGGTTTAGAGATCCTGTTTTACAATTGAGCTTACTATTAAAATTGTTTCGTTAAAATTCTACAACTGGCCAATAATTCTCATCTCACTCCACGACGCAGACGCTGCGTCTTCGGATACTGAGAGCAAGTAATAAATGGTTTCGTCATGCGACGAGAACTGAAGTCTGATGTTGCACGAGACGAGAACTGAAGTCTGATGTCACACGAGACGAGAACTGAAGTCTAACGAAGACGTTGCTAATTGCAATTATTATTGCAAGACATTATATTTTCGAATTACTCTTGCAAAGAAATATTTTTTTTTTCTGACACACGTCAACCGTCGAAGCTTTATAATAATACACGATACCAGATAAAAGGCGCGATTTTCTTTCGCATCACGAACATCTCAAGGACCATCTGAAGCGAAGGTGGTCGAGCTACGGGAAATCATGACACCGCCAAAACGCAGTGTCCTTAGTTTATTGTGCTGATACGACGGCGATGACTTAAACATGATGGAGTTGCAACGAGGGATATAAATACTCAAGCGAGAATAATTTGTTTCATTAACTTTCCTAGGAAAGTACAACGATTCTACAGGGTTGAAGATCGAGACTATTTTTCTACGTTTCTGAGTTCTACGGCAACATTGATATTAAATAATCGAAATAGAGCAAAAAGTAAAGATCGGATAGTATTTACTTATCTGGTACGTAACTATGCCTTCGTTAAAAACGCACGCTACACTAGCACGGACGCCAAAGTGTCTTTACCCACTTTTACAACAAAAACAACTGAAAACAAATCGCGTGTTTTTTTCCTTTTTTATAAATAATGGTCGAAACAACTTCGCCCGGGATCTTTTAGCCTCGGTCTCCCCTACCTAAATTTCAAATTCATTTTGAAAAATCGCAGCGAGACTGAATTGTTCGTTCAGCAATGAAAAACGCGGAAGCTGAATGTTCCCGGAGATTTCAAGGATTGCGACTCGACGCGAATAGAAGGCAGATACTTTCCGGTTCTGCGAATCACGCCTCATCCTTTAAGTCCCGGGCCAAGCACCTCGTCGTTCCGTGGGTCGGGGGGTCGAGAATCGTTAAAGCCCCTGAATTCTTTCTCCGAACGCCGAGAAAGTCGAATAAGCGGGAGAATAAAGAGCGAGCGACCATCTTACTAAAGAGATCCTCAGAGCGGGTGGAGGCGTCCGACGAGCGCCAAAAGTCGGAACTCGAGGGCAACCGGGAGAACAATAAAACAGAAGAAAAAAGAAAAGAAAAGAAGAAGAAGAAGTGGACAGAGGGCGGCGAGAGAACGAGAAAGAGGGAAGGGGGTTGCTGGAGGAAAATCGTAGCGGAAGGAAGACGAGAGGAGGGTGGGGCTAGATTCCGTGGTTCGTGAATTACCGAACGGATAATGCGCCGTGGCAACATACTTGTTTTGGGGAACGTCGCTGGTTCATACGTTTTAATGCGCTCGTTAATAGGTCCACCCTAATTCCTCCCCTTTTAATCTAGGGAATACCTCCCGCAAGGATTACCGGGAGATATATGCTGATGGAAACTTGGACGGTTTATAGTTGGTTCTTCTGATGAGTACTATTTATATTAGTAATGCAGACAGGCAGGCAGACGGACGGATAAACTCTGTATCTAGTTATTTATCGGTGACGCGGAGGAAAGGGCGTAATTAATATTGTCTTTCTCTTGTTGATTCGGGGGGTGAGATCACCCTCTCGTTACAACGAGACTCCGCCGCCGCCAATCTTCTCCACCCTCCGGCGCGGCAGAGAATTTTTCGCTGACAAGTTAATGATTTAATGCGACGTTAAACGAGTTACGCGGCGCTCGATCCCGAAATGGCTAATCTCGCGGTTAAACGAATTATCTCTTGATTGTGAGGACTGGTATCGACGCCTTGGCAACCCTTCACCTCCCTCAGGTGGGGAAAGGGATCTTGTTGGAGTCGCAACGACCGTTTCGATTTTTGCCTGACTTTCGACATGCACTTTCACGAGGAACCATTACGCGAGAAGAGCCATACCCTCGCACGCGCGCGCGCTTGCCCGGCAGAGGGTCGTAAAGCGTAAAAGGCTGCTTTAAAGCCTGACTGTTAATGACGTCCACGTGCATAACGCTCACGTGGAAACGAAAGTCCTCCCTGATTATTGGGAGGCTAATGCGTGTCGGCGATCGTGTCGAAAAATACCAACGACCGCCGCGTCGGTCTCGTGCTAAGTGCTGAGATACTTTTGCTAATGGTATGCCTTTCGTTTCGTTTCGTTTATTTCGCGATCTTACGCGCAATCGCCTCTACCGGCAACGGCCGTTAATTAACACAGTTCCAGATTATGTATTAATGGAAAACTAATCGAGATGCGAATTTAATCGCGAATTCTCTGCTCGCGGTAACGCAAACGCTCGCTTCCCGACTGACAATTATTTCCCATCTGGTACCGTAAATCAAAGAAGGTTATTCTAATGCACATTGATAAACTTCGCGGTAAAACTTCGATTATCCGAACGAATCAGGAGAACAGTAGTGTTTGAATAATAAAAGTTCCTTAGTTACAGTGCTGTATAAATTGGGTAAACTTTTGTCGATGTACTATCGGCTCTGGATATTTGAAAAAAACTTTTAGATCCATAGGGTCGATTTGACTACCTTCACTCCGATTCTTTGACCTTTGAAATATGTTGTCAAGGTCACCATTCTGAACAACATTTCACTTCTTCGCACTTTCTACTCCTGCCATGAGTACTGCACGATGCAATCAAACAGATTGTTGACCTTTTTACGTTGAAATACAAGTCAAGGTTAATCTTCCGGCACCTTCCTTAAAAAAGGGGAAGACTTTATGCCTGATGTAAGTTATCTAGGGTTAGGGAGCTATAGACGTCACATTTGTTTCTACAAAACTTTTGGCGTTCTGATTGGACGATAGTTTCTGTTGATATCTCATTAACAAAACCACAGGGAACATTTCCGTTAAGGAAAAAGTTACTTGATATCATGTTACATGATAACATAACATCTTATCTTGAAATGACCTCGAAATGACCTTGAAATGACATCATCTTATAATGACAGTCAACTTACTAATCCGCCCTTTGAAGGACTTTCATTTTTAGGATATCCTGTATGATAAATGTCTACGTCTAACTCACGTAAAGTGAGCTAGTATGACTATCGGTACATCATAAATATGTTCTATCGAAAAGTAGACTATAATAGGACTACCTCGTGAAACGAGGCCAGGAGACAGACATATCGAATGTGTTTACTTATCCTCGTTCACTATTTTTAACACGTGCCCGGGAAACGGCGTCTTATCGTCTGTCCTTTCAGTCTTCTAACGTCCCTTCCCTTTTAATCTCTGACTCGACAGAGAAAGATTTTACGCGGTTCGCAGCATCGAAACAGCCGCCGCATAGGATTTCCATTTCCCTGGCCGTTATTTATTTTCTAGTGAGCCCGCTAACTCTTCCTTTCGTTTACGCACATAAATACTCGTTTAAGCCTCCCTCGTGGTGTCTCGGCAAGGCGATCCATCTCTCGTCACTCATCCGGGATCATCAATCGTCTCTCGATCGGCTGGGAGTTGCCGCGCGGGACCTCTCGAAAATACTTTCCAGCAGGCCACCGACTACCGATCCGAAAATAGTGCTGTTCATCGAGGACACCTTGCGCTTGCTGCAGAGCAATGGATTCCTTATGCTAGTCGTGCTCTTCGCTTCACAATTGATCCGTACCGTATTGCCTCTCTGGCTTGTTTATGCAAACCGCAAAAGCTTGATGGTTGATGGTCGCTCTATTTGTTCTCTCGTCTGTCCACGATTTTGAATGCATTCTTTGCAACACAAAATAATTTTGTATGTGGAAATGTTCATTACAAATTTATTATTGTACTTCCAATTTTAGTTTATTTTGTGAATCGAGGGACTTTTCAAACGGTTTCCTAAAAATATTATTTAAAGCCCCTAGATTTAGTGTTCCAGCTATTTCTCCAAGATATTGGACACTTTATCGACAAAGTTGCCAAATTGTTACACAGTAAAGCCTCCAATATCTGAACTAACATGGAGACAAAACTGGTCTCTGATATTAAATTACATCTGTTTAAATCAAAATCAAGAGACTGTTTTCTAAAATTAACATTATATAAAATCCATAGATTTACGGTGTCCCTACGTACAATTTTTAGAAAATTGTTTCAGCTATTTCTCCAAGGATATGATCCTGGACATTTTATCGACAATGTTGACAAATTGTTACTGAGTAAAGCCTCCCATATCTGAACTAACAGGAAGACAAATCAGTTTTCTGATATTAAACTCCATCTATTCAAATCAAAATCAAGAGATTTCACAATTTGTATAGTATTTAATGATCTCAAACCATTCGGCTGCTAAATCACATACGTTTTTCAACGTAAATAACTGTGTACAATTGATGCCTCACTACTAGACTGCGGATCTTTATGCAAAATAAAAATTGTCTGCATCGATTGCAAGAAATAGAACCTAAATTGAACACTATTTCTGATTTTAATCGAGGCGAAATCATATATTGACATTTTCAATTTTAAACATTTTCCAACAATTTTGAATTTCGTCAATTCAATTTTGCTATAAATGCATAAAGATCCGCAGTCTACTCATTACCTTCTGTTGCAATCGAAACTTACGTGGTTTCGAGGGTGGCATAATTCCATGTTAACGCGTAGAGGACAATATGAAGGTTTTTTTATTGAGCCACTGAAACCTATTAACCTTTAAAAATTTTACAGTACGCTTACAGTTAGTGTTCAATAACAGACTTAATAATCGCTAGAGATGTAGATTGCAGATGTTTAAAAACTGAAAGATATATTCACAGGCTTTAACATTTGGATTAGCAAAGAAGATGTCCGCTTTTAATGGAAGAAAAAACTTAATTTTGCGCAACTTATTTACTAATTTAATTCTTTGGGAATCATGAAGACTACACTGCCATAAAACATGATCTAGGTTCTCGGAGCTATAATTACACTTGCAACTAGGATCACTAACAATATTTATTCGATACAGAGAGGTAGCGAGATTATAATGATTGGTCCTGATACAGTTTACTGTGGATATAAAACCCCTTTTAATGTGGTCATCAAAATTTTGAGCGAACCAGGGAGTTTGATTTGGGTTGTAGAAATTTTGGAAATAATGTTTACCCTTGATGGTGCCTTGCTCAGTAATTGAGGATGGTGTGTTGAGAATACCGTTTAGTCTGAGGTGGCAAGTAAAATCGGTGAAAGGAACTTGAGAAATGTCCGCTGAGTTAGAAGATGTGGCAGCTTTTGCAAGGGAGTCCGCATCTTCATTTCCATACACTCCTATGTGTGAAGGGACCCAGAAAAATTTTATGGAATGTGAGTTGTCCTGACAGAATTTCACATACTTCTTTTTAATTTCGAGAATGAATGGATTTGTTATGATTTTGAAGCTGATGGAATTTAGACTAAGCAAAACACTCAAAGAATCAGTAAAAATAGCAAAAGAGCGATTTCTATGCTAAAGTGTAATGTCCATAGCATCGCACAGGGCTAAGCATTCCGCTGTAAAGATCGACGCGTTTCTATAGATACTTTTTCTAAAACGAATGTTTAAGTCGTAGCAAATACAAGAACAACCAACATAATCAGCATTAGCGATTTTGCTACCATCGATAAATATGGCCGTGGCGCCATTGTCTATTAGGATATTTTTAATTTGAGGGTTTGGATCAACTGACTCTCTGAGTTCTGAACCCAGAGTTGTGTTAGTTGGGATGGATGTTACCAATGTATTGAAATCCTGACAATACAAATTGTAATTATTATTAGAAATAATTTTATCTTTTAGCTCAGGAAGACAATCAATATACAGGGTCATCCGTTTTTAAACGGACAAACGTAAACCAGCTATAAAGAACCCCAAATGGAACAAGTTTTACCCCTGCCACTTTTTTTGTTTCGGCCTTGATTTCTAGAAAATTGCAAAAAACCATAATTTTTTTAGTTCACATAAACTTGAATATCTCGGGACTCCAGTGATGAATCTTGATGATTTTTCCTTTGTTTGGTTTAAAATAAATAGGGGCATCTTTTTTGTTAACAAAATATTTTTGTATGACCTTCGGATCTTTGTTTTTTTGCCATAGGGCACGTCGTGGAAAAATTATGGTTTTTTGCGATTATCTAAAATTCAAGGCCGAATCAAAAAAAGTGGTAGGGGTAAAAATTGTTTCGTTTGGGGTCCTTTATAGCTGGTTTACGTTTGTCCGTTTAAAAATGGATGACCCTGTATATGTCAAGAATATGGTTTCTGAATCTAAAGTTTTTCCTACAATATGAAGGTCAACTCCGTTTTTCAAATTAGAATGATATACTTTTCTACGTACCATCTAATAGGGCGTTTTAAGACGCTTACATTGATCTACGGTTCAGGGTCATTCAAGGTCGTTGGAGGTCAACCACGATGGAACAATCGAAAATCAACTTGTGTTCCATTAATTCACCCCGGAATCCAACAATGTGAATAGGATTGATTGAAAAATAATTTGAACGTTTGTTTCAGGTAAAATTCTCCGCAATGATGGACAAGGGTCAACTACGCCGGATTCGCCCGGACGAGACGAGACGAGCGAGCATTAAAAAGCCGCGCCAGAGGAAATTGCATGTCCCCGGAGTGTTGCGGTCGCAAGCCTCGAGGATTAACTTTTATCGTTCCTTCGGATCTTGGAGGCCGGACGGATTTGCCGGTTGCTCGTTCCGGGACAATAAAAATTAAAAATTCACGGGCCGCGGTTCTGACCGTGTCCTCGGGGGTTACGTACGAATGTGCCATTCGATGGCAGGCAGACCCGAGGTAGAAGGTTTTACCGGGCGGCGTACGAGATAATGATATACCCGCGTACCGTTATCTTGTACATTTATCGGGGCGGTATATAAGCAAGCATATACATCTACCTGTAGTAGCGTAGTACTATCGCGCGCGGCAAGCATGGCTTGTTTTATTTCCTCGTTCGAGGCTGGTGCGCGAAGGCTTCGCGCAATGCGCGTCTGGAAAACGGTTTATCCGTCGCTCGTTCCTTCGACCAGCCCGTTCGCTTACTTGCTTCCTCGCACGCTCGTTGAACGGTTTTGCCGTTCGTTCTACGTCCATCGCATAATCACCGGTTACGTTATACGTTCTGTGGATTCGTCCTGCCTCTTACCAACGGTGTTCCTACGCCAGTCCATTGTCTATAATGCTGGCGCGTATTCGGTTCTTTCTATCTCTCTGCCTCTATTTCTTTCCTCACGCACCCGCAGATTTTACGACCTTCCCGTTACTACTCTTTGCAGCCGTTTTTTCGCCGAGCATCTTTGGGTTAATGCGTTATTCAGCCATTCTTTTTTTTCTCGGCCACAAACAGCCAGATCAGGGAAATTGACTCGAATCGAAGGGGATATAGTTACCTCCTCTCTGCGAACACCGGGTTAGTTGCGACACAGATACAACGCCATAGCGGAAGCGGAGGGATGCTCGCCGTTGGAAAAAGCGGGAATGACGTTGTAGAGGGGGAAGGGTAGAGTGGGAGACAAATCTTAATCTGGCGATACTGGTCACAAATTAAAAATGTATACGACTATTATTTCGATTTGTAAAGTCGATGTATAATCGGTGAGCCACGAACGTAGATGGAAAACGAAGGACCCGGACTACGTGGATGGAAACAACGCGTCGAATCCGCGCACCGTGCTATCGACGACCTTTGTGCCCCGTAACGGATCGAATCGACGATCGCTGTTTACGGACGGAAAAAACCTGTGTTGTTTCGCTTGCCACGGGCCACGCTTCAAAAGGAATAATCTAATAATAACGAATCGCTCTCTATTTCCATGATTATTCCCCGTAACGGGTCTGCGGCTCGAAACGCGTAGCTGGAAATACGATTCGATCGGATGGGTTTCGCGCTCCACGAAATCGGGGATTTCCATGCGCTCTGCGATACCGGATAAATCGGCAGAAAAGGGATCGTCGAAGCAATCTAATCGGCAGGCTCTCCAGTTTGTTTTGCTAGATTGATGCAGCGCTATTGAACGGTACTCAACAATATTTAGTGAGTTGTAATTGGACTGCGGATTTCATGCATTTATATAAAAAATAGGGGGGTTTATTTCAAGTAATAAAGACGTTACAAGAATTTAAGAGCATCGATACATTTCTTGCAGTTTAATAACACCACTGAAAAGATAAATAAATTCCTATTTGGTTCCTAGTTCTTGCAACTAATGCGAACGATTTTTGTTTTGCATGAAGACCTGCAGTAGTCTAGTTATGATAAATAAATTACACTCGAACACGAAATTTTTTCGGGATCGGGACGGGTACCCGAAAATTTCGAGATTCTCGAATTTATCAGGATTCCCGAAAAAATCGGGATTCTCGAATTTATCGGGATTCCCGAAAATTTCGAGAACCCAGTAATCATTTATATTCGTTTTAATGAATACATTCATAGTTTCGGATTTTTTATTCTAGATGTTTTCGAGATTGAAAGAATTTTCATCAAAGTCCATCACGAATTCTTTTCAAGAGTGTCTTATGTCATATTCTCGAAATTTTCGGGAACCCGATTTCTGCGACTCGACCCGACTCGACCTCTTCTCGACTCGTCCCGACCATCGGGTTCCCGATATTTCGGGTTCTCGCACACCTCTAGTAATATCAGTCTTTTAACATAGTGATTTTACTGTAATAAACACATACGCAAACGCAACAGAAATCACGCAAAAGAGAATACAAAAAGAATTTTAATGGCACAAATCTATGATAAAAAAATGTTTGGTGTTCGACTTAATTTGGGTAAATTGGGTAGGCCCCAAACAGTGTTGGTCCAGGGCCTCAAAACGAACAGTTCGCCGCTGAGAAGAAATTACTAGATTATATTATTTGAAATGATTTATTGGTTTACGATTGAAATTTTCGTTGCTAGTGAAAAATGTATTTACCAAATAAAACTTTAGCTGTGAATTATCGGTTGATGACAAAAGCGGTAACGACTTTTGCTGTCGAAGTCGTAAGCAGCTACTTACAAAACATAAAATGATCACCTATTGTAAGATGCGACGGGTTTAAGAAGGACGCTTAACAGACCCGTTGTGTAGATCCGTTGTACCGCATTTAAAGGTTTATGACACATCAGTCGCGATATATTGAACTTCTAGCCAGGGCACTAAATGTGTTTACTAACAATACGAAGTCGTAAACTAAGTATTCGGGTGCAGACTCCGACTATTAACGTCTTGGACCCCGAGCTGGCAGATTTACTGTTATAAAGAGAATTAGATTTAGTGTCTTTCGACTCAAGGTGTTCATTTAACAATAACCGGAATTGCCACTTGTGCGATTCGTTTCAAATGTATTGCATTGTATGTATTGCATGTTTGTACTGTAGCAGAACCTTTTACGTGGCCTAAAATCCCGCACCCTAAAAATTCCAAATGACCAATCGATATCCCCTTCCACGTGCTCGTTACCAGTCTTGCGAGATCTCTGTCGTCGATCTGCCGTGAACCTAGAGAGAGACGAGCCGCTTGTGAATGACAGAGCATCCCTGCCGAGGGAACAAGATTTTGGGGACACGGCAATATCGCGCGCTCGCAAATCACGGCTTAGCTCTACTTTTATTGTTATGGGCGAATATTTTATGGGGATACTGTAAAATTAAAAAGCGGCTAGCCACCCTAACCTCGATTCGGGTTGTCTACGCGATAATAAGGGCGGTTACGCGAGGCCATCGCGCACGATACCGCGTTTAACACCGAGGACACCATATGCTCCCCCCTCTATCCCGTTAGCCACCGACCTCGTCGTCATCCCTCGGTTACCCTTCGACGTCCCCGAAAATGCTCTAAACCACCCGGGGTGCCGAACCACTATTTGACTTTCATTACTTCTTATGAAAGGAGAAATTTATCGGGCAGATTTTACCCGATAGCTACTCCGGTGACGCAAGACCCCTGATCTCTCCGGATTCTACGAATTTTCCTATTCGCTGGCTACGGTGCATACGTGAATTTACAATCACCTCCACTTTTGGTCCCTTTCATTTCCTAAATGGAGCGGGTCGCAAGTGTTTTCACGACACGGATATTGGGGGCTCCACGCTTTTCGCAACTACCCTGCTCCGGGGTAACGTCGTGTACTGTCCAATCTCGTGTAAGCTCCGGCGCGAGCGGTTTCTCGTGAATTTAAACACGCTTAGATAGATCGTTTTCAATATACGCGTTACTCTTTTGATTACCGAAAAGATTTCTCTTATTTATTAAACCTTTCAGTGCTCTTCAAACACCGGTACACGAGTTACGAGCCGGGGGTTAGACAGGTTATGCGTGACCGAGGGTTGTTTGTGTTTTACGGGATTTTGTTGGTCGGGGACTAGCCCATGACTGTTTCATCACCAGGTGACACTGGAAAGGAAATCGTGAACCGATGTCTGTTTCATCACCGAGTGGTACACGTGGACAAAGGGAAAATTATGTCAGCCTCGTAACTTATCAAAGTAGTTCGATACACTTCCAGCGGCAAAAGTGTATCGTTGTAGAATACGAGCTATCGGAGCGTTATACCTCGGTAAATGGGGCTACTCGTCAAATCAATTGAAGTAACTTTCTTTACGAAAATGTTCTCCGCGGTTCTGATAACACATTTTATTTTGATATTATGAAAGTACAGAAAAAACAAGTTGAGCATGCGTCTTAGAAATGATCTTGAGGGAATCCGAGGTCGCAAAATGAACAACTTGAAAAACAAACAAGAATCTATATCTTACGAGTGTGTTTCACATTTCAAGTTCAAAATGTCCACCTCCAGCTCTTATTTATTGTTGTAGCCTGTTGCTTACCGATTATACACTCCGGTACAAAAAGATAGCACACTTTGAAATTAATGTAGTTTCTGTTTATTAAACATTAGAAATTCAAGTCTTTTTATACACATATTTTTAGTGTGTCTTTCTTAACATATATGATTGAAATGAAACGAAGCTTCATTAACTTATCTATTTTTATTGAATGAAGTAGAATTATTAACGAAATATAAAGGTACAAAATGATAGCACACTTAACGAAAAACTTAAAATATAACAGAATTAATCGATAAAAATCAATGCTCAATATTTTATAGGACCTCCTTTACAGCTAACGACTTTAATCATTCGGTTTGATAAACATTTATACAATTTTTTAATACTGTTCTGGCGAATATTCTTCCATTCGTCCAAAATGCTCTACTCTAAATCGTTACTATTTTGGAATTGTCTGCCATTTTGGTACACAGCTCTGGCAAGATGTCCCCAACAATTTTCAATAATGTTGAGGTTGGAGATTTTGCTGGCCACTCCAAAACACGAGTAATTTTTGAAGAAAAGTATTTCTTGACCGCTTTCGCAGAGTGGTCTGCGACATTATCTTGTTGTAAAATGTGTTTATTTGCAGCTATTCTTACAGCATAAGTGTTTAGTTGTTCATTTATCATTTCAATATACCGTTCACTATTCATTCGACCTTTCATAAATTTGATTTCTGTTTTACCCCAATATTCAATATCGGCTCAAATTATCACACAGCCGCTTCCCACTTGGCGACGGCTTAAAAATTGCTGTTCTTCATTCCAATTATGATAGTAATAGCCTACGTCGTCTGGATCATCCAAATTAAATCTTTTTTCAGCATGTCAGAATATGTTGACATATTAAAATATTCATTTTCTTCAGTTTAATGTATCAAATGTGGAGAAATAGATGATGTGCTATTTTTTTGTCCCGGAGTGTATGTATTGGTACATAAGAATGACATCTATTTTTTATGTAGTTAGATAAAAAGTCTGCAGACTGGATATCGATGAAAAGTAATCACCATCAGGTTTTAGGACGTGATAAAAACAAAAGTTTAATCAATCACTAATTCATATCATTAATATCAATACTCCTGTCATTGAATTTTTCTATCCCCGTGTTTCACAATGGTAAAAATAGTTTTCTAATTACTAAATTTAATACTGCAGTTCGACTTCGCATATCGTAACGGCGTCTATTGGATCTGGTAGCTCGTTGACGAGGTCTCCTTCGACGACGATTTCGATTTCGGGCGGGGTCGTTCGTCAAGTTCCGCCACCTAAATTCTCGGTTAAGGCCAGACTGACAAGGGAGCAATTTGCCAGTTGTTTAAGTGCCAAGTGTTAAGTGCTCTGTCGTTTATGTTTCGCCATTATTGTTTTATGTTTGGCCTCCCCTCGGCTCGGGTTCACGTACGCTCCACTACAGCCGGGGTTGTCGAATTACACACGTAACCGCGCGTAGGTCCTCGCATAGAACGATTGAAATTAATTCGTGTTTACGGCCAGCGCGTAAAACTGGCGCACCGGGTGTCGCGAGAAGATAGCCAACTTATGCGAACCGCGCGGTGCTTCGCCTGGTTGTCGGTTCCGGCATTTACAGATTCTATTTCGGAATTCATGCCTACGCAATATCGCTTCGACGGCTCCGTGCCACTCGAGCTGATCGTTTGTTGTAACTGTAACGCCTTTGCTAAGTAACTTGTGTACTCATCGGGAAATGCATGTATTTTGTGGATCATGTTTGCTCCCTTGTCACAAGAACACTTGAGGAACACTGGATCTGAAAGAACAGCATTTGATGCTCGTGCATCGTACTTATGCATAATTACACGTGCATGAGAATTATACAGGGTATCCCAAGTTTTAATGTTCAAACTTTGTCAGTATATTCTATGGCACTAAATAAGAAAAAAATATTGTGTAAACATAGGTCACATAGAGCTTTATTAAAAAGTTTTAACAAACAAACAAATAGACAAACGGACAGACAAGAAAGCGAGCTAATAAAAACGTGGTAAAATACGGAATACAAGTAATATCAGGAATAGTAACCGACTTGCGGTTATTGCGAGCATTGGCTCGAATACATCAGCAATATTTACATTTAGTGGGCTTATGTAAGCTGTAATTAACTCTGGAAGTGACGATGTCAAGCAATAAATACATTGATTTATTCAAACCAATGCTCGCAATAACAGCAAGTCGTTTACTATTCCTGATATTACTTGTATTCCATATTTTTGTTATAATTTTTTAATAATGCTCTATATATTTATGTTTACATAACATTTTTTCCTTATTTAGTGTCATAGAATATACTGACAAAATTTGGACATTAAAACTTGGGACACCCTGTATATTCTCATTTTCGAAGAGTCGTTTTTAAAAAGGATAATAAGAAAAACAATTCTTTCAATAATTGAAACATCGCTTGTGGTACAAACGTAGGAACAATACTGGCCAACTTCGTCACTATACAGGGTGTCCCACCTAACTTGAGCATCTTGAATATCTAGCTTACTTTTACGATAAGGAAAAATGTGCAGAACATTGTTTGGTTCGAAGGGGGAAAATACTGTGATGGAATAAAAATCTTTCTCAAGGTCATATTTTTATAGATTTCAAGGTCATCGGAGTTTTCTTAAATGGAATGAAATAATATTTACAGAATTTATTATTGGTAAGAAGCCAAAAGTCAGGTTTTTTGACTTGTGTCACTTCTGTCGCAAGAATGCGGTATGTAGAAAAGAGTAAACCACGTGATGCAATTGTAAGAAGATGTAACGTTAACGAAGCATCGTGACATCTTTGCCGAGGCAGTAAAGCGTACGTTTAATCATCTGACGGATTGCAGTGAGAATTTGATTTGGTTTTACGAGTTTTCAAGATTGCCACTTGGCGGAAGGGCCCGGCGCAGGATTGCAGCTTGAAATGCATTCCTTAGTGGGCGAGGCGGAGCTTTGACGCCGACCAAGAGACTCTTTTATACGTGATCGATCAAACGTCGGGGCTGCGCAACGGAAAATTGCACTCTCTACCCCGTTCAATCGTTGCGTCCGACGCGACACGACGCGGCTCTGGTCTTTCTCTCTCCCTCTCTCTCTCTCCCTGTGTGCTCTAACGAGATCACGCGTCGATTAAAATCTTTGTTGCGACTGGAATTGAATGACGGGGCTTCGATGTATCGTCAAGAACGGGTAAACGACTTTTTTCGCTGGGATATCGGTCAAATGCAATTTCCAGTGCCGCGAGATTGACGGTTCATTCGGCGATGAATTTTATGGTCCGCTTTAACGAGATTTTCTGTATCGATTACGAGCTTTCCGGAGAGGGGGAATTTTTTCAGGGGATGCGGGACGTATGAAGCAGTTAGTACCCGTTCGAGAACCGTCGAACGTAGTAGCTGTCCTTTTACGATTGAGTGTAAACCGTTTTCGTAAACCCCTGCGGAAAAGAATTAAAACGCAACCCCGTCGGCGTCGGACGTAAAACCGCGAGATTAATACTTTTCACCCCGATCGGCCGACTAACGAGAAATTTAACAGGCGGTAACAAACTATCGCGTGTGAAGTAGACAATTAACGGGTGGATGTTCAACGGCCGCACCGACTTTCGGATGTATCGGCGAGCCACTGCATCGCGCACGTGTCGCCCTATAATCGCATACTCCTGGCCGAATGGATTTTTATCACTACCCGCATCGGTCTATCACACGGCTACATCGTACACATTGTAGGCGCGCGCGAGCGTAGGCGAAGGACACAGGCATATTTCATTTTCTAACCAAGCATGACGGAAGCTCGTTTGCTCGTCGTTAACGATCGAACAGTGTCGAACCCGGTAAGGTTGAAACAGAAATTTAGATAATCTACCTCGTGCGCCGCCTTGTCATCGATCAAAAGCATCGACGTGTACGGAATTACTGGCGTGTACGCTCACCCGATAAATGCGGGACGGAGACTCGGGTCGCGCACGCTCCAGACACCTACTATCGCTACACATTATCGCAAGTATCGACGTTATCTTGGTTACTTATTTAACGAGTTATTCATTTCGCTCGGACAACCGAAAACGTGCGAACATGCGCTTCCCTGCGAAATCGGTAATTGTCCGCATCCTGTACATCGAGGGGAGACATTTATTAAATTCTGTGTCGCCGTTGCTGTCGACGTTACACTATTTTATTAGGGAAAAAATTGTTTGATATCTTGGTGACATAACTCTTTTTTGCATTCTCATACGCATCGCTGAGTTCAGGTCATAAGTTATTGTTAAAAATAATTTCTAATATTGGAATTAATTTAAAGTTTGATAAGTTTAAAAATCGTTTAATAATTTTAATCAAATGACTGCGGATCTTTATGCAAATTCCCATAAAATAAACACCCACAGTGATAGTCCCTTTCATTAGGAGTTCAGTGACTATAACTACCCAAGATTATTCAAAATGCAAGGTCACAGGCAAAGGAAACGTAGAAAAGTATTATTTCGCATAAAAATCCGCGATCTAATAATAAACTAGAGGGCTATTGTTGCTCGCTCGCTTCGCTCGCTCGCGAGTAGGGTTGTTTTTACTCGCTCGCTTCGCGAGCTCGCGGGTAGGACTGCTCTTGCGAGAGGGTTAGTGATACGCATGGCTAGTAGAGCTTACTGATATCAATGTTTTTTATTTGGTGTGTGACTCTCCAAGAGTCACACAAAGAACTTCCCGATTCGTTACTCCTTCGCCAACATCGCTAACATCGTTTTTTTTTTGTACTTTCATCGATATTCTCCCAAAATGTATTCTTGGGAGTAGAGATGATAAATTCACTGTTGCATTGGAATAACTTTCGATTATTCCAAGCGGTAACATTAGCATCAGTTAAAAAAAAAATTTTTTTTAATCTAAAAAAAAATTTTTTTTTAATCTAAAAAAAAAATTAAGAAAAAAATTTTTGTTTATGTCATTGCGTTTGGTTCTTTGGTGGAAAACTTTCATCCTCCCTTATAAATTGCATTGTAGAATCCACTCTTTTCGAAAAAAAACTAAAAATCTAAAAAACTACTTGACCAATATGGACCAAAATCTAATCAGCTCTAAGTTACGACGGGGCACATCGATTGCATCATTCATCATCCTGATCGCGTTGTTACTTTTTCTGAAAACGTTAACGAAAAATTTGATACCATACAAACGGACATACGCACACACACACACACACACACACACACACACACAAACATTTTGATAAAAATAGTCTAAAATGACTCCAATGACCATGAAACGTGAAGATCTGCTAAAAAATCGATTTTCGATTTTCGGGGTAATTACAGTAACTTCCCTATGAATCGGGAAGTTAATTACTGTATAAATATTTCGAAGAAACTGAAAAAGTTGTTCGGAAAATCACCAGTAGGGTCGCGAATCGTAAATCAAAGTTTGCGTACAAGTCGCCATGGATTGCCGAATGAGAAACACTTACACTAAACGCCTTCTTTGTCGAGGGATCTCGGCCGAGGACTTGAAACGAGCCAGCGTGAGACGCGAGTTTCACGCCGCGGATTTTCCACGTGATGGGACAGGTTCGGAGGCTCGTAAACCGTCACATTGAAAAACCGCAGAACGGGTTCGCGAGCGCCGAGCGAGACAAGCACCCTTCCGGAAAAAGCGTTTCTGGGTCATTACGCGGCGATAATCACTCTCATAAGCCGGAATCGCGAGACTCGAAAACTATTAGCATATTAATGGCCGGCAGTTCAGTTAACCCTTTCATCGGCGTCGCCGGATTTGCATCTTTTTCTCTCTCCCTCTCTCTTCTCTTGCTGCGTGAGAGACGCGCGGAATCGTTGCGTCGGGAGACAACGACGAGCGGGACGGTGGCAGTGCGTTAAAAGCCCGGCTCTGGCCACCCTCGCGAGTTTCGCGAAATTAACATGACAAACTACCCCCAGCAATAAGGGGTCGAAAAGATATATCGCGCTGGATATGCGGGTGTACGGCAGAAACAATAGATGACGGCGGCCGGGTCGACGGGGGGTGGCCACTGAAAAGCGAGGCGGATGAAGCCGCCGCGACGCGTCGTCGCTCGTCGCCGCTCGTCTCCGTGTTTTCACCGACTCTCTGTTATTTGCATAGCACGCTATCATGGCGAACAGTAATACGGCCGACCTCGCCAATATTTAATCGACATAGGTTCTTGCTATCGGCAACTCGACCGTTGACCTTAAGGGTGGCATTCAGGCGAAAATCAACTGCTAGTTATTGTTGAGATAACATTTTGGAAGTACATAGTTTGATATCATTTTTAGTGCACACAAGCACACCTTTTTAGTAAACCTAGACGCCCTAATTATAGCGACAACGAAAAAACCAATACAAAGAGCGGAGCTCTGATGTAACCCGATTTATTTTGTATGAAATAATTTTTAATTAGTCTCGACGTCAGCAACAATCCTATGATGTCCAGAACGTGTGCTGCCATTTAAAAACAGTCAAGGTGATCTTCCGATGTTGAGTATTTGGAAATTTAGAATTAACATTGAAAATACATATAATTATATACTTTATTCTCTTTAATTTTGACCGCAAAAAACGAGTTTCCAGACCATTTGTGCATAGTATTGAATCCAGAATTTTGAATTTTTCATTTTTTATGTCAGATTCCTTATCAGTGACCTCAAAAACATCCGATTACAAACTTTTAGATAGTTTCAATGACCTTTTATCTTTTGGCCAGTAAAATCGCGTTCTCGGACCACTGTGCAGCGTCGTGGAAGGGGAAGGAGAGACAAGTCTCAATCTGGCACCACAGTGAGCTGGATCGAGAAATTTGGCGACATTTTCCTATAACTCTTGAACCATAAGAGATATCGGCATGTATAATTTCCACTAAAATTCATTAAAAAATTACTCCTATATATCTACTGATAATTATCGTAATAAATATATATATATATATATATATATATATATATATTTTGTAATAATTTCTTAATTAATTGCTCAAATTTTATTTTCTTAAAATAATATTTAAAAAATCAATTGCAAAATTTGCCACCGAACAGACAAACAAACAAACAAGAAAGCGAGCTAATAAAAACGCGGTAAAAAATGTTTACTTGTGTTACTTATTTCGTACTTTTCGAGATGATTTACATGAAGTATCGGAAACGATAGTCCACGCGAATTCATTGTTCAAATTTTATTGTCTTAAAATAATGCTGAGTCAGTTTTGGCCACTGTGCATAGCCTTGAATATTCCCAAAGATTTGGATCTCGTTAGGCCGGCGAAATATGAGAAGAAAAGTTTGGAGGGTTGCGCTATAAAGTTGTCGGGAATCGTAAAGACTGACTGAGATCGAGAAGGCGGTCGAGAAAAATTAGCATGGTAATTCGCCTGCCGCCGCGGCTGCTCGTAAACTTCGGTAATTAAGGCTCCCGGACTGCTCTATTCTAGTGGCAGTCCGCATCGAAAGTTTGCGTGTCTCCTCTCCTCGTTAAAGAGGCAACTTCAAGATGACAGTTTGCGATTCCTGTCACTACCGACTTCTACCTTGTCCTTTTTCCCGCGTTTTTCGCCAGCGGTTGTTACGCATGCTAACAGTTTCTGTTGTGGCCGGAGACCATTTCGCAAACTTGTTACAATTTGTCGTTCTCGTTTATCTGCGTCCCGATCCTTTTACGAGCTTCTTTTCCATCGAAGAATAAACAGTGAAAAAAGAGGAAGGGAGAAGGAGTGGAGCGAACGGGCGGGAAAGCATGAAAGAGGTCCTTTTGATGGGCCGCACAGCCAGTAATGAGGAGTCAGGATCCTTTCAAGGATGCTCTATAGAGCGCCGCTGGGATTTGATAATTACAAGGATTATTTTGAATCTAAAAAGCGGCGAGCTGCCTCTTATCGCCAGACCGCGAGAAAATTCTAAATCTGCTCATTAACCATGGCAGGTTCTCGCATGCGCGACCATTCCTTTCGTTCCTCGGGTCTCACCTGCCACTGTGCATCCGCGTCATCGATTTACGCGACGCTGTTCGTTCGTCTCATTGTCCCGCTTTAATTGGGACACTCACCGGGATGGTAATTAATTTTTAAGTTAATTGGTAGGCGTGTGCCTTAATTAAGACTGCGGCCACGGTTGAAAGCCGCTTTGAGACGCTATTTAATCTCTCGGCTAAAGAGAACTCCACCGATCCCGCGATCCAATCGCGAAACAGGATTGAAAGTTTCATAAGTATTTGAATTCTTTCGTAAATAGCGATTCAATTATTCTTTTGTATTTTATTTATCAAATTAATAAATAAATTATAAACTTTACTCATAAATGCATGAATTAGGTCTGTATTAGGTTTGGGTTAGGTCGACAACATATTTCCAGGCAATTGAAATCGGAGAGAAACCACATCGACCCCGTGGAATTACAAGTAAAATTTGTCCTAATATCTCATAAACTAAAATCAACCGCCGAAAACTTCAAAGGAAAATGTTGCTCAGAATGGTAACCTTGTAACATATCTAAAGCTCATTGAAATCGTAGAGGAGGTAGCACATTGACAAGTTTACCAAAGTAGGACAGAATGTATATCTTAACCCTCATCCGTCCCTCGTGTCAATTTGACACAGTTTTCGCGAAGTAAGGGGTACTGTTCTGTTATTTGTCGGTGAATTTGCCCGAAAGTTTGTGACTTTTATTTTTTTAATACGGAACACATATACCTAGCATTTTCGTCGAATTTTCGTTCATGTCGAATTTGTTACGAAAGAGTCCCTGTGTGTCAATATGACACATGTACTCTTACGTACTGTCGCGGAGTTTTTCAATCACCATTATTTCAATGAGAAATTTATACGGCATTCGGAAATTGAAGGAAAATTGATTTTTTCTAAATTAGAAGAAAACGTATTACTCATATAGTATGGAAATTTACACGGGACGCGATCGAAACTGCCACACAGAAGTAAAGCAGGGTCAACGCGTAGTGCTACAATTAGTTGAAGGTTTGGGTGGACGCAATGTTATGTGTGACAATTTTTTTACTTCACACGAATTAGTAATTATATTACAAAAACAAAAGATGACGCTTGTAGGGACCATACGAAAAAATAGAAAAGAAATTCCACAAATTTTACTCGATATGAAGAAGAAGCCACTTCATCATTCGGAGTTTGTTTTTGAACACATACTAAAAGGTACAATGGTGTCTTATGTGACAAAAAGAAGACGATTTGTTATTCTACTTAGTACATACCATACGTCAAAGCAAATGAGTAGTGAAGTAGATAAAAAATCCTGAAATAATAAAGTATTATAACGCTACAAAAGGAGGCGTCGCGTCGATGTCCTCGATGATATGGAGATGGTGGGCACATACAGATGTAAGCGCGAAACAAATAGATGACCAATGGCAATTGTTGCTAATATGTTAGATATATCAGCATGCAATGCTTTTATAATATTTCCTTCACTCAATGCAACGTGGAATAAAAATAAAAAATATCGTCGACGCCTTTTTAACTTCCCGATTTTATAGGGAAGTTATTGTAATTACCCCGAAAATCGAAAATGGATTTTTTAGCAGATCTTCACGTTTCATGGTCATTGTAGTCATTTTAGACTATTTTCAGTAAAATGTTCGTATGTGTGTGTGTGTGTGTGTGTGTGTGTGCGTATGGCCGTTTCTATGTAATCAAATTTTTCGTTAACGTTTTCAGAAAAAGTAACAACGCGATCAGGATGATGAATGATGCAATCGATGTGCCCCGTCGTAACTTAGAGCTGATTAGATTTTGGTCCATATTGGTCAAGTAGTTTTTTAGATTTTTACTTTTTTTTCGAAAAGAGTTGATTCTACAATGCAATTTATAAGGGAGGACGAACATTTTCCACCATAGAACCAAACGCAATTACATAAAAAAAAATTTTTTCTTAATTTTTTTTTAGATTTAAAAAAATTTTTTTTTAGATTTAAAAAAAATTTTTTTTTTAACTGATGCTAATGTTACCGCTTTGAATAATCGAAAGTTATTCCAATGCAAGAGTGAATTTACCATCTCTACTCCCAAGAATACATTTTGCGAGAATATCGATGAAAGTACAAAAAAAAAACGATGTTAGCGATGTTGGCGAAGGAGTAACGAATCGGGAAGTTCTTTGTGCGACTCTTGGAGAGTCACACATCAAATAAAAAACATTAATATCAGTAGGCCCTACTAGCCATGCGTATCACTAACCCTCTCGCAAGAGCAGTTCCACCCGCGAGCTCGCAAAGCGAGTGAGCAAAAATAACCCTACTCGCGAGCGAGCGAAGCGAGCGAGCAACAATAGCCCTCTAGTTTTTATTGAAATTGGACATTCTTTGGTGCATTCGTATATGTATTACGTTTCGCACACATCTACCGCGAGGATCTAATGCGACTGCACTTGTTGTACAAATAAAGGGTATACCAACAGTGATTGTACCGTCTTGTAGTAATCGTATAATGCATATTCCACCAACAAAAAAACGAGCCCGGTGTCACATATGTGAGAAATGACCGAATGCTAATATACATAGTGCCCGATGTGATTTGTCCAAACAAGCAATATGTCCCACACATCGCTTTATTTTATGCGAAAATTGTGCAAAAACTAAGATGCAGATGTTAACGCATCCATTTGAATACAAAACTATCGAAAAATAACTTTCTATCTTGTTATTTCGTCGATATTTTACCACTGTGTCAATTTGACACCGAGGGGCAGATTCAGTTCGCGAAATGAGGGACGGATGAGAGTTAAAATGCAATGCGCATTACAATTACTTTTTCGAATCGTTCGTTTTACGACCGAGTAACTAGTAACGTACAAAACCAGTAAACTCAAGTTTCCCTGAAGAATGCTTTGATGGTTCATAAAAAAAACTTGGTATATTCTTCAGCTTGCACTTGGTGCGATTTGAAAAGTGATTTCTAGTTAGATTCAGTCGCAAGCGGGTCGTTTCCGATCCAGTTGCCGATGCAGCCTGTTAGCGGATTGAACAAGACGTCGTTAGATGCAAAGGAATCGCACGACGCTACTTCCTAGTCTCATGAAATCCCCAACAAAGTGGCAACGGTTGCACGACGCTGCGTCTCGTTAGCAGCTTCTCCTCGAGCAGTCGACTTATCGGCTATAATTGGCCGTCGTTAAAACCCTGAGCTCTCTTTCCCGCCCTTGCATTTCCTGATGGTTTTTCCCTCCTGTCGCCCCCTTTCTCGAAGCA
The DNA here is from genome assembly GCA_933228785.1 of Lasioglossum pauxillum. NCBI lineage: Eukaryota > Metazoa > Arthropoda > Insecta > Hymenoptera > Halictidae > Lasioglossum > Lasioglossum pauxillum. Next base: position 41,446,580 of record OW121699.1, read on the forward strand.
CGAAACAGTATTCCAATATTTCCCCGACACGCGATGAAAATATTTTTGATGGGTTATTAAATTAAACGATTTTTTTGATTGGGAACGGTCTGTATCAACTCTAGCCTCCGTATCTTCCGGTCTCCCGTCCCCTATGTTAGCCTCCCGTGGGACACTTCTGGTGTACTGTAACGCAGGGGTCGTACCATAGCAACCCCTATACAGTAATTATGCTTTTCTTTTTATGTCCGCGCCATTTCATTGGACTGATATAATAAGGTATTGTTGCCAGGATCGCAACAACGACGGCCAGGGGGACGTACCGTTTTTAGGATACTCGCTTAATTAGATCTACCCGGTGCTCGAGTCCGATCGCGTTTTCCAAAAAGAGCTTAACCTGTTATAGAATTAAGTCTGCGAGGAATCGAGCCGGGTAATCGTGTTCCCCCTGCAAGTACGCCGGGACCGGTCCCCACGGAAACGATTCCACCGATACGAGCATATGTACGTTCTCCTACCGGGTTAACTTATTGTCTCATTGTTCGCGGGAAAAATTGTACGCGCGCGCGGCTTTTAATGTCGCCGCGACCTATTAGAATCCATTGTGACGAAAGGTGGTGTACGAGGAGGAAAGTCGGCGTCGACAGAAAAGATTCAACGGATCCTCGGCTTGTAAACGCCCACCAGAGGGATCGACGACAAACGGCTGTCGGGTTTTGCAATCGCATGGAAATAAGGTGCTAAGTAAGAGTTCAAGCGACTCTGTGTTTGCTCAAGTGGCGTCGTCGGCTGACTATCGTCTTTCTGATTTCCCGTCGTTCGGCCCATGCTTCGCCGATGAGTTAATTGCCAGACGTGTGTCCGGTGTTGCTCAGGGGAGCTTTTTGCGTCGTGAATGTTAATAGATGCGACTCTTGTGCCCGTGATGGTTTACCGTGGATCTTTATGGAAATTAGCAATTTTTTAAGTCAATTGTTCTACTGATGTTTTGTAACAGGAAGCTTGGGGGAATAGCGTCGTACAAGGGGAAGGTAGACTGGGACATAAGTCTTCCGACTGGGATTTTGTATTTTTATCTACTCATTTTCACCATCAGTGCATACAACACGCAACCTACCGATTGTTTACGTCAAAACAGACTTGACGTCTTTGTTATCCTGATTACTTTGTATTTTACTGGTTTACGTTGTACAGAGGAGGTTACTGAGTAATTTTTGCGTGTAAGTTTTGGGCATAGTAAGTACCTACAAGAAAGGGAATAACTAGTTTCTATTCAAAATACGAACCAAATTTAAAACAAAGTTAAATGTTGCCTCGACCAAGAAGGTAGTTATGGGGTAAAATGGAAAAGAAATTAGTTTTTAGCCTGTTCTTGCAATTAATTCAGATTGTTAAGTTGAAAACCTTGGTTGTAAAATATCTGAAACGTCAAAATATCGAGAAACATGCAAATTTCATATAGAAGTTTAAGAGCGACATCATTTATGTTTAGTGTATATAGTAACCAGTATCAGTGTATATAGTTCTTAGTATTGTTAATAAATTCTTTCCGATTTTTTTATTTTTAATAGGGAGCGCCATAGTAAAAAATCATAGAAGTAAAACTTCTTGAAGTCCAGTAATGTTTAGAAGTAAATTAAGATTGGAAATGGTAAATAATTCTAATGAAGCGACAACAAGATTAGGAACAACTCTCGATGCAGTATTTGCAAGACATTTAGACAAAATTGAATCAAGAATATTTATATCATATTTTAGCTATCACAAGCCAATTGTTTCAATGATAGAGTCATAGAAAATCATAGAACATAGACAAAAATAATGAACGATCAAAATTTGCGACAAAAGAAAGAGACATAGTTCATAGCATTTCCCATACGCTCTCCTTCTTTGCGTCCCAAATTTTGATCGTTCATTATTTTTTTCTATGTTCTATGATTTTCTATGATTCTATCATTGAAACAATTAGCTTGCGATAGCTAAAATATGATATAAATATTCTTGATTCAATTTTGTCTAAATGTCTTGCAAATACTGCATCGAGAGTTGTTCCTGATCTTGTTGTCGCTTCATTAGGATTATTTACCATTTACAATCTTAGTTTACCTCTAAACATTACTAGACTGCAAGAAGCTTCACTTCTGCCGCGCGTGGTTTTCCACGCGTATGTTTTTTACTTACCTGACACCTGTCAAAATTTTTCAGGTTAGTTTATAACAAGGGTTTGGATAATTGTTTATAAATCTTTCAGTCGGAACAAAATCCGATGAGAAACTGCATGTGAAAGTAGCTGGAGGTTGATTCTATGTTATCCAATTGCTAATGTTCACAAATTAACTTTGGTTAATTAGTTATTAACAATTGTTGCGCGGGCTGATTGTTTCGGAAGTTCCCATAATGCGTAAGACATGGAGGGTCGAACTGTGCGACAAGGACAGATATACATAACATACCACTTCTCCAAAATTTGTTGATAACTAAGAATTTAAGGATCAAACCTGCATAAAACTGAAATGGGAATGTAGCCGAGGCTTCATTTTACATTCTACAATCTTAAAAGTTCACCAATGAAGTCTTTAAAGTTAGTAAATTAATTATGAAAATGTTACTTGTCAAACTATTCGAGGTTATTCGCGAAATTTCGTCTCTTCCTTAACGCTCGACCGCGTCACTTCCGTAACGCTAGAAAATTGTAGCCCCTCAACAAAGAAGTTTCACTTCAAAAAAATAGAAACGAATTAAAAGTAAAGGAACGAAAACTCTACGCGAGTGGCCAATATTTTTAGTATCCGGACATCATGCGGCTTGCGCGCGACTAAATAGTGGTGGTCAACTCGTCGAGATTTAGGTCAAAAATCTCTCCCACATCGTTGATGCGTGCAACGGCATTGTGGCGTCGTGGTCCTTCCTCCTCTCTTTCATTCTCCGCGAGCGACGCAATAAAATTCGAAATACACAAAACGAGAGCGCGCCGTTTCGCAACTTTCTTTCCGCTCGCTCTATTTTAATTTCCCAGTCCCCCGGATATATCGTGAACCGTCCGGGGAACGACCACCCGGCGAAAAGCTACAGCTATGTACGAGTTTCGTGGGTTTCGTTTGCTCGCGCATTTCCTCGCGCTCGCCGTTCTCAGGTCGATCCGGTCGGTCGCGACTCGTCGTGTTCCTCGCGCTTGCATAAACTTAGATCTCTATCCGTATATTTATTCGATCGCGCGCCAACACACAAACCCCGCGAGCTCTCGCACGCAACAAACGCTGGTTTTTCGTGCGAATGACCGTTCATATATTTAACCAACTCACATGCGAATCCTCTTTCCCCCGTTTATTTGCGTACGCGAAGCTCGGCTCTCTCGCTCGTCTCTTCGGATCGTCATGCGTACGAGAGATAGCGCTTGGCTACGAGTCTTTACGTCTGTGTTTGCCTCCAAGTTCGGAACCCGTTCGTGCTGACACACAATCGTGCTTATCTAACACATACACACCCCTGTTCCGAAGTATTCAGACAGTTGCCTCTTCTTAATTTATCACACTTAATTGATTTATTATCTGTTGACCCTTCGTAACTTTTCTCCGATTTTTTATCTTTATTGCTAACAGGTTTAAATATCTAGCTAAAGTAACAATTGCATGTTGATTGGAGACTATAATAGGTACTTCATATTTTTTTGACTTTTCTAAAATATTATAATAATAACAAATTATGCCTGAGAATGAAAGACCGAATTTGCCGGCCGCATTGGCGGACAAAGACATTGTTAAAACATTTGTTATTGGTGCATATGAAATGTCCGATTTTATTTCTTTGCATAAAGAGATCTCTACCCCCTCATTTAAGGGTAATATGAGGGTGAATAGCCTAAACTGTACCTTTCAGTCTCTCAGTTATTACTAGACTGCGGATTTTATGCATTTATGATAAAAATGGGTGCGTGCAATTTAAAGCACTGGTCGTATTAAAAAAATTTAAGGACATCAGTGTATTAGTTTCTGTTTAATACGATAATTAAGACAAGAAAAAATGTTTGATTTGGGTTCTGTGTCTAGCAATAAATGCAAACATTTTTTATTTTGCATAAAGATCCGCAGTCTAGTTATTACTTAAGATACTTGGATAACAATATGTACATAAGCGGAAATGAAGCTGCTAGCTTTATTTGGGACATTGGTTCAGAATTTTAAATCAGTTATTAATTTTATTAACCGATGTCTTTGGTTACAAATTTCTTTGTATTCCTATTTTGCGTTTTTTCTACATAGGAAAAATGCATTCCCCGTAGCTCCTCGTAAGTTTCCACCCCTCCAGGAAGGGACGGGGCTGTTACCTACAGGCCTGACCTGAAACTATCCTATCTCTCTCTCTCTCTGTGACACTAGGACCGTTCCTGCTCGCGTCGCCGGCAATGTATAAGAATGCTTTGCGTTTCGGGAGTTTTCGTACGTAGCCGGCGAGCTCAGCTGCTCGAGCTCGGCTCGCCGATTGTGTACAAGACGCAAGGGGTGTGCGAGTACTCGATATATTCGAGTCGAGTCATTTACTCGGACTGTCGAGCTGAGTCGAGCGTTTGAATTTTGCGAGTTATTTGAAATCGCGAACTGTTTGAAAAAAATGCGAGCTACTTGAAAAAATCAAACGGCTCGAATAGTCGAGCCCTCGTATAACTTCGATCTACTTGAAAATGAATTTTCAGCTCGAAATTTTTCCAATTACACGGATACAGTAAAGTCGCGATTCTTGTCAAACAGCCTGTGTTCTACACGGCCAACTACGTGTGTTACGCACGTTAACTCGAAAGTTAAAAAGATCTGTTCGAGCTGAAAATTCAGTTTCGAGTAGATCGAAGTTTTACGAGGGCTCGAATATTCGAGCCGTTTGATTTTTTCAAGTAGCTCGCATTTTTTTCAAACAGTTTGTCGATTTCAAGTAGCTCGGAAAAATCAAACAAATCGAGTTCAGCTCAGCTCTTAAATTACGGTACTCGCACACCTCTACAAGACCCGTTATAATTGTCGCGTGGGCCATCGTTTAAATCATCTGTAAAAGTACGAAATAAGTAACACAAGTAAACGTTTTTAAATATTATTTTAAGACAATAAAATTTGAACAGTAAATTAAGAAATTATCACAATATATATATACAGGGTGGTCTTTTTATCTGAAGACATTGAAATATCTCGAGAACTATGTATCGGATCAAAACAAGTGGGCAATGAAAGTTGTTCGTCGCGAAGGGGGACATCCAATGATACCAAACTGGACCCCCCACCGCCACCCCCTGAAGGTGGGGGTGGGAGAAGATAAAAAACTTAAATGGGAACCCCCATTTTTTATTGCAGATTTGGATTCTCCAAAAAAAATACACAAATTTTACCTAGGAGTTTTTGCATATTGGATCACAGATGGCGCTGTAATGGACAAAAATCAGAATCGAAAAAGTCGTTGAAAATTGGGCATATCTCGAGAAATACACATCAGATCAGAAAAATAAAAGTAGACGTATTTGATATTTTTAAGAATGCTATTCAATAACACCATAATTGACCCCCCACACCCACCTCCTGAGGGTGGGAGAGGGAACTATTTCAAAATCTTCAATGAGAAACCCTTTTTTATAGCAAATCTTGGTTCTCCATTCATTTGATATTATTGGTGTAATTTCTTTCGCAGATGTCGCTGCAATCGAAAGCAGTTGGAAAAATTCATTGGTTTGTTTATCAATCCTCAGGAAGTGGGGGTGGGGGGTCAATTATGGTGTTATTGAATAGCATTCTTAAAAATATCAAATACGTCTACTTTTATTTTTCTGATCTGATGTGTATTTCTCGAGATATGCCCAATTTTCACCGATTTTTTCCATTTTGATTTTTGTCCATTACAGCGCCATCTGTGAACCAAAATGCAAAAACTTCTAGGTAAAATTTGTGTATTTTTTCTGGAGAATCCAAATCTGCAATAAAAAATGGGGGTACCCATTAAAGTTTTTTATCTTCTCCCATCCCCACCCCCAGGGGGTGGCGGTGGGGGGTCCAGTTTAGTATCATTGGATGTCCCCCTTCGCGACGAACAACATTCATTGCCTACTTGTTTTGATCCGATACATAGTTCTCGAGATATTTCAATGTCTTCAAGTAAAAAGACCACCCTGTATATATTGTGATTATATATATATATATATATATATATATATATATATATATATATTGTGATAATTTATATATATGTATATATATATATATTTATTTATTACGATAATTATCAGTACACATATATGGGGATAATTTCCTAATGAATTTAAGTGGGAATTTAATCCGGATATGTCTTATGGTTCAAGAGTTACAGTGAAATGTCATGAAATTTCTCGAATCCACTGTGCGGCGGGGGGTGTACATACGTGTGTAAGAACATCGTGGCGCGCGTACACACGCGACCAAGTCCGCCCGTGGAATACGAAGTTTTGTTTTCAGCGAAGTCCTGCCTTTACAAGCAGTTTTACGCGACGTAACTTACGAGTCGGGCAATCTAGACGACTGGCAAGAGGACGGTGATATTACTTCGTTGGGTTAGGTTAGGATCAGCCGATGGAAACCAGGGTTACCGACCCAAGACCCCGTGCACGACACACACCGTGTCGAGTTCATTTAATGCGAGCTGTCTGTTTCTCTTTCGCTACCGCCCCCGCCACGAACTCTTTCTCTTCGTCGATCTAGCTGTGCGGGTCCTCGCTTCTAGCCGGTATTAAAGTGTAAGCGCGTGGAGAAGGCGGCGCGGCGTCGTTTCTGAACAATGTTGCGCCCGTTTTCAGGCGATGAGAGTATCTTGGGAAGCTCGTTGTCCGGGGTGTCCTCGTCGAACGGAAATTCGGGCGATATCGAGCCCTCCTCGACTGGTGTACCGACCGGCAGTTCGACGACTGCGTTCCAACCTTGCTTCGAGAGCACTTAAGCTGGATCTAGCCGGGACGATGACGATGTCGGCGCACCGGTGGATGTTGTCGATAGTCGAAGACTTTGGAGTACGAAGGATATTGCATAATGTCCGGGGGCTAAGTTCCTGGAACAGCCGCGAGACTTGAAGTAGTTCGATCCTAACTTCCGTGAATATTGCGGATGTAATGTTTGTATTCATAACACGACCGACCCGTGGTCGGTATTTAGGTTCCTTCGCCGGTAAAGTTATATTAGTTTCGATGGTCGATTCACCTAACCACGAGTTTTTTTTTTGCATAAAAACATCGTTCGTGAAAACCAATACTAGAAACTGGTCAACAATTTGATGACTCGCGGATAATGGTACACGCGTGAGACACACATTCTGATGTTGCTACGTTGCTATGTCTCTTGATGAATCTCGTTAGGCCTTGATCAAATCGTTCAACAGATAATTTTTATTATTTATTATAAACTGTCCTCGGACAGTGTCTCAAGGAGACATATTTTATTACGATACAAATTTAGAAAATAATCAAATTTATGATAAAAATAAATATAAAAATCAGCTTTAAAATGGTCCCGGATACAACAATACAGTAAAGTCGCGTTTAGTGTCCGCGATCGGGTACTCGATCACTGTCCAATGCCTACTCACTCCACTGTCATGCTGTCCTTCGATACGTCCGGCTTTCTTTTGAACTTTCGGCGCGTTCGGCGCGGTAGACGCAGCCATAAAAAAATAATGTCGGTATGCGATCACTGTCCGTGCAGAACACAGGCTGTTGAACAGTAAACGCGACTTTACTGTATTGAGATACAAGAAATATTTGTTCTTATGTTATTTTTTTTTAGATATACCAAAGTCACCTCCATTTTGTTAAACGGAACCAACCCCTATCAAACACCTACGATGATAGCCCCTTTCATTAGGAATTCAATGACTATAATTACTCAAGATCATTCGAGGTCACGGAGGAAACGAAAGGCATAGTAAAATAGGTCATTCGATTCGTCTTGACGTTAGCTACGATAATATGTAATAAAAAATACATATAGCTACATTGAAAAAATTTAGGTAACAATAATTTTATATTAAACCGCTGTGCAGCGGCCGCCCGCGACAACTGTGACAAAACAGGGGCAAAACAATGGATCTCATAATTTGTAAAATGCTCTGTAGTGTTTCGTACAGCTTATGATTCCAGCTTTAAATTGAAATAAAAATTAACAGTGTATAAATTAGTATAATGTGTTAAAAGTCTAGTTGACGTTTGGAATAGATAAAATTACATGTTAATTATTATTGTTGGTTAAAAGGTTAATGAAACATAACGTGGACAAAAGAAATTTGCAAATGTATCTTTGATAGTGGAAGATAACAATATATACTTTTTAAATATCATTGTTAGATACGGTAACAACGCAATTAAAGAGAATTTGAAAGCCATAATACAGGACCACAAGAGTAAACGAAGTGAACTACATCTTTAGATACTATTAATATATCGCTGCTCCGGAAGTATAATGACACAACTGCAAAAATTGAAGATTCGGTTTAATTCTTCTATGAGAATAGTTTATAGACATTGTGGGTTATTATTGCAACTTTTAAATTATTTCGATTTATAAAATAATAAATACCAGCCTCGACTACATTATGTCGATTTACAGACATCTAGTAAATGCATTTTTGAGCTCGCCAACACAATAAAGTCAATTTTACAAAATTTTACTGTTGCGTCATTAAACTTTCGGAGCAGCGATATCGTTATAGATTATATTTTGCAATAATTTTTATATTTCCTGGCTAAATGGACATTCTTCTATCGAATTCTATGTAATATGATTTTATACATCTGGATCATTATCAAAATTGAAATTTGTCCAGCTAGATCGTGGAAATAGCCCATTCTGCGGTGTAGTAAAAATTGCTATGACAACACATTGTACTGCCGGTTTTCCTGCAACGGCGATTTGAATGAATCACGGAGCCGGGTCCACGGGACGGCGAAGATAATTTCGGGAAAACCAGTCGGCTTTGTGAACACGGAGGACACTCTTCAGACGTTTTCGTTTCAATATCCCGGTAGTACCGCGAATCCTACGGGTGTCGGGTGAGAGGTGCCATAAAGGACATCGTCTCCCAGTTGCTAAATATAAGTGCTATGGTCGAGGAAGAGGGACGGGTCTAAAACATTTTTATTCGGATCCTGATGGAAGGACGACGACGTGGAAGACGTCGACACGGTGAACGTTGGAGCGAGAAAAAGAGGTGAAAGGGAAAAGACGAGGTGTCCCGAAGTTTTTCGGGGTGGTTGTCGGATATAATCACTGTAGGACCATCCCTGCTCGTCGTCTTACCGGCCCTTCCCTCCTCGTCCCTGGTTTTCTCTTCGAACACAGTCGGGCCCCTCCTCCCTCCTCGTATTTCGTCTCACGGCATTGTCCCTTTTAGTCCCTACGGGATTGCGGGGCCAACACGGCGAGATATCGGATCAATTTTTTAAGCCGAGGGTGCCGAGACTTTACACTACTTGAGAGACGACGACGACGACGACGACGACGACGACGACGACTACGGCGATGACGACGACAGTGGGGTGATGGTAACACAGTGAGGAGCTATCGCGCTGGGCTCTCGGGGGTTCGTACTTTGGTTAGACTGGGGTTCGGTGGGAGGGCGATGGGGCGAGGGGGCGGCTAGGGTGAAATCAAGCCGCGAAGAAAATTAAAACGAGGAACCGAAGGATCTCGAAAGGATCTCGCGGCCAGGATGCTCACACACTTACACCACCCCGACGCTTCCACCCAATCTCGACGTTACAAGACGCAACCCCGTGCACACGGGCCGTGTTTTCTCTTTTTCCCCCCTCTTGCCCTCTCTCTCTCTCTCTTTCTTTCGTTCTCGATTTCGAACCTCGTGGCTCCAGAAACGTGATTGCTCTCTCATTCCGCTCCTCCTCCGCGCTCCTTTCCCACCTCCTCGAGGCCACGATTTTCTCTCCGTTACACTCGGCTGATACTCCTCGCCCGACCGCCTCCAATTTCCATAACGAGAATCCGCCTCGAACTTTCCGCGTCTGTTCAACTGCCGCATCGATTATCGCGAAAACTTGTTGCGGCCGAGACCCAGGGACTTGGCGAGACTCATTACGATTCACCGAGTAAAATTAACGCGCGAGCAACGCTGCGTTAATGTTTCACCGCGAAGTACCGGTAACGAGTAAACTTGAGCCGCGGGCGCGACGCGCTTCGCCTTCTGAATAAAACACATGCTCTATCCATCCTCCTGGTGTGCCGTTGAATGGCAGATTGTACCGTAAAGGGACACCGAATGATCGACCAGAATCGAATCGCGCGACCAGGTGCGAGAAGAGTCGAAGAAGTGTATACGGCGAGCTCGTGAATGGCCGGACTACGATGGTTATTTCGATTTAGAGGACCGATGGAAAAAGCTGTCAGTTACGAGGCGGTGCGCTCCTACTTTCTCCTCCCCGAAAGAATGTTCTGCTGGGAGCCGCGCGTATATACGTTGGTTTTACGATAGCAGTAATTTCGATTCGCGACGATAAAGAACGGCGAGAGGATGGCGCCATCTATAAAGTCGAAGGCGGTGGCAGCTCGATCGAATTTTAGCTCGCTCGACCCGAATCGGACGAGCATCGGAACCTGGAACAGAGAGAAAGAAAGAGAAAGGGAGAGGGGCCGACTCGCGCACTCTTCGCAAATCGCTTCATTTCCCAGTCGAGGATTATAACGCCCTCGACCGCCAATAATAAAATAAATCACGGCCTCGTAAAGGCATCCGTCATGCTGGCGGTGTGTACGAAACGGCACGGTGCGCGCTCGTGTCGGCGTCGCTGCGGACCGACACGCCGCTCTTGCGGTTGTAATATGGTTTAGTGCTAACGCGCGAATGCTTAGACCGAGATGGTGCCACGGTGGACGAAAGCGCGGGGCTATATTTCTTTATTTAATGCGCCGCTGGTAACGGCTCGATGGTAAATCCGTTTTATTCTTACGCTGACTCAGCCCGGCGAAGGTGTGCGGACTTTCTTATATGGTCCCTTGGCTGTTAAACGTCCATTCTTCGTGACGATTCCGCTCCGCTACACGTCATTCTCATTCGACGGCGGCTCCTCGACGTGGGTGACGCTCTTTCTCTGAACTGGGGTCCGTAAGAAGGGTGCTTTTCTGCCTTTCGAATTGCTCAATTCAAACATGGGTCAGTCGCAAGCTGAAACAAGTTAGTAATGATTTTATAGTTTTCCAATAGTGATGAAAATAAAATATCAGTCACTCTCAGATAAAGAAGTATATATACACGGTGGTCCACATAACTCTGAACAGCTCAATATCTCTGTTACTTTTCGTTGTACAAAAAAACTTCGTAGGACAAAGTTACACTGTTTGAAGGGCCACATATAACGGTGTAAGAGAAAAAAAATTTCAAGGTCATTTTTATGAGATTTCAAGGTTATTGATGTTTTTTTAAATGGAATGAGGTATTTTTTAATACATCAATCGATGCAGCTGGACATTCTTTATAAAAAAGTACTAACCTATGTATGTCGAAAAGTTAGTAATTCAGGAGATATTTCAATTAACTCCAAAATACCATTACTGTCGTACTAAGGCGTTAGTGTTTACTTACTTGTGTAACGTCTTAGTACGACAGTAATGGTATTTTGGAGTTATTTAAATTGAAATATCTCCTGAACTACTAACTTTTCGACATACATAGGTTAGTACTTTTTTATAAAGAATGTCCAGCTGCATCGATTGATGTATTAAAAAATACCTCATTCCATTTAAAAAAACATCAATAACCTTGAAATCTCATAAAAATGACCTTGAAATTTTTTTTCCCTTACACCGTTATACGTGGCCCTTCAAACAGTGTAACTTTGTCCTACGAAGTTTTTTTGTACAACGAAAAGTAACGGAGATATTGAGCTGTTCAGAGTTATGTGGACCACCCTGTATAATAGAACCTCTTTTTATTACACTGGCTAACACTATTTGGAGGCTTATCCAATTAACCAAAATCAACTCAAGTACTAACAATTTTTGTATAATCTATTATTTTTTAATTTTTTAATTTAAATTGTTTTTATTTGTTTTGCCATATTTACATATTGCCATATTTACATTTAGTCCAAACCCGATCCTGACCTAATTCATGCATTTGCAATTATACTTGACAACATATTTCAAGGTAATTCAAATCGGAGAGGTGGTAGCACGTCGACGCGTTTACCAACATTTCTTAAAGTAATGCCACCCCCCGTTTGTTAACTTTTTTAACGATGTTCAAACTAGATTCCGAATTTCTGCCGGTTCAATAGTACAACTGCCCATTCTTGAACAGCAGCTGCTTGAAAATTGAACTATGTCTGACAACAAGTGACCCAGTGTGACAACCGAGGGTAATGCAAAGTCCAGAAAGTAAATCAACAAAGATACAGGAGACAAAAAATCGACGATCAATTTCAACCAAGATTTAGCAATCTTACTTCGACAGCCTATTTGCAGTGTCGCCTTTTCGGAGAAGAAGAAAAAAGTATAAACGATACGACCTTTGCAGAGTAGAAAAAATGCGAACATCAAAGAATAATAAAAATGCGCTATAAAGCTGGAACGGAGAACTAATATCTTATTAAGTTACGGTTCCATAAAATTGATGTTCCTCCCAGCGCACTGGAGACAGTTTTTGTTCGTGTCGTTTACTCGGGACGTGGTTAGAAAAGCTGGCTCGCCTTCATCACCGGCTTCCTCCCAGATGTTTACCGTGAATCAATTTACATGCAGATTTCAACGATGGAATGGTAAACGAAGGTGTTGATGGTCCGGCGTACGACGCGCCCGTCGGCCCCGGAAACGAGTAATTAGAACGATCGCCGGGACACGCTATTGCGATGAATTTACGGCTGGCGTTAATACGGGGATCCGTTAACGAGCCATCTGACCTAATTACGCGCATAAGCTCGCCGTGGAAAAGCTGTACTGGCGGGAACAGTCTTTTTCGACGGGCATTGTTTTTCTCTCGAATTCGCAAATTACGAGCAATTTGTTTTTCGTTCGCTCCGGTCGGTCGCATAAAACGTTCACCGGTTTTTATGGCGACGTTACGCGCACGGTCGCGTGTGTGCGCACGCACGCACGCTTATATTTATACGGACGGCGGGTGCCAATAAAACAGAAAATAATAACCGTGGGGTTTAGACGGCACTTTGGTGGTTCTTGCGGCCCCCAGGAAGAAACGCCTCCGACTTCCCAGCCCGGCAGTAAGTCGCCGCGCCGCTTCGAATTGTTTGCATTTCTTCGGCATATTTTCGCCATATTTATATCTCGCGGCTCGGCCGCCTGTCAGTCACAGACAGCTGCTCGAATCCGTGTTCGTTACGACAACCGGGGATCGTAAAAGGGGGCACGAAACGATGGATGAACTCCGAGTGAACGGTATAAAATGCAGATACGCGATCGAGTGAAAATTTCGATGTAGAAATCGAATGACTATGCCAGACATTGCCAAGAAAAGGTAAATCTTGCGTGTAAATGCAAAGGTGAACTCCTACTATGGGGATCAAACAAGATTTAATTGGTTCAAATTATTTTTGTTTCCTGGTTTGACTCGGATGACATGAGTAGGAACAAAACCACATTACTTGACTCGTTTTACGTAATACAAAGAAGTGTTTTATAGACTTAACAGAACGCCGAAAACCTACACCAATCCGACATACTATTTAAAAACACATACAGTGGGTAACGAAAGTATTCGAACGATGTTTAAAACAAAATGCCTTTTTATAATTCTACCAAACGATCTGATTGTTTTATAATCAATTAGAAGTATTGGTTTATAAAATGATGTGCAAACAAGATTTTCCAAAAATTATAATTTACAAGGTTACATGCAAAAATAAAAAAGGGCATTTTTTAAAACTTCTTTATTTGAGCCCTTAATGAAAATTTAAAATATATGTTTTGTAGATCTACGTTAGTTATACACATGCTGAAAATTTCATCGAAATCGGTTGACGCAAGAAAAAATGACACGCATCGGAAGATGTACGAAAAGTCGTTTAAAACTACGATTTTCAACATTTTTAATCGATTTTGATGAAATTTTCAGCATGTGTATAAGTAACATGGATCTACAAAACATATATTTAAAATTTTCTTTAAGGGCCCTAATAAAAAAGTTTTAAAAAATGTTTTTTTTTATTTTTGCATGTAACCTTGTAAATTCTAATTATTTGGAAAATCTATTTTGCATGTTAATTCATAAACCAATACTTCTAATTGATTATATAAAGTCAGGTCGTTTAGTACAATTATAAAAATATATAAATATGGAATTAATGCTTTATTCATATACACGATATTTCATCTAACTTGAGGATCTTAAATATCTCGCTTATCTTTTATGATACGAAAAAGGCTTACAATAGGCAAAAAAATTCTCTCAAGATCAGTTCTTTCGAGATTTCAAGGTCATTGAAGTATTTTATATGGGAATACATATGTTCATTACAACAGTCTTGTAGTTAATAAGGAACAAATTCAAGGATATGCAATATGCTGACCTTCATGTGACCTTCCAAGAGAAAATCATAAAATATGTTCATTACAACAGTCTTGTAGTTAATTAGAAACAAATTCAAGGATGTGCGATATTTGTCCAGTCAATGAATGCTCATAAAGGGGGTGTAGAGCGAAATGGAAGAAACACAATTTTTATCTTTGGGTCTTTGTTTGGACTAGTTAGGAGGCAAACATACTAAAAGTCCCCACCCCTAGGAGGTGAACGGAGTGCAGGTGGCACATAGAAGTTCCCCTTTTTCGGTTTTCCGCTTATATCTCGGAAATTATGCGTCCTAGCGATAAGACTATTCTATACAAAATTAAAGCTGACAATATGTGCTATACGATTGATTCTACTCAATTTTTCGCTATCTCACATAGTTTCCGAGATATCCGCGCTCAAACTTCACTAATTGTGAAAAAGAAATTTTTGTCTCACGTTTTTTGTCTTATTTGACTAGCTAACTCTTCAGCACAATTAGTGAACTTTGAGCGCGGATATCTCGGTATCTATGCGAGATAACGAAAAACTGAATCAATCTTGTGGCACATTTTGTCAGCTTTAATTTTATATAGAATGGTCTTATCGCTAGGACGCATAGTTTCCGAGATATAAGCGGAAAACCGAAAAAGGGGAACTTCTATGTGCCACCTGCACTCCGCTCACCTCCTAGGAGTGGGGACTTTTAGTATGTTAGCCTCCTAACTAGTCCAAACAAAGACCCAAAGTTAAAAATTGTGTTCCTTCCATTTCCCTCTACAACTTTTCGTTGACTTTCATGTTTTATGTTGACCTTCATGTAACCTTCCACGAGAAAATCATAAAATGTTTACCATTAATATTAAATACTTGTTTGGGGACGGTAAATGAAGGAATCTCAATTATTCCTGATGCTTGTGAACAGACTTTTGTATTGACCTTGCACATTTTGAACTCCTTCTGAAATAAATATTTTGGATTAACGTCCAACTCATAATAAAGAAGATTTCTAAAGAATACTTCTGGAGACACATGCAAAATTGATAGAATCAATGTTAAACAAAGTACAAAGCGTTAACAGAAGTAAGGATTACGCTATAAAATACTAAATCATCCAATTATTTTTATTCTAGTAAAATATTTAATAGACAAAATTCATTCATTTTTTTCCCCATTCATTTGTAAATATCATATTTTTTGTTTGTGTACGACAAAGGACATCAGAAACAATGCTATTGTTCTTGAGTTTAATGCAAATTAATCCGTGGTGTACTACATGTACTGTTGTAAACATTAAATGATCGCGTGGTAAACCTGGTGGAGCGTTTCCCAAGTGTCAGCTATAACTATTCAAGAAAGTACAATAGCGATGCCAGTTTGTTGCCGCGGAGACGTCTCGCAACCCGTGCCAGAATATGTACATACACATACTCGTAGAATTACGCGCTCGCCATATTAGGAATCGATCGATTCCAGCTGTGATCGCGGCTGTCTTCGTTGCTCACGACGATATTCATTAAGCATCTCTCTTCCGAGTCTCGGTTCTCTGTGTGGCGTGTCAATAGGTCGGTTAACACATATCACAGTTAGCTGTTACGTAAGTCGTACGCTTGCGGCCGTCGCATGCTTAGTTAAACCTTTAATGAGCGTGTGCGTGGCCTAGCGAGGCAGCTATAAATCATGCAATTAACGGTATCTGTAACAATCGGAATCTAAGAGCTCAGCTAGTTAACGACATGGGAGACTGAACTCTGAGCTTCGCGGGGGGTAGTTCAGGAAAGGTGGTCGTAAAGAGAGGCGAACGAAAACTCAGCTGCGAACGGTGCGGTGCCACCGGTGGCGTAACTGCCTCGTAAGTGATAACGCGAGATAAATATTATATGTACGCAGCGAAATAAAGTTGCACGAGCCGGGTGGTAGTAAAACCGCGTCACTCGCTGATTGCTACGTCATTGGATCGCGGTGAGTTAAGGGGCCAGCCATGAAAATCGAACGCGCACGCAGGAAATTAGTGCGCCTTAAAGGCGGTCTAGTGAACGGCCGACTGTAAAGATAAACGGGGCACAAGTGCGACGAAAAATTCCATCGAAAATAAAAGTTTCGCCGTGCCGTGGGCACCTTCCCTCCAAGGTTTATTTGGAACATAAGCTCGCGGACCCTTCGAGGAGAAGTTTGCGCCGTAGAAAAGGGTCGCTTTATCCTTCGGGCTGTCTTTATTATCGAAACCCGAGACGAGAGAGAACCGATCGCTTTTCGCCTTCTTTACAACCGCGGATGCAAATGGCGTCCGTATCCGCTCGCCGCTCGCTCGACTTCCTGCCGTCGAAAAATGCTCTCTCAGGGGTCGGGGAGAGCCGCGGAGGCACTTAACCGCCACGGCAGAAATAATAAAATGCAGATTTGTTCCGTATTCGGAAGCCAGCGTCGTCGGCCAATAGGCGCAGCTCTCTCTCTCTCTCCCTCTCGCAGCCTCCAGTCAAGTAACCGGGAATGAATTCCCGAACGTTTTTGCTTTTCCTGCAGGCGAGTCGGGGAGAGAATAATCGTTCGTTGCTATCCGTGGGACAAGGCTGCGATCCTTCCGCGGTGGCGGTCCCGTGAAACTCTGCTTTCAACGTGGGTTGCCATTTAGTTTTTACGAAGGACGCAGAACAACAATAAAACAAAGGATCAAATAAATACAACAAAAACATGTGCGAATTAATAATCGACTGTTACAGCAAAAATTATTTCGAGGACAGAATGATTGGCACCCTTGGGATATAAGACGTTACCCTTTCCTAGATGGAAGGTCGCAAAACACCTCTTCGAGAGAGGGTCTGCACGGAGACAATACAGCAAAAACATGTGCGAATTATAATAATAATCGACTGTAGAGCAAAAATGAATTTGAGGACAGAATGATTAACACCTATAGGATATAAGATGTTACCCTTTCCAGGAGGGTTGCAAATAGGATTGCCAGAAATGTTTTATCCAAATATAGAAGAAGTAGTGAAAATTGCAATTATGTATACAGGTTGTTCGCGATAATTTGGACCAGCGTTTTTTTCGTAAACGGTAAATATTAGAAAAAAACCGAAGAGGAGGAAGTTATAGTATATTTTACTAGCAATATGATGGCCTATCTACATTTATTTACTAACCTATGTATGTCGAAAAGTTAGTAGTTCAGGAGATATTTAAATTTAAATAGCTCTAAAATACCATTACTGTCGTGCTAAGACGTTACACAAGTAAGTAAACACTAACGTCTTATTACGACAGTAATGGTATTTTAGAGTTATTTAAATTGGAATATCTCCTGAACTACTAACTTTTCGACATACATAGGTTAGTACTTTTTTTTATAACGAATGTCCAGCTGCATCGATCCATGGTATAAAAAATACCTCATTCCATTTAGAAAAATGAAGGTCACCTCTATTTTAAGAAAAATATTACAAATAAAAAAAATGTAGATACGCTATCATATTGCTAGTAAAATATACTATAACTTCCTCCACTTCGGTTTTTTCTAATTTTTACCGTTTACGAAAAAAACGCAGGTCCAAATGATAGCGAACACCCTGTATATGAGATAGGCACAAAATATAGGAGTTCTAGTAAAAGAGGTATACAGCACATTTTAAACTTTTTTATTCAAACAAAGATTTTTGAAAATTATATGCTATTCAAATATGATACAGGATATCAAGTTCAAATATAGAAGATCTGGCAACCCTAGTTGCAAAACACCTCTTCGAGATAGGGTCTGCACGAAAAAAATACATGTTTTATAAATATTTTGCAGGGCAGGTGCGAATTAATAAAATCGTAGATATTAGCGCAGCCTGCTTAAAGGTGGACGGGGGCTAATCGAGATTAACGGGAGAGATTAAGA
This sequence comes from Lasioglossum pauxillum, assembly GCA_933228785.1. Taxonomy (NCBI): domain Eukaryota; kingdom Metazoa; phylum Arthropoda; class Insecta; order Hymenoptera; family Halictidae; genus Lasioglossum; species Lasioglossum pauxillum. Next base: position 41,464,941 of record OW121699.1, read on the forward strand.
GGAATAAATTCTGCCCGCTTATTTGATCCTTCGCTAAGGAGATTAGCCCGGGCCTCCACCCGCTAAGCACGAAGTAATTCGATTGAAACGTAACCAATGTTCGGCTTGAGCCCCTGCAGTAAGTCCAGTCATATTCGGGATTCAGACTGGCCGGACGCGATGACCACTCTCGGGACGGAAAGGGTGAATGGAGATCCCGCGAACACATTTTCTCGTGCGGGTTATTTACGATCGTTTTCCCGGAGCGCAACGACGTGTCGCGCGATCGTTCGTTTCTTTTTGCCTCGCCACTCCTCGGGCTCGTATTTGGCCGTGCTCACCGGGCGCGTCTTTCGGGGAGAAAAACGCGTCGCCCGGCCTCCGGGCATTAGCAGTGATATTTTATTCATGAGCCACCTTATATACACGGTGCCTAACCGAAACCGAGTGCGATGCCAGAGCTACTAAATAAAACATCCATACGCGTCTCACCCATAAATTTTTGTACGGCTGATAGATTTACAAGCCGCCCTTGCCGAACTGATATTTAAATTAGTCCAACTAAGGGGCACCCGAAGTTGCTTCGCCGCGGGTGGCTTACCTTCACCCCCACCGCGCCACCCTTTCCCTACATCTTCCTCTTCTTCGCGAGCACCCGCTTTCGGGGTTGGGAAAAATATGTTTCGCACGCGTTCCACGCTGCTCGTCACGCTCCACGGAGAATCCACCTACTCGCCGTACGTATCATCCACAGGTAGTCAATTAGAGCTTGCTGGGATTGAATCTTATAAAATCAGATTTTCTAATTCAAACAGACCCGGGCCCGAGGCAGTTTGGATAATTGAGACTATCCTGACCTCGCTTTGTTCTTAAGAATTCGGATACGAGAGACTGGATACAGGCGCTCATGCAAGTATTCGAACGCCCTTTAAAAAAGAATAACTTTTTCAAATTGGACCAGTGACCTGACTTTTTTAGTGCAAAAAGATTTCGAGAACATCACATTGGTGGTAGGAAGTGCATGAAAAGATCAAAGCAGTTTTCAAAACTTGTTTATTTGAGCCGGTACTTAGTGAAATTTTTAATATTTGCTTGTTGTAGATATGTGTTAGAGCTACATATACACATGCTAAAAATTTCATCTTAAAATTTTTCTATACATTGTCGCACTTCCTTGAAAGGGACGATTCCTGGAGTCATTTAAAGTAACTTTATCCTTTGCGAAAATGTTCTCTGCGGCTTTGTTAAGGAATTATTAACACTAAACCAGCCAAGCATTAAATGTATCTAAGATAATTTATTATTAATTTTGCGATATAATAGATGCTTGGACAAGGAAATTTATTCCATTATTTTCCATAAATGGATTTTTATAATTTCGATAGTGTAGGACGGTCTGTCGCGGTAAATGTCAGGATTTATTTTTTACGAGTGGTCTCCTTCGCTGCTCGGAACTAACTGACGAACAAAATCGCGGCAACGCAGAGCCGAACGATCAGGTCGATCTGCATTTGTTCGTGGCAATCTGTTTTTAAGAAACAGATTGCAATCGCTGTGACGCGTAACGGTCTACAACGGTCAACATCATCGCTAGGGGCGGTGGCTCGTCGCCTACAACTCGCCCCCCTTAACGATTAATCGTCCCGATTAAAAAAAAAATTTTTCAACGCTCTTTCCGTCAGCGCTTAACTGCTACGACGTATATGCAAACCGACGGAGTGACCGAACATGTCATGCAACTTACAACCAGTCGTGTATAAACACAGCAACGAAACGCAAAACAACTATAATTAATCAAACACACCCATACATACACAAAATCAAACGATACAATAACTATTCAAACACTCACGTATATACACAAAATCAAACGACGCAATAACTATTGAGTACACTCATATATATACACAAAATCAAAAAATACAATAACTATTCAGACACTGTTATCTAAACGGATGTTTTAACACTCCAAGGGCGCATATTTGCGGCGTGCCATGTGCCTTGATAAGGGATTTGTGTCACTTGAAACCCTTCCACGTCGGCTAAAATGTAGCGGTCGTTTCGTAGTACTTTTATTATCTTATAAGGTCCCTTGAATTTTGGCACTAACTTCGCAGATACCCCAGGCGTACTCACGAAATTCCGCACCATGACGCGGTCGCCTTCTTGGTATTGACGCGCTTGTTTTCTTTTCTTATCGTAATGCGTCTGATTACATTTTTGTGTCTGTTTAATTCGTCGGTCTGCACTGACACGGATGGCGGGTAAATCGCGGCGCGTGCTAGTGATGTTCTTCTCTTCTAGCCCTTCCCGGATTCCGTCCACTACTGTGCCTCTCTGATGCACGCCGAAAAGCAACATACTCGGGCTCTCGCCCGTCGAACGGCACACTGAATTGTTGTACGCGAACTCTACATCTGGAAGAACTTTAATCCACGATGTTTGTCTCTCGCTGGCTAATTTCGCGATCATCGGTATTATGCTGCGATTCAGCCTTTCCACTTGACCATTTGCCTGCGGTGCGGCAGTTGCTATCAACGTATGGCGTACATTTCGCTCTTCTAAAAACGCGGCGAATTCTCGCGAGGTAAAACAACTTCCGCGGTCAGAGATTATTCGCGCCGGTCGGCTGTATGAAACAAAGTATTTTTCTAAACAGTCGGTCACTTCTTTCGCGCTCGTCGTCTTTGTCGCGTACAATTTCACAAACTTTGTAAATCCATCTATTATCGCAAACACATAGCACTTTCCGAACACGCGCGGTCTAGAAATCGGGCCTAAATGATCAACGTGCACATTCACAAAGGGCAAATTTCCTTTCGGTATATTGTGCAGAAAGCCTTCTCCTTTTCCGGACACAGGTGCATACGCTATACACTTTAAACAATTTCTTACGTGACTCTCGACTTTTAACTTTATTCGTGGGAACCAGTAGCTACGCAAAATATTTTCAACTGTTTTGTCTACTCCTATGTGTCCCATCTCGTCGTGATACTTATGTATGACATTAGTTTCTAATTCGCACGGTACATAAAACAAAATGCGGTCGTCTTTTTTACGATATACTAGCCCGTCGCGCATTTCGTAAAACTTGTCTTCGTCGTTTCCCAGTTTGTCTCTTATTTTAACGATTTCTGGGTCCATACTCTGTTTTAACGCAAGGTTGCGGTCGAACGAGTTGTCTTCTATTACCAGTACACTATTAACACGGCTGAGGGCATCTACGTGTGTCATTCTGTTTCCGGATCGATGCTCTAGTGCATAATCGTAATTTGCTAACTCTAAAACCCATCTCGCGATACGCGGGTTTGTATCCTTTTTATTTAGCGTTAGCGTTAGTGATTGGCAATCGGTAATAATTTTAAATTTTATGCCCTGCAAATACGTACGAAACCGTCTCAAAGCGTAAATTATCGCGAGCGTCTCCAGTTCAAAACTATGGTACCGAGATTCAACTTCGGTGGTGCGCTTGGAAAAATAGAAAACGGGGTGGAACTTACGATCATTTTTCCGCTGTAATAAAATCGCGCCGAATCCCAACGCACTCGCGTCGCAGTGCAACTCCGTTTCGTCGCGAGGCGAATAGATACTCAATATCGGTGCGTCTATTAACCGTGCTCTAAGAATATCGAAAGCGCGTGCCTCTTCCATTCCGAAATTAAATTTTGTTTCTTTCTTTAACAAATCGTAGAGGGGTTTGGCTATGACGGAAAAGCCTTCAATAAATTTTCTAAAATAGGAGCACAGGCCAACGAAACTGTGCACGTCTTTCGTACATTGTGGTATCGGAAAACGCTTGACAGCATCGATACCTCGATCGGTTGGTTTAATACCGTCACCTGTAATCGCATATCCCAGGTATTCTAACTCCGTTTGCAAAAGCCTACACTTATCCAGCCGCAACTCAAGTTTGTTTCGTACTAGCAACTGGAAAACTTCTTCTAACACGACAAAGTGGTGTTCTAACGTCGACGTTGCTATCAAAAAATCGTCGAGGTAAACTGCGATGTCCCCTGAGTCTATCATTTTTTCAAAAATTTCACTTACATATCTCTGAAACTTTAGAGGCGCTCCTTTTAACCCGAAGGGCATTTTTAAACATTCAAACTGGCCTAATGGAGTCACAAAAGATGTTAGTTTGATTGACTCTGGTGACATCTTAACGTGGAAAAACCCGTCTTTGAGGTCGAGCGCGGTGAAATACTTTTTCCCGGCTAACAAATCAAGTTGATCCTCGATAAGGGGCAACGGGTAATTATCCCGCGCCGTAATTTTATTCAAGTTTCGGAAGTCTATACACATTCTTGTTTCACCGGTCTTTTTTTTCACCAACACGATCGGTGACGCGTATTCCGACTCACTTTTTCTAATTGCGCCTTTCTCGAGTAGGCTATCTAAAATTTTTCTTAACTCGGATTTCTCAGCGTATCCGAGTCTACGAGGCGTACAATGAAACGGTTTTTTATCCGTCGTAACGATTGTCATTTCCGTTTCTACTGCTGGGCGATCTGGTCGCGGCGGCCTAAGATATTTTTCTAGCAACAATGCCCGCGCCCTACTCTTTACGTTGTCCGGTAATTGTTCGTTTATATTGACTTCTCGTGACACTGGCTCCACTTGCGTGCATGAAACGTCAATATTCATAATTTCGCGAACATCCGAATTTCTAACGAGTTTAAACCCTGCAGTTTCCAAAAAATCGCGTCCGAGCACTGCGGGGGTGCTCATCGTGCGGTCCGATACAATGCGTAGCCTAGTGTCGACTTCGTCGCCGTCGACCACGATTTTTGCTTGCGCCTCGCCGAGTATATCTAACTCGCTACCATTTACGCCGCAAAACGATTGATTCCGTCGAAGTACATCTACTCTAAAATCTACTGGGACGCATTTCGCCTTTATGAAACTAATGGGGCTACCAGAGTCTAATAAACTGCACAGACTGGTACTAAATGTTTTACTTCCCTTAACGACACGGAACTCCAGCACGCGTTGCATGTCACCTTCCAAGGGCTGTACGACGTAGTTGACGTTTTCCCTCTTTGTACAATCCCGGACGTGGTGGCCTAATTCGCCGCACTGGAAGCAGGATCCTTTTTCCCTCCTTGGCTGTTTACAATCCGCTGAGAAGTGTCCGTAGCCTGAACAATTGTAGCAGCGCGCTGCGCCTTGCTCTCCATCCTGCGAGTTGTACGGTGCTCTCGGCTTTCTCGCCGTCGGCGCGGCGATCCCTTGTGTCCGGCCCGTGCGTCTCACGACCGAATCTTCACTACTCAATGTTATTTTCGCGAACGCTTCCAACAGCGACGCTGGTGTCTCGAACTGTTGTATGCGCGCTTGTGTCTGCAAATTCGAGTCCGGAATTCCTTCAATCACGTAATCAACTAGCTCATCTTGGTCTATTGGCACCAGGTTTGCTAACGTAACTTTGTCGTGCATGTAGTCCGCGAATTTTTCCGACTTTCGCCAAGTTCTCTTTTCGAAATCGCGTCGATTCTGCAGCTTGTTCTGCCGCCGTCGGAACATCTTGCGCATTTCTTCTAAGGTTTCGGTGAAATTCAGATCCACGCAGTCGGGTCTCGAGTAATACCACTTTTGCGTTTTGCCTTTCAGCTTGCTGCACATTAACGCTTTGGCTGCGTGATCGTCCAGTTCGTAATTCGCGACTAACTTTTTAATTTGTTTCTCCCACGTGTCATAATCGCGCTCGTCTCCGTTGAAATCTGCCAACATATCCCGGACGCTTCGCCAACCTAACGTGCCCTGAAGCCGTTCAATATTCGACGTTCTGGGTTGCGAGTTACGCGAAAACTCAAGCTCTCGCCGTAGAATTTGGACCTCACGGTCGGCCAACTCTTTTTCTCGGCGCAAGATCGCGAGTTCGGCATCCTTAGGTATCCTCGCCGCGGCAGCTCCTCTGGCAGTATGCATTATCGCGTCATTTTCGGGATCTTCGTATTCTTCGCCCGTATCCGTCTCATCGACGGTATTTGCCCCGTCCTTCGCCACGCTTGCGTTCTGCAGCCGTTTAGCGAGGTCGGCTTTGTTACCGGTCGTCGAAAGACCAAGTTCGCGCAATTTTGCTTTCAATTCTTGGAGCTTGTAAGCCATCATCTTGTACCGTCCAATATACTTTTAAACACAATCTAATGTTCAATATTCAACGTTCACTGTTTCAATGTTCAATGTTCACTGTTCAACGTTCAATGTTCAATGTTCAATGTTCAACGTTCACTGTTCGACCATCAGTGTTTACTGTTCACTCGGAAAGAACTAATCACTTATTGAGTTAGCTCGGCAGCACACAATCCAACTCTCGCACACCCGGCTTTCAGAACTCCGCGTACAGCACAATCCCGTCTCTGCTGCTGCACAGCACGTTGTGCGCTCGAACAATTTATTCTACAATACCGGAAAAAATCTCAACGTTGAATCGCGGTCACTATCGCGTTCACTTTCGTGTTAAGAAAAAAAAAATTGGGCAATCGAATCCCACTTCTGAAAAATTGTAGGACGGTCTGTCGCGGTAAATGTCAGGATTTATTTTTTACGAGTGGTCTCCTTCGCTGCTCGGAACTAACTGACGAACAAAATCGCGGCAACGCAGAGCCGAACGATCAGGTCGATCTGCATTTGTTCGTGGCAATCTGTTTTTAAGAAACAGATTGCAATCGCTGTGACGCGTAACGGTCTACAACGGTCAACATCATCGCTAGGGGCGGTGGCTCGTCGCCTACAATAGTTGGAAAAGATAAAACCGGTCATTTGACCGTGGTAGATTTAGTGTTCAGGACAATCATAGACCAATCAGCGGACGGCTACAGTGGACGGATTCGCCGAACCGGATATCGTCCGCTGTATCTGCGTTCTGATTGGTTTGTGTTTTTCGCGAATAACTCTCGAACAAAGCCACAGAGAACATTTTCGTAAGGGAAAAAGTTACTTCGGATGACTTCAGGAATCACCCCTTTCAAGGAAGTACAGCATTTTTGGGCACCCGGTATGCACTGAAATATTGACTGGGAAATTTCATTTCTGTCAGGTATGACAAGTTATTAGACAGAAATGACTGAATACTTCCAAATGTTTAGCTGGCTAGATGACGATACCAGAAGATGGTTCTGAAGCAATCGCGTAGGAGAGGAGGATCGATACCGAGGATAGGCTCTCATTAGTGTTTCCTTTTGCGCGTATTCACCGATCCACCGACTCGCAGCTACCTTTTATTATTCATCGGGATCGCGGAGGCCCGTTATTCCGCGGGGCAGGCCTTGCACTCGAGTGCCTTCAGCAGCCCAGTGGCCCACTTGCCGCGGGAACGGGGTTGAAAAGACAAGAAGAATTAAGTGCGGCACACCCCCGGTTCTCGGTTCCTTCGCCGAGGGTCGCTGCTTCACATACGAACCTCGTCCCGCTCCGAGGGTGTAAATAATGAACGAAGGGATGATACGCAGTTGCCGCGAAGGGGTCGCCTCAGTAGGTCAATACCTCGCGACCTGGAACTCGAGTTCCTTCCGCGGTTGCGTTCCTAACGAGGAATATCCGTCGAGAGCCACGAGAATTTCGACGAAACCCTCCACTTCGTTCAATAAACAGAATCGTAGTGCATTTGTTGATCTCCACAAAAAATTCTATTCTTTTCACGTTGCCTCAAACTTTTTATTGTACAATGGACTTCGTTGCAAATTCAGATTCAACATATTTTGACACGTATGGTCACTAAAATTAAAATCGTTGCATTATCAGTGCCTATAACAGGGGTGGCCAAGCTTCTACATACCATGCGTAAATTTTTTTGCATACGAGTTCAGATGCGTCGTACAACTCGAGCACTTTTTCTACCTTCATTCATTGTTGGGGTTGGAAAATAGAGATAGGGGTAGGATCTGCTTCGCTTAGGTAAACAAGGAAAGGGGATAACTCAATCACGCAATTAAATTAATTAATTTACGTCAGTTCAAAAGACACACGTTTACTGGAGTACCAGTCGACAATAGTAAGAAATGATATCTTGGATGAGAGTGCGATCATCGCTGTCGTCAACTCCACAATTCACATCCTACAATTGTAAACTGTATGAATTGAACTGAGAGGAGTCAGGTAATTGAAAACACGAGGATGGATTCAGTTATGGCGACTACTTCAAAAGAATAAGTAGGCGCAAAGATGCAATGCGCCACTTGTAATTATCCAATGCGCCACGTTTGGCGAATGCGCCACATGTTGGCCACCCCTGGCCTATAATAATGGTAATATACAGGGTGGTCCACGCAACTTGCACACCTATAATAACATCCAAAGTATGCGTTGCACGAAAAAGTTTTGTATACAGAAATTGCATGGTGTGAAGGGATACATTATTTAGTGTATTTATTTCTTTTACAGGTGGACGCGTAAAGGACGTATGAAGGTCAACTTCATTTTTTTAAATGGAATGAGGCATTTTTTAATACATCAATCGATGCAGCTGGAAATTCGTTATAAAAAATACTATGTATGTCGAAAAGTTAGTAGTTCAGGAGATATTTCAATTTAAATTACTCTAAAATACCATTACTGTCGTACTAAGACGTTACACAAGTAAGTAAACACTAACGTCTTAGTACGACAGTAATAGTATTTTAGAGTTATTTAAATTGAAATATCTCCTCAACTACTAACTTTTCGACATACATAGGTTAGCACTTTTTTATAACGAATGTCCAGCAGCATCGATTGATGTATTAAAAGATACCTCATTCCAATTAAAAAAATGAAGTTGACCTTCATATGTCCGTTACGCGTCCACCTGTAAAAAAAATAAATACACTACATAATGTATCCCTTCAGACCATACAAAACTTTGTCGTGCAACGCATACTTTGGATGTTATTATTGGTGTGCAAGTTGCGTGGATCACCCTGTATAATAAATAGACTCTGCGGATTGTTTTTATGCATTTCTGACAAAAATGGACAGCTACAATTTAATAAATAAGTTTCGATGTATTATCACCGACCTACTAAAATTATTAAAGGAAGATTGAAATTCCAAATTAGCCCTTGTTTCTTCTAATTGATACAGAAATTTTTTATTTGGTATAAATATCCGCAGTCTAATAATAAAGTAAGTAATAAATACTCCGAAACTCTGCCCAAAGGTAGATCTTGTAATTCGTACAAATTAAAAAGACCATTACCAACGAGTCGGATGTTTCAAGAAAAATATGTATTTTTAATGAAGCGTTTGCAAGTGATATATCTGTATTATATACATAGGTTTTACAAAAAGTTAGCGTAGATGGCGATTACGTAAGGGGCAGCATACGCGTTGTCGACTTGACTAAGCTGTCTGACTATAACCCGACAATTCCACTTGCCACAAATATAGTTTAAAAGCGTGTGCGTATCTATTATCCTCAGATTTTATACTTCTTGAATAATTCGTGGCGATCTTCAGCTATCTCATGCACATGGGAATCGCCTTAAACTATTACATTATTTACTCCCAAGCTGTGTACTCGATAAGATGGTTCACAGGCAGACGAGGCCCGATGCGAATCGACATCGGCAAGTTGTTGCGGCAGACGTACAAAAAGGAGTCTGGAAATTGGTAACGCGATATTTGCCGAGCATCCAATGTATTTTGTTTAGCAAACAGTCTGAAGAAGGCGATCCCTAACGGGGAGAAAGGAGATTGGGGAACGATGGAAACGAGGAAGATCAAAGCGACGGTCGTTCAATCGAGAGCTGTCTGCCGAGATACAGGGATGGTAAACTATCTCGAACTATTTCCAACAATAACTCCGAGATCGTGGAGCAAAACGTATTTGCGCTTGGAAACGATAACTCCGCGCCGCTCCAGAGTTTCTCCATCTGTAATCAATGATTTTCCGGTATCGGCGCTCGGTTGCCGTTTTACGAGCGACTTCTACGCGCGGAATATGTTAAACCGACGTCTGCGGAAACGCCGGGCGTCGTTTCCTCCTGATGCAAATGCGGGCCGGATCTAATGACGATCCCGCGCCCGTGGGCGCAAATCGTCGACTCCGATTTTTCCCTCGACCCACTCCGCCCTCTTGGAGCGCGGCCGTACGCTCGTGCTCGCGCGAGAGCGCAACTAGCGCGAGCTGAGCTCTGTCCTGTTCTTCTTTTGCCCCGTAATGGCACGTACCGGTGCAAGCATTCGAATGCAAAGCGGCTCGTATCACTTTGCCGTAGGAATATTCGACGTAACAGCGCGACGGCGAGCGGAACATAATTCTTTCTGGTGCCTTTGAGCGAGCAAGGGGAGCGGCGAAAGTGCCTGGGAGCCGTGATTTCTCGGCTGAACATGCGCGCGAACTTCATTGCGCTCCGACACACTAAATAAATTCTTCGAATTGTATTCTGTAATTTGATTTATTAGTTTCTCCGCGGATCATCGGAGAGCAAGCGAAATCATCTCTCCCTCGCGATTTTTCGATGGAATGTTTGTTTCAAGTAATCCTCCGTTAGATGTATACATTTCAAATTGATACACGGATCCTCTACATTTTTCAGTTATGTTTATTTCTCGAAACTTGATTGAATACTTTGAAGGTTCTAGTCCTGGAAGGAGTAATTATTTTCTAACATTTTTGTTACAAAACTGTATAACTTTTAATTACCGATCTTTTAAAAACACTTTCGTTTATTTCTACGTAAAGACTACAATTTTTTAGACATGAATACCCAAAATTAAACTTGTCAGCCCTCAGAAATAGTTGTATAAAAGAGCCTCGGATTATATTGCATCCACTTTTGTTTTACATTGTAAGTTTCATTTCAATTAAGTTTCAATTTTTAGGAATTTTAGATATACATAGATTTATAGAATTCTAGATTACAGTAACACTCATGCGTGTATCGTCTACGGTTTCTTTTTATCAACACGGAAATGACTCTCTCCTAACAAATGGCAATTCGCAGAAAAGAAGTCCAGGACTGCCCCATTCGCGGTCACGTGATCGCCTGGTGGATTAGGACAATTTAGATAGAATGTATCAGGAAGCACGATTTTCGTACGCGGAAACGGTCGTATATCGTGACGAAATAAAAAAAAAGGTAGACTGGGGGAGGGCCGAACGAATGGGGGAGTCCCTTCAGTCGGCCCACCCCCATCTAATGACATCGAATTCTTTCTCGTGACCAAATAAATGTCTTGATTCATTTAATGTTTGCCTGCTCATTTATTTACGGGCAAATTGAGGGGAAATTGGGTCAAAAGGGGTGGCGCGCGCGGGGGTGGATCAAAGGCAGGACGCGGGAGACAAATAACGGAGAGGCCAGCCGTGGGGTCGCAACGGAGACCTCTACCAGCACCGATAAGGGCGTAATCTTACACCTTTTCTCTCCGAGCTGCCTTCACGGGGTCACGTCTCTTTCTGTTTATCCTCTTTATTACGTTGGGAGGGAAGAGGCGAGCAGTTGCCTGGAAACCCGACACATCCGATACAAGCGGCGAGACAACCTCGACGAGAGCAGAAGAAAAGCTGCCAGTGCGACGCGCTGGGAGAGGAGAAGAGAGAAACGGTCCCGGTTCGATGAAAGCAGATAGAGGAGGAGCCGGAGTCCTTGCGTCTTCCTCGTGCAAGTCGCCCGGGGGGGTGCCAGGGGGGCAAGTGGTCTCGGGGGCTGAAGGACCTTTCGAATAACGTCGTATCGGCAAAAAACGGTCGCCGCCGCGACAAAGCTGCAATTATGCGTCGCCTCTCGAACGTTTACCAGAGAAACGTCGGCAAAATGTTTGCGCGTTTTTCCTGCAGACCGGAAATTTCATCTGCACGCCATGTGCTGCTAGCTCTTTCATTAATGCCTCGAATATTATTCGATACCGTGTTTGTGTCCATTCGCGCGCGATTGAAAGGTTATAATGAAGAGTTAAATTAATCCTGACGTCGTGAAACGTTTCAATTTTGAAAGGCGCACGGTGAAGAGGAACAGAAAATGCATCGCTTGGGTCGCCGCCGCGCCGCCACTGTCGCGTATTCGTAATTAAATTCGTCCTATCCATATTAACGAGCGACCCAGAAGCAGGGGGATACGGTATACCGGCCTCGAACGTATACATATCCCGCTACAATATTTATCGCGTAATAGAATATAACCAGCCAGTAGCCGGAACGGTTGCGTTTACGTGCTCGGTTAACTCGGGAAGCCCGCGGAACGTAAACTCGAAACTAAATCCAAACTAACTGAACTGTCTATGTTTATCTCCTTTCACCTCCGCCTTCTCCTGTGTTCACCCCAACCGCTTCGCTATCTCTTGTTCTTTCTCCCCTCTCTACCAGCAGCCTCGTTCAACGCTTCTCTTTCTCGTTTTCGCTCTTTCACTTTTCCGACCCCCACCCTCTTTCGTTTATTCTCTCTGTTTCGCACGTTCTCTTCCGAGCCTCTATCCTCCGACGGATTAATTTCCATGTCTCACGATTTCGCGATGTTTCGTGTTCCATTCACGTGCGCTTCGCGGCCGCTTGCGCTGCCTCGAATTTATCAACTGTGCGAGGAGTACGGCTGTGTACCGTGCTCGAATTTCGGTTTAGCAGAAGAAATTTTCGTTGTAGCTCTCGGCAATCTTGGGGAAATTCATAGATCTGTCTAGGATTGTACACGATGCAATGCATTGTAATCATAATACACCTTTTACGGGAATATTAAAGAGTCCGAAGCAAATTTCGAAAATTACTCTTCATATTTTGATTTTCGAATTCACTTTTTATTTATAGTTTCGTTATACGGACCTCCCTATTCATTTGTAGATGAAATTTAGTTTGATGAACATTTACAACATCACAATCTATTATCTTGACATATATCGAATTACTAGAGGTGTGCGAGAACCCGAAATATCGGGTCGGGACGGGAACACGACATTTTTTCGGGATCGGGACGGGTACCCGAAAATTTCGAGAACCCAGTAATCATTTATATTCGTTTTAATGAATACACTCATAGTTTCGGATTTTTTATTCTAGATGTTTTCGAGATTGAAAGAATGTTGTCCATCACGAATTCTTTTCAAGAGTGTCTTATGTCATATTCTCGAAATTTTCGGGAATCTCGAAATTTTCGGGAACCCGACCCGACTCGACCTCTTCTGGACTCGTCCCGACCATCGGGTTCTCGCACACCCCTACCAATTACACATTGAAATATGGAATTGGAATTTGATATGTTGTGATATTATTTGTAAATACAATTCAAAATTTAAACAATTATGTTTACATGATTCAGGATCTGATTTGGGACGACTTTCAGTAGCGACTAACGTAAACGTAATAAAAATAGGACTTTTGAAGTCGATCGCGACCAAGATTGATCTTTTATCTAGCGCCTTTGACTACTGAAAAACCCCATCTCGGCATTATCGACAAATGAGAAGGCGCATCCCGCACCCTTGCAATCCTGGAAATGAGTCTACCCCCTTAAGAGGGGTATAGGACAATAGAGACTCATAAACGCCACGCGTACCTGACATTTCAACCTCTTGCTGGGCAAAAGGACAGATTTTTTCGACAGTTACTTATCGACTCTACGTACTAATCTGCAGAAAAACCTAAACATGTAATAGCCATAAATTCGAGTCTTACTGTAGTTCATCTCGTGTCCTGTTTTTTGTCTGACCACCCCGTCGTTCGACACGCATAATGCCCTCCCTAAACTCTTCAGAAAAATCTAGCGTAAACTCAGTGTCGTTCGAACCGCCGAAGAGAGAAAGACGTGTCAATTCTAAACTCACGATTGCTAATATGTGTGTTTTTAATAGTAAGTTTGTTTTAACAGTAGTAGTGTGTTTAAAGTGAAAGTGAAAATCCGGTTGCGTTGACTTGAATGTACGTCACTTAACTTTCGGCACTGCGTACACCTGTCAGCTGTGCAGTTTGTTCCCCGATGGCCTAGTGACACATATTTCGAAGCAGCAACTGCATTTACGGCTGAACAAGTGAGTTATAATTAAATAAACTTCTGCTCTCCTTCTCTTGTTCACTGCTTTATCGCAACGCGACGCCAACTCTACGGTCAGTGGAACCTGTCGTCGAGCCAGACTCTCATCGCTATCGCGCGCAGAGACCGTGTTCTGATTAGTTCGTGTTTTTCATTAATAACTCCTTAACAAAGCCGAGGCGGGCATTTTTGCGAAAGGAATTTGTATAATATTACATTCAGAAAAGTCAAAAATTTTTGGTCCTGTCAGTGAAAGTTTAACCCTTTGTGTCAGACAAACTTCCGGGATCTCGCTCATATTTTTGGATACCCGCACGCCCCTAATTATAATGAATTAATAAATACATCCCAGCAGTTACTAATGGTGAATAGACCGGATCGAAAAAACATTTTTTTTTAATCGAAAACGCCCCACACGAAAAAATTTGTGGTTCGACGCTCTAATGACAGGATCAGAATAATAAAGCTGTGCGATGATGCCTTCAGGGTGCACGTTGAACTCAAAGTTTGAAAATTTTGGGAACATATCGACATTTTTAAAAGTATCAACATCAAAATATAATCGGCCTCGGAGACAAAGAGCGAAAAAGATTTGCAGATTATACTTCGATTTTGATATTCTTAAAAATGTTGATATTTTCCTTAAGTTTTCAAACTTTGAGCTCAATGTGCACCCTGAAGGCATCATCGCACAGCTTTAGTATTCTGATCCTGTCATTAGAGCATATTTTAAGAAAAATATCAACATTTTTAAGAATATCAAAATCGAAGTATAATCTGCAAATCTTTTTCGTTCATTGTCTCTGAGGTCGATTATATTTTGATTTTGATACTTTGAAAAATGTCGATATGTTCCCAAAATTTTCAAACTTTGGGTTCAACGTGCAACCTAAAGGCATCATCGCACAGCTTTCGAATTTTAACTCTTTGCACTCTCGGTCGTCCCCTCTGAGGCACCACTAAAATGTGCTGTACCATTATTCGAAATATTGTTTAGATTATTAAATATACCGGTATCTAATCAATTACTAAACATTTAGGTATTGTATGTGGTATTAACGTATGTAATAATATTATTGTATGAGGTAAATCATAGGGAATGGAAATATTCTAAATCGGACGGAATGTTTAATTTTCCAGTTAAAATAGCTGCGAGTGCAAAGGGTTAATTCCGTCATTAGGGCGTCGAACCACAACTTTTCTCGCGTGGAGCGTTTTCGATTTCGAAATGTTTTTTCGATCCGGTCTAATGTCGAAAGATGAACTAATGAAGGTGAGTACACATCCACCAATGTTCGAGCGGGCAGACGAGTTGAGATCGAGATCTCGCGCGTCTGGGGCGTGCGAGTCGCGAGCGTGCGCGTATCGTGGAATCGTAAACCGGTAGATATTAAACTTTTACAATCCCAGCTGTCTGGTTGGACAAGAGGTTATGATGATTAGATGTAACTCGATAATACAGTAGGTCCCGTTCTCGACGCGACGTCTACTATGTCTGCGAGAGCGATGGGTCGTTAAAGGTGCCGTTAAATCGACGGAAGCTAAAAATCGTAAAACTTTGGTCCTTGTGTGCGGCGTCTCGTCGTGTCGGGCCGATCAGGCCGAGCTCCGGGGAATCGGAGAATGCGTCCCCATCGCGGTTTAATTAATCATGTTTACTTTGGCCGGCTTGTTTACGGGTTGCGGGTTATTGCTACCATCGACAGCAATAATTCGTTCCCAGAGCTCACAGTCGACTTCTAAACGCGACTCGGTCTCGCTCGCAATTCTAGGTGTTTATAAAACGGATCGGCGACCGCGTCGTTCAATGATTGCTTCCACAACACTGATTTCATTGGACGTAGCTGTGAGTATTGGTATTGGCAAAATTTGATATTCCATTCGGTGTCCAATATAATTGTTTTTCTGCCATGCTATCGTCTACACTTGCCTTTATAAATGTTTTACGTCCCATTCAAAAAATGTTGAATTTGCAAACTTTTAATTTTATTTTAGATGACCTATACTGAACAAATATAAATTTTACTCTTTTTGTTGTGTTTATTAGAGAGATAGATACGTTTTGATATTGTCTTATACAGAGTGTTCGCGGATCTATCCAGCGTTTTTCTCGCAAACAATAAATGCTAGGAGAAAATGGAACAGGAAAAAGTTATACTGTTTTTTATAAGTGACGTAATGGTGTATAGAAGTTTTTTTTATTCACACTGTTTTTTTAAGAAACTGAAGGTGACTTTCAGTTTTTTAAGTGTTCAATTTCTTGTTTCTGGTATAAAAAGAGTGCTTAAATTCATAAATTGGTAAATGTTTGGCTGGTTTAATGTATTAATATTTACAAAATGTAGAAGCTATACGAACTTCCTCGGTTGCTTGATAGTACAATAACTAGACTGCGGATCTTTATGCAAAATAAAAATTGTCTGCATCAATTGCAAGAGATAGAAACTACATTGAATGTTATTTCTTCCCTTAATGATTTTAATAGAGGAGAAATCGTATATTGATATCTTCAATTTTTTTAATTTTTCAACAATTTTGAATTTCATTCACTCAATTTTGCTATAAATGCATAAAGATCCGCAGTCTAATAGTAACAACTGTTCCCACGATCCACGACGATCAGAACGTCGTATCCGCAGGTTCGATTTGTTTGCTGATAATTCGTACGCGATTTTTCCTCGGGATTGGTCCCAGGGGGAATTTCGCGGGTAGAAACGTCAGCGGCGGAGAATTCGAGGAAGCCGCGATTCGATCGTCGGAACATACGTCCGGCGATCCGGCATCGTTCGGCCAGGCATTTTTATGTCCGGGCATAAACGTAACAGCGAGTCGTAACGCGTGTCACGAGCAAATGGCATTGCATATCCAAGTAAACCGTCCCCGGACGCATAATAATTCTCGGTATTGTAGGGGCGGAATACACGCGCCGCTCGGTGCGGCCACGCGCCGTTATTAACGTTTATACTGAGTAAGATAACGTTCGGTTGGCATGCCGGCCCGCTGCGCTGGTCGGAGCGAAGTAACGATCGCGCCGTCAGGATTGCTGGTTAGCTAGCCGGACGGTTACAATTCCGGTTATTGGACGTAATTCGTGATTGGCACCGGCCGTTTCTCGCGGCTTAGTGCTAATAAATTCGAGCCACCGACCGCCCGCCACTCGAATCGCCCAACCCCTCCGCCCCTATTGCGGGGCACCGAGGGGGCTAAACCAGGGCTACCTCGAGATATAAAGCGGTTTTGCTTCGGCGGTTTTATGAATATGCTTTCTCGGGGCAAACTGCGCCGCCAGAAACGCTCCGACCGCGACCACCCCTTCGCGCCGGAACGCGAGAGGAGCTGCACGCCGGAAACCGGGGTTGAAAGCCAAGCGAACATTATAGGTGGACGATAATTCATCGACTTTCCCGGAGAAACAAGGGAAACCTCTCCGCTGCGTTCGAAAAGTTCCGTGGAACACGCTCCTAGCCACTTTAACAGGGCCTCCGCAATCGCACTCCCATCGGACGAAGAAGGTCACCCGATACCGTGAACTTTAACCGGCCGGGGGTTGAGGTTCTTCTGACAGTCGTCGTATTTTCGGGAATAGGCGGTCTGAGGAATACTTGTATATACATATTTTATGAAACTGGCGTTGATTTGAGCATGGGACTTGCGAATAACTTGTAACGATGGGTTACAGTGAGAACATCGTTACCAGACTCTGGATTTTATGTATTTATGACGAAAATGAGTAGGTGCAATTTAAAAGAGTGAATAGATTAAAACACTTTAGAAATATTCATATTTTTCACTGCGTTCAAATTATTAGTGGAGAATGTAGATTTATATTTAGCTCGTATCTTCCCATCGATTGACGAACTTTTCATTTTCCATAAAAATCCGAAGTCTAATTATTATTTATGCGTTTATTGAAACTTAATGTTATTATATGGGATTTATGTACGTCTGGGCTTTGTGTTGGTAATACTTTAATTATCAATTTCCACCGAACCGAGAGTGCAGAATTTCACTACGATAGTCACGTACTGTACGTAATATTTGAGTAAAATAGCAAATATTTAATAGAATTATCTTGAATTTATCATGGTCAAGGAATTACAGACCGCAGAACTCGTGTATTTATCGGCTATATGCAACACAGGAAATTCAATGGGTTACCATGGGTTCGTCGACAACTCATTTGACCGACACGATTTGACCGACAGTAACTTTCGTCGACACTATGTCTTCGTCGACATTGTGAAATCGTCGACAAATAATTTGACCGACACTATATTTTCATAGACACGGTCAAATTGTCGACGTCTGCTGCTTTCATCGACAGCCCGTGTTTGGCGGCAGGTTTGATTCGTATTTACTAATGTTGACTAATCGTTATAATCACTGTTATGTCCTAGACGCGTTTAGTTGCTTGTATAATAAAAAATAAAGAGAAGTACAAAGCATTTCTTCAAATAAACAAACTTTATTAATAAGTACACACAAATGAACAAAAATCATAATATTTCATTTAAATACAAACATAATTGTGTAAATACATATATATCGTTTGAATGAACAGAATAAATGCTACGTATATACATGTACAGATTACAAAACATAACAAAATTGTACAATAATTACATAAATATCAAGTAATGAAAGGAAATCATTCAATTGTAGCTATCAGTTCATGGAAACGACTGAAATCATACCTGTCGCAAAACACAGACCGTTGATGAAAACATACAGTGGGTGTACAAAGTATTCGTACACTTTTTAAAAACTAATAACATTTTTATATAATAATTGTACCAAACAACCTGATTTTTTATAATCAATTAGAAGCATTGGTTTACGAAATGATATACAAAAAAAAAATTTTCCAAAAATTATAATTTACAAGGTTAAATGCAAAAATAAAAAAGGCATTTTTTAAAACTTTTATTTGGGTACTTAATGAAAATTTAAAATGTATGTTTTGTAGATCTATGTTAGTCATACACATGTTGAAAATTTCATTGAAATCGATTAACATACACACACGAGCTACAAGCGGTTAAAAATTGTGAAAATCGTAGTTTTCCACGACTTTTGATCAGTTTCTGCTTAAAATCCACAAAATCGTACATGTTTCGACGCCTGTTGTTTTTTCCTGCGTCAATCGATTTCGATGAAATTTCCAACATGTGTATAAAGAACATGGATCTAGAAAACATATGTTTTAAATTTTCATTAAGGGCCCAAATAAAAAAGTTTTAAAAAATGCCTTTTTTATTTTTACCTGCAACCTTGTAAATTGTATTTTTTGGAAAATATCTTTTGCATATCAGTTTGTAAAATAATGCTTCTAATTGATTATAAAAAATCAGGTCGTTTGGTACAATTATAAAAAAGTTATTAGTTTTTAAAAGGTGTACGAATACTTTGTAACACTCACTGTATGTCGACAATTTGACCGTGTCTATGAAAACATAGTGTCGGTCAAATCATTTGTCGACTAAAACATAGTGTCGATCAAATCATTTGTCGACGATTTCACAATGTCGAGGAAAACATAGTGTCGACGAAAGTCATTGTCGGGCAAATCGTGTCGATCAAAACAGTGTCGGTCAAATGAGTTGTCGACGAACCCATGGTAACCCAAATTCAATATCGCTTTAGTACGTTGACAAGCACTCCGATCATTTCTCTGACATCCCAATTATTTTAGATGAAAGTTCTTTTATCATACTCTGTAACATACCTGTAACTTTCCTTCAAATTGTTAATATTAGAAAAATGTTAACTCCGCTTTAAGAACGCAAAGCGTGCTATAAAATCTCTTTAGTTTTGAAAAAGTACAGTACTTCACAGGTGTACTCATAAAAACAATACTGAAGCCATATTCTTGAAACTATAACTACGTCGAACGACAAAAATTGTACGACCTACGCAAAATTAAAAAATTGACTTTTTCCCGACCATTCGGGCCAAATGCTCCACTGTGGAACGGCCAATACTGTCTTCGGCTATAAAGACAGAGGGAAGTATTTCTGGCGATGGATTGACACGGACCAGACTTGTAAATGTTTGGCGTCAGGCACTAACTTTCCCACGAAACCCAGCAGGACTCGAAGGAACCCTGGCTCGTCGCGACGACGACGACGACGACGACGACGTCGCGAGCGTTTATGAAATACGTGTTTCGCCTGGCTATTTGCAGATCGCGGCAGGCGCAGGCAGGACGGGCCGGGTATTGTATGGGAAACGGATAGAGTGCCAGCATTTGCTATTCTCGTAACGCACGGGCTATGTTCCATTGTCACATTGTGCCTGCTAATACGCTAAAAGCCTATCTGTGTTGAGATCTGCGTGCGGAATATTGCCGCACCCGGGATTCAAGTCGGTGTAACGAGGTTACGTCGAAAGAGACAATCGCGAGTTAATGACTACGTAATTGAACGGCAGTCGATGGTTGGGAAGCGTCTGGAGAACCCGAAGGAGATTGATCTTGGGAGAAGACAGAGTCTCGCCGCGCCGGAGACGGATTACCTCGTGCTTCTGTTTGCTTTGAATCAAACCCAACACAAATATATTGCTTTGAAATTTTTGTTTTGGCATTCTCATGGTTGCTTCGAATCTATGCTAAAACAGCTCAAATTAGCTTTTTTGATTACATTATTAATCTTCTAGAAGAGAAACAGAGGTTGTAGTGCGGTATGACCCACACTATGAGTTGACATTTTGAGGAAAGACGAAGAGAGGGGAGAGAACACTGTATGTAAAATTTCAATGGCGGGTCTTCATTAGTTTTTGACGTAAGATGGAGTGGGCTAGTTTTTGCAAAGTTGGACTTTAAACTGATGTATTTTCAGTCTGGTATGTAAAAACTTAACGCTTCTTGGTATCAAACTCATGCCACAGTTAGTACTGATGTATTAGTATTATGTAGGATTCTAATTTTGCTTGAAAATTATCATTTTGATAGAGGATGTTATACAAAGTGTCAACTACTACGCATTTGCTCCGAAAATGGGGCAAGTATGTCTCTAAGAGTTAAAAATGCTTTCGAACCTCGATTCAAGTGCTACGGGGCAAGAAAAGAATTATTATCAAGCCTGCTACAAAATGCTTTTTATTACATTAAATATATTGTTGAGTTTTATAGTTACCCATACAGTACGCACTTACTCCACCGTGATAGTACGCACTTGCGCCGTGTAGTAATATTTACGGGGCAAGAGCGTCTTAGTGTTTTTCTCAATAAATTTTAAAAAATACAATAAAAACGGTTTATTTCATGTAAACCATGTAAACCTACATAAATATTTGTTGTGCTTACCTAAAATAACAACACAGAATATATTAATAACTTGTGAACTATTGCACGTTCAGGGTAACTTCAAAATTGTACGTGTACCTCGTACGTGCTGTTTAGCATTGGTTGATTTAAGCGAGGAAAACACCTTTATTCTTGGGCGACATCTATGTCGAATAGTTCATACTAACTTATACTACATTAATAAATACAAGCTAGAGAAATTTCGTTGATATTATAATAAAAATAACCAATCAACGCACTTGCCCCGTTTACTCACTTACCCCACTCCACCTTATTAATGAAAAAATGCAAAAAAGATGTTTTCGAGCTCACCCGAATAATCTATATACAAATAATTGTTGACTTCAGAAAAACTAATCAGACCAATCCACCAATTTGCGATGTGGTACGATTGGAGCGGTGCGAGCGAGCAACTATGACGATTCTCACATTTGCCAATTTAACATTAAACATCTCGGATTATGTTATATATAATATATAGACTATGTTGATTTTTACCTGCCATTGCAATTTTATATTCAAGATTATGTCCCCCTCCTTCACAATCCTTAAAATCTCGGCTCATAGTGTTGTATGTGTTGTATTTTGTTGAAGCTATTACAAGGACAAGTCACAGTGGTGGGGTTGTCGATTTTAATTAAACTTTTTCTGGTTTTTGACAATTAAGATATGATTATGAAGTGAAGTATATCAATGAATTTTCTAGATACGATAAAATTAAATGTTAATTATCTTGATAAATAATGAGTATTGTCAAAAACGCTCGGATATGGATGAGTTTATTTTTGTTCTAGATTTACCACAAAAAGTTTAATTAAAATCGACGACCCCACCACTGTGACTTCTCCTTGTTAGTCTATAATGCCCATTTAACACGATATTTTCTGTAGAGAGTGAACCCAAGCTTTATTTTGCCTCTGGAATAACGGAATTTTCCTCAGTTACTACTTTTAATTTGCCCTTTACTCGACCACCCCTATTTTTCCGAACTCCATTCACTGAAATATCAGACGCGAACGAATTTCCCAGAAATTCTCGACCGCTGGAAAATGAACTGACGCAAAACGAATGTCAGAATGTGCGGCTGTAGGTTTTATATTAAATTCCATGGGGCAGATGTCGTACCGAGACGGAATTTGATTACGGTCAATTTTCTTATAATTCAACGGAGCACGGTGCGGTATACCCCCGTTACATAGACTTCAATATACTCGTCGATTCCCTTTAGAAGATGTTTCTGTTCGAAGGGATTCTTCAGCAACCGTGATTCAATGAGTTCCGATACGTGTATCATTTCTGAAGTACTATCGGTGCGCGCCGCTTTCTCTATGAACGGCGCTTAAAGTAGCTTAAAGCCGTACCGGAGCTCATACCTGACCAATTTAACCGCGTTACGGAAAGCAATATTTCACGAGTCATTGGAGTTCGAGAGGCCATCGATGGTAAGCGTCTTTCGATGTATCTATAAGTGAAACTGCAGCTCTGGATCTTTTATATCGATTGAAATTATAGAAAAATGATGTATGCCTTTAAATGAAGACGGGGCTTATGGACTTTTTCCTCTGTAAGTTTTCTCATGTAGAGTTGGTGGTATTGAACATCGGGGAATTTGCTAATACATTAAGTGTAAAAGTCTGAACGTACACAGAATTGATGATGCATGCTTAGCTATCGGCGCAGATATGGTAGAAAGACCTAAGCAATTGTTTTATCATATCGGATCTTGCAGATGATGAATATCATTTTGAACGTCGTTTTAATTATTGTGAAGGGATACATTGTTAAGGTTTGTTCGGTTCTGATGGAAAAAGTATTCGCTAAACAATTGGTATAAAAGAGTTCTAGATTTACACATCTATGTTCAAGGTCAAAGTTAATTTTTCGGCACTTTTCTTACATCAATTTGCAGCAAACCGAGGGTGTAGAACCTCGCTATAATAGTCGCGAGTAGGGCTGCCATCCGTCCGGTTTTCCCCGGATTTGTCCTACTTTTTAGTGTGTCCAGGGACGTCCGGGGGATATTTTTAAGGGTCCGGGTTTTCCTATGTTACTTGCTCACGCTTGTTCCACTATCACAAGGGCCATTCGGTTTTTAGATATCTTACAAAATTGGTGATTTTACAGACGTGTAAAAAAAGTGTCACCCTTTATTCATTAAATTATAAGACTAGGACTAACAAACCGATAAGAATGAGTTTTCAGGAGTTTATAGTGAAAACATACTAAAAATATTTTCATTTGAAAAAATGTTTCTTTCACCATTTATTTTTCAATTACTTTAAACAAATGCAATGCTTTCATAGCAGACAACTTATTAAAAATTTGAAAAATGAGTTTTTAAAAGAGCGGACACTTTAAAATTGACGAAATTAAAAGTATTTTAAGTGAACGCTGCACCGCGATATACAGCCTCGGACGGCTGCACACAGTGGGCTGAATTTGGTAACGTTTTACTATAACTGAACCATAAGAGATATCGGGATAACTTTAATTCATTCTAAAATGATTCCTATCTAGGCGTCAGTCGGCAATATTAGAACTAGCTAATAAGCGTATCGTCATTCCCTTCTCTGATTTACGGGAATCTTCTAAACACAAATGTAGACAAAGTACTAGCGATTTCACAATGCAGCAGGGTCAGTTTAAGGGCAAGGAATACTTTCAGTATTATATTAGAGAAGGGTTTGCACCATGGTTCTCGGGTAGAGGTTTATCACGACAATTTATTGTAACATTCAATCGTTGTAGAGCAGATCATTATCATCTTGCATTATCTCTTTCACGACTACATATAATAGATGATTCCAAATGTAACTGCGGCAATGAGGTTCAAGATCTTAACCATATCATTTGGCAATGTACCTTGTTGGAACCACAAAAAGTTGATCTCATGAAAAAATTAAGGAAGTTCAATTTGTTTCCACCCTTAAATATCAGATCGTTACTTTATGAACCGAATATTCAGGCATGTTATCTTTTTTTCAATTTTTTCAAGCAAATTACATTGCTTGAAAAAATTGTAAACTGTACCTACATTACTAATGTTTAACTGTAAAATGTATACTACTAATGTATAGCTTTATAACCATCGTAATAAATATGTATATTTTTTGCCCGAATTTCCCGTCCCAAACTTTTCTTTACGGTGTAATATTTAACTTAAAGAGTAGTTAAAAGTGCTCGTGTTTCAGACGGCAAAGCCCGGGGTTTTTATGCCGTTCGTTCTGGGTTCGCGATTTTATAGATGGCAATCCTAGACGCGACCTATAATTTTTATACATCCTGTGTACCGCAGTACACGAAGTGTATATTTTCTACATTTAAATATAAGAAAGTTTAATTCATTATTTCGTACAACACTGTATCAAGTACGACTATCTCGAACATAAAGTTAGGACACCGGCGAGAATTATGCGTGTGCTAAAGTGCTAACAAACGCGACACATCTCCACGAAGCTTCGTCGTTTCTTGTAACTGACCTTCGTGCGAGGGTAATTGCGGCGAGATTAAAGTAATTGATTCGACGTCGATCGCACGAATAGGCCGCGTCCGCGTAATGACTATGGTTTCTTGCGTGCTGAGAAGTCGAGCCAAGAGTTTCTCGGTGATCGGGATATCGTGATCGGCCGGGTCGTCGTTCGACGAGGAGTGGAATCGTGCGGCGTCCCTTAATTTTGTTGGCTCGCGTGCATCCACGGACCGCAACCTGCCCTAAATTCCGAGGTTTCGCGGAGAAACAAGCGAGAACGGACAACAGTGACGCGCCGGAGGATCTGTGGACGCGGCAGAATTTTCCGTAACGTCCGCGCGTCACAGTCAAGCGAGACACGTTCCTCCGGAATAAGAGATAAAACGGGGACGGGAGGAAAAGGAGCGACGGCAATGAGGGATCCTTTGGAGTGGTCTTTACGGACGGACGGGCGGTTGACGAGAGACCGTGGAAATTTTTTTAACGACGCCTAAAGCCTCGGAAAACCGAGTAACCGACGCGATTATGAAAATTTTCTTTGACAAATACTGTCTTGCCTCTCACCCTTATCCGCCCGTTCGTCGTGCATTTTTAACCGTGGCGGGTATAATTATGTCGTATCCGAGCGGAAAACTCGACACGGCTCCGCCGACATCAAACGGAATTTCCTCGTTCGAGTGAAAAACCGATGGCGGGATCTCCTTGACGACCAGCGAATTCGCGCGCGAGATGTTGGGAAACTTTGGCTTTCAATAGATGCGACACTTTCTGCAAGAGTAATCGGTAATTTATCACCGTTGAAAAATGTTTAATCTCTTGCTCGATGAACGAGAAACTTGATTAGGCACTTTTATCTGAGTAATGGTAACCTGACGTTCAGTTATATGCAATTTTATCTTTACTATCATCATTGTACAGGGTAAATGAGAAATTATCGATCGTAAATTTTTTAATAAATTTAGGGTGATGTTCTCGGCGCAACATTTAGTGTATAATTTGATCGAATCCGTTGCGCCGAGAACATCACCCTAAATTTATCGTACAGGGTGTCCCAAAAATGTTGTATTTAATTCCTTGAAAGAAGCATGGTCATTTCAAGTAACTGTTTCCTTTGCGACAATGTTCTCTGCGGTTTTGACAACAAATTTTATCTTTATTTTTTCAATGTTATTTCAAGTCACCTCGTGTGTTTTTAACTGACTTCGAAAAAGGAGGAGGTTACTCAATTCGATCTGTATGTGCATTTTTTTTTGCTTTTTTTTTCTATGTATGTTCACCGATTACGCCGAGATGGATGGACCAATCGGAACGAAACCTTTTGCATCTTGTAGAATATGTTCCCGGGATGGTACCGTACAAAAAAAATGTACATTTTTTTTATTAATTACGATTTTATTTGCGAAAATGTAGGGTGGTGATGCCGTTGTGAACTTCGCTGAATGTTAGATATTAGGAACAGTAACGACGCGACGTCGTTACCGTTATCGATTGCGGCTTTCAGATATTTATAAATTACGATTTGGAATGTGACAGCTGACAGAGATAAAAAGTGTGAAATAAAAACAATTTTATAAAAAAAAATTAAATCGACTTCGAAAAAACGCACTAAAAAGTATAAAATAATTTCTTTTTAATTTATGTGAATACACACGAACTTGTAATACAATCTTTTCGGAGGCGGCGCAAAATTGAAAATTTTCGACACTGGAAATTACGAAAATCCTTAAATTCTTCTACATGCTTTCACATATTAATGTATCTTCTCTTCCCACGTACTGATGTCCAAGCCCACCATATTCCAATGAAATCATAATCAGCAACATCTGTCATTTGGAAAATTTTCAATTTTGCGCCGCCTCCGAAAAGATTGTATTGTATTTAAGTTCGTGTGTATTCTCATAAATTAAAAAGAAATTATTTTATACTTTTTAGTGCGTTCTTTCGAAGTCGGTTTAATTTTTTTTTTATAAAATTTTTTAAATAGGATGTCATATTTTTGTGTTGATATTGTGAAAGTACAGAAAAAAACAAGTTCAGCACACGTCTTTGAAATCTAAGGTTCTCAAAATGAACAAATCTCGTAAACTGAAGCCGATCGCCAGGAACTTTAAAGGATAAATTTGCTCAGAATGGCGACCGTAACAAGATATTTAAAGCTCATTAAAATCAGAGAGGAGGTGGCACATTGACAAGTTTATCCGCTACTAATTATGAATAGACTGCGGATCTTTATACAAAATAAAAATTGTTTACATTAATTGCAAAGAACAGGAGCCAAATAGAAGCGATATTCATTTTTCTATAATTTGAATAAGCTGAGCATATTAAATTAATGTTCTCAAATTCTTTTAATTTGTCAACTGTATCAAGTTGCAGCTACTCATTTTTGTCATAAATGCATAAAATCCGCAGTCTAATAATAACTAGATCCTCGGGAAAGATGAGATATTAGAATAATGCAACCACTCTAGAAGTCGTAGATAGAAGAACAAAAAACATACCCCTGCGACAGGAAAGGTTTACAAGCTGAATTAAAGAATTCGGTTGGCGTTAAGGTGTTTAATTTATTAATGAATTAAAATTGTAGCTACCGCAAACAACTTCAAAGTGCGATACAAAAGTATTGCTGACGAGATTAGTGCTACAATTTCTTTAACTGAGATCGCGTGAGTTCCACGGTGAAACGTGAACGGCGGAAACGTGTTCGTTTGTGCAAAACGTGAAGATTAGGTGGAAGGCGCGTTAGATTTTTCCGTTGACTGGCATGGTAACGGCCAATATGGATTAGGACGTACGATTTTAACCTTTACGCTCCGAGCGTCGGCTATAGTCGGTATCCACGCGATGACCTGTACCGCCGAATATAGTCGACATCCACGCGATGACCTGTACCCCCAACTATAATCAGCGTTCGGAAAAAACTGATTTTTGCATCTGTATTCGACACGATAGTTCCACATTGCTCTCCCTCCAGGCAAATTTTCAAGTCATTGACAGTGCAAAGGGGCGCACTCTTCTTCTCACAAACAATGTTGGGCAATAAATAAATTTATCTAAATAAATAATTATTACAATAAAACTTTAGGTAACAAGTTATTTGTTATTTGGATATTCAAATAAAAAGCAAACATAATTATTTATTATTTGAGCAAGTCTAAATGAATTATTTAAAATAATAAAGTTACTTGTTATTTATACATACAATTTCAATTATTATTTGTATTGACAAATAATAAATTAAATTCTATTTTTTTATATGCAGCTAGGTTGCTATAGCAGACAAAAACGCGCACGTGTTCATTGTATATACAAAACACAAGAAATAAGAGAAGACCAAAAACTATTTATTTGATTTCCACCTCAATCCAAGTAATAAATAATCTTTTATTTGCAAATAAGAAATAATAAATAGATCACTTTTGGAATTATTTAAATTACATATATATAAATAAAAAGTTTAGTTATTATTTGCAATTAAAATCACACGTTTATTTATTATTTAAAATAAAATTTGCTCAACACTGGTCACAAAGGACCCACACAAGCTGAACGCTAAGGGTTTCGGTAACCTCTCCGAGCAATTTTCGAAATTGTGCATCTCCCCTACTTACCATAATTATGGTCTATTGTTCGAAGCAAGATATCTGAAGTCAATAGGTGCCCGCCCCACTTATACTATTTTAGACTTATAATACAGTGTTCCCGCAATTGTTGTGAGATCCTGGGGGGTTATCGAGTCTCAGCAAACGAAATGGTACTACGTTCTTTTACGTGTGCCAAACATTGATTTCTTGGGTAACTTTTCCAAGTGTAAACGACGATCCTGGGTAGACAACGGTGCTAAGCGGGAAATTGTTGTATTGTACTAATGCTATTCCATACCTGAGAATGATGCATCAAGTATCATAAAACACCAATTTAAACATCCTAATACCTTAATTTCTTTATAGCGCGATCGACCGCCCAAGGGGAACCCCCTAGTAGTGGGGGTGAAATAGTCACATCTTCCGCATACCCGAAAGTCACATCAATCGCGATCTCTGACGTGTATGTGTCGCAATGTCACGTGACTGATCCGGTATTGGCAGAGAGAGGGTAGCTTTCTCCCCCCATCTATCGATTCTGATTTTTAGTGCACTAGAATCGCTGTACAGGTACGTATCTATGGCTGGGCTCCTGGTCATAAACCGCTTCCGAATTTACCATAATAGCTGTACTATTGTCGGTAACCATGACCAGGGATGTGTAACATTCAGTAAAATCTTAAAGCATACTCGCAATACGCACCGTGAAACCCTTCCTTAGCCGAGCAAAGTGTCGATGGTGCACACGAAAAGTCGATAAAGGTAGACTCTGCATAGATACCACATCAAGTCGTGAAAATTCTCTCGTGAACTTGATACGGCTCGCGTATTTGTGGTGTATTCTTTTGTTCTCAAATCTAAGCGATCCTGTACCTCAGGCAATATCATAGTCTGATGAAATTCAATTACGAAGTTTGCCTTAATGCTACCGCTATGCTAAATATTGATCAGCAAACAGTTTCGCTGATTGCCCAGTTTTATTTCGCGCTGGGTCGTTAGAAACGTCGACGATATTGCGCGAAACGATACCGTTAGTCGGGGAAGATTGTCGTTTTTATCTTCCGATCGCGGAAACAACCATGGAGACATTTTCTTCCCCGCTAATGCGAGTACTCAGGGTTGGTAGTGTCCGCACAGGGACTCGTTCGTTCGCGGACGACGACGGGAAGACGGGGAGACGGGAAAAAGAATCGCATAACGGCTCATCGGGGGCTTTTTAGGAGATCGTGGAACATCCCAGGGATATCAGTGCGGGTTTATCATGAACAATACGATATAAAGCACGTCGAACTGCTCGCAATAAATTCGTACGGAGCTCCGAGATATTTCATAAGGGAGGAATCCATCAATAACGCTGGCTCGGTGGCTGAGTGCGCGTGTGTGATCCACACCAATGGAAAGACGGCAGTGAGGTGGTTGGTGATGGGTGCCACAGGAAAAGCCCGCAGTTCGCAGCAATAAATAATGCGATAAAACACGACTCTGCCGGAGGGGGCGGCAGAATTTCGTTGAGATGTTCTTGGCACCCCTTCACCACCTCGAGCGCTCACCCTCTTTGAAGTTCCGCCTTACCTACGTAGGTATTTCCGGCTTTCGTCGCTTCCTACATCAGCCGGGAGAAGCCACTTTGTCGACGGTGACCTGTCTCCTCCACCCCAGACAAACTCGATTATGCTCGTGAGTATGTCATAAATGAATTTCATCCGTAAGACAATATTCCTCGGTTTATGTAATTTACAGTGAACCCTCCCCCTTCATCGACCACCACGATTTCGGCCCCGATATGCGATCCGGCTATTTTACGGGCCTCGCTCGGTGTACGCTTTTTATTAACCGGAAGATACACTCTTTCAGCAGGAATTTGATTTTACCAGTGGATGTAATGAACAGGCTGATCCGATAGACCACCCTCCAACAGTGGTCAATCGTGTTTGAACTTTGCGATATGAAATTAAGTGCAGAGTTTGAGACCAATGCTGTTCAGCATAAGGACTTCTCACATGCCCATTTCCTCTTTCAAAAAATGTTTATTAATTTACTAATACTAATTTTAAGAGAATTTCTCACTGTGGCAGACGTTACATTGCACGCCAACAATGCTCACACTGCCGAAGCTGTCAAGAAGTCTCGACAATTACGCAATACGTAAAACGAAGTCTCTAATTTAAAAAATAAGACAGTTGCACCTCCAGACATATCAAGCTCACATTCCAAAAATTTTTTTAAAATACCACGTTTTTATAACGTTATAAAAAGTATAAAATAATTTTTCCTAGCCGCATACAGATTCCTACCCCCGTACAGATAATCCTGAAAATTTGTTATTGTGAATTTTTAATAGCTATGGAAATACGAGATTTAAAACAAAAACCGTGGGTCGCAAGATAATACATAGTAAATAGTAAGCAGTGTAGAGAGTAGCTGCGGTTGAGAAAACTCGCACCAGAGTTCATATCATTTGCAGTGCAACAAAATTGTTAGCGATTTAGGTGGACTATTCATGCATCAATTATCTATTGCATGCGCCCCACGTTTTTCGTTTTAAATCTTACAAGTATTTTCATAGCTATTAAAAATTCACAATCACAAAGGATCCCGCACTAATCATATGGGAAATCTATCCCGGTCAAATCAGTTGGATTTTTCATATGTTGTAGCTTGTGATCTACTGAACAAAAGATGGGCACAAAGCTCAATAATGGACAGTAATTTAGTTATCTAGTTATCATTACCAAATACTCAAATCTCGGGAAGTATTTATTTTTTGGAAAAATGTTTCTATTTAAATAATTATTTTCTGCTTTTTAGTCTTGTATGTGCAAAATTTTTCAATCGATTTTAAACATTTTGATGAGCTTATAAAAAAGAATGTAGTAAATTTCAGGCGGCATTGCGACCGCGTCCTATCGAAAACAAACGCCGTGGTAAAATGTCAAAGATAAAGATTGACGGAGAATTTCGGTGTAACTGTTCTCTCGCTTGGTAAACAAACATTATAGTATAATAATACGTAGTATCTTTGTAAACACCGCACGGAGCTCGAACGCACACTGAGCTCCTTCGGTGCGAAGCGGGTCAATGGAGTGGGGATGAGTCAGAGTGGGAACCGAGTGGGTACTACCGAGCGTCGTGCGAAGAGGTGTAACGGTTAAATTTTTAATAGTTTATTATATCTCCTAAACGCATAGGCTTCTTTAATTTTTTTTAAATATTGCATTGTCATCCAGTTCTGAGCTATGTTTAAAATTTCAAGTCTCTAGCTCATCGGGAAGTTAGTTTAAAATCAATTCCAAAATTTGTACCGAACAGGCAGACAGACAAGGGAGCAAGCTAATAAAAACGTAGTTATAAAAAGTCCTAGTTCCATATATCCACAGTAGTCATTCTAAAAGAATTCTTAAAAATCACATGATTCCACTGTCGTTACACAAGAAGCGGCCCTTAAAGTGGCGTACAGTGTGGGGTATTTTGCCCGAAAAGTCGAAAAACTATTTTAGCGTTATTTATAGCCTCGAGGTCATAATGTAGTAGGTCGTTGAATTCGTCTTGGCGTCAGCTATAACATTAGGTAATCGAAAATGCATTTTAACATCAAAATGATTTTTATTTTTGAAAGCGCGATAATGAAGTGCTTCCACCAACGGCAGGAAAAAGTATTCTTGCATGTAAGTTATGGGTAATTATTTAGAAAGAGGGTCTCCTCTCAGATTTTGTTCATCTTGAAATATGCTATTGATTACTACATTTTGAACAACTTTTTCTATACATGTTACCGCCGCTCGGTTTTAGTTTCCGAGATATTCGCAAAAAACTATCGCTTATACAGTATTGAATTTTTCGTATTGCTGCACGCTCCGCAGCAACGTAAGCCTGTCCCGGCGTGGTGTTTGTTTACATCTTGCTTGTAAACATGCTGCGGAGGTGAGAGAAAAAACAGTCCCTCACTCTGACCATACATATACAGGGTGAGATAACAGTTTTGAAAGACTACGCCTACATTTTCGTATGCGTATCCTCATCGCCCCCCACCACCTAACCCTAACTAATTCTGATGGCATAATCTTTTCATTCTATATAGCCGTCATACAGAATTTGAACTAGTAATGAAAATCATGCGATCAGAATTAGTTAGGATTAGGCGGTGGGGGCAGAGACGGCCGGCCGGACCACGCATACGAAAATGTGGGAGTAGTCTTTCAAAACTGAAAGCTCACCCGATATACAGTGACTCCCAAAAATATTTGGACACTAGGTATAACTAACTTTATGATTTGATCATTCGATTGTTGATAAAGCAATCGCCCTGGGAATTGTTTCTAGCAATAAAACATTTATTAGTGTTAATAAACATATATGCTTTATTTGAAAAATATGCATACGTTTCATAATAAAAATTATTAAACGAAATAATGGACCATTTGTGGCTCACAAAAATATTCGGACACGTATTAATTTTTCTGTTTATATAATGTAATTTAGCATTACAAAATTTGTTTAATATTTCGTGGGATAACCATTTTGTTTAAGAACATGTTTTAATCTGTTTGGCATATTATTTGTAATTTTTTTTAAATAATCAACAGTTACATTCGACCACTCAGTTTCAATGTAATCGGGGTTTTTCGAATTTTTCGATCTAATTCATGCCATAAATTCTCAATCGGATTAAGGTCCGGTGATTGGGGCGGCGGATGAAGAATTTTGGGGCAGCGGTATAATAAAAATTCTTGCACAATACGTGACTTGTGCTTGGGGTCGTTGTCTTGGTAAAACTTAAAATTATTATTAAGCCCCATTTTTTCAGCACTTTGAACTAAATTATTTTTGAGTATATTTAAATAATGATTTTTGTCCATGATACCGTCAATAAACACTAGGTTACCGACTCCATATGACGAAATGCAACCCGAGACCATTACGCTGCCTCCGCCGTGTTTCAGTGTACCTCTTGTATTCTCAAAATTAAATTCTTTATTCGCTTTCCGCCACACCATAGTTCTTCCGTCGGAATTGTACAGATTGAATTTGCTTTCATCAGCAAATATGACATCCTTCTACCATGTCTCATCCTTAGAAATTAGCTCACTTGCAAAGGTTTTTCGTTTATTTCTATTGTTTTCGTTGATAAATGGTTTCTTTCTAGCCACTCTTCCATTGTAACCAGCTTGCCTCAGTGTTCTCAGAACTATTTCGGCTGACACATTTTTGGAGCTTTCTCCTAATAGCTCACTAACTAGTTTTCGAACACTTAAGCGCGGATTTTTTTTCACTTTCCGAATAATTTTGCTTTTCTCCCTCGTACATAAGAGATTTGGTCTTCCAGTTTGCGGAATATAATCAATGCGATTCTCAATATAAAATCGTCGACAGATAAAATCGTCCCAGGGCGATTGCTTTATCAACAATCGAATGATCAAATCATAAAGTTAGTTATACCTAGTGTCCGAATATTTTTGGGAGTCACTGTATGTATGGTCAGAATGAGACCCTGCTTTTTCTATCATCTCCGCAGCGTGTTTACAAGCAAAATGTAAACAAACGCCGCGCCGGGACAAGCTTACGTTGCCGCCGAGCGTGCAGGAAAACGGAAAATTCAATAAAGTATTAGCGATAGTTTTTCGCAAATATGTCGAAAACTAAAATCGAGCGGCGGTAACATGTATAGGAAAAAGTTGTTCAGAATGATGAGCTTGACAACATATTTCAAGATGATCAAAATCTGAGAGGAGACCCTCTTTCTAAATAATTACTAAGTTATGTTGAACTGATGTAATTTATTATTTTAATACTATATACATATGTATTCATTTGAATCTTAATTTGAAAAAAAACATATTAATTTGAAACTTAGCCTTTCAACACCGTTATTTTTTACTGATTCTACAAGAGCATATTCTTAACTATACTTTATTGACGGATAATCATGAATTCTTGAATTTCCATATTTCGAGTTCCTGCCAGGTTTTCGTGTCCGCGACCCCACAGTGTGGCGCTCGAAAAACTGTAGAATGGTCAGTTCCAAAGAAGATTTGCGACTAGGGAGAACCGTGCACCGAGTAGCCGCAACGAGTCAGGCTGGTAACGGGTTCCCATCGCGTAGGGTTGTCCGCCGCCAATCAGTCAGATTATGCTGAAACCGGGGAGCACGATACGTACGTACGTTATCAGCGGGTACATAGGGCATGGTCGATGGGTATGAGCCGGTCATGTACATGTATACGCGGTTTAGTACAAGCGGGCCAGGGACTCTCGGTGGATGGACGCATCGCATCGCATCGGTTAGAATGCCGGTCGGATGGTCACTCCCGGTACACGCGTCGTAAAGTGACGATCAGATCCGGATGCAGGAAATTGGTCGGATTCGCGAGCAATGGGCCGTGCTGATACCGGTCCAGGGCTGTACGGTGTCCGCCGCGGATATCGGGCCGAAGTGTTGCTGCACAATATGACCGTTTCACGGACGCTCCCCTGTACTCCCGGCGCGAGACCCACCGTGTTATTCGTGATCCCGCCGCGCGCCGCGTAGAAATGGCCGACCGCATTTCGACGTTCTGTTTACGGAGAATCGCCGGCTGTCTCGTGAACGCGGCTCGGTCCTTTGATCCTCGTGGATACCAGACATCGATACGCCCCCACGCGGACCGACGCGACGCGAGATTTAGCTTGATTTCAGTTTATTTGACCGCATAGGATCCCGACTGTGCTCCCGAATCGATAGAAGTCTCATCATGGGGATTTTCCTGGATAGAGGAAGGAAAATGGGTTCCGGATATGTAAACTTGTTTTTCCTTTCTTTAGTCGATTGAGAATCGCTGTCTTCTTTTCTCTTGAAGAAGTAAATATTATATGGCTTGCATGTGTGCAAAATTTGGCCATGGAATCATCAAATACGTTTGTAGCATTTGAGATCGAATCTGGACTGTACTACAAACCGTGTTTGTGGAGAAATTGTTTTTAGAATAGAAAGATATTTTTTGTATCGTGGGATGTGTCTTTTCAACGGATATAGTGCTGCATCAAAACAATATGTGATGTCCGGAAAAAAAGTTAAGGTTACCTTGATATTTTCGAAAATATAAAGTACCCACTCAAACATAAAAATACATTCATCAGATAATTATTATTGTTCTGGGCACTTTAGGTTACTGCGACTTGTTCGGAATAGAATATGTCCAGTGCGTCCGTTGAGACCAGTGTCGCCAGATGAGGGGAGTCACGGTGAAATGATGTACCCCCTCTCTGATGACCAGAGTAATATGTGACACGTTGCGCGTGCGCGACGCGGATTTAGTGGGGCGAATGGAAAACACGTTACGCGTGCGCGACGGGACGCAACAATGACATGACATTTCGCAGGTTTTAGGTTATTGCAGCGTATCGTAGTTATGAAATGAATCATACGAATCGTTCTGCAGAACGATATTATTGTATGTTATATGAGATGTTATATGAGTAGAGTTCATTAATATGTTCATTAATATATATTAAGATACATGTTGAGTATTTGTTTTCTTATTTAGATGTGTGTGTGTATTTGTTTATTATTGTATTTTATTGTATGTTATATGAGATGTTATATGAGTAGACTTCATTAATATGTTCTTTAATGTATATATTAATATTCACCGTCAATAACTCAATAGATGTTGCCTTTTACCATCCTTTCCCATAGCGTATATATATATAGCTGATAGACTATATTTTCCTACAATTTTATTGTATTATGTACCTATAATATATTTATTACATTCAGTATTCAGTTCTACAATTTCTTTCATCTTCCCTATACCAAACTTTTTAATATATAGTACTATAGATTTCAACATTTTTTTCAATATCCATACTCCACAACTGAAACTACCACATGTTACAATTTCATTTCATTTATAATAAAGAAAGTTCATAATCTGCAGAACGATTCGTATGATTCATTTCATAACTACGATATGCTGCAATAACCTAAAACCTGCGAAATGTCATGTCATTGTTGCGTCCTCATCACGCACGCGCAACGTGTCTTCCATTCGCCCCACTAAATCCCCGTCGCGCACGCGCAACGTGTCACATATTACTCTACTCCTGAACTCGTCTGCCGCTCTGGTCATCAGAGAGGGGTACCTTGTATTCCCCTCGAGTAACCGTTCGGTTACTTTCTGGCGACACTGGTTGAGACCTGGCGTCAACTCGGCATACAGAAGTATTGCTCATAGTAGGTCCCTGTATCCGATATCTCCGGGTTTGGAAATGAACGGGTTAAGAGTCCCTATGACGGTGAGTTTTTTAGTGGGTATTAGCTCTGACCACCTTCATCTTGGTCATCTCGAGTCCCACACTCTCTGGAATAGTCAGGGGTAGTGCGTAAAAGCATTTTTCTCATCTTCACAAAAAAGAAAAGGTTACTGCGACTTACTTTAGGCACTTTTCATTGTAATCGTATGAAGTATGGGTATTAATTTAACCTTTTCTTTTCAGAACATGTTCCGAAGTTTATTAATATGATGAAGACACGTTCACGATACCCAAACAATATAATATTAGTATAAACGAAAATAATCTCGCACGTGACTCGCTCATCGCACTCACACAATTCACACTGACGCGCATACCAACCCGCGCAGCATCATAGAGTGGGGAAACAGGAAAAAGAAAGAGGAATTTACGAACGCATTACAAGCGTGCTGGGAGGAGCAAACGTCACTTCATTGTACATAAATGATTAAGACGGAGCGACTTGCAGTCAGGAATTATACAATATATTGAATATAATTCAGTACTTTATTAACAAATAAAAAGATACCGAACGTATTTATATTACGATCTAATATGTGTTGTGCTAACACAATGTACCAAGATGTTCCAGAATTATTTGTAGGTGCATCATACAATTGTAGACCTAGGGTAGCTGATAAAACAGTTGAACAATATAACAGCAGATTTCGAAGGAGGAGTAGAAACAAGGTCGTTCGCACAACGATCGAGGACTGTGTCGGAACAATAAGGAACGCCGCGTCACGGTCTCAAAGTTGCGACGAGAACATGATTTAACAAAGTTCTTCAGGGTAGGCCAATATCGCGCCATTAACCGTGGATAACCCAGCAGCTAGAGCTCCGGCCAATATTGAATGGTCTGTATAGGTAGTTTGCCGGAGGGGGTCGGTGGTTGGGAATACGTGGCGGCAACGCGGGGGTGATTGTGCATTAGTGGCACTATTGTGCCAGCCTCCCCTCAAATCCATATTACTCGTGTAGTAGTCAGTCAGTGTCCGTGGCTCTCTGCACATCCGTTCGTTTGGAACTACGTGTTCGAGTTGTGTATAGAGATCCGCCCCGGTTGTCGGTGTGCTCTATATGCAAACCGCCGCGTAATGAGTCCGTCAACCCCGTAACGTCGTTTGCCGCTATCCTTGCACTTAGGCGGCGGCGCTCCAGCCATTTTCCACCGAATCCACCGGGCTGGCTCCGTCTCGAATGCAAATCCGTTCTCCTGCAAACCGATCGTGCCAATGTAAATTCGCTCGCGGCTGCGATTATCGCGACTCTGTTCGGCTTCCGACTCGAACGACCTAGTCTACCTCGGCTCTTCAAGTATTCTCCGGCTCCCTTCTTCGTACGGATCATTTGGGAACCGAAGAATCGAACTAGACTCGCGCCAATCGTCGTTAACGATACGACAAAATTATTTCTATTTTGTTTGTGATAAGGGACTGTCATAAAGGTTGGGACACGTTTTGTTCGTTAGCTATAAAAATTTAATAGGATGAGAATTACGCAAAAAATTTATACCGTTGGAATGGTATAGTTGCCAGCTACATTTTTGTTTGAAAAAGTATAATGATAGCGTTAACGGATAAAAAGTTGTAGCCAATTTTCAAAAAGTTTCTGTCCCAACTTATACGACATGAGTGTCCCAACCTTTACAAAAAGCGCCATTTCGAAACACAAAAAAAAAAACAAATTCACATCGCAATATGTGCACAATTCTTTTTAGACATTTAAATTTCCAACAAATTAGATATGTTTAAGCGATCAAGGTTGAAACATTTTTAGTTGAAAACGAATCAATAGGAAACAGAATAAAACTTTTTAGGACATATTTTTAGCCTTTGCTTGGTTTTTTTATAAACAGAAATAAAGTTGACAGTCATGGCATTGGTGTCTCCAGTGTATTAATGTGGAAAAAAGCACTGTCCCAACCTTTACGACAGTCCCTCACTGAATGAAATTTTTCGAGTATGTAACATCATAGTTGCCCAATATCGTCCCACATTTGGAAACTAGAGAGCCACTGTATCACATTACTGTATTTGCACGCTTGTTGATCAATAGTAATCGATACTGACGTTTGCATTCACACCGTAATAGAAACGTTCGGTCTGTAATGTGTAAATATCAGTAGACCGTTTATACGTCGAGCTTGACAGTAAAATGAATTGTCTATATACATACAGTGACTCCCAAAAATATTCGGACACTAGGTATAACTAACTTTATGATTTGATAATTCGATTGTTGATAAAGCAATCGCCCTGGGAATTGTTTCTAGCAATAAAACATTTATTAATGTTGATAAACATACATGCTTTATTTGAAAAATATACATACGTTCCATAATAAAAATTATTAAACGAAATAATGGACCATTTGTGGCTCACAAAAATATTCGGACACGTATTATATTTCTCTGCCAATCGTTTTCTGGGAACGCGACATTCCAAGAACGCGAAAACGTTTATTTACAAACAGAATCTCGTGGACCACTAGATGTCCATGCCACCTCACTACTGTCAGTAGTGAACGTGAATTCGTTCAAAATGGGTCGCAAAGGAAAGAATACGAGTTTCGATGTGCGACAGCTTGTAATTTTTCATCGAGAAAAAGGAAAAACCTATCGCGAAATTAGTGCAATGCTTCGTATAAGTAAGAGTACTGTTGCAGATATCAGTCGACGATTTTATATTGAGAATCGCATTGATTCTATTCCGCAAACTGGAAGACCAAATCTCTTATGTACGGGGGAGAAAAGCAAAATTATTCGGAAAGTGAAAAAAAATCCGCGCTTAAGTGTTCGAAAACTAGTTAGTGAGCTATTAGGAGAAAGCTCCAAAAATGTGTCAGCCGAAATAGTTCTGAGAACACTGAGGCAAGCTGGTTACAATGGAAGAGTGGCTAGAAAGAAACCATTTATCAACGAAAACAATAGAAATAAACGAAAAACCTTTGCAAGTGAGCTAATTTCTAAGGATGAGACATGGTAGAAGGATGTCATATTTGCTGATGAAAGCAAATTCAATCTGTACAATTCCGACGGAAAAACTATGGTGTGGCGGAAAGCGAATAAAGAATTTAATTTTGAAAATACAAGAGGTACAGTGAAACACGGCGGAGGCAGCGTAATGATCTGGGGTTGCATTTCGTCATATGGAGTCGGTAACCTAGTGTTTATTGACGGTATCATGGACAAAAATCATTATTTAAATATACTCCAAAATAATTTAGTTCAAAGTGTTGAAAAAATGGGG
The DNA here is from genome assembly GCA_933228785.1 of Lasioglossum pauxillum. Taxonomy (NCBI): domain Eukaryota; kingdom Metazoa; phylum Arthropoda; class Insecta; order Hymenoptera; family Halictidae; genus Lasioglossum; species Lasioglossum pauxillum. Next base: position 41,504,735 of record OW121699.1, read on the forward strand.
CTTAATAATAATTTTAAGTTTTAACAAGACAACGACACCAAGCACAAGTCACGTATTGTGCAAGAATTTTTATTATACCGCTGCCCCAAAATTTTTCATCCGCCGCCCCAATCACCGGACCTTAATCCTATCGAAAATTTATAGGATGAATTAGATAGAAAAATTCGAAAAACCCCAATTACATCGATGGCCGAATTAAAACAAAGACTTGCAACTGAGTGGTCGAATGTAACTGTTGGTTATTTAAAAAAAATTACAAATAATATGCCAAACAGATTAAAACATGTTTTTAAACAAAATGGTTATCCCACGAAATATTAAACAAATTTTGTAATGCTAAATTACATTATATAAACAGAAAAATTAATACGTGTCCGAATATTTTTGTGAGCCACAAATGGTCCATTATTTCGTTTAATAATTTTTATTATGAAACGAATGTATATTTTTCAAATAAAGCATATATATTTATCAACACTAATAAATGTTTTATTGCTAGAAATAATTCCCAGGGCGATTGCTTTATCAACAATCGAATTATCAAATCATAAAGTTAGTTATACCTAGTGTCCGAATATTTGTGGGAGTCACTGTATGTGGTATAGTGGCATGGTCACTTTTGAACCATTTCTTATGCATGGTTAAAAAGATGTTCAACCGATTTTACGACAAAATTTTAACATGATTTAGACAGGATCCATGTAACGTCCCGATGCTAGCCATAATAATATATAATCAAAAATATGGGTTTAAACTTAAAAAAAAAGTGGTAATTTAAGGTTGACCTTTATCAACCTGTTCAAGGTCATTGCAAGGTCGAATAAATAACAGTTTCTTACTGACCGCGAAGCCATACAACTTCTATCTAAAATATTCGGTCACAACGTTCACATTTTTTCTGAGATATTTGCTACAATTTTAAAGGGGACATAAAATAATTCTCTGCAATCCCGACCAATCGCAATCGTTTCACAACTTTTGTTTTCACGTCCTGTAGTAAACCAACTCTTCTAACCAGTGGCGCACCCAAGATGTAATTTTGGGGGGGCGAGTTGAACCCACCTCTACATTTTGTGTGATAACCCTTTTTTTAGTCAACATATCTGTCCTATTCCGCGATTTTAATTTTGGAAGCTAAACATTTTTTCCTGGGAGGGGGGGATTGGCCCGCAGCCCCCCCCCCCAACCTCTGGGTACGCCACGGGTCCTAACTTCTCAAACAAATCCAAATCGTATGGTCCAACATTAAAAAAGTTATGATCTTGAAAGTACGGAAATCTAATAACGCTAGTGACTGTAATTCAGTACAATCACATTCCTATGAACTCTAAATATAACACATCTTTGAGCAAATCACAGTCGATTAAGCGGGTTGCGCAGTGTGCCAGCACACGCAGTGAAAAGATCGTTTTCCACTTGCAGTTTCCGCCTTCGCGTCGAGAGAAAACATTTCCATTAAGCGTCACACAACCGATGTAGCCATTATTCAAGAGAATTCGGTGAAAGCGACGTCGGCGTCGGTGTCCACGGCAACGGGGCTCGCTCGGTTCGGCGTCTTGCTCGGTTGGTCGGGTGGGATCTCGATTAATGCCGGTTATTAGCGAGCTGTCATCCAGTCGTCGTAAGGATCGCGCGTCGCGGTCCGCTTCAACAATGCCTCGTCAACGTGCGAAACGAGATGACACGACCGGGCGCGTGTGATAATTATTCCCGCGGCCGTGCGCGCTCCTATCAGAGCCGGGGGATTGTTCGCGTGCATTCGTACAAACGCGCGACAGTTTCACCCACGCTCATCGGCATGGCACACCGACGGGTCTGTATTACTGCTGCGAGCTGGTTAGCCGGCATCAGTCGACGTCGCCGGCGTAATGTTTGGCATAGCTTGTCGCAATATGTTACACACCATCCGACGAGCGTCCCACCCCCGTCCACCATCGAATCGGGTTACTGCAAGTATCTTCTCCCCGGCCCGACCCGGTCCAGGCTACTGCACGCAATCACTGTGACCAACGACGTCCCCGTTCCTCGGCGTCCGGCTGGATCCCGCGTAATTACAAAGCGCGAAATAATTCAGGAGAACCGAGAACCTGACGGGAGAGCAACCGGGCAACGAGCTCTGGGGGAGGAACAAGCGCGACCGGCATCGCTTCAGATTCTTCGCGGAAATGTTCCTTCCTGTCAGCCGGGGGAATCTTTTTTTCATGGAATAAACAAACCGGGCCCGTGAGGAGGGTGAGACGCAGGCGCCCGTTACTTTTCAAGGCATGCCCGTGTTTGTCGAGGATGAAGATACACGCTGCGTGGGAATAAATATACTATTTGTATAGATGAGGGAAATGTGCTCGCATTGTGCCCCGCCTAATCATGGCTCTCGCATTCCCGGGCCTCGTTCAGAAAAATTGGTTCCTCTACGAAGGAAGAGTCAAGCGCCTACTGTTAAGTGGTGCAGAAATTACTTTGGTTCAATTGGAATACAGTCCTCGACAAAATAATAAGACACCTAGAATATTTTGAAATTTCTTGTATTTAAAGGTGGACAGTGTACACTCTGTTATATCCTGAATACTACGTACTATCTCCAAAGTAAACACGCAAAATCTTAGGATTGTATCGCATACCATACCAAAATTAGAGAAAGATATGTAAACACGGACTGACATTGCTTCGACAAAAGTATAAGACATTAACACAAAAATGTTTGATTAAGCAAATAAAAATACTGTGATACCGCCCTTGAATTGTACTACGTCTAGTAATCGCTTTCGAATTTTTGATTCGTTTTTGTTCTAAATGTGTCCAATTGTGATTTATACTTTCTTTTAATTCATTTACGTTATTATAATGTCTCCCATTCGCGTAGACTCGCCTTGACAAATCTCCCCACACATTTTCTATAATATTTAAGTCGGGAAAACGAGCAGGCCATTCCAAAATATTAATATTTTTTGAAGAAAAGAATTGTTTCACTGATTTTGCAGTATGGATTGCTGCATTATCCTGTTGAAAAATATAGTCACCGCGCGTGATACGGGCTGCATGCTTGTTTAACTGATCTGCTAGTAGCTCAATATATTTATTACTATTTATCCGACCTGATAAATGAGGTTCTTCCTCATTTATGAAGGAAGTTCTTCCTTTCTGCAATCATGAAAGTAGTAGGCCCAACCGTCAGGGCCATCTAAATTGAATTTTTTCTCGTCACTAAAAATGACTTTTTTCCATTTTTTCATCCAGTGGACGTGTTCACGAGCGAACTTTAGTCGTACTGCTTTGTGTTTCTCCATTAAGGGTGGCCGTTGTTTTAATTTCTTCCGTTTAATTTGTTTGCTTCCCTGTAAAATGCTATGTACATTTCTTAAATTTGTTTGCATTCCTGCTTCTTCGGCTATTTGTCTTGCTGTGTCCTTAAAATTCGACGCAACACGCAAAATTGCACGTTTATCACGTTCGGAAGTAACGCTAGGTCTTCCACTTCTTTTCGATTTTCCACAAGCACTTGGATTTTTTAACACATTATATATCGCACACCTATTTCTGTTTAATAATTTCGCAATTTTATTAATACTGTACTTTTCCGAACAATTCGATCGACCTCACTCTTATCTAACTGCTTTCGTCGACCCATTATTTATTTATCGTTTTAATAAATGTACTTATACTGTAAGAAAATCACAAGATTCAACGTCTGAATACGTTCGCAGCTGAACACTTAATGGTACAAGTCATACGAGTGGAAAATGAGCCAAATGTTCTTATACTTTTGTCGAAGCTTTCTCTAATTTTGGTATGGTATGCGATACAATCCTAAGATTTTGCGTGTTTACTTTGGAGATAGTACGTAGTATTCAGAATAAAACAGAGTGTACACTTTCCACCTTTAAATACAAGAAATTTAAAAATATGCTAGGTGTCTTATTATTTTGTCAAGGACTGTAGGTGTACTAGCACATTCTCAGCGATTATAAATGCCATTGCCTTGGAACATTTTACCTTTGTTAACTTATTGGTTTAAATAGTAAACAGGGTTACTATGCAGCCCGGGGTCCCCTTCGCGGTCGAAAAAATAAAAACAATTTAAAGATCTGGATTTCACCTTGAAATTAGTTTGAGCTACGTCCAGTAGGGGAGCTGGGTACATTTTCTACAGTTACTGCATCAGTAAATGTTGCCGGTAGAGACATATGTATATGTACACGAGGATTGCAAGGGTTCGGCTCTCGACGAATGTTCTCTCTCTAATGCACATTCTGGGCCCGTACGTAGTCACAATCGCTAGATAAAAGATCAATCTAGTGCGGAAGTACCCTAAGGTGGCCTATTTTTGCGTTTTCGAGGCGTAATTTGCAATATTCGGCAACATGGTGTCTGTCCGAGAGGCTCTGTATAGTGTGACCTGACGTTTGCGCATGAAGCTCAATTTATTGGGAACATCTTTTTTTTCGTCCTCTGTTTTACCGATACAGTGACTCAATGATCAGAAACAGACATCAGCGCTCGTAGCGATGGAACTGTAATTTCACAGAACCCTCCCTTTCTACACGAGGATTGCAAGGGTCCGGCACGCAACGTTTGTTCTCTCGCTAATGCCCATTTGGGGCCTCTAAGTATCCAGAATCGCTAGATAAAAGATTAATCTAGCGTGGATGTATCCCAAAATGGCCTATTTTTGCGTTTTCGAGGCGTAATTTGCATTATTCGGCTGCGTGTAGCGGAGTCGTGGCTGTGCGACAGCGCTGTCGCTTATCGTGGCTCTCAAATGATATGCCACGACGATTTTTTTCGAAAAATGTCGTTTTATGTCCTTTAAGTAACCTTCAAAATGAGTCTTGGAGAAATAATGTTTTCACTATCTGTGTAATATAGCCCAATTTTTTTATTCAAGCAATGAACTTTAATCAATAAAATATTTTCCACTTTGTTCGATAATCTTTTGCCATCTTTCTGGCATCTTTCTGGGTTATGCCAAGAGCAGATAGTGAAAACATTATTTCATTAAGACTCATTTTGAAGGTTAGATAAATGATATAAAATGACATTTCTTGAAAAACTGTTTCAGACAAAAGTTTCTTTTTTTTCGCATAGAATCCGAATCCGTAATAAAAAATGCCATATTCCATTTAAAAAATGTAACTTCCGGTCTCAATCACCTATTTCCGGCCAAAACCGGAAGTTAAAAATATCACCATTTGATAGAGCGCATCTGATTTATAAAGGAAACATTTTGAATTTTTGAAAATAAAATGTTCTCTAGATTATAAATGGGTGGTACGGGTGGTCTGGGACTCCCCGTATATTTACTTACAGAAAGTTTCGCGATCTATATATTTAGTATTAAAATAATAAATTACATCGTTTTTCGGCAAGAAATAAAAATCATTTTGATTTTTTAAATATTATAATTTAAATATTTGATTTCATAATGTAATAGCTGACGTCAAGACGAATTCAACGACCTACTACATTATGACCTCCAACCCATAAATAATGCCAAAATAGTTTTTTCCGACTTTTGAGACCAAATTCCCCACTGTGCGGTGTGCGATTATGAGCGGCAAAGATGCAACACGAGTGCCTTTATATCCATTCTCCAAGATGTTATAGACAGTGACGCCAGATTAGTCAAATTGAAATGGCAGATCGGATCCATAGGTTATTTGAAAAAGGTGACAAATCAACATTTGAAAGAATTAATTATTTGAACTGTAATTTCACAGAACCCTCCCTTTCTACACGAGGATTGCAAGGGTCCGGCACGCAACGTTTGTCCTCTCGCTAATGCCCATTTGGGGTCTCTACGTGGCCAGAATTGCTAGATAAAAGATCAATCTAGCGCGGATGTATCCGAAAATGGCCTATTTTTGCGTTTTCGTGGCGTAATTTGCATTATTCGGCTGCATGTAGTAGAGTCGTGGCTGTGCGACAGTGCTGTCGCCTATCATGGCTGTCAAATGATATGCCACGACAGCCCACATTCTAATGAAAACGCCACGAAAACGCAAAAATAGGACATTTTGGGATACATCCGCGCTAAATTGATCTTTTATCTAGCGATTCCGACTACGTAGAGGCCCCAAATGTCCATTAGCGAGAGAACAAACGTTGCGTGCCGGACCCTTGCAACCTCGTGTACGTATATGTGTCTAGCGGTGTGTGAGTGTGCCACCACACTCTCGCTCAAGACCGAATCCACACCCTTATAAATCGTACAAAAATTGTTAGTACTTGAGTTAATTTGGGTTAACCAAGTAGGTCCCCAAATAGTGTCGACCCAGAGCCCTAAAATTAACGGTCTGCCGCTGTTGCTGTAGCATAAGATAGAAACAATGAATATAGTCACTGTGTATTGATTAATGGCATATCTTTCGTTTATTTCTCTCATTGTATTTACACCAACGACTTTACGAAGAATACTTAAACTTTCATTGTTGCACGAGAAAGATTTAAAAATTAATTCCAGGTAACAAAACTGTTGAATGTTTTTTGTTAAATTGATGATAAATAAAACTATCCACATAAGCTTGCAATTACAGATTACTAAGTTTTCCATTGATCACAATCGTATGAAAGCTGATAGAGATGTAACAATTAGACGAACATTATAGAAGGGACGAAACCCTTTCTAGTCACGATAACCGCAGGTTAGAAATGGGCGTTGATGATTCGTTATTCACGCGGGCGTACACAAAATTCGTTTCGTCGTCGCACAATGTTCCGCGGAACAACGGAGCGGTGTCGAACCCCGGTCAGGACACAAATATGCGTGAATACATTAGCGCGGAGTGGCCGAACAGCATCAGTCGGCGTCACTGGCCTAATGTTCTGCATAGCTTGTCGCAATATGTTACACGGCATCGAGCAGTCAGCCACCTCACCCTGTGCCAGTATCGAATCGGGTTAGCAGCGGTATCTCCGCGGCCCGTGTCTCCACCGAACTGCACACCCGATACGACGGGATGGGTTACGTCGTTGCCCCCCTGCCCCCTTGTTTAGAGGCGGCGTTGGCCGGCTGTCAGCGTATGCTAATCGCGGTAATAGGGCGTACGTTGTACCCAGTGCCTCGCCGAGTCTCTGCTAATATTTCGAAATAACATTGATTCGGCCGAGCCCGTGGCTAATCGCGGCGGGCGACGCTCGAACATCTCTCCAGTGCGGCGCGGCGTGGCGGTGCTTTGCTGACTAAGGGGACGCAGGGATTTCGGCATTGTCCATTACGCGCTGTCACAATTATGCTCGCTGTTCCGCCGGTAACAATGAGAAAACGTGTAGAACTATGTATGTATGTCGACCCTGTCGGCTACCGGCTATTAGAAAGTGAACGCGCCCGGAGGGGAATACCTGCGGAACCCCTGCAATTGGGACCCCCTTCCCTGATTCGCTGTAATTTCGTCGCGTCGTTGTTGATCTTGGATTAAGCGGACCAACGAGGGAAACGACGGGCCGGCCTGCTACTTCGCCGACTAAGATCTGGCAATTAAAGAATGTACTTAAAATACCCTCCCTTTCTCCGTTGTTCAAGCAAACCAACTACCGGCTTAAAATTATGGAGATTCAAATTTTCAAAGTAAGCAATATAGAAATAACTGCGGTATACATAGGTTGAATATACAGGGTGCCCCATTCCCTGGGAAAAAATGTTTCAGGAGCTTACGACAGTATGCTGTTATTTATTCGACCTTCGGATAACTTTGAAAACGCCAACAAAGATCAACTTTGAATTTTTAAATTGAAAAAATACCTGAAGCTACTGAATGTGCGAATTCTCGACCATTCCATGTACTTCGTTGTGTAAGTTCATTCGCCTTCGAATAAACTGAAAAACCAGCTGTGACCCAACAACTTTCAGAGTTTATGTCACGGGAATGGCTTATGCTACAATTACGTTCAGGTGCTTCGTTCAATGCTTCGAGAACGCTAAGAAGAGAGCATTAATACTCGTAATATACAATGGGTGTACAAAGTATTCGTACACCTTTTAAAAACTAATAACTTTTTTATAATTATACCAAACTACCTGAAATTTATAATCAATTAGAAGCATTGGTTTACGAAATGACATGCAAGAAAAATTTTCAAAAAATTATAATTTACAAGGTTACATGCAGAAATAAAAAAAGGCAATTTTTAAAACTTCTTTATTTGGGCCCTTAATAAAAATTTAAAATAGGTGTTTTGTACATTTATGTTAGTTATACACATGCTTCAAATTTCATCGAAATCGATTAACATTCATACGAGCTAGAAGCGGTTAAAAATGGTGAAAATCGAAGTTTTAGACGACTTTTGATCAGTTTCTGCTTAAAATCCACAGAATCGTTCATCTTTCCATGTGTGTCGTTTTTTCCTGCGTGAACCGATTTCGATGAAATTTTCTGTATGTGTATAACTGTGTATAACTAACATAATATAAATGTGTATAACTAACATAAATCTACAAAATATATATTTTAAATTTTGATTAAGGGCAAAAAAAGAAAAAGGTTTTAAAAAATGCCTTTTTTATTTTTGCATTTAACCTTGTAAATCACAATTATTTGGAAAATCTTTTTTGCATATCATTCCGTAAACCAATGCTTCTAATTGATTATAAAAAATCAGGTCGTTTGGTACAATTATAAAAAAGTATTAGTTTTTAAAAGGTGTACGATTACTTTGTACATCCACTGTACAATAGAAAATATGGGTTCAAACTTAAAAATTTAAAGTTAACGTTTATTGACCTCTTCAAGGTCGTTGTATTGTCGATTAAATAAAAGCATACTGCTGATCACCTATCTATTATGTTTATAACATACTTTGATCCCTGGTGACAAGTTGACATAATAATAAAGACCTTATTAATATTACGGTCAAATTGATAGCCAAATTTGAAAGTATTTTACTGATATAAAAAGATAAAACTTCGATGTATTTCAACATAAAATAGCGCGTTTTTACATACACTGAAACCAAATGTTATAAACTGAAACAGAAGGTGGACAAGGATTAACAACTTCCCATGTTGTCAGAATACCGTGAAACTGCATGACAATCCTTGGAAAACTGCTGTAAAATATGTATATTACAGCTTCAAATGTATAATTTACTAAACAAAGAATCATTGGCTTAATGAATTCTGCAACTCTGCAATCGACGGTTAAATGCAAATGTGGCCTGAGGCAACCATGTTCTCCCGATGTTATGCGAGGTAAGTCGATCGCCGGGGACTGTAATCGTAATATCCGCAATTGACTGGCACACGAGCGAAGCGGAGAAGCGAAACAAGGGTGGCTGCCAATTCGAGTATTTTTAAAAGCTTGCTCCCTAATCTGCCGGCGTGTTATTGGTTGAGCCTGAAACTGGGGTACGGAGGCGCATTAGCGCGAGGTCTCGCGCGATACATATAGGTCCCTGGGTGGTTGGTTGGCTACGGTGCTGGCGAAGATATTATAAATTCCGAGTCAAATGTAGCGTATTGTAATTTCGCCGAGATATCACTTAATGCAATCTATACAATTTGCTGCTGGAAAAATTGCCAGAGATTTTTCCGGAGTGAGTTCGGAGTTTGCTCTGGCCCCCACCTCCCAACACCACCATCGTATCCGCTCTGCGGGAATTGTTTCTGCCTGAATTGAGATAAACGGCGGCGATAAGATCGCGGGCCGGATTCGCGTTAAAAATCTATAACCCACGAAGCACGCGAGACGCCGTCGCGATAAGAAGTAATTCAGGAAGATTCTCAGGGAACGAGTACTCGAAATTTCAATTTATTTTACGACGGAGCGTAGACGCAGACGCCGCGCCGCGGCACGGAGAGCAACGGCGTGGTTCGCGAATCGCTGCCCTTGCCAGTGCACGAAGTGGAGCACGAGAGACGCACGGCCACGTGAAATTAAAAATCCTACCCTCTCGGGCTGCCCGACAAAAGAAGATGCTCCACTCGGTCGGCACCGGGAATACAGGATTACCGTCTTCCTCCTCGTCTTCGTCCTGACAAGAAAAAAATAAATACCCTGGAGCGCGAGCAGAAAAATAAGCCCTTAAAGAGGCTGATGAATTTTAAATCAGCCTACGCATTGAAATCAGGAAAACGTCTCCATTGCCAGAGGACTTTCAAACTCTCCCTCCAACTACTCCGGCCTACGTACGACCAACCCTCCACCCTCTCCTTCTCCTGTCGTTCCGTCCTCTTACTTTCAGTTTTCATCTCTTAATAATACAGAGGCACTAATACCCTGATCACATATTCCCCGGGATGAAAGGTAAATCTTGCGCTCCGGGCGGGTTATAAGGAGCACATTAATTCCATTAGAAAAGGCGTTCGGAGCCTCCGTCCTCCTCCTCCTACTCCTCTCTGCCGCGTTTTTGAAGGACAAGTTCGCTCGTCGAGTCCCCCGCCTCCTCGACGATCTGCCGACCCCGTTCCCATGTTTCTTTCTCGAGGCATGGAATCCGTTTACGACCTCGCATTCGTTAGCACAATCGCAGGGCGCGTCCTTAAATCGACGCTCGCACCCGTGCTTTACGACCCTCCCGCTGGATTCAAAGAGATCCATTGTCCGCGGCCGGCTTTGATTTCGCGAACGATCGCGCGAACCGCGAACGGACGAGAACGCTCGGCCGCGTTTTCTCCTCGAACGAAGAGGATCACGCGCGCCGTTTTACGACGGGACACTCCTAATCCCATGATGGAATATTCAGCAACAGCTCGCTATAACCACGCTACCCGCTATCAGGCTTCGTAAAAGTTACTATCGCGCACGGCGGAACAACAGGATTCAAGCTGCGCGGATCGTCGCGCGTTACACTAATCTCTGCCTTGTAATTTTTCAGCACAGTGGATAGTGTTGGCACGAAAAGTCGACAAAAAATCGATTTCAAAATTTTGCATAAATCGTACAATTTTTACTGTCCGACGTAGTTAAAGGTAGGCGTAGCACTCATTCTTCTATGCACTCTACTTCATCAAAAGTCAAGAAATTTTACAGCACACTTTGCGTTCATAAACAGTTTCTGACACAACGTTCATCCATTAACGATTTTCAAGGGTTTTAAGATAATTGTGTAAATTCATACATTACAGAAGCTTTTCAAATAGGTATACAGAGCACTTTCACACAGATTCCACTTTGTTATCATCTAAATTAGTATAGTTATTAGTACTTAGACACAATCAATCATTCTGTAAGTTTTATTAATATTATAAAACTCTATTGACGATTTTGTTATACTAGAAATAGAATAGAATTGTCAATTAGAAATGAGCATCAACAATGTGTTTCCTGATGAAGATTAATAGTAAGAATTTAAAGATTTCTTGAAATATACAGGGTCTCGCAAACCACCCATTTATAATCTAGAAAATAGGTTATTTTCAAAAATTCAAAGTGTTTCCTTTATAAATCAGATGCGCTCTATCAAATGGTGATATTTTTAACTTCTGGTTCCGGCCGGAATTAGGTGATTGAGACCGAAAGTTACATTTTTTAAATGGAACATGGTATTTTTTATTACGGATTTGGATTCTATGCGAAAAACAAGAAACTTTTGTCAGAAACATTTTTTCGAAAAATGTCATTTTTTGTCCTTTAAGTAACCTTCAAAATGAGTCTTGGCGAAATAATGTTTTCACTATCTGTGTAATATAGCCCAATTTTTTTATTCAAGCAATGAACTTTAATCAATAAAATATTTTCCACTTTGTTCGATAATCTTTTGCCATCTTTCTGGGTTATGCCAAGAGCAGATAGTGAAAACATTATTTCACCAAGACTCATTTTGAAGGTTAGATAAATGATATAAAATGACATTTCTTGAAAAACTGTTTCAGACAAAAGATTCTTTTTTTTCGCATAGAATCCGAATCCGTAATAAAAAATGCCATATTCCATTTAAAAAATGTAACTTCCGGTCTCAATCACCTATTTCCGCCCAAAACCGGAAGTTAAAAATATCACCATTTGATAGAGCGCATCTGATTTATAAAGGAAACACTTTGAATTTTTGAAAATAACCTGTTCTCTAGATTATAAATGGGTGGTACGGGTGGTCTGGGACTCCCCGTATATTTACTTACAGAAAATTTCGCGATCTATATATTTAGTATTAAAATAATAAATTACATCGTTTTTCGACAAGAAATAAAAATCATTTTGATTTTTTAAATATTATAATTTAAATATTTGATTTCATAATGTAATAGCAGACGTCAAGACGAATTCAACGACCTACTACATTATGACCTCCAACCCATAAATAATGCCAAAATTGTTTTTTCCGACTTTTCAGACCAAATTCCTCACTGTGCGGTGTGCGATTATGAGCGGCAAAGATGCAACACGAGTGCCTTTATATCCACTTTCCAAGATGTAGTGGCCAGTGACGCCAGATCAGTCAAATTGAAATGGCAGATCGGGTCCATAGGTTATTTGAAAAAGGTAACAAATCAACATTTGAAAGAATTAATTATTTAAAATACTTCACCATTTTTATTTTAGATCAAATAAATTATTTTCGTATCATTTCTTATTTTCATTAGTTTAACCCTTTGCCTTACAATTTAATTTCAAGGCTTCAGATTAAAACATACTATATTATTTCACAAATGGAAAATAAAACAATTTGCATTGATTCAAGATCAATGTACGTTCATACAATGTTTAGGTTTAGGTGTGAGTGGATAATCAAGTTTGGCATACTAAACCCATGGCGTCTCTGCGACATCATTTTCAAGCAAGGGAATATATGATCGAATAAAATAATAAATAATTTCACTTGAAGAAGAGGTGAGTTCACATGAAAAACTATTCGAGAATAGTTATCGAGATAATACGTATCTCGTTAACTATTAGATCTAAGACGTATGAAGGTCACAAAAAGTAGGTCATTCCATTTAAAGAAATCTTAAAAAGATCATTAAAGATCTTGAAATCTTCGAAACGTCTTCGCGCGCACAAGAAGGGTTTACATCACAATATTTCCCCCTCTATAGCACGCAATTTTTGTATATATCATTTTTTCATATTATTACAAGTAACAGAGATATTTCAGATGGACAGAGTTATTGCCCCACCCTGTAGTATATTAAATTAAAGGAATGGTCGTGGATCTAGACTTCAAAGAGACAGAAGCAGACGTAAGAGAGTTCCTCGGCGAAAGGAAAGAGGAAGTCGCCGGCAGTCGATCAACATTCGAGTACCGGGAATCCGTCGCACCAACCCCTGGGAAATCGCTTTAAACCTTTTAAATTCGAAACCCCCGAAAAAGAGGCGAGTCCTCGAAGAGCATTGAACAGTGGCGGCAACACACCCCTAGGTTAGTATACACTGGTTCCTGGTTGCCGGTTCCACGGCACATAAATATATCGTGCACGGAAGAGGGAAATCTGTTTAAAATATGTTCTCTCTCTCGCCATTTCGCCATGGTCGTTTGCCACGGGGAATAGCTAAATGCTTTTTGCGAGAAGCCATTTAAATCTTTACCTTTCGTCCTGTATATCCTTCTCCCTCCGTCCGTCCATTTGTCTTTTCCTCTTTTCTCCGATTTTCCCCCGTCTTTATTCCTTAGTAGCATTTATGGTTGGCCAACGGTACCCAACAGTTGGGAATAACTCGGGATATAGTTACTGTTTTTGCTTACAGATTCCGAACATAGGGCCTACGACCTCAAAGTTTATGACAATTGCCAACGAATATCCAATGTTACGTGCGAAAACACTACATCGGGCCAACCAAAGTTTTCCAACATTTAAATATCGTCTTATAGACGTTAGACACGTTGCTACAACGGAGAACTTGTAAGTTATCCCACCTGACTTTTTGGTCTTCTTATTTATGAATATATACATAGTCGTAATTTGTTACTGTTGCACAATGAACTTTACAGTTAAAGTTGAAGTTGCTCACCAAACTTTACCTCCGGAAACCAAAAATTTATAACTTTTTTTTATGTAATCCTGTAGATTTTGGCAAGAAGATGCTGCTCTGATTCAATCGGCCGCGCATTCGTACCTACCTACATCACCGCATTCCTGCCAGGACCATCTTCTCATCACACCACGATTCACGTTGAATATTGTAATTTTTTGTGAAAAATAAAGAGTATTGCTTACAACAGTTAATGTGTTCTTTTTTCCCTAGCCAGTACATGAATATTCGATAATAGAATTACATTGACATCTTCAACCATTTTTGATAAAGAAACATATTTGAAATTAGACAAAAAATTAAGATTTGCATTAGGAGAATATAGTAAAAGAGGTGCCACAAAAATTTTCGAGCACTTCCTTCAATGTCATATTCTACTAATATAAAACTCAATTTTTGAGGTTTTCGCCAATTTTCGAACGTCCGACTTGTCGTTGAGTTGCACTACTGAATTTTCGAAAATTTTCGACCGTCTGGCTTGTCGTTGAGTTGTACTACTGAATTTCGTGCCACCTCTTCGATATCATGTTCTCCTAATACAAAACTCAATTTTTCGGGGTTTTCGATAAATTTTCGAACGTCCGACTTGTCGTTGAGTTGCACTACTGAATTTTCGAAAATTTTCGACCGTCTGGCTTGTCGTTGAGTTGTACTACTGAATTTCGTGCCACCTCCTTCGATATGATGTTCTCCTAATACTTTCTAAATTTTTCGAGATTTTCGAAAATTTTCGCCAATTTTCGACTGTCCGACATGTCGTTGAGTTACACTACTGAATTTTCGGAAATTTTCGACCGTCTGGCTTGTCGTTGAGTTGTACTACTGAATTTCGTGCCACCTCTTCGATATCATGTTCTCCTAATACAAAACTCAATTTTTCGGGGTTTTCGAAAATTTTCCACAATTTCGGATTTTCACTAGGAGAATATGATATCGACGGAGGTGGCACGAAATTCAGTAGTACAACTCAATGACAAGCCAGACAGTCGAAAATTTTCGAAAATTCAGTAGTGCAACTCAATGACAAGTCAGACGGTCGAAAATTTTTTGAAACCCCCGAAAATTTAGTTTTGTATTAGGAGAACATGTGGCACAAAATTCAGTAGTACATCTCAACGGCAAGCCGTAGAGCCGAAAATTTTTCGAAAATTCTGTAGTACAGTACAAGGACAAGTTGGAAGTTCGGGAAAAATTAGTGGTTAAATGAATATATACGCAGATATCTATTTATTACATTTTCATTTATTCATTGTAGATTCATACATATAATGTTTGTATTTCACATGTATTGTACTCGTATTCTAAACATATATAACTAGATTGTAGACTGGCTCAGAGATACTCGATGCACCGTCAGACTTCTGCTGCAATACGGCAATACTGCGGACTGCAGTCTCAGGAGAGGTACAGAAATTATATTAGTAGATTTAGTAGATGTAGATTTAGTACTGCATTCCTATACTGCTATATCTCGCTTGTGCTATAGCAGGCGATGGATAAGTCTGCTAGCACCATTTGTCGCAAATGCTAGAAACATTATATGTATCATCACTGCAGCCAGATCGGCAAATTGAGGGGAATACAGTTAGCCTCTCTTTGTCATTACCGAATAGGTCACGTGACATTGTGACACATTCATGACAGACGAACCAGGTCACGTGACTGGGCTGTGGCGGAACCGTGGGGATAGTCACCGTCGAGGAGTAGGGGATGGTAAAATGAGGGAATGGAGGAACAATGGCGTTGTAGAAGGGGTAAAATAGAATGGGAGACAAGTCTTGTACTGGCAACACTGCATACCAGGCATGAGATTGAACTGCTCGATCCGAATAATATCAGAATAATATGTTAGCGGAGACAGTTGGCCGTTCGTATTATACGTAATAGTTGCGCAGGCCCTACGATCGTTGACCCACTTGTAAAGAAGGGTGACAATTCTAATTGTTGGCCAACCAATACTGCAACAAAGGCTCATCAAAATGCCAACAATAATTGCTGCGAGGGCTGCTTTGATTCTGCGGCCAGCCTCTCAAAAGGATCATCGTCAAGTCTCGTGTTCATCTGCGCGGTCTCGTTACTTCTCGAAGATAGGTCACGTCGCATCGGTGGTGAATTCTAATTTGGGAAATTCATATAAATATAGGAGCTACCTAACCTTGTCCTTGAGTTGCAACGAGGTTCTTGTTTATCACACTATAACCGTTCAATTTCGTAAGAGAAATTTCAAAATTATGTACTCGCATTTATAAACGCAAGCCTGACGACGTTTATTATTCACCTACAGGGTATTTCACCTAGCTTGACCATCTGAAATATCGCGCTTATTTCAAACGATAGGAGAAAGGTCAGAGGAAAAATGTGTTGAAGCAAGTTGTTACTGCGACTTGGGGCACATTGTTCTGTAACAATTTGCCCCGTCGCAAATGTATGCAATTGTATATGTATTGTATAATTCTTGTTGCGTGTTTTAGTTTTAAAAGAACCGTGAGGAACTTCAATATCTGTCACATGACCTTGTCGAGATTTATTAAAAAACTAAAAGATGGAGAAGAGGTTACAATAGGATACAGAAAAAAAGAGATTCGTCTTTAATGAGACGAACATAATGTTTGAGTTAAAACTAAATAAATCAATATTATTTACACAACCCAGAACGGGACAAAAAGTCCCGCTTCGCCTAATGACAAATAAATGAAAAATGATAAAAAATCCTATTACAATATTTGAATTTTAAGATTTGAATGTTAAAATATCATAAATTTAACAATAAATTACTTGTTAAAGATGAGAATATCTATACTACTCGTATTTCTACGTCATTTTATATGTTTCTTCAAAATCGGAGCTTATTACCTTGGCCTCTCCTAATTGGAGAGACGGAACAAGGTAGGTTCATGTTTATCATCAATTCTGCTTATTCAATCTAGCCTGGAAGAACTTTCAGGCTGCGCTGTGCGTCGACGATATATCTTTGAAGTATCTGCAAACATTCTCGCATCGCACGGAGTAGAGGCAAACGTGGCTTAAAACGCCACCAGGAGCAGACGTTTCCTTCTTCGCCTGCTGTATCCCGACTTCCGCGCGTCGCGTCGGATCCTTTTTCCGTTTTTTCTTTTTCCTTTCTCTCTCTCTCTCCACCTCTTTTTCTTGCTCGCGCGTTTTATCGAGATTGGCCGCGACCACCCGTCTGCCGTTTCTGAAGTCCCTCAGGAAATGGGGATTCGGATGCAACCGTATAACGGATCCACCGGAAAAATTCGCGAGGCTGAGGTACACGGCTCGTGTACACAACCGTTCGGCCGATCCTCCGTTCTTTCTCCTATCGACTCGTCCTTGTCCGCCTATCGTCAGAGAACTCGTCTCCTTCTCGCGCGTACAAGGAACGCCACCGCGACTTCTGCATGCGGAAAAATAACACTGCCTGCTGTTTCCCGCAAATTGTAAACGTCAGTGCCCAGGGGAGCTGCGGAGAGAAGATAGCCTAGGTATTTTAGCGGGAAACGCGAGAGAGCGAAGTTTCGCTCGGTTCCAGTTATTAATCGCCTAAGCGCGATCCAACCGCTCCTCCAAGAGAGTGAATTCATGGGTACAAGGCACATTCACTTCGTTCCTTTCAAACCTGAAATTTCGCGCATTGTGTGCTTAAAGTTTTTTGATGGGACGCTTTATTGTTGTCGGTTATACGGCGCAGCAGCGTTTAGCACTCGGAGGGACGACATCCAGCGGTAAAACAATCCAGCGGTAAAACAATCCAGCTGTCAAACAATGCCGCATGTGTGTATATGTATATATCATCTCCGTCAATTCCATCATCCGCGCTGAAATTTTTCAAACTATTAAAATCACAGGTTGAAAACAACAGTGAGTTCAAGATTTTTCTGGAAAAAGTCGAGTAAAAATTAATCTTTATTCAAATAGAAGCCAGGTATCATTAAATATGAAACAAATTTCTCGAGAAATGAAGTGATTACAAAATTCTTATTTCTTCTGATTACGGATAACGATTATGAATAGCACACATTTTTATGCAAAATAAAAATCAATCTTCAATGGCTTCGTTAAGTTGTAAGAAATGTATCGACACTCTTAAATCATACAAATCATACAGACAGACACCCATTATTGCCATAAATGCATACAATCTACAGTCTAATTATGAATAATTAAAATTTTTTAGCTACCGAATTTTGGTAATTATTATTACCGGTAATTTTGATTACCAGTGACCAATGCAAATTTTTTTGGTTAGATTATAATTAAAAATGTATTAATTGCAATAATAACATAAAATCTATAATCTATATGTTTTTTCGTATTATCAATGAATACTACCATCAATAATGTTAATACAATTAACAATGCTCTAATAAAATTGTGGTCATCGATAATGATTATTCGTAACTAAAATATTTTAAATAAAGATATTACATTTACAATAAGTTTTAAAATTTGTCTTATAACAGTTATGGTGAATAGTTAAAGCCAATGAAATCATCCAAAATATTAAAATCCTCTGAAAAACTATTGTACTGCTTCTAAAGTTGTACATAGTGTGCGAACATTCTAATTTTGATCAAAACATTACGTATATGCAAAATTCATTTTAGAGATCATTTCATAATGATAAATTTCATAATTTCAAATGAGGAAAATGATTGAAAAATGAGGGAAAAGTATTTTCACTGACTAAAGATATAAAAGCTATAATAATAATAAATATAATATAATATACTATAATAAATGTACAAGCTTGTAGATATAAAAAATTGAGCAAAAGTATAATTATTTTTAATATACAGCCAGCCCTCCTGTGACATGATTATGTAAAAGAATGTTAAAAATAGTGCAAATCGACTTACTCAATAGACTAATTAAATAGACTTTCATTTTTAAGTCTTCACCAGTTTCGCTAGCATTACAGTCATCCATCTTACACAAGATTGACGGACGTACTCATACTGGCAGTTTTCTAGAAGGATATAACCTACCCCAAACATTCCCAGGACTGAGAGCTGTACACTGGTGTGAGTTGCCGAGCCGTGAAGCCCTGAAATCAGTCAATAGACCACGTTTACTCGAGCATACGTTAAGAAAAATGGTGGCAAGCATGCGATTCTCGTGAAACGTAACATTTTCTCTGGACACAACAGGTGTCCTAATAAGGGAGTATACGCAGGCCACAGTCAGACGACGCGAAGAGAGCTTGCAATGTCGTCGGCGAGGTAAATGAAAACAGAATTCATGAGGACGGTATGGAAGACTCGTTGCTCCGTTGCAGAAAGGAGGCTAAGCGCCACTGTCCGTGAATTCGTTGTCGTCGGATTAATGAAAAAAAAGTGGTACGATCGCTTCGCGAAGACCGTTGCGACACAATTGTGCACGTCGGCCTTAATACCGTCGGCATTTTATGCGACGACGTTTCTGACGAAACCGGCTACGGCATTCCCCGATGTTTTCTTTCACGTTCCATTCTGTTCAGCATTTATCGATATAAAACACAGGTAGCGCGCGCGGCCCGGTCTCGTTTCTCACGTTCCGCGGTATTCTATCGTTATTCCTGTTGAATAACTGGCACAGTCCATACAAAGTGTCGAACAGCGTCCGATATGAATAGAGGGAGCCTCGTAAATCGGGACACTCGATACCGTGATATTTACTTTAAATCAGGAAGGCTACGGGGCTCGCGTAATGGCGTATAAAGGATCGAGTGGCGATTCGAGATCTCTCGTTTGATCTCCCTGCACGGTGCGCCGTCATCCCCGTGGAATCGAGCTACCCCGTCGGCTCCTTGTCAACAGCCATTGTAAGTAAATCGGTCACTTCGCCGCTCATAAATGAAAGGAAGAGACGAGGTAGGGCGCGTGCAGCGGTGACAGGGACACCGGCGCAGTGCGACAAGGACAAAAGAACCCTGGAACGGTACGACCACGAAGAACCAACCGTTTTGGCCTTCCCCGAAACCGATGTCCGGTCAGCACCCTTGATTCGAACGTTGCCCTCCCCGTGTACAGGACTTTTATGGCGCATAAATATCAAGAGCTCTCCATGATATCCCTACTGTATTATCAGAGATGCTTACTGCCCAGCCGCGGCGGGGTGAACATCGGAACTGTTATTCCGAGCAATTCTATATCGCCCGGCGCACACCTATCGCTCGAATGTCGGCGATTCGAAACACAACCCGAGCTGCATTGGAGACCCGCCAATTCTCCAGCGCTGCGCGACGAATCGCGACTGTGCTCGCGCCCAAATTCAATCTGCTAAGGCGATACGAGCAACCCGAGCCGACCAAAACGACTGCTTTCTGTCTAGCATACCGAAAAATTGTAATTCCTTCGGGTTAAATTGCTCGCGATAGGACATCCTGATTGTCTCCAAACTTGTACGGTAAATCCTATGACCACGAAAGTCTTAACAACATTGAATGGTTTCTTGCAAATGCTCGACTCTGATCAAGTAGATACTAACCAGATTTCTAATTGGATTTCTATGCATTTATAGCATTTTTAAATTTGTGAAATAGGTGTGAGAACATATTCATATTTATCAAATTTTGGACACTTCTATCCATCTTTTTTTTTGTTTATACAACGAAATACATTTTTGCTGTATTCTATTTTTTATAAAATAATCATGATTTATAAAACATCCTCAGAAAGTGTCTTACTCGGGGGTTGTTTTAAGGTTCAGAAATACTTCGAAGGTGTGGAGTATCATTTTATTCGAAGCTTCGTTTTTAAGAAAATTAATTTGAAATAGCAACTTACATACGCTTCACTACCATTCAATTTTATCCTCTTCAAAGTTTTATATGAACTATTTGATCACAACTATTTGGTATATAAAATTTCAACCCTTACAGTGACATGAAAAAATTGACAATGTGTAAAATAGACTTAGCCTACTGTGAAATTCTATTATCAGATTCGAGAGATTTCTCCTCAAAAACAGATTCAACGGAACCACCGCACAGTAACATTTCATTATGATATTAAAAATATATTTTGTAGATGATTAACTACTATTCAGCTTTTGTTCGAAACATTTTTTCCAACATCATCGGGAAGCCTTGAAAAATCGTAATAATGGAGTGCTTCCGCCGAAAAGCTGGAAAAAATTATGTGTTACTATTAGTGTAATACTACATATGTATATAGATCACGAAACTTTTTAACAAGTAAATATATATTTTAAGAAATTTCTAATTTTTTACTATTAATTTTCATCAGGAAACACACGCTGCGACTGTAAATGCTCATTCCTACTTAAATTAGTTATAAATCTTCAATCTGTGCAAATCTGGGACTAAATAATTCCTTTTACACTATGATCACAAACCTTTATCGAATTTAATGGCACCAGAAAGAACACCGGGTATTATTCAATAGTATAACAAAATCGTCGATGAAGTTCTATAATATTAATAAAATTTACAGAATGATTGATTGTGTCTTGCGTCCAAATATTAATAACTATACTAGTTTAGATGATAATGAAATGAAATCTGTGTGAAAGTGCTCTGTATACCTCCTTGAAAAGCTTCTGACAATGTGTGTAAATTTACACAATTTCAACAACACTTGAAAATCGTTAATGAATGAACGTTGTTTCAGAGAGTGTTTAAGAACGCAAAGCGTGCTATAAAATCTCTTGGCTTTCGTACATCACGGGTGTAAAAATAAAAAAAAACGATACTAAAGCCTTATTCCTTAGACTTACACCTTTAACTACGTCGGACACCAAAAATTTTACGGCTCACGTAAAATTTTGAAACCGACTTTTTCCCGACTTTTCGGGCGAAATACCCAACTGTGCGCCGCAGAGCTTCCAAACTTTGATCACCCTAATCGACGATTGAAGGACCCTTGCCTCGAAATTCTGACAGAGCCTCGGAATCGTTGCTTAACCCATCGACAACCCTTAACGCGTTGCGATTCTGACGAGACCGATTCCTTCGAATAAAGAGGGTGGAGAGGTGAAGAGAGGGGGCCGCCCTTTAACCATTCCCATCCTGCGCGTATATCGAGTATAAGAAATTCACTGAGTCGAGAGGGAGATCGCATATTGTCAGACCATCAGCGCCCCTCGTCTTGGCCTGTCTCCCTTCCGCACCACCTCCCTATGACCAGCAGCCTCTTCGGCTCGAAACATTGCCGGGCCGGGGTGGAGAGGGTGGGTATATCGCCCCTATCTGTATCCGTGTATGGTTCCAATAAAACGGGAACCACTCACAGCTTTTGTGTCGGATACAGTGGCGGCGTTAGCGAAGGGTGGGAGGCGCAGGGTTTCGGGAGGACAGGGGGTAAGGGGCGCTAGTGGTTGTTATCGGCCATCAGGTTTTATATCCACGCAAACGGAGGGTGGGGTTTCGAGGGTGGGCCGTCGAGGCGGCGAGGCCGGGGGACGGTCAAACGATACTGGATACCGCGTGTTTCACAAAGATTCTATGAAGATTGCCCGGGATTTTATTACGGGAGAAATGTCGGTTAATAAAAATGAATACGGCGGAGGGTGAGCGGAAGCGGCGAACCGATTCGACTTTTACTCCCGATACACCTCCGCCCTCCCGCATCCTCTTCCTGGTTACTCGGCGTCGCTTCGGTTCTCTACTGCCGACGCGACGATTCGAAGCTTCGATCTCGCGCCCGCCGCGTAAACCTCGTCGTTTAGATCAGCCGAAGCCGCTTGAAAAAGCTGCGTCTCCGGCTCCGCCCCCACGGAGACGCGTTTATCTTCCGCCCTCCCCCCTTCGGATCGTGAGTCACCGATCCGAGGGAGATCCTTCGCGAGATTGAAGGTGTAAAATTGTTATCGAACCGAGCTGGAACCTATCGGCTAGATTCTTTTCCGGATAACAAGCCGCCTTTTATTATTTCGCCTGAACTTTACACCTCCAGGGAACTATCTTATGATAGGCAGCGTAAGGTGTTCTAAACTTGGAAAGGTTCACCGATGTTTGTACGCAACATTTACACTCAACACCTGATGCATCTCTGCACAACACCTGTCCCAGCACTCGATCCGTTACCGATATCTGTGTATGTGTGTCGTAGTCGAAAGGTTAGTTAGATCGTCTCAACGATCTCACAGAAGAGCTCCTAAGTTACAAACTGTTTATTGTAAGTTTATTAGTTGAACTTTGAAATATAACAATATACTTTTCGTCTTCTTGTTTGTTCCGCGAAACAACGATGCTACAGTCAAATCGCTTCAGACCCTGCTTCTAATCCGATTTTTCGATCGTATTGTACATAAAGCCGGCTACACACGATCCGGTAAGTCTGTTATTTTTCATGGATTAATTGACTATGGCATCGAGAAACGACGTCTTAGCAGAGTCGCCAGTATAACCCCTTGCACTCGGAGCTTTTTTAACTCGAAAATTAAACATTTCTTCCGATTGATATAATACCTTTTACAATGCCTAAATGTTTATAGTAATTGATTCGATACCGACATATTTACTAATGCAAACAATATTTTGAATAATGGTACAGCAATTTTTAGTGGCCTCTCTCTCAGAGTCACCAGAGTGCTAAAGGTTAAAACTTGTGTCCCCACTGTACCTTCCCTGTCTATGACCAGTCACATGACTCCCCTCAATTCTAGCTAGTCCTAATAGCTACAAAAAAGGTGTGTCAACCCATTAATCCAAAATATTGTTTGCATTATTAAATATGTTGGGATCTAACCAATTACTAAACATTTAAGTATTTTGTATGAAATATTATATCAATTTCATATCCATCAAATGAAAAAAAGTCATATTGTATGTAGAATGGAATTAT
The DNA here is from genome assembly GCA_933228785.1 of Lasioglossum pauxillum. Taxonomy (NCBI): domain Eukaryota; kingdom Metazoa; phylum Arthropoda; class Insecta; order Hymenoptera; family Halictidae; genus Lasioglossum; species Lasioglossum pauxillum. Next base: position 41,528,424 of record OW121699.1, read on the forward strand.
TCTAGGTCGGCAAAAATGTTTAATTTTCGAGTTGACATCGCTCCGAGTGCGAAGGGTTAATTGCTACAAATCCTATAACCTTGATTCGAAACATTTTCGCTTATTGTTTAAAATAACGAAGAACGTGGACAGAGTTCACGGGACACACTGTATCTCTCTTTTTCTTCGATTGAACGAAGCACGATAAGAAGAGACTTCCAATTGAATTAATTGACCGGAGATGTTCACCGTATAATCGCAGGAACTTCTCGACTTGATTGAAAACACGCGTGTAGTTCGAAGTGCCGAACAGTATCACACGAACAGCAGTATCGCTTTCTCCCGCGGGCCCGGATCCCCATCGGCCCCATCCGGCGCAACGCCCAGAACACCCGAAGACAACAGATGCAATTCACGGTTGGGCCACGGGTAACGCGATCCGTCGCCAACCGTGTTCCAAGTGCTAATTCATGCGGACTCCGGGAAAGACGATGCATCGATCCGGGATCAATAGGGACCTGTCTGCAAGTCTTCAAGCAGAAAATCGAATGGAACGCGTCTCGATACGCGCGGCGCGGCGTCTCGCCGCCACCATGGCAGATGCAGATAAAGAGCGACTCGTGTGGCGGTCGTAGGGGGTCGAAGCTGTTTCGTCTTTCGTCTTCCTCTCCTTTCCAGTGTTTTTCTTTTCGGCGAAACTGAACAATTCACCCCCACCTTAAACGGAAAATTCGTCTTCGTTCGTCGGCTCGTACGACGTTGTCAACGACCGAGTCTCATCCAATTTTTCAGGAGCGCGCAACGAACGGAGCCGGTTAATCCAGCGGAATCTCGCTGATGCGGCTCCTAACTAGAGACACCGACGAATTTCACCAGCGATAGCTCACCGTCGAACTATTTGTCGTTTCTCGAACCGATGCGACAGGCCAACGGGGAGAGTCCTGCGGGGAGAGGGGGCCAGGAGAAAAAGAGGAAAAGGAGGAGCAGAGAAGGGACAAGTCGTTTCTTGTTTGCTCGATCCCACCCGCGTCGGGGTCAAAGGCGAATCGACTGCCGTATCATTTGTAACAATAAAGGTGGGAGTCCCTATGTCTAGACCTCTGGCTCTCGTTCTGTGACGCGATACGCAACCGAAGACCGATGACCCTTTTCCGAGAGATACCGTCATGTCGGTCCGATATCGTTTCGTATGCAATGGGATTGAATAATAGGACCCAAGGCATTTTTATCAACGCACAATAGGAGTCGAGTCGGCGTCCGACTCGCTGCTCCGCTAGTGACTGATGTCTACACCAATTTATTTCTCCGACGTCGCTGTATTTTCGGGCACGAAAACCGTTCCGTGCTCCGCCACGATGTTCCCGTGATTGTCCTAAATAAATAAGTCCCGCCCCTGAGGTCAACAAAGATATTTCATCCCCATCAGTTTTTCCTGCATCGGTGTAAGCACCGAGGTTGACTTTATTATGATTTCGAGCGGGATCCGTCACCGGCGATTGTCTCCACTATTTATTGAAGCTATCCATTTCCTCACTAATTCGGACGACGTCTTATGAACGGCTGGAGAACGCTTTGCTTATGACAAAGCGACACTCCTTATTCTCTTTCTTTATTTCTTTCGGTCTCCTCGCTCTCGTCAACGATGCCAGACGGCTTTCGTCATTCGCGCGCTCGTTTTCAAAGGGTCGTCGTCCCGACTTCACAGTTAAGCGATCAGGGAAGCGCACAAGAAGGCTCGAGGCGACTATCACAATGGGCCCTGACGTATGAACGACATAAGTCAGTCCGCCGAAAGACGAGCGGAAACTTTGTCTCACGGCTGACAAAGAAACTGGGATGGTCCCGGGACCGATTCGTCGGACAATTCAACGAAGGATCCACCGGCGGATTCGTCACGGAATCGGCCCAAGTTTTGGAAACATTCCAGACCCGGGACCAAAAGTCAGGGCGCGTGTCTCAATATTTTCTACCGAGACGAACGCTTTTCACAGTCTAAGCAAGACGTATAGTGTCGCCCTTTGTTACGGCGAACCGACACCGGAACGGTTTGGCCTACTTTCAGGTGCTCCTTCAGCCCTGCCGTCTGCCGCCGCGACGCGGTGCGGCGGCGTCTCTATTATCCACAATCGCGAAACACGCCAACCCCTCGAGCGTTCTTAAAAAAAGAGCATGCTTAATTGTTACCCTCACAACTGGGATCAAACACGCCGGTGGGAATCGACGTTTTGTCACACGTTCTTCCGCTTTCTGTAACTGCTTTGCGACGCACAGTGGGCTATTTTTTCCACGATGCAGCTCAAGCTGGGCAAAATTCGATTTTGATAATGATCCGATGTATAAAATCACATTAGAATTCGATAGCAGAATGTCCATTTAGCCAGGAACTATAAAAATTATTACAAAATGTAATATATAATGATATATTAATAGCATGCTCCGCAAAACACTTCTACTTGGATGTCTGATATTCTTCCTTTTTAATACAAGAACCGTTTTTTTTAACATGCCGTATGTTTTTAAAAGAAAAGATTAGAACATTTAACACTAAACCTACCGAGCACTAAAAGCGATGCAAATGTTTCAGCTTCCAAAAATGACGAAATAACTATTTATTTAGATTTCGCGCAATTTTTATTACAATATGTGCTTGGATAAAGCAATTTATCATTTTCCATGCAAGTAACTTCATCATTTCAATAATTGTAAGATGAAAAATATAAAACCGGTCATTTGACCGGCAGTGGTAGGTTTAGTTTTAACGTGATCACCTCAATTATTTTCGTTATTATCGAATCAATAAAAATGTTGTTTGTCATAGATGATACGTTTCCGAAGGATCTTCAAGGTGATGAAATTTGATTTTTCTGTCTCTTTTTCAAGAAGGCTTTCAGGGTCATCAATTTTTCTTATATAGAACACTATAATCTTGTTACACGTCAGTTAGTAGACATCGAAATGAATTGAACGAGCTCAAACCAGTATTTTTTTATTGAAAAATTTCAGGCAGAATATATAACCTTGAACGAACTGGTTGACATGCGATATCGCTATAATATGTTTCAGCAGAGTGAAAAAAGAGAAAAAGGTGAAGGTAATCACCTTGAAGAACTTTCGAAACCATATCATCTCTGACGAAAAAATGTTTATCGTTCCACTATAATAATGAAAATAATTGCAATGGTCCACCTGGTATTATTCTTCCACATATACACTTCTGATTTGAACACATTCAACATTTTTCAAGCACGAGTATCGCCTTCGTACGTTAAGCTATGCTGTTCAGAAAATAACTCATCCAAAGGTCATTTGAAGGTCAACATATTCTACACGCTTGTGAATTTCATTTTATTTCATTGAATATAACGTTGCACTAATTAAAATACGTCTTACCATTTGAAAAAACAACCGCCTCCAGGAAAATGAATTTAAGAAAACATTTTTATCACAACAATTGCCTTATTCATGAAAACATTCCTTCCTTCGCATGTTTTGTCGTGTCATGAAAAATAACGCAGATATTTGAGCTGACAATTGAATGGGTGTCTGGAAGAAGGGTCTATGCCAGATTTTAAAAATTTTATAGGAGCGCAATTTTGAACTCAAATGTGAATTGCAATAATAAAAAACAGCTAGAAATGACGTAGACCTTTCTTCCATTGAAAGAAGACTGAAAACTGAAAGACTTTTTTTAACGGTTTGTTTTATTAGCCCCTTGCTGCATTTTCTTTACTGTTACAGTGATTCAAACGACTTTAAATGGCTACATTTATTATATTTTAATGCTTAAGAAGAAACACATAACATTCATATTTGTTAAACTTTGTTAAAATCTTCATGGCGACTCTGACTCGTTAAAATACGGCAAGAAGTTAAATGTTAAAAGCGAACAATAGATTCTTATAATTACGCTCCTATAAAGTTTCAAAAGCCTGACATAGACCCTTCTTCCAGAGACCCATTCAATTAGGTAAAGATCTCTGGCGAAATACTGTGAGGCATACTCGCAAAACTGCTTCAATTGACAGCTGCTTCAAGTATTTTCTTACTTTGCGCGAGACAGCATGAGCCATCAGTTATTGCGAGGCAAGCACGGCATTAGATCTATTACCAAGAGACTGTCATGTACACGATAGCCGTCCAAATGTAGCGAACAATAGACTGCAAGGCAGCTTTGATGTCGTCAAGAAATCGGCAACCCTCGACTCGCCTCGCCCCGCCCCGCGGCGGCAGTTCTACCGCGAAGCACGAAGCAGACATCGCGAGGCAATATTCGCAGCCTCGGAAATGTTTGTGCATATACATAGCTTAGGAATTTAATAAGCCAACATCACGCACCTGCTCGAAATACAGTAATTTCACAGCGGTTACCTCCCTACGTTTCGCCTGCATCATTGGTCCGACGTTTTTTCATCGGATCGACAAGCAAAAAAGAAAAAGAAAAACATCTGTCGCCGGGTCCGTTCGATTCATCGCAATCACGAACGTTCTTACGTCGAGTCTTACCTGGTAAACCGCAAAATATTCGACTCGTTGGTAGAATAGCGAAGCCGTCAAAGGGTTGCGTACGCGGCCTGGCCATCCGTGCGTCACGTAACGATTAACGAACAAATGGCAGGTAGTTACCAGTAATTGTAATAATTGTAGGCTACGCGAACCGCGTGTCGCTTCTTCATCCTACGCCGCCTTCCAGCGACCTTCTTTCATCGGCTACCCGGATGAAAGAAGACGCCATGTGTCGCATCGTGTTGCCGCCGCGCCGCGCCGGTGGGAAAGCAATTGTAAGAGAAGCGTTTGTGCGTTCTACGGAGGGCCCCCGTTTCGCCATTGTTTTCCGGCACTATCGGGAAACGAAAGGGGGATAGGAGAACAGGGTAAATCGCAGTTTAGATTCCTAACCTGTCATTAAGCCACTTCCCTTAATGGGCTCTTGATTTCCGCCACAGACTGGAAGACACTGGCCACTAGAACCGTGAGAAAATGCAATATTTCGCAAGACTAGAAACCACCCTGAAGACGACGCGAACGATCGCGTGTACGCTCGCTTGTTTTCCCTCCCCATCCCGGTGGAATTCTTTGGTGCCACCTCTACCGTGTAAAACACGAGAAAATGAATAAATTTACACCTGTTCTGCTACTGGAAGCGGCTTCACGGTGGATAACTCGTCTGAATAGTTTGAAACATTTCGAGACATCGTGCGCGCACCGTCTCAATTGTCTCTCCATGCCGATGATACTCGTTATAGTGAGCTCGGGCGAAGTCTCTAACTTGTACGAATAAAACCGACTCGAAAGGGATGGGACACGCGGGTCCATAAAACCGTGGAAACCCTTCTTCGTCCCGCCTTTTATTGGCAATAAATATTTTTAAAGTTGCCCGGGACGATAACAAATAAATATGTTGATCGTAAAAACTGTTTCATTTTCTACGGTCGAGTAGCTGTTCGCCGAGCCGAGCCCCACGGAATTCCCGGTGATTCGAAGAACTCGCGTGCGATCGACGAGTACGAGCGAGAGCTAGCACGAGAAAAAATCTCTTCTACGAGGAAGAAAATTCCTGCAACCGGCGTGCGGGGCATAATAGCTAGTTAGGGTTCATTGTATCGGTAACTCGTGTACCGAACGCTCTGATATGCATGACAATGCCCGTCTCGGGGCGCTGGCGTGCTTTTTAGTGACGCTTTTTACGCTGCATTCCGCCACGCCGTTAACGCGATGTAATTCTTTTAAACGGCCGTCAGATCGAGACCGAGAATCCGATCTTTAGTCAAGGCACATCCGTCATTTCGGCGACGTCAGAAATTAGTGGCACACCGCTGGATATTAGGGCCAGAGTGACGCATCGGCGCACAATGGGGTATTTGCCCCGAAAAGTCGGAAAAACTATTTTAGCGTTATTTATGGGCGCATGGTGATAATATGCAGTAGGTTGTTGAAGTGGTCTTAACGTCAGCTTTGATATTATGCAATCAAAAATGCAAAAAATCAAAATGATTTTTATTCTTTTGTCGAACAAATTTTTTTTCGAAATTTTATATATAGAAGTTTGCAGATGTTCGAATACTGTTCAACTTTTGTTTCAAACATTTTTTCCTCAAATTATCGGAAATCCTTGAAAAATCGTCATAATGGAATGCTTCCACCGAAAAGCTGGCGAAAAATTATTTTTTCATCTGAATTATGTTGAAATGAAATATTTTTGGAAATTTTAAAATTAGTAATATCAATTTTCATCAGGAAACACACACTGCGACCGTTGATGCTCATTTCTATCTATGCAAATCTGGAACTAATTTTTTTGCAGGATGATCACAAACATTCATCAAATGTAATGATACCAGAAATAGCATCGGGTATTACTGAATAGTACAACAAAATAGTACAACAAAATTGTCAATGAAGTTGAATAATCTTAAAAAAACTTACGTTAATCTACGTCAATAGTGGCACACTTTTTAAAGAACTTTTTAATATCGGACTATACGACTTGGATTTTTTCTTAGAAATTGGAACAATTAGTTTAGTACATAACGTGAAAAAAATATAATGAAAAATTACAATTGGTCGGATTTCCAGAGAAAATACTAAAAGTTGTGGTTTACAATACAATTTGGAAAATACATTTTGTAGATCTTTGTCAATTATATATATTCTGAAAATTTAACGAATAATGATTTTATTTGAGAACATAATGGCTTTATTACTTGTAAGTCATACGAGTAATTTACCATCTGAATGCACAGGAATTTTATTTTAAGATGAATTCATAGGTTTAAGCATTTTCTCTTCACTGTATTGCACCTCTTTATCATTGTACAGTAAAACCTCGGTAGTTGCACTCTCGATACTTGCATTTCGTCAATACGCAGCGGCGACAGTTACAAAAAACACGTGGCACGCGATACACAATAAGAGAAGCGAGGACGCGACCGTTATCTCGATAGTTGCAGGAAGCGGGTTTCGTGCAACTACCGAGGTTCTACTGTACTAATTTGACACAGAGAGCAAAATAACATTTTGAAATAGTGTTACACATATGAAATTGTGAACATGAAATATGCTTACCGTCCACGACGACTTTTTCAACATGTTTTGTCCACAGAGAGTTCAAAATCTCATCAATCCGACGCTCTTAACGTAATACCCTCTTTTCCCATTATTCCGGTTTTCCATCAGTGTTCCCCGGGCTGATTGACGTTTATCGACGATAACAACGCCCCAGGTCGGGAAGTAAAGACGCGACGAGCACAGCTGGAAATCACCGAGGCATTTTTTACGTCCGAGGTCTATCGATAATTCGTGGAACATGCAAAAGATATTCGTCGCGGTCCCCCGTAACTGTTTTTTTTCTGACTTTGTAGCTAGTGTAAACTTGCACAATGTCCGCCTGGACGTTTCGACTTTTAGAACCGTGACGTCCGGTATCCCTTCGGTTGTTATTATTACCTCGAGAAAGATCTCACATCTCCCGGAGTATGGCGACAGCCGAGAAACAGTATTTTGGCTACAAAGGTCCGTCACGGCCGCTAAGACTTTTATGGCCGCCTTAGCGCTTCCATAATGGCCCCTTGACCGCGCCTTAAGCCGCCAAGTTGCACAAAGTTGCCCAAAGTTCTCTTCACCGCGCGGCACAGCGAAAAGTGTTCCAGAAAGATTCTATAGAGGCTTGGCGTGGATTATCCGCCTTGATGGGCACCGGACGGCCAACAAGAACCCCGTGGCGAAACCCGCGGGCACAGTTTACATCTTTGGACCACCCACGATTGATTGTAGATCACTGCGATTCATTCTGCCCGAAATGGGTCGTAGCTAATTGACCGATTTTAACCGGTGAAAATTTGGAAAGGGCACCGACGCGACGACAACCGCGTTGCGTGACGACTTGTTTTCAGATAGGCCGATTCGGCACGTCTCATTGTCGAGGGAAAACTCGGAGATTCGATGGAGAGCGGCAGAAGTGAAACGCCTTTGTGCCCATAGGAAACAAACAGACTTTTCGTCGCACAGGGGAGTATTTGCCCCGAAAATTTGACCGAAACTATTTTAGCTTTATTTTAAGACTTGCATGGATAGTGTAGTGAGTCATTGGAGTCGTGATACTGTCAGTCAGTGTGTATGTATGTACAGTATTACTTACATTAGCGTTTAAACAGAACCAACCATATGAAACTAGTAAAAATAAACAATTTAATGATTTCGGTGCCACAGGTTTGATCAAATGTTACTCACTAAGCAATTTTGCAATTTAAATCGTTCTCGACGTTTCGATCCAAATGTGGACCATTTTCAAGAGAAATTTTGCGTCTGTAAAATACTGTAAGCTATAGTAATTGTTCAACAAAACCGAGTAATACCAATAAAACTTTGACATACTTGCTAAGTGTAAACGAATTATATAAATTTAATGATGGTACTTTTGAGAAAACTAATTAACTCCATGCCGGTAGACGTTAAACTGAAACCGTTAAGGGGGGTCTATACCGTACTGAAGTAACTAGAAAGGAACTAGAATCTTACTAGATTTTGGGTCTAAACATGGGTTTACGCGCATCGATTTTTTGTCCTTATTTGAGCCGATTTATGGCTGGGTGAGGGCTCATTCTATAGAGGAAGGTTAAATACCGCGCGCTCTGCTATTGATTTAACGAGATTATGTTTATATCTAATAATATGAATGCCCAAAGTAGAGAAAAAATCTAGAAAAATAACCGCAGATTTCAATGTATTTTTCTGTCTCAAAGAGACTTTTTTGACTGATGTGATGAGCAGAGCGCGCCGTGATGAACCTTCCTCTATCAAATGAACTATTGTGTAGCTCAAAATATGCTCGTATAAAGACAAAAAATCGATGCGCGTGATTTCATTCACATAGCAGAGATTTCCCCATATTACGTTCATGAAGACAGAGGTCATCTCTGATGTAGAGCCAATCTAGAGCCAATTTTATTTCAGTTCGTTTAGACGAGATGGTGCCTAGTCAGAAGGACTGTGCAGCGATATTGTGCAACATTTCACTGCTGCACTGCTGTCAATGTGGAATCATAGCAAAACTGACACAGACGAGGTACATATTCTCATCGATGGCACTAATATTAATGCGACCTGCCCTGTATAACGGCATTCGCGACGAGCTGAATAGAATATGGAAATAGCAAGCAACTCCATCTCGTGTTCATTATGCAGTTGCGTGTTTATCAATGTTACCAAACTTTTTTTTCTGCACAGAGGTTGATAACATTGATAAATACCCCAAAATCTGAGGGTATAGATCCCCCTTAAGGAAGAACCAAACGTCAGAACACAGGAACGACGCATATCGAACGATAGCCAATCAGACCACAGAGATCGATGAGTTCTCAAATCAATATTTGGCGGCAATTATGAATCATGCCAGTCCATCAAAGCCACTTCACATGTGCTTATATACCATATAGATGTTATGGTAAATTAATAATTGACATTCAGAATATTTGAACCAAAAAATTACATACAATTGCTCTTGTATGTGAGAACACTACGTGTTCAATTCATGGGTGAAAAACAAATAATGCAACTTACTATGTGGATCTACGATCGACATAAAGGAAAATTCATATGAAACTATGGTTGTTTTTACAATTCTAAACGGAATTATAGATATGTATGATATTTCTTATTGAATGTACAAAGTAAGTAACGCAAACCCGAAGATACGACAAGTATTAAGAATCTAACCATTCATCGTTTTATAATAGTTACACGATGAAAACTTTTACTTATGTATTTCATTAGCAATAATTATCTCTGAAAGACAAGGTTATTTTCAAACTAAAATAATTTCTTCCACCTAGACCGGCAGGATATCACAGAGTGCGACGCGACGTTGAGAAACCTGTTAGGCCTGAACAGAAAACAGTGGAGAAATAAACAATAGTTATCTTCCGATTGAATCAGAGACAAGTGAATCGAAAGCGACAAACGGCAGTATACGAATGCGTCGCGTCGCTTCGAATGCAGAGTTACGTTCACGCGGAAGATCGACCAAGGTCAGAGAGACGACGACGCCAACGACACGACGCGACGTTGACGTTCTCTTGCGAGTCACGACCAGGTGTGAACGTTCGAGCGGTCAACGGAGTAGCCCACGCGTTGCGGGTCGTCTGCATCCGTCGCGTTCGAGATCACCTACGATTCTCTACGACTATCCATGGTTAGTGTCATCGAAAAAGGCAAACGTCGTGGGAACCGTCTGGCGGAATTTCCGCGAGGATCGCGAAAGGCACGAGGAAACGCGTGGCCGGTCTGAAGGAAACGAAACGATGTGTCTCAGTGGGACGACATCCCACGGATAGCGACTAGTTTCATCTCTGGCCTGGTCGGGCCTGGTCGGGCCTGGTCGGGCCTGGCTCGCCATTCATCGATTCCGGTGACGAGCAAAAACACGGTTTCACCTTATAAGCGTCGCCGCCGTCGCGCCGGTATTCTTCGTTGACAGCCGCGACTCTCTAGGTGTGTGCATCTGGTTCTCCTGTCGTGTCCGCCCCCTCGCCGCAATCGCCGCAACGGTTTCTCCTACTTCAAAACTGGCTGGCCGAGGTTTCCCGCGTTTTCTACGTTGATCAATGACTCGAGGTTGCACAGCCTCTCGCTCGGCCGGACCGCGCGTGTGCGTGCCGCGAGTAATCGGCCGCGTGTACACTGTAAATACACACGGACCGGTTCGCCCGCAACGCACACGTGCACCGCCGCCATTGTGACATACGCGATTACCTTGGACTTATACGTGTACGTATAAATACGGACGCGCGTAACGACTCGTGGGCCGGCAGTCATTGTCGACATCGGCAACAAATGTTTCTATTTATTCACCGTATATCACCGCTACATCTTGACCGCGCGATCATTAAAAATCGACTCTCATTAACCTTTCGCGCCACTCCATTATTTATGCCTATGACGATATAATATGTATGCTACGATGCGATTTCTTTACGCGACACCCGGTGCATCGAATGAACTTGCCTCGATTGATAGTCGAAATTTAAACTTTTTGTATGTAGAGTTGAAGTACGGATGGCGTATGTATGTATGTATGTATGTGTATTGTATATTAACCCTTTGCACTCGAAGGCGCCAATAATACTTCTTGTACAATTATTCAAAATATTTATTGCATTATTAAATTTTTATTCAATAAATTACTAAACGTATTTAATATTTTAATGAACTACTGAAAGTATTGTACGAGGTATTATATCAGTTTTGTATCGATAAAAATATTTCAGGCCGGAAGAAAAATTCGGTTTTCGAATTAGAGTAGCTCCGAGTGCAAAGGGTCAACAAACAACTCTATATATAGCTAAATTTACTAATAAAGAATACTTTGCCAAAAAGATAGTAGTTACACATAGAATTATTACTAATAAAAAGAAGGCAGATCATTTGGTTATCCGTGTGCCCAAATACGTTAATAAACCCTTTTTCCTTACAGCTTTTCCTTACATTTTAATTCTAAGGGACTCTTCAATCGTGAATATTTATGGAGACAAATACACATTGACCTAACAAACATTTTATCGCAATGGACATAAATATAGTTCATCCTGATGTGGATATTATTATACAATAATGTGAAAGAATTATTTGATTGATGAAAGAGTTGAATTGCGACTGCGGTCTTGTTGATAGCAAACACTATGACGAGTTAACTCGTCATCCCCAATTAAAAAGTTATCATCGTTCTGTCAATGATATTGTCGTGTGCTGATATACTTGGATTTTAGTATGACAGTGTAACAATTTGTTTATGCTGCTAATATGAAGTAAGTATTGTATTTGCGAGCATGACCGTAAATATAATATAAATCAATGTTTATTGTAGATTATATCTTTATTAGTTATTGCTTTGTTCAATCACAAAGGTTAATTTGTGATGATATAGCTGTGTTTAAAGACAACTTAATCAACAATTAAACCTCATTTATCGATAGGGTATCTTTTAATCCTGTGCCATAAAAAGACGTCTCGGAGAAATATGGTTATTTTTTATTTCCAGCACAAACTAACATACAGTGGGTGTACAAAGTATTCGTACACTTTTTAAAAACTAATAAAATTTGTATAATTGTACCAAACAACCTGATTTTTTATAATCAATTAGAAGCATTAGTTTACGAAATGATATACAAAAAAGATTATCCAAAAATTATAATTTACAAGGTTAAATGCAAAAATAAAAAAGGCATTTTTTAAAACTTTTTTATTTGAGTCCTTAATGAAAATTTAAAATGTATGTTTTGTAGATCTATGTTAGTCATACACATGTTGAAAATTTCATTGAAATCGATTAAGATACACACGAGCTACAAGTGGTTAAAAATTGTGAAAATCGTAGTTTTCCACGACTTATGATCAGTTTCTGCATTAAAATCCACAGAATCGTACATCTTTCGACGCCTGTTGTTTTTTCCTGCGTCAATCGATTTCGATGAAATTTCCAACATGTGTATAAAGAACATGGATCTAGAAAACATATGTTTTAAATTTTCATTAAGGGCCCAAATAAAAAAGTTTCAAAAAATGCCTTTTTTATTTTTACCTGCAGCCTTGTAAATTGTAATTTTTGGAAAATCTTTTTTGCATATCAGTTTGTGACCTAATGCTTCTAATTGATTATAAAAAATCAGGTCGTTAGGTAAAATTACAAAAAAGTTATTAGTTTTTAAAAGGTGTACGAATACTTTGTACACCCACTGTATGTAGTATTTGACATAAAAAGACATCTCAGAGAAATTTGATTATTTTTTTATTTACTTCACAAGAGCTATCTTGAATTGATTCTAAAGCAATAAAAATTATTTTATTTTCCATCGATGCATATTTCGAATAATAAACAAAACGAAAGTATGTTTCAATCGGAAACTTTAGAATTGATTTGTAAAGTAGGGGTTTAACATTGGCAACAGGTACTTCTGTAAGAAATTATTACATACATTTACCTACGATAAAAATTGTACAAAATATCAATGAACATATTTGTACCTAGTGCCATTAAAGCCACTTTCGCATGTTGTCGAGACGACGACGACGACGACGCGACAGCGCGTGATGTTTCCAGGGGGAAATGTCGTCGGCGGGACGAGGGCGCGAAAGGTTAATTAGACCGTCGATTCGTTGGTACGGGTTTAAACGATATTCTTTCGTTTATCACACTGCAGTCAAAGCACAACGTCGGAAACGTATAGCGAAGTATGAAACGGCGATGCGTGCGTGTAACGACCACTGGCGTATTATCGACGTGAATAACGCGTCGTTACGATAAGTGTGTAATTAGATACGCGAATACGAACACCGCAGAAAATGAATCCCGTTTATTAATATCCGTGTGCTCGGTGAAACGCGTGCCTGTTATTTGTGAAGAGGCCATCACGCGACAATAACGCGCAGCCGTTAGGAACATCGTAGATGGAGTCGCGAAAACATAATTACAGTCACTAGTAAACTCCGCTTATTAGAACACGTTTCCCTCTATTTTACATTTTCACTTGTTTCACTTGTTTACACTAATAGGCTTAGTAGATTAGCCCTCTAATGCATTTTCATTAATATTGTACTTTCTGGCTGTAATGAAGTCGTCGCTTTATCACAAAATACAACTACAAACGAAGTTTTCAGTTATTTAGTAACTTCAATCACGTAAGGGCGAAGGGTTACCCTGGGTTGGTCGACAACTCATTTGACCGATACTGTTTTCATTGACGATTTGACCGTGTTAGTGTCGGCCAAACCGTGTCGATGAAGACATTTGTCGACGATTTGACCGTGTAGATGAAAACACAGTGTCGACGAAAGTTGCTGTCGGTCCAATTGTTGATGAAAACATTGTCGGTCAAATGAGTTGTCGACCAACCCAGGGTAACCCAAGGGCGAAATGCCCTGGCAAGCCTGAAAATCTGCGACTTTCACCCTTAAGCTCTCATCTTTAAACATATGTACAGGGTGTAAAAAAAGTAATGGTCATCCGTCCTAGGGGTGAATCTACACCTCTGGATCGGTGGACATTTGTAAGAGAAACTTGCCGCAAAATTGTTTATAACACAGAAAATTAGTGTTAAAGTTTTTTTTTGCATCAACGCATTCTACTCATGGAGAAGAGGAAAAGTTTGAAAGGAGCCATATGTCACAAACAAATAGTTATTGAGATATAAGCTGTTAAAGTTTTTGCAAAATTTGATTGTGTGGAATTATACGAATAGACAAAAGCCTACTACTACAGTCCACACGTCAGTGTCGATGAGACAGAAGATGATCGTGTGCGTGCCGCGAGACAGACGAAATTTAAAGGCGCATTCGTCGTTAGGCTCCTTCAAATTTCGTCTGTCTCGCGGCACGCACACCATCATCTTCTGTCTCATCGACACGGACGTGTGGACTGTAGTAGTAGGCTTTTGTCTATACGTATAATTCCACACAATCAAATTTTGCAAAAACTTTAACAGCTTATATCTCAATAACTATTTGTTTGTGACATATGGCTCCTTTCAAACTTTTCCTCTTCTCCATGAGTAGAATGCGTTGATGCAAAAAAAAACTTTAACACTAATTTTCTGTGTTATAGACAATTTTGCGGCAAGTTTCTCTTACAAATGTCCACCGATCCAGAGGTGTAGATTCACCCCTAGGTCGGATGACCATTACTTTTTTTACACCCTGTACAATATGTAGCTCATTGCAATGCTGACCGATTTCGATGAAATTTTCAGTTTGCATATAAAACGCATTTTTTAAATTATCGTTACAGGCCCAGATAAAAAAGTTGACAAAAAAACATTTTTTAAAATTTTGTATAATTCCTACCAATTGCAATCGTAATAAATTTTTGTTTACTTATTCTCTAGCGAACTAGCCGGTCAAAAATCTTTAAAAATTAAAAAAATTCAAGTCCTTTGGAGCAATTTCTAAAAAGTTATGCGATTTTTAAGGGCGTCCACTTATTATTGCCGCTGACCGTATGTTATTTTTTATGTGTAACCGCAATGTTAATAAAAAAACGTGTTTCCGTTTTATTTCGAGGCTACTGTTTTCTATTGCGGCCCTCGAATTAATTTATAATACTTAATGAGGCCCTTGGTGGTAAAAGAGTTTGACATGCCTGGTCTAAGCATATGCAATTTAATTAGAAGGAGATTTAGGACCTTCAGGGAAAAGAAGATAATGTATTCAAATATACTATTTAATTGAATACATCATTTACAATTACCAAATCGTCTGGATTCAAACGAAAGGGGAAAAACACGTTCCATTAAACAGCTCATCAAGAAACCATCTATGCATTTCTGTTGGTCTGTGAAATTGGGCAACGAAAGTGTGAATTAACGTGCAACGAGCCGAGTCAGATCTATTACGCCGGTTGCTATCATGAATGTAGCACATTCGCTGTGTTTTATTTCGCATAACGAATATCTCGCGTTACTCCGACACGACTAGGTATATTACAGTCGCAGCATTACGCTCGCGTATTACTCCACGTATGTTTATCTACTTAATTCCTACGTGCGCCGGCTGAACCTGTCGAGAGAGAAAGCTGTTTTTCCATACCCGACGATCTCGTCATACCTGCACTCCGCATTCGTTGCGTTATGCGGCCCGCACTGACCTACGCATAAGTCTTACATATGTATACACTGGCTCGGACAGCCTCGTAAGAAACGTATCTTAACACCGAACGCCGGCATACGCGGTGTTCCGATAATATAAAATCATCGGCTCCGTTCGACTCTGCTCGGCCCTCCTCGATCCCGCTCGGCTGCGCACGGCTCCTCACGTGGTTCACGGGGGCCGCAATTAATGCGCCGGACACGCGCGCATACCATTATCCACCGGCGCAATTATCCCCTGGGATTAGATTGCACTTTGTTATCTTGCATTTATACGCGAATCGCCAGCAGCTTATACGATGCTGGATCCATGGGGGAAAAATCGCGATTACACGGCTCGCTGAGTCTGCATTAATTCATGCAAATTCGATCGCGATCCGCGGTCTTCTGCCTCCAGCCAGATACACTCAAGGAAACTACGGCGAGTCGAAATCTTTCGTTCGGGAACTCGACGAGGGTCTACTTAAGGCATAGACTTGTGAAAAGCGGTCGTAACACATTGGCGTAGTTGGGAAACTGGTCTTTCTGGTAAGGAGTTTATCCGCTAATCGAGGAAGACGTCTTAACTCGTTTTCTGCAGTCTGCCATGCCGTTTCAAGACTGCCGATCTTTTTTCTTCGACATGTTAAGCTAGTTGATTGACTCGCCGGTGCTCGTGTTAATCGTATGGTACCCGGGTTTACCGGAGGATTAAACGAATTGGATTATTCGTGATTGCCTTCGACCTTCGACCAACTGAGTAACACGATTATTGCGGATTTTATGCATTTAAGACGAAGATGCAAAACAGTAAAATTATTTCAAGAATTTATAAATACTGCACTATTATTAACTTACAATTAGTGGAATAACTGAGAAAAGGAACTTTAACGATAATAGAGTTTATAGAATGAGACTTCAGTAGAGCTTCTTGACCTAGTGAACATATCAAGCTAATTGTTCTGTTTCCAAAAATATTATGATGTTGCTAATGAAAAAAGGGAATTGCTAATGTGCAAATGAATTTGGTCGAATGTCATAAAACTTTATAGACGAGTTTTCAAGATGTACAGTACCACTTTGTTATTACGTAGACGTGCTCGTAAATTACAAGAATTATTTCCTGGTCATTAATCAGAGATAAGAGAAGTATTATTCATATTGTTCAGCAGTAATACACTTTAAGAGGAAAATGAAACAATGAGCAGTAGGTGTGAAGATCAAAGAGCCATGGATAACCATCGCTCAACTCTTCTACACTCGTTTCATCACGTTGGCATTGTCCGCGTTCAACTTTAACATTCAAATACTTCATACTGCTGCGAGCGATATTGTTAACTGACGATTACACCATTTCTTGAGAATTATTACTGTGTCACAGTTCGCGTATTGAAATCGTAATCTTGTGAACAACTTGTTGATTTCATTCAAGTAGCAACTTGCGAGCAGATTGAATGAATAATCAATATTATACGCGTGACCACCAATCAAAATCAAATATTACTTTAAAAATTTGTTATCCAAATAACAATCATTTTTATAAAATGAAATCAATCCATTTTTTTATAGAACTTTTAAAGCAAAACATTCTTTTATACAGGGTGGTCTACTTAAAGGTAGCCACCTAAATGCAGTTTGACTGATATCGATGGGCCAATACGCTGCAGAGAATTTTATGTCCAAATCATTTTTCGACATTTTCACTCACAGATATCTTTTTCAATATATACTAAACGAACAAATTGTTAGATACATCTGCATAAATTGACAAATTTACATTGAAACAATCAATTTTTAAATGAAAATCTAACTAACTACACTGAATTGTTATTATCTTTAGCAAGTATTTATGTCTGCAAATTGAAAATGTATGTTTAGCAATATTGTAGGCTACGTCACATAAATAATCAATATGTTCTTCGTACAGTGGCGCTAATCATTTATTCATTGACTGTAGGTGTATATTTTCTTTGACTTCTAGAATTAGAAATAAATATGAAATTCTTTTTATATTGTTACTATAAAAATTATTTTTTGTATGAACGCAACCGAAGGAGATAAATATTTATGTGGCTACATTTAGGTGGACGACTCTGTATATGTATAACGTACATTATCGCTAAACAATATTTATATCATTTATTTTTGATAAATAAATATCCAAACCTCTATAAAAATTTTTCATTTTATATAGTTAATCTAAATTGTATATATAATTTTTAATAATTGCTAAACAACTTCTCCATATTAGTCTTTAAGACAAGAAACAAATAAAATATTTTAAATAATTTGCTATTTAAAATTAACACATGAAATAGAATGAAAGTAAAACAACAACAATCATAAAACGTACTGTGGTGTTTTTTAATTCAAATTAGGGTTAATATAATATTATATGATCGAACCTATGCGCCGCAAACATAACCCTAATTTGAATTGAAAAATGTATCGATCGAAAAATAATTTCTTCTTTATCATAATTGGTGTTTTTTGTTTGACTATTTTACCTACGCTGTAATAATGACTGTCGTCATTTTAAATTCCCGCCCCGAAAATTGTTTGTAACATAATATTAATACAGAGAATAATATTTAAAAGTATAAGAACCATTATAATGTTTTGAAACACTAGTTTTCTGAACTTATGGAAATATAGTAGGGCGTCAATTATCCGAATTAATTGGAACCGAGATGTGGTTCGAATAATCGAACAGTTTTAAAATTACTTATATTAAATATACAAGAGTAATTATGAATGTGATATATAATATATTAGTGAAAATACATGTATGTTCGTATACACTACATAGTAATTATAAATATACAGTTAATGGTAACAAAACGTATTTGTTAAGGTAATCTTCAATTTTTTTCCGAACCATCGAAGACTGTCTTTTCGAGATCCCTGATTCGGATAATCGAGGTTCGGATAATAGACGCTCTACTGTAGGTACAAAAATAAATCGATGAAGTAAACGATCTACTTTTGCAGCGGTATATCTGATTGGTAATGTAACCATAATGTATGCTCGGTGAACGACCATATACATCTTGCAATCCGCGTAGAACGTAGCACTTTCCGGTAAAAGCAAGGGAATTGCGCGGCGGGCACGATATAGTCATCGTCCGAGACGTTACATAAACCGTACGGAATAATGGAAGAAACCGGAAATTCGATAGTGTACTTCCGAAAGGACCGTAACGAGCCGTTACTTGGGCACAGACTTTCGGTCGTAATGCGAATACACGAGACGGGAGGAGTCGGGGCTTGACTTTAGTAAGAGTTTACGAGGGCAGCCAACACGGGGTTAATTCAATCAGCCTATAATCCCGACTCTAACCCTGATTACCCCTCGAGAAAGCAGCCGGCAGATCAAGCCGATTCAATCCTGATTAAAAGCCCCTTCGACGTTTTCTTTCCTAACCGGCAATCGTCGTGCCCGGCTGATCCGTTTTGGCAAAATGGCAATTCAACAAAGTTTCCAACTCGCTAAGAATTTCACAAATTTCTTTAAAACTTTAAACGCGCCGTCGATAATGCACGGGAGTTTCGATGCCGGACAAGGTTGCAAGCAGCTCGTGATTTATTCCACATCTGGCGCAATTGTTCTTTATGAACTGCGAAGCAGACAAACGAGTTCTGACTAGTTTGAGCGTGGCAGAGTTACGAGTTGAAAACCTGCTGAAAATACAATCGTTCAATTCTGTTTTATTTCACCCTTTCACTACAATGGACGAGACATCTCGTTTCCACGATGTCGGAAGAAACGATGCTATGGGCGAAATATCTCGTGTATCTTTTTATTATTGATATGATGTGTTTTATTTGATAATTTGACACGAGTAATCGATTTTTCAGACATGTCATCGTTGGTGGAAGGTGCTTAAAGATGATAAATATAAAATACTCCATGTTTTACACAAATTAAAGTTTATATTGTTAATTTTGTATGGAATAATAGATGTAGAAGATCTAATATACAAAAATACAACCCACAGAAAAAAATCTCATGCAGCAATAGCATATGTACTTTGCAAACAAATAGCCGACGGAAGAAAACCAGATATTTCTGTAAAAATTATTGCGTTACATTATGCATTTCACCATGCTTTCACCATCTTTAAGTACTTTCCACCAACGATGACATTACTATAAATAGACTACGGATGTTTATGCAATTTTCAATTTTTATAGTCTAAGAAAGTGGAATCAAATGAAATCATATTTTTAGTGGGAACAGCCTTTGTAGATCCAAAATAAATAAAAACTGTACTAAATTCTATCGACTTATATATTCTAGCATTTTTTGAAAATTTTCATACGCCTTCAATGCATAAAGAGATCCTTAGTTTAATTATAGATATAAATTATAAATTTCCTTGTCCAAGCATCTATTACATTGAAAATTATAGACACTCTCAATAAATTTGATGTTGCCATTTTTATAAGGCAATATTTACCAGATACATTTGATCACTCCCGCCACGAGATGTTCAAGGTTCTGGAACTCGTGGTGGGGACTGCGGTGGTTTCTCAGAAACGAAAGAAGATCGACAGTATAAAACTCTATGATTGCACGAACGAACGAGGCTCTACTGTACTTCCAATTAGCTTTTCAACACTCAATTCCGTTTCACAAGGAAAATTCTATACTTGGGACCATCGAAAAAGTATTAGTATTGTTATAAATGTTGTTTGAATAGTCAATGCACGAAATAAGGTGACCTATCCAATGAATGAACACTTAAGCTGTATGGATTTGTTTTAACAATAAGTTGTTACAATGTTATTGTCAAAAGTTCTTACATGCCAGAACACTAAATACAAAGACAAACACGTGACTGTTCCTCTCTAACTTCAATCCACTAATTAACGACAAATACAAATTATGTGCATTCACTGGTGTTACGTCCTGAGGTGGACGTATTATAGATTTTAAACAGTTAAAATTGAAATTTAATTTGAATAGATTGAAATGATTGAAATGATTATAATTGAGATATAACGCAGTTTTGAACCTACCTGCATTCACCGGCTTCGGTTCGGGTAATCGAGGATTTCTTAATATTCTAAGCGATTTTGATTGTGGAATTGGTACGAAGAAATCGATGATGGGTATACTCTTTAAAAATGATTTGATATTCTTATATTTTTGAATAAAAATAAACAAAACTGTATATTAAGCTTCAAATTTCGGATACATAATATTTTAGAAAATCTTATTACAAATTGTTAGTAATTACCGCTAAACAGTCTTCTGGCTTGATTTTACAGTGGTGTTTCTTCCTTCTTGATGTTTGGGTTAATTGTAAATTAAACAAAAAAAACTTTCACTTGATATTTTATAAACTGACTTTATACTTTTTTGTAGTTGATTGTTGTTTGATTGTGTGAAGACTAAGATTGACTGTTAATTGTACTGTTATTGACTGGAGATTTGTGAAGAATGTGTGTGGGCTCCTCATGAGGAGTCATCCCTTTTATAGACCGATCAGTCCTTTGTCTCGTCAATTTTGTCAGGTGATTATTGTCGTCATAATCGTCATAGCTAGATCATATTACCCTACGCATTTCCTAGGTCAGTTTCTTCTTAGCTGCTTTCTTATCTGTAAACCCCTGGCCAGATCGAATTACATCTACGTCACACGTGGGGCGACGAACAATTATTACTCATCGATTCTCGATGGACAGTCTTCAGCGGATTTTTGATCATGATTTATATTTGGAAGTGATCTGGTCATTTAATGAAATAATTTCGCTACGCAGTTCTTTCGCTCAATACGATTCAAATGAAGAATGAATTTCTTAATTCTATCGCACGCAATGTGGTGTAATATACGATAGTCCAATTTGATTTTTAACAATAGTATTGAATATCAGTTTCTCGTACAATATTATTAGATTAAACATAAAAAGAAATTCAAAGGTATATGTAATAAATCATTGATTATATTTAATTATTAACGATGGCTGAACCACCGGACGTGACACTGGAAAGGTCTCTTCACTTCTTAAGAAAGAGAACACGTGTTCGTAAATAGATAATATTTTTGAGAGGTAATGTACATTTCATAGAACAGTGTGTTTGACGTGGAGCAGTTCAGAGGAGCTAATACAAACGTTACATTTAACGGCGCGGCAGAGGGGGAGAGAGTGTCTGGCGTGCGCGCAAGCCGAGCAGCAGTGTTATTCTGGAATTCTTGAAACACAAATCATAACGTTCAGATCGTGGGGTTGAATGACATCCCGTGACGGGGACTCCTATTTTTATCTTTTGAAGAGAAAACGCGGCTGCCATTAGGATTAGTGGGTTGCAGTTCGTTCACCGGTCGAGTAGCAGAAACAATGGTAGCCCGTGTGCGTTCGTGCTCGGTGGCAACGCACTCGTGGACGAAAGTCCATTTGGAAATGGGTTAAGTGCGCTTAAGATAATTCCGAGTCCTTAAAAGCTATTAGTTTGCTCGTGGCTGTTTCGCGGCCGAGTTCAGGGTTCGCTCGAGAGCCGCGAGAAACTTCCGAAACTGAAGACTCTTTGACCAGGAAACTCTTCTTCCCGGTCGTCTCTTTAAATAGCTCCCGGAGACCCGATTTCGACGAATTAACGGGCTTTTCCCATTCGAAGCCGCCGCTTCTCGACGATTTATCAAATATGCGATTCGTCAGGTTATTATGTAGGGCATTTTACCTAGCTTGACCATATTCAATATCTCGCTTATTTTTTATGATGGGAAAAAAATCATAGGAAGAGAATATTTCGGGCGGGCAGCCGATCTAACAGTTCATTAAGATTTTAGCACTATTTTCAAGTGACTTTCAAAACCAATCCAAAACCGAAAATGACCTGGAAATGAACTTGATCTTCGAAAATTAAAGTTTTATCTTCAAATCAAGGTCAATGTCGTTATTATACATATCTGAATGTGTTTTTCGATCAGTTACACGATGCAATAAAAAAATGTAGTTATGTATCAAGAAACATCGATGACCTTGATAACTCCGAAAAAAAATGATTTTCGGAAAAATATATTCTTGCCAGATATTTGGTCCATTGACACATAAACAAATATATTTTGCATCACAATAACCTGAAGAGATATGTAGGCGGCCTTACTTAAACGGACCACGCAAAGAAACGCCAATTTTCGAAGATCAAGGTTATTTCAAGGTCATGTTATTCTAAATATCTGAATGTATTTTTCAATCAGTTACACGATGCAATTAAAAAAAAGATGTAGTTATGTATTAAAAAAACATCGACGACCTTGAGAACTCCGAAAAACATGACCTCCAGAAAAAAATATTCTTTGCCAGATATTTGGTCCGTTGACACCATGCACATTATGTAACAAATATTCTTTGCATCAGAATAACCTGAAGAGATATTTAGGTGGCCTCACTTAAACGGACCACCCTGTATTATTTTTTAGATTATTTTTAATTTTTATAAACAAAAGACTTGCCTGCCTCGTTTCTGTTTAATCTGTTCGAATCAAATCTATTAAGACAGTGAACATATTTTTCACCAATGTATAAATTATATTGTATGAATTTTGTATATTCGAAATCGTCGGTCCCCAAAGACTGACGTGGCACGTGCTAAGGAAATAATGTCAGTGTACAAGATATAAAACTGTAGGTCTGAAAAATAAAGGTACAATAAATATTTAATAGCTGAATAACTGACACTTTAAAGGCCAATGGATAACGGAGAAGCCGTCGTTGTCGATCCATAGAAAGAGCTGCAGGTTTTAATTAAATTCGCAGGGGGTCCTATTTTAAGCAAATCTTGTTTATCTTGTCCGTTCAATTACCCGTGGATCGGTTTTATAGGCGCCTTTATCTATCGTCTCATACTCGAGCAACTGCTGCCGATAGAGAGGGGAGGGGCGTTTTACGATGCCGTCGCCGAAATCACTGGCGATGTGATAATAAAATAATCTGGGCCTTTCGAGTCATTAGGCCGGTCCTTGTTACTTAGCGAAGTCCACTTAGCCCCGACGAAGCACCGTGTCTCTCCTGGTTGACGATTCGAGCGATGTCTACAACCGATACACGAAAGAACAACACCATTCATGTTTCCCATTCGAATGGACATCACTCAAAATGACCTTGACAGCCTTCGCATCTATCCATTTTACCTTTTTTTCTGTATTTCAATTTTTCATGAAATTTATGAACTTGAAATACCACAGCTGAAGACTTCAAATTTAAATAGAAGATAACTGAATAACACTTGAGAATTAAAAGATGATCTCGACCGCGACGTCTCTCGATGATGCGTGTGGTTATTAGAACCAACTAAGCGATACCTATTCTCAACCATAACAATAGGAATCATTGCGAAGCATCCCGTCTATACACAGGCAATAAACTCGCGACCCGAGTGTCTCCTTCAAAATTCGAAGCGTTGATCCCTATATCAACGCGGCGGCGAAGACGTTACGGAAAATTACCGTGGCACCAGTCCTAATAGCCAATATACCGGTAACAAGATGCAAACAATGGCGGCCTCGAGAGCCGTTTCGCCCCGTCGCTAACGTCAGGTTATGGTGGCGCAACGCAACAACACGCTTCGCCATACACCATAGAGCAGTAATGTCGCATGCCGTATACCCCGTTAAGTGGATCCAATCAACTCGGTGGCAATGTAACAGACAGACACAGAGAGGGATAGGCGAAGAGAATGAGAATCGTGCGGAGAACTGCAGTAGACGAGAACCGACCGCGTTCGTCGGGAAAGGAGAGACGAAAACGGCCGATGGAGACCGAAACAGGGAGATAGAGGAGGAGAAAGAGAGAGAGAGCAAGGAGGATGACACAGTTATTATGTTATACGCGTCAGAGATACGCGATGTTAACGCCCAGGGCGATGGGAGCGATCCACCGCTCCGCGTCGCGTCGGCCCGCTCCGATAAATCCCTTTGTGCTGCACGGTTGATTTTCAAACTACCATTTGGGAAATTGCTGTCAATCCCGGAAATGAAGTCTCTGACCTCGAATCAAAACTGAGGATCGACCGAGCGCTACACTGTGGACAGACTCGTTTCCTCGATAAATCTATTCACGTTCGAAAGATACTACGCAAATACGCTGGATTCGTGACGAACAGAAGTCCATCGTCAGCGAGATAAATCGCTCGTAAAACCGAGTCAACTGCCAAAACTCCCACCGACAAAATGGTCCCGAGATTAACCGATTGTTGAAGCGGTGCACACGGTATTTCGTCAGAAATGCTAGCCAAAACTATTTCAACGTTATTTCAAGGTTCAAGGTCACCACGCGATAGGTTATTGAATTCATCTTGACGTCAGCCGCGGTACTTTGAAATCAGAAATGCGCGTTTCATTGAAAAATCGGTGTCGGAGCGATCTTGACTTTTTAGCGAAAAAACATTGTTTTGAAAAGTTGTATATTGCAATTTATAGAAGACTCTGAAGACTGATTGACATTCATTTCAATAATCTTTTTTTTTTTGTTAAATCGTTGGCATAAACTATTCATGTTTATTGATCACTTCAGCTTTCAATACTTTCACATTTTATCATTATTCGATTGAAACACAATTTTCTTAACCGATAACTATTATGATTGATTGTTGCTGTATGATGTTGAAGCAACATTAAATAAATAATTTTAAAAAAACTATTATGAAGGACTGAAATAGAATTCCCTTCATCAATAATGACACTGTCCAACATCAAATTTGTTCCCGAATTACTGTTGGGTCCTTCGTATAGAGTTTTTTGCACTGATTCCGAATCTGTTTTTAATTTTTTCCCTATACGCACAGTTTTTGAGGAACATGACTTTGAAAAAAAAACATATTTTTCAACTTTAAACAAATATTGTAGTGTTATTATAAAAGATATTGAATTGTTCTTTATAGCGAAAGATTCTGTAGACTTTCCCGAATACAGCGATATCAAATATTAATACATTATGATTGTTTAAACATGTTTAAATAATAACTAAAGGCGGAGAGACACCACTTTTGCACCAATTTTTGAGGATATTTTTCAATTTATCTCAAAAAATAATGGTCCAGCGGAAAATCGAACTATACCACTCGATAGAGCAGACTTTTATCTTGTGGAACCCTACTTTGAAGTTTGAAACGTCGACGTTTTTTTCGAACCAGAAAGCAAAATATCTTCGCCCGACATGAGTTGCCGCCAGTGGCGCTCACCACTACAACGGTCGTTCGCAGCTCCGTATCCCGTCGCTGCGCCGTATCTCGTCCCGAGTGCCACTGGCGGCAACTCATGTCGGGCGAAGATATTTTGCTTTCTGGTTCGAAAAAAACGTCGACGATCCAAACTTGACAGGGTGGTTTCTCAAGATAAAAGTCTGCTTTATCGAGTGGTATAGTTCGATTTTCCGCTGGACTTATTTTTTGAGATAAATTGAAACATATCCTCAAGAATTGGTGCAAAAGTGGTGTCTATCCGTCTTTAATGATTGTTTAAACCTGTTTAAATACTCATAATGTATTAATATTGTATATCACTGTATTCGGGAAAGTCTACAGTATCGTTTGCTGCAAAGAACAATTCTATACCTTTTATAATAACATCACAATATTTGTTTAAAGTTGAAAAATATGTTTCTTTTTCAAAGCCATGTTCCTCAAAAACTGTGCGTATAGGAAAAAATTAAAAACAGATTCGGAATCAGCGCAAAAAACTCTATAAGAAGGACCCAACAGTAATTAGGGAACATAAAAAAAGTTGAAATTTGTTGGACAGTGTGATTATCGGCAATAAAAGTTTATCGTCGCTTATAATTGTCATTCACAACCAAAAACATTCAGTATTTTTTGTCTTCTTCAGTATGTTAATTGTCCTTCCATATATTAATTAGTAATCTGAAGTTTCCTGAAAGGGGCGATTCCCGAAGTTATTCAAAGCGACATTTCCATTTGCAGAAATGTCTGCATCGGCTTTGCTAATGAGTAGACTGCGGATCTTCATGTAAAATAAAAATTGACTGCATCGATTGCACGGAATAGAATGTAAATTATATATCAATTATAAAATTATACATTAACACCTTCAATTTTAAAAATTTTTCAACAATTTTGAATTTTATCTACTCAATTTTACTATAAATTGCATAAAGATCCGCAGTCTGCTAATGAGTTATTAACGAAAATCACGCTCGGTGGCAGGTTTCGCTGAGCGTAGCGATGGTGTCGCGTCGCGGTAAAGCAGTGAACAAGAGAAGGAGCAGAAATTGATTTAATTAGAACTGACTTACTCAGTCGTCAATGCACTTACTGTTTCGAAATGAGTGTCGCTGGGCTATGAGAAGACGAACTGCACAGATGATGTGAGGTGTACCGCAGTGGCAAAAGCTAAGGGACGTACGGTGAAGCAACGATCTGGGCTTTCACTTTCACTTTAAACGCACTACTACTATTAAAATTATGAAAAACACATATTAGCAACCGTGATATTAGAACCGTTCACATATTGTCAAAGTGACAAGCTGTTCTCTCTACCGCGGTTCAAACGACACTGATTTTCTGAAGAGTTTAGGAAGTGCATTATGTATGTCGAACGACGGGGTGGTTAGAAAAAAAGCAGGACATGAAAAGGACCGCTGAGAAACTAGAATTTATGGCGATCACATGTTTCGGTTTTCCTGCAGATTGTACGTAGTTCTGTCTGTCTGAAAAATCTGTTCGAGAAAAAGTCTCTCCTTTTACCCAACAAGGGGTAGGAATGTCAGGTACGCGTGGCGTTTATAAGTCTTTATTGTCCTATACCCTCCTTACGAAACTTTCTAAAAGGCGGACAAACATAACAAGCGCAGAGATAAAAAAGTTAAAAATCATTACTGTCTCTTACTGTTTTCTATTACAAATATCTAAAAAAAAAAGACAAGCCATTTGGTTCAATTTTAATAAGATTATTCGTTTCGAAGGGTGTACAAATACTTTTTACACTGTACCTCAAAATTCTAAAATAATACTGCTCGCACCGAGCGAATGGCTCGCAAAAATTCTTTCCTCACTGAAGGAGTATGTACTCAGAATTCAATGTCACGTAGTTCCACGCAATAAAAAATAAGTTTCCCCGAAGAAACGTTTCCTCCGAGTCACACGGTTTCCCCGATTCGCTGATTATTAAGCGGTCCCAGTGTCCCTCCGCCGCAAGGATCGCGCACGGAATTCGAAAGTTCGGCCGTGTCCTTGGCCATGGCTGACTGAAACGCTAGTAACGGTACAATTCTATTCACGTGGCCGAGCCACGTAATTCGGTACACGATCCTCCGCAACACTGGGAAGCGAGGTGGCCAGGAGGAGAGCACCGATCGACGCATTATCTCTGTTGTCGTGTTACGTGTCTTACAACGTGATAAGCCGTCGTGGACAGCGTTGCTGTACAAGCAAGCGGCTCTGTATCATCGACGGCCACGACGCGACGCGACGATGCGACGTCCGGAGGCCGCCGATACTTTCAGTCACGTCGCACCCTCCTGTACCTCCCCGAGTCTCCCTCACCTGTGGGAAAACTCACAAGAGACACGACAATGCAAACTCTGCTGGCACACGTCATCCAACGTTGTAAATATCGAGGTCAGGCGCATGATGCGCGGGTCACCGCGATCCGTGAGCCTGTTACTCGCGGTTCGACGCGAGATTACGATCGCTTCGCGGGAAAATCGATTCCTGATTTCTAGCGGTGACAGAATCGGTCTCTTCTCTCACCACAGCTGAATCCCCTTACCGCGACAAGCAGACTAATATCTGGAGTCGCAGGAAAAACGCCGCATGTCACATGCCGCATGTCAAAAAATTTCAGTTTATGCATTAATTGAAATTTATAGTATAGGATTTGCGTCTTTATCAGAAAAAAAGTCATGAAAATAAATTCGAAAGGCTTAGAAACATAATGCAATTGAACCGATATCCTATGGCAAAGCATTGGTGACCAAAACTTAAAACGGCAATATCTCGAAAGTGAAATTATGTGACAAGCACAGATATATTTGTCAAACAATTTTACGAAATCAGATAAATTATCAAACCTATGCGGTTTTAACCCTTTCCGGTTCACGTTGAGCTAGACTCGACATTAACACACTATTATTAACTTACGACATTAACACTACTAATCATATATTTTATTGGTTTGTATTATTTTCATCAATAATGCCACAATTATATACTTGATATTTAACAACAGTTGCAGCATTCCTCGGTTGTTCTAAGCAGGTTAGTAGAGTTACATATGGGAATATAATTGAATTATACATATAATGTTATTTACGATATTATTTTAAACCGGTCAATCCTGAAACGGTTGAAAATTAAGAAAGTCGTGAACTGATAACCCTTCGTTATACTGATTGGGTCTGGGAAATCCAAATTCAAATTTTCTTTAAATTATTTTGGAATTCTCCAATTAATTCTTGTTTCATTAATAGTAGTTTTCTGTAATATAACAATAACAGAAAAGAAATTGTCCACGGAAAAAACAACCCACGTTGTGTGTATAAAGCGGCCCCTACACGATCAATATTATCGTCAATATATTGCATAATAGTTGATATTGTACAATAATATTGATCGTCTGTAAATCAAATTGAAAGATTGCGCAATATATTGAGTCAATCAAAAAGAGTTTGATTTTTTATTGTACAATATTGCGCAATATTGGCTCAGTTCTATCTTCACAGTCGCAAAGTGAACATTGAATTTTCAAGTATGGCCACGAAGGAAAAAGAGGAAGAAAGAAAATTCATTTTAGAAAGTATCGAGGTGTATCAGAGCTTACCTGCTTTATGGAATACCAAGAGTAAAGAGTATAGCAACAGGATAGAAAAAAATGAACAATACGAACATCTGCTTCAGAAATATAAAGAAAAGTATCCAGATGCTGATAAGTCGCAGTTAGTTAAAAAATTTAACTAATTCCACATGTTAACTGCAGTGTCATCAGTCGTGCACTGGGTCCCATGGAAATCACCGACACAGATTTCGCCGACAACATTTCACCGACTCCAGATTTGGCCGACAATAGCTTTGGCCGACAACGCCTTTAACCGACAACGAATTTGATCGACAACGATTTTGACCGACAACGAAATTGATCCACAACGACTTGAGACAGTATGACAATATTATATGATAATACATATGATAATACTGTATGATAATACATACTGTGGTCGTCTTACGTCGTTGTGGATTAAATTCGTTGTCGGTCAAAGCTATTGTCGGTCAAATCTGGAGTCGGTGAAATGTTGTCGGTGAAAACCGTGTCGGAGAAATCTGTGTCGGTGATGGGACCCCGTGCACTAATTACAATTAATTATTGTGCAATATATTGTGCCATGTATTGACGATAATATTGATAATCTAGGGGCCGCTTAAGACCGCACGACCAAGGTGAAAACTTCTATGACAATTGCACACCTGCCTGTTTCTCGCTCGCTTGGCTAAACTCGACTCCCATGAGTATACCTAAATAGCGTTTCACCTCGGAGCGTGACGGATCAGACTCATTCACTGCCCAGCAATAGTGTACGCGGTGCGCATAAAGAAGTTTTCATGTGAATATGTACTTTTAAAGTGCCTGCACATTTTATTGGGACACCCTGCATATGCTTCATTTCGTTTAAGAAATGTTAAAAATCGTATCTTCAGAATAGAATGAAACATGGAAATATTCCTTCAGAGACACTAATACTTGTTCGGTGCTTGACCCAGTTGCCGGGCATCGTGAACGAAATTCTCGAGGCTCCAGGATATAGTTATGAGTTCTCGGTATCGTTCGTGAGACAAACAACGGGGGAGGGGAACCGTTGCCCGTGGTTTTTAGAGGCACGTTAACCGTCCGATGGCGACTTCCGTGTATCTTACCCTGTGTACGCGTTCCTCGCGTGTCGCCAACGCCAATAAAAGATGTGGAGTCATGCATGCACCGCTTGGCCATGTCGCCACTGCGTCCATAAGGTTCGCGGTACGGTGGCTATGCTTGCGTAACATTTCAAATGGCCCACGTGTACCAATATTTGATTCATGGTGGTGTTATTGCGCTCGGTTTCGACTCGAGGAATTGCATTCTTCGTAGCCAACTTGTCCATTCATTGCTTAGCGCGACACAGCTCATTTCTTCTAATTAAGATACTCCATGCGGAGGCGGACAAAAGAAAGCGTAAATGTTTGACACAAGTTTCACGACCTGAATTTTTTATAAATATCTGCATCTTATAAAATAATGGACGCGAGAAAACTACGGATAGAAAATTGATAAGTTCCATTCTACATTTTCGTTATCACAATATTGATATTCAAATATTTTGTTAGTTTTATTAGTTTGTAGGGCTACCGTTGCTTTCTGCTACAGCTTGTTGTAGTCTCAAAATATTGACCCTTAGTACTCGAGTGGTGACTCTGAGGCACCACTAAAGATTGCGCTGTAGGTTATTCAAAATATTGTTACATTATTAAATATGTAAGTATCTAATCAATAACCGCGTATGAGAGATTATATCCAGAGTCGGACTTGTGTCCTCACTTTACCTTCCCCTTCTACGACTATGATGCGTCCGGTACCGACAGAAAGAGGGTAACTACTAGGGATGGGATCATGTTCCTCGCAAACAGGTTCGAACTTTGATGGTTGGATTTGAACTCTCTATGAAACTACTTCGAAAAACAGAAATAGTACTCCTAAGTATACTCGAACCTATGCCAAACAGTTTCGAACCTTTTACAAGTACTTTGGTAAACGGAAATAATACTTGCTAGTATATTCGAATCTTGGTCGAACAGATTCGAAACTTTTGTGAATATCGTACCGGAAATTCTCTGATTTTTCTAATCATTATTTTTTTTACCTTTAAAATCATTTATGTTCTCCTCTAATGCATAATTTAATTCAACATGTATAACTGTAATTTCATAATCTATCGGAAATATTATTCTTAAATAGTTACGAATTTAATAAAGAAAGTGCTTAAACCTACTATGCAGTTCTGATTTCCAAGATCCGAGTACTACTTGTGAAAGATTCGATTCCTTTCAACATCGAAGTACTTATATGTATCTTTCCGAAACTTGGAAGTACTCATTCCGAGGTTCGATATCAGATTGTATAAAATGAATACTTTTCAAATGTAATCATTGAAACATTATTTCTTTTAAGTAGTAATCGAAACCCATGAAACGAAACTTGGTTACTGAATTTGACTCGGATTCGTGAGTACATATTGAACTTGATTCCATCCCCAGTAACTACTTCTTTATCTGGCGACTCACATTATATGCATAAAATAAAAACTATCATATAGAATGAAATTATTTTAAGTCGGAACACAAAAGTTTAATTTCCGAGATAAAATCACTCCAAGTGCAAAGGGTTAATTCAACGTTTTAACTTCTAAAACGACCAAACTCGAATGATCAGGTGGCAATAACTAGATGGGATCAAGTTCAATATGTACTCACGAATCCGAGTCAAGTTCAATAAGCAAGTTTCATTTCATGGGTTTTCGATTACTACCTAAAAGCAATAAAAGTTTCAAAGATTATACTTGAAAAGTATTCATTGTATACAAGTAGTTATCGAACCTCGGAATGAGTACAAACAAGTTTCGAAAAGATACTTATAAGTACTTCAATGTTGAAAGTAATCGAAACTTTCACAAGTAGTACTCGAATCTGGAAATCAAAACTGTATACGGGGTCATCCGTTTTTAAACGGACAAACGTAAACCAGCTATAAAGGACCCCAAATGAAACAATTTTTACCCCTACCACTTTTTTTGATTCGGCCTTGAATTTTAGATAATCGCAAAAAACCATAATTTTTCCACGACGTGCCCTATGCCAAAAAAACAAAGATCCGAAGGTCATACAAAAATATTTTGTTAACAAAAAAGATGCCCCTATTTATTTTAAACCAAACAAAGGAAAAATCATCAAGATTCATCACTGGAGTCCCGAGATATTCAAGTTTATGTGAACTAAAAAAATTATGGTTTTTTGCAATTTTCTAGAAATCAAGGCCGAAACAAAAAAAGTGGCAGGGGTAAAACTTGTTCCATTTGGGGTTCTTTATAGCTGGTTTACGTTTGTCCGTTTAAAAACGGATGACCCTGTATGTAGAAGGTTTTAAGCACTTTCTTTATTAAATTCGTAACTATTTAAGAATAATATTTCATTTACAATACTTGGTTTTATCCTATTTCTTTTTTTATCCATGATATTTCCTGCTTTTGAAAAAATTCTTTCTGAAGGTACAGAAGGGGCCATTATACAAAGATAGTCACGTGCAATTTTTGATAAAATGGGTTACTTGATTGCATTTTCACACCAAAATAATAACGGGTCTTCTTTGCGTTCTAAATATTGTGATTTTAGATAATTTTCCACTTCTAACACAGCAGACGATCAGATGGGTATCGTATTATTTGTAATTGCTATTTCATTGTCAAAGAATGATCAAATTGATAATTCGCTATTGTGCCGATTTTCGGACATCTGCGTCTGTGAACTATCACATGGTGTAGATGAATTATCATTATTAATATAATTAGTGGCTATATCAGTCAAGGCATCCCGTGCTCGAGGGATGGATTCATCTTTAGAGAAAGCTAATGTTTTGAATCGTGGATCCAATAATGCAGTTAACATATACAAATGATTGTTCTCGACATCACCTAGATAATGTTCGATATAATATATCAGTTTTTGCCACAAAGTACATTCCAAACTACAATCATCGGTAGAAGCATGTAAAATTATGAGACTCCGTTTTGCACGGACTCTTTCATCTGCACAGCGTGTTTATAAAAAAAAAAATAAACAGACGCCGCGCCGGAACAGCCTTACGTTGCCACGGAGCGTGCAAGAAAAAATTTCGAAAGTTTCGCAAAAGTGTTCGACCAAGATTCGAATATACTTGCAAGTATTATTTACATTTACCACAGTACTTGTAAAGGGTTCGAAACTGTCTGGCAAAGGTTCGAGTATATTTGGGAGTACTATTTTTTTTTTCGAAGTACTTATAGAGAGTTCGAATTCTATCAATCAAGGTTCGAACCTGTTTGCGAGGTACTTGATCCCATCCCTAGCAATAACTAATCATCATGAATATTGGTTAACTACTTTAAGTCCAGAAAGCAAACGTGTTGCAACGTGTCTCTTCCGTACCTTAATTACGTGTAATCCTGTCGCGTGGAAGCAGATGTATTAAACGTGATTACGAAGAGGCTTCGACGCGAGCAGCTTTAAGCGAGCACGCTAATTTTCCTCAGTGATAATTACATAAATTATAGTAGCCGTGAGCGTACGCGCGAGCCATATAACAGTGACTAATTTAATATCGTAGCTTTTCCAGTTACTTTTATAAGACCGTAAATCAGTGTATCGCGTGTTCTGATTAATGCATTCCGCGTTCCCATAGCGGAATGACAGAACGTGCATTAATTAAGTTGTATATAATCACCCTTCATCCGCCTACATGACGATGTAACGCTCCGTTGCTTGGTCTCGTTGTCACAAGTTCAGCGAGTCTGATACACTCGTTGCGAAAATACATATATACTTATCTAAGGATAGAAATTTGTTTGTGGGAAATGGAAATTCATTTGTAGCTTTCAAAGATTCCGAAAAGGATAAAATATTTTTGGAAATGTTGTTAGAAAAAATAACAATCTACGGTGTAGCTATTATAATGCTGAATATATTATTGTTATTATTATACTGCGAATGTTTATGCAATTTTCAATTTTTGTAGACAAATTTTCAGAACGTGGTACCAAATAAAATGTTATTTTCTCTCATTGGTAATATCAAAATAAACTAGAGGGCTATTGTTGCTCGCTCGCTCGCGAGTAGGGTTGTTTTTGCTTCCTCGCTTCGCGAGCTCGCGGGTAGGACTGCTCTTGCGAGAGGGTTAGTGATACGCATGGCTAGTAGGGCCTACTGATATTAATGTTTTTTATTTGGTGTGTGACTCTC
Source organism: Lasioglossum pauxillum (assembly GCA_933228785.1). NCBI lineage: Eukaryota > Metazoa > Arthropoda > Insecta > Hymenoptera > Halictidae > Lasioglossum > Lasioglossum pauxillum. The sequence continues at coordinate 41,562,990 of OW121699.1, forward strand.
CAAGAGTCACACAAAGAACTTCCCGATTCGTTACTCCTTCGCCAACATCGCTAACATCGTTTTTTTTTGTACTTTCATCGATATTCTCCCAAAATGTATTCTTGGGAGTAGAGATGATAAATTCACTGTTGCATTGGAATAACTTTCGATTATTCCAAGCGGTAACATTAGCATCAGTTAAAAAAAAAATTTTTTTTAATCTAAAAAAAAAAATTTTTTAAATCTAAAAAAAATTAAGAAAAAAATTTTTTTTTATGTAATTGCGTTTGGTTCTTTGGTGGAAAATTTTCGTCCTCCCTTATAAATTGCATTGTAGAATCAACTCTTTTCGAAAAAAAACTAAAAATCTAAAAAATTACTTGACCAATATGGACCAAAATCTAATCAGCTCTAAGTTACGACGGTGCACATCGATTGCATCATTCATCATCCTGATCGCGTTGTTACTTTTTCTGAAAACGTTAACGAAAAATTTGATTACATAGAAACGGCCATACGCACACACACACACACATACGGACATTTTGCTGAAAATAGTCTAAAATGACTGCAATGACCATGAAACGTGAAGATCTGCTAAAAAATCGATTTTCGATTTTCGGGGTAATTACAATAACTTCCCTATAAAATCGGGAAGTTAATAAAACTCGTACCAAACTCTGTCGAAATTGATACCCCAGCATTTAAAAAAAATTTTCATAAACCATAAATTCACGAAGATCCGCACTCTAATATTATAAATACAATACCCTGAAGTAAGTATTGTAATATACATATGTAGGTATCAATTGCAGGGTGTAATTGTTAGGCTGAGAAGCATAGAACCATGTTTATTTATATAAAGTGAAAGGATATACTTCACGAAGGAGGGAAGTACAAGAGCAGCAGGGTAATTTACTTAACCGCTCAAGTCCTGACTCAGCTTGTTGCCATCAATTTACTGTGTTCCGTAACAAATGGTCTAGCTTGACAAAACGATATGTTTACGATTTCGAATTTCGAAACATTATTAGTTTAGGAGTTATTTTAATTTCAATTATGTTACATTCCTTCATGTCGAACAATGTAGTCAAAGCTTCTGGATAAACTTTATTCTTTATCAGAGGTTTTCTTTGTAGTATTTCAATTAAAATAACTTAATACCTTTTTATAGAGAATAAAAAACATGGTACAGAATAAAATATACATATGATTCCATTAAAAAACCAAAGTTGACAATCATGAATCCTTGACACTTGGTGCCCCACTCAGTATATGTACAGTAAAAGTAAACTAATTTTGAGAATAATTATTAGACTGCGGATTTTATGCATTTATAACAAAAATGGGTAAGTCTAATTTGAACAAGTTTAGAGTTGAAGAGAATTTAGAAACACTGATGTATTGTTTTCAACCCACTAAAATTATTAAAGAAGGATAGAACTTTTTCCTTGGCCTGTGTTGTTTGATATTGATGCAGAAAATTTGTATTTTACATAAAGTTCCGCAGTCTAATAATTATGATTCTTGAAAGAACGAATCTTCTACCTTTGTTCAAATTTTTCCTTCCTTAGGGAAAGTTATTGTATCCGACGCTATAGTTCCTTGGGTCGACCTCATCAGTAGCTATGAACACCTGAGACTATTGTAGGTCCGAATTTAGGAATCCTGTTACGGTGGCCAGGGGCCTAAATAGGTCGTGTGTATGATAATGTCGCCATTATCGTACCTTCCGTTGGGCCCTCGGGAAACCGCCAGATTTCGTCGCACACCTGAGTCTTTGAGGAGGACTTAATTAATTAAGGGCCATCCCGTCGGTTCGTTACGCAAGGGTTGAAAGGGTTACGTCTTAACGTCGAACAGCTGATGCCAGACCCTTGGTCGCGGGACAAAGCAGCCGCAAATTTATTATCCATCCCGTGACGCTGGAAACGGTCTACAAACTGCGCGTTCAGTCAATCAGAAAATGTTTCCAACTTGCCACCAATTACCAGGTTTATTAGCACCAGGTTTAATTAATTGCCTGCATCATATCGATTCAATACTATAAAAATGTTCACATGATGAAAATACGAAACTTTATGACTGCGCATGGAATTGAAAATTTAATTCTTCAAGGTTTACAGCCAGAAAAACCTCTGTTTTCTTCTTAATTCCAAATAACTGCAATAAGTACAAAGCATATATCAGCATATGTTTCTATAAAATTCTGTGGCTGCACCGTTATAACCTTGCACAAAATCATTATTTCTGCACAATTAAATTTTTTCGTTGACGGTCACGTGACGGTCAACTTATCGCACATCGACGAATTTGTTCTTTCCCGAGCCATAAGGTTGATCTAATGAAAATATATAGTTCCATTTAAAATAACTTTGGTGACCTTGACTCCTTCCCTCTGATATTTTTTCCTATCATAAAAAATAAGAAAAAATATTTATGATGGCCAAGTTAGGTGAAATACTCTGTATATGAAAATATATTCGACATACTCTGAAGATGAGCATACTCAGAAAACTTGAAATTGGCGCGTCTATTAGCTTCATTTTCAAAAGTTCCCGAATATCGGCAGAGTTATGAGACACCTTGAAATCTAAAGTTGAAGCATTCCTTCAGAGACAACGATCAAACTGCAGTTTCATATTTTCGTCGTGGTGGGTACGTTCCGGGAAAAATGGTGCGGCCCGTTCGTCTGGGAATCTACGATGCAGTAAATAGTCCGATAGCCAGGGCCGCGGAACGAATTCCAGCAAAAATTCGTTAAAGGCGAGTTACCGGAGTTGCGCGAGCGCGGCGTTCTCTATCTCGGCGGAGATACAGCTTGAAATAATGGTGTTTGCCCGGATCTCGAGATATCATTGTTAACAGCGGCCAACAACCTCGTATTTCGGGCTCACGGTGCTTCGCTCAGGGGCTAGAGGGCTCGGTGGTTCCGGGGGTATGGGGGCTCGTGGGCTCGAGCGATTTAAACCCCCAAACAATCTCGGCAAGTTCTGCGGAAGCGCGCAGACATTCCTGCGGGCGCGACGCAGCGCGATGCGCCGGAGCCGAGTGCATTAACGTGGACGACGACCTACTTAGCGAAGTTCGAGCGACTATAAATCAGTATACGCTGCCTTGTACTTATCGATGCTGCCACGTGAGTGCACCCGCTCCCTCCCTCTTCCTTTTCCCTCTCGCAGCTACGATACTGGATAACGCGGCGCGGTGCGACGCGGCGCGGCCAAGCCAGCGGTTTCGTTATCACCGCCTGATAACGGGCCGTTCCTCGGACCTCGTGTCTTCTGTCCCGTGAGAAAGTCTCGACTTTCGATCGACCGGCTGATATTAAATATCGTCGCCGCTCGAATGAGGAAAACACAAAACACCGGCTTGGGTGCGCGGTGCATCGCCGGTTTCGTTCGCGAAGCGAGAAACGCGTAATTCACGATAAACGATTTGGATATCGTCGTTTTCGATTCTGCAAAGGTACTTTTCTAAAACTACTCAATTTCTTTCGTAAAGTAAATTTGCAATGTCAAGGATAAGTGTCACACTATGATCCCCTCCCCCTGTCCTCCCCTCAGATTTTCATGTAACTTTTCTTAATCGCTTTGTTTAAACCAACAAGTAACAGGAAAGATAAAAAAAACTATCGTTCGAACCTCAATGACCTCGAAAAAATATAAAATATTGCAGAAACGGGTGACCAGTGGGTTCGATCTATGGGATCTAAGTAGTTCAAAAAAATGTTATAAAAAAAAATTAAACCGACTTCGAAAAACGCACTGAAAAGTATGAAATAATTTTCATTTAATACATGTGAATTCACACGAACTTAGATACAATACAATCTTTTTGGAGGCGGCGTAAAATTGAAAATTTTCCAAATGACAGATGTTGCTGATTATGATTTCATTGGAATATGGTGGACTTGGAAATCAGTAGATGGGAAGACAAGATACATTAATATGTGAAAGCATGTAGAAGAATTTAAGGATTTTCGTAATTTCCAGTGTCGAAAATTTTCAATTCTGCGCCGCCTCCGAAACGATTGTATTGTATTTAAGTTCGTGTGTATTCACATCAATTAAATGGAAATTATTTCATACTTTCTAGTGCGTTTTTTCCAAGTCGATTTAATGTTTTTTTTATAAACGTTTTTTATTTCACACTTTCTAGTGGAACGAGCAGAATTTGTAGAACACCGTAGGATGGTTTTTCGGTTTTATTGGTTATTTGCAATAAAAACCGCAAAGAACAAAAAAAATGCAAAATTTTTTGCATTTATTGCAAGTAATATAAATATCAATATATATCAATATCAATATCAATTTAAATATCAATATAAATATAAATATCAATATCAATTTTCACGGGACCACCCCGGGGACATACTCTACAATCTACAAGATGCAAAAGGTTTCGTTCCGATTGGTTCATTCATCTCGGCGTAATCGGTAAACATGCATAGAAAGAAAGTGAATAAAAGGCATATACAGATCGAATTGAGTACCTCCTCCTTTTTCGAAGCCGGTTAAAAATAAATCGGATTTCGTTTCGATTCGAAGACAATTGAATACGAACCGGGAATAAGGATATAATGCTCATTTTGTTAAAAATTAAGTTAACAGTACACACAGTACAATATACAGTACAATATACAGTCTCTGTAGATCATTTTGGTACATACAAATTACAAATATCGTTTAAGAAGACGATATAAGGTTGAAAACAATGTACGTGTTAGGTATTCGAAATTTGCGTATTCATTTTTGCTGCGAAGAGTATTGCTTCATTGTTATACTGTGAATCTGTATGCAAAATAAAAATGTTCTGCATCGATTGTAGGAAGCACTAGTATAAATAAAAATTCATTTCACCCCTTAATGATTTTCTTACATTGAAAACAAACTGGCAATATTTTTCGATTTTTCATAGTTTTCACTGCTTCATATTTCATCCACCTAATTTCTTCATAAATGCATAAAAATTCACAGTCTATACATGACGTCCAACCTAAATTACAAGATAATGCTCCTGTAACAAGTTTGTCCTATGTTATGCGGATTGAAGAGGGAACTCCTCTCGAAGTATTTCCACGTTTCTCTGCACAAGTAACAAAATAATTAAGAATGACGGAGTCGGCTACGACAGCTGTGTAAATGAGATAAAACCTCTTTGCACCGCACATAACGGACCACCACGTTGAAAAATGTCAGATCCACGCGTCTCGAGATTCGAAGAACTGATAAGCTTGTTCAAACTCGTTAATGTGTCCGTCATTCCCGTAAACGCATTAGCTCGTACTTTATCGGTAGATCTGGAAACATCGGATGCTTCACGGGATGATAAAAATCATCTTCACGAGTGTAAACAAATCAACGATAGAATGGTACGATACGATGAGGTACGTGGAACGTTTCTGACGTATCGAGGGCAGCTTCTGCAGAGCAGTCAACACCGCGTAAGTGTCTTTTTATCGCAGTGAAATCCGTCGAACTGTCTGGTGAAAGTGTTTCATTACCTTAACAAAAAAAAATCTCTCACGCATCGTTACTCGCCAGGTCGTCAATTACTTGAACACGCGGTCTACCCTCCCGATCCCCTCTGTCTCTCGCCTTTGTCTTCTGTCCCTACCTGAAGATTTTCTTCGCCGCGTGAAACGCAGCTCGGCTATGCATTGTGGCTCGTTACGTCACCGTAACTTCGCTTTAACTGCTACTTGGACAAAGTTCCGCGTATATTACTGTTATAAGGTTGCTGATATATGTGGTTTGCTGGCGAAGTGCTGCCAGTCTTCGTAAATTGTAAATAATAGTTTATCGCGCGGTTCAAAGAAGAAAAAGTGTATAGGTACTGTATCAACGGTTTAGTCGATCGTAGATATTACTTAGGCCCGAAGCACGCGACAATTGATATAGTCGTACTCGACGGACAGTAGCACCGACGTTAGAGTCAATTAGCCTAGGAGATCCTGCGCTGTATCATCAAAGTGTGTCAGTCATTGTTTGCTGATCGATACCGATGGGACAATGGGGTTAAAAGCTGCTCGAAGCGTCGAGACGGGATCCTGGTAATATGGAAAATGTTGTTTATTGCGCAGGAACGAGAGCTTGAAGCGAACTCGTCGCAGTCGGTGGTCGGTCAAAGGCATCGCGAAATGAAGCTCTCTGTATGCCGCGTCGTCATTATTGTAAACCGCAGGTAGACAATGCGACGGGGCGAGCATATCTCGAGTGCAGCCGGCGTACCGGCCCCCGGCGACCATTGTCGAATCGGAAGGAAGATTTGCTTTGCATGCGACATCCTTTTCGAGCCACTCGACGTGACGTCTGATTCGTCGCTTACGTGTACACTCGCGAAATCAATGGCATGCTCGCTTCGGGCATAGTTGTGTTATCCCGAACCGTATGAGTAAGAGAAGCAACGCGAAGCTTGTCTTTAACCCTGGCGCCCCTAATGCCGAGTTCATCCGTTGTCTGTGATGCCAGTCGAGGGTACAGCGCGACGCATGCATGCATGTACCCGTCACACAGTGCTCGGGACAATGCCGAAACGTCCGATTTTCGAAGTATGGTATCTAGCGAAATTATTGTAAATATTAGCTTTACCATACTATGCACAATTTTTACCAAATATATGAATCTATTGTTAAAACTGGGACGTAAAATCGCGAACATAAAACTCGATATATCTCCTCAAACACGTGATATTTCCTGAATTCAAGTTTTTAAAAAAGTACCACAACGTACGTCTCTGACTTTTTGCATACTACTTTTGTATTTCTTATAGTGACGAACAATTTCGACACATAAAAAGTATCTTAGAACTAGGGTTGCCTGAAATGTTTTATCCAAATATAGAAGAAGTAGTGAGAACTGCAATTATGTATATATGAGATAGGCTCAAAATATAAGAGTTCAAACAAAGATTTTTGAAAATTATATGCTATTCAAATATAATATAGGAGATCAAGTTGAAATATAGAAGAGTCGTATCAAATATAGAAGATCTGGCAACCCTACTTAGAACTATGCTCAATGCTCTTGACCTAGAAGTGGCATTTATTAATTGTTTAGAACATTGATCAATTCCATTGAAATTCTATTTCAAGTTACATGATTCGACGAGAACAGCAGAATTAAAATATTCTTATGTTGATCCACTAAGCAATAGTGCAAATAGACTGAGGACTTTGTGCATTTGTGACAAAAATGAATAAATGAGACAAAAAATTATTATTGATTTACTAAAACGATTAAAAGAACATTTGACTTGGAAACATTTTTATTCTCTATAAAGAGCCGCAGTCGAACAATACAGATCCTCGAAATTCGTGTGAGCACATAATGTGGCAACCAGCATGTTTTATCGTTGACGATAACATTTATCGGCGGGAGAGAATGCGAAAATTTTGTTCGAGCTCTTCACAGCGTGAGTGCTGTCTTTCGTTGATTACAGCGAGGAGAGTGTAAGACCGCGATCACGACGATAATCGTTACTGCGTAGACATCAGCCCTTCGAGCGGTATTAAAAGAGATACTACGCGATCCGCGCGACCGTACGATACTTTCGCCTAGCCCTGAACTAAATCTCCCCGTGACCGTCCGATTACGACTCCGTCGCTGACTGACTACATACGCAGAGAAGCACTAAAGCGCGATCGTGTCTGCCTTAGTAGTGCTTTAATGCCACGGTAGCCACCTATATACCTATAGACCCTGTCTCTCGTAAAAGCAATTGCATCAGACCTCGTTTATATCGCCTCTTCAGGGTTCTCTTTTTGTCGTAGCCCGCTTAGCAAAGGTAGAAAATCGTTCGGAAGAGCGTAGGTGCCACTTCTGCCTTCAACGTCTCGTTTTGCTTCTCATCCTCCCTCTCTCCTCGTGGTCCTTCAGCTTATTGCTGTTCCGTGTATGTACCGTTGCAACGCGTATGGCCAGCGCGAATGCAATTGGTCGGCAAGACATGAAACCGGTGTAACCACGTGCTGCATAGGCCCAGGTTGGTATGTTTCCAGTAGCATCAAGATTATCCGCTTTCCGTCTGAAATTTTCGAGTCAAAAGATTCGTCGTACGCGCGTGTCATGTTATTGTTATCCTCGCGATGCGATGCGCGAATTGAAGCTAAGCGTCGCTATGCTCATAATAATTCGACCAAGCTGAAAGTTCAACCGTGCCGCCGGGAAATGTGAATAATTGCGGTCCAACCGCACGGGGTCAATCACCGAGATACGCATTGTTTGACTGCGTGCAAGGAAACTGTGTTACGTTTGGTCGCGCGGTCAGCGGACACGTTTCGAGGGAATCCTGCGGTCGTCACTCTTGGTTCTACGCGATCCATTTGTACCTATGTACATATTCTACTCTTCTATTTATGTATCAGCGAAAATCGACGTTCAAATACAGTACAGCCCGCCGTATCCCAACTAATAGGAAGACAAAAGTGTTCGGATAACAGAACAATCACTTTTCTGATATATTAAATTTCATTTAGTTAAATCAACATCGAGAGATTCTATAATTCGTATGGCATTTAAGTCTGCTAAATCACATATGCTTTTAACGCATATACGTACACGGTATTTCACCTAACTTGACAAAAGTTTTCTCAAAGTCACTTTTTTCGAGATTTCAAGGTCGTCGAAGATTTTTTTAATGGGACTGTTTTTCAATCATCTAAAAAGGCAGAATTCAGGAGTTTAGATTAAACAATGTTCGAACTTATACTAAAATAAAATACACAATAATTTCCGGTTAAACAAAAATTCTTGCTTCGGCGTAAAAACCTCGACGGATTACGAGGAAAAGCCGAAACAAGACACAATAGATTGATTCTATCAAGAAAGAGTATACAAGTATTATTACACGAAGGCTCAACTCTTTCTACAGCTAACGCGGTTTCAGAAAATCAACTAATTGACAATTATATCCTAAATGGCCATTATACTTTAAAAACTGAGAGAGCTCTCTTACCGTTTGTCATCAGAGACATCAGACATTCACGCGCAGTGATCCTCAACAGAATTCCACTGGAACTCTGTATGTACCATTGCCGGCCTCCTTTGCCGGCGACACTACGGTTAGCCTTGCAATCCGTCCCAGCTTCGGTGTATACTGGGTAGGAGCTTCAGCGCTTCCAACGCCCTCAAATGTATAACCGGCCTGGTAGGATTCAAGTATTGCCGAACCGAGTGGATAAGGACCCAACATCCAACTTCCTTTTTAACCCGGGATGACTGCAAGGACTCGTTCCCACAACAACCACGTCAATCGCTCGCCAGACTCGCGAATATACATCGACACGGCGAAACTATCATATACCTTCACGCTGCATACGATCAACATTTAAAAATCGCAAACAGGGACTATATGTGTTCATTACGACAGTCGCATAGTTAATAAAAAAACGAATTCAACGATGTGCGATATGTTGACCTTCACGTGACCTTCAACGAGAAAATCAAGTTATCATCAAAATTGGTATGCCTTTCTCTTTCTGTTATCGAAACTATTGAAATACGAATTATGTTCATTCATGGGACAGGTAACTCCAGCTTCGTACTAAATTATGATTAATTTATACTAAGTTATGATTAAGATTCGTTCAAACGAATAGTGGTAACTGTACATTCATTATATTATTATATACATTTTATACAAACATCACTGCAGAACATTGTTCGGATAACAGAACTTTCGGTTAATGGGGGTTCGGATACGGGAGGCTCTACTGTAATTGAAACGTAGATTCGAGAAATTGTCCGGCGTATGAAGTTTTCTCAGGGTTACATTCTTTCGGATTCAAGGACATCAGCATTTTTCTAGAGAGAATGATGTTTATCCTCGACTATCACATTACAAATAAATAAAAAATGCAGACACGCGTCAAATACGATGACCTTCGAAGCGTTTTCAAAAGATCTATTCCTACTGAATCATTATTCATCATTTATGTGATAACGACATTCATAGGGGTACTATTGCTTTTCTAATGAAGTTTTTGCAACGTTTTGTCGCATAATATCAAAATTGAAATGCTTACATTTCTTTTGAATATTCTACTGTAACATTTGATCTAGTTTGATTTCGTTATAGATGATAACACTGACATATCACATTAAAGTCATTAATACAGTTACATTAAGGATGTTCTGGAGGTACAATAGGAGACAAAAGTAAGCCATTCATGAGTATATTTTGCATAGTTTTGTATACTTTCTTTTACACTGTTGTCGCGTTTCCATGCTAGTGAGATGACAACACGATAAATTTGACGTTTTGTAACAGTTTATAATTCCTTGCTCTGTAACTTTTTAGTGAATCTTAATAAATTCTGAACATAATTAATTACATAATTTTTACTATATGTATATAAAAAAAGCTGGAGTTTCTATTTGCGTTTTTTCAAGGTTTAAATAGGGTTTGAAGTGGAATTTTATGAATTCTCCATAAGAAGACGTGTTAAAATGTGCAAACTCTAAGTTGCTATAATTCTTAAACGGTGCAGTGAATCGAACCCAAACTTTGGTAATTGCATTAATTTAGCAAGAATTATATCTTGTCAAATTTTCATAAATTTTATTGCGTTTTTATATACCTCCAGAACATCGTTAACATAAACATGTTTAGTTTAATATCTCATTTGACGCCTAAATTACATATTTTTAAATTATTCTATTGATCTTTGGATAAGGTAATTCCTGTTAAATAAAATTAATTCTATCCACAGTACCCCATTGTGCATATTGTTAATTCAGTAAATGAAAAAATATAGGGACAATGTTATAATTTTCATAGCACTTGAGGACATTGGAAAAGATGAAGAATTGAAGAAGAAAACCTCAGGTTGAACGAATCTCTAACTGTAAATAAAATAATAAAACATTCTTGAAATTTAGGCAAGTCGAATTCAATGCCCATACATATGTATATATTATATTAACGCTCATATAATATGTATATTCTTATTCTGTGAGATTCTCCCTTCTTTGCTATTCATACATTGAACTCTGTATATTGTTGAAATGAATCTCTCATGTGACATTTTCTATAATAAATAAAAAAAGAACACGTTGGGCTGTGCGAGCGAGAACGCAAATTGAACTGGAACCGCAAGTTGGACACGACAGCAGCTTCGTTTTCTCGCGTTTTTGTCCCCGCGTGGCGCGGCGGGTGTTTATTGACTCGCGTGCCGGTTCCCTGACACAGAAGCTCCGTTCCAGTTGTAGAATCCGCTCTTCCCTCTTTCCTGGTTCCGACGGCGATGAAGTTATTCGACGAACAAAGCTATCGGCCGCGCAATCGCTCGTTCCCTCCTCTCGCGTGGCGGCCGCGCCGCGCGGATCGCGTAACTTCGAGATTAGCAAATAATATCGGGGCCAAGGTTACTACGGGTGTTGCACCGTTGCGTCCACGGAACAATGAAATTTCACGCAAGCCGAACACATCGCGGCGAGTAATCGACCCAGTCGTTTCTGCGCGTAAAAATGCTCGCTTGCTCGCGAGGCCATTGTTCTGTGGATATGTGCGCGCGCGCGAATTCTCCTTCGCTTCCACTGATTCGCTCACGGACGCATCTTCAAACGTTTTCCGCTTCTCACGGCGAGATCGGTATCGCGCGGGCTCGTCACCGGATGCAAACGTTAAGCACTCGTTATGCATTTATGCGCGTTTATCGCGTGCTATGGTTATTCGGCTCGCTGTAAGTCGATTCCGTCGTCGCTCGACGCGTTATCAGTAATTAGCTCGCGTAAATCACGAACTGCCGACATCGCGTAATTAACCATCCGCCAATGGTTTTACATGCAAATTTCACATGCGCGGTGACGCTGCTGCGAAATTTCACCGGTGATGGAGGCATTATTACGTTATCAGGCCTCTGGTCCGAGATTTTTCTCCACTCACAATGTAAAACCATTTTGTCCATTACTCGTCCGCTGAAAGCACTTTGCACCGTTTATTATCGTGTATCACAGCGATACATTTTTTAATGCCCTCGTTGTAACCTTATTTTCATGTATACAGCCTCGCTTCTACCATGATTTTTAAAGTTCAACCCTCTATGGTTCGAATTTATGAAACCCATGACGAAATTGTTATTTTTTGGTTTCGTTTAATCCTGTTGGCAGTTTTCAACGTATTAAATACACTTTTTGCAATGATGTTAAGTGGGATTCTCATTCGCCCCAAAAGGATTAAATAGTATAATGTTTTTTTATTGATGGACTCGATTTCACGAGGAAAATTATTTTCATGTGTTGCAATGTAAATATTAGTAATGTGCGGATACCTGATAATTTCTAGTTCTCTTAAATACATAAGTATCTCTTAAATACGTAAAGATACTTTGGAGATCATTGTTTAACTAATGACTTTAATCTTATGATTCTTACATGTATGAAATCATTGTTGTGATGAGAAATAGGCTGACCATTGCGATCATACAAATACAGCTGAATGTAATTGAATCATTAAGCAATATATTTCGAGGATGGTTGCTACTAGGCTTGTAGGCTTTTATACGAGTTGGAAACTTTCTTTAAGGAAGAGAATCCTTGTTTCGAGAACGTAGGAGAAGAGACATGGTGAAAGAGGGCCCCAGAAGAGGATCGATGGGAGGAGAGTCTTGCGTCATAGGACGGTGTCGAGAGCTGTTGACATTTTGCTTGGCGTTCCTCGAAAGTTTACCATGTTCGCTATCCAGGCGGTCCACGAGAAACCATCTTACGTTTCCACCGGTCGATAGTCCTCTGAAGTGCAACCGCTGCTATGGTTTGATTGTTCGCGGATTGTTTTGCAAGCTGTCTGCCACGGCGCGGCGCGGTGGATGAATCAGCAGGACGAATAATAGCGTGGACGAGAAGACCGATAAGTGAAAATTCATGGAACGATTCCACCCGTTGTCCTCTCTCTTGGATACCGGATTAACCAGTTTTTGCCTCTAAACTCTGGCATCGACGGAGCACATAGGGTGGCGGACGCAAGAGCCGGACCACGTGGCACCCGGAGGGAACTTTCGTTGGAGGACGAACGAACGCTGCCTACTACCTACCGGAATTACGCGGTCCATATTCTCGAACGAACTCGAAATCGAAAGCACGCCAAAGCAGGCCGGCTTCCGTGACGCAATCGTGCGCCGTGCCGGTGTTCCTGACCTGCCTTCATTTTTTATCCCCCCACCGTGGCGCGGCATGGCGCGACGTGGTAGCTGGTAGCGTGGCAGCTACCGTGGCAGACAGCCAAGTAGCAATCGCGATCCAAGCATAAGTCTCATAACGACGGACAACCGGTGAAGTTGCGGGGCCGCGGCCGGCGTTAACTCCCGCAGGATAAAAATCCTGGCACACGCGCGACCATGTATCGGCTTTACATCGACGCCAATGGAGGTGGACACGGTGCTCGCCGGTGGGGGGCCGAGAGACAGACCGACCAGCCGGCCATTTCTTGGCTTGCGACACCCTCCGCCACGGAGACCAAGCGCGTTTTCCGCTCCTTGGCCTTAATTAACATCTGACACGAGTCCAGTGTACCACCACCCCGGCCGATCCCCCGCCGCTAGGACCTTCAACGCTTTTTTCCCTACCTTGCCTCTTAATGCCGTTTAATTGCTCCTCCAGCTGTGGATACGAGGTTGAAAACACAGTTGACCGATGCTTGCTTAACCCTGAAACGACGTCGTTTTGCCAGGTGCGCGCGGAGGGACCGATACCATCGGCGATGCCTGCCCTCTCCTGCGAGGAACCGTCCTGCCTAAAGAATTACCGGTATTACTGAGCCCGATTCCGACTGAATAAGTATCCCGCGGACTGTCGTCGCTTTGTTCGGTTAGTTTGCGGTTCAACGCTCCTTCGACGTTACCCTAGGTCACATGGGAGTTGCAACCAAGTCAGAGTTTCGTTCTTATTTCATGGAATTATGTGTTAATGAGAACTATAGTTCCATTGAATTACTGTAAAAGTTGTCCAGCAAGGTCCAATATTTTTACTGACCCATTGGTTTGCAAAATCGGGGATCCAATCTATTTTAAAATACAGATTAAATTATATTTGATAAATCTTATGAAGTTACCTTCACTTCATTTCACTAATTATGACTAGACTGCGGAACTGTATGCAAAGTAAAAATTGTTTGCATCTACTCCAACAAACAAGGGCCAAGTAATACTTTCCTTCATTCCTTAAATTTTTTAAATGTGTCCACTGTTTTAAGCTGCAACTACCCATTTTTGTCATAAATGCATAAAAACTGCAGTCTAGTTATGAGAATTTTCAGCCCTCATATTAAATTTAGATCCATATGAATCTCTATTTGACTTTCCTTGTAGGACATAACCTATCAATCAAATATTATGTAATTCAGTAGAGAGTTAATTGTGTCATAGTCACAATCTGTAATGAAAAAAATGTAAGTATAGTAATGCTATTCACTTTCTACAAAATGGACGAGAACGAAAGAATAAAAATTCTTTCAATGAATCCTTGCGATGAAGGGTCAATACAAAATGATGGGAACAAAATTGCTAGTTACTCGTGAATTGCACAACTTGAACACTAAAGTGGGTACCAAATATACAAACAAGAAGATGAACAAGAAACACATTCAAACAATACGGTATGTAACACTGCGGAAGCCAGGTGCGTCAATTAGAAACAGATGTTATGAGCTAACAAGAAATTACCGGTGTTTTTTAATTCTTGTAAAAACGGTTTATCTACTTTCAGCGGAAGTTGACCACCAAGTGTTTATAGTTCCATGCAAGATCTCATTAAGGGTGCTACCACAATATTTGTATTAAATGATTGCAAAGGGTCGTGCCCAATTTGAAAATAAAACGCAAGCGGTTACATTTTAAAATATCAGATTTGGCCACGAGTTAACTCCAGTAATTGTTGGAAGCATTCTATATTCTAGTTTCTCTCTCTCTCTCTCTCTCTCTCTCTCTCTCTCTCTCTCTCTCTCCCTCGGGCTGACCTAGTTTTCATTCCTGCTGATACTATCCGAACAAATTCAAGTCCCACTCGGTGGCCTTACAGGGTGTCCCAAAAATGTTGATATTCTTTGAAAAGCATGATCCTGCCCCCTTCGATTTTCAATAGTCTCTTTGTTCTTGCACACATTTCCCGAAGAATCAAAAGTCAAAGTATGTAACAGATCTGATAATATGCGCATCGCGTGATTTGCTATGATTCTGCTAAAAAAAGTTGGCGAATGTCGAAATACGCGGTAACAGTTAGGGGCTCCAGCGAGTCCAAGGGTTCAGATTTTGATTGGAGGGTGGATGCACGATGGCGGGCGCCCGCTAGAGGCGCGAAAAATAGTCGCGACGTCGTTTCTCGAAATTGAAGTACGCTCGGCGCGAAACTGCCGGAAGAAAAACAGTGAGCTGGAAGGGGGTTACCGGTGGGAGGACCGAGGAGAGTCGTCTCAGGTTCCTTGACTCCGTCGTCGCCATTTTTCCGGCGACAGGCAATGTTCGCTGTATTTGACTTGGTAATGCCAAAGGTCTTGTATACTCTCCGGGCTCCTCTTTCTCCCACACCTTTCTGTCGTCGACACAACGGCTTCGGTGTGGTGGTAGGTCCTGGCGCTCCGCGCCGTCTGATCCTAGGACAACGCGTCGCGTCGCGCGTGCTCCGCCAACTCCCGGTTGTTTTGCGCGTTCCGGAAACAGCAGCTCGTCGATTCGGAACGATACGACGCTCTCGGCATTTCGCGAAATTACATCGAACTCTTCCGCCCCTCCCTGTTCAGCTCGATTTTCTCGTCTCGTTCAACAATCCGCTTGATCGTCCCCGCTTCTTCGCGTCCCCGTTCCACGCCGACTCGTCGACCGTCGTTCTATCCGGCGTTTTGTTTCCGGCCGTCTACCTCGTTACCGTGCACGCTGACCTCGGACAAGGTCTTATCTGACGCGATGAAGTGCTGCCGTTGCGAACGGGACACCGTGTCCTGCGACCTCGCCGAATAAACCTCAACTTTTCATCGTTACTCGAGCACTTCGGTCATTCGAATAAAGCATGGGGAGTTTCGACGCGTATACAGTCTTGTACGGAATCCTGATTAATTTTCTTGGTAGCGAGATCGCGAAATGGATCGGAAAAGTTACTGCAGACGGAGAGCCGATAAGTTCCAAAAGACATTGAGAGCATCCAACTTTCACACTAAGAGAATTGTCTACAAAATGTTTCAGGTGTAGTTGATTCTTGTGAACTTTTTGATACAAAAGTGTACAATATAACATTGAATTCGTCCTGCTTTTATTTATACAATTATTTATACAAATATTGCGTTTTCAAAGTTTTACCGTTTGTGTATTTTATGGACGAAATTTAATACAGCTAAATAAAACCTGAAGTCTAAACAATGAACGTGAAAAGTCGTCTTAATTCAGAAATCAAGAAAGCTTCCTAATTCGATCTACCAGGATAAGCTTTTTGAGAGATAATCCCCTAAAATTTCCCTAAACACCCTTAAAGTTATCATTTTTTTCTCGATTGTTAATTAAGATGAAGAGAAATGAAAATACTCGATCTTACCTCCTGCATTTCATACATTTTTTTCAGAATTGTGAGCAATTTATGGAGAGTAGAAAACAATTAATTTTCTTTAGGGGTTGCAAGCAACCCTTTTGTAGGACAATATTCTGTTACCTATGTAATATACAGGGTGGGGCAATAACTATTAGCACCTCAGATATCTTCGAAACTACAAGTTTCACAGAAATATTTGCTGAAACAAAATTGCACAGTACGAAAGGGGCCATCCGGTGGCGATAATAGTTTTTTTGCAGGTAGACGTACTTCGGACATTTGAAGGTCACCTTCATTTTTTTAAATGGAATGAGATATTTCTTAATACATCAATCGATGCAGCTGGACATTCGTTATAAAAAAGTACTAACCTATGTATGTCGAAAAGTTAGTAGTTCAAGAGATATTTCAATTTAAATAACTCCAAAATACCATTACTGTGGTACTAAGGTGTTAGTGTTTACTTACTTGTGTAACGCCTTACTACGACAGCAATGGTATTTTGGAGTTATTTAAATTGAAATATCTCTTGAACTACTAACTTTTCGACATACATAGGTTAGTGCTTTTTTATAACGAATGTCCAGCTGCATCGATTGATGTATTAAGAAATATCTCATTCCATTTAAAAAAATGAAGGTGACCTTCAAATGTCCGAAGTACGTCCACCTGCAAAAAAACTATTATCGCCACCGGATGGCCCCTTTCGTACTGTGCAATTTTGTTTCAGCAAATATTTCTGTGAAACTTGTAGTTTCGAAGATATCTGAGGTGCTAATAGTTATTGCCCCACCCTGTATATTATAGTACTATATAACATTGATGACGTTTTAAACACCTAATCTTCCTGTAACACGGTTAATTCGTTTCGTGTTCAACCAAACTTAAAATTAATCTGAAAAGTGTTATCCAAGTCTACTGAGTTGTACTATACGGAGACTGTGTTGTAGTCAGAGTTGGGCAAAAATTTTATTTAAATAACAATTTCAAATAAAGTGGGTTTAGAACCTACTTTATTCGAAATTTTTATTTAAATAAAATTTTTGCCCAACTCTAGTTGTAGTAAGGTTGATATAGAAACGTGTTTCCAGAGAGTATCTGTAGATGTATAAAAATTAAATAAAAAATTTTGTTCGACTTTTTTTTAACTTTTTCTCGATATTCTTGAAGAATGACTTTCCTGATTTTTCCTCTGTCAGTCAATGACTCGTATCATGAAATATGTAACTTGTGTGATGTAAGATCTTTTTCAGAAGTATCAGATTCCGTCTAATTATCAGCGCTGGTGAACATCTTCCGAGCGACACGTCGGCTGATCTTTTAACAAAAGGCGGAAGTGAGATAGAGCCCACTCGTTCTGAGAACAATATATATTACTGCAGGGGTCCTATTATCCGCAAAGTTTTCCCGTTGTGTTCGTCGCTGCATTTCAAGATCGGCGACGAGCTCCTGTTACTTTTACTGGCCTTGTCAGCATGACGCGTAAGTAAACGTCACTTCGGTCGATGATGCGTTTCATTGGCTCCCTCGGCGAGATTTTATCATCTGCCCATGAGAGACCATCGTAATATCGCCGACCGGTGCTACGAGCCTTCCCATGAACCAATTTTCCGGTCGGAACCACGAAAAACCGAAAGGCTGCTTCTCCCCTGGTTCCCATGAAACGGCCATTAAAGCCTGGCACGGTAATCAATGTTTTGCAATCGATAGGGTTGGAATGCGAAAGTATAAAATGACGTGAATTTACGGCTGAGGTTAATCGTAAATTTTTCTAATCGACCATAACGAGCCGCGCTCGATACGAAATCGTATGCGTAAATTCCCGGAAGCGACGGCGAACGCGGCTGCATCGGGAAACAGTGGAAAACGCTAGTGAATAATAAAGGGAAAGGAGCAAAAATTAAAAAAAAAAAGAGAACAAAGTGACCGGAACGGCAGCGTGGCATCATCCCCAGCGGTTGGTTAATTATCGAGTCGTGCGCTGTGTTACGAAAGTATCGCGGCAACGCGATTCAGTTATGGCTGCGCAGTGGCGCGAAGCGCCCAAGGTCAGCGCAATCATCTCCTTCGTCCGCTCGAGCAAGACCGAATTTTTCTACGCCGTCGTGTAATGCGAAGTACGCGGAATATAACTTATCATTCATTTTGCCAGGGATTGCGTTGCGGGTTTTACTTAAGCAAGTAAGCGAGCAAACGCGAGGCAAAAACAAGAGCAACATCGCGCGCAGCCGATCTCTTCGTTCCTTTGCCTCGTAATAAACTAACGGATTATTTCCTTACACGGTGCAACGTGGCCGCGACCCTCTCGCCTCTTCCTCGCGCACCCCCTCGATCGGAAATTATATGGCCTTCTTCCATTTTTCGCTCGCTTAGCGGGGAACGAACGAGCCTTGAGCCACTATTTCCAGCTGATCCTCCACGCGATTTCAGGCTATCAACTAAATTTAAGCCCTTCGCGAGCTTCTGGTGGGAGGTTCTGGGAAAACTTCACCCTCCCTCCCCTTCCCGTCATTTTAGGCGTCATGGGCTTCGCGAGCGTGAAATCGACAGTATCGAGGCGCTCAAAATACTTCGACAAACCCTTGCGATATGTAACGTTTATTATTAATATTAGTTTTATTTGTTGATGGTAAAATAATCCCTTTTCGATACATAATCTATTGTCTATAATACTGATGTAGCACAATAATTTGTTTTGCCAGACAGTTAACATTATTTCAAACAATTTGTTAGACAACAATTTAAACTTTCAGATAAAAACATCATTCTACTGTTTCCAAGAAAAGTATTTGTATTTTGCGTCAACCAAGCCTTGCTAAATGTAATTTATTTTCAAAGAAATTTTCGTAAAGACTGACAAATTTTGTTCCTACTTATCCTCGATTATTATTTACAAAATCAATGGCAAGCTGTATCTGGAAAAGGAGAGTCTTCACCGATTGTGATGGCCTTGGATTATGTTGTCGAATACATTATTCTGGGCAATTTTTTCCTGTCCATGTTGCTGCAGCTTTGCATCTGTTTCCGATACAATTGGCAAATCATCATGGCTGTAAAATATCTCTACTGCAAATGTAATTCATTTTTATGATCTTGGGTAGGTCCAAGTTAGATTTAGTCGAGGTCTGGGTTTAGATGAAATCGGAAATTCAAAATTTCGATTTTGACAACGTATACATGTATCTCAAGTGTAATTGAAATTGAATTACCAAGAGTTGTGTTTTATTTGTTTTTACGCAACCTAAACCTAAAGTTTAACCTTCACTCTGCGTACATATATTCTAATGTTAACCCTGTACTGGGGTGAAATCACACTCTATACATGTTCTAAACGCAAAGAAGAAACATTGACTGCGTACGTAGTTATGATATTTTATTGACTTTTATGACGGCAAGCATGGAAAGATTCAAAAATTGAACTTAATATATAAAAATTCTCTATAAATAAGAATAATAACTTCAATTATTATCATTTTTTTTTATTTTAAATTTTCCATTCGGTGACTTCTTATTATTAGTCTGGGGTGTGGTTACACCCCTATACTTAGAGTGAAGGTTAATCACAAGTTTTAGTTCCTGAGGAGCGGAAAAAACTTGTTCAGAATGGCGCCCTGGCTACATATTTCAAGGTTAACGAGATCTCTTTTCCAGAAAATTGCCAAATTTTCTTGTCAGTAAAGATACACAGCAGAGTACTCGTTCTTAATTTCTCATAAACATTAAAGTTGTTTCCCAATTATAATTTAAACAATCGTAGAAAAGACAATTCGAATTGGTTCACTACAAACTGTAAAATCACCCTATGTATTGCTTAAGAAAATGAATCAACTATTATAAAACAATGAAGATAGACACAGTCCAATCAAGCATGCAGAGATATTTTCTCATCGCAAAAAAATTGTGCGTATGCATATATCTGTAAGAATAAAATTACCATAACAAGCAATGTAAATTACATTGTATACTTTGCTGCTCGATCATGTACAGACACATCGTGAAAGGAATAGATCCACCTACCCAGTGACCTCTTTATCCTTGTGTGTAGTGATTCATCTCTTTTATCCTTCATTACGAAATGAAAATGCACGACTATATGAGGATCAAGCGAGTTCCAGAGCCCTCACGTTATAGAGACTCGGACGACTATTATTTCTGAAACTCGTTGCGGAGACTGTACGTAGCCGTACAAGCTCGGACACATTTTCCCAGCGTCCTCCGCCCCTCGGGTCGTTCCCTGCAAAAAAATCCTCTCCCGCACGTTCCTGGACTCGGCGCCTCGCGGTTTCGAGCCGAATTGTTCGTCGGGGTTGCGCACCGCTTGCAACGGGCTCGGACTTTTTGCATAATCCCTCTCGGAAATCTTTGCATAACCCACGATCGTATCCAGATGTTGCGGCGAGCAGTTGCCACTTAGCGGCCAGACGGTCGAGACATAATATTTGATGGCTCGCGTTAATTTCTTTTTTCCTCGGTCGCCGCGTACGTCGCGACGTTATCTCTCGCTCGTATAAAATACTCGAACGACCGGAGGATTGGCTAGAGACTGTTAGAAACGTATTTCCCAATAGTTTCCTATTTTTGGATCGCGAGAGAGCTCTCTCGGCCTCGCAATGAAACTCGAGTTGTTAAAAAGAGGCTGTGTCCCGGAGTCGGAGTCGCTTCTCAACTCGTTTCGTCGTCCGCTCGAGTAGAACGAAAAGGAAAAAGTCGTTGAAATATTTTCTAAGCGCGTCGCCAGCAACAGGTAACGTTTTATCACGGCCCCAGCCCCCCTAACGAGCGCGCAGAACCAGGTGTTTCAGTGCGACGTTTCGCGATTCCGGCTCGCTGCTCTAATGTTATGGTCAGAACTGTTGGAGGTGAGTGTACCGGGTCGTGCAGGCTGGGACACGTTTTCCTAACCTCCCCCTCTTCTCCCGCTACCTCCTCCCGCCACACCGGCACTTTTTCTTCGTTCCTCTCTTTATCTCCGCAGAAAGAGGGACGAGAAGGTGGAAATCGGACAACGGGGAGCTAAAGCGGGAGGGGGAAAAAAAGAAAGAGAGATAGGAGAGGTACGAGACACGTTGTTGGAAAAGGAGGTTGAAGAGGGAGGGAGAGGGAACGAGGTACTCTACCTTTCCCTTTCTTTCCAGCCTCTCCGTCCCTCTTGCTAGGGACAGTGGACGCGCGGAGCATTATAACTCGGCTTCCCCTCGTTCTCGTTGCAACCTTTCTTTCCCTCCTCTTCGTCTCCTCTTCTTCTCTCGACTCCCGCTAGTCTCCCCGGGCCTCCTCTGCGTGGTCCTCGAACCGCTTCCCTGCGCCCCTCACCCGCCGGTACACTCTCAGCTGCAGCACGATGAGAGATACAGGGACACGCGGCCCCGCTTCTCGCGAGTAAAACCGTCCTTGATCCCCGGGCCACGCTCCATACGATACGAAAGAGGCACGGAGTGGCTTCTCTTTGGCCGACTCTCCCTCTTGTTCAGCACGTGGTCACCACTGACGTCACGAGGCGCGCTCCGAGACCCAGCCGTCCGGCGTCCGCGTCGTCACGAGAACCTTAGGGCCCGTGCATACTACTGTGTCTCGCGAGTACGCGGCTCTCTTTAACCTATAGTTCCTCAGGAAACTCAGCTTCTTTCGAGAAAAGAATCTAGCTTCCCTTTTTTGTAAGCTGTTATCAAAATGTCAAAGTTGTAACTTCTGCGAATCTTAAAATGTTATTATCCCCTACTGTAGACCGCCTGTGGGGCCAATCACAATGTCCATTCGACCCCGTTTCAATTTTGATAGTAGTCTTTTTCGTTTTTCAGTAGATTTCACCTCGCCCAATTTTAGTGAAAGCTCTATTAGCACTTTACAATCGGAGCTATTTTAATTCGATGATTAAGGGGAATCTATACCCTCAGATTTTGGGGTATTTATCAATGTTATCAACCTCTGTGCAGAAAAATAGTATGGTAACATTGATAAACACGCAACTGCATAATGAACACGAGATGGAGTTGCTTGCTATTTCCATATTCTCTTCAGCTCGTCGCGAATGCCGTTATACAGGACAGGTCGGACTAATATTAGTGCCACCGATGAGAATATGTACCTCGTCTGTGTCAGTTTTGCTATGATTCCACATTGACAACAGTGCAGCATTGAAATTTTGCACAATATCGCAGCACTGATTGACAGTCCTTCTGACTAGGCACCATCTCGTCTAAACTAACTGAAATAAAATTGGCACTAGATTGGCTCTACATCAGAGATAACCTCTGTCTTCATGAACGTAATATGGGGAAATCTCTGCTATGTGAATGAAATCACGCGCATCGATTTTTTGTCCTTATACGAGCATATTTTGAGCTACACAATAGTTCATTTGATAGAGGAAGGTTCATCACGGCGCGCTCTGCTCATCACATCAGTCAAAAAAGTCTCTTTGAGACAGAAAAATACATTGAAATCTGCGGTTATTTTTCTAGATTTTTTCTCTACTTTGGGCATTCACATTATTAGATATAAACATAATCTCGTTAAATCAATAGCAGAGCGCGCGGTATTTAACCTTCCTCTATAGAATGAGCCCTCACCCAGCCATAAATCGGCTCAAATAAGGACAAAAAATTGATGCGCGTAAACCCATGTTTAGACCCAAAATCTAGTAAGATTCTAGTTCCTTTCTAGTTACAATCCGAGGGTATAGATCCCCCTTAAATCTTTCTTAGACCTTTATTTCTTCCGACCTACAATGATTCCATTGTATATGACCGTTTTTCATTTTGTGGATATTAAATTGATGTAATAACTCATGTAATACCTAAATGTTTAACAATTGGTTAGATACCAACGTATTTAATAATGCAAACAATATTTTGAATAATGCTACGGCAATTTCTGGTGGTGCCGCAGAGTCTCATCAATCGAGGGCTAAGGGTTAGTAATACAGGGTGATCGATACCTGGTGGTACAACCAAAAAGCTGATTCTACATAAATAAGTCGAAAATGCAGAATTAAATTTGTTCACATGAGGCTTTGTTTTTGAGAAAATCAACTTTGAAAATCCATCAAGTGCGCGTGCTTAACATTTGTAAGAAGTAGATCCGGTATGTAACACGCGTGCTCGTTGAATTTTCAAACTCGATTTTCTCAAAAACAAAACCTCGTATGAAAAATTAAATTCAAAATCAAAATTAGAAAACTAAACTAGTAGCTTTTCTAGGAGAATGTGATTCTGTTGGTTGACAATATTTGTAGGGGATTATTCTTTACGTAGAAATTTTAAAATAAGACTGAAATTACATTTTTCTTCAAATTGCATGCAGTAGATATTCCTATCTTAAATTAAATTATAGCATTGGGAAGTAATTGTTTACATATTTTTAAGCTGCACTAAAAATAAGCATAACGATATTTAAATCAGCTCTTCGAATATGAAACAATAATGTGAGTAACAGTACATACGTAGATGCTGTATAATCGGTCAGACAAGATAAGCACAGTTACTCGAATTAATATTCGGACGTTCTAAAAAAGATGATAACTTTTTTAATATTATACTATACGGTTTGAACTCTTTTTGGGAAGGTAGAGCAATTAGTTTACTATAGGATGTGAAAAGAAATTTTTTCAAAAATAGCATTGGTCGAAATTCTAGAAAAATACTAAAAGTTGCATTTTTCAACTTTTGTATGTGGGCCTATATTGAAAATTTAAAAAATACGTTTTGTAGATCTGTGTCAATTAAACATATTCTGACAATTTCGTCAAAATCGGTCGACGTTGCAATGAGCTACAAAAGCGTTCCAAGATGGTAAAAATTGCGGAGTTTTTACGATTTTCAGTCTACATATATCTGAGAATTCTTAAATTATTATGCTTGTCGTTTTTTCCGCGTCAACCGATTTCGATGAAACTTTCACAGTGCATATAATTGACACAGACCTACAAAACATACTTTTCAAATTTTCAATATAGGCCCACGTAAAAAAGTTTTAAAATGCAACTTTTAGTATTTTTTCTACAATTCCGATCAATTGCTATTTTTGAAAAAATTTCGTTTCACATCCCATAGTATACTAATTGCTCTAGCTTCCCAAAAAAGTTCAAATCGTATAATAAAATATTTAAAAAGTTATCGTCTTTTTCAGAGCGTCCGAATATTAATTCGAGTAACTGTATGTGTAATATTGTTAATATAAAATAGCCCAAAAATGGGTAACTATATTTTCGTATTACAAAAATGTTTTGGATATTATTACTTATAATTAGACTGCGAATCTTCGTGCAAAATCAAAATTGTTCGTATCGATTGTATGAAACACAAGTCGAATAAAATGGTTATTCTCTCTTTCATAATTTCAACAAGATACAAATAATACATAAACATTTTTAAATTGATTTAAACCTTTTACCGGTTTAAATTGCATCTACATACCAATAATACTCATAATAAGATTGTAGGCAATACGCTATCGACTTATTTGACCTTTGACGACAACGAAAGCAAAATAAACAACAAGTGGGACGTAATTATAAATTCATATTGTAGGAACTCTGACGTGAAAATGTCATAGGTCGTGTACGATGTTCTAAGCATTGAATCAGGTTTCATCAGAAATTTAATTTGACTGCTCCATCGATATCGCCCCTCCTACGACTCGACAAAGCAGCTACCGTTAACATGCACGTGCAAGCTTTGTCGCGCGATCCGTATCATTACGCATTTCTGGCCTGTCGTTAGCGCGATAACCAATGATTAGGTGTGGGACGCGAGCATGATCGTTTCGACAGCAACTCTTGCCAGCGAGTTGTAGGCAATGTTATCGGGACGCTTTCCTTCAGGGGATTTAGGTCTGACGCGCGCGTTCTCAGCTACGATAACGCCTGCTTGTTTAGGCGTAGGCTCCTTTCCATCTCCGGCTATTCTTTTTTCTTTCCTTTTTTTTTTCCTATGGTTAGTTTGTATTCAATCGGGAACCGACCGTTCCACAGAGGTGCTCATCTTTTATCGTCAATTCGCTCCGCTAGATCCTAGCTCGATCGAGGAAGTCGTTCGTTTAACGACAGTTAAACTACTGGTTCGCTCTTCATGCGAGATTAATTTTAAACGGACAGCCCCCGGGAGCATTGCCGATCGTATCGAGCCGTAGGATATACGCGACGATCTCGCGAATATCTCTTTGTTCGTATCCTGAAATTATCTGTTCGCAGAACCACCGGTCATGCGGGACCTCTTCGACCTCTTCTTTCCTCTTCGACACGTGGCTGGAGCTGACGTCACGAATCGCACGATCCTCCTCCCGCCTCGGTGCGCTGGTATTCGTTAAGTTACGTTCACGTCAGCAAATCGGTGATCGCTAATACGAACAGCCCGGCTGAAATCCTTCCTCTGTACTATTATTTTTATTATTATTAAACAGGTGACATAAGGTTCAAAATTGAAATACCGGGTGATCACAGGTGGTAAAAACCATGAGTGAGTGATTCTACGTAAAAAATGAGTCGAGAGACTAGAATAAAATTTTTTCGTGCGAGATTCTGTTTTCGAGAAAATCGACTTTGAAATAAAGTTAATGAAAAAGAGAGATAATGTTCGAGTTATTATATTGTTTTGATATTCTGTCGAACATAGCATACTTTCGTTAACCTAAACCTGAATAAATCAATATTATTTACACAATAGTCTTCAATTGCATTAACAATTAAAGTTTGGATTATTAGCATTTCGTCCCTCAGTAACAACTTGTTCCAATGTAAAAACAACTTGCCCCACAACGGAGCATGAAAGTCCCGCTTCGCACAACGAAAAATGAATAAAAAAATCTAAAAAATCTCTTGTAATATTTTAATTTTAAGTTTAGAGTTTGAAAATATAATAAATTCAAGAGCAAATTACCTGTTAAAGATGAGAATATCGATACTATTTCTACGTCATTTTATATGTTTCTTCAAAATCGGAACTTTTAGCCCCGGTCTCCCCTACTGAATAACTTTTTTTGTCAGATTGGCCTTAATGTCTCAAAAATCGGTGCGACCGTTAGGATGAACAGCCCGTATAAAAGAAGCTTCGCCAGATCGGATCACCAACGACGCAGCGATGAGGATGACTGGCCTGCGATCGCGTTCCCTGCGTCTCTTCCTGTTATACGATGAAAACGTGAAGAAACTACGGAGGATCCGAAAGCGATCGCACGCGTAATATCAAGTCGGCGCGAGAGCTACATTTAGAGACGGTGACCTTCGCGATCTGTCGGTCGCGCAATTGTGGCACGAAATACATTTGCAACGAAAGCAGCCTGACGGAAACAGTAGAGAGAAAAAACGTCGCTTAAGGGTGTGGGTCGGATTTTGACCTTGGTCGTAGTATCGGTGCCCTCCGCATTTGTAGCTAGGAGCGCTAGTGTTTTTAGTCACTGTTTTACCGATTCAGTCACTGTATTGGTAAAACATCGGTAAAATAGTGACTAAAAACGCTAGCGCTCCTAGCTAAAAATGCCATGGAACTAATACTTGCACCAAAATCTCCCGTATAGGGATCTACTTCGTAGATTTCGTTTGCTGTGTTTAAACACGTATAGTTTAACATAATAAAGGTTTCATTGACATTGTATGTGACCCTGAATTCCGGGATGCCTACATTTTGGTCTATAAGAATCCTAAATCTCTCGATATTTAAGAAAATGTATGTGTCTCGACAATGGCAGCACTGTCGCTTCGTCCAATATTTGTGAAACTGCGCTACATGCTGCCGAATAATGCAAATTACGCCTCGAAAACGCAAAAGTAGGCCATATATGGAAGCATCCCGTAATTGTGGGTCTTTTATCTAGCGATTGTGACTACGTAGGGGCCCCAAATGTGCGTTAGAGAGACAGCAAACGAAATCTACGGAACCCTTGCAATCTCGTGTACGTATACAGTATCTATCGGTGTGTTAAGGTACTACCACATTCGCACTCGACCAAGGTCAAAATCCGACCCACACCCTTAAGATTCCGAGCTCGAGGCTCGAGGCTCGCGGCTCACGGCGCTATGCATCCCTGGAATCGGTTCTTTGTTGCAAACGTCGCGTCGCGGCGTAATGGAGAAAACTCATGAGGCTGTTTTCTGAGTGATGAAACGATCATTGACGCAATACACCCTTCGGTCTCGCGCAGAATCGTTCCAGGTGTTCCCTCGCGTAGGAGACGCAAATAGCAGCTTGTGTCTATTAACGCGGTAATAGATACCTGTTGTCTTTTTATCGACGGTGTCGTGTTTCGTTTACGAGAAACCGACAATTTTCCGCGTTACGCGTACTCGCGTCTGCGATTTATTACATCAGGAAATACCCGGAATTCGTTATCGAACTCGTTAATTACGATAGATGCGCAGCGACCCAGAACAATAGGTATCCGATTACCGATAATCTCGGGACGTCGAAACCGAAGAGATCGATTGAGAGCATCGGCTTTCTTTTTTATATAATATTCTCTTGCACGATCATTCGAAAAGTAGCATAACATTTTGCACTATAAAATGTTCACGTAGATTAATCTGTCACAAATTATATTTCAGGATTTGGTAAAGTTTTGTAAGAATTTTACTACAATTAATAGCGTCACTCAATATTTTTCAAGTGAAAACTTCTTTAGGCGAACGAGCGAGAAACAGACAGGTGTGCAATCGCTATAGAAATTTTCACTTCGGTCGTGCAGTCTTCTCCGCACAGTATTATTTGATTTATTTTTTTATTATGTAAATGAGGCAAAAATTTCAGCCTTTACACCTTATGGGTATAAACCACGTAATGTTTACGACTGTGAATGAACAGTGCAACAACGTTTCAGATTATTTAAGAAGTATTACAAACCGCTGTCGGACGAGCTGTTTTTGGGATACTACATATACTTCCAGTGTCGCCAGATCAGGGGAATTGACTCCAATATAGGCGAAAAAGTTACCCTCTCTCCGCCAGTGCTGGATTAGTCACGTGACATTGCATCACGTGACCGGACCGTGTCGGCAGCGTGGGGGAATAGCGTCGTAGAAGGGGAAGGGTAGAGTGGGAGGCAAGTCTACTACGCGTGAATTGAAACCGATGCGTAAGATGTGCTGAATTGATGGTAAATGATTGTCATATCGTTTGTCTGAGAATAAATTTTGCAGGAATTGTTTTCGAGCATCCACTAATTTCGAATGAAAATGATTATGCTGTTTCCGTTTATCGCTCTGGTACATGTTTCGTTCGTGCTTTGACAAAAGTGTGTATAATATCCGATTTCATCGAAACTTTGTTTACATGGTTATCTACATATCCGTGCTCGTTCCATAATTTTACAGATAAGGGGGTACAAGTACGATCGTGGCGTTACAAAAGGAACGGGATTTGGAAATGACCAATTTTTTAAGGGGATACCGATAGCCGGTAGCCACGTAATCTCGAAACGACCGATAAATTTCCATTTGTCGCCGTTCGCTCGATCAGCCGCAGTTAATGTCGTGTTCCCCGACTGTCGCAGGAGGGATTCGAAAACGGGTGCCGTGGACAGTGAACACTTTTCAGAAATAAAGATGGTCCGAGTGCGTGGCTCGGGTGAGACAATAACGGTACCAGAGTAATTTATTCTCGGTGGACGGTGCGGTGGTAAGGCGCGAGCTGGCTCCGCAGCGACCGGCGCGGCGATCCGCGTGTCTCCACTTTCTCCAAGGCCTTGGTTCGATCGGTCGTTCTTACACACCGCAGGCGCGTCCTCTACCTGTTTTGCATAAAACAGCGACTCCCGGAATAATAACGATATGCAAGACAATATTCTCTTGTTACGTTCCAAGCTCGGACCGACGAGCGCCAGCTAACGATGCTGCGCCACGTCTCTATTCATAATAAATAGATTGCGGAACTCTGTGAACCTAACGCGTACAAAAACTGCTAAACACAATTTCATCTCATTTGCTATTTTCTGAAAGCATTAATAACGAAAAAATCGTTTGCAATTTAAATTTCTTGGTTGCGCACTATTCGTTACGCTGAACCTTCAAATGCGACTAACTTTCTGTTAGCAAAAAGTGTGTAAAATTATTATTCAAAATTGTAGATCGTTGTACTTTGTATCTGTTCTTCCATTATTCATTATATTATTTTCAGGATCAACAAGATCTGTATGTCAGTAATATCTACTATATCTATTAGATCTATCGATACTTTTTACCTCCACACATACTTGAACATTTTTTTCGTTACGCTACCAAATCTTTTGGATAATAATCTACTGCAATCTAGTTCAGTTCAACCCCTTGCACTAGGATCTATTTTAACTGGAAAATTCCGAAAAATAATTCCATTCTACATATATCACTATGTTCTTTCTATGAATATGAAATTGATATGATACCACATACAATACTTAAATGTTTAGTAATTAATTAGATACCAACATATTTAATAATGTAAACAATATTTTAAATAATAATATAGTAATTTTTAATAGCGCACACCACTCGAGTGCTAAGGGTTAATTCTCTCTGGCTTGGATTAATTTATTATAAGAATAATAAATCGAATAACTATGTTTATATCTCACCGACTCCTCCTTTTCTTAGTTTGTCATAACATTTGCAACGAAAAAGCGTCAAATATATGACACATCGGGACTCGAATTAAAGACTCCTTGATCCGGCAACAAATTCGCTTAAATCCATCCGACACGTTGACCGACATAGCTCGAACTCGCCTACGATCGACGTTCGAAGGTGAAAATCCCGAGAGGATTGGATTCCCGATACCGCGAACCTCGTTAGTCTCATTTCATTGAAACGATTCGAGCTCGTGCGACGGGCACCTTGCCTCGGGTCCGATTCAATACACCCGGTCGGTGTACAATTCATCTCTACTCCCACGTAAGTCAACGTGATTTCAACGGCACTCTAATCGCGCCGACTTGCTGCGGAGAGACAGTTGTGACATCGTGGCCACGCAACGGCGTTGCCGGAGACACGTGTTTCGTCAGACGCGTCTCTCGACCGTAAACCTGGCGACAGTAAAACATGAATGTAATTAAAAAGTAGGAGACTCGGAGCGAGTAACGATCGGACAGGATCGGAACGGTTCCGATCTCGAGTTCCGGTGACGTGTCAGGGTCTGTTTCGATAGGCGCTCACCGGTTCGGGCCTCGATGTCCCCTACGACCTCGATTAATAGCCCCTGGGGCCGAGAGGAAAGGCCAAGAGGTGGTTGGTGGTGGTAGAGAAGGAGGCAGGCGATATGCGCGGCGAAAGGTGCGACGCGTTGCGACGACTTTACGCATTCGTAGTAACCTAGAAACGGGGCCGGTGGCACATGGTGAATACGTGGAACAGATTAGCGGTGTGCACCGTGGACGACGGCCACGACCACGACGAAGACGACGAGGACGACGATGGCGATGGCGACGTCGAGCTCTGTCTCTGTGTATACAGAGTGAATTACTTTCGCCGTTCGGTGCAACGCGTCAATGCCATTAGCCAGCACGGCTGGCTAGCTGCCTGGCTAGCTGGTTAGTTGGTTGGCTGGCTGACTGGCTGAAACCGGCTACGCTGCAAAGCCGAACGAACGAACCGAGGGACTGCCAGGAGAGAAACTGGTCAACTGGAACCGGAGTTGTGCTACCGCGGAGTTGGATCGGCCGCGGACGACGTGGGTTCACCTGGACAGTTGGGGAGATATGCCGACCCACGCTGCACGCTGCTCGTAAAGTATTGCACTATAAAGTGCAGGACACGCCGCAGTCAGTCGATCCCTTCTTATCCTTCTTTTTCCCTTTCTCTGCCTTCCGTCTCCCTCCCGCTGTCTGCCAACCATCCTTCTCTCCGTTTTTCTTTACTCCTTTCTTACCTCGAATTCTCTCTCCCGACCCTCACCCCCTTGCCCATCCCCACCCTCCCCACGCCACCCCGCGACCGTTCTTTCTGTTTTTCTTTCCAAGCAAGCTTCTCTTAGTCGCTTTCGAAACGCGTAGGAAGCCACTCCGATGGAAACCAAGCCTTAAGGGTGTGGGTCGGATTTTGACCTTGGTCGTAGTATCGGTGCCCTCCGCATTTGTAGCTAGGAGCGCTAGTGTTTTTAGTCACTGTTTTACCGATTCAGTCACTGTATTGGTAAAACATCGGTAAAATAGTGACTAAAAACGCTAGCGCTCCTAGCTAAAAATGCCATGGAACTAATACTTGCACCAAAATCTCCCTTATAGGGATCTACTTCGTAGATTTCGTTTGCTGTGTTTAAACACGTATAGTTTAACATAATAAAGGTTTCATTGACATTGTATGTGACCCTGAATTCCGGGATGCCTACATTTTGGTCTATAAGAATCCTAAATCTCTCGATATTTAAGAAAATGTATGTGTCTCGACAATGGCAGCACTGTCGCTTCGTCCAATATTTGTGAAACTGCGCTACATGCTGCCGAATAATGCAAATTACGCCTCGAAAACGCAAAAGTAGGCCATATATGGAAGCATCCCGTAATTGTGGGTCTTTTATCTAGCGATTGTGACTACGTAGGGGCCCCAAATGTGCGTTAGAGAGACAGCAAACGAAATCTACGGAACCCTTGCAATCTCGTGTACGTATACAGTATCTATCGGTGTGTTAAGGTACTACCACACTCGCACTCGACCAAGGTCAAAATCCGACCCACACCCTTAACATGTTCGCAAACCCCTATAGTATCGACACGGTTCTAACAGCGAAAAAGGTTCAGAGGAAGAGGAAGACCGAAGACGACCCCTCGGACCCGGTCTATATAGACCAGTCACTGTCGCATGTCGGCTCGCATCGGCACGCGCTGGAAACGGTCCTCGACGGCGGATGCTGATACCATCGCGAACGATCTCTTCGAGGATAGATTCCTCCTACGGAGATCTTGATAGATTGCTCTCTTTAAGGATCTGGACCGGTCCACGAGATAGCTCCTTTCCGCCGGTATATCCATCTCGCCACGAGTGTTCCTCGTTCCTCTTCCCGTTCCACTTCAGCGTCATAGTCCGAAAGAATGTTGAGAGACCAATTTACTAGTCGACTTCCTGGTTACGCGTTATCGATTCCCGGTAGCTTTTCGACGCATCCGAATCAAACGTTAAGACGGCCGCGGAATCGATCATCGTCGTCGATATAACAGCGTCACTCTCGGAGCAGACTCCCAATTTTTTCAAACTTACGATTTTTTAAGTGTCCCGAGAAATTAAGCTTTGTCAACCTTTAGACGCTAGCTCGAATAGGTAGCAATAGCTTCCTATTGTGTAATGTATATAGCTCAATAGCTTCCTATTGTGTAATGTATATAAAAAGCTGTTCTGGTAAGGGAAGAATCAAGAAATGCATATTCGTTTCAATCGGATGAGGGGACGGGAACTCTATATATTATATAGTATATTTATAATATATAACAGTGTTGTTACACATTCTGGGAACAGCATTTGTGCAAATGTTTTTAAGCAAGAATAATTTGATCAAGCGTGAACAGAAGTATGGAGGATGAAGACGGTAGTGTGTCAGTTCATTTTGATCGAAATTTTCAAATCTCGCTGTCAATACAGTGCAAACTTAAGAGACGCACAATAACCACTACAGATTTGGAAAAAAATTAATGACTACGTGGCAAAGTCTGTGCGATTGAACGTAGAATGGCTCATATTTAATGGCAGTTAAGAGCAAGCTGGTATTGGTACAGTTCTGTCCGGAGTAACCGGCGACTGGTGTTGGTGACGAAGTCGGTGTGAGTCGATGGTGGTGGTGACGGTGGCGGTGGCGGTGGCGGTGGTGGGGTCTGATGCAGGTGTTGGCCTTGGGCTCCCTAACGCCAAGCCTACAATCTCTAAGGCTCGCCTATATATGTTTCCTCGCCGGTTCTCCGCGCACCTCACCACCTTCGTGTCGATTTTAAACCCATAACGCAATACGCCAATCCGAGTCTTTGTTTAGCAGTGGCTCCGTGTGTCAACGGCGCACGATTGGCTGTCCCGGTTCGCTGGAAAAAATCTTCCGAGACCGAAGAAAGGGGAGATGAAAAAAAAACGGGACGCAGCGTAAAGCGCGTCTTTCGTCATGCGTTTATTGGAATATGATTTAATTCGACGAGATGTTGCAAAAGGGTATCCTCCCCACGCCTACGCGATCAAGGATTCCGATGCGATTAGAACAGGGGGGCAAGGACAGTCGGTTTTCCAACGCGACGAGACCTCTGTCTGCATCGGGGAATTAATTAATTTCAATGGGGTCTCCCCGCTTTGCTACCCCGCCCTCCCTTTCATCCCCTAACTATCCTTCACTCGACGTTCAGCGAAACCATTTCCAACTTCGTCCACCGACTCGAACGCCACTCAATTTACGCTTGAAATACGATTACCGTCATATTAAATATCAGCAAAACATCCGAGTTATAATTCCGTCTCGAGCCACGATAAAAGGAGCTCCGATAATGAGATTTCCAAGCCGACCCGATAGCGAAAGCTTCGCAAGCTGCCCCTCGAACCCGCTTATGGTTTACTTGCCGAATACTATGTCTAAATTGTAATTTTCGCAGTTCCTATTCGTCACAAACAACTAATGTTGTAGCTTCTTATAGAACGCTACTCGTGAAACAGAAACAATAATTTATTTATATTCGGTATTGATAATTGGGAGCTATGTGGGATTAATCGATCGTGTATTATGGTAAAAATGATCTGTAATACAAAATATCTGGTGCACCACTAAAAATTAGGTGAAGTCTCCAAGACGATCTTATTCTTAGTTGTATGTATCATAATTTTCCAATACCACTGCAGAGTTAGGAATCGTCCTATTAGATTGAGTTTGGTAATAATTTTCAATAAGCTATCAAAAATTTGCAATCTCAAATAACCACTGTGATATAGGGTTGACACAGTAGCGAGTGCTCGCTCATTATTGAGAGTATGAAACATTAATTATTTAAGTAGCATAGAATTTCCTTACATATTCGAAACTGCATCAATTCCAGTACAACCTTTAGAAGCAATTGCCGTGTATATTTGAATACCATAAAATAGTATCGAATAAATCTAATAAACTACGACACGCAACGCGAAGAACTCTTCCAAATTTTGCAACGCTACTCCACCTCGACACGACGCTCCCACGATTTTAGCTCGTAAATCAACCCGCCGATTTCGCCATGCTATCCAGGAAGAATCGACCGTCGAATCGGCGCGGCGCGGCGTCCGGGATTTTCTCCGCGCCCCGTGTGTACAGTCCCGCGTACACAATTTCTTACTCCAAACAACGCGTGTAGCCGCGCGCGAACAGCCGTATTACTTTGTGCTACGTGCAAACGCACACACGGTGAGACGAGTGTGTTGCTCTTCGGCTGTTTAACCCAGCGATGGAGCACCGATGAAAATGAGTGACTGACTCCAACGTGCGGATGTGTGCGGGGACTCGTACGCGCGAGTAACGCCACTCACACGCAAGCGAGCAGAACAGTGCTGAATCGAGGCGTTTGCGTATGCATTAGCGAGTCTTCCGAGAGGATGGCGTCGGGTCTAGGTCCTTCGGAAAGACTTGCATTATGGTATCCTTCCTTTATAATGTGCATTAATAAAACACCTCCCTTTTCATTCTCTAAAGAAACAACGCGCTGAATAATGGTAAAAAATGGACGCGGCTCCCTCCAAGCATATTATCTACGTAGAGGCTGGCCTCCATTTTGTATAAAATATTAATTCGATGAATACTGATGTGGAGACAAATATCTTACAATGTAACTGAACAATCGGTTGCAGTTCTTGTAATCTCATTTTAGTGTCCGGTTGAGATTTCTTTTTCGAATATTGAATTCGCTGGGTTCCGTTCAATATCTTCGGATGAAGCTAAAATTTAATCTTGAATCAGTGTTGTGTCGTCATATGTTTACAAAGGGGTTGACAGACTGAGTGCTACGCTGCTCTGTTACAGGTCACGTAAACATTGTGTCACGTATTAAATTTCGAAATAAAAATTTAAGTGTATCCTCTGGCGATTTTGTAAATATTGTAATTTACAGGCTTGGGAACCTAAGTCTTCAGAAATGGCAATTTGTATTCTGAAAATGGTAGAGCATTGATATTTACTCTTGAAAATGTTATGTTCCGCTATGTGAATAGAGAACTGATTCAATGATTCAATTTTTATTTTGTCTTTGACCGAATGCATTTTCTTAAAACGTACACGAAAGTATTTAGGAAAGTTCATAGGAATATAACAAAAAAAAAAGTGAAATATAGGGTCTTCCACATTAAGAACACTTCCATTAACTGTTATTTCAGATTATAAGAAATGCTGTTCTTTACTATTAACAATTTTGTACAATATTGCAATTTTACTAACCAAGTGTCGAAGAGTGACAACTGTAATCTTCACCACTAAAAAATAGCGCGAAATTTAAAATGACATTTCTTAATGGAAGAGCCATTAGTATCTGTAGAAATGGGCAGAGCAATTACAACGTGATAGAGAATGCATTACTCCGATAGGATAGACACGCCAATTTCCTGCAGTTCTCGCGGGAACCTTCCGCGCCTCCGCCTTTGTTGAACGTGTCTCCGTAGGAGACCAGGTGACAGTAAACGGGCGAGCGCGTCGAAGATGCTTGTAAACAGCGTGGAATCGATCGCGAAAGGAGACGTCCGAAGGTGGACGAACGGACGAGCAGCATGATAAGGAAGGCGCGACATCGCCAAGGCCGGCCGAATGAAAACAACCGGCAGCCTTTCTCCGTTCGGTCGTGTGTCCAAGCATTCGACGCTGTCAGCCTAGCGTTCACGCGCGGTGCCGTGGGCGGCGACAATATTCCGTGTAGTTTTCCCATTAATAATTTGCCTACTGTCGATCGCATCGGGCGTCGACGAGGGCCATTACGAGGATCTATCCGGATCGCAACCGGTCCCGGCCAGTCCCGGGCCCGGCGCGGCGCGAGTCCTACACGCTCAGACAGGCCCGGCGGATTTCGTAACGATTCCGAGCTGTGTGCGCGTTCATGCGTGAGACGACCTGGATCTTTTCTCTCTTTCAACGCGTGCGGAACCTTCGCGAATCCGTTTACCAATTCTTTACCGATTCTCTGCCGTGGACCCCCAAGAATTTTCGTTCGATCGAATCGCGTGCCTCGCGACGATTAGATCGCGGATTGCCGCGGTCTACGAGCGTTAACCTCTTCGGCCGTTTCACCGCGAACGATAAACCCGCTCGATTTTTCACCGTTTCGTTTCTACGTAGTTTACACTCGCGGTTACGTAACGAGATTCCATGAAAGAAACAATTTCTAGCGGGCTAATGCTATGGAATTATTGACGGTTACCAATATGGAATATACTCGTTCCTCTCCTGCTCCCCGTCTTTATGATAGCATCGTTGTCTCTGTGCTCTCTTTTAACACAAACATTGCTAAACTTTCTCCGGCAAGTTTTCCAACTGCGCTCGACCAGAAACACAGTATTGTGAAATTTGATGTTTGAAAAGAATATCGAACAGTAGTTGATGTATTCCGTGTGTTGTCAATCTTCGGTGATCGATTCGTTGATCAGAGCAGCGCGTTGTCTATGATAGTCGTAATGAAAACAGATAGCGCCTCGTTACTCCGAGTACCACTTTCTCTTTCTTTTAACGTTGTCCTGGACGATCCGTGTCCGTTCCGATTGATGACGACAATCCATCATCCTGAACATATTAAGAAATTGAAGAGTCCTTATAGACGAGTTACTCGGGATTCAGTTATACGCTCCTACCATGCGATCTTCATTAGCAGCGAACAATGTCGACTCCAACAATTCATTACTTTCGAACTATCGCGGGACACGCGTCCATCGCGGTGTTTTCTATTCTCGCTAAAATAGAGGCGAACTGCAACTTGGATACCCATGGAAGTAAAAGAAGTCTATCGTAATCCAATAAACGGTAAATTGTCACGACGTTGACGCCATCGATCAGAAACCGAATGAGATGTATATACCTGATATATATGAGATGTATATAAACCGAGATGTATATATTACTAATTTGCGACGTTGTTAGCACCGGTAGAAACCACGTTCTTGGCAATTATAACGGGACACTTCACACGATATGGTTAATCCTATGATCTGGACGCGTATGTAGCGTTAATTGGATTATCGGCTATCGATCCGACTAATTCGATCTTGGCTCATAGGTCTCCTCGGTGAACCAGTTGCGTCTTGCGCATAGAACTCCGGTTATACGCCAGATACATCTAGCAATTTTACGCTTCGATCTCCTCGTTTAATTATATCATTATCAACGATCATTATCCTCCGGTGGCACTGTTACAGAAATCAGTGCGACAATCGACGACAGATCGGAGAAGCATTTTATAGTTAAGCTCCATTGTAGCACCGGAGCTCTCCGTTTTGTCTTAAAAATGCAGACTGCTACCACAAGCGATTAATGTAGTCCTCAGACCATGTATTTTCAACTCTAGTCCATTTTAAAGTTTTCCTCCTTTCTAATTCTTAAGCGAACATTGGTTGATTGCGAGTATACTTTTGTACGTAGCTTTGATGAAAATTTGTTATTAAATTAAATAGACGCGATTGGTTGTTCTAGCATGCATTGGGTTGTGTGTATATTTAACATTAAGTGTAATCCAGTCCAGGCTGATACTCTATAGCGAAGTTAGTTCCAAATGTAGATACATATTTGAACAGGACAATGTTAATATGTAGGGTAAGGTTGCTCAAGTCGTACCCCTTAAGAAAAAACCGTATAAAACTTAGAATTTAGCAAATAAATAGAAATTAAATGTGTTATTCAAAACTTGTGTTAATATTGTTGTTATTTATTATAACGAAATTAGAAAGTCTATATGCTTTCACGTAAAATAAACTAAATCTTTAAAAACTTACATCGGTACGACTAAAGGAACCGGTTTCCTAAGTCGCACCACCTATAGCCTAAGTCGTACCTAAGAATTCAATTAAGCAACAATAATAGTTAAAATGTATTTTTCATTAACCTGTTTACATGACACATAGGTATTCAGTTAGTACAAACATCACATACAAATTTTTTTGTTGTTTTGTCAACTCCAGCGCATACATCGTGCACCCATGATTTGCATTTCAAGCATTGAATCATGTTTTTCCTCCCGATCTTCTCCACAAATAAAACAAAACTAATCGCTTTTTTTCTTTTCAATTTTTAATGCCAATTCCTTTTTATTAATTACAGCGTTTCTTTCATTTGCCGCATTTTTTATGTTTTCTTTATTCTGCGTTGACGTTATTTCGACTGACGAGGTAGTACGACTTAGGAATCTCATATGGGTACGACTTAAGTCACGGCACAAGTTAAATTTAAAAAGTGAACATAACCTAACTGGATAAAATTAATACGGATTTCGTTTCGACTAAACGATTATATAAATTCTTATATTAAATCTGTATTTAATAAGGAACATAGTTTTATCAATAATTTACTTGCAAGATTAACTACCGAACATATGCAGAAGATTATAAGAAAATTGAAATAAACTTACTTGATGACAGGATTTATAATGAGGCTGGTTTATGGCGGACAATAATACGTAAAGCAACTTGATTGACTCAGATGTATATTTGGTTGCCGTTGTATGTGCTATTGTCGCCGTAATTCGTTCAAAATTCAAGTGGTACGACTGGAACAACCTTACCCTATGTATACATTTGGGAAACATAAATAAATGTTTCTTTAATGAAAGTCATAAGAAATCGCGCAGACGTTGAAGGAGAGAAGTCATCGTTTCCTTAAACGTTCGTCGTAGCATATTATACATATAATTATAATGCCGAATCTGAGGGGTTCATAAATTCTTATGAATTACCATCGAACTTATTGTAAATGAATATTCTAAGATTTTGTATAATATCCTATCGGATTCAACGAAGATCACGATGAATTTTAGTCATTGCCAATACTTCTTGACATACACTATGTAACCCTCCGAGTGCT
This sequence comes from Lasioglossum pauxillum, assembly GCA_933228785.1. Classification (NCBI taxonomy): domain Eukaryota; kingdom Metazoa; phylum Arthropoda; class Insecta; order Hymenoptera; family Halictidae; genus Lasioglossum; species Lasioglossum pauxillum. The sequence continues at coordinate 41,602,417 of OW121699.1, forward strand.
GTGGCGGAGTCATTTTTGATCGGGAACATCCAAATTGTCATTGAAGTTCTCAATTTGTGGCAATTGAACTGTATAGCTGTTTCACTGAGGATATCGGAAAGACTAATGTGTATACACGAGATCTCATCGATTGTAAATTTTTAAAAATTCTTAATTAGAGCTTCGACCCGTTTTAAGTCCCTTGTCCGAGGGTTAATCCAATGTATGGATTTATTCGCCGACTTTCGTCACGAAGATGATATTTCTACAAACAAAGTGTTTCCAAACTTCTCGATCGGTATATTGACATAAATATGAAGAATATATAGTGGTTGGACATCCGAGACACGCGAGGAAAACAAAATGGTTGGCACTCGCGAAACGATCGAATTGGCTCGCAGATTAGTTTTTCTATTACGTAGTGTCTTTTACACATTGGCGAGGATTCCGTTCCGCGGTGCGCTGCGTGCACGGTGCAACACACGCGCTGCCGTCTCTATCCGTTGCTCTTTCTTTCCCTCTCTACCGTATATCTTCCACGTATCTGGTGTGCTTCTCCGTCGATGCATTCGTATTCGTGTCTTGGGTTACGACAGAGTAGGCCCGTTATCGGGGCCTGCTGATTGCCTTTGAACAAAGAGGGCCCTACCTCGCGCTGTCCGCTGGACGAGGACGCCGCTAAAACGAGAGGAAAAGAGTAACACGAGGAGATTGTTCGTGATGAGGTGGTTAGACTGGTTCACGCACGTGTGTGCGTGTTGGAAACACGGTCCCCGGTGTGCGTCTTAAACTGCATGCACTCTCCGACGCGGCCGAGGGGGAGAGGGATCTCTCTTTCCCTCTTCTTGGTCCCTCCGTCCCTCTACCGCGGTCTCTCTTTCCCTCGTTAACCCTTTCTTCCTCCCGCCTACTCTGTCCCTCGCGCGTTCTTCCGTCCTCGTCGCTCCACCTTCGCCTATTTTCTCCGTCCAACCAACGTCGGTTACCGTTCCCTCTCTGTCCCTCCGTCAGGTCCCGTCTCTTTCCCGCCGCGCCTGTTGCCCGCGTGAACTTGTTCTTGGCCGTTCCGTGCTCTCCTGGCTCTGTTGCGCGCGTAATACCGCAGCGCAACGCATCAGGACAACCGGGGAGCGTGGTGGAGAGGAGGGGAGCGGGGGGCCAGTGATAAACAGAGCCAGGACGGGGTAGGGGCAGGAAAAGGGTGAAAGTCTTTCGGAAAATCGAGCGTCGATTTCTTCTACTGTACGCGCGTTTCAGTTAACCCCCCGCCGCCGCCGCGCCGCGCTGCACGGACCGGTGGGAGAGGGAAAGCACAGGTGTACACTCGGCTAGGGACTACGTGCACACGAGCTTCAGTAAAATTGAAATATAAAACCCGCGGATACTGTTAGTGCTCGGAGTGGGGGAGAAGGAGGAAACCCAGCGGTCTTTCAGGCGAATGAATTATAGTTATGCAACCGGGCTATCATAACGGGTATCGGCGTATTATTTCGAAATCAATCGCCGGCGTGTTTCAGACCGATCTAGACATCCAACAGCCTCCGCTTCGAAAATTCGCCAAAAAAAATTACGTTATTCCGCGCTATGGATTCTTTCCGTTTACGTTATTGCTTTCCACGATTCGACACGAGTCAAAGCCTCGACCGTAGGAAGAAGCGAGGGCAAGCGTAAAGGCCCGTGCGTCGTAGCACCTATCGAGGGTGTTAATGCGTATGGAGACGGGTTTCATGATGTTTTCTCTTTCTCTCCCTCTTCTCTGTCGTTAGACTTTTCTCTTTCTGTTGTTGGTCTCTCGTTCTCTGTTGCACTCGGTTCGATGCGTTCGCCACTTCGTCCTCTCCCATCCTTCCTGCTCGCTGGCTCGCTCACTGGTTTGTTTTGGTTTACCGGGTGTCGGGTGTGTCGAGCGAGCGTCGTACTACGTTAAGTGAGGGCGAAGCGCGACAACCGGCCCGAAGGCGCCTGCGCGAGCGCGAGCGCGCGACCGATCGCCAGCGAGCGGATAACAGCAACGCGCGTAGCCCCGCGTGTTCCCCGCGGATAATGTTAACAGCCGTTAGCGAGACGCGCATGAGCCGAGGCCACGCTGATGCGCGTTTGATAGCGCTAGGCTTTTGTCAGCCGGATCATCGTTGGAGCGTGTACCGGTCGATTTGTAGCATTAACTAACACGCTGTCTAACACGCTGACTGTCGTGTAAACACTCGTAAAACTTTGTGTAAACCGAGATTTATTATAATATCCTATGTATTCTAGGCCTGAATTTCGTGTCGTTCTGTTTATTTTTCTTCGCGGGTCATTAAGCGTTTACGAAAGCATGACTCTGCTATATTTTATACTGCGACTGGCCATTTGTTATTGAGAAATTGCGACGGTATTGTATACAATTAATATAGAGAAAACGGGTTGACTATTATTACACCGGGTATTCTTTTTTTAATTAATTTTGATTGCTTACAGTGATTAAGAAAATTTATGAAATGTATGCTCATTGAAAAGGAGCAATCAAGTTTCGCGACCAAATGGTTAAGAAATCATTCTTTGTTTATGAAAGACAAAGTTATCTAGAAGTTTCTTGATGTTTCTAAAAGTGTTTTACCTATTTTTAAGTATTGTATCTTGGCTGAATTTGTTAGAATATAAAGCTTTCATATCGTATTGAAATACTGGAAAGACTCTAGCTACAGTGGCACGTTTTGGGTCCTATTTCAGTTAAAAACATTAACATCTTCAGAACTGTACAAAAAATTGATTGCTTGCAAAATATGTATTCTTCATGCTCCTAGCGATAAAACAAGAATTTATTATAATTCTCGATTAAAGAAAACCTTAGGATAGACAATGAAAAGATTAAGCAATCTATCATTGCTCCGTGCTTAAAATGGCCTATTTCTAAAATTGTATAAAACATCCACAGCTGAATTCATAATGGTGGGACTATCATTGTAGGTGTTTAAAAAAGGGCGATTCGATTTAAAAAATTGAAGGTGACCTTGACATCTCTAAAAAGAATGACATAAAAATAAACATTTTTTATATCGCGTGGGCCCTATTTTATCATTATTTGTCCTCAAGATGTTTAATGTATCTTTGAGAACAACAAAGATATTTGCGATACAAATGTTATGTGACTCACATTGTATACACACATCGTCAGTCAACATATTGAGAAAGTATCAACAACATCAGACACATTATATAGTTCGGATGAAGTAGACTTAAACAAAATGAATTTAACTTCGCCAGTCACATCCAACAATCCAGTTTAGTCTAGCTAAATACTGGCACATTTAGAAACCTAGAATTGTATGCTGATCCAAGGCCAAAGATAAGGACGAAGCAGGATTATCTAGTGTCGAGGCACTACGAGTTCACATGATCGTTCCGCGTCAATTATTCTCTGACACTCGGCCCTACAAAGCCCATGCAGACAGGCCTTGAATTAAAATCGTATGAGTATCGGGTATCGAAGTGTTCAATTTCGCGAGGCTTCACCCAGAAGGGCGATCGATAGAGCCTAGTGGCCGTAAATCAACTGGTTTTTCCAAGATCGTTAGGTGAATTATATCAGGCCGTTCGTCTCAGAATCGGTGTAGCCACACATTTATTATCGGGCCCTTATCGATCGGTATCTTAGGCGAAATTTATTTGCGGCTGTTCACCGGCTTATTTACGACGCTGGCAAGTTCAATCCACTTGTTTCTTGTCCGGAGCCAACGGCAGCACGAGACTACGGTCGTCTCTATCAGGCGGAGCCGAGCCGAGCCGAGTCGCGGCAGCGAGATCGCGTGTCGTGCACGACCCAGCCCGTGCTTCCCTGAACTTGAACTCGTTCACCGGGCGTTCAAGGTGGCACCACCGCGCTACGAATTCGCTTCGGCTTCTCTCTGCTCTGCGCCTCTTCCCTCTTCTCTCGTTCGTGTTTCCGCGAGCCGTACAATAGCGGCAGGCCGATGCCACTGGTGGTTATGGATGAACAGTAGCAAACGAGGAACGACAGTCAACAAGAACAGTCGAGAAAAAGGAGACTGGGAGCCGGCCTACGGTAAATCGTTCGTTGCCCAGAATCCGTCCGCAAAGCGTTACCCATGACGCAGTTCGGAAATTTCGGAAGTTCCGGACAACTATTGTAATCCAGAATTCTCATTCTCCGTTGGATCAATTGAATTGGTAGCTGGAGAAACGTTGGATGTGAGATTTCCTTATATCTCCCATCAAATCCTGCTCTTCTGTAAAATTTGCATTTTGTATCATCCAACATTGTTCTAGCCAACAATTTAATTATTGAATTGTTGATATTTTGTAAAATAAGTACCAGGTTTACAGTAGTAGAAATAATAACATTATGAATCTCTTCCATAATATGATTAAAATTTGATTCAAGACAAAATCGTCAGTAATAATATAAACCTTGAGCAAATATTCGACATTTTTTCTAGTGGCAATCATTTGACCTCAGGGAGTGAAAATTACCTCAAATATAAAGTTAAAAACCTATAATTACAAACCAATGATTATTTATCTTGAAAAGTTCATTCTAGAGGAACACTTATGACTTTTTAACACTAAACCTACCACCACCGGTCAGAATGACCGGTTCCAGATGTTGTATTTTACAATTATTGAAATAAAAAAAGGGATTTCATAAGAAATGATTATATATGTATATATATATATATATATATATATATATATATATATATATATATACATATATAATCATTTCTTATTCTTGTCACTTTTATAAGGGAACCAGTTACTTTTAAGGCTCGGTGGGTGTAGTGTTAAATTCTAAATTTGAACATATAATCAAATTAAAAAAAAGTTTTATTTGTTTAGATTGATAGTTCATGGTCAGGAAGGTTATCTGACAGATCTTGCCTTAGACGCAGGCATCGGAGAAGCGGTTGAGGATATTACATATGTATATGTATGTATGTGTCGTTGTATAATGAGCAAGGGAGGTGTCGCTACATTTAGAAAATATATTTGGTCTTAATATTGAAATCACATTTTCACTTTCAGAAAATAAATAAAAAACGGCTGTTCAAGAGGATATAATACGTCACAAATATTTTTATGTTATAAGTAAACTAATATTTATGCAATTATGAAGAAATTGGGTGAAATATAAAAAACAATAAAAGATGAGAAACATTTAAGAATATTGTTATGACGTTTTCAACGTCAAAAATCTATTAAGGGATGAAGTGAATTTTTATTTAACTGCTGCGCAGTCTGTTGTACAAGTTTCATAAAAATCGAATGGTGTAACTAGGATAAAACCTCTTGCAAGAATATGACCATGACTATTAACAATTGCAGCTAACGAGCATGCTGTTTACGGTAATAAATTGTTGAAATCTTCGTAGGAAATATTAATAAGTTGTTACAAGACTGCGGATTTTGTGTATTTATCGCTAATAAGATAAGATAATTAAAAGAAGCAAGAGAAAACATCTTTTATTTTGCATAAACATCCGCAGTCTAGTCATTACAAAAGAAAAAGAAGCACCGAATTAGATTTTCGATTTTCTACCGTCAATCTTACCCATATTTTCCGGCTGTCGAAGAACAAGAGGAACGGAAACAATAGTCGTTGACGCGGGAGGAACAGAGCAGAAGCAGGACCTAGATAAGAAACCGTTCGAAAAATACGTATCCAAAAAATCCTGTTTCCTTGGACGCGGCGGGGCCAGCCGTGGACAGGGACGAACGGAGACGTGTTGATTTAACGGAACAAATGCAGTGTATCGGGGCGGACCTGTTCCATCGGCACTGGCTTCTGCATCGCGAAAGAAACGACGCAGAAATCAGCGCGGTCTGATCGGGTTCCTTGAACCGTGGACGTGCGCTATAGGTGGCTATTGCCGAGGTGGTGTTGCCCGCTCGCGCAATTCGGTTCCGTGAACCTCGGGACCAGTTTAATCCGCGTCCAATCTGCGGGCGTGCGCTTCCTCGAATCGAAGAATGAGTTGTCGGTAACGGCTGGACACCGCGTCTCGGCGCCAACGTGCGCGTGCACGCGAATGCGTCCGTATTGCTCGTCCACTTTTTTCGCACGATCGCTTGCGGACTCGACAGATGTTCCAGTCTTTTTTCCTGATCGAGCTAATTATCGGGGGATTAGTATCGGGACAGGAGAGCCTGCTCCTACCTGTTAACTCGTTAAACGGTGAAAAATTCATGCGAAGCGTTTTCTAGCACCTCTGCACCCTATAATTTACATCCACGACCCTCTCGCGTCCTATGCATTCTCAGAACTAAGGTGTCGTGTGTGGAACACTCCTCTATAATTTCTAGCTTGTCATAATAACGTTTGCTGTCAACCTACACATACCACAAAAAGCAATAATCTATTTAGTATAAACTGAAAAATTGAGTTCTGTCAAACGATTACTCTGTCAATCGACCTGCTTCTTGTAGGATCTAAATTACAATGAATCTCATATTTCGAAAATATTTCGATGAAATTTCATATTTCCCTTTTCTTATATATTTTTTTAATTGAATCCGGAAGAGACCCTCGATATAAAGTACACAGTTTTTATGCGCTTTGATACCAATCGGATTAGATACCAGATTAACACACACTGTTTTACATCGGGAATCCATTGCGCAGATGACGGCTGAGCAGAATCACAGATTAATTAATCCATCATGCCACGGATTTGCCGAGAGTAAAGTATCGGGTGAAAAGCAAGCAGGTCATTCGAAGTTTCGTCCGGAATTCACGATCGACGCGCGAATCGTAAGAACAGGAAATTTGAAAAGCGGCGTGGTAAAGGGTAATTGCGGCCAGGATGTGTGCGCCTAAGATGAAAGGGGTGGTGCATGGGATCTTCTTCGGCTCTTCGGCTGTTCGGCCAGAAGAGGAGGCTCCCATACGCATCCAACCTAATAGCGTGGGCCTTGGTGCATGTAAAACCGGAGAAGGTAATACCAATTTCTAAGAGCGTAACTAAGCGGCCGAAGTGCAAGTACTTATTTTATCCAAGGTACGTATCTGGCCGCGCGTAGCGTGGAACGGCATCGACGCGGTCCGGTTCGGCTCGTCGCGGCGCTCGAGGTGCGCGCCGATCGTTTCGAGTACATCGAACCCTCCTTTATACTCTTACCTGCGTAGGTATATACCTGAATCCCCAAAAGGATTCGGATCCATCGTGAGGAACAGGTGTCAAGAGGCAGCGAGGAAGGAAGAAGAAGAGGAAAACGGAGAGAACGATATAGATCGAGCGAGACACCGGATAGGGGGAGGAGAAGATGGTGGGGCGGGGGAGAGAACGGGGGAAGAGAGCAAGGGGGAACGGAGCAAATGGTAGGAAAAGGTGGAAGTGGGAGGAGGGAGTAGTCCCTGGCACCCAACTCCCCCTGGTCTTATATTCCTCGAGCGCATCGAGAGCCGTCGCGCGCAGCCTCCTCTCAAGGATAACGAGTAATCCTGGATAGTGGATCCGCTGATCCGAGGGAGACTCTCTTTCTCTTTCGTGCCGTGGTTATTTTCTCTCGTCGCTGGCTCCGGTCGATTGTCCCGGCTCGGACCTATCTAGAACCCTTTCCAGGCGCACCGTAATTACTTGGATTTTGATCCGAGGAGACAGAAGACGTACGCGGGCAGAAGTGTGGGAGGACGGGCCCGGAGGAGGTCACTTTTTCGGGTTTATTACTAGGAAGTCCCCGGCCTTCTTGTTGTTCCTTCCTCTTTCACCTCTTCTTGCTCTTTCTCTTTGCCCTTAGAACGTGACTCGACGAAAGACCGGACTTTTGTTTTGACAAATCCCTCTATACGTGTGCGTCGACTCGTCGATGGACCCTTTTTTCTGGTCTCCACAGTCTCTCTCTCTCTCTCTCTCTCTCTCTCTCTCTCTCTCTCTCTCTCTCTCTCTCTCTCTCTCTCTCTCTCTCTCTCTGTCCCTCTCCCTCTCTCCTTGTATGTGTGTGTGTGCGCGCGAAATCGTGTTGATCGCCCTCGCGCTCTATTCCGCGGCCCTCCGTTCTCCTCCCTTGGCTGCGGCCGCGCCGAGCTGCCACGATCTCTGCTAGCACGAGCAAGACGCAGAGAGCGCAGCGGGGTAGCGGGCGGATGCTTTAACTTGCTCGTCGTTTTGTCGAAACCCCCACCAAGCTGGCCCGATGTAAACACGAGTGGCTGATAGCCGCGGGGCCCTGCGAGGGGATCCAGGGGATCAGGGGGGAGGGCCCCTGGAAGAGGGACAGCCGGAGGGACGACGCGAGCGAACAGGCCAGTAGAGGCCGGAGAAAGAGAAAGAGAAAAACAGAGGGAGACAGACTCCGTTCGGGGTCCGAGCAACACCGAGCCGAGGCGAACCAGGCCGAGCCGAGATACAAACGAAACGAGCAAAGGGAGAAAAAAGTGAAACACGAGGGAGGCAAAGTGCAGCTGAGCCCCAGTGGCGTAGCCACTCGCAACTTCGGTCGGTGAGGCCGTTCGGCGCGATCAAACACGTTGAAACGTTTCTACTTTTCGCAACAAATCTGCAATTTCTTTCACGTTTATCAGTACTCTACTCGAGCCTGGATTTTTTCTAGCAACATTAACAATTCAATTTTCAACTTTCCAATGCAACACACGACCACTAGGATCGGCAGAATTGGTAGTTGCAAGAAGCTTCTGCCTAAAGAGCCGTGCGCTAACGAATGGCCGGTTATCCATTGTTGCGAAAAGTAGCGCGCAATTTCCCGATGAAAGGGCGCGAAAAAATGCACGTGCATCTCTGTGTAGTGACCCTAGGCTGGTACGCGTGAACCAAGGGAGGCACGCCGCTTTTTCCTGGCTGAATAATGCCAGCCAGGCCTATTGTGTGCCGCCTGCAAGTCAGTCTCTCAATAGCTGGGCTCCTAGCCTGACACACGACTCAGGGACGCATGTATGTAGGTCCCAACGGTCTGTGTCCGTTGAACTGGGTCACGTCGAAGTGCATGATCGTAATTTTTGTCCACTCCCTTTCTCCCTCTGCGACCCACCTGGTCATCGCGGTGTTTCTCTTCGGCCGGAGATCTCATCTTTCATTGTTTCGGGGTCCATCCTTTCTGTCGATCGCGACCTTTCTTTCGCCGCGTGGCGAGAACGTATTCTTTTCCCTTCCTTCGGTTAATCTTCTCGTCCTAAAGCGAGGAACCGGGGAAACAAGGGGGCGGAGGGGTCGGCGAAGATGACGGCGGAGAGCGAGGGATGGTTGGCGTCATTATGAAAATGATACTGTACCTGTAGCCAAGGGGACAAACCGCAGACCATAGCAATTACGCGTAATGAAACGCCCGGGTCCACCATGGCGAGCGACGACTACGACGACCGACGACAACGACGACGACGACGAAGAGCAATTGACGACGTTTACGTCTACGTAGTCGAGTTCTGGAACACGGAGGCACACCGTATCGCGTGTAAGCAGGCAGTACGAATCTGTACGCCACCTTTCCACCGGCCGAGATCGTGCCGGATAGCGCGGGGAATTGTATGCAATCACGTGGCCGTGGCCGCGGGCTGTTTTGCACGGACAAGTCCCGATATTCAATGTATACACGCCCTGCTTCGCGAAAATGACACACAGAAAATGTGAATTTGGCCGGGTGTTTATCCCTCTTTCCATTCTTCGCTTTCATGTCTCCCCTAAATGAAATTCAAAGTTTCAGGTCTAGCTTTGTGATCATTGACGCTTTAAACTTTAAAACATAGTTACGTGTGCTTGTGGAATTATATCGATATTCCCTGGATAATTTTACCACGTTTTTATTAGCTCGCTTTCTTGTTCCATTAACCTTGAAGACTTGTCCCCCTTACAGCACATGCAAGCTGCATCCAAAGTGAAGAAACAGTATAACCTACTCAACACTATATTATTTTATAATATAATATTGTATTCGAATTGATTTGCACACCTGACTATTTAACCTTTCATTGCAATAAGTGTTCATATGACACTAAGACAAGGATTAAATTGAAGAGGCTCGGACGAGGTAAGCCACGAGAAGCCAACCTGGTTCTTGTGGCCAGGAAGATTTTAGATAACACGATTTCGCATTGTCTTGGATACCTGCGCGAGATGATTCGCTTGCGAGAACTGTAATCCGCAAGACGTCCATAATATCAGTGCTCCAGATTAGATGATCAGACCTGATCTTGATCCTGATCGCGGCTTTCTTTCACGGTGCTTCGCGATTTTCACGAGCAAGCAGACGTTCCCTTCAAGCCGTCTTCAGGGACGCCATTCGGTAAAAACGCGCGTGACATTTTCGAGGGAAAAGGTTTCTCCTCATTAGAATCGGCCAGCGCGGCGTGCCCAGGCCCCCGTCCCGGTCTACAATCCGCCTGTGCCCTTACACATGCATCCTCCGTATCTGAAATTCCTCTACACGTGTTCTGCTCGCAGTCACACAATGTTTAGCCTTTTGTTTGACGTGAATCACCTTCTGTGCGACGCGAGCGTCCCGATGCTGATCGGTGTGCGTGAGATACGTGCGCAAGCAACTCGTGTGTGGATGTTCAACAGGTACGAGGGCCGACGCACGGAAACGCGAGATACACACGTACCGGCGGCTCCGTGCATGATGAAGGGCTTCCACCATTGTCTCCCTGTCTGTATGAGTCACTGGCCGAACCATAAAATAGTCATAGAAGTGAGTTACAAGGGGACCCTGCTGTCGAACGATACACTCCCGATCCGTGAATACCGGATCCACGGTTTCGTGGGTCGATCGGATCAATCAATTTTCAACTATAAATTTTCAATAATCAAAATTTGTCTGCAAATATTCAATGACGTTGCAATTTATTGTTTCAATGCATAGTTTTCTTTGCAGCAAATGTAAATTAATTCTCTGATCATCCAAGAACATAAAAGTCTACGATAATTGTGCTGTGCATCAACAAAAATGTTAAAGTAGTTTTAAAAAGAAATTGGAGATGGTGTAACCAGGTACTGTGGTGAAATAACACGAAGGTCCTCGGGGCTAAACTTTTGTCCCTACTCTACCTTCCCCTTCTACGACGCTACTCGTCTCTGTCGCGCATACGTCCGTGCTGGCAGAGAGAGGGTAACTTTTCCCCTCAACTCGGATCTTCTTGTCATCTTACCACAATACCTGGTTATCGACATAAGAGTTAAAATTCATACTCTGCAGCAGCCTACTGCCTCCAAATGTTTCAAAAAATTTAACAAACCAGGCTCAACCTCAAATGAGTTGCGTAGACTGATCGAACGTATGTACTGTTCGTCCAACGAGAGTTGGCACAGAGAAACTCGTAGGTACCACGTGGTATCCCTGCTCCGCGCTACACGTCCTCCGCGATTGGCCGAATCGCTTGACGAAGACAGCGAACGAGCGTCTTGAGTGCGACTACAATAGAGCGGATGTGGTGACACTGAGCTCGTATCAGTGTCGCCAGGTCGCCAGCAATCGAGGGGAATCAAATACCCCCTCTCTGATGACCAGTCCAGTCTACGGCACAGTCTTGCGCCGCGCACGCGCAACGTGTCACATATTACTCTACTCTGGTCATCAGAGAGGGGATACCTTGTATTCCCCTCGAGTGCTGGTTTGGCCACTTTCTGGCGACACTGGTTCGTACCACGACCGTTCCCTCCAGAACCTCAGTGCAAGAGTGGGGTTCGCAGCCGAGCGTCAGGAGTGGGGTCTGGCAAATCCCCCTGCACCCCACTAGCAAAATCTGTGCCAACTCTCGTTGGACGGACAGTACGCTTCTTAAGGTTCGTGTCTGTCCGTGATTCTACAAACAATGAACGCTTCCGAGAATTGATAGGAGCCTAATTTATGACATCCTGAAGCGTTGCTTTCCCTTTCCGAGCCTCGAGATGACGAAAGCCAAATAATCGTTTGAAACATTTGGTTTTCGTATAAATGTATCTACTAGTTTACGTCGATAGTATCGGAAGAGTTGAATCGCGAATGAAAATCGCGAATCAAACCGTACCTAGGTAGGGGTGCAGCGACAGTTTGAAAAGTGGAGAGTCCATTAGTCACGAGTGCCGGACCTCAGGTTCACGACTAGCCGCCGCGCCGTCCTATTACGCTCTTGTGCCAAAGCCGGATTTTTTTTTCTCGGTCGGTCGCCGTGTGTTACTTGTTTCGATATTTGCCGAGATACTATATAATGTTGATTGATCGATCACCCGACCATTGTTCGTTTCGTTAGCATCCATTGTCAGGATAGTCGGTAGACGCAGGCTTTCGCGGTTCACCGGTTCCTGGTCATGTTCTCGACATTGTTCACCGTTTTTATAAGGCTGTTTCGTGAACGCATAGCTATCAAAAGGTTTTTCGTACACAACAATTCTGTTCTAATTATAATATACAGTGAATCACAGTAATATTCGGACACTTTCGAAAGGACGATAACTTTTTAACATTGGACAACACGACTTGGATTTTTCTGAGACGTTGGAGTAATTGGTTCACTGCAAGACGCGAAATACATTTTTGAAAAAATTGCAATTTGTCGGAATTATAGAGCAAGTACTAGATGTTGTTTACAACTTTTTTATGTGGGCCTGTGTTGAGAATTTAAAAAATACATTTTGTAGATCCGTGTCAATTATACATATTCATATACATATAGACCAATTGAAATTTTTTCAAAATGTCTCCTTCACATCATATAGTAAACTAATTCTGCTAACATCTCAAAAAAATCCGAGGAAGAGTCGTATGGTTCAATCTTAAAAAAGTTATGTCACTGTAGGTGACAGCACCTACGTAACTGAAATTAGCGGATGATTAAATTTTTGCAACGAAAAATTGAGAAACTTTACTACTTTTGCAATTAGTTGTTCGTGATTAACGCAAAACCAGTAATGTTATCAAAATAAAAATACGATGAATTATTGTTAATCTGCTTGTTTCTTTGCATTTTCTAATAGGAAAAATTGACATCACAAGTACAGTTTCATAGTTTAAACCTGTAATCATTATTTCTAGGTGAAACGAATGAATGATCACGGTTCTTGACACGTTATAATTTAGATCGAATTTGCATATTCACATATGATTCGTGTTCAAATAATATCTACAGCAATTTATACATTTCCTCATCGCGTTATGAGATGATTTATGATTTCCATTTTATGCTTTTTACCGAAATGGTTTTGCTAGTTGGGAAAGTAAAGAAAAGAAAGGTCTGTTGTAGATAGATCGGAAGGATACTTAACTCTCTTCAGATCAAAAATATTTTAGCTCGATAAATGTGATAGTATTTAAGCCAGAAAAAATAATATTTTTCATCTGAAATATTCGACACCCATAAACAAGTCTCCACATTTAAAATAGTTTTATACAAAAATGTTCAAAAAACATTTATTTAGATTTGTATCAATACTCACAATTTTTCCAGAATTTGATATTTTTAGAAACTTGACGACCACTTCACTTCAATTCGTAAATAGCTGACTGGAACAATTAGGAAGTGCAGAGGTCTCTTTCTGAATAATAAAAGTGAGAATCATAAAAAAAATTCAAATTTACGAAACTATTGGCCTTCAAGAAATGGACAAAACCATGGAGAGGATTAATAAATGTTTTATCGGAAAGTTGCGTACTTTAGACTATACTGAGGCACTGAAACACTACGGTCACGTAAACGTAATTGAAAGAAGACTATGCTATCATAGCGATATGATGAAGTTTGCCATCATTAGATCGGCGGTCTATTTCCCAGTAATCTAATATTATACACAGAATTGGATTTTACGATCCCGCGGCAAACGCTAATAGCTCGCCACGGTTCTATTGCCGCGATACCTTCAATCGCCGTTGTTCTAACCGTCTGTACGCTGCCTGATAGATAACGATCCACGATAGAGCACCAAGCCACTGCTGATACTGATCAACAGGGCTGAGATAGAGTACTTACCAGCTACCGTGTGGAGTCGGACGTCAGTCAGTATTGTCGGTGGTTGCGTCGACCAAGATTGAAAGCGAAGCAGGAATAACTGGAGGCGAATGGTTAATCGGGAGTAACGCGTAGGAAACCAGCTAACGATCCGATCCGGATGAACCGATCGAGCAGATTTATGTTGTCCGGCAGTTTCGAAAACCCGGCGACACACCGCGGATACTGTCCAAATTTTTCCCTCGTTTTGCGTATAGCACAGACCGAAGTCGAAAGTAACAATTTGTACCAAAGCCGCCAGATGAGAGGACGGAGCACGATTTCAGGGGGGAAAAGTTACCCTGTCTCTGTCAATATCGGACACATGCACGACAGAGACGAAACGTGTCACGTGACTAGGCGGATGCGTGAGGAATAGCGTCGTAGAAGGGGAAAGTAGAGTGGGGACATAAGTCTTAATCTGGCCACTCTGCTTTCAACTACGATTACGCAAAAACTATTGTATTTACAATTAAAATGTTACGTAGTTATCTAACATTATTTTCAATTTGCAACAACTAACGTCCGAATTATTAACGCAAATATTGGTCAGTATATAAGTTAATTTTATATTTATATCGTTATATAAATAACAATGTATATATATATATATGTTGGGACACACTAATTTTGGAGAACATATCTAATAATATTAATAGATTTTGAAGTATTCACAATATTACTTCCACCCCACTTTCTTTCACTTCAGCCTCCGGCGAACATGCCCAACTATATAATACATATGGACCGTTTATTTTGAAAGTGGTGTAAGTCCATTCTTGAAGAAAATGAGATATCACGTAATTCATGCTTAATTTAATGTATATAAAATTTAAAAAAAAACAAGAGAAAATGGACTTACACCACTTTCAAAATAAACGGTCCATATATCCAAAATTTGTGATAATTGCCGTAATTAATTTTGAATTACTTACAATATATAATCTCCAACCCCGGTCTCCCCCATTTCAGACTTCGGTGAACATGCCCCATTGTCAATCGTTAATCGACAATTTTCCCTATCCGTAATGATCTATTGACACGTTGCCAGGATACTATTTCTGGGCGTGCCGCGAAAGACGCGCAATTAAATCGAGGAACTAATCGTTCTACTCAACTACAGAAACTGCTTCCGCGAGCTCGATTTCACTCTCGGTTGTTGGAAACCAATTAGCTTATAATCCAATGAAACCTCTGACCCACGTTGTATTCTACGACCACACTGCTTGATACATTTGACTTTTGCAATAATTTCGTTTATAATAATTGCACGCTGCTTGAGCCACGTGAAATGAGTGAAATGAGAAGAGTAGACTTAAGAAACTAGTTTGGACAATTACCTCGGTACTCATCGGAATGTAAACTTAATCGGTAAGTATACAGGAAATGTGTACTTTGTTGCTCGTGCACGTTATTTTCTACTAGTGAAACTAGCCTTCAGATATTACACATTCACGTAGACATCTACCTAGAAAGTTCATGACGTTTCCTACTTTTGCGAATTTAAGTAGTCTTTTATTTAATTATCTCCAAACATTAAGGGGGATCTATACCCTCAGATTTTGGGGTATTTATCAATGTTATCAACCTCTGTGCAGAAAAAAAGTTTGGTAACATTGATAAACACGCAACTGCATAATGAACACGAGATGGAGTTGCTTGCTATTTCCATATTCTCTTCAGCTCGTTGCGAATGCCGTTATACAGGGCAGGTCGCACTAATATTAGTGCCATCGATGAGAATATGTACCTCGTCTGCGTCAGTTTTGCTATGATTCCACATTGACAGCAGTGCAGCAGTGAAATGTTGCACAATATCGCTGCACAGTCCTTCTGACTAGGCACCATCTCGTCTAAACTAACTGAAATAAAATTGGCTCTAGATTGGCTCTACATCAGAGATAACCTCTGTCTTCATGAACGTAATATGGGGAAATCTCTGCTATGTGAATGAAATCACGCGCATCGATTTTTTGTCCTTATACGAGCATATTTTGAGCTACACAATAGTTCATTTGATAGAGGAAGGTTCATCACGGCGCGCTCTGCTCATCACATCAGTCAAAAAAGTCTCTTTGAGACAGAAAAATACATTGAAATCTGCGGTTATTTTTCTAGATTTTTTCTCTACTTTGGGCACTCATATTATTAGATATAAACATAATCTCGTTAAATCAATAGCAGAGCGCGCGGTATTTAACCTTCCTCTATAGAATGAGCCCTCACCCAGCCATAAATCGGCTCAAATAAGGACAAAAAATCGATGCGCGTAAACCCATGTTTAGACCCAAAATCTAGTAAGATTCTAGTTCCATTCTAGTTACTTCAGTAGGGTATAGATCCCCCTTAAGAAACACGCGAATGACCATTTGTCTAACTAGCTTCCTGAAAGTAGTCCAATTCGATATTTTTCATTTATATTAATCGTTGATTTCAACCATTAATTCTCATCCCGAAGTCACATTGCTTTAGGGGTGATTAACACAACGTGCTTTGGTGAGATGACAAGAATATCCCCGGGCAGTGTCGCCAGATCAAAGACTTGTGTCCCTACTCTACCTTCCCCTTCCACGACGCAACTCCCCTTCCGCCGCGGCCTGATCACGTGACGTGTTTTGTCTACGTCGCACAGTGTGACGAATGGCCTTTTTAGCTGGACAAAATTAACTTTCAAATAAACAAAAACAAACTGTGCCAATATTATCTAAAATAACCATGTATTAAAACCCTTGAATATTAAAACTTAAAATTATTTGTTGCATGCTTACAAAGCGTGTAAACTTCACCTAAAAGGCGGACGCCTAACCTATAAATGAATGGGCACATTGCCATACGCGCTAGAAATATGTTAAAATGTACTAAGGAGTATTTAAATTTCCTATGTATGATGGATATAGCATCTCAAAACATGTATTTTCACTTTAGTAATTCCAAATTATCGATAACATTCCTCTATTTTTGTAAATTAAGTGCCAAAGACGGTACTTATTTTTCCACAGAAACGCCCATGTTACTCCTCTTCGTTAATGAATTAGTATATGCCCCACGTTGCCCTACGCGATGATTTTTACATTATTATAAAGTATAGATTCTCTAGTTTATTGTAGTACCAAAATTGGCTTGCTAAGTATACGTTGCTATACTATACTAATTTTTACAATGAAGTTACGTCGTTTTACGTTCACACTCGTGACAATCACAGCCCGGGTCGGGCTTAGTTTTAGTTATTAGTTTATAAGTTATTAGTTTCTAGCAACCGAACGTTCCTATTTAATACTTTCATTTTGTTCTCTGTTATTTCTTTTGTTTTATTTATATTATTATGTTATTATATTTTTAATTTTTTATTATATTAAAATAATAAACAATAATATGCCGCAGATTATTTATAGATTGAAACCTTATACTAAACCAAAGAATAATTCTTTCCCGTATGTCTGAATCTCCAAAAATTAAATTAGTAAATTATATTAACATTCTTTTTCTCCATAATTGAAAATGACGTCTTCTTTGATAATATCTACTATTTGTTAAATCATTTTGTGTTACATAGATCCATTACTAACTTCGTTGTATATTATATTTAATTATAAATCGCTTAAAATATATTGTTTAATTAACAAAAACCAACTAAATGTTGTAAAAAGTTAATAATTATTCATATTTTATACAACTGTAAACATATCAATTGATAAATATAGAAAAATAGACGATTTAGAATTTTGTCCAGCTAAAAAAAGGCCATTCGTCACACTGTGCGTCGTGCTAACAAACAATTCATTTCCTTTTCCAGCTGGTTAAATATTTTACAGTTTCTCCGAGTGCGAAATACTGAGGAAGAGCACCTGGTTCTTTACAAGATTTTACAACTTTTTATTTTATAGAATTGTTAAAAATTGTGTGCTCAGACTTGCATTTTTTAAATTAGCTGTAATTCCCAACGATAAGTTGACCAGTTCTTCAGATATTGTATATACAGGGTGAGTCCGCAGAAACAGAACACCTAAATATCTCCGTTACTTTTCGTTGTACAAAAAAACTTCTTAGGACAAAGTTACACTGTTTGAAGGGCCACATGTAACGGTGTGAGGGAAAAAATGTTCAAGGTCATTTTTTTACAAGATTTCAGGGTCATCGATATTTTTTTAAATGGAATGAGGTATTTTTTAATACATCAATCGATGCAGCTGGACATTCGTTATAAAAAAGTACTAACCTATGTATGTCGAAAAGTTAGTAGTTCCGAGATATTTCGATTTAAATAACTCTAAAACACCATTGCTGTCGTAGAAAAGCGTTACACAAGTAAGTAAACGCTAACGTCTTAGTACGACTGTAATGGTGTTTTAGAGTTATTTAAATCGAAATATCTCGTGCACTACTAACTTTCCGACATACATAGGTTAGTACTTTTTTATAACGAATGTCCAGCTGCATCGATTGATGTATTAAAAAATACCTCATTCCATTTAAAAAAATATCGATGATCTTGAAATCTTGTAAAAAATGACCTTGAAAATTTTTTCCCTTACACCGTTACATGTGGCCCTTCAAACAGTGTAATTTTGTCCTAAGAAGTTTTTTTGTACAACGAAAAGTAACGGAGATATTTAGGTGTTCTGTTTCTTCGGACTCACCCTGTATAAGTAAATCAATTTTGCTAGCGCATTCTGTTGATTTATTTTTCAGTCCAGATATATCGTTCGTATAGTGGAGTAAAAGGCTGAGCTATGGTAACATGTTCGTTCTTAAAGCATCATCAAACATGCGTAAAATTTGTCGACGCCCTATAAAATCCTAGTTTAATTTCACATTCAAAATCCTTGAAAATTGTCCCCTCGATTCGCCGCGAGTTCCCTTGTAATTTACTAGTGGTGGCGGCAGTCGATGACTTCACTGTTCAACGAGTTCCGAGCGGTCGCTGTATCGAATCACAGGAAGCGATCCTTCATTCCGAGGAGGGCCTTCCTAGGTGTTCCGAGTCTCCGCTGTACGGCTTTCCGGCCGGCATAGAAAACGAAATCGTTGGCCATTCCTCGTCGGCTGGCCGGCCGAGCTACGGTTAGCGGTGACCCAGATCTCAAGTGGCTGATAATTACGACGAGTTGTCAGCGTGTAGCCGAAGCAAATCTAAGCGCTATAGGCATCCCTCGGTCGAGTGACTGTACGGATGTTGGTTTCGGCGGCGGGGCGGAGAGGGCGGGGGACAGGAATACAATCAGTGAAATACGTTCTAGAAACGGGAACGCGGGCGTCATCCAGTGTGTCCATGCATCAGCGTATAGGATTAGCCCGGTCGCCCTAAGCAAGCACTCGGGCCGGGCTTTTCGAGGCGAACAAAACGGCGTGGCGTGGCGCCGTGTCTTAAAACAGTGATGTCCAGAGTGCGGGCGCCTCGCGCGCTTG
Source organism: Lasioglossum pauxillum (assembly GCA_933228785.1). NCBI lineage: Eukaryota > Metazoa > Arthropoda > Insecta > Hymenoptera > Halictidae > Lasioglossum > Lasioglossum pauxillum. The sequence goes on from OW121699.1 coordinate 41,621,708, forward strand.
CTTCCCCTCCCAATCTTTTTTTCTTGCCAGGTTAGCAATCATATTGGTTACCGTCACGGTCGTGTCCCTGTGCTATGGTGTCCGTGACCAATGGCGAACACGGCGTTTATCTCCCGAGATTTTGGATATCATTGCTTTGAAACAGTCGGAAACGGGTCGGCGGAAGAGGAATCGAAATGTGCTCGGTGTTAATTCCCTTTTCAAATTTCAGCGTCTCCGACGCGACGGCGTGAATGTGCCGACGCGAGGCGGAAACGACACAAGGACCAACCCGCCACTTCGCTAGGCGACCGGAGGAAAGCTTTGTGTGATTGGATCGCGTTTGACGTTGTCAGGCTGGTTAGCTTTAACAGCTTTTCCCTAGCTCCGGTCCTTTGCAGTCACGCGTCACCGCCATCGGTAAAGCACCCCAGTTGGCTGTTTCTTCTTTTCTCCATTCTTTCTCTTTCCTTGCGTAGCTCCGTGAGTGCGAGAACCATTCACAAAGCACTCCTCCGGTTCTGCGTCCTTTGCTGCGCTCCGGCCCACCTTCCAATTAGTGATATAATTAATAAATATTTCCTCTTTCAGCTGGGGGATTCCGGATCTCGAAGAAATCTCGCGCTTGCAAACAGACCGTCCCTTTTTCCCTTTTAATTCCTCTCGTCGCTTGCGTCTTCTATCCTCTTTCAGCTTTCTCATCCTCCTGGTAGACATTGTAGAGTTATCACGGAGAAAGTGAGTAAGAGAAACGGAAGAGGAGAGAGGGAGGGTCAGCGGTCTGGTGTGATTCACGTTATTTGCAGAGGGCACACCGAGCCTCTCCTCTCTCCTCTCTTCTCTCTCCTCTCTCACCCCCTATCCGCCATCATTTCCTTTCCTGTTCCCTTGTTACGCGATCGGCTTCTCTTCGTCGCTCCTGCGGGGACTGGTGACATAATTACGCACCGCCCGGAGGCTACTCCACCTGAGTCACTCGTCTTCACTTTCTTTTGTTCTCGTTGGCGTGCACCGATGGTACTCAACGAGCTGGCCAGCACAACGATTGCGCCGGTTTTAAATATCATCGGTATCGCGGTCCCTACCTTCTGCCACGTCTTAGATGACGCGTGTTACGTAACGTAAAACTCAGTCCTGAGGCCGGTTAATCCGTCTCGGAGATGATCACAGCAAATTGGATCGATAGCTCTTGTGTAATTTCATCTTTCAGCTTTTTGCACATTACTGATACGTACATTCGCAGGCATTGTGTCTCCGATGAAAACCTACAAGGCAACGAACCTGTGGATCTGGTATCCCTCGATTTCAATAGAATTTGTCTGTAAGCATAACCCTGATTATAATTGAAGATAGCATACAATTTCTATATCCCAATAATGGTACGAGATTTTGCGCGAGTATTCTTCTGGGCAAAGAGTTTAGTGAGGCAATCAATTCTGAATTCTTAACATCTCGTAAAAATTAATCGTAGACAAATAACACATAGACTATAGAGTAGTGCGGCACCGTCGTGCATTTAACCGATGCGTGAAAATTAATGAAACGCCAGATTTAATGATATTCGGGCAATCCAATTTGTAGCATATTGAAGCCACTCAAAACAAAAATTAATTAGCTTGACGTCATTCGATCCCAATCAGACAAAGTCTTTACAAAAGAGATAGCAACTCCGGTATGGGAGACTAAAAAGGAATTTTAAGTAATTGATCACGACGAGTACCCTAATACAAATTCTCTAGACACAGCCCGCTCCAATCCACGCAGTCAAAAAAAAATGAAACCTCACACGGTAGCTTTGAGCATCTATTGGGTCGTGTCGGTGTCCCCGCCCTTGGTCAAGTTTCGATCGTAACGGCATAATGATCTCCGCGATCGCAAGAGAGTAGATGAACCCGAGAAGGAGAGGAGAAAAGAGAGAGAAAGAGAGGTGGTTGCGCCAAAACCCGTGACAAAGGCGGATTTTTTTCCAGCGAGCTCGTCCCCGCGAATGCTTCTTATTTTCATAGAACGGCAATGGTGTAGCGTAACACCGACATCTCCATATGAATGGCTCCCCTACTAGGCTCGCAGGTGTACCACCCCATTCACTACAAAAGAACAAACCTTTAGGACAAGTGTGTTACGGTGGCCGCCCCGTAGAAACGGTTACACCATGATTTTGTTCTCCTCCGGTCCCGTCGTGCCAACCCCGTCCCGTCTCGTTCCACCACTCTTCCCCCTTTTTTAGTTACGTGCGGAGGAACGAAGACGGAGAGCAGCAAAAGCCTTTGCATTATCGAGGGGACAGCGATCGAGGGGAACTGTGTGCAGACTGTATGGGAATCTCACAGGTGCATGGTTTTCTAAGAGAGAAGAGGACTTCGCCCCGGGCAACGTTCGTTCCTATTCGTTCTACGCTATGTTCCTCCCGAGCGTTTGTTGCTCGGTGCCGGTGTACGTGCAGGGGTGATTCTGGAGGGCGGAGGAATCCTCCCCCCTTGCCCGTAATAGTGATATTAAAACACAATATCCTGTGGGACCAGGGAAAAAAGTTGGGAGCCGGTTAGGGGTGGTAGTAGTAGCTCCGTGCTCGAAGGTGATGACACTGCTCGAATGCACGTGCATGGGAATCCGATATCTAGAGACGCACGCACGGAACACGCTTAAAGAGAGACGGGACGACAGCCGGGTCAAGAGTACCACACTAAAGTCCCACGGGTTAAGGATCGAAGCCTCGTAAGGGGCACATCCCGAAAATTCAATCGGTCCCGGTAATCCCTTAGCGTCATCCATCGATACGTCTGCGTGTCGAGAGGCTACCTACACCGTTGTCGTTGCGTGGAAAGGGACGGCCATTATGGCTTGCCGTAAAAGACCGATCGTTTGTCGATATCGAGATAACCTCATCTTTTTTCGTGTCGGAAGGCTTCTGCGCCAGCGAAGATTAGGCGTCGTTGCGGAGAGTTCCAAACTGGAAAATGAATTGTAAATAAACTTTGAACAAGCAAAAAGGAAATTAATGATAAGCCTGTTTGGCCGCAGGCTGCATTTATTAACGATTAGTAAATAAACGATAGATAGCTCTCGAGGAACGTTGTGCCACGGAGGTCGTTGAACTCTCTCAACGGAAGGTAGACTGGGGCACTTTGGGTCAAAAGTGTCGCCATAAAATTCGTGTTCGTGGAACGTTCCTCGGTTCTGGGATTCGTTATCAGCGGAGATATTTCTGTACCTGTGGGTCAACCAGGTCGGGAACCTCGATCATCCATTCGGGAACGGGGACTCTAACAAGGGATATCACTTAAGTATAACACGCCAGTTTTAACGAAAATTTAAGGTGCAGTTTATTAAAAAATACGTATTTTCTGTATCTGCGATGATCCATGTGCAAGTATGTCTAAGAAAACCCTCAATGAAATCGATATTATGAAATCTATTATGAAAAGTTCTTCAAAATGTTGAGATTTACATTTTTAAATGGTATCCCTTTTATGGTATATATTCAGAATCACTGGCACTTTATCAATCCTGATTACGTTGACATATATTATAAAAGTTATCATTCTGAACAACTTTTTGCTATATATGTTTTAATGTGCGAAAAATTAACGTAGAACTTTTGTTAAATATCCACTGCAAATCTTCATACCTGTATACGGCCTAACATAAACGGAAAAGAAAAATAAACAAAAATATATTACGTGTATATTGCATAATGTCCACAGGTAAGTATAGAAAAGCAATTTTTGGTAATTATGCAGAATAGGGAGATACGGCAAAATTTGATGCAGACACCTCAATCTAATCGAGACCTAACCTAGGCCATCATGTTACCGTAAATTACTGTCTCTAACTTACGATTATTGATAGGTAAACTATGATAATCATATATCTTACAGTAGATGTCTCATACACATACTAATTTGCATAGTAATGAATGCGTATACTAATCATATGTTCCTGTTAATCCTCGGAAACTAGGATCCGTGGAGCAGTAACACATGTAGAGACAAATTGTTCAGAACGATGAGCCCAGACCTTGATAAGACCATTTTCGATACCGATGGAACTGTGCTCTATTTTTTCGAAAGAAGATGATAGCTGTCTGTCTCATTATTATTTCTTGAAACTTGCAATATAGGAGTAGACAACTACTGAGACTTCGGGTATCCTCTTTCGAAAACCACACATTGGCAGTACAAAGAACATTACACTATCCTATGTCGATCATCAAAAGATTGCAGGGTGGAAGAGTTAAGTCAAGTTTGACGCGGTACAAATTGAAATACTATTGTTGACAGAAGAGTGTCAGTGCGATCTTGAGCTTGAGGTAGCTCGGTGCTCGCCAAATGCACAGATCCGAGAAGACGATAAAGGGGAATCGTCATGGAGGCCGTTGAACCTTTTCCCCTTAAACTGGTCAGGTATACACCGTCGGTGTATCCCCAATCGATCCCCGTATATCTTCCAAGATATGATCCCGATCGGACAGCGATCTCAGGGTCCTCTGACCTTGACCACTTAGTTCTGGTAGCGAATCTCTCGTCCGTGTATATACGTGGCGTCGCTCGTAAAGGAGCGAAACGGGGTTTAACCTTGAAGTGTCCTGGCAATCTCTTCGAGTCCCGATTGAGTTTGCACGCCTCTTTTCAGGGCTTCCACTGGGCCGGATCGAATTAAAAAAAAAGGGAGAAAAGAAGGCAGGCGAGAAGGAGGATGGCTAGAAGGGGGAGCGGGGGGCGTAAGAGTGATTTCTGTGGGTCAAACGATACCCGGACCCAGTCCCTGCGAAGCTCGATAGCCACGTTTTCCGTTGTAAATTTCCCCAAAGCGCGAGTAGGACGTAAATCGATCAGACACTGCCTTTGGCTCGCTGTGGATGAGGTTTTGTTCGTTTTCGGGCCCTGCTCCTGTACAAGAGGGAATCGAGGGGCCTGATGAGTCACGGACGGTGCCCCGCGGCGAGAACCTCAGTGACTCTCAACGTCCCTCTTCTTTTACCGTGCGAATTTTTCACCTTTCTTACAATTATCTCTTTTCACATTGACAAATCACATAGGCCATCCTATTGAACAGTGAAAAATCATATACCGATCTTAGATGATTTATTTATAATATTTATCGAAGGGTTCAGATTTATTGCATTTTGATAAAGAACTAATGTAGTTTCAAAAATAAAAGTAGCCACTTAGGTTACATGTCGATTAGTAGATATTTTTCGCTGATAATTCTGCCACAATTCCGTATGCAATATTTGAGATGAAAAAACTCAAAGATTATCTTGAAATAGTTTTTTAGTACATACATCGAGCCCTGTCTGTGCTGCAGCACTAGTTTTGCGGGCGAAGAAGAAATTGCTGAAAAGACACAGTTGAGAACCAGCCAGCTATAGCCAGGGGTTTGGGTACGTTAGGAACACGTGCAGTCTCGAACGGTCCAGGTCCCCCCGTAAACGTGTTCGTGTTCAGATGGTACCGTTCGGCTGTGTGAGTTGAGATATAGGAGGCTCCTCTCCCTCACCCGGTGCCAGGCCTTCCTCCTTCCTTCTTCCTCCCACCTCCCTCACCCCCGGTGCCCTAAGTTATATTCGAAAGGGGAGATTTGTATTTGTGCATTCGACGTATTGTTTGTGTAGGTTGCCTCCCCTGGCAGGTTAGCCACCTGTTGACTAACCTGAACCTTAGGTTTCTGCCCACACAAATCCCGACGACGGCGACGACGACGATGTGTTTTTAAACTACCCCCTCCTGACCAGCTCTTAATCTTTATTTTGCCCTCAGGGGTTAGAGACCTCTAGTCCCCGAGCAACCAGGGGACCTTCCCGCATTTGAAATCGATGCCCCGCCGAGCTCTCGATTCCTTCCTTCATCAAAAACCGAAAGGAGCAGATCCGAAATGGAACAGAACATCTGACCCTCGTGACTTCTGGAAACCGTTCTGTCGAGCTCTCTCTTCTCAGCTGAAACACCTCACTAATAAAAGACTTCAAATTATCGTCACTTCGACTTGGGGCATTTGTTCAAACACTGACATTATAGTAGCATAATTCAAGTTTCATATTTACTCGCTCACTCATATTTGCACCCTTAAAGTAGTAGCTCGTAAGAAAAATATTTACCCTTTGCACTCGGAGCTATTTTAATTCGAAAATTAAACACTTCTTCCGACCTATAATAATTCCATTCTATATGATTTTGTTTTCATTTTATGGATATGAAATTGATATAATATCTCATATGTACAATACTTAAATGTTTAGTGGTTGATTAACTGTTTTAATTCGAAAATTAAACACTACTTCCGACCTAGAATAATTCAATTCTATATCATTTTGTTTTCATTTTATGGATATGAAATTGATATAATATCTCATACAATACCTAAATGTTTAGTAGTGATTAGACACCAACATATTTCATAATGTAAACAATATTTTGAATAATGGTAAAGCAATTTTTAGTGGTGACTCTTAGTACCACTCGACTACTAAGGGTTAAATTTACTATTTCCAGCTGGATTTCAAAGCATACTTTTCTCAACATTGTATTTACGTGATTGGAATAAAACTTATCTCAAGAATGAATAGCAGCTATCTATCTACGATCCTATACGGCTGACACTTTTCCACAGAAACGTCAGCAGAGAGTAAGGCCGATCGAGGAATCGTCTCGTCATTCGCCAGACTCAACGATGCATCTCTGCTATCAGTAGGCTTTCCATCGCAACGCGGAAGATTAGCGGTGATTTCGAGGTCGTTGAATACATTGGAAAGAACGCGACGTGTAACATTTTTCATTGGCCGCTGCCCGCGCTGGTGATCCGTCGCGATTTTTCGTGATTCTATTACTATAAAGGACTCGATCCACGGATAAACAGTATCAGGAAATAGAGAATGCAAATCAACCGGAGAATCAGCCGCGTCGAAATGAAAAGGATCGCACGATATTATCAGATTCCAACGCGATAGTGGACGGATATGATCCTAACGTGAGATTATCGTACGCAACATCGAGCGATTAAGATTTATATGCGAAGGTGTCACCGGTAACCAGTGACTTTCCTATAAATCTCGCTGATCAACGTTACCCGCTACTTCCAGCTTTCCTCCTCGGGCTATATTGTCCGTTATCGTTCACCGATTCTACCGTACGTACCGACTATCATTGCTGTTGGGAGCTTGGAAATCCTCACGAACATGATCGAGAATCGGAAGTTGATAAGTAACACAAGTACTTCTTGCATCACAGTACTTCGACACGCGTTGAAGATTGATATTTAGAACGTAAATCCCTCGATCGACAAGCTAATCAATCTCTACTTTACTAATTACGAGCATTGCTTCTCTTACAGATTCTTGTAACGTTTATTGTAAGGTAATGTAACGGAAGTTTAACGCTTAGCACTCGAGTGGTGATTCTGAGGCACCACTAAAAATTGCTGTACCATTATTCAAAATATTGTTTACATTATTAAATATGTTGGTATCGACCCAATTACTAAACATGTAAGTATTGTATGAGGTATTATATTAATTTCATATTCATAAAATTAAAAAAATCATATAGAATAAAATTAGTCGGAAGAAATGTTTTAATTTTTTAGTTAAACTAGCTCCGACTGCAAAGCGTGAACTATCGCTTATACTGTTGAATATCGGGATGAAATTTGCACTATAATTCATTAAAACATGCTTCCTATCTATTGATAATTATCGTAATAAATATATATATTTTTTGACCGAACGAAAGTTTTCTTTACGATATCATCTTTAACTTAAAAAGTAGGTAAAAGTGTTCGTGTTTCAGACGGAAAAGTCCGTGGTTTTTATGCCGTTCCGCCTGAGTTCGCGATTTTATAGATGGCAACCTTACCTGGGAATTTAAAATGGGACACTCTGTATTCGAACACCTCGGCTATGCATACATACGAAATTTCAACTGGAACATCTTTCGCTCGCTAAAAGATGTGCCACGTTCGGGAGTACCATGTGTTGTTTAAAGGAATCTATAGGTAAATGCAAATAGATGTTGACCAGGGTCGAAGGAGGAATCGAACGGAGAGGAAAGGAGTGGCGACTGATTGCAGCGTATATAAGGGGACCGGGCTTCTTCGATACGACCTTAGTCCGCGTCTACCGCTCGATACAATCTCGGCAACGAAGATATTCACGTCGGAATGAGATTTCCATCCGGTATTGCCGCTGGCCCGGTTCCAGCTGAACCTTCGGCGAACCGGCTTGCACGACCACCACGCTTCTAACAATCCTGCAAATCGATTCAAACGTATTCAAAGCTATTCCCCGATATATACGCGGATACTGTCACCATACTATAATAGTTCCTCGCGTGCCGGACTACAATAGACCTCGTTGTCACTGTTTCGCATTAAGTCGAGGATTCGACGCTGCGATCGATGAACGGAGGAGGGAGATCGAGGATGGGGTGGATGAGAGCGAGGGAGAGGAGGAGGAGGAGGTAGAGAGAGAGAAACGGAGACCTTACGAGGTTATGAGCGGAGAGCCGTTCTAGGAAATGAATAATTAACGCTTGTTGTGGAACGGAATAGATACGGACCCGAGATAATATTTCAGCCCGAGGGTGCTAGGTGCAATCGGAGAAATTGGAAATCAGTGATTACGTTTACGGCAGGCTCATCTCATTGACTGAGGAAAATACTAGAACGTGACGATACAAAAATTAAAATTTTTTTATTATTATTATATTGCCTCTACTGGACCGATACTATCCAGAGACGTGAAAAATACAAGGTTTATCAAAATTATTTGAAAATAAGAAATTGCATTAAACTTTATACGAAACTGGCATATCAATAGAAAAAGCATAAACAATGCCATTCAACCATTATTCAATCTCCAGAAATTTTAATCAATCTTCATATGTATTAATCCTACAATTTTAACACATTACCTACCAACGATCATTTAATAATTTTTAAAAGTTTATGGCCCACGGCTAAAGACTTTTTAATTACAAATCAACAATTCACCCTTGGTAACGTCATCTACTGATTTCATTTGAATTGGAAAGGATATTTTTAAGCTTTCTTTTGGCGCGACACAATTATGAAAAAACGAATTAGTAGACTTCCGGTGGGCAGAGTATAAAGAAGTGCATAGTATTATCAAAATACCGTTATTATGTTGAACTTGTCACGATTATTTTTTTCCATTTACTTCTATTCCTATCTGCAATAAAACAACAGGTTAAGGACACCATAAAAGATCGCTCCAGACACGATCAATCTGTCTGAACCCCTTAATTCACCATAAAACGACGACATGAAATATGGAGTTGCGATTTGAAGGTTCGATAAATTACCCTAGACTATCTAGGGAAATAGGTTTAATCGAGGCGGACCGTGGCGAGGACGGGGAGGGCAACTTTCGATCGAGGAAACGGTAAACGCGCTCGAGCACGGTCATTGGGCCGTGTCACACTCACTGTTCCACGCTCGCCTAATTTCCTTTTCGTTATTCATAGGCCAGTGTATATCTCGTCTGTATCAGTTGCCTGCTTTATGGCTAATTAGCGGGGTCGATCTACTTCGAGCGATCGCTCCGGACCACGGCAATAATTAAGTCGGCTTGGATCGCCGCAGCGTCGATTACCTCTGTCGATAATTGCGGCTTAATATCGCCGCTTAATACCTGGCCAACGAGCCGAACGTGTCGGAAGTAAAAGCCACGGGGAACATTGTCACCGAGCATTAATGTATTTCGCGGCCGCTAATTGCATTATTCACCGTGTCTCCCCGCCTTCACCCTCGCTCGGCTCTCGGCTCCGGTCGATTGTATCGAGCCGCGTAATCGGTTGCCTGTGGATTATATCGTTCCTTTGACTTTTCGCTTCTACGCTACGCGTGCGTAACGAAGCCGTTTCCCGAGGATTGCGCTCCGAAAAATGCTTGATAGAGGGTATCAAAGGGGATCGGGTTCGATGGACTGTATCAAATTCGGAAGCTCCAAAGAGGATTAAGCTCAATATCGAATCCTGTAAATTACTCGTGTTTTTACACCTGTTACAGAGAAAGTGACCATCACCGTGCGTCGCTACCGTTACATTCTCTGAATCGATGTGTTCTCATTTTTCACAGCGCTCGAATTATCTTCAGGTTTTTCGTAACAATTACGGAAAATAATTAGATCTCATTCTTATTGTAAAATAAGAATGTTTTCTTATTTTCATTTTTATTCAATATTCATATCGGTTTGAATATTATTCTGAAATTGAAAACTAAACACAGGTCACATTTTTTGTGAACAGATTTAACTTTTTGCACTTTTTATACTGAATGTGACTCGCTGGATGGTCTTAGGAAAGGCTGAAAATATTTTAAAAAATGCTTGCACAAAAGCTATCTGGTATAAATAGCTTTTTCATTGATGATATAGTCTAGCAGGTTTCAAAATCAAATTAGTCCCTTTACCTGGGGCAGTTTACTTTGTATTCATAGTAGGGAGTGTAGCACAATTTGTTACGAATTCAACGAGAAGGATTTAATTTCATAGAAAACTTGAAAATAATTAAGAATTATTAAATAACGAATTAATATCATATGAAAGTATTTAATCAAAATCATGAATGTGATTGATGAACGAATTATGCGGGCGTATATTAAATATGAATAATAATACTGTGTATATATTAAATATACATATTAATTAAATATAAAAGTTTTAACGAAGTTTTAAAAATAAGAAACTGTCTAACCCATATGTGAAAATTATAAAGAAAGTGTGACAAAACATTCGAACACTTTCCAATATTTTTACGATGAAAATGAGGATAGGCATTGCCAAAAAATGCTGTGAATTGATACACATATTCATAATAATGTGTGTGTTCATAATAATGAAGATAAACATGTTCATAATAATGAAAATAAACTAATAAACATATTCATTTTATGTTAATATTTTTTATGTACCTCTGTATCGTTATCGAAAGTATTTTCCACGTTCGAAATACGAATAATTACTATGAGAGACGCTTGATTCCTTTGATCGAATAATTTTTGCTAGGGGTAGTATAAGAGCTTTCCATTCTGACAAATGTGACCGTCGCACAGAGTGGTATTTGGGCTGAAAACCTGGCCAAAAATCAAAATTGGAAAATTTACATAGAGAGTTGTGGTTGCGTCCCAAAATAGATAAATAAACATGCCATCGCGTGGTGCACTCCTTAGGTGTGTTTACCTAAACAGTCACCCGTGCCTGTACTTAGAACATAGCACTTGTTCAATACACACGTCTTTGATCGCAGCATTCCGTTCGTACGCATCTTTTTCCTGTGATAATTTTTATGTTGGAAGTGATCTTCGTGGCGAAATTTGTGATGGCTATTGTTACAGGAGGAATGTACATTACATTAATCATATTTTTGTCAATGTTAAAATTGTTTTTATACGTGTTCTTACTGATCTACAAGTCTGACTAAGAGCTCTTAGATTTTCATGACTTATTTGCATAAATTAGTGTTTTTAAACATATACAACTCATCGCAACGGCATAAAAGTTACGCGGTGTTAAACTTCAGGATATCTAGAATTAGTATACCGCAAAAGAGTTTTCACAAGTTTTCACATTAAAAAAAAAATAAAGCTCCAAATGTAGCCCCTTTTTATTACTATGTTTTTATTAACTCGCTTTCTTGTCTGTCTATTTGGTACAAATTTTGCAATTGACTTTAAACTAACTTCTCGATGAGACTTGAAACTTTAAACATAGCACAGAACTAGATGACAATACAAATTATATAAATAAAAAAATTTCTTTATAATTATTTAAATAAAAAAAATTATTTTTAAAAATATACCATGTTTTTAAGACGGAGTAAAAAGTATAATTTAAATAAAAAAATTTTTTTTCACAATACCACGTTTTTAAGACGGACTAAAAAGTATAAAATAATTTTTCCTAGCCCCATACAGATTCCCAATCCCATACAGATAATCCTGAAAATTTGTCATTGCGAATTTTTAATAGCTATTAAAATATTTGTAAGATTTAATTCGTTTTAAATCTTTTTTATTTTTTTTAAGAAGTTTATTTTTAAACTTTTAATATTTTCTTCGACTTTTTATGGTTTTTTATAACAAATACAATTTTAGATATACTTATTATCACTAGTATGTAGTTAGAAATGACTTTTTTACTCATGAAGTAACAGTATAACGTACAAAAAACAAGAAAATATTTTTGGCCAGGTTTTCAACCCAAATACCACTCTGTGCGTCGGCTATAAATACCTAATACGGTATAACCACGTTGCGCTTCAAAGTAAAATTAATTCCAAAACAGTGTAATTACTGTAATCCTACATATTCACTTTGACCGCGATTAATAATCCTAATCCGGGCGAATCCTCGGACACGAGGCGAGTCCATAGGTCACACGGGTGACGTTTGATGGACGCCGCAGGAACCGTGGCATGTAGGTGCGCGTCCGTCAATTTCTCCGGAGGCGTGTGCACAGGCTCGCTGAAAGGGTTAATCTTGGCCATAACACTATTATCAACGAGTCAGGAACGCGACAGATCGCAGTCCTGCAATCGTGGGACAGGCGATCACGTCCGACTGGGTCAGGACGGAGGATTCATGGTAGGCTGGTGGCAGGCAACGAGTAGTCAGGATAGAAACCGATCGGTGACGATGTGTCGCGGTCTGTTAATTCGCGACAATTATCGTTGAGTCATTGTTTTAGGAAAAATCGAGCCGATCTAGCAGACCTACTCTCGCCGACAATATTCTTGCATGATTCCGTGGGTAATTACATCCCCCCTGCCACCTCCTCCTCCTTTTTTGTTGCTGGTAAATATTGCTCATTGTCCGCTGCGGTTCAACAGCAATTTCCATCTTGTTGCAGTAGCCTCCGATATCGTAACCTTTCATTGTCGACCGGTCAAGCCGAGCCGCGATCCGGTTTTGAAACAGCACTATGTGCCTCGATTTTGACAGAGACACCTGGCAGATAAAAGTTTTTGCTCGCAGAACGGGTAACGCTCCGGGGATATCGTCGCGCGCGAAATTGCGAGCTGCATTGCCACACGGTATTGTGATGTTGCGACAGACAAAGAAACACGTCGATCGAGATTTAGCTCCGCGGCCGTAGGTCTTATCTTAGGTATCTTGTAATCCCGTTGCAAGATTACGCTGTTGCGATGACTGTTCATGGAGCTCTGAGGCTCGGAGCGTTGAGTTTATTGGACGCGTGAACGTAAGTCTGTTATGTCTAAATTATGAAACGTTTACTGTTTCGTTGTCTGAAGCGGTGATTAATAGCGTTGACAGCTGGCCGGTGTTCAAGCTGAAAGTTATCATCGATGCGATAACGCTCGTGTAGACACAGCGATTCAATGGAGTTTCAATGAGTGATCCGAGCTACTCGCTAATTGTTTCTCATTACATAATTACCGTAACGTCGATGATACTTATTTTTACGGGCAAATGGAGATGTGAATTACGAACCCAAGACTTGATGCTTTAAGAAAGATACAAAAAGGGAGGAAGTAATTATAATAAATAAATGATTTTATATGAAGAAACTGCCCAATTACGAATTTTTTAGTGTCAGAAAATAATTCACTTGCAAAATCACTCTGAGTTAGTATAACTTTTGTATACGTGTTTCGAATACACTATTATGCAAGAATGTTTGATTAATTACTACAAAGACGAGACTGCGGATTTATATGCAAAATAAAAATTCTCCGTACTCGTTAAAAGTCAAAAATAATGAAACAGTATGGAATATTTACACAATTTTAATTTTGAACGTTCTGGACATAAATGCATGAAATCTGTAGTCTCGTAATGACTATTAAAAAAAACGAAGAAATTGGATAGTGTTACAGCATATTATTTTGTTTCTTAGACTGATATGTATATTAAATTATGAGAGCAAGCACACAATGTCTAAAAAGTAATGAAATTGACGAATTTAACCAATGAATATGTTCATAAAAATAATTCGTTTTATTAAAAATATGTTGTGCATTAATGAACTTTGAATAAACTTCTTTCATTTTTAATACAGCTCTATCATTTCCGGTACAGCATTATTGCGACGTACAGTTAACAAACTTGGAATTGTTTTAAACTTTCCCACAACCCGATATTTTGAAGTGTGTAGACCGTGCAGACTTTAATTCGAAGCAATTAGCATTTAATTTACCGTTCCAGGGTCGAGTTTAATGAACCCAAACGAAAATCACGAGACTGCTCGTAACAAGTTTCGTTCGAACGATAAGATAGTTTGCCCAAGATATCGCTCGCCGCTTGCATCTTATCGATAATCTTTGCGAGGAGGCTCAATAATCATTGCACTATGTCACGATTGCCTCGATTTATACAGGGTGAACGGAAACTGGTGGTGCAACCGAAAAGAACGCGATACATACCACATTGAAGAATAAGTCGAAAAAGTTGAATAAAATTTGTTCATACTAGACTTAGAATTCGGGAAAATCGTAAAGCCTTGATCTAAGAAAAAGGAGATAGGATCTACGAAAAATGCATACCCCGAGAGGGGTTAAAAATGTAAAAATCTCATGTTGCCTCTCGTGTCATCCGATACGGGGTCGGATGTGAACCACTGCTAATCCAATTATAAAACTTCATTTTTCATTATTTTTTATGGGACTTTCACAAACTTATTTCTAGCATTTTTCTGATTAAAATGACACTAAACACGATGTAATTTAAACTGTATTTAGTGATATAATTGACGGTATACAGTAATTTTTCGGATGTGGGCGGATTCTGTATCACGTATGCAACAAGAGACATATACATTATTGCATAGCTCTCATACTACCTCTTGGCGTATAGTACCTCTACAATACATTTACAGCTGCAATAATTCATGGTTCATTTGCGACTATAATAATTCACTTTATCTGTCACCTGTTACCTTATGCAGTTGCGTATACTAGAACAAACTGGTTAGCTCATTTGTTTTAGCACCTGTTTGTCTAGTTCGAATTGAGAAACATACATTTAGATTGATCAACAAATATTTAATATCATTCCAAAAAAGTACAGGGTTCAAAGTATTGTAAACTAAACTTAATTATTTTTATCGCTTTAATTATTTATATATAGTATTTAATTATTTATATATAGTATTTAATTAAAATATCGCATTATGGTAGTAGGGCCTATCCTCATCGACCTCCCTATATCTAGGTATCCCTATCAGTCATTATCGTCAGTAATGGTGACATGTGAAAGTAGATTTACAAAGTATTAGGTATAGTGACATCGTTCATTGTAAAATTATTATTTTATCGAAGAATTGATTAAGCATCTACTTGCAGTAATTTAATTTTGTTGCCGCGATTGTATATACATATAACTGGCTCATAACGGCAGCATCATTTGATGACCTTCGTCAGATAATGAAATTCACTGAATGGTTTATAAAATATAATGAGAGTTGTCGTTCGATGTCCTTCACCAGTCAATGAAATTCATGTTGTTGCATTGTCCGACGAGGGATTCCACTGTGGAGAAGCCTTTAACCGGCAAAGTTAGACGCTGGAAAGATGTTCGCCGGTCGTCGATGATCTAAACTTGGCCTTGCAATCTCCCTCCCCCTCTAGAACGAGATAGAGAGATGGAAAGAGAGACAGGGAGAGAGAAAGAGAACTCTAAGATTACAGGTTGTCCGAGTGTCGAGCAGGAGCAGCAGCCGGTATCCTTTTTCTAGGAGGCGCTGCGAGATCTTCGTCTGGGAGTACAAACACCGCTGGCCATGACACCGTAACCTTACCCAACGGTTGATTATCCGTGCCGATCGTTAGGATCATTAGCCATCTCGTGTCATTAGCTTTATTGTGCTCGCGTCGGTGATGCCTTCGCTCTTGCAAGTCGTCGTTTGCATAATGACACGTAATTATTTATCTGGAGTATGCAAGCAACGCGCGCGCGCACAGTGCAATGATGCGACGTCGCATCCCGAACGATAATTCCATAGAAAAATCGGTTGCGAAGTGGTTGCATTTCCGGATCAATCATTGTTAGAGCCGTGAATTCAATGTGCTAGAGAACTGCTCCAATTTAGAGAGTCAGAAAATTATATTGATATAAAATCATTCTTGAATTCTAAATTTTACATATTTATTCCCTGCGCGATTCTGTATCTATTTTGTCTCAAACATGATAGAACCCTCGACCCAAGGGTACAGCCGGGTAAGATGGTGAAAAGTATCCCCAAACTCTGGACAAATTTTAAGTCGGTACCCCTCCTACAAGGGTAGTTACAGGAGGAGCACGGTTTAATGAATTATGCTCTATTTCTTCTGTTCTGCTCAACAAAAAAAGGCGGAAAAGTGTATTGTGTTAATAGCACGCATGACAGTGAATTATTTCAAAATTTTTGGTTCCAAAATCGATTTTTAAAAAAATCCGGAAGCATGAAATTACCGATTTGTATTGAAGTTTTCAGAGTACCACGTTTATAATATTAAGTTAGTTGTAACTTGTTGGATTATACAAATATGACTTGTATGTACGTAGATGCTATAATCTGGGCTACTAGATACGTCAACAAATTAAAATCAAAATATCTAAAATACGAAGGGATCATTCTGAAGAAACCTAAAAGGGTTTTCTTATACTATACTACATGGGCACTATCCCTTGCCTTCTCTTTGGAAAATTAAAAATTAAAGAAATAAATAAATTTCCAGGCTGCACACAATAAAATTTTAGTGGGCCAACCATTGCGCGACAGTAACAAATTGTGAATATATATCCATAAATAAGAAAACATAAAATCAATTTAGAATGTAATAATCAACAAGTTTTTAGTTGTAGCAACGTTTCTAACATCTGTAAGACATACGATATTTAAATGTTGGTAATCATTGGTTGGGCCAATGTAGTATTATCATACATAAATTTCTTGTTAATTAACCAACTATAATAATTGTAGGCCCAACGTTGGAAATTCATTGGCAAATTGGCAAAAAAATCAGCTCCAGCCGATAGGATAAGAAAGTGCCCAGTATTTGATGTACTTGAAGTATTAATAAATGAATATCTTCTAAGAAAGGGGCTTAAAAGCTATCATCCTTCTCTGGGCAGTCGTAAGAAATCCGTACGGAATTATCGATTTTTTCTTTTGTAAACAATCTGCATGCTGCACAAGTTCAAGAGAGCTGAAACTACCATTTTTTAGCGTGACTGATCGTTACCTTTTTGTAGGTCCCGTTCTCCGCCGCGCCGCGCCGGTTACTACGGTTGCTGCCGGGTAATACGAGCATTCGCGGCGATGATGATTTCGTGGCATTGGCGCCGCGCAGTTAGATAATTTAGCAAAACATCGCGGCGCGAACACTCGAACGCGTCCGATGGTAAACGTGGTTGGCCTACATTACGCGAGGATCGGTGTCCTGGCCGTGGAACCGGGCGTGTTTCCGAGAAGAAACGGATTGTTCGCGGCAC
Organism: Lasioglossum pauxillum; assembly: GCA_933228785.1. Classification (NCBI taxonomy): domain Eukaryota; kingdom Metazoa; phylum Arthropoda; class Insecta; order Hymenoptera; family Halictidae; genus Lasioglossum; species Lasioglossum pauxillum. The sequence goes on from OW121699.1 coordinate 41,639,132, forward strand.
GGTACTCCTTTGGCGAGACTAATGGAACAACAACGTAGCATCGGGCACGTAACACGTGCAATTTGAAGGCTAGGTAACCGGCGACTGACCGGAAGAAAAAGAAGAAACCGGCGAAGAAACGGGGACGAAGAAAACGAGGAGAAACGGCTCGAAGGCCAGCGAAACAAGAAAACTCCTAGCTGCGCCAATAACGAGGAGGAAGCGCCACGCCGGACCCAGCCGGAACGATGCTTTTGCACATTGCATTCAGCTGCAAAACCATTATGCAAAGTCAAAGCTGCGTGCGACGCATGCATGTGGGCGAACGCGTCGTTGTAAACCGTGATTAAAACATAAATCATGCGTAAGTTAGTGGAGCCATTCCGCGCGATCAGGCATTATGAGGATTTGTTGCCCGGAGACCCTCCTGTTTTTCAGCGTTTAAGTGATTTCTTTGTAGGAAAGACGATATGCCGGAGTTGTCAGGTTGTTTCTGTGTTCAGTTGTCACGGAAGACCGTTCGACAAGTTCCCAGGTGAGCGATCGATCCAATCTTTCCTACCGATCCAGTTGTTATTCTCGTGACCGCCTTCAGGAAGTACGATTCCTTTAATCAACTATTTCAAAGAATCGATAGAAGATTGGAAATTTCTTCTACGGAACAGCAAAAAACAAGAAATTACCACGACTGACAAATGACAATACATTGGTTGCACTGTTAATTCAGTTTCAGAGGTTTTATCTATACCCAGCTTCTTGAAATGTCAATCGACAAGCCAAGGGATCAACTATTTTAGGTGCCGCTTGGAGGCTGTGAATTACCAATTTACGAACAGCGTGCAAGTTCTCCAATACGGTTGATTCAAACTAAATTGGCCACTTAAGGCCACTTCAGCTGAATCATTTAAAAATTTTATTTGGTTTATCCGAATAACCTCGTTACAGTTCTTACTTCTGTCGTTATCTTGCGTTGTTTGCTTTTCGTAGGTAGATCGTAACGAGACTCGCGACGTTCGGTTCTTTCCAGAGGAAATCTCCGAAACATCAAGGTTGTTATCTCTTACAATTACACTCGTCCACGGTGATTACAAGAATCTTTTGAATAGAAGGAAATCGTTTGCCCAAAGAACCCAAGACGGTTTCTAAAATGGAATCTAATAAATAAATCGAATCCTCTGGTCTGCGCTCCGACATAGATCGTGTAGGGCTACTATCTTTTTGAGACCTCGACGACCTGGTTTAAATTATATCTTGTTTAGTGTCATTTTAATAAGAAAAATGCCACAAATAAGTTAGTGGAAGTCCCATAAATAAACTAGAGGGCTATTGTTGCTCGCTCGCAGGGTTGTTTTTGCTCGCTCGCTTCGCGAGCTCGCGGGTAAGACTGCTTTTGCGAGAGGGTTAGTGATACGCATGGCTAGTAGAGCCTACTGCTACTAATGTTTTTTATTTGGTGTGTAACTCTCCAAGAGTCACACAAAGAACTTCCCGATTCGTTATTCCTTCGCCAACATCGCTAACATCGTTTTTTTTTTGTACTTTCGTCGATATTCTCCCAAAATGTATTCTTGGGAGTAGAGATGATAAATTCACTCTTGCATTGGAATAACTTTCGATTATTCCAAGCAGTAACATTAGCATCAGTTAAAAAAAAATTTTTTTTAAATTTAAAAAAAAAATAAGAAACAAATTTTTTATGTAATTGCGTTTGGTTCTTTGGTGGAAAATTTTCGTCCTCTCTTATAAATTGCATTGTAGAATCAACTCTTTTCGAAAAAAACTAAAAATTAAAAAAAATACTTGACCAATATGGACCAAAATCTAATCAGCTCTAAGTTACGACGGGGCACATCGATTGCATCATTCATCATTCTGATCGCGTTGTTACTTTTTCAGAAAACGTTAACGAAAAATTTGATACCATAGAAACAGACATACGCACACACACACACACATACGAACATTTTGATAAAAATAGTCTAAAATGACTCCAATGACCATGAAACGTGAAGATCTGCTAAAAACTCGATTTTCGGGGTAATTACAATAACTTCCCTATAAAATCGGGAAGTTAATAATGAAAGGTAAACAAGTTTTGTAATTGGATCAGTAGTGGTTCACACCGATATTCCCGACCCCGTATGTTTACACTTTACACCGTTCGACAACCGAGGCAGTTCGAGCTTCCTAGCCCCTCGAGAGATATGTCCCCCAGTAGAGGGGGTAGGCGAACTAACTAAGATTATTACAGCTCCGTGCGGCTTAGATCGTGACTTTACTGTATAGTTTACAACCAATCTTCTTTTAAATGATCCGGCCTGTGTTACTCTACTAGTTTCGAAAAGGCTTTCAGATTTCTTTTGCTTCTAGTGTTTGTTTTCAATTACGCGTGACTGTGTGTTTCTCAAACACTGACCCCACCCAACATCTTCCGTATGAGATGACTGCATGTCTCTCGCATCTCGGTGTCTCGCGCGAATGTTAACTCGTCGTTAACACCAGATCCAGGACAACGGTGTGCGAAGACCTGACGCGGCAGCTCGCGACTAATCGAACGAATGACAGGCATTCCTTTCGTAATATCTCGCGTCTAATTGCATTGCGCGTAACGGCCTTTTCGATCGGTCGTTAAGGTGCCTTCTCGCTCAAGGATTCGCTCAGCCACGTATCTGGATCTCGGCGGTGTATCGGCCGCCTCCAGGGCCTATGATTAACGACGCTAATGGCAGCGCGCGCGAACGCTGGCTCGCTCTCTTGCGGAGACAATGCGTCTCGCGATCCGATTGGAAAGTCGCTGATCGATCTTGAGGCTGATAGCTTGTTACTAGAGATGGGCTCAAGTGCTTCGCAAGTAGGCTCTGTTCTGGTACTTGACGCTTTTGTCATAAAATGTGTCTAACTTTTATTTTTAAAAATTGAGGTACTTGGTTCTTTAAATAATTTCTTAAAAGTCATCCTCAATTTTCTTCCTCTGTGAAACTCGTATGTTATTGTCTTTCATTTTCTTTTGTAAAAAGGTACACTCGATTTAACCAATTATTGTTTCGAATAACAAATAATTAATTACGAATAATCATTTTAGAAAAATTATCTATTTCCTCTATGAAATTATTGATGATCGTCTTGTCTAAGCATCCGTCGAAATTGTTACATCCAATACACATCACTTTGAGCATTTGTTGCAATAAAATCATTTTTCCTTCGTTAATCTTTCAATCACAGTTACTATTTTACTATTTTCATCCATTCCTCGAGTGTAATAAACGTTTTTACTCAAGGTCAGTCGATTGGCCTTGAACTTATCTACCATATCGCGATAAGTAGAATAACGTTTGCTCTATCGTTAGGTGTGCTCTCATGAATCAATTATTTTCACCAATTAACATTTTTCGTACAATAAAAAACAAACGACAATTAGGATACTCAAGTTGGGTAGAACCGAACTTGTTTGTTTAAAGTTTAGAAAGTTACGAGTGAGTACGTATTGAACTTGATCCCATCCCTACTCGTCACCGCGATCCACGGCCGATCGAAGCGGCCATAATGGGACGTATTATGCATGCCCCTGTCGGGGAAAATTGTACCGATTAGCGTCGGAGGATGTGTAATTTTTTAATTAAGATCTTTCTATCTAGCCGCGGATCCCGCCAGGCGTTTTCCTATTTCTGATTTGTTTCTGAAATTACGGTGATTACGGTGCATTAGTATTTTTTTCCTCTCCGCTCGCTGCCTCGTCCACTCTCGACCGCTTGTCCACGCGGAGATTGTGTAAGGACAAGGCTGCTCGCCGCGATATCTGCCCGTGAACAATCCGGGATCGATAATTAAGTTTTGATGGACGTGAACTCTCCGATGGGAAACGGAGAAATACTTACTCGCCGCCGCGCCGCGAATGAACACGATCCCGCCAGATGTTCTGCGACCGCGAATGAGATAATATTTTAAGAGATGCGCAATTAACGCGATGATTACGCTTGCCGGAGGAAACAATACGTCTTGCGATCCGATCTCGCGAACGATCGACGTCCAACCGAAGAGATAACGCCTCCTGCTGGAAATAATGCTTCACTTCGAGTCGCATTCCTGGAAGAATTTCATTTAGCCGCGGAGTTCGCGGAATCCACCAACGAAATTTCCGCGCGGACGCATTCGGAGCCAAGCGGGTTCGCTTTATGACCCCGGGTCGAAGGACCGCGGACGGTCATGGCTCAAACGTGCCCGTTCGGAGACTTGTTTGCTAGCCAGAGATTATATCTGCCACGAAATAGACGGATCTTTAACATTTCGCCGAAAGAAAATTGAAAATGAAAGAGAATTTTATCTTTACGAACCTCGGCGTTTTACGAACCACGGAATGTTGCCTTTATTTGTGCGCTTGTTTGGACTGTTTCAACAATCTTCCGACATCAATCAGAAATAATTTAAGATCAGTTATCAGATTCATCGTATCTCAAGACATTTATAATTTATGTACAATTTTATAGAATATCGAATTTTGTAAAACTGTTTTTGTAAATAATTTTGAAAAACTTGAGGATTGTCTAACTATTGCCTTCATTGAAGAGCTACAATGAACTAAAGACACTTGTTTAATTTCATTCATAATATCTCTGTACATATATGTGCGATAAATTATTAAAGTGGTGTAAATCAAATTTCCAACTAAATTGATCTCACTGCTTATTATGGAATAAATTATTACTAATGATTATATAATAATGCAGTGAAACATATATAGTATAGATGGTGGACCTTCTACAGGGTGCACGTGCAATAAATGTAAATTTCTTTTTCTCCTAAGAAATTATAATAAAATAAATCATACAGTGAGAGGGGTTAATAATTGACAATTAAATTTCGACTTCTTAATTGAAGACGCTCAAAATTTTTCTTTTGAAACTCGAGACTAGGGCCAACAAGAGCTTCTGAAACACGAGGCCTGTGGAACCTTTCAAAGCATAAATCACTGAGCTATGTCTGCTGATAGACGTCAAAGGGAATGTCGAAGTGATGGCTGACCTGTCTCACGTCGTTACTAGACAATACACGGGACGACACTTAACACGGGCCGTCCGTGGTGACCTTAAAATAATAGACTATACAGCAAGATAACAAGCGGGGGCGCGCGCGCGCACACGCGCATGCGGCAGCGTCGAAATGTAAGCACGGCCACGTGTTACAAGGCAACACGTGTCGCGTGGTTACCAGTGAAAATAAATCGTGCACCACGGGGACGGAGGAGCTTTGAAAAAGTCTGAACGAAGAAATTCGAGAAAAAGGTTTCGGGACCCTTGTCGGTTTCGCCGGTTTCAGTGACTGTTCCGTGCTGTTCGCGGAGGCGTTCCACGATCAAAAGAGGGAAGAGATACGAGAGAAAGGTTGACGTCCCTTTCTCGGCACGGTCGGAAATTCCACGCCGCGCCGCGTTGAAATTTGTCAGCCCGTCCTGGAACGTGACAAAATGTATTTCGACGAGTTCTACAGGGAATCGACACTCAGCCGACGCGACGGTTTCGAAGTATGATGAGGAGGACCACCGCGTAATCGCCGTGTAATTTCTTCGGGGAACCAGCTCGCCGCAATTGAAAGACATTAAATCGGGAAGCATTAAAATTCCACGGAACGTAAAGCAAAGGTGCGAATTTTTAACGCGGACTTCCGTGGAAATTCATGAGAGGCTTTAAACGCCCCGTTGAGACACCATTAACGTGTAACAGAGCGGTACGTTTTACGGTGAACTTTGTAAGATGCATTAAAAAATTGACTGTCCGACCCAACGTAACGGCCTTTTAACGCCCTGCTACGGCCGATCCCTTCGCTACCTTTAAATCGATGCCTGCCAGACCAACTGACGCTACTCGGAATACATACTATACAAAGGAATATACTTGTAAACTTCTATGACCACGTTAATGTGCTTTTTAAACCCACGCGGACGGTCGTTCGGTTTATGTCCGGCAGGCCGGCTGGTCCCTTTCGTTCCGACGCGACGCGACGGGCACGACCGATTTGCGTCAGCGAGTTGTGTTGGCTTTATTGGTTCAACAAAACCGACGAGAATCGATGATAAATTAATCTATACTTTTCGAGTAAAATAATTTCTTCGTTTCTTCTCTCAATACTCGTCAAACATCATGGCTACTGTAATGTACAATAAAACATCAATAAAGAAAATACACGTGTCTCCGATGTAAACTTCTCGTCGTCATTAAATATTTCTTATGTCGATACAAATATTTTTGCATTCGTATATTGAAACTAATTCAGATTTATGTAGGTATTTCTTACACTACGATTTCCTTCACGGCGACCTTGGTTAAAACCTCTGTCATTAATACTTTTCTATGAAAAAATAAAAATGTTGTTCTTCATTGAAATGATAATTGAATTGTTCCAAGATTATTTGAAGTAAGCTTTCGAGAAAGTACAACATTTTTGGAACAACCTGTAGTCTGGACAATAACTATAACGACAATCCATTCACGTTTTTAGCGCGGCAAATCTAAGAACTTGTCATTTCTCGAAGATGTGTCTAATCTGAAATAATAGATTCATAAAATGCGCAGAAAGTCTAAAGGATTTAATCGTTTCAATGAAATCAAATATTGAACTCACGTTGATGCAGTGCCCGCGAAGGTGTTAATAGCGTGATACTAAGTAAACGCGTTTGGGACAACGCTGCCGTGACAATGTACCAAGAATATAGTTGTAAATCTCTACGAGCCTGTTGACACGGTTTTTATATTCGTAACGGTCGGCACAGTGGTTCTTCACGTTTACGTCTTGAGCCGCAGAAAATTGGTTGCACCGGGCAACGCAGCCCACGGCGGTGGCCGCCCGTTACGACGCGGGATAAAATGGACTGGGGGTAAATAAAAAAGTTTGTTGTCTCGCGTAATGATTCACGAATGAGTAACGGGCGCCGCGTAAGGAACGAATTGTCCGGTGTCCGGTCATCGCGACTCCTTTTTTAAAGATCTTACAATTGACCGTGACGACAGGGTAGATTGTTGCAAAACAGAAGATGACTCAAAGAAACCAATAAAAGATGATCAGCTTTTTAAGCGCATAATTAAGGGTCGTTCGTAGCAGACAGTGCTTGAAATCGTTCTAAATAGTGTCACTCCGAGGAAGCTACCGGAAGAAGTAACAGTCTCCGCTAATCCTTCAAAGATATTTCGGTGATCTTTGATGATCACTGAATATGCCCTAGCGGTTCTTTGCGGTCTGTTGACGATCATTCACTTCGAAGTGAATTTATTACAACATTATATCAAATATTTCATACAATTAACGTTTAATTTAGTCCAGTACTCTGATTTAACATAATCTAATTTGTATTCATTTTTACATGTTTCTTGTATATATTAATTGGGAGGCGAGCTTGCACAAAAGACATCACTATAACATTATAATACATGGAAATATTTACATGGATGTTACGAGTAGACAGCGGATTTTATGCATTAATGACATAAATGAGTGGGTGTAATTTAAGATAGTAGAAACATTAGAAAAATTTAAATATACTGTTATATTATTTTCAGAAAGAAAATAAATTTCTATTTCACTCCAATTTGTTGCAATTCATATAGCAAATTTTTATTTTGCCTAAAGATAGTAATAATATACTGAATTGAAACAAAATTGTTTATCATAAATTCAATAAATAATAAAAATAATTCCTTTCGTGTGGAAGATCTGAAAAATAACTATTTAACACTAACCGTATCACGACCGATCAAATGACCGGTTTTACATTTTTTGATTATCGAAATTATCAAGTAGCTACCATTAGAAATTATTAAATGAATTTCTTCATGCAAGCATATATTGTTATAAAAATTGCAAGCAGTTTAAATAAATTCATTTTGTGCTCGGTACGTTAGTGTTAAGCTTGTATACTATCACAGTTAACGACCGGTTCGGCGGCAGGTTTCACTGAGCGTAGCGTTGGTGTCGCGCCGCGGTCAAGCAGTGAACAAGAGAAGAAGCAGAAATTGATTTAATTAGATCTCACCCATTCAGCCGAAAATGCAGTTGTTGTTTCCAAATGTGTTTCACTGGACCTTTGGACACGAACTGCACAGCTGACTTCAGGAATATGATAGTGCCAAATGCTGAGGGACGTACGGTGCGGCCAACGAACTGCACAGCTGGTGGTAGATCACAACCGCGGGCTTCGAATTGACACGTCTTTGAAGATGTTGTCTCTAACGTGGTTCAAACCATACTGATTTTACGCAAGATTTTTCCGAAGAGTCTAAGGAGGGTATTATGCATGTCGAACGACGGGGAGGTCAGACAAAGAACAAAACCGCTGTAAGATATATGGCAATCACATAGCAGAACATCGCCTGTCTTTCGTTTAGTAAGTTTCTACCTCTTGTTGGGTAAAAGGATAAACTTTTTTTTAACAGTTACCTATCGACTCTACATACCAATCTGCAGGAAAACCGAAACATGTGATTGCCATGAATTCTAGTCTTACAGCGGTGCCACTCGTGTGCTGTTTTCTCTCTGGTCACCCCATCGTTCGACATGTAAATATAACCCCCTCCCGAAACTTTCGAGGAAAATTTTAGTTTACTTAACAAAGCCAAGGCGGACATTTTTGCAACTGAAAATGTCGCTTCAAATTACCTCAGGACCGCCCCTTTCAAGGAACTCGAACATTCTTGGGACACCTAACACATACAAATACACATATAAATCTCTGTATGTAAATTCAGAAATGTAGTATATGAACTCAGAGAAATATGGTATATAAATTCAGAAATGTAGTATATAAATAGTATCAAAATTCAATCGTCTAAGAATAGCATCAGGTTTATAAAACATACATTATGAACGGGATTGTAAAAATGAAAAATATATCAGCGCTGGCTAGGTTGCATGTTGCACCACAAAGAAGAAACAATAACGCACTTTACAGTTTCCTCCTGGACAGTCCGTAAATTAAGTGCCGAGGCATGTCGAGGAAAGCGCGTATGTGAGTGGAAAACCGCGGAAGATCCATGGAAGCACGCTTCCTTTTGAAGGTACACGATTGCGAAACCGAAGGAGGCGCAGAGTCTTCCCAGGTAGATAGAAGGTGACGATGCCTGGCCGATGAGTGTCTTTTATTCTCACGGAAGAGAAAAGTCAAGCTACGATTATCTGTGGAGCGCAGGTGCGCCACGGTGCATCACGGCAGTCGTATTCACCAAAACCGTAATTGCTGACGTCGTGACAGTCGAGGATCTGTCGGATGAATCAGTGGAACAGATAGAATTTTACTTAAAGAAATGATGCAATCGTCTGTTTCTCTCGAGAATGTTCCCGCAGCTCTTCTCTTCCGCATTTTCAATTAATATAGGACTGCAATTCAATCCGAGGTAAATATGATTATTCTTTGAGATAACTTTAGTAACCTTATAGGGGTATGAAAGTAGCTACTTTTAATTATAGCTTTGTATTTTTCTGTGGTTTGTGCAAACAGAGATTCTTAGGCTACTCATGTTCTTCTGAAGAGATGTGAGTCGTCACTGTTGCAGACGTTAAATGTTCTATTCATTGATGCATCCCTAATTCGTTTATACATATATTATGCACATCTCTAGATGATTGGTTGGATTAGGTTTAAATGATTTAAACCTAATGTAAAAAAACGTTCCTCAAAAATTCTACAAAATTTCCATTGTGAAACTGATATCCATCGTGAATCTTCATCCCTTTGGCTATTAGGTCGTTGCATATGAAAAAAATATGTCCGATTCATAACAGTATCTTTAATCACACATAATTTTGTCTAAATAGAACTTATTGATTAAGGCAAGCATCATTATAATTGAATTAATAATTAATCATTATTATACTACGGTAAACATTTTTTGGTCATTCATCTTCCTTGTTTGTTTATTATCTCACTCGTGTAAGAAGAATGCACAGCGATCACGCCGACTGATATTAACATAAACTTTATTTAAAAGCAAAGTTGGATATTTACATATCCAATTACCATCCCATTTACATAGAAACTGAAGATATCACTTGAAGATAGCCTTAAACCTTTAAATGATATACATATAATGAACCTGTGGATTATAATAGTGTTTCTTGATTAAAACACTTCGTTCATAACACTTGCATTCTGAAATCGGTCATTTCATGTTATATTCGCCCTCGAGGAAGGGGGAGGGTCTCTGAACCAAATGATGGGGATGACGACGCGACGGTAAGAAGACGGACAAGACACAAAGAAACAAAGGTTTCGGTAAAATCCTATGCGACATCATTGAATTCCAAGCACCACCAATTAATAAAACAACAAGCTGTCATAGTAATCGTACATCAGAATTCTCGTTTGATCTTATAGTAGGTCTAACAACCTAATCTAATTGATTGCGGGACGGGGTCGGAGTTGGAATCGTCGAACGCCTGGAGGAAAACGTCTCGCGTCATCAACGTGAAATGTCACCAATAAAAACGGCCGCTCGACGACTTACACTCTCGATCGTGACATCGTCGATCCGAAGCGCGTTTCCCTGAACTTTAATGGAGCACATGTTGGCTCGTATCGGCGGGAACTAAACACGCAAGACCAGCGGCACGTCTCCTCCGAGAAGCAAGAAACGTGGATCGTTAGAGCTGTGCGTAGCCACCGGTGTGCAGTACCAGTTTTGATAACAGGTCTCAATGGAGTGTGGCGTATGTGCGGGTGCGTTCACTAGTCTAGGAGCAGTAAGGCAATGGTCCAAGGTAATCTTGAAACGTCCCGCCGGTTATCCGCGATGTTTGACTTGATCTATGGAATCACGTAGCCGGATCAATATTCCGTGTACGTGTTCGAATGCGTTCAAATACTAGTAGTCCGTGTTAGATACGTGTCTTTCTCGTGTTCCCTCTTAGCTACCGTTCTCCTCTCCCTCCCTCCCTCCCTCCCTCACTCTCTCTCTCTCTCTCTCTCTCTCTCTCTCTCCCTGCTTCTCTTTCTCTCCACGGGCCATTGCCATCCATCTCCGTCGGTCTTTGAGTACGGAGAATGCGTATGTACTACGTGTCTAATTAGCGAAGCAAACAGTGTAGTTTCTAGGTAGCAAATGGTAGATACACAGACGAATCGGTTGGCACACAAGATGGAGTTGCAGGTCGAATCGCATCGTCATGTCGATCGACAGACCTGTCATCCTGGGCTTCGAAAGTCGTCCCGAAATCCCCCACCACTCGGATCAGGTCCCGATCATTGCTCGAGTATTTACTGATCGGATCGATAATAATTACTTAATCGCTGTTAATTGGATCAAAGTAAATCCAACCGGTCACACGTCAAATGTTTGATACTCGTTAAGGATCTGAATGGATGTCAGAAGGGAGGATTACAAGTTGCTGGCTTCCTAGAGTTTATTTAGAGTTAACACAATTTAGGCGAATTCGTTGTTTGCGGCATTTATTATCAAATTACTTTCTGGATTAATTACTTATAGGAAAAGAAAAGATAATTCTAATATTTTATTATAAAAATTGTCAAAAATGCACTTGGATTGAAAGATAAATAGGCCAGTCCATGGGGCATCATGAAAAACATATTGTGTAAAATTTTAACTCTATACCAAGATGGAGAGAGTAATTACTTTGGCCTTTTTTCCTTGTTTCGCCACATGCAAACATCTTGCAAAAAATTGTCAAATACTTAAATACATACAGGGGTCCGATACACCTGGGAAAACATTCGAGTTCAATGTTCTTATGACTTTGACTTTGAAAAATGATTTCTTACTTCTCACGAAGTATACGTCCATTGCCAAATGCGATGCGTTGTTATACTTAAATACATACATATATATACTGAAACCATTCAAATGGGAACACGTAAATATCTGTTACTAATGATTTTGTGGGAAAAGTCAAGGGGCAAAGTAGTTCTATTATGAGAGGTAGATGCACCCCCATTCTACCTTATCCTTCTACCACGCTATCCCCCACGCTTCCACCGTGTCTCGGTCACGTGACACGTTTCGTTTGTGTCGTGCACATGTCACACTGTTACGTGACTAATCCGTACTGTGACCATATTTTTTTTAGGAAAATAAAGGACATATCGAAGAAAATAAAATATACCTTATAAAATTCATAAGTTTATAAAATTTATTACGAAAATAGAGCATACAACAATGCATACATTAAAATTTTAAACAATCTTGATTATTACACATACACACGCATTGTAAAAATTTAAATAACATTAATTTTGATACTTTTCAGTAGAATTAATTTTTTTTAATAGCGCCGGTTCATGCTTTAAAAAGTCATAAAATTCCATACAGTTCATTTGAAAGTTGTATTTGACAGAAATACACGCTTTTAATGTGCTTACTTTTAACTGGGTTTTTCATTCATCCACATATTATTCACCAATGAAAATATTCGTTCAATGGGAGCATTAGATCCAAGGAGACATAAAGAAAATTCTACGATTTTACAAATGTAAAACGTAGAATTGTAGTACTCGACAACGTTACAAAATAAAGGACAAAACGCCTATTTTAGAAAATAAATAAAGTTAGAAGACGGAGCAGGGAAATAAAGGACAGTCCTCTTAAATACGACGTACGGTGACGTATGGTCACCGTACTAATCCGGTACTGGCAGAGAGAGGGTAACTTTTTCCCCTGAATTTGTGCTCTCCTCATTTGGCAACTCTTAACACTAGGTTTACGGAACTCATCAGAATGTCGGGTTCTAATATTCATTTGCGATTATTAAGATTGTAAAGATGCTTCCCTGAGGAAATATTTACCAAATTTATTTCTTGGGGTATATACTTTTGCAAAAATGACGATTAATTTGGACAGACACATTCTTGTTATGTTTATAAAATAACGTGAAATAGTTATTTCTAGACCTCTGTAAACCTAGTATTAAATCTACTATTGCGCTACTTTATAGTTTGGCGTAGACATTAATCTTCCACAAATAGTTATATTCACGTGGCAAATAAGTACGAACACAGCACAAAAGAACCAACGTTGTATTTTTTCAACAAAAATGTGTTGATACCTAGAACACGCCTTGTAACTACTTTCTTGCACATTCAAGTTGTTGCATAAGCTGGCTTCGTGCAGCGCAGCGCCTTTAACCAGCAACACATGGTCAAAAATCGAGGCACAGTTAGACGATTCTACGCCTCGGTTTTCCGAAGAGATTTCGCAAGGATCCGCGAGACGGCCCATTACCGTGGCAGCGATTCCGAAACGAAGCAAAACACCGCGTGGATAACAAGTGCATAAAGCTGAGAACTATCTCCGTCTTACCGCTCTAGGATATTAATTCCCGTTCGCGGGATTCCCGCAAGCGAAAGACAGCCAGCTGTCCGGGGTGTTGTGCAGCAAGTTACGTGTACCTACCTAGCATTACATTGTTGCTCATGATCCGGCTACTATTATTAACTTGAGTATTCGATTAAGCTTTCATGAATGAAAGTCATTAGTAGATTGCAGATTTTATGCATCCATTAAATACTGATAGGAAATATACAATATTATAAAGACATTACGAATTTAACCCTCCGTATGCTATGCCGAAGACATTCGTGACTCCTAGGTGACGCGTAGGTACCCTCATCCAAAATACGACCAAAATCATGAACATGGACATGTGCTTACATTACGTTCGACTTATTAAAGTTAGCAATAACAGGAATATATTTTTATTTAACTTCTGTTCCCTATAATTAACTTGGGCAGTTTCTAATTCGCATGAAGATCTGCAGTCTAGTCATTAGTAATAGTTGCTACTTTTGTGTCAGACTGCAACAGTTCTCATCACACATATAATATGTTCAAAGTTCAAATAAATTCTTTGAATAATTCTACGCAAATTCATCCTTGCAATCTCAGTAGTCGTAACTAAAAAATTTGTCAATGGTACCCGATCTGTTTTGAAAGTGAAATTACTGGATTAAGGATTGAATCACTTAAATTTGAAGTTTTTCTGTTAGGATAAAAGTATTTTATCAAGATTTCCCAGGTGATCATGGACTTATTTAAATAGAAAAACTCTTCTTTTAGATCTAACATACGTCATCATCATCTTAGGTTAGGGCCGATGACCTGGGTGAAAATTGATAGACACCGCTGAGAAAGGGTTAATTTCTTTAAAACGGTTATGACGTTGAGATTCTTTTCTTATTTAAGAAGCTAATGCATTTCTGGTTGGGGGATGGAGCAGTTTAAATTCGCTGTCAGCTACCGACACAAAAATCGGCTGTCTTGCATCGCGAATAGAACAATGAACAGTAGCGTCATCGGGTTCACGATTTAATTGGCCACTGTCGACGCGAAGAGCCCCGTTTAGTTCCTTCGAGGTGGTTCAATCTGCGTTACGCGATGTAACGGTAGCGTTCTGGAGATGAACGGGGTCGAGTGAAGCCAAAGAGGAGGAAGAAGAAGGAGGACAGGCAAAACCAGCAGAGCGGGAGTGGGGAAGAGGTAGGAGAAGGGTGAGGGGAGGAGAAAATGGAAGAGCAGGAGCAGAAGAAGAAGAAGAAGGAGTAGAAGAAGGAGAAGAAGAAGAAGAAGAAGAAGACAACGACGCCGATGACGATGATGATGCAGGGCCCTCGAGCACGCAGCTGGCTCGTCGTGTCTCGTGCATTATGCCATCGTGTAATGCCTATCTCATCCAAGGCCAGTTGTACTACAGTCCTCGGCTATATACCGCATATATTGCAACGGAAAATAAATCGTTGCGCAACCGCGCCGGCCGAGGCGATAGAGTGCGAGGGTGCTACTCGCACGGAGCGCGGTGGCATAAAATTATTGCCTCGTTTATTCCAGGCAATGATCTCATTGCCGGCTTAGCTGATATCAGGACGTCGATCGCCGATGCCGGTCGCGGAATTCACGGCGTTTTTAAGAGAAATTATCGCGGCCCGTTCGAACGGCTTCCCCGGATTTACGTATCGCGATCAGTCCTCCTCCTTCTCCGGCTCCCTCGCTCTCGCACAGGAGATCATTTTGCCCCGATAAACCTGTAATTTCTTCGGTCCGCGGTCTCGGCCAGGCCCGCCTAGCTGCTTGTCCCACTTACACCGGGCGTAAACAACGCGTCGGAGAAAACGTATACAGTATACCGACACCGATGCTGGAAACCGTTTCCGTGTCGCAGGGTGTACAATTGTCTACCGACCTCACCACTCTTTTCAATTCGGTATTCCATCATTTCGAATGCAAAGTGGATGGTCCAGAAGGTCGCGATATCGCCAGAAAATATTTAAAATTATCCACACGATAATATACTTTAATAGACTATAAATATACTGTACTATACAATACTAATATACTATATCTACATATTTATATATTATATAATATATAATGTATATGTATTTATAATTTCCGATTTGTTGTGATATTCTTTTAATGTGTAATAATGGTTTTCCGCTGTGAATTATTCAGGGTAACCTACGGCTCGATGAAATGTTAGGAGTTTTCTGTTTGTTAAACCAGTTTTCTAATGGGGTCGTTTGAATTTTACCATACCAGTTATGTTAAAGTATCGACACAAGAGCATATAAATTCCTGGAAACACTTGAAAATATTCTAGGAAAGTCTATTATGTATATGATTACACGCATACAAAGTAACTGTGTAGTGTTTGATTCATTTATGATAATACCAAAATATAAAAATATATTATACTTTCTCCGAACATAGCAGAGATTTAATTATTTCATTCAACTATTCATAAATGAAAAATAAAAGCACTGTATTTGCTTTGTACACAGGTGCACTGAATGTCATACTTTCACAGAGGTTTGTTTGAGCTCCTTAAATGTCATGTTTACCTCGCGAACGTGTGAAAGAGAATATATAAATACGAATATCATTTAATCCTAACTAGACAAAGCATGAACGATTTTCTCGCGTTACGCATACTTAATCTATTTATATTTAATATCTAATCTCGTTGACATGCGTCAATTTCGAACATTTTTGTGGTTTCATGAAAAATAGTATATTCTGCAAATGATTTTATTTTATGGTTTTAATCACTTGCCCTATGACATTGGATCAAACTCACGATAAAGATTTTAAACAAATGTATTCCTGTCAGGTCGAAATAAAATTGTATTCCTCCATTGTCGATATTTAACCATTAGCGAAAACATAGGAATGCAAACAGTATACATTCTTTTATCTTCTAGGAAATTATAAATAAACGGACAAAGAAATTTCAATGATGGTAGTTGCAAAGAATTTCTGTAAATACAATAGCTTTACGCTGAATAAAGAACTGGAAACAAAATGAAGGACGTCTTTACTTTCTGATTACTGTCTTGAAAACCTAATCCAACCAACATAAACGTATACAAAATATTGTAAATATCATGTGTAACATCAAGTATATATTTATAAATTTTTCAAAGACTGAGCGTCGGTGGCAGGTATAGAGATCGGTGGGAATTATATCTTCGTAAGTAGTTACCTGGAATTCTCTTTCATCATGAAACATTACAGGCAAAACAGAGGGCGTAATTAATTGTATATGTAAAAAAATTGTGCCACAACGAACGTCTATGCCGCCGGCATAGGGATAAAAGGAGCGCATTGAATCGAAGGGAAAATTGATATAAATATGAGACCGGTTTGACTGTGCCGGCCGTGCAGCTCGTCGGTGATCTTTTTCCAAACACGCTTCGTTGAAAGAACTGAGCAGCGGCCGCGTTTCCTCAGCGCGTGGTCCACGAGGTGAACAAGTTTTCGCATCAAGCAAAAAGAAGGTACAGAACGGTCTATTCGATCGCGTGTCACGACCGTGCGTCGCAGCGGGTCGTGTATCGTCCAAGTCCGCTCGAAAATCTCGAGAAAAAGCTCGTTAAGTCGCGAGGCGTGTACGCGACGCCTCCCGCGGGTTCGGGTTCGGGCCCGGGACCCTTAAATTCGGAGTCACGTCTACGTATAAACGGGGGAACGGAAGAGGAACCAGTGAGAGTTGGGTATAAATACACCGCGAACGGGTCCCTTCTCGAACCAGAACCCTAGCAGCAAGGAAAAAAGGACGGAGAGCGGGAGGAGGAGGCACGGGGGAAGAAAATAAGAGGAAACAAAAGTATATCGGAGAACCGGCTCATCAGCTGGCCGGACTGGTCTGTTGTGTTGCCGTCCCGCTTCCACCGCGGCGAAACCGGTCGTCCGTTCTTCGTCCGTCATCGGGAGATTGTTACTGGCCTGAATTTTATTCGGAATACGACCGACCAGCTCCGTGGATCCTCAGGCCGTGTATCGATTCTACACTCGGTGCGTCACTCGCAATAAAAACGATTTCCTCCAGGCCGGCCATCTTTCATCTGTCGGTCCCAATATAATGTATGTCCTTCGATCGGAATAATAATTCATGAGGACCAGTACCATTCTAAGAGAGGAGACATACTCTGTTCTCGAGTTACCCATTAGCAGAACGTCCCTCAAAGAAAAGGGCTGAAACCATTGGCGCGCGCGTCGCCACCGCAGAAGAGGATCACCGATCCTTCCAGGACGTCGAGCGCAGAAAAAGAAGCATTTTCAGTACAATGGACTGATTCCGAACGATGCCTTACGCTGCAACCGGAGTAGAACACCCTGTATTAGAGACGGCGGCCTTAGTGGCTTGATCGAGGCTTCCGTGGCGATGCACGGCTTCTTCCTTTATACTTTATACAGTCCTTTCCTTCAACGGCTCCTCGGCAGCCTTAGGGCCTGGAGACGCCCTCTCTCTCTCTCTTTCTCTCTTCTCGGTCATCCTTCCTCTATCACCATCTTCCTCTCAACCGTTCTTGCTTCCTCTTATTCCGTTCTACCATCTCCTCGTCCTGCTCGCGGTTTTTTCTCCTGTTAAACTGTCCCTCTTTCTCTCCGGTAGCATCTCTTCTCCTTTCTCTTTCTCGCTACCGTCTCAGTGTCCTCCTCTGTCCGCTATCCTCTGCTCTCCTTTTCCCCGCGTTAGTAGGAAAGCCAAGTGGTCCTTTTGCTCGACGCTGGCGCGCGCGGCCGGGAGGCATATAATTTTCTCGGTGTTTTTATTGCGGGGTAACTTGTCTTCAGGTGAGCCGGCTGAGGTGGAGGTGGCAGAGGCCGTGAAGGTAGAGTACTACAGGCACAGCTAACGCGCAGTAGCTTTGCCCTCCTCCCCCTCGCCCTCCCCCTTCCTGACAATTTCCCTCCACTCCACCCCGCGGTATCCTTCTCTCTTTCTCTGGCTTTCTCTCCATTCCCCTACCTCTCTTTCGCGCTGACTTCGTCTCGCTCCAGCTTCCGTCTCATCCTTTACGACCGTCTCTTTTCCTCGCCCTCGCTTTGTTCCTCCTTTCCACGTTCGCGTCTCGTCTTCCTCTTCCCTCCGCCGTGATTCTGCCGGTCTCCGTCCCTCCCCGTGGCCCCCGAGCGGCAGCCACAGCTATGGCAGCACCGGCAGCACCGGCACCAGCACCGGCACCAGCACCAGCATCCTTCGAAGCGCAAGGATTTTGACCCTCGTTTCGTGTTGCTTGCGTTTCGCCGTAACTTTACTGACTTTGTTTTTCGCCTCCGGGACGCGAACGAGGAAGTAGGAGGGCAGAGAAGGAGGAAGATAAGGTTGATAAACCGCGGGCCCGACTCGCCGCGTCCTCCTTTTCCCTCCACGCGGGCTAAGAACAAGCCAGTTACGAATTCAAGCGTCTCCTTCTATTTCTGGCGACCCACGCCACTTTGGCGCGACCCGCGAAAGCCCCGTAGGTCGTGTTCCGATCGCGGACCGCCCCCTTTTGTCGTCCACGATCGACCATCGCGGCTCCGCGCCAAGCTACACGCGATGCCTGTTCCGTTTCTGAGGGGATCAGCACCTCGCCGTTTTGGAAACCCTTCTTCGACGGTTCACATTATTGTCGCCACGCGTTTTTTCAGAGATGAAGATATCGAACACCCGAATTTCGTAACACTGCTACAATTTTCATTTTAGCAAAATTATGCGGCGGTATTTGTTGAAATTTTGCACGGACTTAACTGTGAGTGATCCGACGTAACATGCCAGAGTTAACTTTTCAAACTTGATATCTTGCGAGTATATAAGATAGAAAAAATAAGACTATATATGAACATGGGATTAATAGACAGAGGACCTTATGCAAAATAAGAATTTTCTACCGGATTTGCAACGAACTAGGGTGAACTAGAAATTAATTTTCTTTCTTCTTTCTTTCTTCTTTCTAACAGTATTCTTAAAATGTTTTTACTGTTTTAAATTACTAATGATTATGTTTATTGTTCAATATTTAAAGACTTTTAACTCGCATACAATACTTGTCACTTAAATTATTACATTGACTTACATAACGTAATAGTAGCACGAAACGAAATCAATAAAGCTTTTCTTTTGAAACGTTTTACGGTTAGAACAACTAACAATAGAAAAAAGAAAAATCATATATATTGTATTCCTACATATCCTTTAATGCTTAAATATTGGTTTATTTCGTTCTGAAAGAGTTGTTTGAAATGTTCATCACGAGTCTGACTGATACGTGATACGTAAACGTAAACAAATACATGTGACTTGTCACGGAGTCTTGTAAGGATACTAGAGATATAATGAATGTTTTGGAAAATATGAGTTAATAATAAAAATAATAAATTTTAAAAATTAATAAATAAATGCACGTATACCACTTTCAAAAACTCATATGTGTTCTCAATTGCAGTGTTATAAAGAAGCTCAAGGATCGCACATGAAGACACCATGTTTCTTAATACGTTTAGATTTATTTTAATCTATTTTCATTTTACTCACCTCCTGTCCTATTTATAACTACGTATAAAGTAATGTATAACTATAATAACTCATTTTCGAGGTTGTTATCATGTTGACCGACATGCTGGCAAGGTCTCTTTCGACACAATAAAAATTTCATTTTTCACATACTATAACAATTGCATGTTTTGTTTTAATTATTAACGAACGTGCTTCTCCTTTTTCACCATTGAAAATCTATAGAAAGAATATGCCAGAGTTAAAAACGCTTACAATGATTCAATGCCATCGCATCTATATGTTTATCAAGTAATATAAACAATAGGAGAAAAGGTGTATTAACTAATAATTGCTAAATAGCATCTTCAACTTCGTGAATGGTATACGTATGAACTGAAAATATTGTTTCATGTTACCATTTAACTTCTGCGTCAATAACCGGGCACCCAGCTACCCATTTTTAATTCCTTTTGAAAATTCTTTTAATATCACAAATAGCAAAATTATTGCTAAGACTTCTACGTTCTTGGATGACTACTGGTTAGCGGATTGACACATGTATAACAAAAATGAGTAGATGCAATTTAAAATAGTACAAATATTAGAAGAATTTAAAAATATTGTTATATCATTTCCATCATATTAGATATATTAAGATAGAAAATACATTTGTATTTTACTCTTTAGAACATTTTTATTTTGCATATAGATCCGCTGTCCAATGATCACAGAATAATTTACATTTGAAGTATAAAAGTATGTACATATGTATGTATATATAAAGTGTAACATCACTGAATATCCTAAAGAATATTGTCTATTGATATAAGGGTTAAAATGAAACATCGCAGTTGAATCATCTTTGTATGGTCGACCGTCCGTCTCGGACAATCCATCGCTAGGTAGAGATCCCCGAGGACAGGCTCGAAGACGCGGGGATTTTCGATCGAGTAATCATGTCGGCCATAGATCGAGCTTGACGGATATCGGCGGAGCCGGGGTCCGTGTTCGCAAGGTATTACGGCCGCGCGTGACTAATCTCCGGCCAGATCCTGTATTGACAAATCGAGACGAAGATTTTTTTGTCCGCCACCGTCCGGACCAATTGTTCCGCGTACGCATGGGGAGACACGTCATGGGAGTGCACAGGTGCGCGGCTCGATCGTCTAATTACGCGGACAGGCGTTATGGCACGTCGCCATTTAAGACGTTCCCGTCCGGCGCGGCGACGAGTCGTGCCCGACCGAATCCGGGCAACGCGTGGCCAAGAGTCGCCGTCCGAGCTAGCTACACCCTTCTGTGTACGTGATAATCGCCGGAAATCGAATTCACCAGATCGCCGAGCAATCTCGCGGTTAGCTGCCTGCGTCCTATGATTAAACGATAGAGAGCAATAGGCCGAGCAGCTACCTTCCAGATGATAGTAGTTGAAATCACGAGAATCAATTCGAAGGAGGTATTCTTTCTCCTCGATATGTTATAATTTGCAGTTGCAATGTTTCGAGAACGCTGAAGTAGGACACTTTATTGTATCTCCTCCGTTCCTGCTGTACTTGTAGCTACTTGTGCGCAACGTGTACCGACGATTAACTGTCCTGTGTTCCCACGAATACATGCACTTCAAACCTGCACTCTCGAGGCCACTCGTGCCAGACTTGACCGATTAGTCGCGATGCACCCATTACCTTTATCTTTGGAGACTAACGATAGCCGTCGATGATCGCGGGAGGATGGGACAGTTCCCACCGTCGCGCATGAAGCCATTATGCTCTGTATCTGGTTGCTATTTGTTCTTATTTGTTTCTGTAATTTTCCGAGCACTTCATACTGAAGCTCATAAACAATGCTAGTTAACACCAAGCCTACCGGTTCCAGATATTTCTCATTTTACATTTATTGAATTTATAATGACGGTTTCATAAGAAATTACTGAATCAATGTCTTTAGTAGAGCTCATACTATAACAACAACTGCACAAACTTTAAGTAAATTCATCACCTGATTTTTATGTACGTCTAGAAGAAATACATTAGAAGATATACTAGAGCAGATTCACAAATACGGTATCAACCTTTTGCTAACATGACAACTAAGTTTGTTCCAGTGGCATGCTCAAGCACCTGGATTTATGAAACTATTATACTTGTGTCTGTAAACTTCTGAAGCTAGTAAGACAAAATTAACATAATGAGACCGGTAAAATTCGTTTCGACTTTACACCTAAAAGTCTAACTAAACTCCAATAGAAATCTTAAAGGCTGAATTATTAAACGCTTAATTAGACCTCTATATATCGCAAATTGTTGTCAGAATCGTCCACTTTCCGGGATTTAATTTCCCCTTGGCCTCTCGCGTCCAGTAAAAATCACGGGAACAACTGGCTGGTAGCTGGAAAAGATTCATTAGACAGGCGGTCGGCCTTTAGCACCCAGGCAGGACGTGTCACGACAGCCAACAGGATTAACTAGAGGTCGGGTCAGAGCGGAGCACGGTGCGACCATACGCAATAATCGAGCACGTGTGCGCGGAGGTAGTCGAGTGCAGAAGCATTCGCCAGATTCCAATTTCACGACAGGCGAAACCCCATTATGTGTACGTCAGAGGCGGAGATGTGCGTCACGGTGTTCTCGATCAAAGCTGGAAGTCGTAGCGGGGATCAGTCAGTCGATAGATCGGCCAGGATGCCGGAGGGATTCTGGTTCTCGTGATCTTCGTCGATCTTCGGAGGAGCTAGCTCCCGTTCCGATGCGCTCGCTCCCTCGAGCGTTCTGATCAGCGCAGAGCGGCTGGTAGCGCGAGTAACGCGTCTACTCGCGCAGCATATTATTAGCAGCATCCCCGGTTCGCTAGCCTGTTTGGTTGCCGTTCGTTCGGTCGTTCGGCCAGTCGATCGACCCTATAGGCTCCCGTACGACGCTGCGTATCCTGTCCACCTCCTTTCTCCCGAGGGGTACGAAGAAAAAGAAATAGATAAATAGGCGGAGAGAATCGAGAAAAGAAGCGGAGAGGCTAAAGGGAGAGAACCGTTGCCGATGTGTGTTGGTACACGCACTCTCCTCTGGCAACGCTCTCTGTTCCCTCATATGTCTGCTCTATGCACACGTGCAACTGCAACCGCAACCCGATGGACGCTCCGCGGGAAGGGCAGCGCACATGGAGGGAGGAGGGGAGGCTCGAGGGCGAGGTAAAGGTTTATTGTTGATCGCTAATTATCCAACCCGGCAATTACATACAATTATCTGACACGCAGGCACATCAGCAAGTCCCTGGTACTGCGTTTCGCGATATCGCCCGAGCGCGACCGCTTGTCTGTACACACCGATGCTTTTGTGTTTGCAGTGGTTTGCATGCGTACGTGTGCATCGGTGTATCCCTGGTGAACGCCGCGCCGCGCGCTGGGAGGAAGGAGGAGAGCGAAACCGGTGTACCCGACAGCGTGACGCCGACCGTAGTGGCTCTTTCTCCTTTTTCTTGCCTCTCCCTTCCTCTCGCTTCGCAGTTCGGCTTCCCAGTGCTGCGCTGCTCGCGCGAGACCTTTCCTGCGCACGGGATCTTCCGCTGCGAGCTTGTGTTCGCCGCTATCACTGCTCGATCTGCGCGCCTTTATCTCGGGACGTGACGCTGGTACCACCGGTAGCGAGGTCTGTCGATCGAGAATGTTCGATCATCCAGAGAATCGCTGCCAGGACCCGATCCCCAGCACCGCGAGCATCGAGCCATGGGATCTGACTGGTTAGGAGGTGGCCAGGGGGATGCTCGTTTGTTTCTTAATTTTCAAGGGTGCTCCGTTAAGGAGAGCAGACCATGATTAATCATCGACTGACTCGCCTGCCGAGAGTTCCCCTCCAGTATGCTTCTTCTTGCGATTCTTTTTCTTCCGTTGTTCCGATCGAGATTGATCTTGCCAGACGTACCGCTAATCTGATTGTTTGTAATTGAAAAGATAAATGGCGGCTCAAACACGAACAGAGTTGCCCCAATAGCGGAATATTTCAGAGATTTTGTGAAAACCAAAATTCGTCATATTTGACAATTTACTTCGTTTGTCGCTTGGTTCGTATCACGATAGAATTACTAGACTGATTCATAGTCAATTTGCACTGCGACTTTATCAGGATAAAATGCCAACATGAAATGTTTTGCAATAAGAAGTGTATAATAAAAATGAAATATTATTATAATTTATATACGATTTCGAATAAGAGGTCAAATTTCTTTTGCCGATTAAACGGTATAGAAATACAATTAATGTATTGTTGTAATAACAATGGTATTTAGATCTGTTTTTTAGAGATCTAGTTTGCTGGCTACATCTGAACTTCGCTGTTTAGCGGAAACCAAGAGCTCTCCGATTGCACGCGACATTAAGTTGTCACGCGAACTAATTGAATCGGTGGACAACCATCGCGTAAAACGCGGGATAAAAACAAAGCAGTCCCCGCTGTCGCGCACTTCCGTTCGTCAATTTGCAACGTGAACTTTTTGTCGGCCCGGTTCCGAAACAATGTTTCTTCCCCTCGAGGAGATTTTTTTCTGGTTCCACGTGAAACGTGGGGAATATCAATCACCGACGGGGACCCATCAACGATGACATTTCAACGGACGACTGGTGTTTCACCTCTTTCGCTTCATTAGAATCCGTCCGGGCTCTTCTTGCGCGCCCCCATGGCTTTCTTCTTGTCCCGCCTCCTGTTCCACGCAAAATACATTAACTCGCTTTTTGCTCGACTACCGTGACGTACGTTTATCGATCAAGAGGTCGATTAGTTTTCCTTGTTTTTCAACGAGATCGTTACGTTAGGACGGACAGGTTTCGTCGCGGCGTGACGTATTGGCTCGCGCGTGACGGTGCGGCTAACGGTACACCGGCTTGCACATATGATTGCGACAGCCGTGAACCGCGTGTCACGTACCCGCGTACCCGCGCACACGCTCCCCGATTGTCTTTCTACGATGCTCCTTTCAAGGAAGCACTGTCTATATCCTTGATACTTCCTCGTGATCCTTCGCCGAACGATTGCGTTGCTGAATAGAAGGGCGACTAGTGGGATCGGTTACGCTCGAGAACATTTTTTTGTCCGCTCTATGCTCAAGAACCTTGCGTGTATCACTCTTAAAAATAGTAAAGTGCAGCACTGCAATGATGCAACGATTTGCAACAGCTTTAAATTCCATGCGAAAGCGGACGATAATGTGTTCCATTTTGCAGCTTCTTTCTTTGCAATGTATATGAGAAGTGCAGTGAAACCTCGTTTATTGCACCGAATCCTCGTTCGTTGCTTACGAGCGATTCTCACTAGTTGTTAGAGCTTCCCGCAACTCGTGGCGGGGATTATGGTGGCAACTTGTCGTTAGGGAAAGTGACATAATAGATCGCGTGGTTGGTTAGCAAGCGAGGTTCTACTATGTGCAAAGTGAAAAATGTATGAAATGTATACAATGTGATTTAAGCAAAAGATCTTCGAATCACGATGAACAAGTTATCAGATATATTTAAATGATATACGTTGTATTTCTGTTATTAAAAGATTTTGTCTTACACACATGTACACATTTAGTGGATATCGCAACAATTATTTATACAAAATTATACGTACATAATAATTATATAGAATGTACATATACCGGCAACTTTCGATCAATGAATAAAATATTATTCTCCCCTTAATTAGTTTCATTAGACATGCATAATTGCGTTCGTGTTCGACCATATATGCAGATAGTCCCCTTAGTATTCGGAGCAAGAGTGGAGTTACAATGCACACCGAGGAAGCAGACAATTACGTGACATAGGATATGACGTGATGGTTTTTTGTAATTGATACGCTCTTCGACTACGGCTTGAGGGCAAGCTGTTGCTTGGGAACGATACCGTAACACGTGGTAGCACAACCTAAACCCTCAGATTGAGTGCGTTCTGCAGAGCAAGGACTAGCATGTACTGACACGTGTTACATTTACATGTAGAAAGTCACATCTATCAAAGTTCCAAATAATATTGTTTAATCTTCCTCCTGACTAAAATCTAGCAAGATGGTCACTTTCTGGATTGCTTTTTAAAGAACCTATTCCGAAATTGATCCCCTCTGTAGAGTCTACTACCTCCGGGCCTCATCTCAGCAGATATCATTTCTCGCAGATCTGACCTGTATCAACAATCCAATTAATCTGCTCGCAACCGGGCAGACGTCCGAATGGCGCAAGGTGATCCACTCGGGCTGGCCAAAAGGCGTCTTCCTCAGGGCCAGGACGTTAATATCATCAAATCGGGGCTCTCACGCACGATTCGGCTGTCGATCGCATTTACGGGGTTCATTATCCTAATGCAACGCCCGGTGAAACAGGATTTCACAATATACCGGTAAACTCAGGGTCAACGTGCACGGAGGATAATCCTCGGTGCAATCCACTTTGCCCGGCACGGCGCGGCGGACAAGTGAGACGGCCGTGCGGAGCGATGCAGGAGGTGCTACACGGTGCAACGAACAGAGAGTTCGGTGGAACGAGCGTGGAAATAAAGTGCCTACGTCGAAGAAAGAGAGAAAAACAGAGAATCTCGGGTCAGGAGGAGAGAGGGGGAGGGGGTAGGGCAGCGAGAGAGAAAAGAGAGACGGATAAAGTTCCATCGGAGCAGTTAGGTCTGTTGAGTGGTTCACGAGACATTCAGCCGAGGACTGTGCACGCAGTCTTCAGGATGGGGGCCATGGATGGTGGGCTCGATGGGGTTCAAGGTGACTTCGTGATCCTCTGGGCCGAGCGGCGTGCATTACCGGAGCTAGAGAGCTGCTCTTCGAGAGTGTCCGGGCTCTGGTGCGTCGACTATTCCCCTCGGGCATCCCCGATGCCGGGAACGTTGCGTTTGTTCGCCATCGCTCTTCGCTGCCAAAGGATATAAAGCTCGGTCGTCTTCAGGCTGAAGCGAACCTGGCGGTCGGTGGGGGACAAGGAGTCGCCGAATTTCCCGGGTAGAAAGGAACGTAAACAGCGACGGAGGAGAGTTTGGGTACAGCTGCTGGTGGCGGGAAGAAATGGATACTACCCTCTGCCGGCGCGGCGGATTGAAGTGGAGCCATTGAAGAGGAAGTAAAACAGGGAACGTTTCGGAGCTAGGAGCACCGCGATGGCCCCCGGTCCCCAGCGACGCTCGCGGAGTGGTGCCCGCCATTATGGTCACTCGCGAGAGTTAAAAAGCGCTCGAACGATATAGAATGAGAGACCTCTCTAGGGGACGGTGGATATGGAAAACCGAGATGCACATTATTTTTAGAGTAAACAGACGGAGAGCAGTACACCAGAAAGGAAAAAGGGAAACGGAGCAAACGCGGCATTCGCGTGCGTTGCTGCTCCGCGCCGCACCGTTCGTGAAAAGAAAACGCAGAGACGTGTAGCTCGTGTTTAGCCGGGAACACATAAACAGCCAAGAAACGGAGAAAGAGAAACAAGGCGTGGTAGGATGAGTCGGCGCCACGGAGCTAATTACCGCCTCTGTTTTGTAACCTAACCGGCTCAGGACGTATACCTGTACGCTATATCTCAACTTACGGTACGCTTACCATAATCGAAGGGTATACAAGACGGTTGCGGCGTGCTGCTCCAGCAACGATCCGCGGCATTGTGCTCCGCAGACTCCATCCTCTGGCCTCTTTCCTCTCCGTTTGTTCCTCTTCGACACCCTCCTCTCCTCCCTGGATCGTGTTCGCAGGAAATCGCGAAATGGATCCCATTTCGCAGATCCTGTCGTCCAAGGAAGTTGTGTCTAAAGGTGCTACGGGCCAAGTATACCCTTCTAGTCATCCAACCAAGGCGTCTGTGATGGTTACAGGGCGAAAGCTTATTTACTATAATCCTGGTGGTTCCTGGGATACTTTGCTCGAAAGAGGCAGATTCACGACTCAACAACGAAAAAGGAACGTTTCAAGGTTGACCATTGCATTTTTGAAGACACGGTCTGGAGAATTTGTCTTTTCGCAGGACAAAGTGGTTGGTGTCCCATGCGTAGGTTTAAAAATTTGGTTTCGTGAGAAACTGATTTCAGACTTCTTATAATTAGTATAGTAAGACTGATTCCTAGGTATTTTTAATCCTTCAACAATGGTGACAGGTTTCTTCGCGTTTTTCACTTAAGGTCCTCATTTTCTGGTGCTCAACCGCGAAGTCACCCATTGTTTAACCTTTAATTCGTTAGATAGTAAAATGGTCTGGGTTAGGTGATGAACCTAGGATACAAAATAACGAAAAATGATCTTTCTAGGATTAATACAAAAGGTGTCTCGTATGTGAGAAGTATTGAAGCGAGCGGAGTATTCGGCACAGTGAAAAAGTTCATATAATTATGTCCGATTAGGGGACATTCGAAGGATCGTTAAGAAGATACTTGGCTCCGTAAGTTGAACGAATTTAATAAATATCGCGGAACAAGGGATCTTGCAGGTGTAATTGGACTCAGGTTTGCGAGCCGATAATACAGTGGGCGTAACAAGCGCCGCGGGATCAATTTCACTTGGTTCATTACGAAAGAGCAAATATCTGGGTCCGAAGGAAGGGGTGGCTCGGGGAAGGGAGGAATGGTACGGCGTAAAAGAAGAATGTCCCCAGTGGTGGTCCGCGAGGTCGCTGCTTCTGGAGGGTTAATTATTACGAGTAATCTCGCGGTCGTTAGGTGATATTTTTTTCTCCTTATTGCGGAATCATAATTGAGGCTCCAGAGCGACGAGAGAGTTTCATTGTCGTACACGAGAGAACACTCGACGGCTGCTCCACCCTCGCCGTCGATGGAGTCGAACAGTCAGCCGAGGGAATCGATAGTGTGTCCCGCAACAAATTGGTGAGTTTCGCGTTTCCCGGTTCCTTCCTTTATCCCTTCGTTCGCCACTCGACGACCACCGCCACTCGAACCTTTCTGGCAAGAAAAGAAATCGCTTGGAGAGTGGGGCTGCCGAAGAAGAGAGGCGGGGTTACTGATCGTGGATTGGGTCGCGCGGTTCAAAAGGTCCGTGATTTTCGGCGCGATTTCGTATTTCGCGGTTCGCCCCGGTTAATGATCCATGGCTCCGAGGACTCGGCTGAGTGTGGCTGAGAAGGTCCTTGTTCCTTACCGGGTCCTTCGAGGCCTCGACTTAAAGACTGAAGTGGTACACAATATCGTCGTCGTGGGGTCAACGACACCCCCGCGGCGCTTTCTTTTCCTTTTTCGTCCTTTTTTTGTCGTTCGTTCCGTTTCCCTCTTTGTCTGTCCGCGCGTCACTCCTGCTTCTTCTCCGGTGTCTCTCTCCCTCTCTCTTACCTACTCCCCCGCCGCCGCCGCGCCGATCCGAGGGGACCCTTTCTTCAATTAAAGCGAAGGAATCGACGCAGAGATGATTGAACATTGTGCGCTACAATGCAGTAGCATGTACAGGTCCGCTCTTCGTGCTCAGCGAGAGTATGTAGTACATAGGGGCAACTGGACCATGATTGACGACGTGATGTCTGCCCCTCCTCGCCCTCGCTGCTCTTTCTCCTTTTTCTATCGCTCTCGGTCTCCCTCTTCGTCGTTCTCTCCCTCTCTTTCTCGTCCTCCCGCTCGCGCCACTTCTTTTTCCCTCTCTGTCTCTTCGAGAGGTAGTAATCCTCCACGAGCTGAACATCGCGCCGGAGGCACACAATCCTCCAAGTTCCCTCTTTCCGTCTCCTTTCTTCCCTCTTGCCCTTTACTTTCTTCTGTTCCCCTCGACCTTCCTCTTTCCAGCCCTCCGTTAATCTCTCCCTCCATCTTCGTCCCTTCTCGCGCTGCGCTCTTCCTCTTTCCGCAGTATTTCGATCCGCTACCTCTCGTAATACCAGCTTTACTCGGATCTTCGTTTCGTTTCTACCTCTCCACCAAGCAGAGACACGCTTCCTACGGGATCTTCGAAACCGGAAAATGTCCCGTTCCTGTGAATTATGTCGACGGTGGGGTATTCAGGAAAGATAGCCACCCTCCGCCGAGCGGTGAACTTTCGAATCCTCGCGCCAAAGTTTGTCTCGGTCACGTTGCCCGACGCGCTTCGATTTTCCTTCCTTCTGATAGCGAGTTTCTCGTGATGGAAACAGTTCCGAACAAATTTTGCGAATGCTGAAATTCGTCGATGAAATACGGGATTGCTTTCAAAAGTTGCTCAAGCGATAAGCTACCTATTTTTTAAAACTGTACATTCTACAGGGACACTTGTTCCGAGAATTTACTTATTGTTTTCGAGATAAAATTAAATTAGTAAGATGTTCATCACATCCTCTCCTAGAGATTGCGGGGCACAGGACTATCCCGTCCTTCACAAAAAGACGATGTATACCTACATATAGTATGGCGAAAGAAATAAAAAATTGTAATCAACAATAAATGCAGGGCTCAGCGCAAGTCCTTCTCTAATAACTTTTGATTTGGAAATCTGAAATACTTAAAATACCCTTTTCAATTTCTTATCGACGAGACGAGTAAGTATCATTCATCCGGGTTAAATATGTCTAGATAAAAATGGTGTGATCATTTTTGGCAGTAATTTATGCAGAAAACAATGTATTAGGAAGCGAAGAACCGTTTCCTCTTAAGTACCGAAATTATGGAAGATCAATTATCGCTGCAACGACGCGCGACGTCGTCGTTTCCGTCCCCTCTTCTCGTTGCGCGTTGCCTCGTGGACCCATCAATTACGGGGCAAGTTCAGCGCGAAAGGGTCAATTCAGGCATAAACGCAGCGGTCGTATCGCGGCTGCGTGGAATGAAATCGCAAGCGTGAAGGCAATTCCTTAGGACGAAGTTGAGGTGAAGGTAGGAACGTGCCTCCTCCGGGTCAACCAACTCAAACGTATGGTTGAAGCGTCCCTCCTACCTCTTGCTTGTTGCTTGCACGTCGTGTGTGCCCTCTCCAATGTCCTCCCACCCTTTCCTACTTCGAGATCGGTGGACTCGTGCCATCGAGGTGCCCGTGTCGCGAGGTTATGCGCCTTTGGTTTTGCTCGAGCTGTTCTACTGCCCGTAAGACGCTTCTCTCCGTCATCTTATTTATTCCAGATTTTTCAGAGAAAAGTTGCGGACGTGGAATCACTATTCCATCGATCTCCGCATACACTCACTCGCATAATTGTTGACAGCGGATTTTATGCGTTTATCAGAAAAATCAGTAAAAAAGGTTAGAAGAATTTAATAACACGGTTACATTATTTTCAACCAATTAAACATATTAAGAAAGGAAACAAATTTCTAGTTCACTCCTTTGTTGCAAATTAGGTAGAAACTTTTTATCTTACATAAAGATTCGCTGTCTATTGATGGCATATCTTGTTGATAAATATACCAAACGACTTCAATTGTGCTTCTGCTAAGCTAGATGGATTAGTTTTCTAGATAATATATAATGAAATTTGAAAAGAAAATTGTGCTAAATCAAAATTAAGAATATAATAGTCGAAGTTGCTTTTTACAACCTTTTTATTTGGGCCTGTAAGGAAAATTAAAAAATATCTGTCGGAGATTCGTACACGTTATGTACATACTGAAAATTTCATTGAAATTGGACAATCAGTGTATGAGTCATAAGTAGACTGCGGAACTTTATGCAAAATAGAAATTTTTTACCTGAATTGCAATATACTGGAGCGAAGTACAAAGTTATTTTCTTTTTTAATAGGTTTAATAGGCTGAAAATAATGCAACAGCATTTGCGTTAATTTGTTAAAGGTAACAATTAAGACTTTTAGTACTCGTTCAAATATAGAATTATATAGACAATGAAATCCGCTAAAATTAATATTATAATAAAGCTGAACGTTTTAATATTTCCCTTCCGTTATTGGCAATGTTCGTCGTACTATCCGTTTCCATTCTATTATTCGCTGCATGAAATAATCCTCAAGAACTGGTATTTACATAAAGATAAACGGTATAGGGATTAATGTAGACAGTTTGCGGTAGGGTGAACGGCTATTTTATAACCCATCGTACCTGTCAGATCTCATCTCTCGGAAAATAATTTATAGTGACAATAAGAATAACACAAATCGGTAAACGAAAAAGATATACACAACACAAGTAATTATGTAAGATAATGAAAATAATGATGAAGCAAGAGATCATTTGATAGATTAATCAATTATTCAGATATTATAAACGTTTCTATAACAAGTAAGCAGATCTGGGTAAAAATATTTCAACTACGAAATAGTAATTTATTTCTGCACTAAATGAGATATTAATTAATTTTACAAATATATAAAAAGTATTAAAAATATATATGTTACAATGCGAATCTGAAATACTTAATTGAAGTATATATTTTCTTTATAAGATAAACAGTAAAAAAAGAATCATAAATATTAATCGTAAGAAACAGAATTTCAAATAGTTAATAGAAATTTAGACACATGGAATACTATTTTATTTAAATAGTTATTTCCAGTACATCTTAAGAAAATACTATTTCAATTCATAATTTTCTTTATCCCAACACAAATAACTATTTTCACACGTCAAATTAATCTTGAAATTTTATATCATACAAAAAAGAGTATTTCATTAACTATTTTCAATATTTTTTTTCAGATATTTTTACCCAGATCAGGTAGTAAATCATCGCGTGCTACTGTCGATGATCGAATAAAATATCCTCTATTCAACTCAAACCACTTTGATTCACAGTATATCTCATCAATATTGAAATCCAGTTCGCGCTCATTTCTGATTAATCCTCTAGGCGCTCCGCCGTACAATCACTCGTCCTGCGAGGTCGAAGAATTTCTTAAAAGTGTCGGTGCAGCCCTTGAGCCAGATACAGCTCGATCTCTCTGACACGATACTGTTATCTAGGTTCATTTCAGCCGTTCCTGCTGTCTCGTTTAAGCGTACGGCACAGGACAACTATTTTTAACCGTATAAGCTTTTCGGTGTTGTCTTCGAGTGAGCGACGACGCATCGAATAATCTCCGATTCGAGCAGCTAACGCATCAAAATTAATTATTCAACGATGACGGTCCCACAACAGCAAGCGAAGATGATTATGCACACTGGACGATGAATCATTTAATTGGCGACGGTCCTTGCTGTTATTGTTACCTGGCGGTGCCGTTAATAAATATACGCACGATGAATTGCGGTGTGTAGATCGTTACTCGCGCGGTTTTTGCCGGCCGCTCTTATTAAAACCAGTGGAAATCGTTATTAGCATCTGTCGCGGTGTTTCAGACAGGTAAACGGGGTTTGCGCAACGTCAGCGAAAGTGGGTTAAACGCGTATAATTGAGCTAATCTTAATTAACCGCCGACGAAGTTCCAATATTGCTGTTAGTCCTCGACGAACGGACTGTCTCAGCTCGTCGCCATCGTCGATGACGACGTGACGCGCGACGTTGCGTTTGACGATCGCGCACACGTGTGCTATATGTACACTGTCTCCAGGATCAAGAGTAATTTCTAGAATAGTGGAATCTCTATTATGAGTAATCATGCACGTATTAATACAGATAATCCTAGACAGCGGATTTTATGCATTTATGACAAAAATGAGTAGGTGTAACAAAAACATGCGAAGCACAACTGTGAACGAGATTAAATGGGATATTTGCTAATATGACATGTTTTACTGTTTTTAACTGTTGAGTCCGCCCCTTAAATACTGCCCACTAGTTATTATTATTATCATCATCATCATCATCATCATCATCATCATTATTATCATTATTATTATTATTATCGTCATCATTGTTATCTCCGCCAGTGGTATTACTGTTATTAAAAATAGTAAAAACTTCAGAAGAATTTAAAAATATTGTTATATTATTTTCAACCTATTAAACATATTAAGAAAGAAAATAAATTTCTATTTCACTCCAGGTTGTTGCAAGTCAGGTAGACAAGTTTTATTTTGCATAAAGATGTCTATTAATGATTGAACAGCAATAATAACTAGAGGGCTATTGTTGCTCGCTCGCTTCGCTCGCTCGCGAGTAGGGTTGTTTTTGCTCGCTCGCTTCGCGAGCTCGCGGGTGGAACTGCTCTTGCGAGAGGGTTAGTGATACGCATGGCTAGTAGGGCCTACTGATATTAATGTTTTTTATTTGGTGTGTGACTCTCCAAGAGTCACACAAAGAACTTCCCGATTCGTAACTCCTTCGCCAACATCGCTAAAATCGTTTTTTTTGTACTTTCATCGATATTCTCCCAAAATGTATTCTTGGGAGTAGAGATGATAAATTCACTGTTGCATTGGAATAACTTTCGATTATTCCAAACGGTAACATTAGCATCAGTTAAAAAAAAAAATTTTTTTTAAATCTAAAAAAAAAATTTTTTTTAACTAAAAAAAAATTAAGGAAAACATTTTTTTTATGTAATTGCGTTTGGTTCTTTGGTGGAAAATTTTCGTCCTCCCTTATAAATTGCATTGTAGAATCAACTTTTTTCGGAAAAAGACTAAAAATCTAAAAAACTACTTGACCAATATGGACCAAAATCTAATCAGCTCTAAGTTACGACGGGGCACATCGATTGCATCATTCATCATCCTGATCGCGTTGTTACCTTTTCTGAAAACGTTAACGAAAAATTTGATTACATAGAAACGGCCATACGCACACACACACACACACACACACACACACACACACACGAACATTTTGCTGAAAATAGTCTAAAATGACTGCAATGACCATGAAACGTGAAGATCTGCTAAAAAATCGATTTTCGATTTTCGGGGTAATTACAATAACTTCCCTATAAAATCGGGAAGTTAATAAATCTCTTCAACGTTATTAATGTTACACCTAAACCTAGATTCTGAATTCTAGTGGAATGCTAATACATAGTCATATCACCACTCCAGAAATTCTAAGCCGCCGGGGAAATTTGGTATGCTTCTCTAAAAATGTTGCTTTTACATTACAAGAAAATTCCAATGATTTATTATTTATAAATTACCCCACATTTGTATTTTATTATTACCACAATTAGTATATTCTTATTACATTATATTATTAGAGAATGTTTAATTTAATTTCGAGATTAATATTAAGCAATCTAAAATATATTTAATATATAATAATAAAATGTAGAATATTCAATTAATATACAAGGAAATGCGAATAAAGCATTTCTAAAAATAATATACTTTAAAATACTCTGGAAAAAGTATCATAAGTTGCAACGTATTTTATGTATAAAATACTTAACAATTTCGAAAAGGTAATATATATTATTTAGACATACAATTATATTAAACATTAGTTAAGCGAGAATTCCCTTTAATAAAATGTATTATTTATACAGATTGTTACCGAAAATATAATAACGAACGTGTTAAAAATTCATTTTCTCTCTGAAATTTATATATTATATAAGAGTAACGAATCAATCTTTGTACGAATAATTAGTGAATATTTTGTCACTACTGTAAAGTAGTTATTTGATTAGGTGGTTGGAAGTAGTAGAGTGAAATATATTTCTGCGATGGATAAACAACGTGGATTTCTTCAAGATCTGCGCGTTGCGAACACTCTCCAGAAGCGCCCGCTTCGACACAAGGTCAGTAACGCGATTAAATCGGCGCCGATTACCGGTTATCGATCGCTCACCTCGATTATAAACGTGGCTGCGCAACATCGAACACGTTCCACGTCTATCTAGCCAGGATCGTTTGTTGTTTTATGCTAAATACCAAGCGTCCATTAAGTCTATCTAGTGCACACGAGCACAGAGTCACGATCTACACCGAGCGTCGTTGCGTACCTCTTCCGCCCTCTTAAAAGATCATGCTCTGGCATTTACTTTGGTAACCGCGTTAAGTGTAACATCGATCGGAGTTGGCGTAATTGAAACGTCGACAACGAAAAAATTATACCATATACATATTATGTTTGACTATAAGGTTGCTCTCAAACAAATGGGAATTGCCAGAGTATATACACCAGGAGCTACTTCAACTTGAAAATTAACATTTCTCGTTACCTAGAATAATTACATTCTTTTTGTTTGATATAATACCTCATACAACACTTAAAAGCTTGGTAATTCATTAAATACCAACATATTTAAGAATGTAACCAATATTTTGAATAATGGTAGAGCCATTTTTAATGATGACTCTCTGGGTCAAATTCAGTCGAATTGTTTCTTTCTTCAGACGACTCCCGCGTCAGTAGTGTCACCAGATGAGGGGAGGGAGCACGAATTGAGGGGAAACAGTTACCCTCTCTCTGGCAGCACCGGATTAGTCACGTGACATTACTCATGTCATCTCTACTCGAACGGAAAGGTAGAGTGGGGACACAAGTCTTCATCTGGTGACACTGTACGTCAGCCACTGCGATCACGAATTTTTTTGAAATAATTCGAACAAAATGAATACCAGTTCATGAAAAATGATTAACAACTTAAGTAATTAGGTAATAGTTTATCGGTAAGGATAATTCATCGTATTATTTGCGCAAAATTGGTGTAGCCGTTGTCGTGTTAATATTATATGTCTCATTCAAGCCATCATTATTTTAGCTAGTCTAATAGCTATAGCTAATACCTTAATCAACATACTGATATGTCTACTTAAAATTGTTTAGACGGCTAACATAATTTGTTTGAGGAAAGTTTGTCCCTAATCCAATATTATTAACCAAACTTTTAACTAAAACATTTTCACATTTACATATACGTGCGTAGGTGTTACGATAATCATTCTATCCCGGTGATAAGATAAGAATCGTTTAGTTAATCATCTATGTTAAAATACCTGTCAAACACTATTTCTACTATTGTTTTCTACTATTTTGTCTACTATTTTTTAACGAAATTATCACAGTTTAATTAGATCCAATTAGACTGTTCGCAAATTCTAAACTGAAGACTAAGTTTACGGTACCCGTCAAAATGACGGGTTTTAATATGTTAGTTATTATTAGACTGCGGATTTTATGTATTTATGACACAAATGGACACGTACAATTTAAAGCACTGGACGAATAAAGAAGATTTAAGGACATCAGTGTATGAATTTCAGCGTAATAAGACGAAATAAAAGAAGAAAGAAATTTCTATGTGGCTCCTGTGACTTGCAATCGGTACAAACATTTTTTATTTTGCATAAAGATCCGCAGTCTAGTTATTATAGTATATATATTTATTTCGTTAGTTATATATTATAACAGGAATGGCTAAAAATTTTAATAGATAGGTATACATACTTGTTATTTTCCTAAAGTAGTTTTTGGGTTAACGTTGGAATACTTGTAGGATGCAATGCATGGTCTTCAAAGATCGCGCGACATAGTCCGAAAAAGGGGTACAGCAGAAACTGTGCTTGAGTTTACGAGGCATAACTCTTCTATTAAGACATTCGCCACGGAGAGATGAAACAGAAACCTGTCCGTGGCAATAGTCAGAAGTGTCTCGGAGCCCGTGAGAGAGATGATCGAGTTGAGCGGTGGCTCGAGTATCCCGGTGGCTTTTACTTTCGTGGCGGTAAGTCGTAAGTCGCCACGAAGCAAGTACGACTTGTCCTTCGTGCGGTCAAGTCACGTAGACTTGACCTAGTCTCTGCCGGGGTGGGAGCCAGAACCAGAGTTACCGGTGGCTCCGGTGGCCGGTATCGAAACATTTCAACGCTCACGCCCGGCGTAATTACGGGCCACGCGGGCCGGGGTGTCTCGCAACGACGGCGCATTTGTTGTAATTTGTCAAGAACGTACGTCAGGTAATTGCTATTAAATCGCAGCCAAGATTCGATCTTGCCACCGCGTTATTACAGGCCGACCCTGGTCCGACTGTGACATGTGCCTAGTTATCAGCGTATCGTTGCACGTAATCGACTTCGGATATCAGATGGCCCGTCCATCTAGATCGGGGACGATATCGGGCCTCGTCTAGTCTGCAATTGCTTTTTTCTTCCATTTCGTGTTTCACTCGCTGTTTGTCTCCTCGGTAACTTTTTCTATTTTCCCTGATTTGTTGTTCCGTGCAGACTCGAGGGTGGCCACGTGGCCATAGACCGCACAATAATCGCATGTTTCCCGAAACCAACCGAACACAGACAACGCGTGTGCTCGCTGCACGCAATACTTGTTCGGCTGTGTTTTACCATCGTAATTCACTCGTCCGCGCCGGTTTTTACAGTGAAATGCAAATCCCCTAAAACCCGGCTCATTTGCGCGAGTCTGCAATGAAGCACCGCAAAACGTTCCGTAGGAAAGAAGCTTATCGACAGGATCAGCCGTGGTTTGTCCGATCGATCGACCAATTAGATGCTTCCCAGTTTTGATCAGTCCGATCCGACCTGATCAACGCTTGATTAAAATTACATTCCTGCCGCGGGGATTTCGCGCGGGTAAATATTATTACGCAATTAAGCAGCCCGGGCGTAAACAATTAAACCGCGCCAGCGCGGCTCGAGTTTCAATCGAAATAGTAAAATAAAGTTTGCAATGGAGGCACAGGTCACCGGAAGCTTCGGAGTGGTTCAAATGCCGTTCGAAAACTCGGTTAACTTTTTCGGACAAATTCAATGTTGGCATGATTAAACGAACAGAAATTATATTGTTTTTCCTTGTACGGCGAAAAATTGAGCGTAGGAGGACATAGCAAGGTTACGTAAATTGAGTAATAAAAGAGCCAAAGGTATGCAATAATGAAAACCGTATTAAAGACATAATTCACCTAAGTTGACCATCTTAAATATCTCGCTTATTTTTTATGATAGGAAAAAGATCAAAGAAAAATTTTCCAAAGGTCACTTTTTCGATTTTAATGTCATCGAACAACAGTGTCAGAGTTCATAACAAAAACGAATTCAACGATGTCCGATATGTTGACCATCATGTGATTATTTTTACATCCCCTGCATGGTTCCAGTGCAAAATGTAAAGACAATACTTTGACTGTGTATTTGTGAAATTTTATTGGTTTTCGTGATAGTATATATAATAATTTAAATTCTTTTTTGTAAGAAATGTGTGTGTCACAAATAGCACTCCTGAGAGAACTTTGGATATTTTCCAATCGGCAACTTTTCATGTGCCGTTTCATTAGTCTGGGGTGCGTTTACACCCCTATACGCAGAGTGGAGGTTAAAGAAATTACCCCCGAACTATCCTGTGGAAATATGTGTATCAACAATACAAGGTTTTATTCAATCCGAGTGTTTGCGCGGTATGAAGCGCCATGGCTCTTCGGGGGTTGAACCCCTAGCACTAAAATTTATTTTACGGTTGCAGTGATTATTTGTCATTCAAAATTTCTTAGATGAAGACACAAGTTCGTGTTTATTGCATGTCTATACAATGTTCTCCAATGGATATAGACTCATAAACACAAAATAGAATTTTAATCCGGTTTGCAGGAAATTTATAACTTACACGTGTCCAGTAGATCCTGTTCGAAATTTTCATCGCGAATCGATATGTACGAAACGATGATCCAACGAAAACTTATTCGGTCCATCAAAGAATCCATCGTGAATAAAAAGTGTTGTTAAACTTCAATAAATATTTCGATGAGTTGTAAGGGGCAAGATTTGATATACATAGATTACAGATGGGTAAAATCTGTTGACTGCCGAGATTCTTAGCAGTGCACGGAAGTTAATGGAGCAGGAAAGATGCAAGTCGATGGGACGACCGTCTCCTGGGCACTTTTACAAAGTGGATTACAACTTCGATAGACACGTTCCCGAGTCAAGGAACGCCGCGCCGCGCGTCTCGTTGGTTGGCCACGAGCCAAGCCGTACCGCTCGCCTCTTATCTAAGACGACTCGAGCGTTATCGTGGCTTGGGTTTGAAAGTTTTCTCGACACGCCTTTCGCGGAATCGCATTAGCTCGAGCAAGGCCGAGGTGACAATTATTTCAATCCGCAGTCCACGTTATTGCCGCCGCTATCCAACCTGAATATTAAAAATCCTCGCTTGCACTAGAAGAATCTTAGACGCATCCTTCGTGGAAGGATTAAACAAATAACGTCCCTGAGATGTTCGTGCAGCCTCGCGCGAAAAAACTGCGTCTCCGTTTCCACGCCAAGTGTTGTCACCGCGACGCTCATCCTTGTGTCATGCTGCGCCACCGGTGGTTTATTAAAATTACATTAATTAATCGTTTGGTGTAATGTTCGCCGGCAATTCGTGGCTTGACGCGTAATTCAGTATATAACTTTTCCGTCCAGTTTTGTACTCAAATTTTTAATTTGTAATTTTGCATTGCAATCAGATGAAGCAATTTGTAACCAAGGAACATTAAAGCAGTCATAAATTCCTCCATCTAATTGTACTTCAAAATTGCAACTTAAAAGTTACAGTATAAAGCCAGACTAAAAAGTTATGTACTGAATTAAGTGTCAAGTCTGGAATCGAAAATCGGATCCCAGAACAGCGGGTACCCGAATACATGTATGTGACCCGACCCGATCCGAGCCCGTAATTTCAAGAACTCGCAGAAGTTCAAAGGGTTAGTGAAAACGATCGACTAAAAAGTATGAGAACTCTAACCTCGTTTCATTTAGTGTACGCAAAGCTGTGCCTTTCGTAAAACAGGCTTAGCAAGCAAGCGGCCTAAAAATGTCGTCTCCAGTTTCTTCTTTTTTTTTAAAGCATTTAGAAGAAAGAAAAGTGTTCTTCTTCCACTTATCTACGGCTGTATCGGAGAAATCCAAGCAGAGCCGACAAGCTTTTTTTCGCGACGATTCACGCAACCGCAAGGTTCCGGTTCTTATGTAATTCTACGTGTAGCCTCGCGACGCTTCGCATGCAAAAGCGCTGCGAACCATCGGAAATCGCTTCGCGGGAGGGCACAGGCGGGCGAAAGAGGAAGAAGGACAGGGGAAAGGAAGAAAGAATCGCATGCACGCACGTATACCGACGCCAAGAAAGTTTTAATGACGGCCCTTCCATTATGCACGGGATAGTCACGCGCAAGCTTTTTTCCGGCCGTTGATCAACAGCAGCGCGCAGAAAAACGTCGGCTTCTTCCGCCACTGAATAAGATCTCTGCTCGCGCTCGCCCAGAACATGGACAGGGAGAGTTTCCCTTTGATGCTATTTTCAGAGGAGGAATCGAAGGAACGTGCTTATCATCGTCACGGAACGAGCGCCTCTTTGGATGGCTCCGGGGAAATTGGCCAGTGGGTCGTTGATCCTCTAACAAAGACACTTTACCCTCCTAACATGGTTTTCGCACAACATTATATAGGGTTCGGCTGAATAACATATACAAACGGGTACCAGGTATTCGAAAAATATCGGATAATATTTTTGCATCCAAAGTTTAGTTTTCGAAAAAATCAAGTACGGAAGACCGGAGCTAAAAATTACCGGGGTAAGTTGTTCCGATTATTATTTATAAAAAAGGGGAAGAACGAGCGATTCGTTTTCAATTATTTTTGTTATAGAAGTAACGTAGAGTGTTAACGAAGGTTTAGTTACGTACCAGATGAGTAAATATTATTCGATCCTTACTTTTTGGTCTATTTCGATTATTTAATATACATGTCACTGATTCTTTCGTTTTTATCGATCAAATGACATATAAAAACATGTTGTAATAGGTTATTTCATACCAATAATTAAAATTTTGTTTAGATTTCCACATTTGTCAATTCGAGTAAGTTGTTATTACTTTCGCTCTCTGTTATTTTTTTATCCCGGTCACCCCCATGAGTGATACTTTATTGAGATAATTAATATATTTTTATTCAGTTGCCATGTTTAAAATTTTCTAAAATATTAGGGATACATTAGGATGTACTATACATAAACAATAAAATGTCAATATTACAAAATTCAATAAAATAGAACTTAAAAATTGAATAACACAATAATCAGGGCCTGAAAATATCAATTAGGACCATTTAAATGAAAATTGGTAAATAATTTTATAAATTATGTGCCATGATATTGTAATCTTTGGTAAAGTGATCTTTAATTTTTTTTTAACCTTCGAAGACTGTCTATTCGAAGTCTCTCATTCACTGGCTCGGATAATCAAGGTTCTACTGTACATAAAAGCGTGTATTTTTGCGGTCAGTGAGGAACCTACAATTTCGCGGATTTCATTCTACGTGGTAAAATTATTGAAAATTTTTAAATGAGAATATATCAAAATGTAAACTTATTCTGTTTGAACGCAAATGTGCTAAAATGTATAGGGAAGAGCATCGAACATCAATTTTGGTACTGAGTACATCTTTGTGCACTCTGCGTTTAATCCCGTAGCTAAGGGATTAAAAATAACATTTTATTTTTGAAACGCGGGAAGTTGTCCGGGTAATTATAAAGTATACTGTATGTGTAAATCTGGGCCAAAATCCGGCTTAAGATTGCTCGCGCGTCTTTCGCCCCGTTGCGCGTTGCCTCGAGACATGACGACGACGACGACGACACCATGGAAGAATATAAGATGGAGCTAGGGGTTGGAGGATCAGGTACGGTAGCGGTCGTAGCGCATCGGTGACTACTAGCCTGGCAAGACGTGCGCGGATTTATGAACGGAGCCGGCTGGCACCGTTCCAGGACCCGGAGTTAGCATTTATCCCCGTTGCTCCTCCGGTTTTCACGAGGCGCAATCGAGTATGTATGGGGTTGCAGGCCTCGAGCTCCCGAGCGTGGAGAGGGCATTCGTGTATTACCCTACAGAGCGCTAAATTATGCGCGAGAGAGAGCTTTTTACTAGCGCGGAAATCGCCGTCTGAAGGCACCGGTCGCGTCCCCCGGAAGCCTCCGGAACTGGCGAAGAGCAAGGAAAAGTTTCCGCGGGCCGAGGGAAACTTGGGGACGAGCGGACGACCGTGGATGGGTTATCGGCGATGATCGATCGCACTAAAAGCATCGTCAAAAAGGGTTACAATTTCGATGGAATAATTCAGAGACCAGCCGTAAATGGGGGTTTCGCGGGGAGCTGTTAACTCGAGAACCGTTTTTATCGACACCTTACTTCGGCTTCATGTGCCTCGATGAACAGCGTCGAGCTGAGGAAGTATCACTTTATCCGCACTCGAAAATGCTGGATCAAGGCGAGCGAAATGTCCCGGCGCGGCGTGAATAATTCTCTCTGCGGTGCTCTATTCCTATTTCAGTAAAGAAAAATCTTCGAGTATTCAGTATAGTTGAGTATAATTGAGTAATCAATGTACTAGTGAATATAATTCAGTGGAGAAAGATGTGCCAAGTATTACATTTACGTGAACTGGAAGTTTGTATTTGAAATTTTCCGAACTGCAGACTTCATTGAGGAAACATAATTTACGAAATAAATATCTTTCCAATTAACAAGACAAAATTCGGTAGTAATACAGTAGAGCCGCGGTAGTTGGACGAAACGGGACTGAAAAAAGCCTACAACTATCGAAGTAACCAATCAACTGTATCAAATCTCCCACTTCTACCATGTCGCTAAAATACAATTTAATCAAAAAAATTTGATCGTGAAATTCAAGGTCAACGACAATTTTGCAGCAACTTCTTTTACAGATCTTCACAGATGGCAGCCAAGACCAAACATTTCTTTACACGCTGTACATGTGGAATTCCCGCATCCTCAGATTATATATCGCGATGTCGCGTGATTTCCGTGACTAGGCAACTATCCTCACATGCTACTGTCGAGAGTACAACTACCGAGGTTCTACTGTAGTATGAGGAGATCATAACCGCCTTGCTCAGTGTTTGCGTTACATACGATATTGTGGCCCAACGGGATCAAAGTTATTTGTTGTGGTGATATTTATGGACTAATAAAGAAACTGAGGAGGATCTAGTGCTTGGGGGAAGCTACGCGAAATGGTCAAGGGTTGATTATTCCTACAATGAACGGATCCGTGGGTCCTCAGTAGGATGGCTATCCATCCGATTTTCTCCGAATTTGTCCTAGTTATTAGCGCGTCCGAGGGTGTCCAGGGGATTTTTTTTAAGGGTCCGGGTTTTGAAGCTACTCGCTCATACTTGCTCCACTATCACCAGGGTCATTCCACGCAAAATCGGACACTTTTTGGAGTACTGTTTCGGATTTTCTTCGAATTTGAATATGTTATGTAGTCTTTAGTGATCTGTAAACGAATCTCACAGGATTTTTCGATATTTCAAAAATTGTTGATTTTACAGACGTGTCACCCTTTTTTCATTAAATTATAAGACTAGAATTAACAAATCGATGAAAATGAGTTTTTAGGAGCTTATAGTGAATACATAAGAATATCTACTAAAAATGTCCGAAACTGTTTTTTATGGTATTATATCGAACTTAAAAAGGAGTTAAAAGTGTCCGAGTCTGAGACGGAAAAGTCCGGGATTTTTATGCCGTTCGTCCTGGGTTCGCGATTTTATAGATGGCAACCCTAGTCCCAAGGAGCGGTCGGCCGGCCGATGAAACCCGAAAAAGATACACGGGTGTCGTTAACGATCGAGTCGCGTGTAAACTCGTTGAAGCACCGAATCATCGGTGGCACGTACGAGCGTCCAATTAAAAGTGGCGGCCCGAACGGGCCCGCAATAAAACGCGTCGAGTTAATAAGAAATAATAAAGACGGTCTCGGTTCGGAGACGGCTTAAGAATACGGTAGCCGAGTTAAGTTATATTTGATGCGTTGATAATTTGTTTCGAGAGGGAAAGAAGACGAGGGTATAGGGGACCGGGAACGAACGAGGAACAGCGAGAGAAGTAATCGGACCCTCTTCTTTGGTCGTACACTTCGGCTGGTTCCTTCTGTCCCCTTTTTCCCAGCCTCCTTACTCCGTCTCTTCACCGCATCGCGAACGAACCTGTCAAGTTCTACCATTTATTTTCCAACTCGAGGGCCGAG
Source organism: Lasioglossum pauxillum (assembly GCA_933228785.1). Classification (NCBI taxonomy): domain Eukaryota; kingdom Metazoa; phylum Arthropoda; class Insecta; order Hymenoptera; family Halictidae; genus Lasioglossum; species Lasioglossum pauxillum. The sequence continues at coordinate 41,683,629 of OW121699.1, forward strand.
AAAGTGAATCCTTCTTACCCCCACCAGTCCAACAGACTTCTGTGTTGCAGGAATGAATCTGGAAATTACGGGAAACACGCGAGTCATAGCTGTCGTGGTCGTTCGACGGTCTGCCATTGTTAATGAGAACGCAGGCTGGTGTCCCAAGAGGAATCAATCGCTTCCGAACGAATCGTTCATCCTCTCCCTTCCAACGACGCATAACTGTCAGGATGGTAATCGCTAAATTGCTTTACCGTAGAAATATTTATGCATGTGTAGCAAATCTAACCGCACGTAGCTCAACGAAATCAACGTTCTAGCAAACTTGAACGCAGATATCATTCTTTGCGTAATAGTTCAATCAGACTTTAGCCATGAAGTGAATGAAGTGAATATTGCATTCAAGAGTGAATTTTAAGAAAATAAATACATTGAATGTTGGCAGTGTCTTCTTTTCTTATGTTTCTGGTTATTTAGACAGAAAAAAACGTGTTATGTTATCGATATTATTTTCAGACACTTATAAACAAAATTGATGTCTTATATTACCGATAAAAGTACATGGTACTATACAAAGTTGAAGGATGAAAACCTCTTATTTACAATATTATTTTTCTAAGTACTATTGTGATATATTATTATTTGATGAAATATGATTTTCTTATATTTCAATGAAATTCCTATTACACAATAGTATTTCTACGAATTATTGTTAATATATACAGGGTGAGTCACCTAACGTTTGTATCTCAAATATTTTTGTTATTTTCAAAGATACATTAAATGTCTTGAGGACAAAGTTAAATGGTAAAATAGGGCTCACACAATATCCAAAATTATTGTTTTTACGTCATTTTTTTAGAGATATCACAGGGTCACCTTCATTTTTTTAAACGGAGAACAACCCTTTTTTAAACATTTTCAAAAAACACCTTTACGTGTCTCCCTTTCATTACGGATTGAGTGACTATAATTATTGAAGGTCATTCGAGGTCACGGACAGAGAAAACTACTATATAAAAATACTAAGTGTTCCTTCAACGTTATTGAATGTTTTCAAACATCCTCTAGCCGATTACGCTGTGATTTATTTACTTAAAGTATGTTTCCAAACGATTCCGATATGTCTCTTATTCAATTAAAAATAATAATAATAGTATACGACATCTTTTTGGTATCATGTGAATCATTGGTATCATATCCATTCTACCATTCAACCTTGTCCTACAGCCATTTAATATATCTTTGAAAACAACAAAGATATTTGAGGTACAAACGTTAGTTGACTCACCCTGTATATTTGAAATGCTATTTCCATATGTAACTACTATTTCAAAACGAAGCTTATTTGCCAAGTTCTATATCACATAACAAAATAAAAATATTCGTAGTCTGGTATTTCAATAATCTGTTTTCCCCAACCCTGCAAACATTTCCTATATGTTTACAGTTCACCTTACTCTACAAAATAGAATTTTCTTCAATAAAACACAAAAAAGCTATACGAGCTAAATAAATGAGAGGTTACTATGACTTTCGTCGCTAGGTTGGTCATGCCCGGTTTAATCTCGTTGCTTGGTCCAATTATTCATTGAGGATGAATTTTAGCGTATCGACATTGATATGGCTGATTTCAGGGGATTAATCGCGAGTTCCGAACTCCAAAAGAATTGCCGGTCGACTCGTGAGTTCGCAGGAACGTTCAATCTCTCTCGGAAATCTCTAAAAGATCATCCGCGTCCGTGAGACGACCGATCCTCCTGAAGCGGCAGGAACGTCAGTTTTGACCTCTCGCACGAGCCATCCGCGAGTTAAAATGTTGACTCTCGGCCTCCTTCCAAAGATTCTGACACGTGATGATCATGGCTGTCAATACGTCGATCAGCACACCACTTTTGTGTCTTAGGATAACAATAAAAATGAAAACGTAAGTGTAGGGAAAAATTGTTCAGAATCATATCCCTGACAATATATCCTCGGGTCATCAAACTAGAAGAGGAGTGCTTTTACATATTAAACTTCAACGTGTACATGACAACAAATAATTTTTTTCAAATATTATGCAGAAAGGAAACCGGTTTAATATATCATTATTGAACTTGTAGGTTTGACGAGTCTCCCCCCGGGAGGATTCTAAGGTAAATATACCTACTTCCCAAGTCAGCGAAACAGTTCAGCGAACGTATCATATAGCTTTTGGAAGTCTCAAGTCACAAGCAACCTAGAATACATGTTATCTTCTTCCTCACGGAGTTACCTGTCGCCAGGAAGAAAATCGGTCGACCGATTGTCTGGAGATCCGTCGAGCGAGGGAGGAGAAGGGGGGGAGGGGAAGGAACAAGGGAAAGAGCGATCGAGAGAGAAAAAGAAAAAGAGAAAGAAAGAGAAGGCTGTCCGTTTCGCCTACACATTAATCCAGCCCTGGTCTTTAGGACTCGTATGTAAATGCGATGCTATATTTAGACCAGTATCTCGGGTGTATAATACGTTCGGTTGGAGTCGGAGGATCTTCTGCCGCTGAACACGCAGCTGCAGGTGTGTGCGTGCGTACGCTCGTGCGTGCGTGCGTGCGTGCGTCTGACGATCCCGGGTGTGTGCACGAACGTTCGCGCGCGCCGATACGTACACGTGCGTGCGTTGCAACTGCAGGACCCGCCAAACCGGTTACCCACGCGGCTCGTCGACACCAACACCAGCCCAGGACACCGACTCCAACACCAAACGGGGCCCTCGCCGTATCGTCTGGACAAGGAACACCGTGGATGGAACACCATCTTCTGTTCTACGTTCGCGATCTTCCCGCCTCTTTCGCTCCCTCCTATCCTCCGGCTCTTTTGCACGAGCGACAGGGTTACGCGCGATCAACAAACCGCGCTTACTGCCGAGGTTACACACCCATCAACCCGAACGTGCCCGACCAACGGACAGCTGGTCCAGCCGATCGGAGATCTCCCCTGGTAACGTATACCGTTCAGCCGATCGTTTGATACTAGCATTTCGCGTTTCGATTCCGTCCTTGAACCTTGCGATTTGATGGATCGGAATTGGCAGTGGTACAAGCAAAGTTCACCTAGATCCTGCACTTCAAGATAGTTATTGTGTGATCTTGTTGTACATAGATTGAAGTACGTTGTTTATACATTGATATGCTTCTTCTAGAAACATTTTCTACGCTCTCGTGTATTCCATTGTTCCATTGTACGTATGGATTGTATTATTCATTTTAAAAATGTACAGAGATTTATTATTTGTCTTTCTTTTTTAAAGAAGAGGCGTATCCTGATAGTCATAGTTAGAGGATCGTTATGTTTTTATGATATCTAAAAATTTTCAGAAAATCCTAGAATAGGTGCCTCAGAGTCACCACTAAAAATTGCAGTACCATTATTCAATGTATTGTTTATATTATTAAATACGTTGGTTTCTAATCAATTACTAAACATTTAAGTATTGTATGACGTATTATATCAATTTCATGTTCATGAGAAGAAACAAATTATGTAGAATGGAATTATTCTACGTCGGAAGAAATATTTAATTTTCGTTAATAAGATTTTTATTTATTTCAGATCTGTAAAGGCTACTACCACTGAAAATAAGATCTTATTGGCTCCCACTTTCTTAAAATTTGCCTACAAAAATGAAATATTGCATAAACATCCGCGGACTAGTCATAATAGCTGTTCATCCTACCACACTATTACAAATTTACAACGTTCATGTACTCGGAGTCGATATTATCGATAATACAAAAATTAAATTTTGAAACAACGCGAGCAGACCATATACGTATTTAATACTCTTCAGGAGTATTTAATCATATTTCTAGACATATTTGAAGAACAGGAATTAAGTTTCGTAATGATTTCAATATAATAAAATAACATCATATCAAATTGTATATTATGATTTTTAAATCCGCGGATTTCGAAGAGTATTCTACGCCACAAAATGCCTTTTTTATTCCCTTTTTATGTGCATTTTATGTACACAGTACTGAAAACAAATATTAAATACATAAATATACAATGAACTACGATATTCTCCATTTTTTTATTTATTTTGAAACTATTGAAGTAATCGAACAGCTTCGAACTCTTGTACATTACTTTGGAATATAGCTTGTTGAAATCATTTGTTATTGATCAGAGGCTTCGATGAGCAAATGCTTGGAAATAGAGGTCTGTATTGACAGTGCTAAAGAGGGTTGGCAACCTTTTTCCGAAGACTGATTAGGGGTCCCGTAACACTAATTCCGTGAAAGTTACGAGCTCACCTAGTTCCCCAGAGACCGACTACATCATTTCGGAGGGGTCCGTACATGATGTTGATATTTTTACGCGAAAATCGTGCGAGTCATTGCACCCCGGTGCACGAGGCAACCTTGAGACTTTCGTCACCGTGGTGCACGGCCTCTTAATACCTGACGTAACCGCACGAACTGCACGACAGAGCGAAAGGGAGGCGAACGGAGAAAGAAAGACGAAGCACGGCGTGGGTGCACGGTCCGTGCACATACATGTGCACACGCCGCACGGTGGATTAAAACACAATTCTAGCTGAGCAAAATGATTTTTGTCGTTATTTTTTCCTCTGCGTGAATGTACATGTATAAAAAGTGCCTATTTATTTCTTGTATTTGTTATTCATACCGATTATGGTTGCCTTTCACTTGTTTCCCTGTGTAAATCAGAATGCAAAAGATTTCGGGAAAATTAAAGCATAAGATTTTTCCAATATAAATTGTATTTTCCTTTGTGAACTACCAAGAAGTAACAAATTATGCACATTGCATATAATAATATAATATTATTCTTATACATACTTTCAATATACAGAAAATGTTTGCAATGCAATGTCAATGGTATCACAAGGTGAACGCTTTGCAACTGTTATTTTTTTCTCAAGGTCAATTTTTTCGGAGTTTCAAAGGTCATCGACATTTCTTTCCTGCAAATTTAAGGTACACAAATAAATGAGATATTTAGGTGGTTATATTTAGGTGGACCACCCTGTATACTATTATACATTGAACAGATATTCACGTACAGGAATAAGTAATGACAAAAGCCATTTAGTTTCGCCAGGTACATTTTTTATAGCTGACATGTTCTACATTCAGAATAATCAGCACGAGATGGACAGCCATTCTGACCATTAGCGAATTTCGAGTGACATTTTTCGAAAAGCAGACTGTGCCGATCCTAAATTATTAAAACATCTTTTAAGAAAAACGACATCTCAAAGCAAAGTATTAAGAGCACTTCCTCATCCAGCGACCCAGTTCCGAGTCTTCCCCCACGTTTCTGCATTGTCATTTTCAGAGAATGGGCGGGATGAGGGAGGTGGTTGAATTTGCGTCGATCGGACCGTTCTTCGGAGGGTCCCTAAATAGGACCATCATGACGGAGCCAGTGTCAACAAACGTTTCGAGTTCCCTCTTAACGGGGGCCGAGATCTCGTTCGATCCGATCTTAAAAAGCCTCAAGCCATTACCGTCGCCTTCTTTTTTTGTCGCCCCTGAACGTTCGCCAGGGCCGAGGAGAGGAGATAGCTGGGTCCCGTTGTCGAACCGAGTGATAAGCTGTCAGTCGAGTGCGGCGTATTACCGTGCACGTGTTCGCGGTCGCGTTGCCGCGGCACGTGGAAACTGCCAGTCGGCGGTGCCCGTTACCATTATTTACTATTATTTACTATTTGTCGCTGCGAGCGGACGGGGCTTGGCGCGCGGTCGCGCGATAATTGGACGACTCGAGCGAGAAATCGCGAGGCCCGACGCCGACGGTAGCATGATTTGCTCGCGCGCGACCGGACGAGCGGGCCGGGCCGGGTCTACGTCCAGGACAGCGCGGCGCGGCGCGGCGTGCCCGGTAATGGAAACGGCGTAACTTTTCTGATGGAAATTACGAGCCTATTCACTTCGCAGGCCCTTCTCCTTTTTCTCTCTTTGAATCACGTCCACCGTTCGCGCTCCCCTTGCTATTTGTTGCGGTCATACAGCCTGTATAGGGAATCGCCGTACAAATTGCAAACGTTGCTTTTACGAGAAAAACTCAATCGAAAACGTACATAACACAATTTTTCAAATGTCTACTACTGTTTAGACCTAGTAAAACTGCAGCAGATGATCGGCTGACGCGCAGTGGGTCACGCCGTTTACGACCTGAGAATGCGGACATCATATTACCTTTTATTGGCTTCAGTACAGTAAAGCCTTGATATACAGGTTGTTCTAACTTGTGCCCCCCGAGAACCGCAAAGTCCCTACAGAATCAGAGACGAAGTTCAGGGGAAGTATCTAATATTTTATTTGTTTTTTTATTATCACCATGATCTAAGAGAACAGAAACTGTAGAATCTACGAAAAACGGATATCCCCTCCACTGCGAGGCATATCTCGCGAGGGTCCAAGAAGCTCGAGCTGCCGGGATCGAATATATCGATGTGAACCACTACTAATCCAATTAGAAAACTTCTTTATTTTTCATTATTATTGGAACCACAGAATCTAAGAAACATCACGGGCCCGAGTTTACCCGAATAGCGTTTCAGCGTGACGGGTGAGACTCATTCTCTGCCCAGCAATTGTGTGCGCGGTACGCCTAAAGAAGTTTCCACTTCAAAACAATTGAATGGGTATCTGGAAAAAGGGCCTGTGTCATTTTCAGCTGGTATTTATTATTGCAATTCACGTTCGAGTTCAAAATTGCGCTCCTATAAAATTTAGAAAACCTGACGTAGGCCCTTTCTCAGACACCCATTCAATTAGTCTAAGCAACGACAGAGTCGCCAGATTAAGACTTGTGTCCCCACTCTACTCTCACCTTCTACGACGCTATTCATGCATAGTACGCATAGTCACAATGTCACATGACTAATCCGGTGGTGGCAGAGAGGAAGAAAGGGAGAGAGAGGGTAACTTTTCCCACTGAATTTGTGCTCCCTCTCCTCATCTGAGCAACGCATGATAGAGGTTCTAAGTCGCGTGATAGTAATTGCACGCACTTTTTCGTCCATCTCTGTCTCACCGTCTTTCATCGTATTCCTGTAACCACGTACTCGAGGCAATCCGCTTGAATTTACGATTACGAGGGGTTTCGTAAGCGCACGCGTGCACACGGAAGAGGCGAGCCGCGCGGAGCTAGCGCGCGTAATTTTCTGTGAAATAGGGTACTAGCGATCTCGCGGGCATTAATAGATCGTTAAAGGCTGCACGACAGGCGTGCGATTCGTTGGTGTGCGATGAGACACCGGCTGGTAACGAATCAATTTTCCACGAGGATTTATTCGGTCGCGGCAAAGCGCGAGGTACCGCTCGGCTCAGCTCGAGTCCGCTCGACTCGGCTCGACTCGGGACGTGACCGATAAGTTGCGCGAGAGGCTGTTTCGCGGATATTAATGCGTTCGCGAGCAGATACGCCTCGATAAACTAGTTCCCGTTAGAGATGACTGGCGCTATTACGCGCGGGATTTTTATCGCGCTGCTTTATCGAATCGCGACGTAATTATTTCCGCGTACCTGCTCGCGAACTCGAAAACTCGTCCCGGTGTCAGCGGCTTGTGCGTAATACCAGCCGTGTGTCTGGCCAACGGGAACGATCGCGTTGCGTTTCTTACGTGCGCCGAGTTAAATTGATACGACCCGTCGTCGGGGCCGTAGGAAATAGGAAGAAAGTGGGAGCTATTAACACAATTCCTGTCGTCGTTTGTTTCGCGAACGACCTGCCAATGACCACTTTATGGTTCCAATAGTCTTTTCGATAGAATTATACCTGCTTAATTGGGTACTAAAAAGAATATAAAGGAAACGTCTAATGGGTTTTATTAACGGGCCCGGATAGTACACTTTACAACAGTTTTTCGTTACCATGGAAAATCGCTTTTTTTATTTTGCCCAATTAGAAACATCCATGATTTATTGCCGCGTAACTTGCTCCGTAAAACCAAGGACTGATGTTCTAACCCTTTTGGTTTTAATGCGTTCCATTACTGCCGTCATGGCTTAATGAATCTGCGAAATTTATGTTTTCATTGTGTATACGCGAACAAAGGAAATTATTATTTGAAATAATATATGTATTTCACTTCAGGCGTTGTAGATGAAAATAACGAGAATATATTACAGTCGCCAGAATAACACTTGTCTCTCACTCTACTCTTCCCCCTCTGCGATCCTATTCCCAAACGCTTCCGCCACGGCCCGGTCACGTGACGCGTTTCGTCTCTTCATAGGCTATAAAAAGTACGTAGCACTCCATTTAAAACATTGAAGGTCACCGTCATTTCACTTTTTCCTCTTTCATTCGTTTATAATGTTTACTATTTACAAGAAAAACCCTGGCTAGTGTTGTCGCGGACACCCCGTATACATAGAATCATTACGAGAAAGTGGGAAAATTTAGTTGATTCAGTGTACGCGACGTTGACAAGAAACGTGTTAATTACCCGACGTAAAGAGATCGTGCAGCTTGATCAGCACCGTGGCCGTGCGGAACGCGACCAGCAGCGAGTAGCAGTGGAAGAGGAAGAGAGGCGTGCGCGCCACGCGACAGATCGTAGTACGAAGCAACCGCGAAAAGAAACTATAGGAAGGCGAGGCCAGTGGCCAGGCTGGGCATTCAGCAAACGCATTCGATTCTGTCGTTATTGTCCGAGGTTACCGCAATAAGTTTCCAGGATAATCTGCGCGTAGATGGAAAGCAACTAGGAGCCAGGAGAGGAGGCAGGGGGTACAGCAAGAGCGGATAATGACAGGCCATGACTCGTTAGGTGCACGTAGACCACGAACAAAAAAGCTCACGACCGAACGAACCGGCCGAACCAACCACCAACTGTCCGACCGGCCGGTCGAGCGACCGACGAACCGACCGACACCAGCCGACCAACGACGAACGGACAGCAAAGATAAAAAGAAAAACCAGGGCGCACCTGTGCACTAGCAGTAACACTTTACTGCCTCGATGATGTAAACGTGAACGTAAATGAGTATAAGTGGCCGGGCTTAAGAAAATTGCATAGTACACTGTGACCGTGTGCTGCGGCCACGCTCGCTCGTTCGCTTGCTCGCGCTCCACTGACCGTTGCAGTGGATGACGTTACGCGCAGATCGATTGTTTTTATTATCGACCGACCGACCGACCGACGCCCCCGGTCTCCATCTGTTCGTTTGTACAATTGACTTGCTCGCGACACGAAGACAACCGATTTCTAGAATTGTAATTTACACCGACGCGACCCAACGTAACGCGATCCCCGTTTTTTCACTAAATCTTCGACACCGTCGGTGAAAGTCCGCGCGACCGGTTGTCATCGCGTTCCACACAGCGTCAGGGAGCATAGAACAAAAGCAACGCCGGTTGCGTTGAAGACGATTAATTCCGTGTTGGTTTTTGCGCGAAGCTCGAGAGCACGCGACACGTTAATTCCTCGCGCAAGGTCGGTATCACCAGTAATTTTCTCGTTGATCTCTCGCGGACGAGCGGTCGGGTGGTAGATTCGATTCGTTTTACGAGTTAACTCTGGTAGTTTCTTGACCGTCGTTCGGCGAAAGTTCCCGAGGATTTCGCAAAAGTCGCAACTAACGACCTCGTGACGCGCGAGGTCAACGAACGAATAAACGTCCGACGTTGTTCGGGAACGTCGATCGAAAATGCAAATCAGTTTTATATCGGAGTTGGATGAGGCTGTAAAACTTGTTGTTGCACTATTAATTCCACGCGCTTCGCTGTCGTTCCGTTCGAAAATTTAATACAATGCCGTTCGGTGCGCAATTAACCTTTCACCCAGTGCGAACGGTATTCCCAGCCACGTGGTTCGAACAGCCTGTAGTCAAATCCAGCTTTGAAATGCAATTTATGACTTCACCCTATGAGAGAAACGTAATGTACCGGTTGTCCCAGTGTTGATGACAGAACCGGGGAGGGAGTGATTATTCGTGGATAAATATGTCGGAAATACGGAATTCAATTCGGGCCTTTTCGAGAAAATCGACTTTGAAGATCCACTTTGCGTGCCAAGAATTTGTACGCAGTAGAATCAGTAGGTCATGATCAGACACGGCAAACGATCCCTATTCGGCCCGAGTGACCACTGAATTTTTAAACTCGATCTTCTCGAAAAAATAGAAAACCTTATTTCCTAATAGAAAAGCACCCCCTACACAGTCACCCCACCACCATCAATACGGGGACATCCTGTGCCCATATTTTATTCAAACAACAATCGCGTTTCTGCTTTTACGGGAGTCGAAATATTTCACAGGTTCTGATTTCTTATTTTATCTACCTTTAAATATTATTAAATTAATAAAAGACGTGGCTGGTAAAATCAGGAGCTCATTTTACGTGTAAAACTGTTCGGCCCACACCATGTAAAGAAGAGCATCAAGCAGATTTTGGTTAGAATAAAAACGAACCGTATCTACTTGCTACAGAAACTGACAGTAACGCACTATCTTCTCTTTGTCATTATTCAACTTTTTATAAATAAACTTCTACTCTTTAACACTAAACCTGCCGAGCACGCAAAACGATTCAAATGTATTAGCTTACAAAAATGACAAGGTTAAAGAAATTTATCGAGTCAATTTCCATGCAAGCAACCATCATTTCAACAATTGAAAAATATAAAGCCGGTCATTGTACCGGCAGCGGTAGGTTTAGTGTTAAATCGCAAAACCCTAACCACGGAAGGGTTCAAGAGTGATTCCCAGTAACCTACTTTTCAAATTCGACTGAAATAATTCTCGCGAGCAATTGGCGGGTCGATATCACGCTAATCATCGAGGGATCCCGATCGCGTGGGAGTTGTCGCGCACCGGTGTCCTCGACTTGAGTTACGTCTCACATTTTGACGTCTTCAGGCAGCACGTGACTCGTATATTTACGAGCGACACATATGCACCGGGAATTCGGGAAGCGAGCGGGGGAATGACAGTCGCTCACTACCAAGCGTGCATGTGTACGTGTGCGCGCACGTTCGCGAAAGTTGTGTGCAAAGATGCAGCGGTGGCCAGTGGTGCAACGAATACGAGAAGGCAATGAACTTCACCTCTTGTATATAGTACACGAACGAGCGAACGTGCGAGCGACGTCGACGACGACAACGACGACGACAACGTGGCTTTTACGTGTATATAATGGGCCATGTTTATGCCTTCTTTCTCTTTCTTCTTCCTTTTTTCTTTTTCTCTTTTCGCTCATCTGTTTTTTTTCGACTTTTTGCCCCTTTTTCCCTCTCTCTCTTTTTCTCTGCTTTTCTTCTCTCTTTCGTACTTTTCTCTCTTTATGTGTATACATATACATACACAGGTCTGTTTGTGTTTCTCTCATTCTCCGACTTTGTACGGCCGGCGTGTATACACGCGTGCACTTGCGTGTCCTGCGTGTCGTACATGCGCGCCTTTATTCGTTTAACCTCCCGGTGGACGTACGGGCTTGACTCGTTCGTACGGGGACCATGAAAAGCGGCAATAATGTCCGAGCACGATAGCATCTTCGGTCGGAGGACGACTCGAGGTTGTTGCTTCTTGACGTTTCCTCGCAGAATGGTTCGAAGGAGGTGAGATACGGAGCAGTCGCTCCGGTTCCGTTAGCTTCCCCCACCCCTTCGCCTTAAGCGCCTCAGATCCTTATAATTGCCCAGAGATTATACCCTTTCTTTTTTATTCTTTTCTTGCACACCGGGACGCGTAAAAAAATCAAGTTTACAGTGATACCGGCACGGCGTCCACGACTACCAGATTCGGAGTACGAACGCGAAAGAAATCCGCCAACTGTGTCCACAGATGCCGTCGCAGCGATGTTTGTTTAGTCGAACATCTTCACTATGCAAAATATAAATACAGAAACGTGCGAGTACACGCGTCGCGTCGGTAACATGCATGCAAATAACCAGCTTCGTGAAAATCAAGGTACGACAATCGAGTATTAAATTGAACATACTGCAATTGAACACTTTGTTCACCACTCGTACGAGCAAGTAATGCGTAATGGCGATAGTACCGAACGTTTTCTGAATATTCAATTGTACATCGTTGAATTTTTATTCATCAATTACAATATTATAGTGGTCTTGTAAACGCCGTCTTATTGGAAGAAATATTGCGTGTATGATCTCTCCTCCAAAATGAACTTCATTTTTTCTACTATGTACTTGTATAATGGAAGTAAAATCGAAATAATTAAGTAGAAACTTTGTCATTTCATAATATTGAATATTCGAACCAACAGTCATCAGTATGCGGGATATAAACATTACGTGATAGTTAGAATTGCCGGATTATATTTCAATATAGTTAATATATAGACGTATTAAGAGAAATTCTGGTAGTGTGGATTCAAAGAGTTCGTTAATCTCGTTATGTGTACGCGATAAAACGCGCAACGGTTGCATCATAAGTGATAATTTGGGGTTAAAGAACTCCATAGATATATGTAGTCGGTTCTCTCAACTTTATCGCGTTTCAAATTCTTGCTATCGGATCTAATCAAGAAATGATTGCATCTAGTATAAACGATGCAAACTATATCAGCGGATATCGATGTAGATACTACATACATAACAGTATCAACTATTTTATTGCAAGTAACGACTATAGTTCGTGTTTCTATATTTATTTGCCACGACTAGAGAACCGTGGTAGTAAAATTAAGTGGTCAAGTATTAACGATAGCAAACATGCGCAGCACAACTGTGTACGAGGTCAAATAGGACGTTTGCTAATAGACATGTTCTGTTGTTTTTAATTGCCGAATCCGCCCCTTAAATACTGCCCACTAGTTATTATTATTGCTAGCTGCTCGTTATGATTATTATGGTCAGTGAAATTACTGCTATTATTATTGTTCTCTTTGTAAATATCATTAATCACTAGACAGCGGATTTTGTGCATTTATGACAAAAAGGTGTAATTTAAAACAGTAAAAACATTCGAAGAATTTAAAAATACTGTTATTATTTTCAACCCATTAAAAATATTAACCAAGAAAGTAAATTTCAATTTCACTTTAGTTTGTTGCAAATCAGGTAAAAAATCACTTTTCGACACATGGTTCATAAAATTGTAAAAAAACAGCGTATTTTTATATTTATTGATATCCTATACACACATACCGCTTGTCCAAACTCATAACGCAACAGTCGTCTATGTATGCATTCTGCATCTGGCCTATGCATACTGACCTATTTGGTCAGTATATCCAGTTATATGAACATAAGTTCCTACTACACGAACGAAGAAACGATAGTAGAGGGGAGAGTTTGTGGATTCCAATTAAATATCCGAACGATCCAGTTATCGGAATCATCATGTCCCCCGAACGAGTCGGATAAATGGAGTTCTGCTGTGCTAGGCAGTGGCGGATCTAGGTATGGTCTTCATGGGCTGCAGCCCAGGACCCCCTTCGGAGTCAAAAGATAAAAACAATTTAAATTAAAAATTTAAGAAGAAATAAATTATACAAATATGTTTGGTACTTCAGTTAATTTGGGTAGACCGCCAAACAGGCCAGGGTCTCAAAATTACCGGTCCGCCAATGGTACTAGTAATCTTATTTTATTTGCACGCAGTTAGTGAATGTCCAATACGATGAGACTAGGTAAACATCATGCTTGAAGTATCTATTAGAACATTTTTGTCGACTAGTGTCAACGGGACACCTATCCGCATGATGAAACAAGACACCTATCTAAATATTTCGAGTGCATGGAAACAAATGAAATAATAAAGACTGTGGTAATAAATTCATAACGCGTACAACGCGTCAAAATCTGTTCACGGTAATTTCCTTGAAGCGACAAGCATGAAACGTTATCCGTGCGATGCAGCTAAGCGGCGCGATGCGTAAACAGGCCGAACACCTCCGCATGAAATCACGCGTGTCCGTGCTTTCGATGACCCACGCGGAGAATGATATCTGTCGGGCCGCGGGACAGGGGGGGCTCCCGGTAAGTAGGTGGATTACATTTGACTGACTTGACAACGCAATGCGCGGCTCGCAACAAGTTCTCCGGGGACGGTGTTGGTGTTGGTGTACGGGATATATTGTCGCTGTACGGGAGGACAGAGAGAAGGACGCGTTGGAGAGAGATGGCGGAGAGAGAGGGGAGAGGGAGGGACTCGAGAGAGGCAGCGGTGGATTGTACGTGTGTACGTACCGTTGCCACCGTTCGTTGAAAAGGGACGAAGAAATTACGTTGTGGCGCAGCTTATGCGCCCTCAGGGCACCATTATATGGTAATCTCTGCATCTCCTTCCCTCCCTCTCGCCTAGGTCTCTACGCCTCTTCGTCTCTCTCCGGGCGACTCCATCGCTCTTAGTTGTTTCTCGGTCGATCCAATCGAGCCTCTCTACGTTCTTCTGCTAGCTCCTCTCTGTGTTCCATTGCCTTCGGTTTCCCTCTTTTCCTCGCTGGCTCCGGTGAAACATACGCGTCACGGCATTTCTCCTATTCCTCGCTTCTTCCCTGTAACCCCCCCTCACCCCGAGCGCGAGGCCGCACCTCTGTCGCCCCTCCCCCTCTGACCCCTCACCCCTCCGTGCAACGCAGGGCTCTTTTCCCTTTAGTTTGTTTTCCGCTGCCAGTGGGTAATTGCACTCTCTCGCTTTTACCCGGCCGACGGTTTCTTCTTGTCCGCGTACACGCCGCGCGCTCTTCGCTGCTCTCCTATCCGTTTCCGCGTTTTTTGCCCGACCTCCCAGCCCCAACCCCCGTTCCCAACGCGCGGTTCACCCTCGACCGGTCTTTTTTTCCGCCTCCGTGTTCCCCAGGTCCTCTGTCTCTCTCTCCCTCTTTCTCTCATGGGCACCGCGATAACCGGCGTCCCTTTTGCGCTTTGATTTTTCCGCGCCGGAAAAGCAGCCTCCACGGGCGCCGGTCTCGATTTTAATTATTCCACCCCCTCGACACCAGGTACGCGCGGAAGCGAAATTACTTTTATCACAAACCCAAGCGGTATTTATCAACTTCTTTCGTCAGTTAAGAGATTGGCGCGGCAATTAGCGGCACCCGTTTGTCCGCGCAAATAACGCGGATTCTCTCTGAACCGCCCTTGCGCGCCCGCGAGCGGCTCTACCTACGGAGTTTTGTGTGATCCTACAAACCGAGCTGATCCGCCATGCCGTCGAATAAACAGTCCCAGTTCGATCAAACATTTGCTCGCTGTCATTTTCTTGCCGGTCACTGACGTACCACTGGTACGACCATGATACATTTTCACCACATACTACAACATAACACATATTGTTTCATTTACAAATATAAACGCTTAACGGAAACTGTATCACTATTTATTTCCAATTACCTATTGTTAATCTGCACGGTCGAGCCACGCTCATTGTTAAAAATTCGGGAACTCGTAATAGGGATTGTCGCCAGATGAGGGGAGGGAGCACGAATTGAGGGGAAAAAGTTACCCTTTTTCTGCTAGTACTGGATCATGCATGACAGAGACGCAACGCGTCACGTGTGTAATAGCGTCGTAAAAGGGCAAGATAGAGTGACTACGCGGGAGTTAAATCATTATAATACACAACCTCGATTTGTGCACGCCGTTTCGTGCAACGAGCAAGGTTCTACTGTACTATAATTTGACGTCCTCGCTCTCTTCAACATCTCAGATTGATCTGTCGTTCTTCTTCTAATCAACAACCACTCCTGATGACCGAAAACCGCGGTCTAGATGCGAATTTCAAACCTCTGTTATATCTTATATGACAGATATATCTTCCGAACATCACAATCACAATATTTTCTATTTCGCTCGTAATAATGGTGCGCCACGGAAGGTTACCGATTCCCTGCCCTCGAACTCGAAATCATTTGGTTTACGATACATCGCGTGGTAAGGGACTGGTCCCACTTGACCATGAGATTTTTTAAAATAGACGTTCGAAAGTGTTTTGTAAGCTCACGTTCTATTTATATTCTGTTTCATATTCTGTCGCGCAAATAGTATTTGAAATGAAAAAGTGGGTAATATATTGGATACTGATTTAATATGAAGAGATTTTTTCTGCAGTGATCTGATCTAATTTTGTGTTTCGTTATGCTAGTTCACTCGATTATGCAATGTGATGTAAGAAATGCTTGGCTAGTTCTAATCGACGAATGTGCACCGAACGTATAATTTAATTTCGCTAGATTCTTATCTGGATGTGTTTATTAATTATTTGCCGGCTAGTATTTCTTCAGAATAGTGTCACTCGCCTGGAACTGACGTTCGATTTTATTCAGTTGCACAATGTTAACATTGCTCAATGCGCAAGGGACTTCGTTGACCCTGAACGAGCCGGCGCGGCGCGGCTGCTGTACTGTAGAGAAAGCTTCCTCCCAGAAATCACATGATATCGATACCTGTCATAATCTTAGCAAGGCAATAACTTTGTTCTATTACACGCGTTAAATTTTGTATTAGACTGTCACTGAAAAAATCTTTTTCTGAACGGGAATTATGCACGACACATTTTCAAAGTGCAGTATATGCAGAAACAGAAAATAAAGAGCATTGTAGAAAATTGTTTTGTCATTGTTGCTATACATAGATATATCTTCGTATATGGAAAAGCGAAAATTATTGATCATCTAACTCGTGTTGAAATATTTTTGTCATTCTAAAGGACCGATCGATTACGGTGCTGCATTTGCAACCGGATCAATTGTGCTGTATACTATTAAAATGTAAAAACTATGAAACATACACAAATCATCTTGATTTGTTATAAAATCAATGTTGAAGTATATGTAGTTAATGAAAATTAAATAGTAATAGAACACTAAATTTCCCATACTCGAGAAATTGTCGATATTTGATCTGCAATAATTTCATTAAAAAAATAGTACAGTAATAAATTTGGACTCATTTTCCATCCATACATCATTTTTATCCACGATATTTTTTTCCAATACAGCGACTGGGAAACTGAAGACACGTTTTTGGTCCAAAATGTTGCAAATTGAAACGTCTTCAAAAACATTTTATCTTGACTGAAACCACCGTGTATTTAACAATTTAAGCTTCCTGTTTATAACGAAAGTTTAAAACTTGGTACACGATTTTTTATAGTCGAAATAGATGTATTAAATGATATTTTCATAGTTGTAATAGATGTGTTAAATGATATTTTTCAATTTTGCGATGACGGGCCTCTGTTGTGGAGGTTTAACCCTTTTTTCACGAACACCTTGAGTGTATTGACCCCAATTGTGCGCAGTAAACGCGGTTAAGCGCGTCGAACGAAAAATAAAGGGAAAAAAGCGCTAGAGGGAGAAAGGTAACGGGACCCAGCGTGCAGCAGTTTAGGCTTATCAAACGCAGTTAAGGCCTGCGTTACATAAATTCAACAATACCGGCGGCCAACGAGTAACGATAAAATTTAAGAAACGGCATTGTGCGCCGAGTCGCAGCCGCGTAGAAAGGAGTCGTTAAAGGCCGCTCAACCAGTTGAATTGGCGGCTCAATGTGGCGCGTGCTACCAACACACACCGCCTCGCGTACACTACGTACAGCCGGTGCTCTCTTATTATATTATGCATTATTATCTACTTATCGAGCCATTGTCCGTATTGACTTCATTGGATCCGATTCTGGTTGAGGGCAGCGCTTCTCTTCCTCAACAATTGGATGCGACGCGTCATCTGTGCCGATCAAACTCGACCAGGAAGAAAACAAATCCCTCTGTTTTCGCTTCTCCTTTCTTCTACTTTTACACTGTCAAAAAAAAAATTAAACTTCAAAATACTAATATAACTTCATTTATTTTAATATTTTCTAATGCCCTAACGTCTACAATATCCCAATCGATTAACTGTACCTTACGATCGTACTTTATTTTAATATTATTCCTAATTTATCATGAAATAATAATATGTGTAAGCATCTTATCGAAGAGTTATGTGTTCTGAATATAAACAAAAAATTGGTGGCTCTCAGAACCTAATACAACATAAGAAAATATTAAAAAATAAAATCGATAACTTTTTGTACGTTTTACTGCCGTCGATTAGAATTCGAAATATACGAGAGTACGGAAACAAACTGCGTATCTAGGCATTAATTTAAATAAATCCTGAATACAATAACAAATAATTTTCTTATTTATTACATTTTAAATGAATAAACCTTTTATAAATTTTAACACCGCAGTATAATATCATATAAATAGCTAAATACATTCTTTTAAAACATATTTGAGTAATATTTATTATCTTTAGTTTGAAGCTCTTTTAAATTATTAAGTACATTGTGAAGTTTACAATATTTCACAATTGCATTTACAATGTAAACTCCTTTATCTTTCACAATTCTTCTCCCTTGTTATTTCTTAAAATCCTCATGCTTTCTTTGTTTCTGAAGTTTTCAGTTCTATAAGTGGATTGTTTCGTTCTATCTACTTACGTGTATCGGATACGTACCTAACCTAAAACTTTAGACTGAAGTGTACCTCGTTTCTTATCGTAATTGCAATTCACACCGCAGAGTTGGGGTCATTAATAGTGCTTCACTTTAATGTACGCAAAGGGCTTAATTTTTTTATTAAATAGGGAAGAGAAGTTTCCTTTTATATTTTCATTGTATCGAAGTAGTAAGTAGTATATGTAAGTAAAGATAAAGCTTTCTCCTATGCAGTTCAAAGCATTATAAAGAATATACAATCATGTGAACAGTCCTTTGGTGATCGAGATAGAAGAAAAATGGTCTTATTTGTACCTTTGATAAAGAATGTTTTTTTCAAATCCTGAGGTTATAAATATAAGAGAATATGATTGACAATTTTGTTTGCCTCGTCAACGAGAATACATTCTCATTGAATTGTACTTTATTCAGGGCAAAATATTTATGTTTACATACGTATTTTAATCTCATTGGGAAAAAATACCACAGTAAAACGTATACAAGCTACTGCGGATGTTACTGTAGGTACATTTACCCTACATTTGTTGCTAAATTTCATATCTCATTCTGTTAACTGGACACAAAAAAATATAATATTAGTAGACAATACATTACCGTATTGGTTATGTTTATATGGTTGAATCTTCAAGCTTCACCAAAAATTTCAACTTCTCTGAATGTAATATTGTAGAATTCGATGAAAAAAATGATCAAACTTTAAATTCTCGTGCGCGGAATCCAAGTTTGAGTGTGCAGAGTTCACTTGTTTAAAAGTTATAAGATTTCCAACGAGTCTGACAGTTTAGAAATAGAACGCTGCCTACATATTGTTTACCAGACAAAGAAGCGAGTATGATGTAATAAGCGGATCCTCTAGGTGGCAGCACAATCGCATAGAAGTGACAGTTTTTCAGTAGTAAATTACGTTACGTTTTTTGTATATGTATAACTTCGTTTCTTTTCCGTATCTTATATCAGTACTTTAAAAAAAATAATTCTTCCTCTGGATTTCGAAATCGTAATATTTATTCAAATAGTATAAAAGTGCAGATAATTTCTTTTATGACTATGTATGTATATATGCTGTGTATAAAATTTTATAAACTACCAATGTATTACTTAACTATTATAGGAAACGCAAATGACAGTTTGCTGTGCATGTTTAAAACATACTATTGTATATGTTAATAAATCTATGCTAATAATATATCTAAGGCCTAAAGGGGTGATGGGTTTTCAGTAGTTGTTTTGATTTCTAGTGTTCAGTAGTTGATATCAAAATGGCGGCTGGAACAAGTACGAGGTTCAGTTTTGCGTAATGATGAAGAGGCTGTGGAGTGGGCTTGTAAATATCATCGAAAAGAGGTGAAACTATTGTATATAAGAGTGATGCAGAACACGGAATCAGCCGTTTACAATGTACTGTCAGTCGCGGAAATTGCTGGGAGTATTCGACAATGTCCGATTCATATTTCGAAGAAATTCATTGCCATTATGAAGAGAAATAAGGTAAGTTTCAACATTATTTCAATATTTCTAAGTGGCCATACTGTTAGCAACAACTATACCGTTAAATTTAGGAGAGAATTCAGAATTGATATACATATAAATATATGCAAACCAACTTTCCCACATTGAGGATTTCACTTTTTTTATAGAAATAAATTTTTTGAAAATTAAGGGTGATGGAGAAAAGTGAATTTCTCTTAATTTATAATTACAATTTATAGCAATATCTGATTGGTTATCGAAACGTAAAACAAAGTTAATTTGTTTTGAGTACTTTTGGTAATGTTTCCCTACTTCTAATATAGTCCTTCATAACAATAGCATTGAATTATATTATCGTGCGTATTTTTATATAAAGGCTATTCTTGATTAATAGTTTTCTCATAGTTCACAAAGGACACATATTACATTCAATAAAGTGTTATAACTAGACTGCGGATTTTATGCATTTATGGCAAAAATGAGTTGGTGTAATTTCAAACATTAAAAAGATTACAAACATTTTAGACTGTCGATACATTTCTTACAATTTAATAAATCTATAAAAGAGAGAAATAAATTCCTTCTTGCCTTCTATGGCTTGTAATTAGTCATTTTTATTTTGCATAAAAGAATGCAATATTCATTTGTTATTATTAATTCGATTTGCAATTCGTTACATAATCATGCCAAAAAACGAACCTCCTCTCGTGGTTCGTTCGAACAGCAAACTGTATCCAAACTTTCCGTCTGTATATTATTTCATGGTCCCCGTTGAACTTTTCCCACTCGAAGATCTTTTTGCCAGCAGCTATTATCTATTATTCGTTTACGAGGCAGCATGAACTTAGCATGATCTGATAGGGCGCAACCCCGCCTTCTCTTTCTTGTTGTTTCCCTCTCCCTCGCTCCCAGGCTTTATTAATCTTATTCTCTGTTGCTCGTTCTCTGTCGATGCCAGGGTGCACGATTCGTTACACGTCCCGTTTTCTGTCCTCCTCCTCCTTCTCCTCCTTCTGCTTCTATGGTTGTTCGGCGTGTTCGGCAACGCGCGAAAGCCTCGAGAAATCGAACGTGCTTGCGAGAGGTAACGAGCGTACACACCGTCTCTAAACCCTGGCGGAAAACTAAAAGCAATCGGGCGCATTACGAGTTTTACTGCCCTACGGGATTTCTTATCTTATGGCCGTTACGTAACCAGCTAACCAGTTATTGTAGGATGCAGGTATTAAGCCGGAGAAATAATACGGTAACGCCGCAAAATAAACCGCGTTTTGAAAGGGAGAGTGGCGTAACCTTACGACGATTTTTGATGAAACCGCGTTTAACCGCGGTCCGGGCACCACTCGGAATGCTTCGAACGATTACGAAACTTCATTGTTAGCCGAATTTTCTTCGTTACTCTTTCCATCGATCGATAGGAATCGATTTGCCACTAAACCGCCGCGCCGCATCGTGTACAAATCCAATTACTTGAATTCATAGATGGTCGCTCCGACGTGAGTTGTGCTAGGACAACTCGGACTCGCGACTACTTTTTTTACGTATATACCTAAATGTCCTGTATGTCCTTTTTTTAGAAATAATATTTGTATAATATAGTTTTAAGATTTGACAAATGCTGGAATCAAGAAACCTTACCAATTTCTGTGATGGGATAAAAATTGTTCTCAATATTTTCGCCATCACGATACGATATCTCAGGTCATGATGTATCCAATAGAGCTGTGACTTATGAGATACTCGGGTAAGCCATGAGATACCCGGGTAAACGAAAATTACCCGAGTACCCGGGTATCTCATGAGATAATCGGCTACCCGAGTATCTCATAAGATATTCGGCTATCCACGTACTCGGTTCCAGGACTTGAAAACTGTTACGATATCGGATCCGGTTCTCGAAACAGTTATGAAGAACCGAAATGATGTTATAACTGTTACTAACAATAAATAGAATATCGGTTCTGGCTTATATTTGGCTTATTTCGATTCTATAACTGTTATTTTTCGGTTCTGGATTTCGGTTCTGTCATTCTGTATTATGTATTGTGTTCGGACTTATAATATTTATTATTTATGTAGTTATTTATTGTTATTTATAATCTAAACAATTTTTAAGTAAACAAATTTTTGTAATTTGTTTCTATAATATAATCACTATTTGAATTATTATTTCAATAATAATTTATTGTTAGCATAATTGTTTAAACAATTAAATTTGTATAATTTGTTTCTATATTCATTATTGGAATTATTATTTCATAAATAATTTATTGTTGAAATAATTGTTTAAATAAGTAAATTTTTATCATTTGTTTCTATATTCACTATTTGAATTACTAATTATCCAACAATAATTTATTGTTATAATAATTGTTTAAACAAATACATTTTTATAATTTGTTTCTATATTCATTATTTGAATTATTATTTCACGAATAATTTATTGCAGAAATAATTGTTTAAATAAATCAATTTTTATAATTTGTTTCTATATTCAATATTTGAATTATTATTTCATAAATATAATTTATTATTACAATAATTGTTTAAATTCTAAATGAATAAATTTTTACAATATATTTCTATATTCATCCATTCAAAAAGTTATTTATTTAAACAATTATTTTAACAATAAATTATTATTGGAATAATAATGAAAATAACAAATAAAACAAGTTTGTGTACATTATAAAAATTAATTTATTTATAAATTGTTTAAACAATAAATAATAATTAAAAACTATTTAAATAATTATTATCTAAACAAATGTGTATACATTATTTGTGCAGCATAAAAATGTATTTAAATAATTGTTTAAATAACAAACACTATTTGTTTAAAATGTCGATTTGTATACCATAATAAAAAATCATCGAAATCAGTGTAGTGGTCGAGATATCGATAATTGCCCGATTATGCCGAACAATTTTTGTGTTTTATCATATACATGTTAATTTACGGTCACTCTGTCTGCTTGCATACATTGTACGTTCTTCGGCCAAAGAGAATACAGAATAACAGGACCGAATCATAACTGAAATTCAGCTCGGGTAGTAATAATTCTAGTAGCCAGTTCTGAGATCTCATGAGATGCTTGGGCACCCGGGTACCCGGGTACTTGGCTGTCTTATGAGATACCCGGGTATTTTTGGTCTACCCGGGTGTCTCATGGGTACCCGAGTACCCGGGTATCTCATATACTCGGGTAAAGGTACTAGCTCTAGTATCCAACCACTTGTAATACTATGACCTTCGCATTACCTCGAGTGCTAAAAATTCATAAACACTGGGAAATTGATGGAAATAGTGAAAGAACGTTGGTAGAAGGATTAATGAACGAAATTTTATTGGAATTTAATCTTTCAATTACTATCCAATGTTAAATTCGCGAAATTATTAACGGTTTATACAGTCAATCAACTTTTTTTAGCAATTAGAAGACTTTGTTTATCAATGGCGTACAAAACAGATTTTGGAAAACTTGCAATTGCTAAGAATTAGATGAGAAGATATACTCAAATACTAGGCCAATATGAGTTCCCGATGGTTGCCTTTAATTAGCGACGGTCAACAAATAACATTTCAGCCAGATAAACTCGTTGTCTGCACGCATCGTAAGTTTGGGTTCACGCGCGAGGATACGTGGAATGCGTGTTCATTTTGCCGAGGACCTAGGGCTTCCATAGCGCGATACGTCGCGTAACGCGACGTAACATTACACCGACCGACGAAGACGAAGAGTGCCAGGTTGTAACCCAATCGGAGCCGGTGCTGGGCACACTTGTGGCATGCGCCAGCATCGCTAGCTTTCTCTCTCTTTTTCTCTCGCTCTCTCTCTTTGGCGTGCCCGCTGCTCCCCTTTTCCAGCCGTTTTTCTCTCCACGTTGCTTCGTTAGGTCGTGCGTTTTAATTAGAAACGGAACTACTGGGATTCACCCGGAATTTACATCGTGTTAACACCGATTTATTCTCGAGATCTCGTGCCCCTTGTCTACTTCGTCTTGATCACTGACACTGTACGATAGCCTTCCGTCTGCCTTTCCCCTGCACGAGGTAAATAATTATTATCCATTGTATACTGTGTTTTCCATACTTGCATTTAACGACAGACAATTGAGTATGTATTCACATTACAACCGGTGAACTACAACTGTGTCCACAGTAGAAGTTAAAACAATAATTTTATTGTTCATCGTTCATTACTTCAATAGGTCACTAGCTCAGTTATTTTTCAAAACTTTAACAGTATATATTTCAACTTAAAATTCAAAAGGCACCGTTCACTGTGTCTAATATACTCTAATGTGTATTGGACTGTAATCACACCCCCTGCATGTTTGCAATGCAAAATATAACTTCGCCCGCGTAAGTATTTGTGAAGTTTTATTGAATTTCATGGCAGTAGGTAAAAATTACAAAATTTAATATAACATAGATAAAGTATCTATACATAAAAGTAATAATAATTTCAATGTTTCGTGAGAACATTAAAGAGAACATTAGAAGTTTTCCATTCGGTAGCTTTTCATGTACGTCTTTATTAGTCTGGGTTGCGTTTATAACCCTATACGCGTGAAGGCTATTTCTTCTTGAACATTGTTTGTACATAAAGCATAGTATTGCTGGTATTCAATTATGAAACTCTTCTCTCTTGCTCGAAGCACTATCAAACGCCTCGGTGAATAAACCCGTCGCGAAGATAATAGCCTGGGAGTGACTCCTTTCTTCAATTCCGCGGCGCGCAGTGTTCGCGCGAGACTAGTTTCGACGGTGACGCTTCATTCTGGAATATTAACGAGGATCGAGGTCGCGAGTTTCGTTGAAAATCCCGCGGTGTTTAGTGGAGTAAAGTAAACTGGAACGAGTCAAGAGTGGCAAATTGCGCGGGTAAACCGGGATGTACGAAAGAGCGATTAAAGCGAGAGGGTGGGCAACGACTGCTGCTCGAAAACGTTTCTACACTGACAGATGCGACGTTGAGAAATGTCGTGGTACCCTAGCAAGAAATCATTTTTGCGCCGCGAATTGCATTCATCACGCGAGAATGAACGCGCCCGTCGCTGATTACACGTATCGTGTAACCGGGCCCGTTATGGCGTAGCTCATGATTGGGATGCTTTGGTGATGTTCCTCTCGAGTTCTAAATCCACGTTGATAAATTACACTGTCCAACATCAAATTTGTTCCCGAATTACTGTTGGTTCCTTCGTATAGAGTTTTTTGCACTGATTCCGAATCTGTTTTTAATTTTTTCCCTATACGCACAGTTTTTGAGGGACATGACTTTGAAAAAGAAACATATTTTTCAACTTTAAACAAATATTGTAGTGTTATTATAAAAGATATTGAATTGTTCTTTATAGCGAAAGATTCTGTAGACTTTCCCGAATACAGCGATATCAAATATTAATACATTATCATTGTTTAAACATGTTTAAATAATAACTAAAGGCGGAGAGACACCACTTTTGCACCAATTTTTGAGGATATTTTTCAATTTATCTCAAAAAATAAGGGTCCAGCGGAAAATCGAACTCTACCATGCGATAGAGCAGACTTTTATCTTGAGGAACCCTGCTTTGAAGTTTGAAACGTCGACGCTTTTTTCGAACCAGAAAGCAAAATATTTTCGCCCGACATGAGTTGCCGCCAGTGGCGCTCACCACTACAACGGTCGTTCGCAGCTCCGTATCCCGTCGCTGCGCCGTATCTCGTCCCGAGTGCCACTGGCGGCAACTCATGTCGGGCGAAGATATTTTGCTTTCTGGTTCGAAAAAAACGTGGACGATCCAAACTTGACAGGGTGGTTTCTCAAGATAAAAGTCTGCTCTATCGAGTGGTATAGTTCGATTTTCCGCTGGACCCTTATTTTTTGAGATAAATTGAAAAATATCCTCAAAAATTGGTGCAAAAGTGGTGTCTATCCGTCTTTAATGATTGTTTAAACCTGTTTAAATACTCATAATGTATTAATATTGTATATCACTATATTCGGGAAAGTCTACAGTATCGTTTGCTGCAAAGAACAATTCTATATCTTTCATAATAACATCACAATATTTGTTTAAAGTTGAAAAATATGTTGTTTTTCAAAGCCACGTTCCTCAAAAACTGTGCGTATAGGAAAAAAATTAAAAACAGATTCGGAATCAGCGCAAAGAACTCTATAAGAAGGACCCAACAGTAATTAGGGAACATAAAAAAAGTTGAAATTTGTTGGACAGTGTTATTAATGGGCAGCTCGTTGGAAATGATCTGAATATTTAATATTCATTGATCGAGTTGGACGCATTTTGGTAACACTTATACAGGCTGTAAGTTTAGAAAAGTATACGTTGCTATTTATTCGACTTTCAGATAACCTTGAGAAGGTCTATAAAGGCCAATTTTGAATTTTCAAATTGGTACCGATATGTTTATTATGTATTATTATTGCTGGCATCGATCCGTTTTGGAAACACTGCCTGTGTGTGTGTGAACGCAATTTTAGCATAAGTCGTTCCCGAGATATTAACCCTCAAAGAAAATTACGTACAAGTAGTATTTCGAACACGTCTCGATTCCAGCAACACTAAAATACATATAATAGCAAATATGGATTCCAATTAAAAAATACGAAACTGATGTTTGTAGGTCTTTTTAAGGTTGTCTCAAGGTCACATAAAGAATATCACAATATACCCCCTACGAAACCATACGACTTCTATCTAAAATATTTTTTATATTATTCATATTTTTCGAATTGAGGTGAGTAGCTGCAATTTAAAACAGTGAAAATATTTGAAAAACTTTAATAGTATTAATATATTGTTTTCACTACATTGAAATTATTAGTGAAAAATATAAATGTATATATGTTAGCTCCTGTGCTCGCAATTGCGGCACAGACATTTTATTTTGCATAAAGATCCGGAGTCTAGTTATAACATATGGGAGTATTCAGTAGGTCGTGATAAATTAAAATTCTTTCATTTTTGTTATTAAAGGAATGTGCATTTTTGCTGCTATATATAAGATTTTATCCAACGTATACATATGTATACATTTCTTGTCACCGTATATGATAATGTCTTCAGCGTTATGTACCACATAATCTATGTATAGGAAAAATCCTCAAAAAAATAAATTATAATAAAAAGTATAAATTTAACATATTGAATTTGCTAAAAATCACTGAAGAATTATTGTTGACGCAAAGTCGATAAAAATAGAAGTCGCCAGAAATATTTAAAAAAATGGAAATAAAGCGACAGAAATATTAATGTATCCATCTCAAAAATAGAGGGCATAGATGTTGAAAATGAAAACAACGAAAATGAGATTTACATTTATTGTAATTACGTTCTGCCATAATATAATGAACAAAAATTGTGAGATTTTTACTAAACATGCTGTTTCATTTTAATGCTCTTTATGATGTAACGGTATAAACTTGTTTCTATTGTTCTGAAGTTCCAAGACTTTGATAGCTGTACAACAATTTGGAATACAGGTAAGTGCGTAAGTACATGATATGCAAATGTCCAAGACTCCTCCTAGTTTACGGTCGTTTGAGTCTGTTTGAATGTCTTCAGTAGACGATAGTCGTTACGATTCATAGCTGCCTGCGTTGGTTAGCAATGTATATGTATGTGAATGCAGCGCGCCGTTGAGGAATTGCGAATCCGTGATTTTAATCGCTCCGCAAAACGGGAGTTGGAAATTAATCAATACCGAACGGAGAACTTACCATCGAGCTGTAATTTATACACCAGCTCGCGAGAACGAGGGTGGACGCGTGGCAGTAATGTAAACTTCTCGGTGAACTGGTAATTGTGTACCGAGAAACCTCTGGAATTGTTACGTACTCCGCTATTAACATGTTCCACACTGCGCGGATAACCGAGCCGGATGATGCTTCGGAGAATTTTAGGAGGATTCAGGGTTTCCTGCAATTAGACGGCTGTGTGGAACCGTCTACCCTGTGATTTGGATGATATGATAATTTCACTGGGTTCGTTGAGCTCTGCTGTAGGGATACGTTTCCATATTTGTCACTCCGACTTCTTTTTATGGCTGTGGGTATGTTCCAACGAAATGCAGCAACAAAGTTTTCTAGAAAATACAGGAAGTGTGAATGAAACGAGAGAGATAGAGAGTAACACAAGTTACTAGTGCAAAAATGTCCTAAAAAAAATTTATGCTGGTTTAAGGGGGACGTCTTCCGATGAACATAAAATTTGTCTGGGTGTAGGTACCGCTGAGATCTTAGAGACCTTTGTTTTTTTCAAGTGAATCTTTATGTTTTCTGTATTCCAGAATGGAGACAGTATTCTTTTCCGAAATATCCTGATCTAACTCTTCTGCCTTTTACTCGTGAAAATTTACTTGTGAAAAAAAGTTTATCGAGGAAGATCCCTGATTCAGCAACCTCAGAGCGAGTGCAACTTTCATTTAGAAATAAAATAAATCATCATGTTGATTTGATGTTGAAGTCGTTAATTTGTATACAGGAGATAAGAAGGAATTTCAAGGAAATTTAACAAAAGTACATTTTGAACAGCAATGGATGATTTTGGGCATGACCTCCGAAGATCAATATTTATATCAACATAAGACGCTTCCCCACAACAAAACAAGTTACATTTGAAACATATTTTCAACTAATGAATATTTTGGGAAATAATGGCGTGTATAAATAAAGTAGAGACGCTTCAAATAAACACTTTTCGTCCTTCCTCATCATCGTTCACTTTGAATATTCCCGGACAAGAAGTCCCTAAGGTGCGTACTAAGACTTAATGGAAGTTTGAAGATGAAAGAAATAAACAATAACCGATTCTCGTGACCAAGATGGTTGCCAGGCTGCGATGTTTGCGTCTTGTCGGCAACAAGTTTGCTCTTACAGCTTTATTCGAGCTACATGAACGTTAAGAAACCTGTAGACAGTGGTGGAAGCTTCCGCCACGTAAAACGTCATCGAGAAAGGATTCAGCTCGAACAGGAAGAAATTGAAAAATACGAAACTGCCTGGAGGGCGCGTCAACATTCACCGGTTCTTTTGGCGGGCCATCGTTCCGGCGATTAAGCGTGGCCAAACAGTTCGCGCGCACGTCGCAACGAGCTCGCTTCGCGAAAACGTAGCCTGTCGGATCAGCAAGAAGGTAACAAGTTACCTTGGAAGCGAGAGCGAATAAAACAAGATATTACGATACGGGTAAGAAAAGGGCGACCCGACGACGCGACGAGACGAGACGTTCGGATAGGCGGGATCTCTCTCTAACGTAACGTCCGCTCGCGTTCGACGAGAAGAACGTTGCTGCGCGGACAGGTCTGGCCATGAGAAGAAAGATCGAGGGCGAGGAGAAAGGAGAAGAAAAGCCGGACAGGGAGGGATCGTTGGGGAGAAAGAAGGAGGCGGAGGGAATGACGAGAAAGGGCAGAGGACCGTGACTCGCCCGTGACATCGCGATTGCGCTCGCACACCTGTGCCACCCGACTCAGCTTCGACTTAAGTCAGCCACTTACTTTAGCAATCGTCACGTGCTGTTAGCTGCGGGCCACGCGTCCGTGCCTTCCGCCCCTCGCGAAATACGCTCGCAAGTCAATCCGTTGTAATCTCCGCGTGGGTGACGTTCGTCAATATCAAAATCATGGGAGACGAAGATTACGCCCTGGGAGATATTTGATTCGTTCAACGATGAAAGCTGATTTGAAGAAAGCTTATCGGTTTCGATTATTCAACCTTTTATTCGGGTCTATTGAACGTCCTGGTATGTTAACACTCTTGCAGCTGACGACGTGTATGAATCAAAATGGAAGATGATGCAGTGTAGCTCTTTTATTCTGATCGCTGGAGGTGATTGGCTGCAGCCAGGCATATTCAATATCTTTCTTTCACGCGGTGACTACTGAATCAGAAAAAAATTGTTTGAAATTGATGTAATTTATGTGATAAATTAGGAACTGTAGGTGTTAAAGTCTTAACCAAATCGAATACTGTCAACAATTGCTTCACCCATGTGCATATTTGCAGTATCAAATATTGAATGACGTTATTTACCGAGTATAACGATTGTAACGAACTTACCGAGCAAAACGTAGTAGTAATTATATATTCCAGAACAAAGAACTCCGACGTTGACTGAAACGAAGGAATCCTCAAGTATCATGTCTCAATAAGAATTTTTAAAAATGCGTGCAAAGATTTTTGAGAAGATCGAACAGTAGCGAATGAAGGACACCACTTTTACGAAACATCGGCCCATCAATCCTCGTCCAATCTCTCAGCGTGGAATCTGGCTCGATGAAAAAGGAAGACCGATTAACGAGGAAAGGAAGCTCGGTTCCTGATGGAACAGCAATGGCGCGCGTCCTTGCACGCGCGCAAGAAGAGGAGTCCTCGGGAGTATTCGCGGCGGCGAAGGCAGAAGCAGCGGGGCATGGGAACACCTAAGTCAAGCCGGCACGCGTACATGTAACTTGTTCCTCGACGGAGGCGCCTGCCTCCCGTAATTTCAGCTAACCCCAAAGCCTGACCCTGCGCACATGGGCCGAGCGTGTCACGTCACGTCAGCCCGGAATACTGGCAATAATTGCGGCTTGCGGGAGCGCACGAGACGCACACCGGCCCAGACCGAAGGAAAACACGGGGGAAGAAGGAAAAGAAGAACAGAAGGAGGAGAAGACGTGCGAGGGAATACCAGAAGCGAGGAGAGGAGGCCATGTGGCGAACAGTAGTTGTGTGTCGAGGCCTACGAGAGAGGAGAGAGAGCCGACCTCTCGAGTCATCCACCCCTGAGGGAGAGAAGCCGACGGTAAATGTTGCAGCCGCCGCCGCCACTCCTCACCGCGCCGTCTTCGTCGCAGGCGTAGCTGCCTCTGCTTACGCCTGATCCTCTTTCCCCGTTCTTCTTCATTCTGCTCTCCTCTCTCCTTCTCTGGTTCTCTGTCTCTCTGTGGTCGATGCACCGGTTGTTAAACGCCGCGACTCGGCGGAGGGGATTGGATGGTAAATTAAATGATAGGCGACCGCTCGGTTAGGAGGTTTCTCGTTGAGATCTAATCTCTCGCTGCTCCGTTTTTAATTCGATCTCATTACTTCGTATCGGCGCGCCGCAAGCATCCGCGAGATCGTTTTTAATTTCCTACGAGCGACAGAACACGTGGACACAGAAACTTCGGCACCAAGACTCTATCTTCTTTTTAATGACACTATGATAAGTGGACTGCGGATTTTTATGCAAAATAAAAATTGTCTGCATCGATTGCAAGGAATAGAAACTAAATTGAATGTTATTTCTTCCCGTAATGATTTTAATAGAGGAGAAGTGATATATTCACATCTTCAATTCTAAAAGTTTTCCAACAATTTTGAATTTCATATACTCAATTTTGCTATAAATTCATAAAGATTCGCAGTCTGATGATAAGAGTCAGGAAAGCCCTCTTGATCGTGGGCACATGGTACAAGCTCTGGAGTTTTGAACGACAAAAATGTCATTTAACTCTCAGACTCCTGCGGGTTCTAGTCATTTTTTACTCACACTGATATTTCACTAATACAATTTTATTCCGATATAAGACGATGGCTCAGGACCGCCTTTCGTCGTATTTCGGATGAGGGTACCTATGTGTCACCTAGGAGTCACGAATGACATAGCATACGGAGAGTTAATTAGACACTGCAAAAATTCAATTCAAAAATATATTCAAAAGGTTATTGAATTAATAATCCGACACGGCACAGTGTAGATCTGTTACAATTATTGTGCATCGACGCCATTGTTAACAACAGATTACGAAACTTCCGCCTTGTTCTCTCGTAGACAAGCTAGTGGGCGTCCCTATGAGCGTAAACTATAAATTTAGCTTCTTATAGTCTGTCCCTCACCCCTACTTTCTTGTACAATGACTTCTATTAATACTCAGGCGTCTTTCAAAACTGATTAATTTCTTCAAAATTGGACCAATCGACGAGGGACTTGTGGAAAAGTTGTATATACTAAGGTCTATTATCCATAACTTTTCATCTGAACCTGTATTGAACATTGAGAAAATGTTTTCGAAACTGTTAGTTATATCTACATGCTGCAAAATGTAAAGTCATACGACAAGCATTGAAATATGTAAGGATTTTTATTTTATATCGTAATTGATTTCAGTGAAATTTTCAAGTTCTGTAGAACTGTCATAAATCCACAAAACGTATTTTTTAAATTTGCAATATATGTCCAGTTCAATCTTCTTCAATGTTGCTATTATAAAGGAATATTTACCACGATTAGTGCTCGGTAGTTCTATTACTAACCCTCTGCACTCGAATGGTGACTCTGAGGCGCCAGTTATTCGTTATTAAATTCGTTTGTATGCTATAAATTGCAAAAAGCTACATCGTTCTATGATTAAACAGGTTCAATTTTGTGTACGCAATGTAAGATAGATTACATAGAATAAAAATGATCTAGGTTGAAAGAGATGTCTTGAATCAAAATTGTTGTTGAATATGCAATTGTTCTACCGTGCTATTAAAATCAAATATCAGATTTTCCCAATTATTTTGAATGCTAGGACGGAAAACAGTCGGAGAGAATAGTGTTAGAGAATACTAGAGAGAATAATGAAACAAGTGTTGTAATCCAGTCCATTATGGACGCGGAGGCGATTGTTTCCCCGAAGCAGACGAATGATTAACGTCGATAGGACCATACAAGCATAATGGTTAATGATGACCGGTGGCCAGAATTGTTCGAGGTAATAGCCGAAAACGTGGTTGGCCCCGGGAGTCGGACCCTAATTTTCACTCTTGAATAAATCGTCGGAAGCTGTTACCAATACCGTTACATCGCTGCAAAGCTCCGGGTGCAGCTGATGCACCGTACGTCCGTACGCAGAGCGGAGAAACAAAAGGAAGAAGAAGGTGCGAGGGGCCGGCCGCTGCTAGTCGGTCGCGAAAGAGAAACATCGACAGCGTAAAAACGGGGGTGCAACAGCCAATTTCCTCTGGCGTGTTCGACCTTCCACAAAGCACGCACGGAAAATATCAACACAATAAACTTGCCGTACCATAAAACTCGAACTCTCTCTTCCAGAAAAATCTTTATCGATGTTTTATGAGATTTCCATACCTTTTCTCCGTTCCTTGGACCATTGCTACAATTCGAGCTTAACCCCTGTCTTACATACATAATGACGAATCACATCACTCGAACATTAATTAACTGTCACATCAATGCGCACAAAAACCATACAAAATGAAAACAACTGCTTTAATAACACTGTCCAACAAATTTCAACTTTTTTTATGTTCCCTAATTACTGTTGGGTCCTTCTTATAGAGTTCTTTGCGCTGATTCCGAATCTGTTTTTAATTTTTTCCCTATACGCACAGTTTTTGAGGAACATGGCTTTGAAAAACAACATATTTTTCAACTTTAAACAAATATTGTGATGTTATTATGAAAGATATAGAATTGTTCTTTGCAGCAAACGATACTGTAGACTTTCCCGAATACAGTGATATACAATATTAATACATTCTGAGTATTTAAACAGGTTTAAACAATCATTAAAGACGGATAGACACCACTTTTGCACCAATTTTTGAGGATATTTTTCAATTTATCTCAAAAAATAAGGGTCCAGCGGAAAATCGAACTATACCACTCGATAGAGCAGACTTTTATCTTGAGGAACCACCCTGTCCAGTTTGGATCGTCCACGTTTTTTTCGAACCAGAAAGCAAAATATCTTCGCCCAACATGAGTTGCCGCCAGTGGCGCTCGGTACGATATACGGCGCAGCGACGGGATACGGAGCTGCGAACGACCGTTGTAGTGGTGAGCGCCACTGTCGGCAACTCATGTCGGGCGAAGATATTTTGCTTTCTGGTTCGAAAAAAACGTCGACGATCCAAACTTGACAGGGTGGTTTCTCAAGATAAAAGTCTGCTCTATCGAGTGGTATAGTTCGATTTTCCGCTGGACCCTTATTTTTTGAGATAAATTGAAAAATATCCTCAAAAATTGGTGCAAAAGTGGTGTCTCTCCGCCTTTAGTTATTATTTAAACATGTTTAAACAATGATAATGTATTAATATTTGATATCGCTGTATTCGGGAAAGTCTACAGAATCTTTCGCTATAAAGAACAATTCAATATCTTTTATAATAACATTACAATATTTGTTTAAAGTTGAAAAATATGTTTTTTTTTCAAAGTCATGTTCCTCAAAAACTGTGCGTATAGGGAAAAAATTAAAAACAGACTCGGAATCAGTGCAAAAAACTCTACACGAAGGAACCAACAGTAATTCGGGAACAAATTTGATGTTGGACAGTGTAATATACGAATGGGAAGGACAAAGAGTTTATCATAACTAGACTACGGATTTTATACAAAATTGTCTGCATTAATTGCAAAATATAGGAGCTAGGTAAATATTTATTCCTTTTTTAAATAACTTTAGTGAGCTTAAAATGTAACAGCGTTTTTAATTTCTGTAAATGTGTTTACTGTTTTGAATTTAACCTACTAATTTTTGTCATAAATGTCTTTTGGTTTACTTAATGGATTGTAGTAAATACAACTGATTTTCAAGTTTGGTAAAAAAATGGTTTTATATGTGACCGATGCGCGACGTAGTCAAAGTGTTAAGTATAGACGTCATTCATTTCTTTTAAAACTGTGTTAAATCTTTTAAATCTAAATAATTTGATTCTGAATACTTTTTCAATCTTGTATTTTGCACATTCTAACCTCTGCTACATTGAACACGTATGTATATTAGAGTTCATTTACATATTATAACAAATAAATCTAACTCTCTCCAGTCTTTAACAATTAGAGATAACTAGACTGCGGATTTTATGCATTTCTGAGAAAAATGGATACGTATAATTTAAAGCAGTGAACATATTAAAAAGATTAAGGATATCACTGTATTCAGCTTAATGAGGTAAGAAAAAAGAAACATTTATTTGGCTCCCGTGTCTTGCAATCGATGCAAACATTTTTTTATTTTTGTATAAAGATCTGCAGTCTAGAGATAACACTTCTCGGACGGTCTTGTACACAGCCAGATAATTCACAGAAGTCATCGAAATCGGCGTATGCTGCTATGTCACCCCTTCTTGTCCCAGTTTCTACGAGCCCTATTCCAGGTATGAAATAATCCTCTTTAGGGTCCGACGACGTCGCCGATTTTATTTCACCTGTGCCATGAAACTCAATCTCGGCGTTCCCGATCGAAATCGAAGAACCCTGGTGGTTTGATCCTCGAGAGGTGCTCCGTTTACAGGAGCAACCGAACCGTGTCCCGTCCCCCCGGCGTCGCTGGTGTTTCGCGTGCGCTTTGACCGTGACCACGAAGCGTGGCAGTCGTGCGTGTGTCACTCGATGACTCCTGGCCCTGCGGATCGCGCTCTTACTCCGCCCAGAACATGCACGCGTGTTCCGCTCCAGCTTTATCCTTTGCCTCTTCGCCTAGCTCCGCTCTCTCTGGCCATTGCAAGCCTTCCTGGTCTCGAGCTTAGACTCGTCGCAACCGCGACCACTGCAAACTACCGGGCTCGATGACTCTTCCCCTCTCTGCTCGTCTACTTCGGAATCTATTCTTATCATTGCTCATGAAGACAGTCGTTGCTACAACTGCCCAGCGAAACTAATACTCGCCAATCGTGTTAACCCTTTGCACTCGGAGCTATTTTAACTCGAAAACGATACATTTTTTCCATTCTCGAATATTTCCATTCGACACAATTCTATTCATTTTGTTCACATGAAACTAATATATTATCTCATATAATGTAATGTAAATGTATTAACCTTTTGCATTTGAAACTATTTTAACTCGAAAACGATACATTTTTTCTATTCTGAAATATTTCCATTCTACACAATTTTATTCATTTTGTACATATTAGACTGATATAATATATAAGTGTGTAGTAATTTATTAAATATGAACAAGTTTAGTAACGTAAACAATATATTTTTAAGAATGGCATATCAATTTTTAGTAATGCCTCAAAGTCGCCATTCGAGTGCTAAGGGTTAAAAAATGAACTTAGAATTGGTCTGGTGTTTTTTTTCCTTTACTTTAATTTTTTCCTTTCCTTTAATGTCTTCAGTTCATTTGCGGATCGGTTTAATACTTTGTAGTGTCTGACCAAAGCAATAATCCAAAGAGATGAGTGTTAGGATTTCAGTTAAAAATAAATGTATTTTATTTAACAATATTTTAGAGAAATTGAATTTTTCATCAAACCAAAAAGTGCGTTACATACATCTGTAGATATCAGAGTGTTAATGACGAGATAATATGTAATTGACATTAGTAATATGTGTACTTCATCTTGTTCATAAGCTATTTTCCAAATTACAAATTCACAATATTATCCTTTAGTATACTAAACTTTCCTTATAAAATTATTTGCATAAAAATATTAACGATTATGAAATGCCCATACGATTCTGATTTTCTTTCAGATTTTTTGAGTTCAAAGCTTCGTCTAATTCAGTTTTCTATAGATTGTTTTTCCTTAGAAAGCGATTTCGATGTTTTTCAGAGATAGACGAAATTTGATTATTTTTTCAAGATAACAAAAAAGTTCACTATGACTAAATAGCACAATATTTTCTAAATACCACGATATATAATCCTTCACTTACCACTAGACAGACAAGCCATATTCAGTTGGTTGGTAAATATTGTCGCGTATTTATAAAAAAATTCTTAGAAAACTTATTAGCAAAGACCAATTTTTAACTCAAATGATACCGAACTTAACCTTTCAACATCGTTATTTTTTACGAATGCTAAAAGTGCACATTATTAACTATAATTTATTGACGGATAATCATTTCGCCAGGTTTTCGGGGCCGCGACCCCGCTGTGCATTGGGTACCGGGTACTGGATGGGTCCTCGCACACCTCTGGTGTTTAGAAGTATCTAGATTCTAGATCGATCGATCCCATTTATTTTTCCATCGGCCCGAGGGTGCTTGTTACACTACGCAAATAAATCACGGGACGCGAGCCACCATTATGATACTAAGCCAAGCAAGGAGCTCGTCTGAGACTAAACGGGAACACGAGATACATAATTAGCAGGACGCTGGAAGAAGAGGATCGTGAGTGGGAAGGAGCAGCACGAGGAAGAGGAGAGACAAGGAAAACGGTTAAAGTAAACATCGTTCTTGGGGACTGGTACAAAACGTCGAGCAGGATTCGGATCAGGCCGAAGATGGAACAAGAAACGGCGCCAACGATCCTAATGCGATTATAATTAGTAGCATTTTCCAGCTGAGGATCGGCGAAATTGCGGCCCTCTCGAGAGGGTCGTTCGTCTTCGATGTGAGAAACTGGAACTCGAAGACGCCTCCGGGCTTTACTCTGAAAGCTGCCTGATCAGAGATCAAGGATGATCTCGTTACCGGGATCGTAACACGATAGGGTGTGTCGATCCAAAACTCTCTCCTCCCTCTCTATCCCTCTCCTTGTAGCCTAGCACACGCACTTCCATGGTCGGCTACGATAACGTCTGTGTGAGACGAGACGAGATACCGTTTAGGCAGTAAACAGTTCAGACTTAAGATGGACATAAAATGGACGTCTTTAAGACGTCGTGTGCTATATATACATTTGGGTTATTATGTCTTATTATACGCTAATATTCTGTTTTATTTACCGAACCACCTTTCCGATGTTTATTATACGGACACGTAAGTTCACACGGTCGTAGTCGATGAACGGAATTCGTTGAAAAACTCCACAGCACACTTGCTGTTATGGAGTGGATAAAGTAATGTCATTTGGTAACGCGTGGCGAATACAGGTATCATCAGGCTAGTAATACCGGATAATGATTGCAGATACGAGACACGTCATCGTGGTTCTATTAAGCCTGGTGGCACGTATTTCCACTCGCTGCGCCGTTCGGTCCCGCCTCGTAAGAGTTTAATCATTTCTGCAATGGTTGCAACTTCCCTTCAATTAGGGCTGGCTCGAGGTTAGCCAGCCACCTGGGTAAACCTTCTCGAAGTGTTCCAGTAGACGAAAGCTTTTTCCCTTATCAAACCAATGACTCTCCTTCTTCTCTGCTGATTCTGGGGCTTTTTTCGGCCGAGCCAGCACACGTTAATTGGAACGGATGATCGTGTGGGATCTAGATTAAAGAAAGCTGCTACTGATATAAATAACATTAAGGAAAGAGGTTCGGTGTCCGTGGTTTTAGATACGATCTAGGTTTTACTACGACTTTACTGGAGATTAATAGACTGCGGATTTTTATGGAAAATAAAAAATGTTTGCAGTGATTACAGGACACGTGAGCCAAATAACAATTTCTTTCTTCTTTTAATTATCTTATTAAGGGGAAACTAATACACTGGTGTCCTTAAATCTTTTTAATATTCCCCACTGTTTTGAATTTTACGTATCCATTTTTGTCATGAATGCATAAAGTCCGCAGTCTAGGGATTAAACACAGAAATTAAAATTAAATAGTGGTAAATTTAGTGCCAGCTTCAGCGGTTATACTATTGTTATAAATTGATTTTAGAAATTAATAGAAACTTGTTATTTTTTAAGCGAAACATAAAATAAAAAGCTGATTTTTAATGAAGTTTGTTTATAAACTAGTATTAGATAGGTGTGTAAATACAACTGATGGATAGGTATGTAAGTGCGTTAGAATTTCATATACAGGGTCATCCGTTTTTAAACGGACAAACGTAAACCATCTATAAAGGACCCCAAATGAAACAATTTTTACCCCTACCACTTTTTTTGTTTAGCCAGTTTTTTCATTCAGTCTCCACGACGTGCCCTATGCCAAAAAACAAAGATCCGAAGGTCATACAAAAATATTTTGTTAACAAAAAGATGCCCCTATTTATTTTAAACCAAACAAAGGAAAAATCATCAAGATTCATCACTGGAGTCCCGAGATATTCAAGTTTATGTGAACTAAAAAAATTATGGTTTTTTGCAATTTTCTAGAAATCAAGGCCGAAACAAAAAAAGTGGCAGGGGTAAAACTTGTTCCATTTGGGGTTCTTTATAGCTGGTTTACGTTTGTCCGTTTAAAAACGGATGACCCTGTATATCGTTTTTATAAAATTTGGTAATCTCTACAAAGTTAGGAATATTATAAATCTTGGCAATTATTTACATTAGAACATTCCTCGCCGATTTCAATGACCTTGAAACATGTTGTTGTGGGCATAATTCTGTAGCACTTTTTCCTATACACGCAACGACCTTTGTTTCCGAGATGGTGGCGAATGGTGTCAGGGGAAGGAGCCCTGTCCTAAAGAGGAAATTTTGTCATTGGAAAAAGGTAGAGTTTGCTATAGTCATCCCAACAGTTGTCCGCAAATACCTCGCAAACCGAGGTGGTCCGACGGTAGTATAGAAAACAGTTGTTCAGAATAATGACTTTAATAACATATCTCAAGGTCGGCGAGGAATGCTCTCTATTGTAATAATTGCCTACATCTTGATCTATGGAAATCTTTTCATTTTTTAACCAAAGGGCCTGCTTGAAAATTTGTATTGATACAGGTATCGTGACAACGAGTTACAATCATGCTACTAAAGTAAACGATTAACTATTTTAGGGTTCATTAATTGTTCAGGTGACTAAAAAGTGTGCTTTTTGTGACATTTTCAGATAGAGGACGATTATTTCGCAAGATCAACGTGTCTGCTTTGGCAAAGCCCGGAGCCCTGGCCCTCCGGGACATTGACCGCGAAATGAATCAGGATGTATTCATTTTGATTGCATGTTTACGAATGTTGATTACGTCTTATTGAAAAGGAAGACGCGGATACGACCCATGCACGCCCACCGCCTTTGTTGGACCCTTTTTTCAATCCTTTCATCGACCCTTCCTGAATGGAACGAAACCAGAACAAAAGGGTATTGCCTCCGCCAAAGGCACTAAAGATTCTTTGAAGTATCGGTTCTTTCTGCCCTTTGGAAACGGGAAACAGGAATTTAGCATTCATTCCCTGGAGAAATAATACGAGTACCTTGACGCGAGTCTGAGATAGAATCCGAAGTCTGATTTCAAGCATATCGTATTGAAGTTAACGGAGATCGTTTGTTCGAAGATACTGATCAAGTAGAAAGGAGCTTCCAGCCGCCGCGCCGTCGCGTCACGTCGGTCGGAACAAATTGAAGGAAAGAGTTTGACGATCCTGCGGCTCCCGAAACGAGTGCCCCGAAGATGTCAACGTCTCGACCCAATTTCCACCCCAACCGAGCCCGTCTTCTCTTCCTCAACTGTTCCGCGAAGTGGTTTACGTGTTCCCCGAAGTTTGCAACACGACGCGACGCATCGGGACACGAACAAAAAAAAAAGGAACAAGAGGAGAGAGGAAACGTAGGAGGTGAAAGCGAGACGGAAGCCGATGTAGATGAGACGGAAGAACCTCTCATTAGCAAGGTAGTCCGTGAGGGCAGTGACGTCCGCGTTTCATAACACGTTACGGCAGGCACGCATGTGCACACGCGACCAAGACGACCGCCGCCGTCTTACTTCGCGTGGCTCGTTTGCAAGGTGACACACGCCCACGAGTCGTACGCATGATACAAAAGGGCTGAAATTATCCAGGAAGCGGAGAAACCTATGCTCATCGGTAAATAACGTCTTTCCTCGAGCGGGGGCCACGATAACAAAAGGGGCATCGCATGGGGGCTTAGGTTCGCGTATATTGCCGTAATTTTCACTCCGTGTGGGGGTAGGGGGCACGAAGGAACAGGAATGCTATCCGAACAGTGCTACAATCTTCGCTGAAACGTGCAATCAAACGAACCGCGATGTTCAGGTCAGTGACTGATAGCATCTGAAGTTCTTTTTACACTGTCCAAGTCGTTTACCTACGTCAACGCGGTCTCTGCGTGCTTCTGTCTTTACGAGCTCCCTTCTTCCCTTTTCTTCAGCCGTTCTGCTTTCCTCCTTTTGCGTTCTTCCTGCTCTCCGCGGAGGATCCACCGAGCCGGTTTTGGCTACTGTTCTCGTTACGCATCCTCCCGCTGGGAGGGAGACCACTCGCTTGTGCCGTTCATTGATCAAGCCTTGTTGAACCACTTTCGAGGTGCTGTTGCTTATTAAGTGGGGAATCGAAATGGATGAGGGCCGATCGGCGAATGTCTCTCGCAATGACGATCATTACTTATCGATATCAATGAAACGAGCTCCGAGCTCCGAGCCGTTCACTCGGCTTATTCAATCAATAACAAATGTGGTAGTTGGTGATTTTTGCGGAAAAATGTCGACATCTTTCTACATTTCGTAAAAATCGAAAGATATAGTGACAAATTAATTTGAAACTCTGTCTAGGTTTTTATTATGCTTTGATTAAGTTGAAGGTCTTGTTGAATGTCACGTGAAGGTCAACATACCGCACATCGTTGAATTTTTTTTTTACGAGCTATGACACTGTTGTAATGAAAATATGTAGTCTCATTTAAAAAAGTTTCTAAATTTTTTCGCTATGCTCCCTTTTTACTATCATAAAAAATTAACGAGATTTTACATAATATTAGATATACTCCAACATCCTTGATGAAACCCAAACAATTTACCATATATTTCCAAGTCATATATTTCTTGTTTTGAGATATTTAAAGGAAAAGGATATTAATACTGAATGAATTCCATATAATATTGAAATAGCAAGCACTATCTAACGGTTCATTTTTAACAATATCGTAAAAATTACATTGAATTAATTTAGTTTAAAATAGTGTGATGTGAAAGAACTGATAAACTCACTTTTTTTAAAATTTTGACTTAGACCACATTCATAATTATAGCCACAATTGTTGGCAGCCTAAGCAGCCCAATTAATGCCCACTTTCTGAATTTCGCAAGTAGCCACCAGCTTTACAGGTTTACTTCACATCGCATCAAACGTTGCGAATTCAAAGTTTTCAATTGATGACATCACGGCTTTACGGTCTGTCGCGCGACATGTGGACAACCTGGCTGTTACGAAAAATGTATTGGCATTACGTGAGAGAATTACTATAATTTACGACAGTCGATAAAACGCCAGAAATAGACAGCATAGAAAGT
Organism: Lasioglossum pauxillum; assembly: GCA_933228785.1. Classification (NCBI taxonomy): domain Eukaryota; kingdom Metazoa; phylum Arthropoda; class Insecta; order Hymenoptera; family Halictidae; genus Lasioglossum; species Lasioglossum pauxillum. Next base: position 41,725,563 of record OW121699.1, read on the forward strand.
TTATATTATAAAAAAAAGCGCAATCGTTTTTAGCGCTGGTTGCACCTTCTGTTCTCTCGAGGGACAGTCAGTCAGCTGCTAGAAGCTAGCCTTCTAGGGACTGAAACGTAGATACATACATACGTGTTTATCGTTTCGTACTTTCCGAGATTCCCTTGGCCGATAAGGATCGCAACCGACGAAATAAATCTGCAATTTTTTTGGCTCCCGGTAAAGTATCTTCGCGTTATCGCGGCCATATTATCGACGCAATTTAGATCCCGCGTTATTGATAACGGGTCCCGGCCCTGATGTCAGTGAAACGTATTATCGTCGCGACACGGTCGATTCGTCAACCAGGCGGATTGTTGTTGTCGTCGATGGTGCCAGAATCTCACCACGACAACGGCAAGTGCGGGTGGGTGAGGGGGTGCCATCGGCTGCGGGTGGAGTGAATGGCCTTAGGGGATGTTGCGCTCCCCCCCTGAATAATACAATATTCAATTTGTATCTAATGAATATAAATTAACGTCTTAACTTACCGGTCTGTTCTGTGATGACAAGAAAGAGTTAATATCTAGGTAAATGGATCGTTTCACGGAAGTCGCTGCTAAGCTGGTGATGAATCAAAACTTTGATAAGTGGATTCAGGATAGCATCAGAACGGGCACTAATTAATTAGCTAATACACTACTAAGGACTAAGGACCCAACCCAGATCCTTATTGCAACAACACTGCAAAATCACTCTTCACCTGAAATTCATCGACAGTGTTTTCTTTCAACCCTCTGCACTCGAAGCTATTTTAACTACGGAATTCGAACATTTCGTCTGATCTAGACTTTTTCGTCACGTTTGACCATTTAGCAATTCATTAAATACAAAGACGTTTAGTAACGCATAAATTGATATGAATGCAGAATAGTCATTTTTACTGGCGCCTCATTATTTATTTTTTCGAGAGCGGATGCTTCTGTCTTTAACATCGAATTCAACTCGATCATACAAGTTACCACAATATATTGAATGTACAAATTAATCCTAATTTCGTCGTGAATATCTTGATTATTTACAAACAATGAAAATACATTTTACTGTCAAAAATGATATCTACCACTTTTCACTTTCTCCAATTATGCAAGTGAAAGATTTTAAAAATTAATTTCGAACTGATTGATTGAGGGGATTCCAATTAAGTTGCACATTCCAGTGACATTCAAAAAGTAAGATACACGGTGTTTTACGGAAAAGAATAAAACCCTGGGTTCACGCGTTTTGAAATACGAAATGAAAAACTCGATTGACAAGAAGCTTTCGCACGTCGTTTTACAATTAACGCGTCTTGTTCTATGAAAACCTTCTGACATGGGACACTGAATCATCAACATGCGCCACGGTAATATTAGTGAAACCCGCGTCCGTGTTCAGGCTGACATATCTGTGACGATCTTTGCACAATTTTCAAGAACCGTAGCACACTCGACACGCCCCCTATCGCAACGTTAATTGTCCCTAGTTAACATCCGATCCGTGTGGACCGTTGCTGCAACGAAACGGGCCGGGATGAGGGACAGAGGGACAGAGGGACAGTCTTTCTCTTTCCGTGACTACCTACGCGTAATAATCCTCGTCGTCGGGATTAAAGCTATTAGCACGCACGACGACGAACGAATGAATTCTCAGGAATTGTTTCACCGTCCACAACGTATAGCCGCCGTGCCGCGCCGCCTGCTCGTCGTTAATGTCCACCTTGCTCCGTTCTTCCCCGCCACGCTGGAACGGTCCCGTCTTTTGCAAGAATCGGGGACCTGCTAATTGCGATCTTTCTGCGCTAGAACGGTACACGCTTATTAATTCCGGCCTGCGATCGCTACGATAATTGTAGGTTCGAGAGCAACAGCTACGCAGAATCATAGCGCCCACACGACTTCCTCCATGAACACACGAAAGATTCACTGAACCGTCTTCGAAATGAGTTGGCATCGGTTTCGTTCAAGCTGCTCGTCTCCACGTTGATCCGTTGGTTTGCGCAAACAAGTGTCAACAGACTCAAAGCCCTTGTGCAAATGTTTTTCCGGTGAGACGTCATTTTTCCAAATGAACGCTTGAGCGTATCGTTTTCTTCAATGGCCAATTAACTCTTTATAATGGGTCGCTGAGTTCCAGAGGAACTCCCAGTTCTTTATCAACTTCCTTAGAATCTATATTTTTATTGCTAACAGATTCAAATTAATGCTATTATGTTAACGAAATAATTTGCCATATGTACTTATTAGACTGCGGATTTTATGCATTTATGAGAAAAAGGAGCAGGTGTAATTTGAAACAGTATAAACATTCGAAGAATTTAAAAATGTTGTTATATTATTTTGAACCTATTCAATGTATTAAGAAAGAAAATAAATTTCTATTTCACTCCAGTTTGTTAGAATTCAGGTAGAAAATGTTTATTTTGCATAAAGATCCGCTGTCTAATACGAGTCCCATGGAAATCATCGACACAGATTTGTCCGACACGGCTTTCACCGACAACATTTCATTAATTTTTATTTATTAATTAATTAATTCAAGAATACTCGTTTTCATATTGCATTTTTCCACTGATTTTCATTCAATCCACATTAATTAATTAATTAATTAATAAAAAATTAATGAAATGTTGTCGGTGAAAACCGTGTCGAAGAAATCTGTGTCGGTGATTTCCATGAGACCCGTCTAGTACGTACTATATTCCAGTTGCGGGATATCAGTTCAACCACCTACTAGCTTCCAGGTGGCAGGCACATGCGGAAAATGATTTCGATAATATCTCGTTAACTATTAGATTTATGACATACGGACGTCAATACATTTTTACTCAAAATTTGATACTCCATTGACTGATGATGCAAAATGAAGTCGTTCCATTATAAACAATAAAGGCAACCCTGAAATCTCCGAAACGCACACAAAGAAGCAAGTGCCTTTCATAAAATGTATCGTTTAATATTCGGGGTGAACAAGTTAGCTGGAACACCCTGTATGTCCTACTACCCCTATAAACCAACCTTTAAGTGTGTACACCTAAAAATTTTGGGTCCCATGGAAATCACCGACACAGATTTCTCCGACAATATTTCACCGACTCCAGATTTGACCGACAATAGCTTTGGCCGACAACGCCTTTAACTGACAACGAATTTCATCGACAACGATTTTGACCGACAACGAATTTGATCCACAACGACTTGAGACACAGTATGATAATATTGTATGATAATGCTTTACGATAATACATATGATAATACTGTATAATAATACATAATGTGGTCGTTTTAAGTTGTTGTGGATCAAATTCGTTGTCGGTTAAAGGCGTTGTCGGCCAAAGCTACTGTCGGTGAAATGTTGTCGGTGAAAACCGTGTCGGAGCAATCTGTGCCGGTGATTTCCATGGCATCCAAAATTTTTGGCTTCATTGCCACTGTATTCGTTGAAATAAGAACGGTTACTTTTTTTAAATCACAAACAATAATTGGGAGTGAAAGGATTAATTGAACAAATTTGTAGAGACAATTTATGTTGCACACGAGTTGCATGGCCCCACGTCGATTACATTTCGGAATCGATACCGTGTAGAAAACTATTTCGCTCGGGTGCTGGTGGGCAACCGATAACGCGTTAATTAAACGTCGGTCGGTGTTTGACGAGTTTAAGTCGCAAGGAATTACAACGGGGAGAGGGACAGACGCATTAATCGAGGCGTGGAGCGTGCACGCAGTACGCACGCGATCCCCGCCCCGCAGCCGGCGAATACTTGAGGATTATCCAGCGCGTGAAGAGCAATCGGTCAGCGTCGGGAATCCCTCGAAGCTTTCGGAACACGAACCGATCCGGATGACACATTCGTTTCGATCCCCAATGCCTCGATACCCCTTCTATCACGCTAGTATTTATATTCGAAGCCGTATGATGCGTTTACGGACCCTCGGAAAACCACCCCCGACTAGCCGCGACACTCACAGCCGCAGCCACGGCCACCACCACGAATTATCATCCCCGACAGTTGCATTTCATTTTCCAGGAACGGCTGCGACACAATCCTTTCGTCCATATGTAGGTTAGTCTGTCGGACAGCGACCACGTGCCATGGAAATATGGCGTACACTTTGCGAATTACACCGTCGCCAAGCGCTGCCCACTGAACACATGACGACATAGTCACGAAAAATAACACATCACCATTGCCACGTGCATAGAGGCTTCAATTAGAGGTAATTTCGCTGCACCGCGTGACCCCTCTCTCCACTGAGTCGATCAAACCAAATACTGCAATTACTTCGAGGTGATGCGTCAACCCTGACTGTGTTCGCTCTTCACTTCTCTCAGTTATTTCTTCTGCGCTTGTGGCTACCTATTTCAAATTACGCCTTTACACATTTTTCAGAACCTTCGTTTTTCAAGTGTGACTCATTTCTTCTGCTTCTCGCCACTTTTAAGTAGGTACAAGTAGACATTTGCATTTTAAAATCGGACATTTCATATGCAACGACGTGATAATTTTCTGTACTTTCTTTTATCTACTAAATAGTAATTGCAAAACGGTGTTAAAAAATTAAAAAATAGTATTTAGTACACAGAACACACAAAGAAATTCATTCTTATGAGTTTCTATATTTTTGCTTTGATATAGCGTTTTATAGTATTGTCGCAAACAATACAGAACATTCTATTTTTCAACTTATATTCCCCTAAATGTACAATGTCATTTGTCTAATTGTCAAATGTCTAAATGTCACTCGAGGGTGGGTATATTGTAACATTTTCATGGGGAAGATGATCAAAAAATATAAATATATGGAGGACCCTAATCGACATGTCCACCAATAAAATCCTCAATTGTTAGATCAAGGATAAAAACAACGATTCTGTACCCAATAGATGCTGGAACAGTAAAAATCCTTTTTTGCGATCGAATCCTGCTTGCAACAATTCTGATTCACCAAGAAAAACCTACAAAGAGTGGAATGTGTGGAGGGTAATCGTCCCGGTAGAAAACATCCGGATCCGGGTACGAGCAACCACTATCGGCGCGCCGTGACGATCGTGATCCATTTCCTTGGCCGCAGGGCGTTTATCGTGATCGGTCGTCGGCAGCGTCGTCCGAAACTGCGGTGTTCAGACGTGGAGCAGGATATGGGACAATTACTGGCAAGGGTAGGGATTTATCCCGACGTCTGGGGGATCGGCAATCCTTGAAGGAAAGAGTGGGGTATCATTTCCGAGAAAATTCGGGTTGGTAAAACGTCTCGCTCGTGCCAAATCAACCTGCCACATACGCTCGGAGATGTTTTGTACGACGCCTGGCGGTAGAAAAGGCTTTGGTGCAGTCCTCCCAACGTCCCAAGGTTTATTGGCCTAATTTAAATAACGGCGTACAAGGGGTGCTATCTCATCCCTGCCGCCCCCATCCCACGGGCAAGTTTCCACGGTCGGGCTTCTATTCAGCCGACCGAATCTCGCCGGTCTTTCTCCGGCAGCTTTTTCCTCCCGGAGTCTCGTCGGGGCCTGATGACTGAAGGATTTACGGACTTTTATTGCGCGGCGCATTTATCTCGACCGGGCGTGCTCATGCAAATTAAGATCTCGCTGCTCTCCACGCTCGTAGACACGTTCGCCGCGCATAATACCAGCCTCCCGCCGTTGAAACAGAGAAAAGGAGCTTTTGTCTTAACTCCTCGCGCGACCTCACAACGCACAATGCCCGCCTTTGTCGTCCGGCGCTCTGCCGAACTCATCTCTCCCTCCCCCTCTCCTTACACGCGATCTTTTCCCTCGTTTCTACATACATTCTCCACCCGCTTCTCCGAATTAGTGTGTTCCTCCACGGTGCAACCGCTGATTTGCACGGCGCGGCGAGAAGCCACTTAGATTCCTTGTTTTTCCTGCGTTCCACTTGGAAACTTCCATACTCAAGAATTTCAGCTGTCGATAACGAGAGTTATAAAATCCTTGCGCAAAGGATTTATTTGTTGATTGAAACCTTTTAAAAAGAAGATTAAATTTATGTCTATTCTATGCCTATTGTATTTTCTAATGGCTCAATATTATACATATACATATTCAGTAGACTCTGTTCAAATTCTTCACCAGGACTCTGATAACAATGAAATTGTATTTGTTTTTTTGTTCAATGAAATTAATTACGTATTCAGGGTCATCAATTCAGGTCAGATATTCACATTCAGTTCAGGTCTTACAAAGTTTCACCAAAATCGAAGTCTAAAACTTTACAGTCTGTTCTTTCAGGTAGGAATTTCAAGGTATTCTGTGAGCTAAGGAGAATGTCTGATTGTGTGAAAATCGCGACTCTCCTCCACTTCTCGTTGGCTCAGTTATTGCAGGATCTGGCTGATGATATCTTTTAGGACTCCGTCAGTGCTCAGTTATCGAAAGTCAAGGCCTCGGCGAGCTCCCATTTTTCAGTGGTCCCTTTTTTCCGCACTGGTCTCGTAGGTCCCGAAATCTAGATTAACATTATCCAACTAGGGCTTTCAGGAGCACGCGTCACCTTGCACAGTGGTCGCAAACTTTAGGTAGATCAGTGAGCACAATTGGATGGTAGATTTGTGCGTGTCAGACTTGTGGAGGTATTATTTAAAGAGGTCTTATTATGAAGGGATCAATTGTTTGGTGTTGACATATTTTGCGATGCAAAACAACTAGTTTGAGTTAAAATTTCGATCATCATTCAGCGAATGTTTAAGTGGAAGTTAATATTTCCAGAGTGTTTTGATTGTCAAGAGTAATGGCAAGTTTCGCGCATCAGGCGGAGTGCATGGCTGGCAAACATCATAATACAGCCGCAATTTTCGGCTCGAGCAAGCCACGTAATAAACCGATTTATACGCGCATTAAAGCCGCGCTTTTTCCTCGGCAGACAGTCACGAATCCTAATTGGATAATTAACTAGAAAACGGATCTATTCTCGAATTTGAATTTACCCAAGTAGCCTACTTTCTATAGAATTGCATCGATCGCAATGTGCGTAGAGCTGCGCCGTAAAGTTTTATTGTTAGATCCACTCTGATTTCAAGGACAGGTCTCGCCTCTCGACAGTTCGCGAGAACGCGACAATTACGGAATTATTGCTCGAGGAAGATCAAACACACTTGTCTAAAAGCTGAGGGTCCGGAAACCTCAAGGGATGAGTTGAACGGTAAAAACATAGCAATCTCAAGATTGCTGCATGCTCAAAGACCGTGGGAGATTGAAGAACGATGACAGATTAAATGACCTTTTAGCAACAAAGGTGGAAAACACTTTTTCCGGGTAAACATGATTAGGTGGAAAACATTTTTCGGGTATACGTGATAAGAAGATTTGAAAATCGCTTGCACTTTTTTAAACGAACCATATAAAGTTAAACACTCACGACCATATAGCTCCTTTCGATCAGGTAAATTAAAATTCTTTATAAATAAAAATAATATATTTAATAATACCAATTCTTTTTTGTAAAATATGTCACAGATAGCATCCCCAAGAGAACTTTGGAAATTTTTCATTCGACAACTTTTCATATATATTTTTTCTAGTCTGGGGGTGCGTTTACATCTATACGCAGAGTGAAGATTATAAATATCTATACAAAGGTATAGAAAATGGAAATGAGTTGTGCTTCGTTTTGGTGGCTCATATGCTCCCATTGAGCGATAATTTCTGGAAATTTGCTGCGAATGGGGTCAACCAACACGGCCATCATCTATTTCGTAGTACTAGTTAACTTTACGATCGACAGTCGAACTCAGCAGAGAATTCTCCAAGATGGCTTGCCCTCGAACAGATCATTGTTACCTTCATCTCGTCTTCGCGAGTCTACGGTTGCGAAATTCACGCTCACAGTTTCGCACTTCACGGAACACGGAAGTAAAATTTTACGCGTCTAGCCACGAAGTCGTACTTTTATGACAACATTACTATTTTATCTTTTCTTTTTTCGCATCCACGGGCATGATCGTTCTCGCATTCACAACGTTACCGATTTCTCGGATAACTCGATTAATATAATCTGCTACCGGTCACGTATAATTTACTAGTCTTCTAAAGCGCGCAATCAGCACGTTTATGCCCCAGGAGGTTTATGCCCCTACTCATGTTTAATTAAATCCTATTGATTCAAGCGTTTAATGAATTCTACCTTATTAACTGTGGAAATATTTCCACGAACATTTAACAAGGATATTGAAACAGTAAAAAAGAGGAGTAAAAGAACCGTTTAAAAATTTGTTTTATTATAATATCTCTTCCGTAGAATGCAACAGATATTTTTTAATAGCTCACGATTCTAATGTAACTTCAATACGGGCACCTTAACGCATCGAGGTTTACGCGTGCTAGCGAGGGTCACCGAAGTGACGCGAGTAGTGACCGTGGCACCAATGTTATCAATAGATTTTATTGTTATTAGTTGCTTTTTAAGAGGTTCCTCTGCTATGATCGTTGCCACATTACTGTTACCATATGTTCCACTACTGACTTTGGAAAATGGACCAATAGTTAACGGGTAAACGCCAATTTACGATACTTCTGATGGAGTCGGAGAACTCCATTTAAGTGTTTAAGAATGAAACTTTTTTTGTACAATACACAGAATAGAGTTGGGCAAACTTTTATTCGGACGACGGATAAGAGATAAAGACTAACGAATAAAATTTAATTCGACACTATCCAATTTTTATCAGGATAAAAATTTATCGGAATAAGATTTTATCATAGTCGAAGAATTTTTGTATTCGTACAGGAATTAGTTGATATTCGAATAAAATATTCCAATAAATAATGATACTTTATTTTGTTTCTTACGATTCGATTAAATAAAGATAATAACTTGACTAAAAAGAATGACTAAAAAGAATTTATTCGTATAATTATTTTAGATAAATATTTATTCGGAACGATTGTGTTCTATAATATTGTCTCGTTGACTACCATGTCATCGGGTGACAGAATTGTTTGTCTATACAGGGTGTTTCTGAAGTTATCGTACAAGCGACCAAATGTTAAAGTTAGATACTGTCTAATCGAACTCTTAAATTATATTTACGAAATAAGAATGCTGCACTGTAAAGCAAACATTTTTACAAAACTCAATTCATTTTAGACTCAATTTAAACTTTCAAATTTTATCAATTGAACTTTCGACAGAGAAAGTGTTTCACTGTTCTCCATTTAAGACGTAGAATTTCATTTATCCATTCAAAAGATAATTCAGATCATTTTGTTTGCGATAAAGACTCAATCAATATATCCATTTTTAATAATCATTAAATTTAATATTAATACAAAGGCTTGGTTGATGTTAACAAAATTGTATAAACCTTATCATGTGATAAAATATCGTCGAAAAATAAACACGAAGTTTGATATAAACATGCCTCTATAAACAATTACAAAGATAAAAAAATCACATTTGTGATAATCATTTGACGAACTCCTTTTTCAATACAAAGTTTGTCCAATTTTGTTCCAGTAGTTCCTATAAAAATTAAAACGAGGGTTGGGTGGCTTTTATGTTGGGTGGCAAAAATGATTGTACAAAAAATAAAAAAAGGAAAACGACATCGATCAAATCCTCAAGTCCTTTTCTAGTGCTCCAATGTTTAAAAATCAATTTATACAGGGACTCGGTACGAGTGGCTCAGTGGTGATTGTATGTATGTACAGTGGGTGTACAAAGTATTCGTACACTTTTTAAAAACTAATAACATTTTTATAATTATACCAAACAACCTGATTTTTTATAATCAATTAGAAGCATTGGTTTACGAAATGATATACAAAAAAGATTTTCCAAAAATTATAATTCACAAGGTTAAATGCAAAAATAAAAAAGGCATTTTTTAAAACTTTTTTATTTGGGTCCGTAATAAAAATTTAAAATGTATGTTTTGTAGATCTATGTGAGTCATACACATGTTGAAAATTTCATTGATATCGATTAACATACACACGAGCTACAAGCGGTTAAAAATGATGAAAATCGTAGTTTTCCACGACATTTGATCAGTTTCTGCTTAAAATCCACAGAATCGTACATCTTTCGACGCTTGTTGTTTTTTCCTGCGTCAATCGATTTCGATGAAATTTCCAACATGTGTATAAAGAACATGGATCTAGAAAACATATGTTTTAAATTTTCATGAAGGGCCCAAATAAAAAAGTTTTAAAAAATGCCTTTTTTATTTTTGCCTGCAACCTTGTAAATTGTAATTTTTGGAAAATCTTTTTTGCATATCAGTTTGTAAACTAATGCTTCTAATTGATTATAAAAATCCGGTCAATTGGTACATTTATAAAAAAGTTATTAGTTTTTAAAAGGTGTACGAATACTTTGTACACCCACTGTATATGCAAAATAAAGTCGGAAAGACAGAAGAACATTTGTTTGTTTGACGTCTCGTTTCCGAGGCAAACAATCTCGAATATCTGCCGAGTACACAGTAGTCTTTGCAGACAGTAGAATCGGTAGGTCATGCACAGACGCACATCAGCTGAATCCTATCTAATAGCGCACGTATTTGCTAACTTTTCAAACTTGGTCAAATGAAAAAATATTATTCCGTATTTTCTACTTGTTTCTAAATGTAGAATCACCGTCTGGCCGCTTGTACCATAATATCGGAAACACCCTGAATGTAAATGTGAACTTTTGTAATTGATGTTCATTGTATCCCAGGTTAATTTAAATTATGTCTAATTCAACCCTATTTTTTCACGCTACTTCTCGCATTGAAGGAGTAAAATCAGCCCTTGAAAAAATTTCAATATTTTCTTTTTCGTGAAGTATCCCAATAAAAAAAAGTTGAAACGAAAGTTGCATGGTCTTATTGTGTCTGCTAAACTGTGTAAACAAATTTTTCAAAATGCATTTTAAAAGAGGGTCTGCTGTACATCAAAATCCTAAGGTAGCGGTAAATTATTTCAATTGTATTTGCAATTGATTCAATGAACGGCTACCAAATTAGTGACGGCTATAATTACAATGACAGTTAGCCAGAGAAGAGTGTTACTACGGGCCGAACAATAATGCCGTTGAATTCGCGGAAACATGACGGACCGTTTGCCTACCGGGCGTAATATTTACGTCGAAGAGGCCACGTGGCCCGTTAGAATCGCGTTGCAAACAGCGTGTCCGCCTCTCGGGCCGCTCGTATTTCAAGGCGATGCCGAAGAAGTTGCATAGAAGGGAGCGATGGTTGCGGACTGCCTCTTATTGCCAGGTTTTTACAGTCGCCGGATAGCCCGGGATCCTCGTTCGAGAACGTAATAATTTACACCGAAAAAGTACACGGCGTTTCACGGCGTGTGCGCGCGCGCGGGACCTAATACAAGCCATTCGGGGAAGCATTACTTGTTGGAAGACGGGCCCGGCGTAATTTATCGTCGCTCGACGCGGTTTCGCAACCCATCGTTAAATAAAAATCAAACGATCCCTGGACGGATGGTTTCTCCTTTGATCGGCGACGTTGATCGCACGCGATTCGAACAAATTCACGCAAGAAAAGCTTCAACGAAAGCCAACGGAACATCATCCGGGCTTGTCTTTGATAGATTCAAGGTTTATAATGAGTGGAAAAAGACGGTGATCAGCATTATATAACCGGATAGAATATCTAGATGCCCACCATTTCAGGGTGTTTCCTTTGAAATTATAACCGGACTGACAGACACGCACCCTGCAACTATTCTCCGACGATTATTTTTTTAAATTCCTGAAAGCACAACTTGTAGCTGTCCCGATGCGAGAGGCGATCTTTTATAGCTACTCCAATGCAGACACGTGGCGTGCGTAGAAATGTCCGTAGTAACAGTGACATCAGAATGGACCCAAAAGATCATTAATCACTGCACTGTAGGCGACAGACGACTTTTCAGTAGCAAGAAATCCTATTTGCCGATTGGAGGACTAGAAAGTTACGTTCCAGCAAGGTAGCAAACGGTGGTGCCATAAACGGAGGCTCCTGCGGGGCTGGCTTAAATAGGTTCGTTGAGCTCAAAATCGTCTTCGACACTGAAAGGTTTTCGAGACTGTCATAAAAGAGGAACTACAATAGGAAAGAATTTGTGCAGCACTTCGAAAGGTATCAGGTTTCTACTGCTATGCCATTTGTTAGCAAGTTCGAAGCTCGAACAAATCTTAGTTTATCACTCTGTTGGGTTTACTATTTTATGTTATGTCTGCACAATTTGCGGAGTCGCCAGATCAGGGGAATTGACACGAATCAAGGGGAAAAACTTAACTTCGTTAAAATTTGTACTGCTTTGTGTTTCGCGTGACTATAATACATTTGTTACAAACGCGTAAGTAAAAATTCATTGCTAAAAACGTCGAACAATCCAGCGACAAACACCAGTCATTCTAATGTGGTCAAACTGGACACGTTTTATGAAGAAAAACCTTGATAAAACTGAAAAAAGCAGCTCGAATGAAAGGATGAAATACAAGCAGCGACAGGAGATTTCGTTCCGGGATTCCAAAAAAATCTCGTCACTGTAGCAGCAGGATAGATGCGTTGGTATACATATACGTTGGAAAAAATTTTTTAAAATTCCGCTGGAGGATCAACCCTCTATCCCTCCCTCGGTGCGTCGCGTCGCGTCAGCTATCGCGCTCGGTAGCCATTCCGGCGCGATACAATTTCATCTGGAACAGAAATTCCGGGGCTGGGAGCGCATGAACGCGAGTCGGGCCGAACCGTGCCATGCAATCGACATAGTCGCATCATTTCACCCCTTGGGCAGTCGATGGGTCCGGTCCGATTGCTGGCGCGGCGCTGGAAATTCGACAAACATGAGTGCGGTAATCGCAGCCGAAACGACTTCCGAGGAACGGGAACAGTACAGGTCTGCATCCGGATACGGATAGGCTGCGCGCCGAATTTCAGAGTGAATAAAGAGCGATTACCCTCGACAATCTCGGCAGCCTTCCCTAGCTTCGAGGCATCGAGCAGAAACGGTTGAGGCTCGGGCTTGGGCGCCAGCTCGCTGACGGTTCGCGGTTGTTTGTTCGCCGCTCCGCGCCGATGCGATAGTCTGTTCGGCCACGGTGGGTTGGCTGTATCTGCGTCGTCTGGTCATTTCATCAGCGTCGGGCCACGATGACGGCCGATGATGACTTTGATTCGCAAACACGGCCCCCAATTACACAGGGATACTCTCCGTGCCGGTAGCTGACCGTGCATTAGCTGCACCAACAATGCATTATTCAGTGCATACACGTTCTGTTGACGTATTTGCCTGTTTCGTAATATGATTGCCGCGATATTATTCCGTGTGTGCGCAGCTCACGAGCGCGGTCAGGTCCAAAGCGTCGGCCATAGTTCGAATTTTACAGCTATTGTCCGACAAATATTAATTCGACGTCCCGATTGGTTCTCGGTCCATTCCAGTTCGCGAGATCGCCAGCCTAAACATCTCTGGTTTTCGGCGTTAGATGTTCAACGGTTCGCGAGGCCGATCAAAATTCAATTAAACGCGTGCAACCCGCGCCGCCGCGCTGCGCCACATGCTCGCGCGCGCATGTTCATATTACATATGTGGTGTGCAGTGTCAACGCTCCTTTTTTTCCAAGAGGATGCTTCGTACGCGCCGCTCGGACTAACACCGTGAGAAACGCTCGACGAAAACGACCGGACAATCATCCGTACCGGTTGAAAACAACGGCTGACAGAATTTATATAACGCGCGTACGTATATCGGCGACCGGAGCTGATTACCGTTTCGCACGTATTTGATTCGTGACTGTCCTACAGATGCGCCTGCCTTTATTGTATTTTTGCTGCATGTGCCATTTAGCTTACTATTCTTGGGTGAACTTCCGCGTACCTGTCTTGATTGACGGCGGAGGCGAGCGTGTCTGCCGCCGCAGCCACGCGCGACTCGGCGACTCAATGATTATACACGTCGACGATCAATCGACTCGACACGACGCTCGATCGACTCTTGTTCCTCGTAATACCAACGGAACCATGTCAATATTAATCGAGTCTGATCCTTCCCGCACCATATTTAGCACTCGCCGCCGTCAGCTGCGTGATGTGACTCTGATACCTTTGTTATTTTGTATCTGCATTAAACTTCTTAACAACGGGCTAACGTCAAATTCGATCGGAAAAGTGTTCGAATTTCAATTTTCTGGATCTCGAGAAATCTTTGATATTTAAAGCACTAGCCCCGTCCCGCGCGTGAATGTGGTTGCACACTCACACCGCTAGATACATATACGTACACGAAGATTCCAGGGGTTCGGGCGGCCTCAAACCCATTTCTTCCTCCTTTACAACGGCTCCTCAGAACTTAAATTATGATAATTTTGGCTGTTTTATACAACAATAATGGGGAACAAATTTGCAAGGTTCTCACAGCTGGATTAATCCATGTCAATAGATTTTTTAAAACTGTACATAAATTCATTCATAATTATTCTTCACATAAATAATGGCTGCTACACAAAAATCGATACAGCACTGTGATCTCGAAATACGCCAAATCGCAATAGATGTCCACCCGCCTCCCAACTCGCAGCATCCAAATGTTATCATTCTGGAATGATTGTGGCGGAGTAGACAGCTATTATGACCAACGGTGTACATCATATTTGATTTATTGCTGTCAGTCTTGCGACATGGGACACCTGAACTGTTGCACACGATAGTCATACGTTTATCAATTCACACGGTATTGTATTATTCACCTTCCAATATTATGTTTTTAAATCTATCTATCTATCTTCTATATAAATAAAAATGTAAACTTTGTTTGTTCATAATCTAAGATCTTCGAAACGGCTGAACGTAGAAAGCTGCGGTTTGAGCCATTAAACGCAGCGTTTCTTCGGGAAGGTTTTAGGACAACCCGCATTCGAAAAAGTCCATTCGTTCAAAAGTTGTAATGACATTAGTGACCAGAGACGACGTTTCTGCTTATAACTTTTGACTGGTAGCACCAATATTCAATTTGAAGTACTCATTGGATTCAGCTCGGCGAGTTCTTTCAAATGGCCACTGACGCGATCTAAGGGGTCATGCAAAAAACGATGTAAACTGGAAAATGTTGATAGTTTTGCTTTAAGGTATTTTCGGCCGTAACTTTTGAAACATTTGTCGGAAATAAATTTTGGGCAAACAGGCTTACTTAGCGTGCGAAAGTCTACAACATGAGTCCAACAGTTTCAAAGATGTTAGAAGCAGAAATATGGTCAGAACGGTAAAATATCAACGAAGGCCCAACAAAATGCTGACCATAAATGCTATTAGGATGTTAATATCAGTTTATCTCCGTGTGATAGTTGTCTCGAAGTGTGTCGGGATAACATACATAAATACGCACATGCACTGTACATATCATAGTTCTACGACTCATGTGCCATTCCGTGACCTTCTATCAGCGAGAACTTGAAATGATTGAGGTACGGTCAAACGTAACGGGTCGCCGAGCCGGGGGGCCGTTCCGGTCAAAGGCGGAACGAGCGCCGGCGAATCCCCCACGGAAATCGAAAAGAAATTGAAAAGTGAATATTGCAAATTAGCCGACAATGCCCGGTACGCGAACGCTTTTACCGTATAAAGCGGCGGCGGCGCAGTGAACGCGGTTTAGAATCGAATTCCCGCGACGAACGGAAATCCGCGATCAGGGACCGGGAATAGTTTGCTCGAGTTTTCATTTTCACGGTAATTACTTTAGAGCCTTCATATGTGGAGAGCGTGGAACAGAACGAAAGCCCACGAGACCCGAAATATCGGAGAATTTCCATTGGATACTAGAGAGAGAGAGAGAGAGAGACAGAGAGAGGGGGGAGAGAGAGAGGGAGAGAGAGAGGGGGGAGAAAGAGAGAGCAGATATCCCAGCGAGCGTATAAAATTTCGCGGGCGTGCAACCTCGGGAATCTGTTGCTCTCGTCCACGATACACGTAAATAAACGCGAGAAACGTTAAACAAAAACATCCGACACCATAACCCCGCGGCAAAGGGGTCTGCCCAGGCGCAAATATTTGCATTGCGGAGTGCTGTCCATGGTAATAACAAAGGAAAATAAAGGACGCCTACGGACTTCGATTTGGTTATGCATTCGCGTGACACGTCGGGAATACGCCCTTCCTATTATGGCGTGGCGCCCGCGACACTTTCCGCTCGAGTTTTTAGCGTTGTCGAGCGTGTCACGCGACTTAACAGGTGTAGTGCTGTAGTTCACCGTCGAAGAAGACGCAAGGTTTTCCGCCTGTGCTTCTGAACCTTCGGCAACATTGCCTCTCCTCTTTCCAGTCCATCCTTCTACAAGCTCGCATTTCGTCGAGCTTTATTGTGTAGACCTCGAGCAGGCTTTCAGAAAAATGGAACTGCATCGAATCAGTTATTGACAGCTATAGTGCTAGAGGTTGTAGACCTTTTGTATATTTTCATTATTTCAAGAAGTTTTAGTCGAAAGGACTTGTTTATACAGTAGTACCTCGTTAGTTGCATGGTTCAGGGCCGAAATTACGTGCAAATATCGAGGTTGTGCAATGAAAGAGGTAACCAATTAACGATAGGTTTGAAGATTGAAGCTTCCCCCTTGAAACAATATAAAAATGTTTTAGCTTCGAATCAAAACTGTTCTGCCTTACGGTAATACAAGGTACATCGTAAGAGCTTTACAAGACCGAACCTCATTTTTATTCTATAAAACAGTGAAACAAAATCTTACAACAATGTTTAAGAGATCGTTGCAGAGGGGAGGCTTTGAAGAAGGGTCCAATATTTTAGCAGAGGTTTTTTAATGCGTCGCAGTTTTTAAATAACATAAGTCTTTAGTTTCTAGCCGCTACGTTACATGAAAATATCGTTAAAGAACTTTCAAATGGATCTAAATTTATTTCTACATGTACTGTTGTTTTCTATGAAATTATAACTAGTTAAATATCGATAATTTTTCGGGAATCGGAAATTTAGCGTTGATTATGTAGAAAATGTTCGAATACTGCTTGGATCTGCTGTACATACTTCATTCTTTAAACAAAGAGTCGTTGATTCAAAACACAGATCAAAAACCTGTTTGTCCACGCCCGGTAATCGCCAAACGTGACCAACGAGCGCGAGCCGGTCGTCCGCGTCTCCATTCTGAATACTCGTCGTGGTGGCTGCGCGGTCGATTTAAATTAATAAAGCTAATCGAGCCATAATCTATCGGGCGGGGAGCGCCTAAAGCCGCGCACCGGTCCATTGTTCACGGCGCGTTTCGAAATATGCAAATGAACGGGGGATGAAAGCGCCCCGACACTGTCGGCCCGTCATCACTCAGGTGGCCGCGCGCGACGCCATCGTGGTTCCCTGTGTGGACCCGCCGGTGATAATGAAAATGCCGTCATGCCAACGGGCTCACCGATCATTATGGTCATCAGCTAGATGACCGGCTCGATAGTCGATCAATTAAACGTACGCTGCCGGACTGCGGGCGAAATCGATGACCGTGACTGAGAGACACGGATCAGCCTGAACCTTTCCCGCTTGTTCAAAAGCTGGCTTCCCTCGATCTGGATCTCTCGATCGCCGCGCTTTCCGTTGTAATAATCATGACGATCGAGAACGTCGATAATCATTTACTGCTCTGTACATCTTCTGCATATAGTGCGAAATGACGCACACAAAACTATGAGCTGAGAACTTAAGGAGTGGAAAGGTGAGAGGAGATAATCCCTGAATATAAAATTTCAGTGGTGGGTCTTTGTTAGTTTTTGAGATATATTTTTTAAAACAACCCCTGCAGGATACGGACCATTTGATTCAAAGGACATATCAAACATTTTTTGCTTTGTCAAAATTGAAGATGATGTTGTGGGAGTCACACTTAAGTGATACATCCTGTATGTCCAAACATTATCGTAAGACTTTCCTTTTGCTACAGAGAGAGACACGATGAGTAAGCATTCGAATACTCTCAGTAGCCTCTGGATTTCGAATCCCGAGAATATATTCGAGGCAGGGATGCAAGATCGATTAGGGGAGAACAAAATTCCAGCGTTCGAGGAACACGATTAAGCACCTAATGAGCAGAGCCATCGAATTCCTTATCGGGCAACAAAATTCGCCATCGAGGGAAGATTCACTCGGGTCTTTGGATTACAATTTACAAGCGGAACGGTACTCGAATATATTTCCCAAAGCCATCGCGTTTCCGGCAGGCCGAGGGTGGGGAGAGAGAAATAAATTTCCGGGATCGACGACGTTTGCCGCGACGCCGAGGAAAATCGAGTCGGCTAATTGCAGCTGGGAGGATCCCCTGGTTGGAAAATCCTCGACCACATTCCACCGGCGACCTTCCCGACGACGGTCCACGACAGAACGCCCGGAAGACCATCGACGGATGGCGGAATGTAATTTCGTCTTGGCTGAAATTCTGCCGCGAGACGGTTGCCCGCCTTATTGGCCCTTATGTGGCTTGGCTGCCGACTGGCGTACCTATAAAACTCGCTGGCCCATTATTGTGAGCCCTGCCACCTATCCACGTCGAAATGCGCCACGGCTAGCCGGGGACGAGATTCTGTTTCCTTTATGTTGTGCAGCGAAAGAGGAAGAACGGGACGAAAAAATGAGGAAGACGAACCCGACGCCATCGGGGGTGAGGGCGCCGTGCGCGCAGTAGTTTATGAGACGTCGTGACGCGTTTCGTCGCTTTCATTCCGATATTGAAAATTTATCGCGACGGTTGTCGGTGTAGTATCCCGTGGGGGAACTCCGAGAATCTTTTCCGAGATGAACGCCTCGCAAATATATACTTTTTTATTATCACCGTCCACCGGACCTTGAAAATGGAATTAACACGCTGCCAAATTCGTAAAATTTCTTATTTTATGAAAATCAAACGACATCGCAAAAATAGCGAATAATGATAGGAGTTAATTTAAACTTAGACATCTTTAATAAACAACACTCATCAAATAGAATTTAAAATAGAATTTAAATATTTGTTTAGGTTCAGATAAAATATTATTTTCGGAGGGAAATAAAGCTAGAAGGAACGTAGGATTACAGTAGAGCCTCGCTTGTTGCACGAAACGTATCTAAAATGCCTGCAAAATGAGAGGTTGTGTTCTGAGTCGCCAAATGAGGGGAGGAAACACGAATTGGGGGGAATACAGTTACCCTCTCTTTGCAAGTACTAGATTAGTCACATGACATTATGACTCATGCGCGACAGAGACGTAACGCGTCAAGCGTGGGGGAATAGCCTAGTAGAAGGGGAAGGGTAGGAGTGGAAGACAAGTCTTAATGTGGTGACACTGTGACCAATATTCGTAACAATATTTAAGTTTTTCCAAAATAATACTTTCTTTATTTACGGGCACTTAAAGGAATATGCTGATCTAAAATTATCCAGATATTTTCAATGGGATTAAAATCTCGAGATTATGGTGGGTACTCAAGTTTTTAAATTCTTTCTTCCTCACATAAAATTGAAGTGTGCCTGGGATCGATATTTGGCTAAAAGACAAACGATCTTCATCAATTCTATTGTTTTTATTCATCTGTGTAATTATGTAACTATGTACTAGTTAATATTCTTACAATGCAAAATATTTTAAACTTTCATTCTAAAAATGGATTATTAATGCATTGTAATGAATAGACCGCGGATCTTTATGCAATTATGGCTTTTGAAAATTTTCAGAAAATGCTAGGATATAAAATATGACAGAGTTCAGTACGATTTTAATTTATTTCAGATCTAAAAAGGATACTACCACGGAAAATAAGATTCTATTTTATTCCACTTTCTTAAAATTCGTCTACAAAAATTGAAAATTGCAAAAACATCCGCAGTCTAATAATGAATGTTATCAACATTTGCAAAACCATCTAGTGTTAAAGTTAGTATTACTCGTATACAAGAATTCCAATTTAAAAATTTCTTTTGTCCGCCACTGCACGTTTGGAATACCGTGTACACTGCGGAACAAGAACGAGAGAATTTCTGACAAGTATAAACTACGTTGCCTCGGTCGATGCGGTGGTTTAAAAAATGTTCGCGAGATGTTTTGCTCCGGCTGGTTTTCATGATCGTTTTGCGCTTTTTCTGGGCCCGACAGATAGTCGCCACACTCTCTGGGCCGCTCCTTCAATGATATAATGGAAGATCGAATATTGAGGAACCACGTTTTTGCTGGGGTAGCAGCGAATCAAAATTTTTGGTAAAAAAAGGTAATGGTCCCGGGACCGGTCAGCGAGAGAGGCCTTCGTGACGGCTGGAAATTCGTTCGGTGGCTACGCCAATGACGCGTAGCCCAGTAGCAGGTCCCCATCCCACACCTGCAGGTCAGCCCTTGCCTCTCATTATCCCAACCTGATCTTTCGAAAGATATACTCGGACTTTCGTTATTTATCGTGCGGGCAACGATCAGAATTTCTAAGGACTTATTTTTGAAGCGCTTCCCTCTCCTTCTTTACCTTCTACTCTTTCTATCTCGATCTCACGCACGTTAATACACACACGAAATCTTTTCTAATGTAAATTTCCGTCCCGGGATATCCTCTTTTTTTTCTTGTTCCTCCGCTTCAAGTTCACACTGATCTCGATCTGCGTCCTATTATTGAAAAACCAGAACGCTAACGCGTTTCTAATCGCTGTAATATTCAATTTCTTGGTACATTAAATTTCACTACTTTCAATTTAACACGCAGTGAATATTACAAATTGCCGTACATTTTATTCACCATTGAAAAGTGATCGAACTATTTACGACTAATTTTATGTTTTTAATCCTATCATTTGTTACATACTGTGTATATTATTTTACAATTCGGACTCTCTTAATATCTACAGTGTTTCATCACTACACGGTGGATTTTATGCATTTATGATAAATTACCTACCGAACATATCAAGAAAGAAAATAAATTTCTATTTTCCTGCAGTTTGTTGCAATTCAGGTAGAAAATGTTTATTTTACATAAATATCCGCTGTCTATTCGTCGCAATTCATCGGTAACATAAGTTATACTTTCTTTACTTTCTATAAAATTCTGAACGATGAAGCATTTCTAATCACTATAACCACAAAATACATAGTAGTGCAAGGGGTTAGTATACTGTTTCCTAAATTTTTGTGTGTGAGGACATTATTGGAAATGTATAGGAGTTTGTTAGTAGATATCTCTTATTTTTTAATAATTTATTTTCAGAAAGACTTGGTGGGGGCGGAAATGAGGCCCCTTTTCCTGTAGCAGTTGCTTGATCCAGACTTCATTGAGATTTATACAATCTAAAAGTGTTTAACAAGTAATGTCTGTGATGAGTTTCAACTCTGCAGTTTTTATTACAATGGTTAAATTATTTTGATTTTGCGAAATTTTTTAGGGTGGTTGTCAGTGTTTTTAAAAATTGAGACAAAATTGCTTTTATTAATTATAAGACTTCTAGTGGTAGAAATAAAATAAAAAACTTTGCAATTTCTGTCAGTTTAGACGTCTCTTTGTAGTAGGTAAATGTGCACACGCTATGAAATAATATCGGTCCTCACTATTTTATTCAATTTTTGCGACGCTAAACGATCATTTGGATATCTCGGAAACAGCTTTCGAATCCATGGGGTTGCACAACACAATTGGTTCAATTTTCACGACTGGCTAATCTGTGTCCGATGATCTATACGGTCCCGGTCCTTTTTTTCTTTTTTTTTTTGGTCTGCGGCTGGAGAAACCTTTTCGTCGAGGTTTAAAGGAATTTCTATTTTGGTCAGAGCCTCGGGTATCTTTCTCTAGAAGAAGATAGAAGCAGGAGAAACGGCTCGGAGCTTGCGTCAAGACTGTAGAATGCATTACAGAGCGCGACAGTTTATTATCGCACATGTGGGTTTAGTCTGAGAGTTGTCTCCGACTCGGAAAGTAAGTCGGCAAAGAAGCTTTCTCAGTTTCACGTTCAACCGATTTTCTACGCGGGGTCGCCACGTAAAATGAGTTCCTTCTGACCACACTGAGAGACGAGGACAGAATGAAGATGAAGACGAGTCCGGATTTGATCCGCCATGGTAGAATCCACGCTCTTGTTTACTTCGTATTTTCGCGCGAATTCTTTGTTCTAGTAGAGACCGAGGCTAAAAGTTCCAATTTTGGAAAAACATAAAATGACGCAGAACGAGTAATTTAATTTAATTTGACGACTAATTTATTGTTAAATTTATTATATTTTAAAATCCTAACCTTAAAATTAAAACAGGTTTTTTATATTTTCTCATTTATTTGTCGTTGAGTGTAGCGAAACTTTTTTCGCCATTGTGGGACAAGTTATTCTTCCATTGGGACAAGTTGTTTCTAAAGAATATAATTTGCTAACAAGTGGAATAATGAAAATTTGAAATATAGATTTTGTAGAATTAATAATGAGACAAGCAAATTTTTCGATACCAGAATCTTTTTTACTACTTTGTGCTTATTTTGCATTATTTTGCATTATGTAGATAATCGGGCACCTATTTTCAATTTCTTTTTAACATTTTTGTAATATTTTATTGACAAATAACAATTGTTATGTTTTTGGATGGTCACTAGACAGCGTATTTTTATGCAAATTAAACATTGACTGTATTAATTGCAAGATACAGAAGCTACATATGTATATAGACATTTATTTCTTTGCTGAGCAGCTATAACCACATGAAAGTGATACAGCCTGCATTTTTAAATTCCTTAAAATTAGAATGTGATAAATTTTTTACTGTCACTCTTGTCGTTCTTAGAATAAAAATAAATATTTATTCAAATTTGTTTTATTAGTAACTAAGTAACTAATATAACTAATATAACTACTTAATAAGTAACTAATATGACTGAAATAGGAGAAATAAAAATAGTTTTAGCGTTTTTAAGTGCCCCGCGGTGGAATAAGTTGATACACTTTTTAAATATACTGTAGCTATTTTTACTTATTTTTCTAGAAGCTTCACATACAACATCCAAAGTATATTTCCATATATTTTTGTTAAGAACATATATTCGTTACTGATGATGATCATCAATGATCATCAATGAAAATGATGAAAAATTAAAAAATATATGAACTTGTCGGTCTCCCTTCCTGAATAGAAATCCCAATTGAATTCGCTTTTACATTAATAGGCTTGAAACAAATAAAAATGAGTGCTATAACTGAATAAAAAAGTAAAGTATGATATAGTGTTTTTGGTCGATAAGGTCGTAGTGAAACACCCCTCTATTTTGGAATGATAATAGCTCGTAATCCGTAACGCCACGGCATATAATAATCGGGGTCGAGGGTTCGAAGCTTCGTGAGCTTCCTCGCTCACCTACGATGGGGTCGTAGCCCCGCCACCCCGTTCGGAGCGCACTATTCTTACAATAACACCTCACTCCTGGAATAGAAAACGCCATATGGCGCATGCAGGTGTACTCGTAGCCGATTAGAAGCGGCTCGGAATGAATTTACATTAATGCGCTGCAGGATTTACGTCGTTTACCAGATTTACTATTTCGAGCATGATTCGACGGTTTCGGGAACAGGTTGTCACCCCTGCCTGCGATTGCCTACCTGACGGCGATCGATGCTCGATAAGGGGCCGGTGATCGATGCTAGTGGATTTGACAGGTTACATGAATTGAATTATTATAGCAATATGCAGATACAACACATTCGTAATATTGTATTCTGATATTATATTATAGATACTATCACTCTCTAAACGTACCGTAAAAATGACGAGATTTAATTTATTTAGATCTTGCGCGGTTTTTATCGTAATATCGGCCATTCATAAGAAAAGTGACATTAGTCAAAAAAAGAAAATTTTATAAGAGAGCCATTCGAGAATTACCTAAAATTGACAATTTTTTTATTGTATATCATCAAATTAGAAATGTAAGATAATTTGTTGTTATTTAGATACTGGATTAATTGTCGCGAACATTAGTTACAATAAGTACACCACCATATTTATTATTATACTTTTTTTAGAAATATATTTTTAGTTGTGTCACTGTTCTTATGAATGAATGATATGTGCTCTATAATACAGACATTTATTAAATCATTTCTTATGGTAGAATCTTTATAATTTCAATAATTGTAAAATAAAACATCTGGAACCAGTCATTTGATCAGTCGAGGTACGTTTAGTGTTATCGATATTGTAAAATTTAGAACATCGTTTGAAACACTTTAATAGCTTCAGGGGAAAATCAATTGGGAGATGCAATCGAGAGCAGAATTGTTGAAAATTATTGCACAGATTATTGCATGTAGCCCCGTCCCTAATTGTAACACACAGTTACAGTCCATTTCACGTTAATCCTTATCAACTGCCCCATCTAATTCAGTCTATTTGCACCACACGATGATTGAATGTTTGAATATAACAACCCACCAATTTTATAGAATCAACAATTTAATGTACGAGTTATTTCTAAATCTTTAATCTTTCAAAATTTGAACTCTCAATTTCTTTATTTTCTAAATGTTCTATTTTCTTCTTATATTTAAACATTTTCGAACGTTTAAATGATTTTCCTAGTGCATCAAGCCACAAGTCATTGTACCCTCGAAATTTAGAGATTGAATGTTAATTTTTAAACTCGTTTACACTTGCATTATTCAATATCTCTATATTCTACTCTCGCAATCGGATCGAATTCCCTCTCTACCTAGGTAGACAAACATTCTGTCAGGCGTTCGATCAAATTTCCGTAACCCATGCGCAAATAAATATCCGGTTCGCTCGATTTTAGGCGAATTTCACCGAACGACATTTCCATTTTCCGTTTATGCTTGGTCCGACACAGATTAAGTTTCAATTTTCCAGAACATATTTTTTCTTTCGGCATCAGCTCGATACGCGATACATTCAATTCAGCACAAGTAGCTTCGGTCTGAACTGGACGTTTTATCAACCTGACTTTCATTTTTATATACGTGAATGCTATGTGGAATATCGAAATATGCAGGGTGTCTCAAAAATATGGTACTTCCTTGATCACCCCTTTCAAATCACAGATTTCAAATGTAATGTAAATTTGAACAAGTCTAGAATAAAAATTACATGTAATCCAATATTTCTAGATTCGAAATTTTTAAACGATGGAGAAGATAATTTCTTCCATTCGATTTACACATGTACCAACAACTTTTACAAAAATATGTAAAATGTCTATATAAAATCTTTCGAAAGATAATAAACTTTTATTTAATTCACTACTATAAATTTATTGTTAGACTATGAAAGTGCAATATTTTATTCATAGACCAACAGAAAGTAACAACTTGTGTTTATAAGTATTTGACACAAATTTCGGCGTTTTTCAAATCGTATCCCAAAAATGTGTTACTTCTTTGATCATCCCTTTCATGAAGTACAACATTTTTGGGACACCCTGTAGAGATAGAGAAAAGGATGGCTTCGTTATCATTTTGTCCGTAGTAGAGACTTGTGCATTTACAATTACAAACTGCAACGGTTGTGAATAAATTGAAAAAAGGATGTACGTGTATTACATTAATGCATATCCATTGCCTGAATCCACCCTTTTTTCATTTTCTCTCCCCCGTCGATGAATATTTGCTCTCCACAGAGAAACAGGAGCATGTCACGGAAAAGGACAAACCGGAAACACCGTGTGGTCCTGTGCCGATGACGTAACAAGTATTTTGGTCCTGTGAATCGTCGATACAACACGCGATGCCCACCTGTGTCCCCGTGCATTTTAATTTCGCGATCCCGTTGCGAGATTATCGTCGTCGATTAGGATCCTTGTGGACGCATTAATGATTTCCATTTGCATAGATCCATCGTAGCCGTCGCTACGATCGGAAAGGGGGCCACACATAAATTCGTATATTATGAGTAACCGAGCATGCACGTGGTCCGATTCGCACCGATGCGACCATAGTTTCCTTTCCGGATTTCCGAAATTTTTTACACGTGTTTCAAGATAAATACAGACTAGAACAAAAGTTACTACATGATTTAAAATAATAACTTTTAAACATATTAAATTTCCGAAATTTTTGACACGTGTTTCAAGATAAATACAGACTAGACAAAAAGTTACTACACGATTTAAAACAAAAACCTTCTAGAATTATTATTTTTTGAAATTTTCTCTATACAGAGAAATAACAAAACATGGGGTTCTTTCTCATATAATGTTTGAAAAATAGCATTGCGTAAATGCTCCCCTACTAACGTTCTTTGAATTGCAATTATTGCATGATTGTTTTCACAATAAAATTGTACAATTTTTCTCGCACCCTCAAACTAAGCCTTTGCATTATAAATTTCTAAAATTAAAAATTTTACAATATAGACAAATTTAAGCAACATATCTAAAAAAAGATATAAATACTGTTTTAATAATACAACTTTTGGCCCCCTGTATTAGATTATTAGTACCATTCGTAAATAGATTACAATAACTAAAAAGAACTATATAAGAATAGATTAAAATAACATAAAAGAAGGTGAAAGTTTATACATACCACGCATTGTACCTATTCCAAAATATACGAGCACCTTCAGTTAGATTTCAAATGTAGTGTAAATTTTTATAACAAGTCTAGAATAAAAATTACATTTAATCCAATATTTCTAAATTCTATGATTCTAAGATGTTTTCCATTCGATTTACAAATGTACCAAAAACTTTAATAAAAACACGTTAAGTGCCTATACCAAATCTTTCGAAAGATATAAAGTATATTTAATTTATTTCTAAATTTATTGTTAGACTATGAAAGTATAATTTTATTCACAGCCAACAGAAAGTAACAACCTGTGTTTATAAGAATTTGACACAAATCTCGGCGTTTTTCAGATCGTTTCAGTTCACCGGATGCACCGTGTAGGGTCGTTAACTGTATCCGTCACTGAATTTTTCTTCCAGCCAGTCGTAAGACCAGAACACCGCTTCGAATACATTATCGATGATTTCACTATTGCCTCGCCGCAATTAACATAACCGAGCTAACTATAAAACCGGTAGAGAGCCGTTTCAATTTCCATAATCCAATGAATTCGAAACCGAAGTATCTTACATTCGGTTTATCATCGTTGCACTCATTATTCTACTTTCCTTCCGAAACACCTTGATTTTGCCATTGTTCTTCAGACAATATAGTCGACCCATTGATCTAGATTCGAAAATTAGGTGATTCAGAAACTTGCCAATCTTTCACAATCTTGACGTCATCCCGCAAATATACAATTTAGGTGAAGGATCATTAGTACTGCGGTTTTTATACACGTTTATGACGAAAAGGGGTAGATGAGAATTGGAACATATTATTCGGAATTCAAATATATATATACTTCTCGTAAACTATAATATTCTATAGGTATAAAGATCGTGCAGACTACATAGTAAGATTAGCTGGAGCTCTCCAGAGTTTGCATTTCCTAAGTCTTATTTCGGCTGAACTTACACTCGGAGAACCAAAAATTTTCAACTTTTCTAAATGTAATATTATATTATACAATTTGACGAAAAAATGATGAATCTTTAAATTCCGGTGCGCGGAATCCAAGTTCGAGCGTACGGAGTCCACTCGTTTAAAAGTGAAGTTACACTTTTCCTTGCATAAACAAAAATTTTGGCCTTTCTCCTATGCGATTGTTATCTGCCGTATACCTGACGTCATTTCGAAGCAGCCACTGCATTCACAGCTGAATAAGTGAGTTCTAATTAAATAATAATAAAATAATAAATTTCACTGCTTCACCGCGGTTCAACACCAACGCTACGCTCAGTACACATTTTTGCGTCTAAAAAATCATGTTCTACGAATTAGATAAACTAACTAGGAGTTAGGGGTTGATGAATAAGGGTGCAGTGATCGGACTCGAATTGACTCGACGCGACGTGCCGCAACGATGCGGATAAATAATATCGTGAAAGTCGTTTAGAACATAATCTTCCAAAGATAAATTTCGGAGCCAGTCGACTGTTGCACTATGCCTGGTCTCGAGAAAAACATAAAAGCGAGCATGCGCTCGAGTCGAATCCACTAAACCCCGATAAAAGAATTACCCCTATGTCAAGCGCGCTTTTATTATGAACATTGTTCCACTTTTTCACCGGTAATGCCGTAATTTCCATTTGGTCGAAGTGGACGTTCTAGTTTGAGCAAAAAGGCGTTCCTGAGACTCGAGGGAGCGGGTAGGGGGAGAGGAGGAGGTGGAAAAGAACATCAACATCGAAACGACGGTGTATAGAAGTCGTTTATCAGGCCGGAACGAAGCCGCAATAATTTCTTTGGTGATCGTTCTGACCGATCGATCCGATCCCTCCGACGCGACGCGACGTTGCCACCGTCTCTCCGCGATCTCTCGTTGCTCCCTTCGCGTTCTCCAGTGCGGTGGTCTCTCCGCGGGTCTGTCTCTCTTTCTCCCCGGTTCGGCCGGCGAAGCATGGAGAAGCCGCGAATCTGCTCGGTCCCTTCCGCGAACGCAGTCAGGCTGACTCATAAAACGGATCGTTGAACAGAAATCCAGCCAGTAAAGGGTCCACCGATCGGTCTGTCCGGGGCTACCGTGTAATCGAGCGAGCCTCTTCGATCCTAGATCCTTTCACGGCCGCTCGATCGACGAATACGATTTCGCGTGCAGAAGAGAGCAGGAGGAAGTCGTACGCGATGTCCACTGTCAAGGGTACTCACGGCTCGTTGCTTCGTCGATCCGAGAGCCGATCGACTCTCTCTCTCTCCTTCCCTCCCCCGTTTTCTTTCTACCCTGCACTTTTTAACTCAACCAGCCCGTGTTTAATTCGTTACGATCGATTCTCCAGGGTAGAAATTGTTTTCGCCGGCCCAATCGAAGCGGCGGCACCGAGATGATACATAATACGAGAGCATAAATTTCCAAGCACTTATTCTCGATGACCGGCAAAGATGCCGGCGCTTAATAGGCTAACGGTATTTAAAATGAATCACTGCGGAGCAATGGTTACAGGGAAGATAAGGGACAGTTCTGCCGGATCAGAGACAATCGGTTATGCGGCGTAACGAACTAAAATAGGTCTGTAAAGTATAGTGATTTCTGAGAGCCGAGTGAATTATATCTTAAAGTCTCGAATAGTCGATTTTTGTTAGACGATTATATAGATTGTGATTACTGTGGATGTTTATGCAAAATAAAAATTGCTACCCATTTTTGTCACAAATGAGTAAAACCCGCAGTCTAGCGATTACGCAATAAAGTATTGACTTGTTTTATATAAATTGACAAGTATCGGTATTGTTTGAAACTTTAGATCATATTTTTTTACGTATGCGGATTTATGATAAAAATGGGCGCATGCAATTTAAAGCAGTGGCCATATCAAAGGGATTCGAGGACATTAATGTATTAGCTTCAGCTTAATATATTTTTTGGAATTTGGATGGTAACATCAGGTGCATTATCTCTCTAAAAACCGTCCACGTGACACAAATGAGTCACAGCGAAGGTACAATTGAATACAGTCATTTCCTCCAATGGAGGGATCAAGTATCGTCACGTGTCACCGCGCTTTTCAAACAGCCGTCTATTAACTCTCGAAAATGTCGTACAATTTACTCTCGTAAATGCCCGTCCGATTGTTTTGGTATTCCGTGACGAGTTACGTGCCACGAGTATGGATCACTGTTTTTATATTTGGACAAGAGTTACACGCCACGAGCTTGACACGTTACACGGTCTCTCCGCGGGTTGAAAGGGAAATACGACCACTGGGGAACACGCTGTTACTCCGCTGTCGATTTCTGGTGGAAAGGCTTGTTACCGATCAACGTGTCTAGTTTTCGAGGCACCATTTATGCAGCATCTTTCACGTTAAACGGCAGACTTCTTGGAACCTTAAAAGATCATGAATCCGTCAGTGTGTCAGTCGATCGCCGTTATAATAAAAAAACAACGGATGTCTGAAATTATACAATCGATTCACAGAAAGGCTAACTGCCAATTATTACAAATTATCTGGAACCAGTGGCAATTCCAACCATTTGTCTGTAAAACGAAAATTACCACGATCCGCATGATCCAAGAACACTCGAATCCCTGCTCCCCTCATTATTCCAATTACCTTTTACTACCATCGTTCGCCAAAACCGCCCAACGTTTTCGTTCACCAGAGAAACTTCCCAACAGAACCGGAAGCACCAGAACACGACAACAAAAGGCATCTTTTATAGCTCAATCGTAACAAGCTGGCCGTAAAAAGTGTTTTTAATTTTTCACTTTCTCTACAGACCCATCATACCACGCTGATACGTACAGTGACCCACAAAAGTCTTGGCATACAGAAACATAACTCGTTCAATTTGATTTCATTAATTTTTCATAGCTATACCTATTTCAAGGAAAGCGAATAACTCGACAAATAAAATATGATATATGATCAAGATCTTCTCCTTCATTGCATATAATTATTATTTGACACGGATCTTTGTGCATTTATGGCTTGTGAAGATTTTCAATGCTAGAATATAACATTCGACAGAATTTAGTATAATTTTTATTTGTTCCAGATCTACCAAGCTTATTACCACTGGAAAGAAAATTTTATTTCACTCCACTTTTTTAGAATAAAAAAATTGCATAAACATCCACAGTGTAGTTATTACACTAAATAAACTTAATCTTTACGTCCAATTCCTTTGAGACGAGATACTAAAACAAAACATTTCGACATTTTTCAGTCATTAAATATTCGTAGTCCAAAGCTCTCCAATATTTTCGTAACTCACAGTAATTTCGGAAATTAATTACTTTTCTTGTCGTAAAATATTAAAAAATTGTATGTATCATCACAAGCAGGTGAACTTTACAATGACGTTACATTTTTAAAGTTTACATTTACCGATGGTTTTATTTTTGGCACAATTACAAATTATACTGTTGTTTTGGTAACATTGTTTCTGATATGTACAACAAACACAGAGATATAAAGAAAAAAAACAAAAATGTATATTTTATAAATCATTTTCCCATTCTTAATATATAAATTTTTAACCATTTCTTTACTCTTGAAAAGTGATATCCAAGGATCAAATCATATATTTTTATCAGATTAGATTGCGAGATTGAGAGTGATAAATAATTGTACAAAAATGTTTGCACTTAAATTGTGGTCTTCGCCGATAAGAAAAAATACATGTTAAAATCGGAGGATATGGTTGACGTTTCTGTTGGCGCTGTCATAATTCGGGACGGTCGTGTTAACACAGCCTATATCGAACAAAGAAGAAGAGAGAAAGGGGGAGGACCAGTGGCATCATCCCGGGAGCAAGAGAAACAAACGTTGTCGCTGTGTAACGGGAACACGTGAGTCATCCCGATTTGCTGGTCAGAGACGCGGGGACGCGGAAACACGTATTACTACGTAATTTCATGCGTCCACGCGTACACCTGTGCACAGGGCCTGATGATCGTTATTGCGTAAAGTCGTTTGGAAACGAGAGGTCGATTAAGCACAGCGAGCGCCAATCCGATGCAATATTTCACCTGGACACCTTATGACACGATAAACAAAGTCATTATTAGGCTGAGGGTGAACATAAGGTGCCCCCTCCCCCTCCCTCACAAGCCATTCCGGAAAATGAAATCAGGGTTGAGTATTGTTTAACCCCAGGCATAATCGACACGACTGTCCTAATTGTAGTCAGTTCGGCTGATTTATGATTCCCCAGAGGGAGGAGCGTGAATAGGGTCGTCGAGGACACTTCTTCGTAGCATATTATATTTTCTCTTTTTTTGGAAGTTGAGTAGTAGTTTGTAGGAGGTGACTCACGGTGTTGCACTCAAGAATTTAGTTGCACTGTTCTATCGTGAACTTTGCATAATCGTTATGTCATTAATAATTTATTTTATAGCTGTAGGTTACAACTCGTAATTACAATTACGCGGCGTTACATTTTATTCAACTATTAAAGCTTTAAGTCTTAATGCTTTATACGCACTTACACTCAGTAAAATAAGTCTCCGTACACCCTTTAAAACAGAATAACTTTTTTATAATTATACCAAATGACCGGATGTTTTGTATGCAATTAGAAGCATTGGTTTACCGAATAATGTGCAAAAAATATTTTCTAAAAATTACAATTTACAAGGTTGCATGCAAAAATAAAAAAAGGCACTTTTTAAAACGTTTTTGCATAAATATATGTTACAGTAGTTACACACCTGCTGAAAATTTCATCTAAATCGATTGACATACACACTAGCTACAAGCGGTTAAAAATGGTGAAAATCGTAGTTTTACACGACTTTTGATCAGTTTCTGCTTAAAATTCCCAGAATCGTACATCTTTTGATGCGTGTCGTTCTTTCCTGCGGAAACCAATTTCAATGAAATTTTCAGCATGTGTATAACTAACATAGATCTACAAAACATACCTATATTTTAAATTTTTATTAAAGGCCCAAATAAAAAAATTTTTAAAAGTGCCTTTTTTATTTTTGCATGCAACCTTGTAAATTGTAATTTTTTGCTTCTTAGCTTCTAATTGCTTACAAAACATGAGGTCATTTGGTATAATTATAAAAAAGTTATTCTGTTTTAAAGGGTGTACGGAAACTTATTTTACTAAGTGTATTCAATACCTCAGATTTCGGACACTGCAGATACTGAGTTTTCCGTTAAATTACAGTACTGGATGCGAAACTGCAATTAGTTGTTTATTTATTTATTATTGCTTTAAACCGAGTGGTTTATTTAGCAAGTATAATTTTGTTACATGTAGCTTATATTACATGTTTATCGATCTACAATTTGCTATTGCTGCAATTGTTTATCCGAGAACGTCTTGTCATTACAAAGCTGTTGCTACACAATTTTCTAAAATATTTTATGGCTAATTAATAATTAATTATTACTTAATATTAAATGATGGCCGACGGTCGACAATTAACGGATGAAAGTTGATAGTTAACAGTTGACAGTTGACGCGGTAGGCGGTTGACGGTTGACGCAGTGGGTTATTAACTATTCATAATTACTGTATCGTTAATATTAATAATATTAGAGCATTATTAAGCTAGAGATATCTTGTATCGTACAGGCTTTCGCAATGTTGCGCCAAGAACTTTTATAATATAATACATCGTGATTGCATCATGTCACAGATCGTCCATTCCACCGACTATCCTGTCGATAAGATAAATAACAGAGGCCCAGTTCAAGGTGCGACGAAGCGACGATAGTATCGCCGTGCGCACCTTACGCAAGAAATTTCACTGCTTCCTCGATCGAGCCAGTGAACCTTTCACCGATAGACTTTAACAGCTTCAAGACTCTGATGCAACGTGCCAATGATTTATAAAATTTACCGTGCACAATATTGCCTATTAACACCTCTATAAAAAAGGGAACGGACACTTGCACGTCAGTATTGGTTGCAGCAATCATTTTCCTAATACCAATAATTGAATTTTAGAGAGACTGAATAAATTTGTTAGATTGAATGTCCTACAATATAAAAACGAATTGTGTCCAAACATTATGCCTATGTACACTTGGATTATTATTGTGGTGTCGTATTCTGTTGATGTGGCACTCAAAATGTAGAGCTTTTTTAAATCCACATCAATTTCTCTAGCTTTTCCTTTTATGGATTTTTTCTTTGATAAGCGCAATTACGATATAAAGTGAAAAGCATTTACAGTGACTCCCACTAATATTCGGACACTCTTAAAAGCACCATAACTTTTTTAATATTGGAATATACTACTTGAAATTATTATAGAAGTTAGAACAATTGGTTTGCTACACAACGTGACAAAAATTTTTGAAAAAACTGCAAGTTGTCGGAATTGCAGAGAAAATACTAAAAGTTGTGTTTTACAACTTTTTCATGTGGGCTTGTATGGAAAATTTAGAAAACACATTTCGTAGATCTGTATCAATTTATATTGTCTTACATCTTTGAATGCCTGTCGTCTTTTCCCGCATCAAACGATTTCTATGAAACTTCCACAGAGCATATAATTGACTCATTGTCAGATCTACAAACGTATTTTTTTAAATTTCAATATAGGCCCGCATAAAAAAGTTGTAAAATGCAACTTTTAGTATTTTCTCTACAATCCCGAACAAATGCAATTTTTGAAAAGATTTCTTTTCACATCCTGTAGTAAACTAATTGCTCTAGCTTCTCAAAAACGTTCAAATCGCATAGTCCAATATTAAAACAGTTA
Organism: Lasioglossum pauxillum; assembly: GCA_933228785.1. Classification (NCBI taxonomy): domain Eukaryota; kingdom Metazoa; phylum Arthropoda; class Insecta; order Hymenoptera; family Halictidae; genus Lasioglossum; species Lasioglossum pauxillum. Next base: position 41,759,729 of record OW121699.1, read on the forward strand.
TGGTGTTTTTAAGAGTGTTCGAATATTAGTAGGAGTCACTGTTAAATAGCCTCGACTTGTTTCTTTTTTTTTACTCTCATTATCAGTAAAATTTGCAATAATTTATGATTTACTGAATTTCCAATATCGACAAATCAGCAATTTGTATTATGAAGCGATTCAATGATCCTACGAGGAATATGTTCGTGCAATTATCATTCACAGTGATGCCTATGTTCATTTATTAGAAATTAATGTTCATTAATTGGTCATTTGACCCATAGCTATGACTAGATTATGCATTTATAATAAAGATGAGTAGTTACAATTTGAAACAGTAGTAAGATAGACAAAATTGAGAAGTATTAATATTTGACCTACTAAAATTATTAAATCAAGAAAAGAACTGTTTCTTGCAACAAACTAGACCATCAAATATTGTTAAAGTTGTGTTGTTAGCAATGTATGATCTTAAGAATATCTTCTTATTATTTGTGAAATTTCAAGAGACATGCAGCGTGAGTATTCAGTGGACGGGCCATCCTATTTATCTTTCATTTTGCAGAAAATTCCATAAAGCAAAGGACATTCGTCAAGATAGAATTCCTTGATAGGTAGCAATATTTTAGCTCGACGTCGAATTTCGACGAGGAAATCGAGAGCCCGAGTCAGCTCGCCATCTCGGAAACGTCAATTACCGGGTTCGTTAAGGCCGAGAGGCGGACGTATCAATAGGCATTCCTCGTTCCGAAATAAAGGCGAAAGAACGACGCTTGATCCGGGCCGGAGTGTTCCTCGCGGGCAGAAAATGCGAGGCATTTCCTCGTCGCGGACGGATTCCTATTACGAGGCCCGGAGACGGCGGAGGAGCGCTCGGGTCGAAAGGACGGACCGAGAGAAAGAAAGAAGTTGGATAGTGTTTTGTTTTGTCCGGCGTGTAGGTGGACATCATGATGACAGGATAGAACATAAACGTGGGGCTCCCGAGGGAGTTACGGGACATAAAATCCCGCGTCGCCCCTTCTACGCTGGCGTCGAGATGTCGGGACTTCCCCGTTTTCCCATATAAAACTTGCCCGCCCCGCTGCCCTGTCCTTCAGCCCTTCTTCGGCCCTTCCTCATCAGCCGCGCTCTGACAGTCGATCCTTCCCATCGCCTCGAATTTGTCCCCTGATCAAGACACCGGCCAGATTGAATCGCTGCCCGGTTCCTACTCGTTTTTCACCGGACGGACAATCGAATCCTTTCTACCCTAAGCAAATCGCTTCTACTATTTACGTTGACAACGAAGTGGAGTGTTTGCACAATGCACTTTCGTCAACCTCTGGCACAGGTGTGTTTTCGGAGAATTAACCTATTAAGTGTTACACATATTTTATTTCTAATTCCATTACAGCGGAACTCCGATCATATGATTTCAATTTTAGCAGTGGCTAACTGAACTCTGGCTGAGCGAAATCCTCTTTTACGAACCCCTATTAAATTAACCAAAAATTATAGTCAGAGTGGGAGACAGGTGGACCCCTAAGGATACAGGTATACTTAATAAATTGCAGTAAAAATTGATTTTCGAATCTGGTAACAAAATTGTGTGCGACATATAAGGCGATTACAATTATAGTTGTTTAATTTGTAAATAAAGGATATGAGTAACAAAAAATATGAAGAATGTGATAAGCACATACAAAACTGAAAAAGTATAAGATACAAAAAAAGATAACGACTTTCAAAAACAAAAAATATAATGTCGATACATTAGATAAGTTTTATTGCAACGAATTATCGTATCGGACACAGAACAATAAAAATAAGCCTGATTTCAAATCAAATAATCGTCGATAAAAATTTAGGATTTCCGAATCTTGCGCATCAAAGTAGATACAAATCTAACTCCAAAGTCTACGCGATACTATAAATCTCTTATTCAATCATTCACCTGCCTAAAGAGCAGCAATTACATAACGCACCGATGTTGAGCCTGGTTTGTCGGCTACGAAGTGCTGTGTAACTTTCGAGGTCCGATGAATCATCGAACAAGTGAATCGGGCGGCAATTTCCATTGGCGGAACGAGCGCGTAAAATCGCGGAAAATCATGGTGAAAGGTCTCGATCGCGCATGGATCCCCGACGAGATCGATTCGCGGAGCTGGTATAGGAAGTCCGGAAGCAGCCGGTTTAACGGCGTCGGGAACGCAAAGCGATAATTCGAACGCGGTGTGCTGACTAGCGTTACAATACGAAGCTATTGCGCGCATTTGTGCCGAAGCTGCAAAAAATCCATTCATCTAAAAAAATAATATATCTATATTGCTTAATAATTAGACCATAATGAGCAAAAGTACAATTTAAAAGAAAAATTGTTTTACAGATACACACGCATGATAAACAACCACTTCTTATAATAATAAGCGACTGCATAAAACTGTGGACTTGAAAGGCTTTTATAAACTAGCAGGTAGCACGAAATATCATTTCCAGGCGAAGAATAGCTAAAGCATTTTTGATATGCCTCCATAGATAAAAACAGAGCGCAACGCATATCCGAGTAGTTTATATTACTCAATATTCAACAACTTTCTTACAAAACTATTTTGTCAGATAAGCGTCGTACTTTGATACTTTGATTTTTCAATATTTAAAAAATTAAAATGGTTTTTATATTTTGTCGAAGAGAATTTGTTTTAATACCTTTTAGTAAATTATTTTAAGAAATTTCTAAATTCTTACTATTGATTCTCATCAGGAAACACACACTGCGAAAAAATTAATTATAAATCTTCAGTCTGTGCACATATGGGACTAGTTCTTTTTGCACGATGATCACAAACTCAATTAAAATCAGTATTACTCAGTAGTATAACAAAATCGTCAATGGAGTTTTATAATCGTAAAAAAGCTTACAGAATGATTGATTGTGTTCACAAATAGTGATAACTATACTAACTTACAAGGGAACATATTCAGATCACGTGTCAAATATTTTTCAAAGTACTATAAGCTCCCAAAGTTTCATCAAAATCCGATTTTCGCATCTGAATATGTTCCCTTGTTAGATGATAACGAAATGAGATCTGTGCGAAAATGTTCTGTGTACCTAATTGAAAAGCTTCTGCAATACAAGAATTTACACAATTTCCTTAACATACTTGAAAATCGCTAATGAATGAACGCTGTTTCAGACACTGTTTTAGGACGTAAAGTGTGCTATAAAATCTCTTGTCTATCGATGAAGTAGTACTTCATGGGTGTAGAAATAAAAAAAAACAATACTGAAGCTTTATTCTTCAGAGCTTTAACTACGCGGGACACCAAAAATTTTACGACATACGACAAGATTTTGAAATCGACTTTCTTCCGACGTTACGGGCCAAATTCCACACTGTGCTGCGGGCACACTATTCACTTTTCCACCGAATTAGATGGTTCATATTCATGGATTTTTCGCTGCTTCTTTACCGAAGCGCACCACTGCGCAGCGCTCGTAGGACTGCAACAGATTTCACGTCTGGTTTCCCGCTAGCGGCCGATCTCATATTTTTCCTTGCACGGAATTTCCTCGAATTTTAATTCCTAGTTAAACGCTGGCAGCTGGCCCGCGCCACGATCTCTTGGCAATGAGCTTAGGGCAGAATTTAAGAGGCCGGTCCCGGCAATATTGTCGCGCGCCAAGCCTCGCCCAGTAATTTCCCTAGACCAGCGGCCAATTTATCTTTCGTCTGTCAGTCGTCTGTTACGAGCGCTAAAGCGGCAGAATTACGGATCGGAGACCAACCGCGTTTACGCGCCTACGTACGAGCAGTTAATCGGCCGTATCGGTTTGTCTAATACAGCGGGCCGTAGCCAACAGAGACAGACAGACAGTCAGGTAAATCTATGATAGAATCAAGGAGCAGGTGTTCCTGCTCGCGAACATGAATCGAAAGCGTACGACAAAATTTTTGTTGCATGGAACGGGATCTACGAGCCGATTTACGAGGCATCGGTCGTCGCGAGCGAGCGAGAACGGGCGAAAGCGATGGCGTGCTGGTGTTCGCGGCGTTATCTTGTAACTGCGCTTTGTACCTTTTTCTTCACGGTGTTTACGTCCTGTGATTTTGCGCTGTGAGTCAGTTCATTGCCGGTTTCCTCGAGGTGATTTCTTAATTGCCGCGGATGAAATTGTTGGATGCTTCGGATCCAAGGTTCCGTCATGGCTTTCTGGGAATTGGTTTTATGAGATTTGTGGAAGAGTGCCGACATGGTGATAAGTAATCACATCATAAGTCTTTTCGCTACCTTATGTAATGTAATGCTTATCGATTTATGCTTGGTGTTACAAGATTCGGTCAGCTCGCAATCTGCTTGAGCATCTTGGAGCGTGAATTATTTACTGATAATGTCTCCGCGAAGTTTGATGTGCCAGTTATTGTAACAGTGAGAACAGAAGCTCCGAATTAATGAATTACATTTTTTACAGTCGGAATTTGTTTATTTCTTAATATAAAATCAATTTAGCATTTTGTTTTATGCAGAAGGCATAAGCAAATAAACAAATCCGTTAGTAAAACATATTTTATCATTATTAAAGATATATCATATTCATTTTCCTATATACGTCAATCGTTAACTTACTTTCTGGCCCGACTGTACAACTTAAATTAAAAATACTATTATTTTTTGTGAGCTTGATTCACTTCGGTTTCTTCAGTTTCTCAACGGGAAACTTGAATTAAAAATCCCCGTACAGACCAGGTCATCCCGAATATTTAACACCATTTCCGTTATGTAAATATACTTAAAATTCCTGTTATTTTCAGTTACGAATAATATGTCGGTAATAACAGTATAGTTTTATCAAACGTATCAAGGTTAGCGCATGACGTGTCGGTGCGTCATAGTAGCTTACTTACCTGTTGAACCAATCAGATGCTGGCTCCGATGACTCTAATCCGCTATAATTTTTCTTTTTTACACGTGGCTACTTTATTGATTTACTTTATTGATTCATCGAAATTTTTCTTTTTATTTTAAGCATTTCAGATCTCAACTCAGATCTATTTCTGCTGCCCTGAAGTAAATTACAGTATACAGGGTGTCCCACGTAATACTTTTCACGATTTTTCAATTAACTGTTTGCTATAATCTGATAATAAGATATTTTGAACAAAACTGGATCAGTTTTCGATTGGCTGTACATTGCTATAAAAAAGGTCGAAAATTTTCTTTTCGATTATTGCCGAGGACACCTTTATTTTTTAAAAATGGTACTTCAAGGTCATCCGAAGGTCGTGGTATACTAGGTCGTTGAATTCGTCTTGATACGGGCCATACTACTGTTAAGTCAGAAATACCCAGTGCCATTTTAAAAAATGAAGGTGGCCTTGACAATACTAAAAAAAAATTTCGAACTTTTTTTTTATTGCAATGTATAGCCAATCGAAAACTAATCAACTTACGTTGAAAATATCTTTTTCGTCAGATTATCGCAAGTACTTGAAAAATCGAGAGAAGTGTTACGTGGGACACCCTGTATGTATACATATTTATACATACACAGTCTACATTAAATCAAATTAAATTCGAGTTTACAGTTTTATAAGAAATATTCATCGAAATTCATGGAATTTTCTTTTTGTATTCTAGCACATTCCACTCCATAGGCCAGGGCTTGGAATGTTAAAGGGAATGTTAAAAACCGTGAGTAAGACGAATTATCATGAATATCTCTGACTGAATATCTCGAACACATTCCGTTATGAAAACAAACAATATAGTGACACAGCCATGTAAGAAGTGTTTCCATAACGGTAGAATGAAAAGTTTGAATCATTTTTCAAAATACCGTGTTAATTGTCAATTTATCAATTTTTATGTATCAATATCAATATGTATAAAATATATACAAAAAAATGTAGGTATCCATTTAAAAGAATGTCAACGACCTTGTAGCCTTTTAGAAGTCATTCATTATTTCCCTCTAACCTTTTTTTGAACAAAATGAAACAAATTTCAGTTGCAATGTGAAGATAAGTAATATGTACTATCTCTTTGTCCCGGAGTGTACGCGAACAAACAGAACAGCCAAAATTCCAAGTTAGGATACTCTATTAAATTATTAGTCGCTGCGAGGGCGGTCGAAAGGGCGGTAGCTTGGAAAACGACGCGGAACGGTGCGTTTTCGCGGCGCTGCGCTGGCCAGCACCTGCTTCATCGGCGTTGCATGTCGCCCTAAAATCCGCGACCCTCGTCGACCTTCGCGCTCGTAAAACCGATGAGTTATTAGCCCGTTAACAAGAGGGCCGCTCGTTTATTTTTGATCCGACCTTTCGCATTGTTCGCGAAAACCGGGGTGGAGAAAGTTACGCAGCGCCTGCGCGCGCGCGCATGGTATCGACACAGGGCAATTTCGAACGACCGGATCATTCCAACCGGTATCGAATGACGGTGAACAGGGGTCGTCGGCTTTTCAATCGGCTGGTAGATACTTGCTGAATGCGCTTTTTGTCCGTTGAAAGCACTCGTGCAAGACAATGGGACAATGACGATCCGCTTTCGAGCCGAACGGAATTTTCGGGAATCATTTGATCGCTTTATCGCCACGAGAACGAGTCAGTCCGATACGTATCGGTACGTTTCGTACGCGCTACTTGAATACACCTGTAGTGGTTAATTTAGAGTAGTATAAAAAGGCGGGGTCGTCTCTGATCTGTCATTTGAATACTTCGGTAAGGTCGCGTGACTGATCCTACCCTAGACGCTGCGATATTCGATATTTTGGCTTTTTTTGTATGTAAGAGTGAATCACTGAAAACAGGCCGCATAAAACTAGTCTGGATCCAGGGAATCATCGTATGGTCAGCGGCGAATCTAGGTATGAGCTTTGTGGGCTGCAGCCCAGAGTACCATTCGTGATCAAAAAATAAAAACAATTTAAATTACAAACGTAAGAAAACATGAACTATACAAAAATTTTTGGTACCACAATTAATTTAGGTTAATTGGGTAGGCCCCAAACGATGTTTTGTGGTTTTGATCATTTTTTGCCTTCTTGTGATTGTTACGCGAGGTCACCATACCTGCATATTTCGTTTCCTAGAAAATGCGAGTACACGGAAGCCTGTAAAGAGGAATAGGAACCTCGTGAAACGTGAGCGGAGGAAATTATTCCTCTTCTCGGTATGTTTCAGCATCGCCGGAACCCAGCGGAACAACCGAAGGGCTTACACGGTGGAATCGCACCTCTCGGCAACCGAGAATTTCCTCCAGGTGAATCCGCATTTACGTACCAATAAGCGTAAAATTGGCCTAACTGCTCCGTGAGACAGACAGATGGAGGACGACGGGAAGGGTCGGGAAAATCGAAAAGGGATGAATGGATAGATAAGCCGACGGAGAAGGGAGGAGACGAGGTACATGAGACGAAGGAGAACGCGCAAGAGGAAACGATAAAGACGCGTTAGAGGACGCTGGAAAGAGAACGACGAAGGTTCGTGAGTGCGGGGGAGGACGCGGGGAGAGGATGAGAACCGGGCAATCATGCGTAATTGAATTCACCTTTGTGCGAGAGGGTTGGAAACGTATGAATATTCAATTCCTCAATTTGCCGCGCGAGCATACACGTTCAATTTGGCGAGAAGCGTCAAGGAGTACAGCACGCTTCAGAAGCGGTGCCGGCAGCCAATTAGAATCGAGCGTTTGTGTGCGCTGGGAGCCATTTCGTACCCGGTTTGACAACGTGTTTCTAGCCCGACAAACAGCTTCGATCCGTTTTCAAGCTGCTCAGACACTTGTCTTCAAACACTGCGGTCTGATATCGCCGGCGCGTCGTGCCGAGGGCGTCGGTTTTATTAATTAAACGTCATCTCGTGTGAAAACAGTGCGCCCGTCTTCGACAGGAAACGCGTTTGCGCACTCAGGTGTGGTATTTGTTCGAACGGAGTTGTCGATCATTTGTAGACAACGGCTCGGTCGTCAATAGATTAAATTAACTAGCAGGTTGCTCTCTGATCAAAGACTAGAGAATTATATTCAGTTTATGCTCCGGAGTCATTAGACTCATTAACGCTGCGGTTCAAAGTTTCTGTGCTAAAAGCTCTTAACGCATCAATTCAATTATTGTTGTAATTTACTTTACACGTCGCGATCTCTTGTCCCTCACACTCTATCTGCAGACACCTTTTGTAATTGAGTACAAAAACGTCAGTTAAAAAAGTCCCACTAAAATTGAAATAAAATATCTCCAACCAAGAAGATTAGAAATAAATCATTTTTACGTCACTATATTCAAGAACATAACATTATTATTGAAAAAATACATTCATTTATTAACAAGTAAAATAATGAATTAATGAGATTCAACAAGAGGGTTTATGTACATATAAATTTATTAATCGTAATTGTTTAAATGAATGGTTCTTCATTAATAATTTGTTACATCCTTGTTTACATCGTGTCAACTAATTTCTTAGCTTGGTGGAAACAATATTTCATCTGATTGTTCATAGCATGCTATTCCTCTAATATGTACAGTATTGCAAAATAATCTCTTCTCCAAAATTCAAATTGCATCAATAAAAAAAATTCAGTTTGAAGTAATGATGAAGGATCCTTGAGGAACGTACCTACTGTACATAAGAGTAGGGTTTCTTCACGCTTTGGGTAATTAACTGATGAATTGCTTGACGAAATATTGAAAAAATATTCCAATCTACTTTGTAAACATTCTACTGAATTGTTAACACTAAAGTATTGAAGTCCTTCTCGCACGAAAAATGATTTTATATTATTCTTGTTATGATTACCTTTTTCTTAATTTTAATTATTAACAAATTGAAATTGTAGTACGGTGTACGGGGACATTCTTGTCCGGTTGTATTTTTATTTTGATTGACGCACAGCCTCGTACTTCTGGACAGTAGTACACCTACGTGTTCGCACAAGAATATACTAACAAGGTTTTTACAATCAAGAGTTCGATCATTGAAGCACGATAAATCATTGCGTTCTTGATGTAAATAGATTTTGAACGCGTGGGACGCGGGAGTTTTCATGATCTTCTCCCAGCCCGCACGGCCCACGATCGCATTTTCGAATAATATTCGAGCCACGCTGGATTTTACGATTGTATAACGCGGCGTCGCTCGGGCATTACTTACACCCGATGATTACAATCAACAGCCATTCAGAGAAACCACCCTCCGGGGCGTGTACAGTCTCTGTTTTACTTTCCATTTGAGCGATGCGAACCGCCACGTGACCGCAATCACCGCGCAGTTTGTGGGTACTTACACAACTGTTTAACAAATACAGGGGGCGTACGTTCCGTTCCATACTCTTCTGCCGGATTCAAAGGATTGCCCTTACAAACAACCGAATTTCAGTAAATACACTTCGCGACAGTACTTAAGACACTGCAAAAGAATTCACACAAATCCGTGTTATAAAAAAGAATTTGTCCCTCTCATATACAGGGTTATATTGCATTATATATATATATGTATATGTATATATATATCGTTTATTTTTTTTTATAAAAAGTTTTTTTATAAAGTCACTTTTTTCGAGATTTTAAGGTCATCGAAGTTTTTTTACGTGGGATTACATATTTTCGTTACAACAATCTTATATCGCATAAAGAAACAAATTCAACGATGTGCGATGTGCTGACCTTCACGTGTCAAGTATCTGTCTAAATTACGTCTTTAGAAAATACATGTTCTACTAACGTAATACATATTAAGTTATGTAATTACTAGACTGCGGATCTTTATGCAAAATAAAAATTTACTGCGTCGATCGTAGGAATCGTTTCACCCCGGAATAATCTGAATGCATTGAAAACAGCATAACAATATATCTTGTCAGATTTTTCTAATCTTTTACTGTTTTATATTTCACGCAGCCAATTGCGTATGCATAAGAATCCGCAGTCCGGTAAAGACTAATTATTAGACTGCGGATTTTATGCATTTATGACAAAAATGAGTGGGTGTAATTAAAAATAGCAAAAATATTTAAAAAATTTGAACAGACAATTACTAATTTCAACCTACGAAACATAATAGGAAAGAAAATAAATTTCTATTTCACTCCAGTTTCTTGCAATTCAAGTAAGAAATTTTAATTTTGCATAAAAATCCGCAGTCTACTAATTATATTTTCATGAATATCTATAAAATTTGCTAGCAGTAATGGAGAAGTATGTTTCCATCTAATTTACCCTCCTCATTTTTCGAAGCTTCACTCTAGGTGCTTCAAAAGAATAGCGAAAAGTCTGGTGGTAACTTTTCACAATTTCTGGCAAGCAAGTAAATCCTTGTCAATCCGGCAGTCGTCTCCGCGACACCAAGACCACGGTGAGCATCCCATACATACATATATACAGGGTGTTCGAAAAGTCTGGAAACGGTCAAATATCTCAAAAATAAAGCATTTTAGAGAAAAATGGTTCAGACATATATTTTATGATTTCGCAAGGGCTATAAGATGGCATCATTGGTTTGACCTTGAAGAATCATTTGAAGGTCACGTGAAGGTTACCTCAATTTTTTTAAATGGCACCCCCTATTTTTTATTACATATTCTTGTAGCTAATCTCGAGATCTTTCCAAAACACTAGAATCAAATGTTTTTTCATTCATTACTTTTCGAGTTATAAGGCTTCCAAGGTACAATACCGCCGGCATTGTCAACAAGCTAGCGGAATGTGATTTCGATAGAAGAATTGAGTTTTGCGATGAAATGATAAATCGTAAAGAGTAAATCGTCAGAATTGCCGCTATTGGAGTGACGAGAATCCTGACTGGATGCGTGATCTCCACACGCAGTATCCCCAAAAACTAAACGTGTGGGCGGGTTTTTGCAAACGTGGTATTATCGGGCCCTTCTTTATCGAAGGAAACTTAAATGCAAACATTTATTTAGATTTATTGCGAAATCAAATACTTCCTGCTATTGACAATTTGTTTGACGGAAATATACAAAATATTTGGTTTCAACAAGATGGTGCACCGCCACACTATGCAGTAATAGTGCGTCAATATTTAACTAATACTTTCCCAAACCGATGGATAGGAAGTCGTGGAGAAATAGAGTGGCCCTCTAGATCACCAGATCTTTCTCCATTGGACTACTTTTTATGGGGGTATGTTAAAAACAATGTATACGTAACGAAACCTGCTAATTTGGCAGACCTTAGGGAACGCATACTGCACCAAGTAAATCTTATCTCACCAGAAATGAGACGAAACGTATTAAATGAATTTTATCTACGATTAGGTCATTGTCAAGCAGCAGAAGGAAAACAATTTGAACATTTCATTCAGTAAAAACCCGTTTACACACACACAAGAGATGTAAATCTGACCGTGCAACCTCCACGTGGTACATCCCGGTTAACGCTAATGCCGGCGGTATTGTACCTTTGAAGCCTTATAACTCGAAAAGTAATTGATGAAGAAACATTTGATTATAGTGTTTTGGAAAACTCTCGAGATCAGCTACAAGAATATGTAATAAAAAATAGAGGGTGCCATTTAAAAAAATTGAGGTAACCTTCATGTGACCTTCAAATGATTCTTCAAGGTCAAACCAATGGCGCCATCTTATAGCCCTTGTGAAACCATAAAATATATGCCTGAACCATTTTTCTCTAAAATGCTTTATTTTTGAGATATTCGACCGTTTCCAGACTTTTCGAACACCCTGTATACATACGCGATGCAGATGCCAGTCGGAGATCATGAAGGGGAAATCCGAACGCGGGTAACAATGTCTAGGAATGGCGCCACTCGGACACTTAAACCTAATTCCTAGGTACGGCGATCCGTTATTTTCCTCTCGTTCTTCACCCGATCGACCCGTGCCGGAAAACAAAATACCCTAGACGAATTGTATTGGGCGGAAAGAGTATCTATTTCTCCGAGAACAATGTTCTCTCTTATTCTCGAACCGAACACTGTCGTTCCCTGCTGCCGCGAACGCGCTGACCCATTTTAATCCGCGAGCTGGTCTGGAATTTATCTTGAAACTTCTGTTCGGTCCGTAACGATATGAAATCCGGAAAATTGTACTTCGCGACAGTTTTCATGTTTTTCAATTTACTGGCTTCTGATATACTTACTGAGCTACATATATTATTTATTTATTGCTTTAAACCAAATAAGGTTTATGCAGCATACACAATACATGAACAGTTTGGATACAGTAAGCAATATATACGATATATGAATATGGCAATATGTTGTGTAAGTACAATTTCAATATGTTTCAAGTATGACGAACGTGTCAACAAAATATTGTATGAGAGTTTAATTAAATTATATTAGTCAAGATCTAAGAGAAAAAAAACATGTTTTTTATCATAGTTAGGTGGTTAGGTACTTTGGAGACATTTTGAAAAATTTTATTTAAGACCATGGTGTATATGTACTGGCACGCTGTAAGCAGTATCGCCAGATCTGAGGAATTGACTCGAATCAAGGAGAAAGAGTTACCTCCTCTCTGCCAGTATCGGATTAGTTACATGACATTGTGACACATGCACGACAGAGACGAAACGCGTGACGTGACCGTGCCGTAACGGAAGCGTAGGAGTGTAGGTGAATAGCGTCGTAGAAGGGGTTGCTTATTAGTAGGCATTAGGTGTGTACAAGTACCCGAGCCTCGGGACTACACAAAGCGTCATACTCGTGTGTTACAAATTTTGGGATCCTCAAACTTGACTCTTCCTTGGAGGAACCTTCTGGATTCCCGACCCGGCCCGAACCCGAAATTGCGGGTACACCCCTAGTACGCACAAACATATCTACGAGAAGAGGAAATATTGCGATGGAGAGGAGAAAGAATGCAACGTGACATCAAACGTTTCGGTGAATCATGCTCGTGTTTCCTCACGTGAGAAACTCAACATCCTCTGGAAGCCGCGTTTCCTGCACTCCTCGAGCATAGCGAAATTAAATCGCGCCGGTTGAGGAAGGATTGCAACGGCTCGCGGGGAATCGAATCTGATGATCACCGAGCGGAGGAGTTCGCAGGGGTGGCTGGCCTGGCTGCGATGTGGTTTCGGCGTGTAGGGGAAGAGAGGAGCCGAATCGTACGGGGTAAAGGACGGAAAAGAAATCTGACGAAATTATCGTTCATCAACGGAGTGCTCGCCGTGCTCCCAAGGGAGTCCCAACGAGTCCGCCCACTCTTTGTTGCACAGCAATTAAAATTAGCGCTGTTAATTACGCGGTGCCGTGGCGCGCGATGCCGCGACGCTTGTTAGCAACCGGCGAAAACTGCCAAAATTAAACGCGAAACAAAATGTAATGCGCCGCGTCTAATGGCGCGGCCGTAACGCGTAAAGGTCCGCCATTTTTTTTACGGCACGACCGCCGGCTGATTCAGATAACAACCGTCGCGCGGCGAAAATATTTTTCCGAAACACGCGGTCGCGAGGATTTTTTCCGCGTGCAAATAGCCGGTGACTTTTTTCCCCCGGGCACCAGTCCGGTTAATCGGCGCTCATTTCGGGAAATTCGCTCGCTAATTGCGTGCGTCACGCGATTTTTGCTTCACCGTTTAACCCACCGCTCGCAGGAACACCGCTTGGGATATTTTTAATAGCCCCGGCTCGACGCCCAGGCTTTGCAGGTGTCGGTAGCTCTTATGAAATAATAATTACTGCAATTTCAAGACCACCGCATCGGGGCGTCAAAACAGAACTATATTTTTTCAATTTCAATTAAGAGTACAAAACTGACAGCGTATGATTTCGATTTACGGTTACCTCAGAACAAACAGAGCTCTATAAATAGTAGAACGCTCATTTTAATCCGATATGTATGTACATAGGACCGATTGCTGATGCTGCTCGTTTATAAAATTCTAGGCAAACACACTGCACCGGTAAAATCGAGCACTTTGCGCGTGACAGCCTAGTACACGTATAGTCACCTTCACGAGAATGTCGGGTTCGAAATGGTCGGTTGTGTCCGCGGCGCAGCGTCGATTGTTGCGTTCGTGGCTATTTTTCGACGCGATACGGTTGAAACAAGCGACCAGGCTCGCATTTTACATAAATAAACGTGGCAGATTTAGGGTGTCGGCGGCGTCGGTCCTCCGTTCAATTGCATCATGCGGCGATCGGCAGTGGCAGACAGGTGAGCCCGGCGATGAAAATCCCATCAGAACGGCGCTCATGAATAAAAAATTTGGATCTGCCTATCAGGGCATCTGGTTGACCAGACAAGCTGCATTAAGGCTGATATCCAGAAACACTCTGCGAGATTGTTATTCCGCCCCAACGCCGCTCTGACCGCCCCTCCGGTTCCCGTAAATTCGCCGGTCCGAGGTAAACTACCCCCTTATTGGCGCGGTGATCAACTCGAGGGGTAATTTCGTTCGTTTTTCGCCTGTCATTTCGCCGACCGATTCTCGTTAGATTCGACAGGAAAGTCGATACAATAGGTCAGTTTATATTCGATATTTATACCGAATAAATATTACTGTTCTCCTTCCTGTCCCAAGCACGTCCATTTCTCTTGCTACCCTTACTAAACGCCAATTCTCAATATGGTTGAAACGATAAATAAATATGAAACACTTCAAGACGTCAATTTGGTTTCACGTTTTGAAATGCATTTTATAACACATGCCATCAAAATTTGTTGCCTTCTAAAAGCAATTTATTTCTGGAATACATAGTTCAAATTATATCGTGTTTAGCGTGATTCTAATTAGAAAAATGCCACAAATAACTTGGTTGAAGTCCCATAAAAAATAATGAAAAATGAAGACGTTTTGTAATTGGATTAGTACTGGTCCACACCGAATGCGGCATGTTCATACTTTACACAGCTCGAGCTTCTTGGTCCTCGCGGGATATTCATTTTTCTTAAGGCTTTAATGTAGTACGCACATTCGTCTTTCTCCTTGGACATTGTTCTCTAACTACACTGATAATGGAGTTATAAACTGAAACTATTGCGTGCGCAACCCTATATAAAAATATTAACAAGATACAAGGTATCGAAAGTTACAAGATAACAAACCGCCAGCAATAGTGTACAGAATCTTGTTTGGAGACTACGTTAAAACGGTTACTACGGTTACTACAGTAATACGGTATTAAAAAATAAGTCGGTACATAAAACATGGTAATAGAAGCAAAGTCGATAGACGCAATCGTATTAAGTTGCTAAAGGTTCCTCGCATCTGTCATGCCCTCTCCGCGATCATTTTTTCCTTGATCCGCAGGATTTTAATCTCGTAATGTCAAAGCCGTGCTTCGATATCGAGGATCATTAGTCAAGCTGTCATAGCGATATTAATAGTCCGCGAGTACCGAAGTATGCACTCGATGGAAATGCATTTCATTTATTTTCCCGGTCGGCCTGGGCGGTGAGGGGTAGCGTGACAGGGTGACATTGTTGAATGACTACAGCCTCCTTTTTCCTCGGTTTTTCCAACACCGACAACCTCCTCCGCGGCCGTCTTTTTGCGCAACGGTTTCCCTTCCTACAGGATCGAGACATCGACAGCTATGAATTTGCTGGCTTCTCGATGTATAGGGTGTTCGATTTCGCTGATAAAAGCATGCAACGCTTACGAAAATAACAAATATACCTTTTTGGAATAAAATTGATTTCAACCTGCAATTCTTTTGGCTACACAACTATCAATTACAATGTAAATGTGACCAGTACAGACTCTTGAAACTTAACGAGGATTACCATATTTCAATTTTATATTTTCCACAATGCTGCATGTTAATTAGAAGATATTCCGGTGGGTATATATAAAAATTTATGTTTTTTTTTTATTTTTAGCTTACCCAGATCTCTAAGTGAGGTTTATACAGCTGAACATAATTTACATTATGTTATATGTTATAATTAGACTGCGGATCTGTATGCAAAATAAAAAATCGTCCAAATCAAAATTTCTTTCTTTTTTTAATGATTTTAAATTCTTTCAATCCGTTCACTGCTTTAAATCACACTTACACGTTTTTGTCATAAATGCATAAAATCCGCAGTCTAGTTATAATTGTTTACTATGGATCATTAATATCAGTCGGACGTTTACAGTATAATATATCGATTATAAAAATAATCAATCGCAATATTAATCTTTTTTATTTGACTATGTATTTGGAGTACAATTTTGCCCAATGTCTAAGAGAATTCTATTGGGTAGACAAAATGGAAACCAAGAAAACAGCCCAGTGAATGGACATTTAAGCTGGAGTTGTGTAAAAATTAATATTCGCGAATCGTTATTTAATTTCCTAAGTGTTATTTGCATAAGACTGTGTCATTGTTAAGATTCTTTCCAGTGTTACGCCCTAAGGTGGACGTTTCAAAGAGGTGATTTTATTTTAAAGATTTAAGATAGAGGATAAAACGCAGTTTTGAACCTACCTGCATTCACCGGCTTCGGTTCGGGAAATTGAGAATTTCTTAGATACTAATTGGCCTTGATTGTTGGATTTGGATTGCAGAAGGCGAAGTCGGGTATTCAATAATGACTTGAGAGTTTGATTAAAAAATAAACAAACATATTCTATGCAACAAATATGTAGGATACACTGTGTTGTTAGATTATTATTATTATTAGTTGTTAGTATTTACCGCAAAGGTAACTCGCTTTTGGAGAGATGAAAATGGATGGAAATGGATGGAAAATGCTCCAATTTGTTGTGGATGGCGATGATGTTGAGACCAATGATATGGATCCGCTGTTGAGGAGGTGTAAACGAATGTTCGCGTTAGTTTGTTGTTGATGGCGATGATGTTGTGCCGATTCTGTTGATACCGATGATGTTGTTCCAGCGGGTTAACATGCCTTGAAAACTTTTCAAACTTCACTGAACTGGTATACTAAACTCTTAATATGAAACATTGACGGACTTGAATGCTGGTGAAACTTTGAAATATTGACTGTCGACTGGCTGTCCTGATGAGCCATCCCTTTTATAGATCGGTCATCCATTTTTCTAAGGTTAATCTTCATAGAGTGAGTGCAATCATCACTAATTCTTCATAATCGCTTTTCTTCTTAATCGTCTGCATTTTGACCGGATGTATAATTTTCGATTATACATCCGATTATACATCTAGATCACATTCCTCTGCACATCCTCCTAGATAGCTAGTCACCAACCGTTCATCGATTCTTTTGTCCATTTCTTTTACGTAGTGTCTTTCTTAGTTTCCTCTGGATTATCTTTACGTTCTTCAGTGATGAATAGGTTTCAACGGATATTTCTTTTAATTATTTGCTCGCATATTATATTTCGAATTATTTCATTTGTTTAATAAAATAGATTTCGCTGTGTTCTTAACTTATTCAATGAAATTTTAAATTCCATATGAGTTTAAGTTTGAAATAAATCACATGGGTTAGCAATTCCATGTAGTCAACTCCGAAATACATCTTATGGGTTTTCCTTAATTCTGTCGCTCGCAATGTGGTATAATATACGATAGTTTAATATTATCTATCAATTATAATATTTGATATTTCGTTTCCCGTACAACATTATTAGAGCAATTATAAAAAGATATTCAGAAAATGTATGTTATACATAATTGATTTCATCAATTATTATTAATGGTTGAATCACAAGACGTGACACCAGAATACTGTTCCTCCTCTTTCTCTAGTAGTCAAACGAAGAAATATCACTTATTATTCAACTTATTTTTACTAGAAGCACCCTCGACCGTCTAGCCACACTTCGTATAGATACATGCGCTTCTTATGTCAGTGATGGAGTTGGCTAGTAACCTTAGTAAGATTCTGATAGATACGGAGGAGGTCGCAAGGAAGAAATGTCTCGCGGGTCACCAAGTAAACAGGTCTGCCTTACAGAATTGCTCTTTAAAATATTTACTCTACATCTCTGAAAACCCTGCACACACTGGGGGAAGTAGAATGGGTAAATGCAAATAAAGTGTTGCGTAACGATGACGAGAGAAAAGTAACATCGGTAGATAAACGGGGTGGGTATGCCGATAGAATCTTACCCTCGATTTTCTCCTTTATATCTCGTCTCTCTGATGATTTTATTGTTTCAAGTAGTGTACCTGGTTATTCCAACATTAAATCCGTCGATATCGCTTGTTCCGTATCAAAACGGTAAAGCGAACCGTGTAATGCGAGCCACGTAACGGCTTCAGATAGACATCAACTTCAAATAGAAAGTGATAGATCTACAATCCATTACCTGATAATAGAACAGTAAACAGAGTGAGTCATGTTTCGCGCCCATTAGCATGCACTAAGTAGCGGACAAAATGCTTGTTATCGGTCCGGACAAAAATGGCGGCGGCGGTGGCTATCGGGCCATCGGGCGCTCCGGGTACTTTCTAATTTCATTAGATCGCATCTTGGCCCACCTTATCTCACCTGTTGCAGTATCCGGCTTGCTCTTGTCATCCATTATTTTAACATACGTGAACGTCAGGCTCCGTTGAACAACGATATCATCGACTTTTCCCGTCCCGTGTTTTTCGTTGATATGAGAGACTCCATTAATCAGTCGAGAAACATTTTCTTAATGAAATTAGTTATGAAATATACAATACCAAGAAATTGTGTAAATACACACGTCGGCTTGTGGCTCTTTAATAAAACACATTGTACAATATAAAAATTTGCGGAACTAAGCAAATACATTTAACAGTTCGTATCTAGTTTGATCATAAATAAATTTCTTTCTAAATTTTTACAATTTGCAGTCGCTTTATCTAAAATCTACATAAATATGCAGGGTGGGTCACCACATATGAACACTTAGATTGACGTTACTATTATTATTCGTTTAGCGGAGACTAGTAAAGTTGAATGGTATCAAGAGTGGCACATTCTGAATTTAATAGTCTTTTGGAGGTGGACGCATAGAGGACATATTTTTGATATTCTCTACAAGAAAGTGTTATCCTACTTATGTAAAAAATAATGTCTTTAGGAAATATGACAGGTTCAATGTGACGAATTTATACTTAATCCAAATGTCAAATCAATTCGTCGCAGCACTGGCAAACAAACTCACGTTAATAGACTTGTTTTGGAGGACCAGTCGTCACATGTTCCATCTTTTCGGGTCGAACGTTTATCTAAAATCTATACCTAACTCTTTACCCTTTACCTGTATCTGACAATCTGAATATGGAATCGTCGCAATATCAAAAAACAAAATCACTTTCACACGGTTGTTGCCGATGTCCTGCTTCATCGATCACGTGGATGCAGTCAACTGCTGTTGTTTACGTTCGTTGTTTTTTTCCCGTAATCCATCCGAGACACACCGCGTATCTTGTACACAGAATAATTAGCAGCGTTGTGCAAGATGTATACTGGGTCTAACAAGGTTAGCTAGTCTGGCCTGCGGGGGCCCTACGGCGAAGGAGGCGCCCCTGTTGGATCCTTCCGTTTTTTCTGCGGGGAGACCAACGGTCGGATGACTCATCGGGCCCTTGCTGGTGGCTACGACGATGATGATGATGGTGGTTACGAGCCCCTTCCAGAACCACCCCGTTAACGGTGCATCGCGCTCCTCCACGTGCACGTCTCTTAGTCATCACTTTTTTTTTCTCTCCTCTCCGCCTTCGTTCTTTCTTCCTTTCCAATTGCTCTCCTCCCCGCCACTCTCTCCCTCTCTCTCTCTCTCTTTCTCTTTCTCTACCTCACCGAACCTCGCGCCACCTCTTTCCCTTTTACCGTCGCTGTGTGTTCACCTGATCGGCACACGTGTTAAATAGTCGACTAGTAGAGAAACCGGTGTCTAGGTCAACGTACCGCGCGAATTTGCTACTGATCGCATGAGTCACCGGTTGCTGGCGACGCACTCGACGCACTCGACCCGGGACACCACGACGGGTTCGGCAGGGTAGGATTCGCGGAATGCGGATTAATCGAGTGTCAACGAACGTTTCGGCCGGTACATGCATCCTTGTTTGCATGCACAGCTGTTTTGCTTCTCTTTCGCGGCCGCGTTTCGCGAGAGACACACGCGGATAATTATGACGCACGATACGAATCACCGAAGAATCTCGAGGATTCGCATTCTTCGGTCCCACAGGTCGTTGATTTTTTGGACTCGAATACACGAGCTTGTTTTTAACTCGCTCTCTCATCCACTGCTTTCAAGACTAAGGCCTTGCACAACATTACGCAATCTTGTTACCTCGCGAAGTGGTCAGTCGATTCCTCATAAACGGCTCTTCTTGTATAAAGTATTTTCTTTCGAGATGTTGGGTTAACACGAATCTAAACATTTCACCGAGGACTGCGAGCATCGGAAGCACAGACTACAGTTACTCACATAATTGATCAGTTACTCACACAATTCAGATCAGAATAACTGTTTTAGAAATAGATCAAACCACTCGAACTTCAATTTCTCTGTAATTCTAGAAAGGTTAGTTTAGTAAATGGCATGTATCTAATAAACATGTTCAAAAGACGCATTTAAACAAAATAGTAATAATTGATATTACAACTTTTTTATCTGAGCCAATAATGAAAATTTAAAAACTGTGTTTTTGTATACTGCGGATTTTTATGCGGATTTTATGAAGAAATTAATGTACGATGTTCTCAACGCAAAAAGACTACTACACAATGAATTTTTATTAAGCTATTGCTTCCCATAAACGATGCAAAACATTTTTGTTTTACATAAAGATCCGCAGTCTACATATGACTGACAATGATATTCATAAATCAATGTGGTATCCCTTGTTTGGGTACTTTCCTTTATTAGTTTCATGTATTATCATGAAAAGTAAATGCAAAATTTGTGACCTAACAATATGCAGTCACAGAAAAACCAATACTGTGTGCGTAAGACCGAAGTGAAAACTTCTATGGCGATTGCACACCTGTCTGTTTCTCGCTCGCTCGGCTCAACTCGGCTCCCCCGCGTTTTATCCGAAAAGCGTTTCACCACGGAGCGTGACGGACTAGACTCATTCACTGCCCAGCAGTTGTGTACGCGGTGCGCCTAAAGAAGTTTTCACTCCGAAAAGCTATGTAACGATAAACAAACGGACACAATTTCGAAGTGAATGACCAGATCTTGTAAGCAGCGATGGTAGTGCTTCGTCGTAAACGACTATAAAGATGGCCGCAGATAGAGCAGCGGCTTGCGTAAGGCGAAAAATCGTGACGAAAGTTACTGTTTCGTCTCATGGAGGCGCACGGTAGCAAAAAGGTGGTCGGTTCACCGACTGAAATTCCGAGAGGCCGTTCCCCAAATAACGCGTCGTAAAATATGGCGGATACGATAAAGTTGCCACGCGTAGAACAAGGAGAACGGTACCGCTAATTGGTTAATCGTGTTCATCGCCGCGCGGACACCGCGGAAACCCAAAGCCAGTGGCGAGGATAAAATTTTTTGCCCGATAGCAAGGGTGTTCCGGAGCGAGTAGTAAACTAACCGAAAGTACCTTTCCACGAAACCGGCTGCTCGGTACCGAGAGAACGGAGCCAAATTAATATCTTTTCGTGACAAGAGCGTGGAATGATTCACTAGCCTGGCCATCGACGACGAGAGCCTTGTCCCGCCGCGTCGCGCCGCGCCGCCACGCCGCGCCGCCCGCCGTCTACCTACTTCAGCGTGCTTCTTCCTCGTCTTGTTCTCCTTTTTTTCCAAAGCAGTCAAATCAACCGACCAGTTTTGCTTACTTGCTTGAGAACATCGATGCGACATTTCTTAACCCGTATTCATTCGTTTTTTCTACACGACTACATTGTTGTTCATTATACAACTTTTCTACTGTTTACCCTAAGACACTATAAGACTTTTGGAAAAATACATCTTGTTATTTGTTAATATTTGTTATAGCCAAAACAGAAATGAGTCATGAGATAACAATTACGCACTGTTTCCATAATTATTAGACAGGGGACCTTTATTCAAAATTAAATCTTTTCATGTAAATTACAACAGATTGGAGTGAAAGGGAAATTTATTTCCATTCTTAATGTTTATTATCCCTTAGCACTCAAGTGGTGACTCAAAGTCACCACCAAAAGTTGCTGTACCATTATTCACAATATTGTTTATGTTATTAAATATGTTGATATCTAATCAATTATGTACTACACATTTAAGTATTGTATGAAGTATATAAATTTCATATCCAAAAATTATTCTAGGTCGGAAGAAATGTTTCATTTTCGAGTTGAAATAGCTCCGACTGCAAGGGGTCAATATAAGCATAGACATTTATTTTTATAATACGTTTATTAAAAATTTTTGGAATAACTATTGTTGTTGATTCCTGCTTTCAAACATTCATAAATAGGATAGCCCTTTCGTTCCAGTGTTTTCCTTTTCAGTATCACTCACTTCAAATGATCGAAGTGACGTTTATTACAGTAGATTTACGGAGTATGAAAAGTGACTAGGTTACATTACTTTATAAAGATAACAAAAATTCATGTAACCAAATTTTTAGCCTTTTTTTTAATAGTATACCTAAAGAAATAAAGTTGAACAATTCGTCATAGATGCATTTTTACAATCTCAATAATTGTATATTAAAAATATTAGAATCCGCTAGAACGAAGTAAACCTAGTGTTAGGAACTATTCGCTTCCAATTAGAAAATAAAATATAAGCAGTTAGTAGTTGTCACCACAATGTTCCACAATTATTCCTATTTTGAAAACTGCGTCATTTTTCTTCAAAGGAAGTCTTGAGGTCTCTGAAAACGGGGCACGAAGTAAATATGTATATCGGTCAACCACTTCGTATGTATCAACCTGATTATTTTTTATCAGTATTAGCTCTGTCGAAGTAATCGATACTACTATAATTCTGAGCAACTTTATCGTTTTTCGGTGCTTTGTCAGACTAGTGATGTAATAGACTTTCGTAAGATTGACGTAATCGCCACTTGAGGTATGAAATATTGCGAAATATTACTCTATGATCCTATTGTATGTGTACACAAGGACCTCAATTATCCAAACTTTTTTCAGGTCTAGATTAATCCATCTGTAATAATTAATAAAAATTGTGTGTCAAAGATTATAACTGAATAATTGTTCTAATATTTTAACAGCCGAACAATCGAGGTTCGATTGATAATCGACTGTATTTTCCGATACACGAAATATGCTTAAACTTTGATTCACTTGTCAATACCAATTTAACAATTCATCCTTTTCATCAGTCGACTTCGGATGCTCGAAACGACACTAATCATTCAATTTGAATTTCCAATTTCGAAACAATGTTTTCATGCTGTCAAGCGTTCAGAGACCGTAAAAGAAAATCGGTTTTGTCACACCAAGAAACGAGAGAGACTTTACGAGAAAGCTCATGCATCTTTTATTCTTTCTCTTTGTTCGGAGTTAGAGATTTCGTCCCTGTCGCCTGAAAAAATTTCATATTCCATGACAGTCGCCGCGCCGGGGCGTCTCCCGAAATTACGAAATCATGGAGTCGAATTACGAGCTTTCTACACTGTCTTCTGACGTCAGGAGAACAAGGTATGATTCACTATCCAATCCTTCCTCAGCCACTTGCCTCCGCCCTCTCCGGTGTTCACTCTATACACAGAAGAGAGGGACGACTACCACCCGAGTGTGCGTTTGGCGAAAGCACACTCTGGAGCCTCTCAAGAAAATAGGGACCGTTGCACAATCAGACGTTGCCCCCTCGATGGCATGACGGAACCAAATCGTGACGCACAAGTCGGCCAACCAAAAGCACAGGTGACACGATTCCTCAGCACTCCGTTGCTATGTTACAAGCCGAGGGCTGTGCTGGTCTATGTGACCGAGGATCGGTTGTCTTTGCGAGTTTGTTAAGCTAAGAATCCAAGCTAGTCAAAGTGACTTGTCTGTGACTCAACACAGTGCCCACTTGCAAGAAATACTATCGAGAACAACTCGAGCGAGTTTTACTCTCAAACCGATACCTTTAGTTGTGGACGAACCGATGCACAGTGGCGTACTTGGCCCGAAAAATCGAAACAAAGGTCGATTTTGATGTCCGACGTAGTTAAAGGTTTGAAGAATAAGGCTAAGTATTATTTTTTTTTATTTGTGCACTCGTGAGGGTTTCTACTTCATCGATAGTCAAGAGATTTTATAGCACACTTTACGTTCTTAAACTGTCTTTGAAACAGCGTTCATTCATAGCGATTTTCAAGTGTTTTAAGGGGAAATTGTGTAATTTCTTGCATTGCAGAAGCTTTTCGAGTAGGTATACACAGTACTTTCATACAGATTTTATTTCGTCATCATCGAAATTAGTATACATATATATCTAGTTATTAATATTTTAACATACTCATAATGTAAGTTTTTTTACGATTATGAAACTTTATTGACGATTTTCTTTCTGGTATCATTAATTTTATTCGATAAAAAGGTGCAAAAAGAATTAGTCCCAAATGTGCACAGATTTGAACGTAATCATTTTGTAAGTTTTTTTACGATTATAAAACTTTATTGCCTATGTTCTTTCTGGTATCATTAATTTTATTCGATAAAAAGGTGCAAAAAGTATTAGACCCAAATTAGCACAGATTGAAGATTTATAACTAATTTAAGTAGAAATGAGCATCAACAATCGGGTGTGTTTCCTGATGAAAATTAATAATAAGAATTTAAAAATTTCATTCATGATCTACATATTTAGTATTAAAATAATAAATTACATTATTTCAACAGAATTTTTTCCAGCTTTTCTGTGGAAGCACACCATTATCACGATTTTTCAAGGGTTTTCGATCACCTGAGGGAAAAATGTTTGCAATAAAAGAGTTGAACAGTATTAAACATCTACAAACTTCTATATGTATAGGGTGATTGTGGGAACTGGGATAACTTCCTATGATCTTATTTTTCATGTGGATGCATCGATGTACCCGCCAGCAATTACACTTTACTCTTTAATGCAACCAAATTTTTTTGTTACACCAATCGATCGCTTTCATTATTCCACGTATAAAAGTACTAACCCAAGGTCGTCAAAATGTTAATACTTCACCAATTTTGTGTCGGAGTAAACATGGCATGAGAGAGTTCCTACAATTCATGTCGAGACTTTACTTAATTCATTACGATACTTCTTGCAGTAAAGTACGTTTCTGTGCACCGTTGAAAGAGCACTGGCTTCCTTCGATTTTGAATAGGCCGATCGGGCCAAGAACAACCCGAAAAATCCGCGTCGTATTTCTCCCCTTAATGGAAGTCATGTGGTAAGCAGGTTGAGAACTATTGCGGTCGGTGTTGTAACGCGTGGCAATATCATCGTCGTAACAATCTGAATGCAACTAAGAAAAGGGATTCGTGTCTATAAATAACCCGAAGATGCGAAGTTACCGGCAACGATTCATCGATTCACTGATTCACGCGTCTTTTATCGGTACCGTTTGATAAGAGATTCTGGTCTCTATCCTGCGCTGCTTCGTTTAATGTAGGTCGCGCTTCGACTTTATCGTAACATTTTTTGCTTTCTGGTCCCCGTGGAGTGTATCGCGGTGTTCGCACAGCTATTTATCTATCATTTAAACGAACGTAAGCCGTTATCAGACGTCGACACACGAGAGTCGGTTTACGAATCGAGGAGGAGTGTTAACGGGACCACCGTTAAATATTTATACCTCGATCGAGGTTATCGGACACCCGCGACTCTTCTCATGCGTCTGAATACCGTAACCCTCGCGGTGCGGTGGAATCTCGGCGTTTTAAACGGAGTCAACGATGACCTGTCCGCTTCGGCATGTTCGGGGCGCGAGCATTAATGCGTTTCTCGAAAAGGGCGAAAAAAGGAATGAAAGAGAACGGGAGAAGTTTGCCGTACTTTTATGAAAATAACGTTCTTGTCGAGCTTGTTTGTCCGCGATAAGGTTTCCCGCGGTCGTACGTATGTCCCGCGTGCCTCGAGTCTTGAATTCCCTGGGACATATTTTTCTGGTCGAACAGGCCCCCGGAACAACTAGATAACGAGTGCACCCGGGGTAACCCAGCAGACTGGTTGCTTCAGTTTCCGCGTCTATATCCGCGGATTCGGACCGGAGGGAAAAAGAACGAGCTCCCGACCCGGCTCTCTAATTATTCATCATCGTGCCCAACCGGGAAAAACAAAAATGACCGAGCTCGCTCGTTCACTCTGCGCTAATACTTTCATCCAAAGAGGATTCACCGAGCTCTCGCATCGGTCTGGATTAACGAGGACTTTATTTGCCTCTGTACTCTTTTTCCACCCCGAAACACGTTGCTTCGTGCTGCCCGGACGCCGACCGGGATTATCAATTTTCTTCGGTCGATGACTCGAAAGATTTATCGACGGAAAAAAATGTATGTTGTCGCCGAGGCAGACGCAAACTCGTTCCCATTAAGAGGATATTCTAACGTGACAGCTATCGTTTTAAGCTTCCCTGTAAATTTTCTTCAAATATTAACTGAAAGCTATTAATATATACTCCATTTCCACTTTTTTATTTAATCCATATACAATGTGTCCCAAAAATGTACTTCCTTGAATGCAGTGATTCTTCAGGTTATGTAAACACATTTTTGGGACACTGTATAATTTGACTGCAGTAGAGCACGTCGAAATCGGATGAGTGAAAGAAGTGTGTTGTGCCTATCTGAAATAAAAAGGTTTTAGTAAAAAATTAGAAGAAACTGTAATAACTAGAAATAATATATTATCAACGACAGCTACACATGTGATGAAATGCCGTGGCAACCGTTTCGGAAAACATGGTTTCCAGAATAATGAATAGGACTATAAAATATTAGCAGCATATTTTTGAAATAGAACGCTTTTGACGTATGTAAAGAATCGTTTCCTTTTTTTTTGACATATTACGGTAGAATAACCCCTTAACTGCTGTCTGTCTCTCGAAGGAACAGGCGTGGGATGCACTGACAGACCTATTGGCTGCCACCCTACTGCTTTCATACACGCTTTAGTAGCCTGAAGTGACTCTAGCAGGTTGGACAGTTATTATGACTATTAATGCACCCCAAGGCTTTTCTTTTAAATAATGGGTTGTCGCTTCTGGAACGATGGACGACTACATCTACGTAGAAACGAACGAGTTAGCAAATCAACCAGCGAAGAATTACATTTTGCATTTTAATATTCACTAGTTAAAATGCTGTGTATTTTATATGTACGAAAGCATTTCTTAGAAAGCACGAACAAAGTATTATTCATGCATAAAAACATCCGGCAAAAAGTTAACAAGAAAGCAGAAGAATAGTTTCAGCTAATGTAGGAAAGATTTAACGCTTAATCTACATAATGAAACAAAAACTAAAGTTAAGGACACTCGATGTGTCACTCAGTAGAACTAAGTACTTAACTCTCCACGCGGTGAATAAAGATCACACACTGAATCATGCGGAATTATTTTACCTTGACCATTATTTAAAAATACATCATTAGATTCAAAATGCACTTTAAAATCGTGTTTCGTCGACTTTATAATGGAATCAAGCCCAAATAAAACAAAGATCTTTTATTTTTAAAAATACAAACATATTAGTATATTTTTCAAAAAAGCAGTTGTAAACCTGTTAACTTAACCCCGTCTGGTTCGCAGAAGGTGAAACACGAAGTCAATTCAAAACACTGTAAAATGACAATGGCCTAGGTGGTAACAGGCACTCGAGCATCAGGAATCCAGAAATCGGATACCGATCTCGGAACGGGCCCGGCTGGATGGTAGTCGGGGTCGCAGGTATCGTCTAGCAAAAAACGAATCGGAGAAAACGTTCGAAGAAGGAGGAAACTAAAGAAGCAACGCGCGCGGCGCAGGATCGCGAACCCGTAATTTCGGGTGGTGCACCCACTTGGACGACGGCGGGGGAGGAAGGAGGATGGGATAACCAGTAAACGATTTCTCGGTGTGCATTTATATACCTGCGTCTCCCCAGTTGCAATCCGGGGTCAAAGAACGTCTCTCATTGGCCCCTCGCCGAGCGATGGAAAGGTATCCTTGGGTGCGGGTGCTGTGCGCAGAGTTAGAATAATTCATCAGTACTTTTTGGCTTCTCGTAATAATTCGTGCAACGCCCACCGATTATGCGCGCGTTGACCATGCCCGCGGGCGATTTCCCATACGGCAACACCATGGGGCTATATTCTCCCTCCCCCTGTTGCTCCCCCACCCCCGGCCCTTCCATTAGTCGTTTTTCTTTGTCCATCTTCGCAAGGATAGGAGCCAACTCCCCCTTCACCCATTCCCACCCTCAACCACCTTTCTTGCTCTCTGCTCTCGCGGTTTATTAAAATGCACCGCGCAGAGGAGCAGCGAGGCGGACCCCGTTCTTGGTGGCTCCCATAACGAAATTACTGTGATTAGCCGCTCACCCTCCCACGCTAACCACCGTTCTAACTTGCCCTAATTCTACCCCGCCACGTACCCCCCTCCCGTGCGCGTTGTTTTTCCTCTCGGCCGCGACTAGCCAAGGTTACCAGGACTCCGTGAACGCACGACGCGTCGTGTCGCTACAGGCCGATCCCCTAATGGCCTAATTTTTTTTTCTTCTGCGAACCGTCCCGAGAATTTAGGTGAAACTGCCATGGGTCCACTAATTTCCTAAACTGCCCCAAGACGGGATCGGCTGACGACTAGGTCCGAAACGATGTTTCTGACCCCATCCAAACTCTTTGGGCCGATTTGTCTCGATGGCACGTTTTGTGTGTTTCTACGGTAGCTTATTCTCGTGCGTGACGGAATTTGTCACGGTATGGGGACGACGTTGCAGGGGACCTTACTTCGTATGTAATCGCGGGATTTATTCGTCGGTAACCTCGACGTACAACGTTGACCCGGTTGCGGTCGTTACCATTTCTTTGGCGTGGAATCAGAGGGTCCTCGATGAAATAGTAACCTGTATATTTGTGTATTTTACAACGAGTTTGTGCGAACATTATGGTATGTATTTACTGCCACGGGGGTTCGGAAACCATGAAACTATTGCAACTCAACCTAAATCATTAAATATACTATACAGTCCATCAACATGAAAGACATACCAGTAAATTCCAGTAATGGAAGAGAAATCAAAGGACTGGTGTACATAATTTCGACCACATAAGATCGACCTGACTGTCTTCCAATTTTACCAAATAATTGAATAGTCATTATTAGACTGTGAATTTTATGCATTTATAGCAGACTTGAGTAGGTGACATTTAAAATAGCGGGAAGATCAAAAGAATTTTGGCATGTCAATCTATTAGAATGGTGAAAGGACGAAAGAACTTTCTATTTCTTGTAATCCATGCAGACACTTTTTATATTACATAAGGATCCGCAGTCTAGTCATTATTTTGGTGGCAGGTACGATACATGGTAACTATTGTATAACTACTGATACAGTGTATTCTTAAGAAATAACTTACTTCATTTCAACGATACTTTAAGGATCCAAAAAAATAGACCTGAGAAACCCAACATTCATTAATCACCAGGAAAGACGAGTAGCTAAATACGAGACACTTCTGACAAAGGGAATAATCACCGGGCGAGAGGTCCACGTGAAGAAAAACATCTCGCGTTTCCCTTGAAATTTCATTTCTTCGGTCACCTGCAACGGTCTATTCAGAGAATAACAATGAACGTATGCGAGACAATCCACTATCGATACCACAGAGTTTTCCTTGGAGCGATTCTCTCTCTCTCTCTCCTTTCCTCTCAGTCTGTTTCTCTCTGTCTCGAGCGATTCTTGGTAAGGGGCCCGAAAGTCTCAGAAAACCTCGACGAATTCCAGGAAGCCGAGTCCCCTCTGGCGCGGTGGAAGGGGGACCCTTTTTGTCCACCTTCACGACGAGATCCCATAAAGATAGGGGCAGCAGCGCGGAGAGCGACCAGTTTTCGGGGCCCCATGCCATTTATTACGTGACGTGGCGAGGATCTTTTCACGGCGCAGATCCTACGAAAACGAATGAGAGAAAAGGCAAGGCCAGATGTGAAACCACCAGCGCGTCGTAGTCCTAAGATCCTCTACTGGTACACCTTCGGTGTCTCGGAACCTCCGGGTGACTGTCCTTCTCCCCCCTGCAAGAGGACACTGGCAATCTCGCGTTTCTCTTCTGGTCATTTCTCCTCCGTCTGTTCTTCTCTTTCTGTGGGTCACGTTTACACAAGTGTTTGCTGCGCTAACCACTCATGAGGGTGAAAAGAAATTAGAACTGTGAAGCAGCTTGGTCCAAAGAGGATGATATTTCGAAGCGGCTAGTCTCGTTTGCTAACGAATCTCTGAACATTTGTCCCTGTCATAGGAAAGAGACCAGATTTTTAGATAGGTCACGACCCGACCAGGATCGACTTTCATTGTTCGCCACTGTTACACCGGATTACCGGTCAATAAGGTCCTTTCGACACAGCGCGACCTGGCGTTGATCCAACTCCATAAATCTCGCGGCCGCAAATTTACACTGTTATCTCTGTAGATTAACTTTATCTGGCCGACCTTCCTACGCTACCGCGTCCACTAGCGGTACGTACCAGACAGCGAGTCTTTCCGTTTCAGCTAAAAGCCGTTTAATCATCGCGGATTCTTCTGCTGCGCGGATTTCCCTTCGTGAGTCAGGCCGACGGAAAAAGAAGATTCATTCTTGTTTATCAAATACCTGAGATTAGGAAAGCGGATTACAAATGCTCGCCAGATAAGGACTGATTACTAATGCTGGATATAGTCTTTGATCGAGTATCTTGCATGATGCACGACTTTTTAATGTCATTGTTGAATTAGAAAGTACTAGTAAACAGCTAATTATTGTAAGTTTTTCAATTCTGGTACACAAATTAATTAATTTTATAATAGAATTTTGTACTTATTAAATACAGTGAACAGGATAAAAATATTCTAAACCCTTCCGTTGAGAAAATTTCAACGCTTTTGGCTAGACTGCGGATCTTTATACAAAATAAAAATTGTTTGTGTCGATTGCAAGGAATATTCCCATAAGTTCGTGCCGTTTTTCGATCAGTTACATATGTTAATTTTCTGAACATACCTTTAAGTTTGTTTTAGGTATTTTCAGACCATCTTACATCTCCTCAACTGGTAAACTTCGTGATTTCCTATAAAACGTTGAAACCACTTCCTACAGGTACGAGATGGAAACGCACTTTCTCCCTAAACAGTAGACATGTTGTTCGTGACGATTGTTACTGAACTTACTTTCCGAAATTCATATCACATGATATGTCGGAAATGGATACGCATTTCTCTTATGATTTTTCACTGCTGGGAATCACTGTGTTCACTATTTCAAGATTTTATACCCACGAAAACCTTCTCTAGACTGTTCCCGAACAGCCACGCTTAGGTGCATTGCTCCCTTATCGCCGTAAAGTTTATACATCGAGGCGTGCAATGTATACTTATGAGATGACCTAACAGAAACCAAATTGCATGTTATTTCTTCCCTTAATGATTTTAATAGAGGAGAAATCATATATCGACATCTTCTATTTTTAAAATATTTCTACAATTTTGAATTTCATTTACTCAATTTCACTATAAATGCATAAAGATCCACAGTCTATTTCTGTCACATCTCTGAAATGCATATGTTACGAAATAATTAGTAGATGTTTTTACACATATGGAATCTCGCCGAGATGTAGAAAGGAGACTTGTCCCAAACCCTTCCCTTCGACTGATTTTCGAAACGCGACGGATTCCATGAAAACAGACCAGTGAATCGGCGGACAGGTAGAACCCGAAGGGGCGACGGGGATCCTAGCCACACGGACCTGTTCGGACCTGTTCCGACCTGTTCCTACTACTCGCAGGTGCATTCGCCTGATCCGGGCCCGGACTAGTGGAAGAAAATAATGCCCGAGTCGACCGAGAAAGAGGAGGACAAAGGGAGACGGAGGCAAATCTTTTGCGTCGTAGAAAATCGCTGGTCCTGCCCGGGACTCCGGTCTGTCGCGTTGATTGCCCGCCCAAACGCGTCAAGTGACACTATAATCTCGACAGGAGGCCTTATCAGCGACGATTGACGACACTGGACCAGCGGTATTTCTTGATGCTCGACCGAATGTTTCTCAGAAAATATCAAAATATGCGATTTCGCAATTTAATTTATCTAAGAAAGTGGCCCCGGTTAAATAAACTCTTTTGGCCCGAAAAGTCGGAAATACTATTTTAGTGTCATTTATGGGCTCAAGGTAATAATATAATAAGTCGTTGTATTCATCTTAACGTGAGCTATAATATTATGAAATGAAAAAGGTGCATTTTAATATTTAAAAAATCACAATGATGAAAAATTTTTTTTCGAAATTTTATATATAGAAGTTTGGAGATATTTAAATACTGTTTAACTTTTATTGCAAACATTTTTCCTCAGATTATCGGAAACCCTTGAAAAATCGTGCTAATAGAGTGCTTCCACCGAAATGCTAGGAAAAATTATTTTTGCATATAAATGATGTTGAAATAATGTATGAAAGATATGTAAATGATGAAATGAAAGATATGTAAATATTGTCGCGTACTAATAAAAATATACTTATAAGAACATTTATTTTTCACTGTATAACTAAACTCAATAGCAGTGGCCAATTTTGAACTCAAATGGCATCGAACTTAGCCTTACAACATCGTTATTATTTTATTGATTCTACAAGAATTTCTTCATATTTCGTGTTTCTGCCGGGTCTCGGGGCCGCGATTCCACTGTACAGCGTTCAGAATTTGTAGTTGTTCCACACCGTTCGATGGCCGCATAATAAACTAATTTCCAAATCGGGATTCGTAGAAAATCGTCGAAAGGGACGAAAGGCTCGATACGCGAAACGTGTTCCTGAGAACGAAAGAGACGCCGAGCTCTAATCGTTTGTCTGGTGTCTGTCTGCCTGGCGACTGTCTGGCTCTGTGCCCCACTGTGTCCCCGTCGCGTCGGCAGACTCACAGATCCACTTTCTACTCTTTCGGCGCGATCGAAGAATCCTTGATCATGGATCGAAACAATGGTTCCAAGAACCTTACGATATATTATTGAGCGCTTGGAAAAGTATGTCACCATCACCTGTTGTGCCAACAGTCTTTAGAATTACAAATTACAATACATAATTCATTCAGGAACAATTTTTTAAATATTATACTACTATGACGATTATACAGATCGCCATGACATTTCAGACACATTTGATAACCGCAGAAACTGTTTCAAATAAATTTAATCAGATTTCATAATATGTACATAAACCAAAATCAGTTTAATTTTTATTAATGGTCCTACACACTTTTTATTCCATTTTGTTGTGGCTGATATGAGGACAAACTCAACGATGTATTATATCATGACATTCTGATGACCTTGAACGAGGGAAGAAAAAAATGAGGTAGAATTTGAAACAGTGAAGACATCAGAAAATTCTATAGATACTGTCACATTATTTCCAATCTATTAAAATAGTTAAGGTAAATACTACCATTTTATTAAACCTTTATTAGTTGTAATGGAGGAAGAATAATTTTATTTTGCATAGAAATCCGCAGTCTATTCATTACGAATACTTACTCTATCCAGCATTTGCGGATGTTATGATATAAATGTTCGTCACATTGAACTTGTCATATCTCTTACATAAATAATTTTTCCTTGTAAGTGGGTTAACACTTTCTCGTAAAGGATATTAAGATGCCTTGAGTGATGCAATAAAAAATATGTTTCCATTTGTAAAAAAGTGAATGACCTACATTTCATATCTCTACGCGTCCATCAACAAAAAGCTACGTCAGAATGTGCGGGATATAATTGAAGTGATAATACGTGGTGACCCACCTTGTATATAAATACAATTTTAGCAGCTACTCCGCAATCAGATTTAATGTTCAGCCGGATCTCGGTTACGGTAAATGGGTTATTTAAATCGAAAAGGGCAGAGATCAATAGAATTGAACCGCAGAGGTATAATACACGAGACATTTCTCGTGGCGTGAGACAATATCAGTCGTACATTACTGCGCAGCCAATAATGCTTGACAAACGGGTAAATTCGGTGGTTACCATTTATGCGGTGCGTGTCGTTCGTTACCACCTTCGGCTCCCTTTATTCCCCGTTTCTGGGAAAAAAGATCCCCGGCCCGGAAATTTATCGGCCAGCATTTATAACCAACTAGAAGCGGACTGCGTTATCGGTTTTATCGTGGGCGATGCGCGACCGGGCGTCCTCCGTGAAAAATTGTCTTCTCTTTCGAGCCCCGCTTCCTCTGCGCGGACCGTCTCGCGGAACCCCGGCTGGATTAATGAGATTTTTACTGCCATGCCGCCGCGCCGTGCACGAAAACGCAGAGGCGCGACCGGCCCGCAGATCCCACACGATTAGAAACGCCTTATTGCGAAATTATTCGTCGGCCGACTTCCGGCCGCGATCCATCCGCCCCCGAGGCTCCGGACGGTGGCTCAACCGGCGAACAAAAACCGGCCCGCCAGGGTCGAAGCCCTCCTTTTCATCCGAAAAGATTTTCTCGTCCAGCCGACAGCGAAACCGACGGTCATTTCCGCAACAAGTTACACGAAACCGTGTGTTACGACGCTGCGAATTTTTACGCTATACAAGGTGGTCCAGTTGAGGGGGTATTCTGGTTTTCGAGGCCGTTTTACCCGCGACTCTTTACGATTTTTTTTCAGGAAAACTCTTATACTTTTCGTATTGGCATTTTACACACGTGTTTACTGATACTTGAAGGACATGTGTGATTTTTCTCAAGTAACAGTTGTTAAAATTACATGAGTTATATACTTTTTTATAGAGCATGTTTTGAAAAACATGGGTCGACGGTCTTCCTACCGGTCGAAATAAAAAACGTGAAGTTATTTATTAATCGAGTGTAGTTACGGTTCGTTCCAGAAGAAATGAATAATCCTGATTATTTGAAATAAAATGGCAACGTTTTGAAGTCAAATTACCGCCAATTACTTTTAAGATGTGATTACGCTATAGATGCATAAAATCCACAGGCTAACGTTTTAATGACTAATAAAATTACAAGAGCCTGTTTATTGGACTTAAAATTGTGATTATAACGGGTGAATAAATAAGTGAATTTATTTAATAATATCTCACAAAAGGTCCTTTATGACCTCCGTGATTGTAAACCGAGGCATTATAAATGATATATTTTGACTGATTTCATATCTCGAACGTTAATTGCTTGTTTTAATGGAGGGTCGAGTTTCAATGCAACCTCTTGGATCAACAGCACTTGGATCTTACGCGTGATATAGCCTTACGTGATTCTAATAAAAAGTATTATAGATAATCAGTGTATGATCAAAGCGATGTAATACAGTATAACCTCGATTATCCGAACCTCCGGTACTGAGGTAAATATGTACCTCAATTAAATTGAAAGGTGAACTATACGCGACATTATTCATTGTGCAAATTAATAAAAATTTAATCTGACAGTATAACTAGTAACTGTTTCCCTGTTTAGTTTGGACACCGAGATCCTACTCTGCTAATTTTGTGGACACCAAATAAAATTGTATTATAACATTTTAGGTCAATGCTTCTTTACTCATTGTCAGAGTTGAACATTCTTCTGTATTCTGTTATAAAAAACATAGTGTTCCATTTAAAACAACAAAGTTGACCTTCAAATCTCCAAAACGCTTTCACCAATAAAAAAATAAATACACTACATAATGCACCCCTTCAAACAGTGCAATTATTGTATGTAGATCTTTTTCGTACAGTGGATACTTTGGAAGTTATAGAGGTGTGCAAGTTGTGTGGACCACCCTGTGTACATTTGTTCAGTTTGAGTTTTCGTTTCTGTGTTTTAGAAATCATGAAATACCACTAATGCACAAACACCCAGAATCCAGTGATAACAGATGCACATGTAGACGCACACAAGTTTAAAAAGAATTTAGTTGTGCAGAATTTTTGGTGGTACCCGTTAGACTGTGACAGTAGTAATGCCTGAGTGCATATTCAATAGCCAGTTTTCGCTGTTTTCTTTGTTCTGTTATTTCAAGCTAGCTCCGCAGCGATACTCCCCCTTCCCTTCGCGCCAATCAACAGGTAAATCATAATTATAGAACTGATGAGACTCGTAGCATCGGAAAGACCTTGATAGCCCCGGAGCACTGTCTTCAGCACAAAGGATGAGCGAGGTGGCGCATCGCGATCCGCGAAGGTCGATGCACGTGAATTTTGTGGAGGATCGCGTGACCGGCACCCGCGGTCAGAGCGACGACGGTAATGAGGTTACGCGATGCACGTAAGTATGGTAAGAGTTCGTCGTCTCCGCATACGCTTATTCGTTTCTCGGTGTGCCGGTGAGTCATCGGCATCGTTTCCTGCTGTTGTCCGCCAGTCATAGTTCGTTCGAGTTAACTCGTTAGGTTGGTCCCCCGACTGGGCCCGAGCCGTGAACGAGGGCGAAACGGTCCCTCGGTTAAGGACCGCGTACCCGGGGCCTTAAAAAACGGCCTCCGGATTGGACGGTTGCTGGGCACGAACCTGTTCTTTCGACAAATCACGTGATTCATCTCGCTTCTGACTAACTCGCTTGATATTTCGCTGAATCCCTTCGATGCCTTTCGCCTTGATGAGTCAATGGTCTCAGATACCGGATCGTACACACAAACAATGCAATCTGGGTGTACCTGTAGCCGGGATCCACACTGCACCGGGCACACGGTGCTTACGGACGATGTCACCTGTGTTTGATCCGCGATACTAACCTGATAAGCGAATTGGTACCTTGCTGACGACATGTCATCGCCACCATGCTTATCGCGAGATTCAGGAATTTGTATAGATTAACCCGTCGACTGTTAGCAGTGATTGTCATCGTTGTTGAATAACAGTAGTAATTCATTGGAAAAACGTCTTGTAGATTTTTCTCATTGTTAGGGCAGTACTTTCTAGGTGCGTCACCAGTCTAGATAGCACTGCTTATGGCTCGAAACAATGATTTACTTTGTCCCCATCAACGGATTGATAATGGAAGCCGAACAAGTGAGAAGCCGGACCAGTAAACACATCGCGATATCGTATCGTCTGGACAAACTTAGTTTTGTTGACGCAGTACATAGATAAGAATATAGGCTCAAGAAATGTATAAACCTTCATTTGAGAAATCGTTATTGAACCTCATTTCTCTCTATGCGTCATCCTATTGTATATGTACATGCGATCAATTTTTGTAAAAGTGTTCTTGAACTTGTGTGCAATTGCACAGGTTTGTGCATGTTAGTCACAAATGCAGATTATGCTTTTGTGACTAACATGGATAGATAAAATGCAAAACAGTAACAAAATTTAAAGCATTTCAAAGTACTGTTGTATTGTTTTCAACTCGGAAACAAGTGTCTGTGTAGCTCCTATGTTTTGTAATTATTACAGACAATTTTTATTTGTAAAAATACACAGTCTATTTATAAGAAAATTGATATTCAAAAAATTAATCTGCAACGAAAATAATATTACAATCTGGTTAGTTTGTTTCGGAATTCTTTCATGTTCGATGCAATTACTCTGCTCCACTGATAAGCATAATATGCAACCTGTTGATAATGAGACACGTACCCACTCTAACCTCCCCTAAAAGATGAGTGCAAAGGTCAACAAGAGCACGTATGTGGATTAGAATGTGTAAAGCAAAGTCGGTCAGAGAAAAAAAAACCCTCGTATCATCTAATTACATCGTAGTGAAATTCCTTAACGATGCCATCATTCCCGCGATTGTGAATTCCTCCCCACCCTTCCACGGTACACATGCCCATAGTGCAGTGTTCGATGCTATGTATAGGGGATTCGGGACAAAATTAGTAACTCCTAAACTAACTCATTTTCGATCGAAAATGCCTAATATTTTTTTAGAGTGCATGAAGATCTATCCATTTAAAAAATACAATTTTTTTGAGTAGTTTGAATAATCTTAATTTTTTATTGAATAAAAAGTTCGTTATGAATTTTTATCATATAATTACCGAGTAACTTCTTTTAACAATCTTTTGCCAGTTTATCGGAAATATGTAAAAAGTTGAAAAAATGATTGTTATTAGTATTCTACGTTAAGCAATTTATATAAACCTTGCATATTTGTATGGAAAGTGAATATTACAAAGCATTTTTGTAAGTCTGATTTTAACTTCGGTACTTCTCCTTAAAGATGATAAATATTTTATATGAAAAATTATAAAATATGCCAGTGGTACGTGACCGAAAAAATGAATTGATTTTCTGTGTTAAACTTCATGTTTAAATTTGAACGACAACTTGTTACATTCAGCAAAAACTGCAGGTAGTCTTAAACACTATATTTCGTGATTCACGACTGTGTAAATGTTAATACTATCAATTTTTGACTTTTGTCCACCGGGTCGAGCATCGTGCGGTGTGTCGGGATTCCGAGTTCCTCGGAAGCAGAGGAGCTCGTTGGAAGAGCGAAAGTAGGAAAAAATACGTGTAGCGAGGATTATCGGTTAGAGGTGACATGACTCACCGGCCTGGTATCTGCCAATCGTGGCGAAGGCGGTTATAGGTAACATCAGGATTGGCCAAGGAAGGCAGCGAAGCGTCGAGCTTCGTGCGCCGATTGGCGGCAGACAAGCCAAGGCGCGTGCCCCGCTTGAGCACCGGAGTACCCCTCCGAGCCAGTCCATAAATGTTTTCGAGATTAAACCACCAACGGATCAAATTAACAATTAGTCTGCGAACGTGCCTGCCTCAATCTACTTCGCAACGAAACTAACCCGTTGATTTAATCGAGCCACTGAACTCTTCATCAAAGTGCTTGGACTCATCCATCTTGATTCCTGGACTAAACGATTTCGGTAAGTGTTCCAAGAAATATTTCTCTATCTCTCTTTCTCTCTCTTATCGATGTGTAGCGATAAAGTGCTCGTTCGACTGCACGCGGGATTCGGAGCATGTGCTGATACCGAAACGTCGGGATAAAGTGTTCTTGAAAAGTTAACGTACAAACAAATAGCATCTGGAACGTTCAAGATAGTCGGAAAGAGCTTCAGAAACGGTGTGCTCTCAAGTTGTTAAACAATCTTAAACTTCTAATCGGTAGCGTAGTGCTATTGTGGCTTATCACTGCACGAACATTGCCCGATGAAGATTTGTTTTTTCTGTTATTAAACATATTGACTATTCGCCACTGATTAAAAATTCGTAACAGGTTTGAGGAAGTAGTCTTTTTGCGACTGAGCAAACATCGCTCGAGACCATCGAAATTCCGTCAAGTGCTCTCTGTAGAAGTGCGTCACGACTATGATACGCGAAGACGCTATCGGTTCTATCCTAAGCGAGGTCATCAGGAGGATATCCGCTATGTCCGACTGTCGCGACTGACTGTCTTTTCGAAAAGTGGTCAAGCGTTTCAATATTATGCGCTCGGAATGTACCGCGCTTTATCTAAAAACGATAAACCGTTTATTAGTCTGCAAGGGCAGATTCCCAGTTTCCGAGGTTATCGTTAGAGGCCGCCGTGTCCTACGGTTAGCCCACTGATCATACTCTTTTTGTTCTATCTAAACGAACCATATTCCTATCTATTGGACCTTGATGATACCTTACGTCGACCGGTTATCTGCGATTTCCGCGCGTGTACCTGCATATTACGCCCTCGCAGCTGGGAATGCATGCGCATGCACCTGCGAGTGCGCAATCTTACAACGCGAGCACTCGTTCCAGCTCTCGGTTCTCCTGGTTTGCCTGGATCCCCCGAACGCACCGGTTTTCTTTTTCGCCTATTTCGCTTCTCATTTTTGGTTTTTGCGTTTCTCCGGTTCGTTTCGCTGTTGTTGGGAACGTTGAACCTTGACCGGTCTCAAGGACACGGGATAATCTAAAACTCAGACGCGTACGAAAAAACTGCGACCTTGGGCTACGTCATTGCGGTTTGAAGTTTACGACAAACATGATCGACCGGTTCCCACCAAATTTTTCAAGTAATTAGAGTTCGATAAAAACAAAAATTGTAAGTACTGAAAGACACGTATTGGGAAATTTATAAATCTACCACGGTAAATGTTCAACCTGTTATCTACGTGTGTAGATTAATTAACGAGCTAGTATTAGCTTGTACACCTATATCATGAGAAGAACTCAATCTTCGGCTAACCTCAGCAAAATTAACAGTAAATTTAAAACGAGAGGATTAATATAATTATAAACATTATCTATAATATCATCTACAATATCTGCCTAGTAAGAGCCACCAGATTAATCGCTGCTCGAGAGGAAGATACAAGATAATGAACCTGTTTTATACAGTCCAGAGACCTAATAAACACGCGTAATCTAGATCTATGTCTGCTACAATTTTTCTTTATCTGGTGTCGATTCTGCGCGAAGATTAGATCATTGACTCGAAGCTTCCTGTGTAACGTAATCATGTAAACAGCCGGCATAATTTTGCATGAATTTCTAATCGGTACGACTTACTCCGATTGTAGAAAAAGTTGACATCTTTGACGGATCGCCCGACGATTAAAATAGATTATGCGCGGAAAGTTCTATCGTCGGCGACTGATGACCCTCCGGCCAGTGTTTTGACACGGGCTGTAAAAGTCTCGCGGAAGGCGAGACAGACAAGCAGCTTTTGTGGTCGGTAAGCTGCGGCCACCTTGTTATCGCGTCCGCAAACACCCTCACGAATACTCCGGTCTTCGATCTACAATTCCGCGTTTACGGAGTCGACTAGCCGTGTGTCCTTCAATTGCAACCGCGATTGATATAATTGCTTCTCCGGAAAGAGAGCGATCCGCTTCCAAGTAACATTCTTACGCAACCGAGTCTGCCTCGACTCGTTCCGTGCGAGCTTTATGGCGTGTTTGACCGTGACGAGTTAACGTCCGCTGTCCTGCATCCACGGGAAAATTGATATCGGAACCGACTGGGGATGAGCGATAAGCTGTCGCTCGAAAATAATAGCGAATATCCGTGGCTTCAAAGTAACGAACACCAAAGCGCCTCTCTGTAGTTAGATTGTTTAATTTGGCATTATTTTTATGCAATTCAAAAGAAATATTAACGGAGCAAAGAAGGTAGATGCAGAGTCGTTAGATCAAGTGTGTCCCCACTCCACCTTCCCCTTCCATGACGCTTTCCCCCACGCTTCCGGCCTGGTCACATGATGCGTTTCGTCTCTGCCATGCATGTGTCACAGTGTCACGTGACGAATCCGGTACTGCCAGAGAAGGGGTAACTTCTGCCCCTCATCTGACGACTCTGGGTGCTATGATTTACTTGTACTTCACTTACACAATTGTGACTCAGATAATTGTCTTTACAAATTTGAACTTCAATCAATTGGGCTATAATTAGCAAATCATGCAATGCAAAATACCGGATATTTAATTTTTGGATTCTAAAGATAATACTCCATAAAAATCTAGAGAAACTGTAACCAGGAAACATGAAAGATAAAGTATGTACCATAAACGATACTCAAAGCTAGTTGACACACTTGAAGTGTGATAACAAAGAACGTACTTATGCTACCAGTGAGACTCCAATGTAAGAGAAGTAATTCGAGCGAGAGTATCAGCGATCGACGATCTAGGGACGTGTCGAAAGGAATGTTGGTCATCTCTGAAAATCGTAGAGAAACGATTTCCACTGACATTGAGGCTCGCAGTTATCGTGAAATCCCATCGCGTTACGTGTGCATTGTACGTACACGTGTCTCCGGGGTTTCGTGACTGACTCGTTGCACTTCTCGGAACAGCACGGCGCGCGCGGAGGGTTCTCTCGCCGCGACCACTTAGTACGCACTTGGCCGACGGTTTCGGGATTACAAAATGGCCGCATATTAGTTGTATTTCCTGGTACTCGCGCGACCTACCTATAAATCGTCGCGGGCCGCAGCGAGTCTGACGCGTTCCGAGGCGTTCGCTCGTATCGTTATCGCTTTCTCCTATATCCCGGTCTCTCCTTCTCTCTTTCTCTCTCTCTCTCTCTCTCTCTCTCTCTCTCTCTCTCTCTCTGTTGCGGTTATCAGCGACAAGGGGGAACGTATTTGTTTGCAGACAGTCGTGCGATGTAAGTGTACTTGCACGTAAACAGAAATGCAGAAGGAGAAAAAGGAAAGGAATATGTAATTAGAGTTCGACACAGATAGTG
Source organism: Lasioglossum pauxillum (assembly GCA_933228785.1). Lineage (NCBI taxonomy): Eukaryota > Metazoa > Arthropoda > Insecta > Hymenoptera > Halictidae > Lasioglossum > Lasioglossum pauxillum. Next base: position 41,801,782 of record OW121699.1, read on the forward strand.
ATTACGTGTTCGCAAACCTCCGAGTTTGCCTTCTTCGATCTGGATCATCGATAAGACTCGCAGTTCGATAATGATAATTACACTCCGCCAATTTGTTCCTGCCCGACGATGGAGGAACCGACCGCGTGATTTGACAACGCGAAAAATCAACGGTTTTATTACCGTTTGCTCAAGATACCGGCAGAGATCGATCGTTTCCGGTTACACTCGCACGCGATTATTTCAACGGGCTTGTTCACGAATTCTCCATAAACAACGGCCGTTCCCATCGGCACAATATAGTCACTGTTGCGACAATATCGCCGATAAACCACGACAGGGGGACGAGAGGTGTAACCGGAGAGACTTGGAGTCGTCAGACTGCGATGAAAAATACATACCTACGGTTTTCCGGTTATTGTTATTCACACTCTATTTTCCTCTCGCCCTGTTATCGTCTGTCTTTGTCTGTCGCGTAAGGTCACTGGTTGCACGCGTTCACGCCGGTTTAATAATTTCCCGCGGCCCTGCTCGCGTCCGACCACCGGACATTTGCACAGTACAATATGCAATAAATCTGGTTCGATGAACCGGCGAATAGGGTTAATACACCGTTAGCCCGATAAAAATGATAAGAAATGTAATTCGTAACATCGACGCGATAAGTGAGTCACCTTTAGACTGCGATTCTCAACTATGCTGCTTTTCCTTTGCTCACTTCACTACGAAAGTGACGCAGCTTGCTCATTAATAGGCAGGATTTCATGCATTTGTAACAAAACGAGTAGGTGTAATTTAAAACTTTATTTTGCATAAAGATCCACTGTCTACTCATGAAAGTTCACTTAGCGTCGCAGAATTCTACAATGTTCGAATTATACAAGGTGGCCCACATAACTCTGAACAGCTCAATATCTCCGTTACTTTTCGTTGTACAAAAAAACTTCGTAGGACAAAGTTACACTGTTTGAAGGGCCACATATAACGGTCTAAGGGTAAAAAAATGTCAAGGTCATTTTTATGAGATTTCAAGGTTATCGATGTTTTTTTAAATGGAATGAGGTATTTTTTAAGACATCAATCGATGCAGCTGGACATTCTTTATAAAAAAGTACTAACCTATGTATGTCGAAAAGTTAGTAGTTCAGGAGATATTTCAATTTAAATAACTCCACAATACCATTACTGTCGTACTAAGGCATTAGTGTTTACTTACTTGTGTAACGCCTTAGTACGACAGTAATGGTATTTTGGAGTTATTTAAATTGAAATATCTCCTGAACTACTAACTTTTCGACATACATAGGTTAGTACTTTTTTATAAAGAATGTCCAGCTGCATCGATTGATGTCTTAAAAAATACCTCATTCCATTTAAAAAAACATCGATAACCTTGAAATCTCATAAAAATGACCTTGACATTTTTTTACCCTTAGACCGTTATATGTGGCCCTTCAAACAGTGTAACTTTGTCCTACGAAGTTTTTTTGTACAACGAAAAGTAACGGAGATATTGAGCTGTTCAGAGTTATGTGGGCCACCCTGTATATTGCTCAGAAGAATTCCATTCGTGAAATATGAATTCCCCGGTGGAATAAATTATGATGTTTAAGTGTATATTTGTTTGTGATAGCAGGATGCGCTTTTGGTCTTACGTGCTCACCTTTAATCTTCTGCCAGACCCAATTGATCACATCGATAAAACCGGATGTACATACTTTGATACTATCGTATTTCAATAATTGCTTATCCATTTCATGACTAATCGAATGTGGAATATTAAAATTTTAATCATTCAATCATTGATTAAAAATAATATGGAATTCATATGCTGGTACCATATTAATATATTACTCCTAACGGAAGGTTAAAAAATTGCAAATGAAATGATAATAAACAACTGAAAATAATGTAAAAAAATTGATATCTGAAAGAGTAAGATCTTATCAAATATTGATCACTCTCAATCCTGCGATGAAATTCGAAACTGAATAATTCAACAGTATTAACCCTCAAACGACCACGAAAATAAATTATCAACGCATGAAGTAGCTAATAATTTAGGGTTACGTAATTGATCGTAGACCAGACAAGGCCACGTAAATCACAGGAACGTTAAACGATCCATTTCAGCTGGTAAATTGAGAAAAAGCTCGGCCTCGCCCAGATGATCCTCGGCTTTTCGCGTCTCCGCTCCCCGTCACGACTTTGCCCGCAGCTTTCATTCGCAGCCTTGCATCGCGGATAGCCAATTGTTCGCGAACAACGGCAACAGTGCATCCGTAAATGCAGCAAGGGACGAGAAACTCGTTCGGACTTGTTCACGGTGACCGCGTGTCGCGCGACTAACACGAGCGATAACGCTCTTTCCCGCCGCGATAATTGCCCAGATAATTAAGGCGCTTCGTCAATCGAGAGGAAGAGCTTAAACTTACAAATTCCCTTCCTCTCCGGAGCACGTACAGAATTTAATAACAGAATATAAAGGCTGTATACTGAGCATAGATCATTGTCGATCGAACCTGCGTTCGACGAGTGGTATAATGACGCGTAGATTAAAGATTAGAAATAAAAAACGCTGTATGTTCCAAAATGAAAATTCTGACGAAAATCCATGCAAAACTTTTGCAGAACTAATCGTCAGGGAACTTTCTTCCTTATTTCGTTACATTGGCATTGCATCCTCTCTTGCGGAACAAATAATTTCTGAAAAATGACACAGCCTTTTTTAATCCCAGTCTTCGCTCCATATCCTCGTGTGCCTTTTATCGGAAATAATCGGATACTTTCCAAAATGAGTGCTGATAAAATACCTGCACCGTGACGCATTAAAAAACGATCGAATATTATTCCTATCTCCGACCGTACTCTAGATAATGTCTCTCGGCGATAGGCCAGTTATTCCACCCGGACGAGTTTCGGTACTCTAAAATGAACAGGTCGCTAATAGAATAAAAATATTTTCCTTTCATTCTGGTATGACAAAAGGATCCGTAATTTCCGATCGTTCGGGCCTCTAAAACACACTGGAGAATAATATCGTATACAAGAGTTCCTTTTCTTGACACATTTCTGAATACCGTGAACGAGACGATGCCGTGCAAGAATCACGGGCAGCAGGTTTGCCCCCGAACTAAATTTCTCTCTCGATTTCACATCGACAAAAGAGACTCACCCTGGAGCCTATTCACCGCTCTCCAAAGTAATGTGCTACCGTAGAATATCCTCTTTGACAGGTTTTTAGAGGTCAGGACACGGACCAAGACCACGAGGTCTCTAACGATTGCTCCAAATTCTTTTCCTTCTTTGATTTCCAACCGTTTCAAGAAACCATTTTCCGTTCTGAAGTACTGGAAGCATTTAGGTCGTGAGCCATTGTCTCGGGTTATCTGTTAATAGAGTTGGATTGTGGCGACGCAAAGCGACGGTCATAAAAGCTGGAAACAAAAGTAGCGCAGGTACCTGGACCGGTGATCAGCGTGTCCGCCCACGCGAGGACACTGGTCGTTCTAAAAATATTCAATCCGGTTCGCGCATACGGTGCTACCGGTTTTAAATCTCACCGCTACCGTCCAGGAATCGATTCAATACTTTCCTCTGAAATAAAAGGAGTCGGCTCGGTCCACGAGGAAGAGGGAAGTATACGATAGGGGTGGTCGGCCGTGATATTCTCGGCCTGCTAGACTCGGAGATCATTAATGTTGATCACCTCCGATCTAGTTGTCAGAAAGTCGCGAGTTAACGCTGATTGAGATCGCTGTCAGGTGGATGAAAAGTTGATCGGTAATTTGGCGGTTCGATAAGATGAGGCGAAATATTAAGCCGAACTCGAGCTGGCGGTTTCTTCGAATATTGTTGAGGAACTATGGTTAATAGACTCCGGATCTTTACGCATTTATAGCAAAATTGAGTAGGTGAAATTCAAAATTTGTGGAAAATTTTAAAAATTGAAGATGTCAATATATGATTTTTCCTCTTTAAAATCATAAGAAGAAGAAACAACATTCACTTTAATTTTTATTTCTTGCAAACACAATGCAGACAATATTTATTTTGCATAAAGATCCGCAGTCTAATGGGTGATAAAAATAATATAGTAAAATGTTAATGAAATCTATAATTAATATTCGTTTGTTAATAACTAGATTTTTATGCATTTCTGGAGAGATTAACTGGGTGAAATATAAAACAGTGAAAAATATAAAAAATCTAAGATTATCGTGATATTATTTTCAACTTAAAAAGACTATTTAAATGCATTTTAATTTAACCATTGCTTCCCACAATCGTGGCAGTATATTTTTATTTTGCACTAAGGTCCGCGGTCTAATAATTACGGTCAAAGTTCATTTTCTTTTTCGTAAACTTCGACAGAGACTTACAACGTCTTTGTGTTTCAATAAAACATCTGTTTCTACGTACAATTTTAACGTACAAATTGTTCGCGAGCATAACACATGGATGAAGTAATTCTTCGAAAATAATTTTGCATCTCGCGTGGACGTTCGATAAACTGGACTGTTACCGTTCTCTGGACGATAAGATAAGCGAGCGTGCTCCCTTATAAGAAGGAGAGGCGATAACGCACTTGCTATCGTTCGAAGAGTAGCTCAATAAGACAGTCGAACGTGTTTGGATAGAAGGATAGTAGGAGATACAGTTGTTACACGTAAGTTGTAGCTGTGTAAACAGTACATATTACACAATGTAATCATCTTACGTCGCAGCAAAGGATTCAGGTTATAAAAACATAAAGTATCGCTGTTATCTTAGTTACGATATTGCAGTTCATCGAGATACTTTTACGAACGAAAATTATTCAATGGTTGTAGCGTTTATTTTATATTATATATTTTATTTTATTTATATATCGATCACTATTCGGAATTATAGAAAGAGGAAAAGCTAAACCGTTGTTAAAAGGAAGGAAAACAGCTGTGTTGCAAAAGTGATGTTTGGTAGGCAGACTGGACAGGCTAATTATGGTTCCAATTTAAATCTAATTGGAAAAAAATGATTCGGTGTGCGTGGAAAACCGACGTTTCAAATTATTAAGTTGTACAGAAATATGTGCCAATTTTAATTGTGAGCAACTGTGATTAAAAAACAGAGTGTACTTAGTGTACTTCGTTAATAAATGAAAAAATGTATTGAAGAGAACCGACGTTTCAAATTCAGTTATTAGGTTGTAGATAAATAGGTGCTAATTTTAATTGTGAGTCGTTGCAAATACAACTGTGAATAAATCACAGCTACTTGATGATTGTTAGAGATTCTATACTTCGTTAATAAATGAAAAAAGGTATCGAAGAGAACCGTGGGTATTTATGTTGGAACCGAATAATTAATATCAGTCCACGTGCGCGCTAGTGAATTTGAGTAAAGGCATTCATCATTAAGTGCATCTGCCCAGACTGTTGCTCGCGCGAAATTGCCGCGGCCCATCACTGTCTAGTAGCTGCAGCCCCACATTAAGCATCGATCTGTCGATATCGATGTGCCAGTCTCCGCTGGGATAGACCCGACCGACTCCAGTTTCTATCGCCGGTAATGTCATCACCCTGTAACGTCATTCCCGACACAACCGTCAAGGATTCACCTGGCCTTTAACTCTCTCATCAGATATCCAATGACAATGTCTCTCCGCACCGCTCTCGGCATTAATCTATTCTCTTCTCGCTTTGTCGCCAACCTGCCCCCGGTGAATGCAGATAGTCCTCAATCATTCGAGGAGTGACTCGCCCAGCATCGTTGAATCGACGCACCGCGCCTCGGATACCGAGTTTATGTGTTTCACACGTCCTCGGATTCATTCGACGCCGATTTGCAAGTATAAATGCTAAGGGTGGCAATGCTCCGAGGACATTGTTCGACTTCACCCGATCATACTTTTGTGTTCCAAAGGATTCACCATTGCTTCGCGAGAAATATTGGTGACGATGGTTTCTGCAAAATTCTTGAATTCGTCATTCATTTTAAATTATTCCAGAGAGTGATTACTAACATAATTTTTCATGAATACAGTTTGTTCAAATTGAATTTTTTGATCGGTCATATTCTTCACGAGATCATCATTTCTATTTTTGAGCTCTTTCTATCATTGACTACCGCATTTTGACCAAACATCACATTAAGTTGCCGTCAATATGTTTATATTCCGACTCCCGTGAAAAGAATACACGAGAAGTTAGATACGTAAATAAAAACTGATGGCAGAACTTGGAATATTTTTGTACCTTAGATTATAATAATATTTCTTGATTAAAAGTTCATAACATTTGCATTCTGAAATCGGACATATGCAACGACGCAATATCGACGGTATAAAATATTCCATCGTATGTGCTTTCGATCTAACTCCTCCATATTTTCGAAATTCCATTGTGCTCTAACGGAGTAATAACACCAATATTTATTTATGTGATTGCATTGTATGGCTAGAAGCAAGCGCGCATCGGTGCATCGTATGCATTGTGAATCAGCGCTCGCAGTAGGTGCACATTGTATTCTTGTTTCTCTGCCTGTTTACCCATTCATTGGCCGCATAAAAAATTGTCACTTAGCCAAGTATTGCGAGCCCATGAACACCGTTCGCGTCCCAGAGAATTACCGCGAAATTAAACGTCCTCACGTGGTCCGCTCTGTTCAAACATGTCGGCCGCGCGCGGGTATTTTCGTACCCGTTCGTGGCGAGTAAATTAACGCGTGTCCTTATTGCGTGTTCGCCGTTGCAAAATTCACCAGTGTCGCCCCAAAAATCGATACGATCGGGTTTGTCTTGTCCGTTGTTTAAAACTAAAATTTTGTACGATATTCGATAATTTCAAAGAGTCCGTATAATTTCACATTTTGCAACGTAAAAATTTCAGTGACAGGTTAAAGACGGCAGGTCATTGACACGGAAGTCTAGCGTAACGCGAGGACGTTTCGTAGCCAATGATAATTCCGGTTCCTAAAAACCGTAGTATCGGCGAAACTGCAACTACCCCCGTGGAGTTGCTCGCAGAAACTACGCAGTTACGCTCGTGTGTCGTTCCGTCGTGTCGTACGCGCCTCTACGAACCGCCTCGAAGTGCATGCAAGCGTGGCGTTCATTTGTGTGGGTTCCCTCTCTTTCTCTTTCTTCTGTCGAGATCTCATTGCTACATGCTACACGATTCCTCCGCAAGCGGTTTACATTAACCACTTGCGACGAACATTTTCCTGCAAATCCATTCTCCTCCTGCAACTCGATCAGTAAAAACTCAATAAAACAGGACAAGATTTTAAAAAGAAATTCATTAAAGTTCTTTCGTTTAGAAAAAATCTCCAACCCCTTCTCCACGCTTTTAAAATAAAGCGACCTCTTACCGCTCCTCGTCCCTTTGTACGATCACACCTTGGTATGTTCCTTCCGCGCAGTCCTATAGCCGCGTCTAGTACAACAATAAAAACAAAGGGATAGACGAGCATAAAAAATTCGATTGTTCCGATGATAGCTAATCGACGTGGGCTGTGCGCGATCCACGAAAGTTTCGATTTTCATTACATCTTTTTACCCCACTTGACCCCAAACCGGTAAATTTACAACGCTGCAACCACGCGCGAGCACAGGAGCACACACTCGCGTCGCACACGCACGTTCACCGCTGCCCCCACCGCTGCCTCTTTCTTTCCTCTCTTTCTTCGTATCGTACGAGCGGTGTGCGCGCGCATCGTTCTCCCACCGGTCGGGCTAACCGGCCGCGCGATGCCGTCGTGGTGGGGGAAGAGTCTGTTGCCGCTACGAACGTGCGCGCCGTGTGCTCCGAACTGAACCTACAGAATCATTACCACGCCAGACCTCGAGGAGTATAGACGTGTTTCTCGTTACCACAGCTCAGTCGAGAGTTCTCGTGTCGCTTTTTTACTTTCTACCTTGCACTCTGCACGCGTGTGGATAGTCACGCGAACAGTCGAGACGCAACGTGCCCGTTTACACCGTGGTCGACCGTGTGCGTGATTACAAGAATTGAGACGAAACGAATCGAATCCATTGAAACGGGACGGGACGAGATTCACTGGTTCCATTCGCGGTTCAAGTTACGTTTTGTGCAATCTTCGCTAGTGGCGATCGGGATCGGCGCTCCTACGAGAGCGGACTCTTCCGAGTGCAACGTGTGTCGTGCATACTGCGGGGACATTGAACTCTGTGTTACAAATCTCGCGAGACCTATTCGAACTGTCATCCTTAGTGTCCGATCGAAGGACTATCGAGCAAGAGACGACTCGACCTTGCGTCTCTCGTTGCTTGAGTCCGAGTTCCACAAGGAGCCGTCTAGCCTGCATCCAGCACCTATGGAAAGTGATCCATACGAGGATCCACCGTACAGGCGCTGCAGACGACGCGATTGAGAAATCCGGCCGCTACAGCCGAGATAGATAGAGAGCGAGAGAGCTCGGTCGTCGCGACGAAATCGTTCGCGCTCCAGATTCTCGTTCGAATTGCCGCGGAGTTTCGCGGGCCACGTGCGTATTATACAGACAATCCGTGGCGGCGATAGCTAGCTAGCTCTGGTAGCCGCGGCGACGGAACACCCGAGCGTGCGCCGTCGTAACCGAAAGTCACGTGTGTGCCACTGGAACGAGATCACGATCCATTGTGTCAGCCAGATTTGCGTGCCCGCGATTTTTGACTATTTTATTCGGCGATCCAAGAGAGCCTTGAAACTAGTTGCTCAACCCGTTTGTGCGTGCGAGCGAGACGACGGTAGAGAAAGAGTAGTAAATAGTAAAAGTGGTTAGTGTTTGATATCCACGGACATATATTGGTTCGATTGCAGTGGGTTTCCGCTTGAAGTAAAAACGAAAGAGAACACGAGAGTAGAAGAACAAGAGGCCTACCAACGCCGTCAGCCTTCTTACTAGAAATGGCGATCCCGTTCTCTTTGCCGTCCGACGACGACGCGGAGGCCCAGGGCCAGCAGCTGGAACAACTGATGCTCGACCTGTACGCCGCTCTGCAACAGGTCCTCAGAAGCAGGACAGCTCAACACCCGTCGCGAAATCGTGAGTTCTACGATTTTTTAAGATACGTACACACCTGCCTCGGGGCTTTCCTACATGTCCTTGCACTGCACTCGAACTACCCGCGAACTACTACCCGATGAACGACCTGCCCAGTTGCGTCAGCCTCAGGCTTGCCTGAAGCGAGACGAGTTCGGGCAGGTTGAACACGCTCCGTCAGTAGTTGCGCGTTCCTTGTACACTTTTCACGCTGCTTCTCTCTAATTCCTTCCGTCCTGTTGATACTCTTTGGGCTAGAGACGATCATGTCATGAATTTGGTCCCAACGACTTTACAGAAAGACGCGTGAAAAGAAGGCATAGGAGGTAGCCGTGGTTGCATGAGAAACCGATGTCACCTACAGACACCTTGCTTATTCTCCGTGAGAACCTGGTAGAGGGCACCGATCCTGGTGATACGTAGTCACAGAATCGTAGTCGCACAATAACACACGCACGCAAAGAGATTGTGCCCTCGCGCGACTTCTCGATCGATCTTCCAACTTTCTTTATCTGTCTGATCGTTTATCTTCTTTGTGGATTGATCGCGGAAAAATTGTAAATATCGTTGATGATATAACACAACAGATCTCGGAACCCTTTTGTTACTCGTTTATGCACTTTTTTTTAACTAATTTATTTATTTATTTAATTTATTTGTATATTTAGTCATTTTACACACTCTCGACGTATCTCTTTTTTTTAACTCTGTTTAACTCTGTTTTCTACGTTTTTGTTTACTTATACTTTATACCTACTCTGTAACAAGAATCGTCGATCGACTGAATAAACATTGATTACGTTGATAAAATTCTCTCTCTATCTTCTCTTCCTCATTCTCTCGTTACCGCCACTGCTTCCTACTTCTCCCGCTCGGGAATCGCGTGCTCCAGTTGCAGGCGCAACAACGTGCTGTATCGACTAGGGATGCAACACGTGGTTGTCGCGCGCAACAACGCGGTCCGCTTTTAGCGCACCTCTCGTAAATTCTTGATACGCTTGCCACGGAACACCCCACGGAACGTCCGTCGACGAACCTCGAGTGTGCTTCGAAAAATCGTAAGTTCTTCCATTCTTTAATACAGTGGAACTCCATTTGTCTAAAGTCGTTCTAACTCTGTAAAATATGTGAAACACTCTCCGTTTCTAGCTGCATTTTTATCAAAATGGTAGTCAAGTGTCACTTTCGTTATTCGAAGCAAGTGATTCGTGCAGATTACCAGTTCGTGACCGGAGATGCTTATTTCGTTGAACAAATTTCGAATCTGTGAAACTTCGATTTCGTGTCGTAAAAAATCAGTGAAGTGCCGAGAAAATTTCGAAATATTCGAGCGAACGGTGATTCGGACGCGATAGTGTTAAGACACGGAGGTGTTTGCCTTTATACTTTCGGTCGTCGACTCGAGTCGGTCGGTTGCACGATTTCGCTGAAAACCTCGATACACTTGACGACGGTCGTTGTCCCGTGAGTCACCGTCGAAAAATTTCGGTCCAGCCGATCTCGCGATGTGTGTCCGACACCTTTCGCGATTTCACGTCATCTCGGACACGCAGGGAAAGACCGAACACGCGAGTCACCGAATCTGCCTGTCATGGTTCCACGTGTAACATTCTCGAACGATGAATTAATCACGATCTTTTACTGGAAACGACTTTTGAGCAATGTTGGTGATTTTGTTGTTTCGCTATTTTACCAGCGCGTCGAGTCGAATACTGTGATCGAATACTGTGCCAACTGTAGTTTTAATTTATATAATTTATCTGGCTTATCCTCTCATTGAGATCCGTTCGATTGACTCGCCGATCGATACTTTCAAATCAAATAATAGACACGAAACAGGTCGCGGCAAATAATATTACGTACTTTCATTCGGACATCTCGAGCTGTGCTAATTGAAGCACGTCTTTCTAGCCGTACCCTCATTCATCAGAAACAGCATGGCCTCTTTTATGCAGACATAACCGGGCGTCACGAGCTTATAATATTATTTTCATGCATCGATGACGTAATTAGCGAACCGATTCACGAGTCAGTAATTATTACTCGCCACCTGCTGCACGCCTCTGAACGTTTGACGGATGGTTTTCATTGAATTAGCAACGCGTGGAGGAAGGGATAACGAAAATCATAGCTCGGGGGAGAGAATAGGAAGGGCAGAAAATCGTGCGAGAGGTGTAAATTGTGGTAACTTATATTCGGCGCGTAATGAAATGCAGCTTTACGAGGGTGCAGCGAGCGAAAGGGGGCGAGTATAACAGATGTAGCGTGGGTGTAGAGTCGAAAGTATGGCAGACGATGTCCGGCCGTGACCCTGCACCGCTGTTCCGAGCCTGCTTTACGGCGAAAGAGTCGACGCGGTCGCCGGTCGGTCGGATCAACACGGCGAAAGCGGTAGAAGGAGAAGAGCGGGAGGATCGGAGAGAGAAAAAGAGATAAGAAGACCGATGGTCAGGCACACCGGAGTAAAACGCGCCATAAAACGCTGTGCAACGGCTCGTTCCCCGAATCTCGGACGTCGATCCTGTCCGGTTCGCGTCCACTAGAGATTGCAGTATCAACCGCAAAGCCCGTAAAGACGATTCGACTCGTTTCACGTTCGATAAGTTCTTCCAAGCGACTCGAACACGCGAAACGGAAACTCCGATCGCACTGTAAGAATAGAATGACAGCTAGGGTCATTTCAATAACACCGAACCGTCCCGTCATTTGCAAAGTATACTCCGCTTCAAAGAGCTGGATCGGCACACGTACTTATTGTCGCTGGAAACGTTCTCGAACCGAAGGTCGTCGCGCTCGAATCTGTTGATTAATCCGAAGCAAATGGCGTCGAATATCGTACCGAATCCATTTCGTCGCAGTTTTACGGTAGGAGCCAGCTAACTAGCCTTTGATCTCGCCGCGGCGCGTGGAACTGTCCCGAACGAAACCGCAAATTGCATCCGGTCGTCGTCGTCGTACTCCATGATACTGTCGTGTCTTGGTGTCGCAACTTTCTTGTTGAGCATTCGGATCTTTATCTAGTTCTATCTGTGAAACTGTCGAAAGTCCCGTCAAAATGAAGAGATTTCGTTAGAGCGCCAGATGGAGCGAAATCGACGCAATAAAACATTTCGTGTTCCGACAGTCGTAAATCAGACGAGCGGACGGGGATTCGCGGGAGAATCCTCATTACGAGGTTAAATTATGCTCCAAGATCCGCGGTTCATTATTTCCCGAACGGAAATAGTTGGCGCGCGTGTCCGAGGGTCAATAACCATAGTCGCTTGCAGCGAGCGAACGAGCGCACGGTTCTCTCGAGAAGATGCAGAATCTGGCAGGCGGTGTTGCATCGAATCGGGGGTGGTTATTTATAGAAACAGCTGTGGCCAGCCCCGTTCCGAGACCTCTCCCGTGACATTTGCAGAAAACTTCCCCCTCGTCATCGCGCTCGCGTAAATCCGACCACAGTAATAACGGTTACGCTATCCGATAACACGTTTTCGTTTTTCTCTATCTGTCGCTTTGTACTCCACACTCCGATTCCTGTTCAGCCGTGGATAAACTTGTCGCCGGTGTTTTCGTTTCGCCACGCGAGCCCCCTTTTTTTTCCACGATTCGAAGTCGATAAGCGCAGTCCCGATCGTACTCTAATCGAAGGCGTTTAGTTTCTCTGTAAGAGAAAGATCGAATGTCGTTCGCGAACCGATAACCCCTCGTTGCTGAACTTCGTATTAGGTTACTTTGTCATGGAATCCAGCTTCGTATCGACGCACCCAATTTCGGAGTAAAACGCATATGCATTTCGTTGTTTCCGTTGCTGGCGCTCTTCTTAACCTTCGTCAGTTACGCTTAACATTTTTAACTTTACTTATTCTTTTCTTTTTGTGTGACTTGCATGACGTCAAAAAGTGCTCAATTTTAGACTCACGTTTCCCTTGCGACATTTGTACAACGCAATCTAATCAGATGACCGCATTCTAATAAATTCGTAATAAAACTGTCGCAGTATTAACAACGGCGCTGCGCTTAACATTTTCAACAGTTGTTAAAATTGTGATAGTTGTTATTATATTTTTCTTTTTATGTGATGACCTCAAGAAGTGCACGGTCTATTTTAAACTTATGTTTCCCTTGCGACGTTTGTACAAGGGAAATCGTACTGTCGATCTAGATGACCGCATTCTAATAAATTCGTAATAGAACTATCGAAACATTAACAACAATTTTGCGTGATAATCCTTGCATTTCATTCGGAGTACAGAGTAGCAAGTATGGTAAAAAATCCCAGTGACTGTCCGAAATTTTCTGATGTAAGATCGTTCGTTAATGCCCGACGTGATCTTTTGGCTAGTCACGATCACCTCCTGTCGCTGTCGGAAGACAGGAAGACGATCGATTCAGGTCGTTGAGAGCTAGAGCCAACGTCGTTCATAGGGCTGATGAAATATTGAAAGAAATTCGTCTTTGCCGATTGTTCGGGGTCCTTGATGGTCGGTCGATCCACTCCGTCTGCAGACCAGTGTCGATAAAAAGGAATTCTTAAAATATTCATCGGAGCCTGTATCTGTTTCTTCGTTTTCACTCCTCGTTTTCCTACGTTGGGTTATCATTCGTCCCGTGTTATGCGCATTTTTTAATACTATACTAGATCATCTCTTCTAACCTTTTTCTTGTAATTCTTCTCGCACGATTCCTCATGTTCCATAAGGTATTCAGCACAGATAGATAATGCATTATCATAATGCAGGAATCGAAAACGACGCAACAAAGACATAATTGTAGCGTTCGCAACTTGGTGAGGTCTCGTTGCCTCCAGTTCCGGCCAATTAACGTTTTCTCAGCGAGCCGATTCTTATCCGCTACATTGCGTTCGTTTTAATTAGAACCGCAACCGCGTTGACGCGGCGCGGTTTTCCGGATTTCGGAATTGACCGATAAGAATAAATTCAGGTCATCTGCACATTGCGAATCTGTAAAAATTTCTGAAAAAGTATGAAATATTTCATGCTTTCTGGGTAACCAAAATTATCTGTAAGTTCAAAACTTAAATATTTTAAATTATTTCTGTGAATTTTCAATGAATGAGGATCTGTAATGTTTTGTACATACAACAACTATTAAAGTAACTGCAGCAATGATTACTTGGGTATCGGATTGCTCGTGCGTCTGTGAGTGTAAATTTTCAAAAAATGAGTATCTCGAAGATTTCGCGATACTTTCATATGTATACATACAAAAATGGTTAAAGTAACTGCAACAATGATTATTTATTTGCCGCTTGTAATCGAGAAATTTGTTTATCATAATTTGCAGAATTCTCAAACCATTATTCTTTTCGCACTATGTCCGCCCTGGTTTGCTGTGAGAAAAATCAAATTGGATCCAGCCATTCATTTATAAAAAATATTGTTATTTAGTTATTTGTGGTTGACTTCATTTCTCGGTAGTTTGAACGCATTTTGTTCTCATTTCCAGTAGTGCATCGCGATAAAGCACGAGTGCTGTTAAGGATCGGAAGGCGTTGCATTTATTAATGTGTTTCAGTCTGTGCATCAGAGGGTTAAATTCACTCCCTTTTAATTTGCTCGCAGAGCTGTACATTTGCATAAGGTCATTAGTATCCATCAGATGAGTGAGCTTGTCCTGTTTTGCGCGTTTTTACGGTCCCATGGTCGCGTTTCTCGTGGCCAGGCGTGCTCGGACACGCGACTTCGCACACGAAATTCGGCAGATCTTATCCGTGCCACCCTTTCTTTCGATTACGACGGTCCCGTGGCTGCTTATCGAAGCTCGTCATCGTGATTTTATCGAGCGTGAAGCACGACCGAGGTCCGTCTTCGCGTGCTGTTCCGCTCCGTTCTGTGTCCCAAAGTACGCGTGAATACTTCGAAACGCTTCGTAGCCTCTCTAATCGTTCAGCGTTCTGAAATTCTGTTATCTATGGTCCTGCAACGCTTCGATTCGAACGATAATGACAATGTTGTTTACGCTGTTGTTCCATCAACTGCGCACGCACACACACCACAATTTCTAATTCCCCGGAGAGAAGGCCTTGTGTTCGTATTCAACGCGAATACTAGGACCCCGTAGAACCAGTTCTTCGATTCTCTCAGGTCTCGATGGCCGATACCTTGCTGCGCGAAATGTATCGATAACTCTCGTGAATCCGGGGGAAGGAACTGAGATAGCGGCTCGGCAAATCTGTTCGTTCGATTGTAAAAGTCAGGCACGGTAAAAACGACAGAGCGCATCAGGCTTTTTATCATTTCTCCTCGTTTTGCATCGGCCGCAGCGAAACGGATTTTCCAGCGATACCCGTGTCTCTATCGTCGGATTCAAATCGAGCTCGGTCAAGTTCGAGGAATCGATTTCCGCTGGACGTTCTCCACGATTATTAACCGTGATCCCGCGGCAGAGGAAAGAGAGGAAAAGGAGCGCGAGAGAGGAGGCACAACGTGCTCGTAATTATAATCGTCGAATAACGGTGGCGAGACGTGACCGACTTGCACGGAGCCGCGCCATGCCTTGTAAAACGTGTAACAAGCGGCCCGCCGGCTAACGATGTAATCAACGATGTGTAGTTTCTATGCGATTATGCCGGTAACGGAAGCCGTGCATCGGGCCTGTCGCTCGATGTAAATAGAGCCGTCGGATGAGTTCCCCCGAACAGGATTGCGGCGCAGCGGATCGATTGTCGAAAGCTGGTTCTCTCGATATTTGCCATAACATTGCCAAGTTCGTGCACGGACATCATTTCTACAATCCGTGGCAGAAAGTATTCGAACGCATTGAAAAATCGCATAATTTTCTTCAAATTAAGCCAAATCAATTGAGATTTCTTGACATGTTAGACGACTTAGTTTATCAAATAGCGGCTAAACGAAATTTTGAAAAAGGTAAATGAAACTTCAAAACATGCTTTTAGTAGATCTACGTCAATTTTATATATACGGTGAAAATTTCATCCGGATCAATTAACGTTGCTATGAACATTTCAAGATGATCACACAAGGGCAAGATTCAGTATACTTCAGTACACTTAACTGTTTTTCAATTTTTTTAAAATTTCGTTTGCCCGTTAATTAGCAACCTAAGTCTTCTAACATGTCAAGAAATCTCATTTGGTTCAGTTTTAAGAAAATTATGCGATTTTAAATGCGTTCGAACACTCTTTGCCAGGGATTGTACATTAATACCCCTTGCATCCAATACTATTAATTCGGTGCAAGAAAGGCAATGGACTTATCTATTTACCAGTACTGTCCTTTACTGATTTCAAGTTTGAAATACGTTTAGCGTTTTGAAGGCGAAACTGAATTTTTACGCGTTTTCTTCATATCTCGATACGATAATAATTAACGGCTGGAACTAATTACAATGTAAATAGTTGTGCTTAGAGCCACTTCACGCGCGAATACGCATTTGCAAACGCGTATGAGATACATGCACAGAATTAGTTTTTATGGATTGTACACTTGTACGTGTATAATGTAAATATAAATCATCGATACTAGTACAAGCGACTGCACACACGTATCCCTGTGTGAAAGGGCTCTTATTGGCCAATAGTTCTTGTGTTTGCAACACGGAATTGAGCAACCCAGAGTCAGATTCATAGAAAACAATATTCGCCTTAACTTAATTAACACTAAATTTATCACTGCCGGTCAAACCGGTTTTATATTTTTATTTTACAATTACTGAAATTATAACGTGGTTTGCATGGAAATTGATTCGATAAATTTTTTTATTTATCTACATATTATGATAAAAATTGCACAAAATCTCGTCATCTTTAATATTAGGTTAATATTAACTTCTGAATGAGATCTTTGGCAATAAGACAGTAGCATAGACATTTTTCTCCATGCTTGAATCATGAGTTCACGCTTAAGATTTATCTCTGAATGATGGTAGAGTTAATTGAAATTGTAGAAATCACTTGGCTCGGTTGTATTTGTATCTCTAAGTATATTTATTATCTTTATTACAATTACGTCAAAATCTTGCACGCGGTTCTCTTTATACTTAACCACAACAGCCACGCGGCCTGCTCACTCGTGACGCCAATCGTACAAAAGATGGCGACACCCATCGGCATCTCTGTAGAATATAAATGTGCTGGATACATCGTGCACTTATTTATTATGTACCCTTGATTGGCTGGTTCGAGTGTGCATTCTCTTGGAATAGGAGCACGAATCAGAAATTTCAGCACGATAGTTTCGGGTCACGATTGGCAACACGATTGGTTCCGCAGCGACGATCAAATCTGCCGGACAGCGGAATCGCGGATCACGTACGCGACTCACGGAGCGTAATCAATCGGTCGAGCGAGCCTCGCAACAGTTTCGCGAGACAAACTTCTACACCGCAAAATCCGATTTAAGGCCGGTCGCGGACTGGAAACCCGGTGGACAGAATTTATTGGGTAATCAGATAGTCGTAGGAAATCGATGGCCGGCTACGCCATGGCTCAACCTTGTTCCCCTCATTTTTACCATTTCCCCGTTGTGCCGGTATCGCGATAACGTATCTGCTCGAGCGGTTTCCACGCGGACCAATTACCCTGTGAAACAATCGCCACGGGATTTTCTGCAAGACAGCGAGCTGGAATTGCAGCCGTGCTCGCCCTGGGTGAAGAAAGAACAAAATGGCGCGTTCTCGATGCCTGATTGTCCCCTGACGTGTTTCCGTGGCCACGTGTAGTCGTATCGGTGCGGGCCGGGTTTTACGAGATTTCCGCGAACCTCACGAAAGTGGCCGATTTCGAGGCTTCAGAGTAAGACGCAAAATCCACGGGTTTTGTCCAATGTTACCTGAACACGATCCTCCACACTCCCGTGAAAGCACAACGTGTATTTACGACCACGGTTCCATCGAATAGGCACCAGCTAACCGGCAATATTTCCTATAAGTACAGTGCTTGGCGGAGTTTTATACGCGCAAGTTGCAAAGGTTATATTTTTTTTTACTTCGAGAGACTTGTTTATCGTCTGTATATTTCAATCGTAGAAGGCACGGAGACGTAAAGACAACCACGTTTAGTCAGTCTCTCCCTCTCTCTACGCACACACGTTCCTTTCGGAATAAAACTTGTCGGACTTCGTAATCCTCGTCTGCTAATCTTCCGGCGACTATTATCTGTCATGTAAATTCACCATTTTATCGAAGCAATAGTGAATTTCATAAATTGCATTTTGTAGCAAATTTCTAGATCAATTCGCAAATGAAGGAGGAGCAATCATTCGGAACATTTACTGAAGTAACGCAAAATTTGGTGGATGGAAACAGATTATTATTTATTATTCAAATAGAAATATTATTTGTTGGACGTGTTGGCTTTATAATTATCTCGAACTAAAAACATCAAATAATATCGTCATTCACGACTTCTAAATTTAATTATAGAAAAAGTAATTATAGATATATGACAGGTTCTAAATTTTTCAGTTTTCATTTATTGAGATTGCACAAATGCATTTATAGGATGTTTATTCAACACATTTAGTCGGTAAAAGCCAAATAATCCAAAATAGCCATTTTCGAAGTATTTCCATTAAGTACTATTGGAGTCGGTGTTCATTCCAAGTTATAATTTTTTTAATAGTTCATTATTATTGAATAAGTTATCCTGTTGCATTAGAACGTTATTAGAAAACGAATTCTTCAAATGCACACGAAGCTCGTCAAATCTTGGGGCAGCAATAAGGATGCAGGGAATAGCGACACCGTGTCTGGCTTCGGCTTCTAACCATAGCAAACATGATTCGTAATCTGCAGCGAAGCTGAACCGATCCAGAACCGGCGCGGCGATCTTTCATCCGAACGACGTAGTTGGCCCGGCTCTGTCGCCCGTGCCCCCATTGTCCCGGAAAAGTGGCAAAAGCGAGCGAGGATAAAAACTGCTGCACTCGACTGCAACGAGAACGTACTCGCACGCGCGCGCGTTGTCCGTATCGGAGCGATACACCGCGAGTAGCTACGTGCGCGCGCGCGCGTTGTCCGTGTAGGAGCGACACACCGCGAGTATTTACGTGCGCACGTGCAGCGAGTTCCATGCACGTTTTGCGCGTGTGTTGCGGCTTCGGCGGCCTTGAGAGGGGTTCTTTGTGCAGTTCAGCGTTCACTGCAGCTCACGAGTGTCGTGGTGCTCACGTATGATCGCACCTACACACCGGCGACTCCGGTGTCCGCGGGCACAGGGTTGACGTTACATATACTGTAACAAGTTGCGTGTTGCACTTACGTACAAAGGGCGCTCCATGTGACTCACGTGCTTGCCAACAGTGCTTGGCTCGATCTGCCTGTGTCCTCCTCCACGCTCCTAGGTTTCCCGTATTCGTTTCTTTGACGTACGCACGTCTATTCGATCTTACTTATGATAAAATGAGACGACGCTTTTTTTTACTAATTACTTAGTATAAACACACAATTACGATCGCACTTTTCGTCCTTTACAATACCTATTCTTATACCTCCGTACTCAACCACGGCTTCCACCTCCGGGTTTTAGAAAAATGAGATACATAATATTAAATTGTTATGCTTTGTATCGTTTTTCAAATTTTTAAGTGTCCCATCTATGGGGCAATGTCTATAATCTGAATATCACTTCGAAAACAGATAATTTGGAAGATTTTGCAGAGTCGACAAGATTCCTTGAACTGTACTGCTTTGTTTGGTGCAGCCATATGATTGTTTTTTTATATGATAGAAGTTCTTAGCTTTAAAAATGTATATTTTACAGTTTTCAATTGTTTATGTCCAAAAGATTTCCACACTTGTTCTCCGGATATTCGGGAACAAACCTTTCTTTTTGGTTCTTACATTTCCGGATTCGAATGTGTGACACTCCGGTATTCATATGGTGATAAAATGGCAACCCTATACATACTCACCACTTCCCATCGATTCTCGATCTTTCTAGCATCTACTCGAACCCCATCCATCCTCACTCACGCCATCTACACACACCCGTACGTCATACCGATCAACAGAGCGGTCGATATAACGGGAATCGATTAGATATCCAACATTCGATACACATTGTCTTCTTATATGGAGCATCCTCGAAATTTGCCTCTCGTTCTGTCCATGCCACGCGTTTTTCTCTCGTGTTGCTCGTTTTTATCCGTGTTCCCTCCCCACTCCTACACCGACTCTCTTGTTCCTGTTTTTGCTCCCATCGTCTCCTCTCTTTTCTTTGCTTCCGGCTCCGTGCTCTATCTCCATGCAGCACTATTTTTTGTCCTCGCGTGTTCTTTTCTTCATCGTGTATCTTTAGTTTTTTCTCGCTTAAACACTTTTCTTCTTCTTTTGTTTCTGCCCCTCCCTTTCATCTTCCTTTCCACCAAGCTTCACGTTCTTTGTATATCCGTTCTCCCCTCGTACACTTGTTGTCGCTGGTCTCGCTTGCACTCCTCCCCCACTCCTAAACCCGTCCCCCCTTCATCTTTCCGAAGTCGCTCGTTCCCGGACTCGTCTTTCGACGGAGCATAACATCGGTCGGATGCACGCAGCCGAAGTACACGCACGGCACCGCGGAGAGTGCATGCGGGTGTTGGCCACGTGCGCACCGCATTTTTTGCTCGGGAATCGTGGCTTTTATAGAATGCGAGCGCACTCCGCGTCGCTTGACCTTTATCCTCTTTTTCGGGGTGGCTTCTCGTTCCCCATCCGTCTCACCGTTGATCGAAACACTTACAACAGGTGTCACAATGTGGATTCCGCGAGGTTTGATGGAACATAGACTATACACAGAATGAAATATGTTCAACATTTTCTCGGCGACCATCGTTCGTATCTGGAGGGCTCGGAAGCCAACCAGTGTATGCCGCCGAGCGTAAAAAGCTGAGCTAATTAACCTTTTAACTGGGATGACGAGCGAGCAACTCGTCAGTCGTGTCGGCTAAATACCACCTGTCGAAAATTGCCAATCTTCTTAATTCGACAAATAATTCGTTCACGCTTTATTGTGTCATAACACCAACATTAATATAAACCATATAATTTATACGTTGACTGTGACAAAATTGTTGTTTTTGCCTTCAATTGATAGGGAACCTTCAGTCTTAAAAACAATTTTTGAAAAAATGCTACTTACAACCTTTTTTAATTCCAGTCTTCAGTTCTATCTAGCCATTCAAAAATCAAAATATTGGCTTGATTGCTTTGTCAGTTGAAAGTTTCCAGGAAAAATGGGACTTATCCTGATGGACTTCTGAGTCATTCATTTCGGAGCTGGAAGAAACCCTAAAAATTGTTAATTGTAGTATCCAGTTTCATATAAACACATTCATACGTTTAAAAAATATTGACATGTACACGTTTCCAACTTTGCGAACTACTTCAATCTATTAAACATGACTGATTGACACTGAAACAAGATATACGTCGAGTAGTCCAAGTTTTGCATTAGGTAGGGAATATTTATTCAAATCGGAGACGGCGGGCTACATTTCACATTAGACGCAGTTCGCAATTCCTTGATAAGAGGTCGGGCGAGTTGTCTTGGAAACCCTGAGATTTCAAATAGAAATCTAAAGACACCGGAGTCCGGAATGAAGCAGAATCAGGCTCGTCGTTTATCACGTCAGTTACGCTCGTAAACAGGCAAGCCGTATGCATGTAGGATTTGATTAGGGTAA
Organism: Lasioglossum pauxillum; assembly: GCA_933228785.1. Taxonomy (NCBI): domain Eukaryota; kingdom Metazoa; phylum Arthropoda; class Insecta; order Hymenoptera; family Halictidae; genus Lasioglossum; species Lasioglossum pauxillum. Next base: position 41,823,414 of record OW121699.1, read on the forward strand.
TAATTAGTCTGGCTGATAATTCTATAAATCTCTTTCGGTGAAGGTCCGTTCTCACGCGCGCGGCCGTGGCGCAGCTCGGGGTAGTGACATTTCGCGAGGAAAAGTGGACGTAGAAAGCGCGAACGGCATTGGGGGGCGTCTCGATATCTTCGGATAAACCGTCAGGCTGTTTTGCAAGCGCGGTGAAAAGCGGCAACCGCGAGCTCCTACGGCCCTCTCCAGCTTCTCGCTTTTACGCCGCGCCAAGCCGCTCGCAGCCAAGCCGAGCCGAGATTTCGCGATCCGCGTGCACGGCTAATCGAATCGAGTAGGCGACGATCTGTGGCCCGATGCGCACGCGCTCGAGTTGCACAAGTGAAAGAGCCTCGCAGCCGCTTTTGTGCCTCCGCGGACGTGTTTACTCGAAATGTCAAGGATGCAACCGCGTGCACTCGCTCGCGCGCCGCCGGAGACAATGGCGGCCCCAGGCGCGGGGAATTGTTATTTTGTCACGCATCGGCTTCGATCGAGCCGCGAAAACCCCGCGAGAGTAAATGTTTCTACCGATATCTACGCTTATAACTGCGAATTTGATGCAAACAATAGTAAGATCGAAAGAGTTTAACAACGTCGTCGTACTGTTTTCAACATATAAAAAATTATCAATGAGCTAAATAAATATCTACTTAGTTCCTATAGATTGCAATTGATGCATAACAATTTTATTTTACTTATAACTAATGAGACAGCATTTTATACAGAGAAACTAGTTTTCCACTTCAGATCGCAGATTCACACTTACACTACGGACTGCATTCATGCGCAGCATTCTTTGCAGCGTAAACAAATTTTCTTTGATTTTAATCTCGGCCATTGTTTTCCGAATCACCAGTTAGTCTTCTAAACTATTTATAGAACTCTTACAATCGGAGTATCGTTTCGTATAGAACAATCGGGTTCAGCACTCATTTTGATTTATCTCTAACAGGCTGCAGAGCGTAACGCGATTCATCACTATTCCCGATGCTGACTCAATTAAAATTAAAGCAAAGGCCTGTGGCGAGATAGAAGGTGTTAACCGACTAATGCTTTTAATCGCAGTCAACTTACGTACGGGCGCAGATAATGGAATTGAAGGATGAGTCAGTGATACAGCCGTCATTATTCATATTATTGCTACGTAATACGATAGAGTTTAATGCGATGCATTACAAATTTTTTAACGGGAATCGAAAAATCTCGATCCATCGGTGATCAATATTCGATGTATGTCATGAGCTTCTTATTGTGACGTTATAAAATGGGACAGACAATCGATTCTAGGATGTCCATTGAAACTCCGACGTTTCGGCTTTTTTATTCTACAATTGAAGAGTGAAATTAAAAAAGACCGTAGTGCCATTTTTTCAAAAATTGTTTTTTTCGCTAATAAGGGTGTAAGATCCAACGCGAATGCAGTGAAATAACAAATAAACTTTCATGCTTTCCATTTTTCTGATATTTTAATATTTTTTTCCTCAATGTGCTATTTTTTCACAAATCGTAATTTTTTTAAGTGTCTCTGCAGTAAATTGCATTCTTACAAGTTTTACATGGATTTTCCTCAAAATTCTCAATTTGGCACGTACAGCCGTTTTTAATTCCAATCATCAACTATCGAAACTACGATGGCACAAACCGAAATAAAGTTCTATTTAGTGTGTTGTCAATATACATTCATTGGAGAGCATATAGCCTACAATAGATATAAATTTGTTTCTTCTAGGAAATTATCCTTATTTCAGTTACTCGCACTCCACATTTTACTCAACTAAATGAAACTTTATATGACTCCAGCATAAACAAATTGTGTTCAACAAAATAACCACTTCAATGCAAAATAGATATTTGAAAGCGTAGTCGACACCTTTGTTTAGGCTTGAAACACTAAATTTAAAGTTTTCAGATTGTAAATACTATATGCGAGTAATTAAAAGTTAAGAATGTCAAAGAAATTCGAATCACTGTAACCGTAAACTAAATCGTGGTGGAAGGGGTTAATTAATTAATTAATTAATTAATTTATGAACTACAACACGTGTTTCTTCCGCGTGTACTTTTATTACCGTTCTCGTAGAGAATTACGCAGCCGTAATTTCGCGTGGTCGGCATAAAACGCGCCGCATCTGTGATAGCCAGCAGCCTCGGGACTTATCGAAGGAAAAAATGCTTCTTCGTGGTTCTATGAGAGATAAAAGCGTGCACACGAGACAGGCAGTCTGCTGCGGCTCGTTGATACGAAACGCTCGCCTTGGCGGCTAGATACCGCACGGGGTTCGAGCAGAACGTTTATACTTGTTTTGATCGCGGAGGAACGCGCTGGATATGACTGTGGTCTCGAGCAGCTCCAATTGGCGAGCGGGGAAACGCGTGACGTGGTGCGTGCCACGGGCATTTGCGTGTTACAGCGTCGAATACGTGTCGAAACCGCGGGACGAAGTCTGTCCGGGATCAGCCGTTGTAAATTTCAGACAATCATTAGCCAACAATGTCGCTCGTTGCCATTACAGGGCACTAGAGGCCGTTGTCTACCCAGTGGCATTAAACCTTATAAGCGGCCGTCTCAGCGTGTGCGTAGACCGTAGCATTTCCATTGTGTGACGCAACCGAGAGCTGGCCTCTCCGCGGCGATTAATTATCGATGGCGAATCCAGATACGCTCGATGCGAATCGCTTGGATACGTATTTCGTTGATCCGCGGTCCGCGCGCGCATAGCATGTATACATATTCGCGGCTGCTTTTTTCCCGGGAGAGAGAGAAGATCGCTCGAAGCGATCGAAATGCTGATGAATCGCGGCGAATTTGCTCTTTAGAGATGATCGAGGAAACCCGTCGGACGCATGCAACACGGTATCGTATGTCACGGGATTTCGTCAGAGCACGCGTAGAAATTACAAGCGAATAAAATCGAATCCCTGTGACATTTTTCTAGTCTATAGACGCGGCGTTGGCAGTTTTGTGTTCAGGTGAAAGTTTGCAATCATTCTTGGCCGTCGTGTGCGCGTATCCCGTCGGAGTTTTTAGATACTGGTCGCTGGAGAAAGACTTTGATTAGTGGAGATAAATCGAATATTGCGATCGGTGAAGGTGAACCTCTATTTTGCCGTATTCGAGCTCCTGTTTGTTCCATTTTGATCGAGCAGGTTCCGTACACACGCGTTTCTCTTCGAGCCACTGGTCAAATTCAATGAAAATCTTATTAGAAATTACGGGGAACTACCAATTTCACGAAATACGATCTGCTAGAATTCTTATGCCTCTCCGCGTCGTTGTTACAATGAGAAAGATCAGAACTTTTTTCATCATTGTTCCAGATTTAAATTATACGTGTAATCTTCGTGCTGTTTATTATAACGTATAATCCTGGCAACGTTTTACCACTCGAACAAAGTGCTCGGAGAATGGAACAGGAACAAAACAATTCAACTGCGGCTGACATCGATAAGTAGTGACGTAGCAAAAATAGTAAATATTGATAATTTTTCTGCGAATTAAATATTTCCCGTTTACACATATTTAAAAAGAATAAAAGTACGTGTAACATTTTCTCGATTAATGTTTCGTTTTCGAGAAAATAGAGTTTGTAAATACAAAGTAGAAATGGTTGATCATGATCAGACGCGTCAGACGATTCCAATCCAACAGCACATTATTCGTTTGTTTTTGCGTATTTTTGCAAATAGAATCACACCATGCTTCTACCACCCGTCTTGGGACATCCTGTACACGCTTACACATCGTTTTTAGAGGAGCGGTACCATGAATACGCAGTCGTAGTTGAAGGTTTAAAAATGAGATACAACTGTGTGTTCAGTCACGAACATTTAGGCGTGACGCAAGACAACTAAAATTCGAGTGACAAAACTTATTTGCCGTATAGATATTATGACAAAGTGAAAGTGATTTATTTATTGAATTAAGAAAAAAGTGAAAAATTTTGATCAGGTGATACAGGTTACGCACCTCAAATTAATCCTTTTGTAGATCATATTCACTTTTTCACACTCCCAATTAATTCTTTTACAAATCAAATTCACAAAATTAACATAAGAAACATTTATTCGTATATGTATATAAAGTCTTACACAATGGTTCTCTTGCTTTGTAGTGGAATCATATGTAGTAGATACATATGTATTCATCTAATCATTATGGCAATCTGGAGGAGTGATAGTTGCAACAGAATGATTAATAACATTCGCTAAATAAATGTTCAACGTTTGCAACACCTGCCAAACTATTTCTTGGAGAGAATTTAATTTTTGAGGAAACTTTTTTAATGACGTTCATCATTGGACAATATGTTGGTAGAAATAATAAAGTGTATCCTGTCGGGCCAAGACTATTACTTCACTTTTAAGCCATCTACAAGATGAATCTTATTTGCAAATGGATTAATTTAGAGTGCAAAATCTATAGCGAACACGAATGGAAGGTTAATTATTATTTAGACAGTACGGGGTCGCATGTGAAGGTCACTGTGTAGTGACAATCGATACGATAGGAATGAAACTCGTTGATACTGTGTGGTGTGTGCAGAGTTGTTGAGAAACTGAGAAATTCTTTGTTCTGTTTCGCAGATCGATTGCCGCGACGAGCCGGCGACGGTTTCGGATCCAGAGAACACGGGGTGGTCTTGGTCGACTCCGACTTGTCCCGTCTCCCGCTGCCAGACCTAGTGTTGTCTGCGGTCGAGCAGGTCGAGCAGCTACCGGTCGCGGCGCCCCAGGTGACCGTGTCCGCGCCGAGCAGCCCGACGAGGGACGCTGCCTTCCAGTTTCCGGAGTGCAGCAGCGATGAGGCACCGGTGCCCAGCCCGAGGCCACGGCCGCGAAGACGCAGGCTCGCCTCGGAGGGTGGCGGCGCCGTAAAGAAGGGGCCCATCGGCGAGCCGACCTGCTGCAACAGTTGCTGCGGCCACTTCAGCCAGGCCTTCAACGAGAGCCAGTGGGCGAGCGTGGGTGCCAACCTCAGGAACATCGCCGACGACTTCCACGCATCCAAGACCAAGGTCAGTGCACGGTCGATGCTTCGCGTCAACATGCTCTCCATCGATCCATTACCTCGAGCTTACTTTCTCAATGTCGTTTGGATCTATGAGTATCCGCATGCTTCAATTTTAATATTCATTCAGTCGTTGCACTTTCGTCATTAAACGGTCAAACTAAAACTAGTATAATACGAGTACATCGTTGTAGGCTGTATTTGCGGTATGTGCTCACAACGATTTATCACTGCGCATGTGTTGCCACACGATTTTTTATTAAATTTTTATAACCTCTTTTCCCAAACTCAACTTACATTTCATTTACAAACTTTACCCATCTAATATGATCGGCACTGAGCGGGGCAAAATTAAGAAAGCTAGCGTTAATTGCTGTTGTCGATTAACACTGACCCCTAACCCCTTAAATGGCGTACTCGGAAGCAACCACCTTGTTCAATTTAATATGTTGGTTTGTAGTCTAAAATTAGGCTAAATTTGTCTAAAAGTAGCCTAAAATTTGTATCTACCGGAAGTAGAACCAGCAAGTCATGACCAGACAAGTCATTCTCGATAGCCCGTTCCCAAACAAAAAAACGTTGTTCCATTTTGAAACATTCTGTATACTCGTACATTCTTGTGAACGACATTTTTTAATTCCTTTCATAAGCAGCCTGCATTGTTAACCAGTGAAATATAGTTCCAGAGACTAAACGTTTATCCTAATTTCTACATTCATGAACAATTTTAGAACTTCATTTCCCCCCATAATGGACGTTAAACTCTATTAAGCATCCAACTTTACCGTTTCTGTCTTATAAATATATTTTACGATAATATGCAGTCTACTTGTTGGGAATTATATTTTTGTTTCGCGCAAAACGCGATGCAATTTAGCTGGAACATCTGGTTTTGAAAAAACTTTGGGAACGCTAGAGAGGCAGCCAACGTCAATTTATAGTGGCGGGAATTGAGTACTAAAATCTCGGGGATGCGAGGGAATTTCGGAAGCGCGCGCTCGCGGCATAAAATCCAGTAAATAGAGAATGATTTTGTTTTCGTTTTCCCTTCGTCGAGTTTCACCGTAAAACTCTCCGGGAACGAATATCGCAGCTCGCGTGCCATTACATTTTTCAAGCCGCGCGCTCCGAGCCGGCGTATCGCAAAGTGTTTACGACGAGAAGAGTACAGGTGTAAGGTACGCGGCGTAAAAATAATTGCGTAGCATGCTCGCTTCACGCAGCCGCCTGTCACTATTCCGGTCGTCCCCCGCGATGCCTTTTATTCGTCGTAAAGCCGCCCTTGTATCGTGGTTGTTATAAAACCCGGTCGAAATACGCAGATGCCGCGCGGAGAGGAGAGGCGCGCCTCGCTCCCTACGCCGAGCATTTTACGCCTTTAATTTCTAAATTAATTTCACACCGACACGGCGCGGCGTACCCAGAATTCTCGGGTTCGCCCGGTGGCGTCGTATTTTCCCCGGAACAATTCCGAGACACCAACCGGTTCATATTTCATGCGATTTAGTCGGATCGATCGAAAATTCCATCGTATTTGTTCGCAGCCAATTCCGGACAATCGATTTCGCCGGAAGACTCTGCCCACTCCCGCGCGTCCCGGTCTGCGATACCGACGATTTAATGGTCTCACGAATGATTCAGTATCTCTCGTTTCGCGGCAGCGTACCACAGCGCTCTCTACGTTTCTCTCTCCGCGGAAAGAGAGAAATTGGCGGCTGGAGTGGGTCAGCCGGGGCCATAAACGCGAATTTAGTTATATCGACGGCAGCGTCGTTGTCCCACGAGCGCAATAAATATCCGCACGCCACCGTTAAGACGTCTAGTATCACTTCCACCGTGTACAACCCCCTGGGTACCCCCTCAGCCGGCCACTTCATCACTGGCCTCCCGATCACGAGGAACGCTCGATCAAATATGTATCGGCGAGCGAAGCGGTACGCCACTGATTTTACGACACGCGGTTTTTTTGTTGTTTGCCCGGCTGTATAGAAAACAGAGGGAGGAGGAGGAGGCGAACGACAGGAAAGAAAGGGAATGCCTGATTCTATTTTCATAGCGTCGAGACTACGATTCGTTACGTCAGTGTCGTAAAGGGATTACGAAAACGTCGATGACAGAAGAAAATCGGATGCAGCTGTGGCTCTCTGCAGTGGCACTGGATGGCAGGAGTATATTGACAGAGCTGAGGTCAAGATGCTCCTTTCCGAGCCGTTTCTTCGAGAGACAACTAGACGGAGAGGGAAGAAGATAATAACGTTGAGGGATACGCGTCTCGGCATAACGTGTTGTGCTAATGATCGAGTCGTAAGATTCAATGCGGCGGTAATAGACACTTAACCGGTGAAGAAACAGAACTAATCCCCGTCGCAATCGCTCACAATAGTATCGGCGTCGGCCGGAGCGGGAAGGATAGTTTCTTCCAGGACGATTATTACGGTTGGTCGTTCTTTTCACTGTGCGTCGACGACAAAAGAGAGGAGAGTCCTTTCACGGTTTTACGAGATTCCCCGTGATTTGCCGTGCCCGATTGAAAGAAAGAAGCCGAACGAGCGGTTGCGGAGTAAGAATGGAGAGACGGAAAGAGAGGAGAGAGAGAGTGTCGAAGGTGGAACAAGGAGGAGAAAATGTGCGCGCGATGGTAGGGCGTTCCTCTCTTTTATCCCGTCTCGACTTTATTCGGTTTAAAGATCCTCGCCAGCGTGATACCCAATCCTGGAACGTCTAATTATTGCTGGTTAAGTGGTGGTAATTGAAGGGGGCGAACGGACCCGTGAAATTGAAGAAATCTCCGCGTCTTCTCGGGGCCGGCTGGTCGTCAGAGATCAGATGCCGATCAGTTCCACAATTCGGTAACCCGAGGATCGGCTTGTTGATAATACGAATCGCGGCGAATTCTCGGCGGGATTGTCTCTCAGGGTTTCTCCTGTGTTTGCTCTCCTACCCCCTCATGGGGGATCGACGTGTCGGATTAATACGACGACGCTAGCGCGTTCCGTCGGGGCGTCTTGTTTCGCTGTGTTCCGGATGTAGACGTGGTTTTGTCTCTTATCGCCGGCTCCTTTCCCCATTCAGTTTTATATATTTGCGGAGCTTGATACGTGCCTTTGGAAGCGTTACGCGCGCCGCGCCGGCCGATCGTAAGACAGGGGAGATCGTAAACCTGAAACTTGGTCTTAGAGTCACTTTATACGGAATAGAAACTGAAGACGATATTACTGTACAGTCCTTTACTGCCAGTTTTATGCCAGTCGTCCTGGCGGCGTTGTACCCCGACGCTAATTCCACCGCCTCGGAATCGCGTGTTTCGAGTATTTCGAAATTCGCTCGCGGAAAGCCTATCCGTGTCTGTGTATAACGACCGGACCCTTTATTCATCACGAAACTTTCCCGAAAACAATTCCGGAGCGCTGCTCGTTAATATTTCATGACTCCCCCCATCCTCCCCTCGAAATCAACGACATGGGGAAAACTTTTGCCCCTTGTCTCTGTCCTCATCACAGGCAACAACAGGTGTTTCCGGCCGCATTTCGCCTCCAATTGAGTATCCGCGCGTCGCCTGTCGCGCAAACTGCTTTTACCGGATGTTGTCACGGTATACCCGGCGTTCCCCGCGGTTTTGTCATAACGTAAACTTCTGGGATCGCGGCGGAGGCTGAGCTGATTGGAGAACACGTCGTCATGCGAAAGTTACGAGCGCGAACCCCGTCTTTCTCCATTCGTCATGGGAAGCCACCGCTTTACATATGCATGGAGAGTAAGCGAGCATGTAACGGCTAAGTGGTTACATCCCCTTACGTGAAAGTTAAATGGGCATGGCAGCACGAGCCGTGGCCACGGGCCGAGTAAATTATCTTCAATTATCTCGTGCAATCGCAGCCCTCCTTCGCTCTGCCTTTTTACTCCTAGCGAGCCGTTTCTCATTGATCTTTCTTGCGCTTTAGACATCTTCCGCAATTCCGCGAACACTAAATGCCCCCATTAGTTTGCACTTTTCCTGTACAACGTGTAACTCGGGATTTCAAAGTTCCAATTCCTCGCATTCTCAAATACTTTTTTGTTGATCCACGGTCCTCCGTAATTACGCAAATTTGCTTACTGCAACTTGAAAATACGTATACATTAAAAGACGAAAAAAGTGTTATAGAAAGTTTGACAGGAAACGCTTTGTTGCAGAATTACAAACAAATGAATATGTAACCGTTACAACAGTTTGAAATGAGGGTTTGAAAGTACTTTTTATCATATCATATTATTTTATAATTATATGAAACATGCATAGTTGCTCGTTTCATACATACAATATTTATTTGTTTATAACTCTGTAACAAAGCGTTTCCTGTGAAACGTTACATAACATTTTTGTCTGTGTGTAAACCCTAACAGTTCGGCTGTTTAAGTTCGGGACACGCTGTACATTGTTTTGTATAACTCTTGAAAATATCGCGTTATAACTCGAAAGTGTATCGATACGACTGCAGACGGAGAGAAGGTTGAACGCCCATAGAGGTTATTACACATCGAGTCGATGCTCCTTCCGAGAAACCGAGCGCAGATAAACTTGCCAGCGGAGGTTAGAAAATTGCTCGCGCCACGGACAGGATAAAATATTCGTTCGAGCTGGTGCAACAGATTTCCACGAACAGGGAGTAATTTACGCGGCGCGCGGCTAATGAAACGTTCCGCCGACATTTATCAGTTATTTAAACGATCGGCCGACGCGCAAATTGATACATTAAACCCCGGTCGCTCGGTAGCATAACGGATCTCTCGGCGAAGAACTTCTTCTCCTGTTCTTGCCTCGAGTCGGTCGCAAGAAAGTCCGATCGTTCGTTCGACAGCACGCGATCCAGATTTCCTCTGTCCAGTGTTTACGTCTTATTTCCACCTACCGCGAATCCCTGCCAATCGTACCCTCGGATTTTATCGTCGGTTGCGGTTCCACGGTGCGTTGCGCACTTGCTACCTGGCTGGGCTCACGGTGTCCCGACCGCAGACCCGCGTTTTCCAATGGCTTTTTCTTACGTTGCTCGATGAAACGTCGACCCGATCGGCCGTTTCCACGGCGAGCAGTGCAATTACGTTGCACAATAATCCCCCTGGCTTTCAGTAGTCGCGAGCTAGCCTGCCTCGCTTCCACGCAAACATGCAGAGCCATTTATTTATCCTTCGCGTCGTTGCACCGAGCCGCGCCGCGCCGGATCAACACACCTGGGCTAGCCGTGTAATGGTTATCGCGAGAAGTGCGCGTAATTGCCGCGATTTTTCCTCGGAGGTCGCTACTTTTGATACAAATAAATCAACAGTATTGCTTCCTAACAACTGTCCTCTCTTTACTATGCTATCTTGTTATCGGTAAAAGTTATTTGCAAGAGTATTGGTTAAAAGCTTCCATAGTTTCTTAAGGTATTAAGTCACAGCAAGTGGGCCTATCATCATAGATAAATTTCCTACTCGTGTTATCTAGAAAAGTTCTGATTAATCGGGATGTTGTCAAAGTTTCGGGTGTCCGGTCTCGGATCCGCATAAATCTCGAATCTCCTAAGCGCTACTGGACCCAGCGTTTTGCGATCCATTCGTCGTAATTTCACGCTGTGCGTCTGGACGCACAAATTAGCGTTCATGACGACTGGAGTATAAGAGGCCCCAGGATCGCAAAACGCTGCGTCCAGACGCGCTTAGGAAATCCCACATTCAGGGGTTTGATTTGAGAATACCAGTTTCAAAGAGACGGCCGACCTGCCGCGGCAGGTACGATTAAATTTTCAGCGTACTTTCCGAATCTCCGATGCCCTTCCGGAACCGCGTGAATTAGGGTTGCCGGCGATGCGTAAGGGCGAGCCAACACGGCGCGGCGCTAATCCTCCCATTAGTCACCGGCGTAACGCGTTACCAAACGAGAACAGAAACGCAACTGGAACGTAGAAGAGGACAAATAGACAAGAAGGAAAAGGACCGAGAAGAGGCATAGTCTTGTTCTTGAGCAATCCGCCGGCGCGAATAATTAAAGTTTACAGTTCCGACGCGCGAGTCGCCGCGCCCCGGCAACGTAATCCTCGCGACCTGGACGCGAATAAATTTCGCGTTTACTGTCGACGAAGCGCGAGCGAAACCTCTCCGTTGCTCAAGCGGGCGTTCTCTTCCGGGCCCCGAGCAGTAAAACCCGACCGCCAGCTTTTCATACGCCTAGTGTCGGCGGAGAGAAAGTACACGCGCAGCGAGTACACTGCGGTCGCAGGTGGCTCGATAAACACTCGAGACCCGTGACACCTTAACAGACTACAGGCATCACGCCCAGGTCTTGTCTGGAAAATAGATAAGCCGAAGAAATGATCACAACCGCTAGAACGAGGAAGAGAAACGGGCGGAGTATTTTGTTTCCGATATCCTTCAGTTTGTTGATGTTCAAGCAGTGAATGGAATTATTAATGTTTATAAGCGAACCATGTATTCGACAAAACATATTGCATATAACACAAACGATGTTCAATCAACGGCTGACCAATTTTCAGCATGAAAATTTCCAAGTCACATGGCTTTGAGTCCAGTTCGCGAGTACTTCATCAAACCAGAAAAGAACATTTAAAGAACATGTTTGTATAGTTTAACTTGATGGAAGCTTATTTGGAGATGTGTGCCTGCAGACTGAAAATGAACCTCTAAGTTTGTGTAACATACTGCCCGAAATATTCTGACAATGTTCTACAGTGTTTATTTTCACGAGGGTGGTTTCTGGGAGGTTTGCTTTCGCCATGACGATTGATAATGATGTACGTTAAAGTATTTAAATCAGTGATGCATCGAATATCAGTGATGGTCGTAGCCCCTTAGTGGGAAAAGTAGGAGGCGCCGCAACAGGATTTCACAGGAGGATTCGACGAGTGAAGAAACAAGAACGTGGGGAAGAGGAGAGAAGGGACACTATTAATTGACGAGGAGGACTCCCACGAGGAGAGTCCATAGTCAATAATTCTTTCTTAATGTGACGCTTTCCTCTGGCTCCTCTTGCTTCACCCTCGAGCATATCCGCGTAATCTCTTCTCCCTCGTCGTGGCCCGCCAGGCCGAGTGTTTTTCTCGTCTCTATATACAGAACGACCGGAGAAGGAAATACGAGCGGTGTCGGTGTGGAGGCGTGGGGCAGATCGAACCCGACGATGACCAGATATTATGACCACCCCATAAAAGCTTCTCGCTCGGAGATTGAGCTTTCCCCGTTTCTCGGGCGTTTATTATTGCACGTCCGGCCACCACGAGTGGATTAAGACGAAACGAGGATCGGAAGTCGCGCGGTCCCCGTGACCCCGGGGGTGTGATCGAGGAAACAAAGGAGAGAGGGGACCTCGTATACTGATTGCTAGCGAAAGGAACACACGCGCGCGCCGAATACGGGGAAACCGAAACGATCGCTAGCGGGAAATATTAATCGGGAGCAGTTTATGGGTTAGGGATCGATTCCGATTCCCGATCTCGGTCCGATTAATATTTTAACGAGGCGGACTTGATTCAATCCTCCTCGAGGAATGAATAATTCCGAGAACAATTGGGATCGTTGACGGTATCGATAGTCTTCGACGAGCTGGATTCTATCCTTAATGAGTAATTGGATAATGAATAGCATGCCGAAGTTATAATGGAAGCCTTTTGTAGAGGGTACTGATCGGAGGGACGGGGTTGACGGTCGATTCTTCGAGAGTCCGCGAACCGTGAGGATCCATGGAATTCGTCAAAGTAGAAATTAATTGACAATTAACCGGCATTAATGCGCTGCCATCGGATTTGTGTTTCGCGCGAGTGGAACGAGTCCCGGGAGAGGCGGCGGTGGACTTTAATCGCGTCGCTCCACCCCTCGAGCGTATCGTCTGCTCGTGTAAACTCGAAGGGATAAGGGAACTCGATAAAAAGACCGTGATGCTTTCTCTACGCCGGAGGCTCAGCCGCAAGGAGTGTCGAATCGACGGTAATTCCGTCCAATTAGAACACTCCCAATTAGGAGTCAGGATCTCCGCGTCTTCTTTCTACGTTCCCTTTTTTACCCCTGAGTCCTGACTTCTCCTGCAAGGAGCGCAACAATTTCGCCTTAAAGACATCTTCGAGGAAAAACGGAAATGCTTGAACTCTGCTGGGACGTCTTCCCATTCAATTAAGAATTTATTACGTTAATAAACGCATGATACCACCACATGCAGCCTGGTCTACAGTGAATTCTAGAATACTGATGTAATACACAGTCATTTTAATTGCGATTAACGAACATTTTCATCAGCGTATTGTCTTTTCATGTAATTTTAATTCCTCTTAATACCGTCTTGATACTCTAACAATTAACAATCCTTTAAAGTATCTCTTTCTTTTATATAACGCAAACTGTATTTGGAATAGTGGTATAATATAAGAATGGACCCCATACGAAATAAGATAAAAGATATACAATGAAATATTGCTTAAATAATTTTCAAAGTTTAGAGCTACCGCCACAATTCCAGATACCCAGCCTACTAATCACCGATCTGTGCGTATCATTGCACAGTCAGAACAGTCGGAAGTGGACTTAGGCATATACTGACGGACGGCTTGTCTACATTGCGTGTTTCAGGCCGCCGAGATCGAGAAGTCAAGACTGCCGGCGCTGAATCCAGGTTTCGCAGGCGGCAACAACAACAACTCCGGTTCCACGGACAGTATTCTATCGTTGCTGATCCCGGCGCCGTTGCGCGAGACTCTGTGGACGACGGTAGCCCTGTACCTCGGATGGAGGCTGGTCTCCCGCCTTCGATAGATGTTACGGTCTCGTCCTATCGTCGTCACCGGCGACGAAGGCGATGCCAGAACTCGAAGAATGATCATCGACGCTTGGAACGGCACCAGGGACAGCCATGACGACCGAGCGCCGTCACCCGGTGAACCGGCAACTGGTCCTTCCAGCCCGTCGGGGATTCCTCTTCAGGGTTACGACGTTTCTGGAAGTTCTTCCAAGATCGATGTCACGGCTAGGAGAATTGCAGAGAGAACGAGCGTCCGTGCATCATCCTGCGGAGCTGCGAACAAGGTCAGCCGACCGATGGGGAGCCGGAATAGTAGGCTCCGCCTGAACGGTCCCCGTAGGACGTCCTACCGCAACAATCAACACGATCTGCATTACGATTACGTATTTTCTATGTACATGTGTATTTGACGCCTCGCGATCGAGATTGCACTTGAACCGTTTCGGTGATTGGCCCACATCGTCCAGGACCCTCCGTGGAAGAACGAAGGATCCGCTAGAGACGACCAGGAGAAATGAGCAATGATCAATGAGCAGTAGACGAAGGCGGCGAGGATGGGAACTTGTCGGTTCCTCACTGGTCGCGGAGTCAGAGCTACCCGAAGGCAATTACCGTTTGATGTTTCCTATATCTAGCAGTTCTATGATCAAAATGATCGCACGTTCCCGTAGCTTTGACTTGATCGACGATCGAGGAGCCGCGCGATTTCGCGATTCTCGCCGACGCGCTCCGACAGATCTCGGGGTCTCATCTAGATTCACTGATTCTCGAGAGATCCCGGCCGTGATCATGACGATCCGCGCCAGACGTTAGCTCCGAGCGTTCCAGGTGCAATCTCGCTTGTCGCGCGGCAGACATGATCGAACAGACTGTTTTTGTTCGACCGTGCCGATCGTTCGCCTTCCAGTCTCACGTCATGGTGAAGGTAAGAGGGCCGAAACGAGCTCGCCTTGCTAGTAGAACAGAATCGAGGTTCGTGACGGCGAGCGGATCGTGACACGGGTCTAGGTGAGGGTGACGGGGAGCTAAGGACGAGATCCAAAGAGGACTTAACCCAATAATCAAATGATGATCTCATTACGGATATAAAATAAAGAGAATTAAATAAAGTAGTGTGATTACGGGAACGGGACAGGCAGGCACGGGTTTATCATTTCGCTTTCGTTTTCTGTTTCCGTCTCTGTTTCGTTGGTTCTCTCTATCTCTCTCTCTCTCCTTTTCTTTATCTCTGTCTCTCGTTTTCTTTTTTCTCTCTCTGTTGTTTCAAAACACTTGTCTGTTCCGTTCCCGTCGGTAGGAAGTATATCGACGTGCTTGTAGATAACGCGGTTACCTAGCCGATACAGGCAGGACAGAACTCTATCTGGGATATAATGACAAACGTCGCCATGTCGTCTTACGATGCGGTCGTCGGTCGTCGAGCGGATGTTGGACACCGGGAGATCGGCGCGTGATTTTAGCGAAATTTGCACGAAATTGTTTGAACCGTTGAGTGTGCGTGTGTGTGTATTCTTTGTTTCCCGTAGGGAGGAAATAATAGCGCGTCGTGACCGTTTTCGGACAGAAACAGCCGTATCCGACGGGGTGATCGGCTCGACGATCGGGATCGTCGGACGTCCATGGCGACGATAGAATGTCGTCTGTATATAGAAAGTATCTCTAGAGGGAGAAGTCTCTCAGTGTATTCCAAAAAGCTAAAATGACGAAAAAGAGAACACGACGATTATTAAAGCGCGATATTGAGCAGGTAGGGGAAACGAGCGAGGTCACGATAACGCGAGAGGGGAGCAACATATTTGTATTTGTATAGAGGATTTAAACTAAAATAATAAAATTCAGTGATAAGTCGACGTTTATAATTAAAGTAGATAATCGATAGGCCGAGGATCGCAGCATCTTAATTGGCTAGCTGCGACTCCCGTGGACAGTTTTCGAATGATCTCCGGTAGCTTAGCTCTTAGTGGCGCCCTCGTCCACGATGGACGCCTTCTACGACACGCCGGAACTGGGCTTTTCTAACCCCTTCCTCCAGCGTGTCGTTCTCTCTCTCTCTCTCTCTCTCTCTCTCTCTCTCTCTCTCTCTCTCTCTCTCTCTCTCTCTCTAACTCTGTCCTTTATTTCTTCCTCCCGAGACCCCTTCTCCGGATTGCTCTTTGAATTTCGCACGGTTTCTGGTGCTGCTTCTTTCATCGGTCTTCATTTCGATCATTGCCATCGCGCTCCATTACAAAATCGCTGGTCATTTTTATCTCTTCTCTATTCGGCACATTGATCGACCATCACCATCACCGTTCATCAACGTTTCTTCTGGTTTCATTGTTTGTCACTCGTCGATCCTTGCAAATTTGTAGTTAAACGTTTAGCGTATTCTAGGTCTCATTGTTTGTGTTCGCGGTTCGGCGCCGAAATTCTCGCGCGACCGAGACGTTACTTCGTTCGTAAGTGTTCGAAGAGGAATTTTATAAATAAAGGATAGTTAACAATCCCTGTCAGGGCACGGCCGCCCGGTGAGCTCGACAGGGTAGAACCAAAATCATCACAAGGCTGTCGATACGATAGTATATTCCCGTGGACCGGTCTATTTGTCTCTCTATCTGTCTCTGTACTCCCGAGTAAAGACTTCTCTGTGTTTTTATTATTATTATTATTATTTTAAACTATTAATAACTTCTTCTTTTGTTTTACTACAATCGCTATTATTATTATTTTTTACTTCTTTTTTTTTGTTTGTTTGACTCTTTCTCTTCCACCTTTAAGGTAACAGATAAGGTTTTTCGTCACGTACTACGTCGAAGTATTCCAGTGTGTAGAAAGTATAGTATTTATTTATAGGTAACAAAGAGAAACGCATATTTGTCCACCGTCTAACAAGAAAACGATATTTCCGACGTGAGGCGCGAATACTGCCATTCGTCTTTAAAGCTAAATAATCGCGCGAGGTGTGTTGTAGGTGAAGCCCTTGACCCTGTTCGAATGCTTTCCTCGAAGAGGCATGCCAACCCTTTTTCGAAAGTCAATACCGTAGGTGTCCTCGGCCGCGAGGAACGATCCCGTAGGAACAAGCGTTAGAGGTCCCATAGTTCAGGAGGGAGGAGAACAAATCTAGAACATTCGATGTTACAGCTAGCAGAGTAACAAAAAGGGGAAAAGTTTACGAATCGTTTCATCGACAACGCTAATCCGAACCGTTCGGCCGATGAACTATTACATAGATTCTTTGATGTTCTCGTAATAGTAACTTAACTATTAGGCTATTCTTTATCGAGACACTTCAGAAATCAACGACATTTCTGGGGAGCACAAGTTCTGCGGTGAGCCATTCCTCCTATTCGTTCTGCCGATCTTCAAATTCGACTAGCGTAGACTAGCCCTTTATCGTTCGCCCCTCGTTGTTCGGCTAATGTAAAATTCGAATCGAGATTAGGATAGTTTAAAGCAGAGTATAAATTGTATTTTAATCGTATTTCGTAAGGTTCTAGGGAAACGTCGACAATTTCAGCCTAGCGAGGTTATCGCTATGGTCGTCTCAGTACAAGCTGGAACATGGTCAATTTGGCAACGCTGTCTCAGTCCGATTTGAAGTGATTTGAAGTTGTCGGCGTTATATCACGACCGTCTCTATATGCCACTGCGCGTATGCAGTAGTTTGATCGGACCAGCTGATCCGACTGATGTCTGTATACGGTGTTGCCACATCACATGTTCCAGCCTGCACCAGAGCAGTGTTACAAAGTCACCGGGAAACAAAATTTGAACCGTTTCTGCAACGTTAATTCTGAACAATTGAATGTCGCAAGAATCTGTCAGCAAATCAAACAAATCTGAATCATTTTGGCTTAATGAACATTGTATGGAATCAAGCCAAGTTGAAATTGTCGATCGTTCCGCGTGTCCCCGAGTTCTGTCGAGTTCCGCCTCCTCGTTCGACAGAAGATCCTCCGTGTGGGTTCAGCAGCAACTTGTCTCCGGCTTTCGTCACTTAGAATCTCTACTATGTTTTCGATCAAGTTTTCTTCTCTTCTCTCTGTTTACCCGAGGAGGGGGTAGACGCGAGAGCGAGCAGGATCGTCGTACAATTGTGATGTAATAAGATAGTAATTGCCATTAATCGGCGCGGCGCGGAGCCGGCCGGACTTAGGGCTCACGCGCGCGAAAGTTAAATATTATTAAAAATAGCATTCCGACCAAAGGAAAGAGGAGAGAAAAGTTTGTTAAATGGAACGCACGCGAGCGAGCGAGTACGCGCGCGCGTGCGCGAATTCGCAGAGAGAGAAAGAACAAAATGTTTCTTGATCTCTCTTTCTTTTTCTCATTCTCGTCTGCGCGTGACGAAGTATACAAACGAGTCAACGAAAGACAAAGGAAATATACACACGCGAAACAAAATAGAGCACCGACACAAAACAAGAACAAATTTTTGTCCCGTGTACATTATCCTGTAGTGAGTTTCAACAAAAACCGCAAAACAGAAGCTATCCTATTAGAACCGACGATAGAAGCTACAAAACTTAACGGAACCGTAAAGAATCGCACGACGTTTACGACAAACAAGAAAAAATAGTACCGTGACCACTGAGAAACGCTTTTGTACATAGTCGCTTGTTGTTCGTGGGGCCGTACCATAACCTTCTACGGTTTCTATATTCCCCGCCCTGCCGCACCCTTTGTTGTTTTCGTGTTCTTTTTTTTTTTAATTTTTTACGTCTGTAGTCCCCTCCGTTTTAATTCTCTTTTGTTTTTTTTTTACCACGCTTTAGATACGGTAAAACTCAGTAGGAGCATTTTTACGTAGCGTAGTAGTCAGCCATATTTGAGAACGTATTAATTATATAAATAAACATGAATAAAAATATATTAATAATGGAAAACACCTATATATATATATAAATATATATATATTTTAAAGTGGTATATTTGGATATATATATATATTATCGAAATACTATTTCGAGACGTACCGTGAGATATAAAATTATGATGGTAGTGTTGTATATCTCGAAAGGGCGAGCCTGTGGATAAAGTGAATTAGTATGACGGAGATGTTTCTCGCTTGGAGACGATGACTTTTCCATTGATGAGATTGACGAAGATCGGAGAACGGCAGCTGCGAGGCTGACACGTGAAAGAAAAAGCTGTAACTGTGACTATGTGGATCGTGGGGGGCAGGCTGTGTTGCAATTTCTCATCTTTCGATCGCATTCATCCCGTTCGAGGTATCGATGGCTCTCGTTGCCATCGACCGAGGGCTAACCAGTCAAAATACCGTCAGCAAAAAGCGGAGATAGAAACAAGTTTTGTACCGAGATATAGATTCAGACAGAAGTTCTCAGTCAATCGAGTCGCAACCTTCCTGCTGGTCATCGAGAAAAACCACGGAAATAGAATATCCAATGATGGAAAAGAAAAACTAGCATTCAGCCGTAGGATCACGAATAACTAACGTAAAGCAGCCCGCCCGTCCGAGATCCCCGCGCGTCAAAGCGTCACTGTGATCTCGTAATTATTAATGAAATATCTGATTATCGTAACGAATAATCGTATTGAATATTATAATGTATCCTCCGTGACCCCCCTTCCAGTCCCTCTCATGCACCCTTTCCCGAATGACCTTTCTCCTCGGAGAGTAAGAGAGAGAAAAAGACCCCGGCAGACGCAGCACGTTCGTTTCTCGCATCGGAATCGAACGTCCTGAATCTCTCGATTTTTTCTTTTCGCACTGTCTCATGTCATCTCGAGTCCATCCTCCCTCTGCTCCCTAACTTCCTTTTGTTTTCTCGTCCCCTCCCTTTCCTCATCACCCAAGAAAACGAACCATTTAGCTCGTAATCGTATATTAAGTATATTGTAACGAAACTTTCGAATGATCTCCCAGAGGTGTGCGCGTTCAGCGAGAGTTGCTCGATCAATGACCTCTGTTTCTCTCTCTCCGTGTTTCTCTTACTTTTTGTTTTTTCTCCAACCTCCACCTCCTCCTCCTTCTCCCCTTCTTCCTCTACTCCCTCTTCTTCTTCTTCTTCTTCGTCTTCTTCTTTCTCCTGGTCCTTCTTCTTCGT
Organism: Lasioglossum pauxillum; assembly: GCA_933228785.1. NCBI lineage: Eukaryota > Metazoa > Arthropoda > Insecta > Hymenoptera > Halictidae > Lasioglossum > Lasioglossum pauxillum. The sequence continues at coordinate 41,843,251 of OW121699.1, forward strand.
TTTTCACCGTCCCCCTGCCCTTGAACTCGTTCAGGTCGAGAAACAGACGACATTGGCGCATGCTCGCTCGCTCGCGATCGCACCCTCGATCTTATTTTTCTTCGTTTTCTATTTTTCGGATTTTTTCTTCATTTTTTGGTGTTTCCTTTCTCGAGGAAGAAAGTGTGACTCGAACGTCGAAGAAAAGGAAAGCGAAGTCACCGTTCGACGCGGATAAAAGCTACGTTCCCAGCGAACGATCTACGGCGTAGATCCGCGATCTACGTTAGATTCGACTGCAACGAGGATCGATTGCCGCGCGACACTTTGTTGATATCGGTTTCATTCGTCATTATTATCTCTACTGTATTGCTATATCGCGTCGAAAACTGCAATCGAGGTTCGCGACAAACCACCCCCTCTGACGATCGACTAGTCTTTTATCGGACCAATCACTGAGATTTTTATATCGTTTCCTCTTCCTTTATTTTGTATTTGTTTTTTTCTTGATACTTTCTCTGGCATCGACGTTCCTTTTGTCCCGGAACTCTCGACTTCTCTTTCGTTCCCGCGTGCATCGAATTCGTTTGACGCTCTTCACCGTCACACATGTCCACTCTCGTTTATTTCCACGCTCGCGAAAACAAATCGCTACTAGACAAATAAATATTCAGATGGGATGCGCAGCGTTCTTCTTTTTTCGCAAAGAGAAAGATAGTTAAGATAATTTTTCGTCGCGAGGACGCTTCGGCTTCGAGCGATGCGACGCCGAGCTCGAATGCGTTATTTTTTATACATTCTTTTTTTACCCACCCAGTAAGATTTTTCTATCGAACGATCGAATTAACATAGCCACCACACCGTAGACGATAATCTTGATCTTTCCGACAGTATTTAAACCGGGGCTGGTTGCTCTGAGATTGACCTTCGCCGTGGCCCCGGTTCAAATAACAGTATATGAGGAGAAACGAATGTATTTGTATGTATTTAACGAAAAGAGGGAAAGGACGGAGAAAAAAAAACGTGCATAAAAAATCTGATAACACACTCTACACACACACATGCCTATTCTACACTTTGTACACGTACACGCGATACGAGGACACAACACATGAATGTTATTGTCGACGTATAATTGACGTATAAATAACGCGTAAGATCTAACGGCAGAGGATAACTAAGGAAAATAACGAATAAATAAATAAATAAATAAATAAATAAATATGAAATATAGGGAGAGGTTTTATTTGCTCAGACTGTCTAAGTTTTGCCATAGGAAAACGAGAAAGGGAAGGAAATGCGAAGGAGAAATTGTATCGACTGTTCGCGCGTTTTTTATCTGAATGTGTACTGCTGGTCGTGCGTCTAGAGTAACGTTTTTTAAGGAACTGCGATGTTTTTGTCCGTCGTTCCAGCCACTGTATTCCAGGTGCCAACCGGTTGCAAAAAGCCACAAGAATCTCGTTCGTCCGAGCGGAGTGCGTCGCGTCGCGAGCCGAATTCGCGACCGACGGTATTTCGTTTCGATACTCCGTTTTCGATCTCTCGGCGTGACTCTATCGGCGCTTCAAATCATTTATTTGATCGGCCTACAATCCGTTTATTTATCGTGTATCTTGTGTTCGAAATAAACAGAAAACAGACAAAATCGATAACAGAGTGCCTCGACACTTACTTCAATACAGACTCTCCCAAAAATTGTACTTCCTTCAAAGAACTGATTCCTGAACGAAAAACACGGGCTAATCAGAGCGCGACTACTGGCATTGGTCGAATTGGAATTTGTTCTCTGTAGCCGTGCGCTGATTGGTCCGTGTTTTTCGTTAATAACTCGAGAACAGAGCCGCGGAGAACATGTTCGCAAAGAAAATAATTACTTGAAATCACCGCAGGAATGAGCCCTAGCAAGGAGATACATTTTTGGGACATCCTGTCTTCGACAAACCTACTTTGCATTCTTAGTGTTTCGGTAACAGTCGACGAGTCACGCGCGAGAGACCGCATCCACCTGTTAATATTCGACTGTGTGTAACCGTCTTTGATGTGCTCCACTTAACAAAAGTAAGACACGATGTTCGTAGTCCGTAAACTTGCATATTAAGCCGCTAAAAATCGAAGAAAAGCAAGAAAAAAAACGTATATAAGAAGTAACGTTACCTATAGCCAAATGTCCCGTGGACCATATAGACCGCCGCGATCTGTTCGTAACGATTAATTGCGAGAGAGAAAGAGAGATATAGAGAGCGTGAGAGAGAGAGAGAGAGCGAAAGCGAGCGGATACGGATCCACTCGTGCGTGCGTATGCGGAGAGTGCATGGGCGTCGAGAGAATTGCAGAGAGAGAGAGAGAGAGAGAGAGACGAAGGTAGAAATCGAACACGACCACGAGCGTTCGAGAAATCTCACAAAACGAAACTAGGGGAGGAACGAGCAATTTGACTAGGGGAAGGTGAAAAAGAATTAACAGATAAAGAGGCGAAAGAGAGGACAAAGAAAGGGGGTGTGACGTCTCTCAAGCCGTTTGTAAAGCTCGCAGCCAACTTGTGATAGAGCCTGGACTCGTAGCAAAAGGAAAAGACGAAGAAAAAGTAAACTTTGTTCGCGCTTGTTTTTCTTTCCGTTTTCTTCTGCTCTCGGAAAAGTTAGCGAAAATAGACGTAACGCAGAGAGGGTAAGCGACGTATCGCAGAAAGAAACACGGACGGAAAATAAAAGGGAACGAAAACAGCACAGCAAACGAAAGAAACAGAGAGAAATATATATGTAGGACAACCTGTCGCGGTGTTTATGCTTAAATAGAGGCGTTGTTGTTAGCGACGCGGAACGAACGAGCAACAAATGTGTGTATAGGATAAAAATATATATATATATATATTTTGAAATGAAAATTTCGTCCAGCTGACCAATCCAAAGAAGCGACCAAATAAACGTGGAGGGAAACGAGATATGCGAGCCGTTGCACAACGCTTGAGGTGCTTTTAAACGATTTTTCTACTTGTAAACGTGTGCGCGCGTGAGGACTTCTTTCTCTCTTTCCTTTTTATTTTGTTTTCTCGTCGCGTTGTTCGCTTTTCGACGATAGTTCCGATGCGAGAGAGTGATTGGACAGAAGATGTACGGCGGTCACGTGATATGTTATTTACAAGCGTATTGTATCTCTATTATGTAACAGCCCCCCTTAGGATCAGATCTTAAGCGAGAATTACGCGTACCGTTAATTTATTTTCTTTTTTTTGTTTTCTTTTCTTCCCTTTTTTTTTGTTCGTGTCTCCCCTACTCTCGCCCTCTATTCTCCGACGTTGTTGATTTCGTTCTCATTCGTTCGTCCCTCTCTTCGAAATCGTGATCTCCTTCCGTTTCTCTTCCTTGTCTTTCATTGTTTTCTCTCTCTCTCTCTCTCTCTCTCTCTCTCTCTCTCACTCTCGAATCTTCTCGATCTAAGCGGCAGTTTCGAGAAGAAAGGATCATCGAGAGGAAGATTCCGGGAAGAAAAACGAATAACGAATTCCTTTCGATTTCTCTCGGGTCAACTCGCTCCCTCCCATTCTTCCGCGCTTCTCCTCCACCGACTTCGCTTTCCTTCCTTCGAATTTCCGTCGAGGTTCTTTACTTCTAAACGAACGTACGGCCGCGAATCCGCGCGTTGCTCATTCGCCCCTCGGCGAATCTCCGCCTCTTCGATCAATTTGCGCGCAAATAGATGTCAAACGAACGAAAACGCCAAGGGCGACGCGCGAAACGGGGTGCCCGATCATACGATGCTGTGTTATTTAAGTCACTACAGACCATACGTTATTGATTACTTTTGATTTTAGTTTATGACAATTTTTTTATGTTATTAATTTTATTGAGTACGATTTTAAGTGCTACGCGAATGTGTATTATTATTATTATCTATTATCTATTATATAATTGAATTATTATCTTATTATTATTATTATTATTATTAATATTATTATTATTGTATAATCTTAACATTCTGTAATTATTATCACTCCCCATGGTCGATTACTTTTACGAATTGTTCTCGCGTCCACTGCCCGACCGCCGGTCGACGCCGCGCCTCGAAGTCGTCGCGGCGCCCTTTCCCACCGCCATTTTTCTTTATGTGTTTCTCTATCTCTCTCTTCTCTCTTTCTTACTTTTTTTCACGTTTGTAATTGTTTTCTCTTCTTGTTTCGCTGTTTCTCGCGTACGAGCCTCTCTTTCTCTCTCTCTTTTCATCGGGATCTGCGCATCGACGCTCTTCGTAAGGCGTAGCGTCGACCATTGGGAGTTCGCAAAGGGACGGGGGCATCTCTCGCTACCCGCATGTCTTTCATTGTACAGATTTTTTCACTTTTATATAGTTATCGATATATCGTAACGTTATGCAACGTCGATTGCGGCGGTGTCATTATGTGTCGCCGTACCATAATTGTACTTGATTTTTTTTATTGAATAAATGTGGAACACGCCGAAAGTATAATGGACGTTCGGGTGATTCTTCGAGCGCAGTTCGGTTTTCTATTTACCCACTCTGTACTAATCCTCCATATCCTAATTGCTAAGTCGTTCGGAAAATCATTTCGTTTTTCGTGTACAGATATAAAAACAGCTGAATAATTTTCTTTTAAATAATAATTTCAGAAGAAGATGTTATAATATATTGATTCTAAATGTTGGTTAAATTATGAAAGATATTGCTGTCGCGTTTAAACAATTTATTCAGGAATTCTCAAAAACTTTATGCACAGGGTGTATAAAAAGTAATGGTCATCCGTTCTAGGGGTGAATGGACCTTGTGGATCGGTGGACATTTGTAAGAGAAAATCGCCGCAAAATTGTTTATAACGAAGAAAATTGTTGGTAAAGTTGCTTTACACATCAACACTCTCATCCAGAAGAGAAAACGTTTGGAAGAAACTACATGTCGCAAACAAATAGTTATAGAGATATAAGTAAAATTTGCAAAATTGCAAATTTTGATTGTGTGGAGTTATACGTATCAACAAAAGCCTCGAGCAAACGAAATTTAAAGGGACATTCGTCGCTGGGCCCGTACAACGTCATCGTCTCCCTGCCCATTCGGATCATACATTTGAAGTTGCAAAACATGAAAGAATACCTTATATACATTGTTATAAGAATATTAATCCTGTATTATAAAATGTTACCGTACCTCACCGTTCCTCTAGCGGATTAGGCGATATACAGTGACTCCCACTAATATTCGGACACTCTTAAAAACACCATAACTTTTTTAACCCTTTTAGTGCCGGGCGAAATAGAGGTGCCTATACGAGAAAAACCGGCCGAATTTCACAGTTTTACAAGGGTTCGGGAAAATGCTTATAAAAACCAAACGAGAAACGATATTTACATGATTCAAAAAGCTGCGTATTATAGATGAAATACAGAACTAAACAATGACACTAGTTTTTTTGTTAGTTTTTTTTTCTCCCGCAATGCGAATAGTAAAGCGCTACGAGGCGCGGGCCGATATATCGGCTCTGGCACTTCTCGCCAGTGTAGCAGGAGCCGATATATCGGCTCCCGGCACTCAAAGGGTTAATATTGGCCTATGACATTTGAACTTTTTGGGAAGCTAAAGCAATTGGTTTGATACAGGATATGAAAAGAAATTTTTTCAAAAATTACATTTGGTCGGAATTGAAGAGAAAATGCTAAAAGTTGCATTCTACAACTTTTTTACGCGGGCCTATACTGAAATTTTAAAAAATACGTTTGGTAGATCTGTGTCAATTATATGCACTGTGAGAGTTTCATCGAAATCGGTTGATGCGGGAAAAAACGACAGGCATCGAAATATGTAAGAATCCTGAGAATTACTGCAGTTGGAGGCCGGAAATCGTGAAAACCTGCTATTTTTACCATCTTTAAACGTTTGTAGCTCATTACGACGACCACTTTCGATGAAATTTTCAAAACATGTTTAATCGATACAGATCTACGAAACGTGTTTTCTAAATTTTCTATATAAGTCCACATAAAAAAGTTGAAAAATACAACTTTTAGTATTTTCTCTGCAATTCCGACAACTTGCAGTTTTTTCAAAAATTTTTGTCACAATATGTAGCAAACCAATTCTTCTAACTTCTCCAAAAAGATCCATGTCGTATATTCCAATATTAAAAAAGTTATGGTCTTTTTAAGAGTATTCGAATATTAGTGGGAGTTACTGTACTTGTAAAGCACGTTATAGCAAGCAAAAAACGCATGCGAATCTTCAACCTCAACAAATGGACAATACGTGCGACGAGCGAACTACCCTTATAAATTTCGTTATTGACGACCGTAGACAATACCAAAAGGAATTTCTGTGACAGTTTCCCTACTTCTCAACCTAAAGTCCTTCCGACACACCACTGTCCAATTAACAAAGGCAACATTTCCCCACCTAAATCCACCCTTAACCATTCACGAAAACCGAGGTGACAACCGCAGTACTATTTTGACCGGGGTCGGACTAACTTCTTCCCTTTCGCTGTCACGATTTTCGAAAATGTGTTGTTTTGTGCTTCACACTTATTGAAACGTATTCGCGTGAATGGCAGTGTCCTGTTGTTCCGACGGAGGAACAGAAGATTATTAAAAATTTGTAAGTACCTAGACATTAGTATTTTATAACCCAGGATTAATATTCTTATGTACAAAACGGATATAAGGTATTCTTTCATGTTTTGCTACTTTAAAATGATCCGAATGGGCTGGGAGACGATCACTTGGTACGGGCTTACCGACGAATGTTCCTTTAAATTTCGTTTGGCTTAAGGCATGCACACAATCATGTTCTGTCTCATCAACACGGTCGTGTGGACTATAGTACATAGTAGGCTTTTGTCTATAAGTATAATTCTACACAATCTAATTTTGCAAGAACTTTAACCCTTTGCACTCGAAGGTATTCTAATTCGAACACCGAATTTTTTTCCAGCCTGAAATATTTTTATTGTATATGATTTTCTTTATTTTATCGATATAAAACTGATATAACACATTGTATAATACTTTCAGTAGTTTATTAAAATGTTGAATACGTTTAGTAATGTATTGAATACAGATTTAATAATGCAACAAATATTTTAAATAATGATATAAGAATTATTGATGGCGCCACTCGAGTGCAAAGGGTTAACTTCTTATATCTCAATAATTATTTGTTTGCGACACGTGGCTCCTTTCAAACCTTTTCTCTTCTCGATGAGTAGAAGATATTGATGTAAAAACAAACTTTAACAACAATTTTCTTTGTTATAAACAATTCTACAGCGATCCAGAGGTGTAGATTCATCCCTACGTTGATTCACTCCTACGACTACGACGATCATTACTTTTTATACACCCTGTACAGAAGTTCAATAATTTTTTTTAAAATAGTAATGTCAGAAGAAGCTGTCGCAGTATATTGATTCCGAAAATTTGTTAAATTATAAACGATATTGCTGTCGTTTTTAAACAATTTATTGAATAATTCTCAGCTGTCGATCTTCTAATAATTCAATATATAGAATGCTATTAAAACATTGTCGGTAAGTAAAGTGTTAACTTCTTTTATATGAGTTTGTCATGTTTTCTTGTTCAGATCTGATAATTGAGTACTTCGTTCTAGTTGATTCATCGAAAAATCTTGACACAGAAATATTGAAGGAAATAAATGAGAATTAATAATATCGAATAAAAATACTGTTGATTGATACCGTATTATATAGTTAAAGGTATCAGTGTTAATGAACTTGTTTCGCGAGATAAGACTTCCACAAATAAATTATTTCTTTTGATGGTCGGTATGAATGCAGTCTAACGTTTCCAACAACAACAGAAAGGTGAGTAATAGAGGTTAAAAATAGATTAAACGTAACATATTAAATCCTGAAACGATATGAATGATTAAGATTCCATCTTCGTCCGATAGAAAGAAGGTTGCATGTCCAATTGTGTGAAGAGTTCAAGAAACACATCTTGCATCATCATATTCATCATACAACGCAGGAAGGTGCATCTGTATCCAGTCACTTTTGAATCATAATTCTACGTCGAAAACTGAATGATTGAAATTTGCAATCCGTTAGTAATGCAAAAGTTCGAGCAATCTTTATTAATACGGTGCTGATTGATTTTTCAAGATAATAATTTGTAGAGTATGTATTACGTTTTCCTTATGCACTTACAAGTATCACTTTCACCAATCGTATCGTGCAATTACAATGTATTTACATATTACTTCTATCGAATACGCAATTGATGCAATTTACATAATTGATAGAAACCCCTTTTTATCTTTGATTAGGTGTATAACTATGTTGAACATTCTACCTATCTTAATAGATACTACAAAGATAAAGATAATAGTACAAAGATAAAAAGTCTATGTAGATTGAATGGTCCAATTTAGAAGCTGCTTCATTGGAAATGCAAGACCTAATTGAGATCGGATTGGATTCAAATAAAAATAGCTACACTATTTATAAATAACAAAGCGGTGTGCAGTGCATGGTTAGTGTTCCTGATTTCTCAACACTTGTCATTTTTCAGAAATGTGAAATAAGACTATATTAATCGAGAATTTTCTAGAATTTTTAATAAAATAAAAGAATATTGGAAAACTTATGATATTTGAAATATTGTTGATAATATTTGTCGAAAGCGCAAAAAACATTAACTCAATGTTTATTCCTGTCCAATATGTACATTAGGGTGGACCTAAGCTATACTTGGAGAAAAATTTTTATCGAAATACAATGCACGCAACTATCCAGTATTGTCCCTTTAGATGAGAAAAAAATTTGTGTGAAGTTTGAGATCGATCGGATAAAAGGATGACGTGGCGCACTTAAATTGAAAATTTTGAAAATTGTGAAATTCACCTTAACTATGGAACATGGCACATCGTTGGATTTGTATTTTTTCTGAATAGGAATATAGAATAATTATATGACTTCCTTTAAATAAAAAATAACGATGACCTTGAAATTTCGAAATATGATTTCCAAAAAATTTTTTTATTTTGTCATTGAACAGTGCTTTCTCTTCTGACACTTTTTCGTATAATCACAAGTAACAGAGGTATTTAAATACCTACATTAAAATGTAGCATACTTTGACTAATGGTAGGACATACGTATTTGTTAATTTCCGAAAATATGTTATAAAATAAATAAGATTCATAAGAATTTTCCTAGATTTTCTCGAGAAATTCTCGAGAAGGAACACTAAGTGCATGCTACGTTTCAAGAAAACAAATACGAGGGCTAATTATTAGTAATACTATTTTAATTTTTGAACATTCCATTGAATCTGTATATTTGAAATCAACTGACAATATTCTTAATCTTCACTTGGCGTACAAACTCTTAACCCTCGCAAGGTAAGATCTAATAACACATAAATAGTAAGATGGGGTTTCTTAGACCCCGACAAATGAATTTCATATGTAAATAGCAGTGTTTTTAATCAATTTGGGATAAAAAATAACACAGGATAAAAGTAAGCGAACAGACTTAATTTTATTCATACAAACATTCTTTTCAGAAATCTGAAGCTGGGGTCTCTGAGACCTCACATTACCTTGCGAAGGTTAAGAATGCTATGTGTGATATGTTGTACATATAATTTCACAAATCTTTAAGTTTAAATTATTAGATTTACTATTTTGTATTTATACACACACAGAATTTTGATGTATTGAATTATATTTGTTAATCTTTTCACTGTCATGAAATCGAGAAATTTTCACAAGTACGTATGTAGTCAAAGTTTTTTCTGTACATGTTGCACTGAAAATCTGAATGAAGTAGTGTTGTTAAAATGAGCTCTGAGTCCTGAACTTTGGGGGCTCGAATCGCGACTTCAGTCGTAAACGCTGGAGCTTTCCAGATTTGAACCTTGAGCTGTGAGAACTGGAGTCCTCAACGCTTGAGCTTGAAACTAGAAGACTCGAGTCTTCTAGCATTTATAAAAAATTAGAAATAAATAATTCCAATGAAATTGATACATATATAAATATGTCGCAAGAATCTGAAGATACAGATCCACTCGTTTGGTGGAACACTCGAAAAACATCGTTTCCGAGTTTAAGTCAAATGGCATTAGATATTTTGTCAATTCCTGCTACAAGTGTTCCAAGTGAAGAATCTTTTTCAAAAGCAGGAAATTTAATTACGAAAAAGAGAAACAGGCTAAACCAACCCACAATTCAAGCTTTCATGTGTTTAAATTCATGGCTAAACTTTTTAGAAAATAAATAACATATACATAGAATTGTTGTCTATTTCTTTTTTCTATTGGTCAAGAACGCTGGGAGCTGAGCGTTGAAGCTTTGAGTCTTAAAGCTTTGAAAGCTTAAGCTTTATATAATTGTAGCCTTAGAAACTTAGTCTTTGAGACTGAGCTCTGGAGCTTCGATGACTCGAGCTTTATACAACACTAGAATGAAGTGTAATTACACCCTACTACACGGTTAACGTTAGAATTTATGTACACAGAATGAAGGTTAAACAGTTCGAGCTAGTGGAGGTTAAGCATTCCACCCTATAAGACCTCGACGATCGACGAAAATTCACCGCGTTTGACATCTAGAACCTCGTGCGCTAGATCTTTATGCACTATCGCGTCATTAAACTCGAGCTGCACTCGTAATTCCGATAAAATCGGAGGTTTCTGCCGTTTTATCGAAACTGGGAAGCTCCCGGAACATTTCGCAAAGTGTGTTCGATGACTCCGAGTCTTCTCTGCCGCGCTGAAAACCACCGTTCGAAAACCGGAAGCGGTCGATCTCGAAGAATACGATCGTGATGGGAGAAGACTGTGCACGATCACGTCGATCAGGATGATTGACGGTCGCCTATTAATTTATTTCCATAATCTTTGACCGCGTCTGATCGGTTGGCGGTTTAGCTAATCTGTATCGATCAGGTCGGAGTGGTTCCGGTGTTTAGAATCGGCCTAATGGGTTTCCTGAGACGTGCCATCTGCGGAGCTCATTACTATGGGATGCGACCGCAAACCAATCAACCCCCGATGCTTGTCTGACACGACGCCCACCCCGGGTCTCGTGGCGGCCGTAAGACGCTGTCGCGTGCTCGGGTCATAGATTAGACGCTGGCAATCGGTCTGCAACAAACGTCCACTGTGTCATACCGCGATAATAAGAACGAATTGTCGTAGCTGGCACGTAGCACCGCGTCGCGTCGGTAGCCAACGAGAATAACCAAGCGACAGAAATAGTACCGTCAGTCACGAAAGTTTATTCACACCTCGTAAGGTTGACATTTATTATAACAAGACCAATCTACAGGGTGCAGAAAAAGTAATGATCATCTATCCTAGGAGTGAATCTCTTACCACTGGATCGGTGGACGTTTTCAATAGAAACTAGCCGCAAGATAGATTACACTGTCCAACAAATTCCAACTTTTTTTTCTATTTCGATTCCCACTATGCGATTCTTATAGTGTTTTTCGCGCTGATTCCGAATCTGTCCTTAATTTTTCTCCTAGACGTACAGTTTTTGAGAAAATTGGGTTTTTAGAAAACACATATTTTTCACCTTTGAACAAATATTGTGATGTTATTATAAAAGATATTGAATTGTTCTTTACAGCAAAAGATTCCGTAGACTTTCCCGAATACAGTGATATCCAATATTAATACGTTATGATTGTTTAAACATGTTTAAACACTGACTATATTGATAAACAATGATAGTTTAAACATGTTTAAACACTCATAATGTATTAATATTGGATATCACTGTATTCGGGAAAGTCTTTTGCTGTAAAGAACAATTCAATATCTTTTATAATAACATCACAGTATTTGTTCAATGGTGAAAAATATGTGTTTTCTAAAAGCCCAATTTTCTCAAAAACTGTACGTCTAGGAGAAAAATTAAGGACAGATTCGGAATCAGCGCGAAAAACTCTATACGAATTGTATAGTGGGAATCGAAATACTTTTTGGCTGTTGAACAGTGTTATTATATCGATGAAAATTGTTGTTGAAGTTTGCTTTTACAATCAACTTTGTTTTTACATCTACTCATCGAGGAGAGAAAAATTTTGAAAGGAACCATATGTCACGAACAAATAGTTCTTTTTTATTTGAAAGCTTAAGTGGAACTCCCCATAGGGGGTTATAAAGCTATTCATTAGGATTAACATACGGTCTGGTATTAGTTTGTGGTCATTAATAGTGTAGGTACAGCAGAATATAACGCATTAAGTGCATAGCTTTAACTCTTTAAATTGCATTGCTTGAAAAAATTTAAAAGAAGATTACATGCCTGAATATTCGGTAAAATTAAGATATAAGCTGATAAAATTTCTGCAAAAGCCTACTGCTACAGTCCGCCCGACTTTAAAGGTCGTCGCTCACTAGAACGCCCCGGCGTCCACCCGGCACCGCGCGCCTCAGCTGTTTTGGATTTCTTCTATGTATTTTAAATGAATATGCGCACATCCATTTAAAATACATAGAAGAAATCCAAAACAGCTGAGGCGCGCGGTGCCGGGTGGACGCCGGGGCGTTCTAGTGAGCGACGACCTTAATGCGATCAAGGCTGATCCATTGAAACAAAAGAAATCGAAAGTCATCTGTGTTACGTCCTGTATCGCTTCTTAATATTATTGCTGCGGTCACAAAGGCCCGACTACTAGCGATATACCTGAAAAGAACGTTATAGTTGATAAAATTGACAAGCATGACATTGGTGTTTCCAACTGCGTTAACGTGGAGAAGAAGCACTGTCCCAACGTATACGGTGTCCGAACCTTTACGACAGTCCCTTATTCTTTAAATATCAAAAGAATTTTATAAAAAAAAATTAAACCGACTTCAAAAAATGCACTAAAAAGTATGAAATAATTTCCATTTAATTTATGTGAATACACACGAATTTTAATACAATACAATATTTTCGGAGTCGGCGCAAAATTGAAAATTTTCCAAATGACAGATGTTGCAGATTATGATTTCATTGGAATATGATGGACTTGGAAATCAGTAGCTGGGAAGAGAAGATACATTAATATGTGAAAGCATGTAGAAGAATTTAAGGATTTGCGTAATTTCCAGTGTCGAAAATTTGTAATTTTGCGCCGCCTCCGAAAAGATTGTAGTGTATTAGAGTTCGTGTGTATTCACATAAATTAAATGGAAATTATTTCATACTTTTTAGTGCGTTTTTTCGAAGTCGGTTTAATTTTTTTTTATAAAATTTTTTTATTTCACATTTTTTAGTGGAACGAGCAGAATTTGTAGAACACCATAGGATGGTTTTTCGGTCTTATTGGTTATTTGCAATAAAAACTGCAAAGAATGAACAAATGCAAAATTTGTTTTCGAAGGACCAATCGGGAGACATACCCTACAAAATGCAGGAGGTTTCGTCTTGATTGGTCCATCCATCTCTGAGCAATCGGCGAACATACATGAAATAATTCATTTTTCACAAATAAAATCGTAAGGAATACAAAAATGCAAAATTTCTTTCCCTGGGACCACCCCGGGGACATACCCTACAAAATGCAGAAGATTTCGTCCTGATTGGTCCATCCATCTCGGAGTAATCGGTGAACATACATAGAAAAAAAAGCGAAAAAAGGCACATACAGATCGAATCGAATAACCTCAACCTTTTTCGAAGTCGGTTAAAAAGTGAAGAACGTTAATAAATTCGATTTTTTTAAAGATCTAGGCCGGACCTTGTCCTGGAGAAAGAGAATGAACAAGAGTTGTATAGGCATTGGTTGACGAAGTTGGTGTTTGGCGTCCTCCGTTTCGAAGATCAAGTGCACCATGGGAATCGTCAGAAATCCCGAAATATATACCTCGAGGTCCAGGTAACGACAGAACCTTCGTCCATCAGTTGTCGTTCACGGTAACTATAAAAGTGGGTGGAAGGTATCGACGAGCTCCGGCGTGGGTGGGAGGCGGATGTCGACGAGAATGACGAGTAGAAACGAGGAGGGTCCGCGGCCGGTTAAACCAAGTGCACATGTCGCCAAAGCGCGCGTGTCACCGCGCTCCGCTATGGTATATCTGGCGTGCATCCATATGCAGATCCCCATTGATATGACAACATTTACATACTGCATATTCGCTCTGGGCCATATACTCGCTCGCCAATTCCCCATTGTTGGCTTTCGGCCACCAGTGCGTTTGATTGACATTATTGGTCGCGCCGCTGACACCAGATTACATTTCTATTTGCATACATTCGCGGACCAGTTTGATCCCGCGCGATCAGTCCCTGCGCTCTTCCCCTTCTTCGACCGATCTGCTGTTTTTTTTTGGTGGTATCTACCACCCTCGGAAACGACGATTTCCGGGTTGGCTCGGTCTTTTCACCAGTTGGGACCGTTGGGAGGACATTAGGTGGCTGTATTTCGGTTGGTTCATTTTATTGAACCGAACACTCGCTGTGATTTTTGGAATAACAATTATTTTCACTTATCGATACGACACGACCATGTAGTTTAGACACGGTAAGTCGGAACACTTCATGAAAACTAATATTAACCCTTAGCACTCGAATGGTGACTATGACAAGGGAAGGACCCCAAGTGTCCGACTTCGATTTTGATAATTTTTTGTGAGATGATGGTATATTGATCCCTAATTATGTATGCAAAATATTGGATGTAGTTACTCAATAGTTTTAAAGGTATAAACAAGTAAAGTTTCATACCTTGTTGATATACAGGGTATTGTTTATTTAATTGTTTTTTTTTCTTTAATTGTTTATATCTTTAAAACTATTGAGTAACTACACCTAATATTTTGCATACATAATTGGAGATCTATATACCATCATTTCACAAAAAATGATCAAAATGGAAGTCGGACACTTGAGGTCCTTCCCTTGAGAGAGAGAGAGAGGCGCCACTAAAAATTGCTGTACCATTATTCTAAATATTGTTTGCACGATGAGGTAAATATTGTATGAGGTATTATACCAATTTCAAATCCATAAAATTTCAAAAATCATAGGGATTGGAAATATTCTGTCGGAAAAAATATTTAATTTTTGGAGTTAAAATAGCTCCGAGTGCAAAGGGTTCATAACAGGAATTTTAACATTACAGTTTTCGTTTGATATGAGACGACGAAATTCAAAGAAATGCGGTCCTGATAATCTATCAAAGAAAATTGGTTTTATTCAAATCAATACACTCTGATCATTTATCAGAAAGATTAATAACCAGAGTCAACAGATTAAGACTTGTGTCCCCACTCTACCTATTCCTCCACGCTTCCGCCTCGGCACGGTCATGTGACGCGTTTCGTCTCTGTCTTGCATGTGTCACAATGTCACCTGACTAATCCGGTACTGGCAGTGAGAGGGTAACTTTTTCCCCTGAATTCGAGTCAATTCCCCTGATCTAACGACTCTAATAATAACACAAATTTGCTGACCACAAACGTTAATAGATGTTTACAGTTCGTACGGTGTACCGGATTCTTGTCAGCCACAACAATCAACTGATAATGGAAATATTCTAGGTCGGAAGAAATGGATTACCCTGGGTTGGTCGACAGCTCATTTGACCGATACTGTTTTCATCAACGATTGGACCGACAGTAACTTTCGCCGACATTATGTTTTCATCTACACGGTCACATCGTCGACAAATGTCTTCATCGACACGGTTTGGCCGACACTAACATAATCAAATCGTCAATGAAAACAGTGTTGGTGAAATGAGTTGTTGACCAACCCAGGGTAACCCGGAAGAAATGTTTAATTTTCAAATGAAAATATCCCCGAATGCAAAAGTCTTGAATGTTAAAAAATACTACTGTCCGGCATTAGGTGCCGTCCGACGTTAGGGGATCTCCCCCTGCAAACTTACTCCCGTGTCCCATCAGAAATTGCCATCCGCAGCAACGGATCGTCTCCGATCCCCCCGCCGTAGCCATCATGATCATCATCATTATCATCATCATCATCATCATCTGCCTTCTGGTTATTAATATAACCGTGCGGGCGTGCACGGGGTTTTAAATCGCGGTTCTAATAGGCGGTGTAAATGGAACACGCAATAACGTGTAATCCGGCACGGTGGAGCGATCGGAGCGCGTGTCGCCGCACTGGTCTCGCGCGCGCGGAATATCCATCCGCGAAATGAAGCGGGATCCCTGCGGCCGCGGTTTCTTTCGCGGCGAGGAGCGAGGACAGAGGACAGAGGACAGGGGAACGGCGAAGGAAACAATGAGCGAGCGTGCGGGAAATTGGGGGCGCGTGGCGGGCGTTAGCGGCCTCGGTTAGCCCTTTATCGGTGACCCTCTGGCCCGTGAATTATGGACGCACGCCCGGCATTGTCCGCGAGGCCGCGGTCGACGCGACGATGCGGCGACGCGGATATTAAATGGGGAAAGCGAGACTAGTCCGCGAATTGCGGAGGCCAGCCAGCCGGAAAATGAGCCACGCTCGGTTCGACGGCTCGGAATTTAAGAATGGGCCCCGGTTCCCGTTAATTGTTCTTCGACCGGGGTTCCGGGTTGTGTGGACGCGCTCGCTCGCCCACTCGCGAGAACATCGCACGGCTCGTTGACTCGCGTGGGAGATATGCTTTTTGTTATCCGATCGGGCCTCGTTCCGCGTGTTTGCGGTGTCGTTCCTTTATTTTTCTCTTGTTAGACGACGCTATCCATAAAGCCGACCGAGGGCTCAATTGAATCGCGTCATTCCGAAATATGCGAACTACGGTCAATGCAGGGAACACCGTGCTAATCGATGTATAATTTCCCCGTCTACCTTTACGATCATTTGCCGCACCGTGTGAATTTCGCGAGCATTAAACTTATATTACCCCTGACAACAATTATTCGAACAAACAACTCGAGCGTCTACCATTGTTGTTATTATTATACGTATTTCCAACGTGGAAAATATGATAGTTCTATTACCGAGACAGGCAGGTGCAATGGGAAAACGCATCATGTACAGGCAGGTGAGTTAATAAAAAATACCACGTAAAATAAATCATTATTTATTGGCTTTATCAACAAATGTTTGAAATGAAATTTATTGTATCTGAAAGAGCTCATTAGACAAACACAGTTCGCAATTTTAATGCCTCATTTTTTGCGAGATATCAACGGTGACATTGAGTTTTTCCTTGAGTTTGTAGCCCTTTAGGCGGTAGACTCGTTTCCAGACTTGCAAGGATGCAGGATTCGCATTCTCATTTCTCGATGATACAAACACTGGACTTTTCACTAGTCATAAACGCTAGATAAAAGTACGATATAAGGCGCTATCGCCCTCAAAAGTCCTATTTCTTCGTGTACGAGGCGTAATTTGTATTATTCGACAGTTGTATGCTTCCGAATAATGCAAATTACGCTGCCAAATAATGCATACCAAGGTTTATAAGGTATTTTTTATTCTCGTTTCGGATTAGGTACTAGAGACTTTCGTAGTCCTCGCAAAATTTAAATTCTATGACGTGTTGCCATTCTGCATACTGATTTGTATGTTCTAAAAATTCAATGATTTGTATGTTCTAAAAATTCAATGATTTGTATATTCTAAAAATTCAATGATTTGTATATCCTAAAAATTTAATGATTTGTATATTCTAAAAATTCAATGATTTGTAATTTCAACATTGCCAATCTACATAACTAGTGTTAATTCTGATAGTGTGATAGCGTTGATGAAATGTAACGTTCATTGAATTGCTCAAGTCTGCATATTTCTTCGTAGGGTATCGGTGATTGTGGATTACGAAAGCTTCACCAGATTTGAAATTACAATATTATTATGAGTGAATCACTTTATCGATTGAAATGAGAGTGTCAATAAGAAAGCTATGCAATAGAATGATTAATGGGGAAAAAACGGGAGAGTGAAATAGTAACTGGAAAGAGTGGGGAGGGAAGTGTAGGGAAAGGATGATTGTATTCCACAAAATATATTATGCGTCACTATAAATTTATTATTACTAACCACTCGGTCAAGTTGCTCAATATCTTCGTACGATTTAATAATTCTGTTCATTCAAAATGGTAGTGGTAAGTCGTAGAGCTCTTACGTATGAGTAGACTGCGGATCTTTATACAAAATAAGAACGTTCTGTATTGATTATGGGGAGCAGGAGTAAAATAAAAATTGATTTCATCCATTAATGACTTTGTTACATTAAAAACAATATTACAATGTTGTTAAATTTTTATATTCTTTTACTATTTCATTTATAGTTTTTTGTATATTTATAATTATATTTGTTTATATACCCAATCGATTTTTCATAAATGCATCAACAACCGCAATCAACTAATGAGATATATGAAATACATGAAGAAATAAAATCGCGTACAACTGATACTGCCACTAAAATTCTACTCTGATGGTATAAAAATTGAATGGTGGAAATAATATGGAAAAATTATTTTTATTTTAACCCTTCGAACTAGAGTGGTGACTCAGAGTCACGACAAATAATTGCTGTACCATTATTCAAAATATTGTTTATATTAATAAATGTATCGGCATCTAATCAATTACTAGACAGCGAATGTTCCTACAGAATCATAACAAACTCGAATTATATAGTCATTTATGTTCTCTTTTAGTACGTTCAATAGATTGAACAGATTATATATTGTATAACCTGCTCATTTTTGTCATAAATGCATAAAATCCGCTGTTTATCAATTACTTAACATTTAGGTATTTTGTATGAGTTATTATACTAATTTCGTATCCATAAAATTTGAAAATCATAGGGAATGGAAATATTCTAGGTTGGAAGAAATGTTTCATTTTCGAGTTATACTAACTTCGAGTGCAAAGGGTTAATATATTATTTATTATATGATATTATTTGGATATTATTTGAGATAGCCGGGTATCCGGGTACTTGGTAACTTTTGTATACTCCGGTACCTCATGGGTATCCGGGTATCTGAAAAGTTTAATTGAAGTCGCTAGGCCTAGTATGTAGCTTTAACCCTTTGCAATCCGAATTATTTTTCAATTTTGTTGCCAACAACTCCCTACTGTTTCAAGTGTTTTTATAGGAAATTTACTTCAAAGGACAGTTCCTCGACCGCTACTTATTTTAAACAATTTTGTTTGCTAATTATTTGAAAATTTCAGGAATGGCACAATTTCATCGCAGTATCTTTTTACGATCACGCCCCAGCTTCCCAAACGATCATCTCTGTTATGAACAAAATCTTTATACTCTATCCCATCGAGCGTGTAATGAAAAAAGAGGTTGTACTAACGTCTGTTAACCGTTTGCACTCCTTTGTCGAGTGTGACTCGACATCGGAGAAAGAAAAATGTAAATGAAACCGGTTTTTATATGTATTTGATTCTTCCTCTAATTATTTAATTTCTTATTTTTTCGTCTAAACAAATGTAAATATAAGTATAACTTCCACAATTGTAAATTACAACAGAGTTTGAAAGTTATATTTAATACGAGGGTCATTCAATAAGTAAAGAGACAAATGGCTATAGCTCAAAAACGGTTAATTTCAATCTTTCAAAATTAAGGCTATTTTTCAACATAATCACCCCCACAGTTATGCACTTGTCCCATCTTTCATGCAGCTTCCTAATTCCCTTGGCGAAGAATTCTTTCGATTTACCCCGAAGCCACTTTTGCACCGAGGGACCAGAAACTTGCACTGGACGTCCACATCGGGATTCATCACCTACACTTGTTCGGCCACTTTTAAACCGATCAACCCACTTGTAAAAATTCGCACGGTTCATACAACTTTTACCGTACTGTATTAACATTCTAGAAAAAATTTCACTTGGTTTTACACCTTCTGCGACTAAAAATCTAATTACTGAGCGCTGCTCTTCTAAGGTGCAATCTTCTAGTGGACTTGCCATGGTGAATTGAAAATTTTGAGGTTATGTTGACATAAAATGATGAAACAGCTGATCAGAGCATATCCCAAGGTTGCCAACTAACACCCCTGAAAAGATTGTACACATTCATTGAATAGTTTTAAAATTATAGAATTTGTCTCTTTACTTATTGAATGACCCTTGTATATAGTTAGTAGACTCCGGATCTTTATGGGAAGCAAGAATAACATAAGAATTGATTTCATCTCTTAACGATTTTATTACATTAAAAGCAGCATTGCAACATTCTTGAATTTTAAAATTTTTTTATAATTTAATTATAATCTTGTAATAATTTTTACACTGCGGATCTTCATGCATTTATGAAAAAATTGATTGAGTGAAATGTATAAAGAAGAAATGTATGCTTTTAATGTAATAAAATCGTTAAGAGATGAAGTCAATTCTTATGTTATTCTTGCTTCCCATAAAAATCTGGAGTCTACTAATTATATTGAATATAACTTTCAAACTTTGTTGTAATTTACAATTGTGGAAGTTATACTTATATTTACATTTGTTTAGACTAAAAAATAAGAAATTAAATAATTAGAGGAAGAATCAAATACATATAAAAACCGGTTTCATTTACATTTTTCTTTCTCCGATGTCGAGTCACACTCGACAAAGGAGTGCAAATGGTTAACAGACGTTAGTACAACCTCTTTTTTCATTACACGCTCGATGGGATAGAGTATAAAGATTTTGTTCATAACAGAGATGATCGTTTGGGAAGCTGGGGCGTGATCGTAAAAAGATACTGCGATGAAATTGTGCCATTCCTGAAATTTTCAAACGATCCTGTAAGTCCGTCTGAGTCAGCGGGGCTCTTCAGCTGGATTTCTGTGGAAAACCCGGCCGCGTACCGAGAAAGTCGACTACTTTATCGGAGCTTTTCCGATAAATCGAGCGGACGCAGCGGCACACTTCGCTGCACCGTTGTTTGCGATGTTGAAGATACACACGTGTACTCGCTCGAAGAATCGCGTGACTCATGACGCGGCCTTATCGCGTTCACGGAAGCCATTTGCGCGTTCCTTCGCGCCTGTCAATCCGATCGGCCTTTTTATCTATTCCATTTTTAATAACAGCTTGTTAAAGTTTGATTTCCTTCCCACACATCTCTCTTGGCCATTTGTCTTTCTTTTTAACGAACGTTTATGTTCACACTTTACATTGGTTAAACCGTGCAGTACAGAAACCTGGCAATGGCAGGCAGCGTCGCAATTGATATCCGCAACAAAAGAAGGGGAGATCAAAGTTTGTTCGCGATCTAAAGGTACGTTTTATCGTAGATGTTACTCACTATATTTTAATGGTACGGCACGTTCGACACGTTGAGTCATTGTTCGATTCGCCGGCAACGTGACCAAGTTTCCTAGTTCCCGAGCGACGACGCAGAACGATTCCACCTGACGTCCGCGGGAAATTTGTAACGATTCGTAGCGCCAAGTGTACTGTAAACGGCGACCACGATAAACCTACGATTTACTGTTCCTTCGAACGTGCGCATCGACGTTGAGCGTGCTTTCTAAACAATAGAAAAGTCACGTTCCTCGCGAGGAAACGGTAACAATCCCTGTGAGTAAGCAATACTCACATATCTTGCGTCACAATCAAGGAAAAAACTCACTAAAACGTATGACTCGCGGAAACGACAACTTGTACCTTACCTTGGCATTCGGGAAAGATCGAACACCGCAGTATTTTCGCTGTGAGTAAACCAGCGTCGTGATCACGTTGCTACGAAACATTGCAATTGTGAATTTTAATAAACGAGACTTTGGTAGAATCTTTTTTTAAAATAGTCATTCAATTAATCTGATACATTCAATTTTCGAAAGTTTAGTCCATTGGAGCTTCTTAGAATATACAGGGTGGCCCACATAACTCTGAACAGCTCAATATCTCGAAAACTATGCCATCGATTTTAAAGTTCTTAGTCTTAAATTGCATGGAACTGAAGGGCCGTTCTGACTACATAAACGTGAAGTGGCCTCCCTTCCCCTTTAACGGGGGAGGGGAGGTACCTTTGTAATTTTAAATGGAACCCCCTATAAAATGTTACATATTTAGATTCTACCGGAACAAACAAGTCAATTTTTTGTCTGAAACATTTTTTTGTCAGATACTTCCATGATGAAATAAAACAGTTTGAAGTTTCGAGTTGTAGGTACTTGAAGCGCTCGGAAATAGCGTTATGGAATTGTACATACGCGCTTGAGTCCTTTGCTTATTCATGAAGAAACACAAACAATAATATTTACAATTCTTGAGTTTGACTCACTTATCTATGAAAACGTTTTCAGTTTAGAGCTGTTATTCAAGCAGTAACATTGTGATTATGGCTACTTTTGACACAGAAGTGAATATGTTATTAACGTTAGGTGAATGCCAAAAAAATTATCGTCGTGCAGCAGTGATGTTTTTTGAACTGTATGGTATCAAAAAATGTCATGCAACATTTCATAATTTCCGGTAGAATCTAAATATGTAACATTTTATAGGGGGTTCCATTTAAAATTACAAAGGTACCTCCCCTCCCCCGTTAAAGGGGAAGGGAGGCCACTTCACGTTTATGTAGTCAGAAAGGCCCTTCAGTTCCATGCAATTTAAGACTAAGAACTTTAAAATCGATGGCATAGTTTTTGAGATATTGAGCTGTTCAGAGTTATGTGGGCCACCCTGTACAATACATCACTCAAGTGTGACACCCGGAATATCTTCTTTAATTTCGATAAAGTAAAAAATAAACAGTTTTTATGTGTAATTTAAACGTTCTTTCTCTCTCGTAGTTTTCAAGGTTGTCGATGTTTCCTTTAACCCTTTGCGCTCGAAGCTATTTTTACTCGAAAATTAAACATTTCATCTGACCTAGAATATTTCCATTCTATATGATTTTTTTCTTTTAACAGACATGAAAGTGATATAATACCTCATACAATACTTAAATGTTTAGCAATTGATTTGATACCAACATATTTAATAGTGCAAACAATATTTTGATTAATGGTATAGCAATTTAAAATAACTACATATATTTTCGTGTTGCATCGCATAACTCATAAAAAATGCATTGGGATATGTACTGTGACCTTCAAATGACCTTGAACTGCGAAGAGATCAAGGTCAAACTTAAATTTCGTTTGTAAAGAATATGCAGGCTTTGCAAAGAATGCTAACATCGGCAAACTTGTAGAAAGTGTCTTTTGTAGCAGAAATTAATTATATAATTAAATATTCTATTTTGATTAGAGTTGCGTGTTTTTAAAGTTTTCAAGTTATCGTTCAAAAGCGAACATTTCATACGTAACAACCTAATAAAACTATTGAGGATCGCGTAATTTCACGGAGGCGATAGGTACTGCTTTGAGAATTTCTCCAATTAAGAATGAGGAAATTTCGAGGCTGTACATCTGAACCTAAACAACAAGTCTGAAAATATTTAGAATCTCCTAGTAGATTGCAGTTTCTTATCACCATGAATTTCCAACTTTGCTTCTGTCGCCCGTGGAATAGGCTTGTCATCTGCTCACTTTGAGGAAGGGCAAGAGACTATGAAAGCGAGAGGTGACGCGACGTGGGAGCGCACCTCTGGCAGCGTTGAAAAATTCACGTGACACAAACGATGTAAGCTAGTCGTCCCTGTTGGGCCGTCGCACTTTTTCGCAACCCGTAACGACAACCTGTCCCGGCGGCAGCTGATTTACCGCGCGCCGAGAGAAATGAATCACATTATCGGTCGACCGGCCGGCTGCCGCGACGATAGTCGTCGCGAGGGAGCAGAGGACAGCGAAAAAAGCGATAAAGCCACGGCGACAGGCAGTCTAGCGCGATACCGAGTGCGAACACAAGCATACGCCGAGCGGAGATCGTGTAAGCGGCTTGCATGGCTTTCGGTTCTCGGTTAGCGCGCGCGAGCCCGAGCCCGAACCCGAGCGCGTGCCGCTACGCCACTTCGCGCCACGCCGCCGTACCACCACACCACACCGCACCGCTCGCGCTCTGAAACCGTGTTACACCTGTGTGCCCTGCTCTCGAAACGTTCACTCGGCCACTTGGTGTCGAGCGGGGCTCTCCTCCGTCCGGCTTTCCTCTCGATCGAGTGCTTCTGCCGGTGAAATGTACCGGCCATCAAACGAGTTCGATGTATCGACGCTTGCGAGCTGGGGGGATGATTTATGGCAGCTCGGCGAACCGATACCGCTCGAACAAACTGCACCAATCAAAACATGTGGCCTGTGGGGCACCATGATTTTAAGAAGATTCTTTTCTTTCTTTTTCACCTTCGTACTATCTGTGGAATTTTTGATTTCCGACAGTGTTGATTGAGATTAATCTAAGTGTTATCTATCGCGTTTATTCATCGATTATTAATTTAATTCCCATCGATCCAACAGAGTAGTCGAACTATATCTATTTTATGAGCCCAAGGTCATTTGAAGGTCACAGTGTACCACATCATTGAATTCGTTTTCACGTCATAAAACAGAGTAGTCGAACTATATCTATTTTATGAGTCCGAGGTCATTTGAAGGTCACAGTGTACCACATCATTGAATTCGTTTTCACGTCAGCCATAACACTATGAAGTTAAAAATATATAGTGCCATCTAAAAATTTCTTTTTCACCTTCGTACTATCTGTGGAATGTTTGATTTCCGACAGTGTTGATTAAGATTAATCTAAGTGCGATCTATCTCGTTTATTCATCGATTATTTATTTAATTCCCGTTGATCCAACAGAGTAGTCGAACTATACCTATTTGTGATTCCAAGGTCATTTGAAGGTCATAATATACCACATCATTGAATTCGTTTTCACGTCAGCCATAACACTATGAAGTTAAAAATATATAGTGCCATCTAAAAATTTCTTTTTCACCTTCGTACTATCTGTAGAATTTTTGATTTGCGATAATTGAGATTTTGTTAATTGAGATGTCTAACATTTTCTTCTATCTTCAAGCCTAACAGAACTATTTAGGTATTCTGTTTCACGCGATTCAGCTGGTAATCCAAAGAAATAAATTTACTAAATAATTCCTTATGGATGCATCTTTATAATCTTAATAATCGCAAATTCGTGATCCCGGGTTTCGTAAACATAGAGTTAATTAAAAGTTTTATATCCTACAAATCATAACCTAATTTAGTTTACTCGAATATACGTGAATAATTTATTAGACTTGGTCAAAGAATATTGTCACCCATTAAAACACAATTTGTCAAATTGCAGTGTAGAACAAAAATGGAGGGTACTACATATAAAAGAACTACGATAGAAAACTGAGATAATTAAGTCGTTTGAACCTCAGTTATATTTAAATAAGCACCACCATATATAGAGATATTAATTTATTAACAGATACCATACAAATAAACTGAAGTACAAAAAAAAAACTACACCGTTGCGGTTTAAATAAAATGATATTGCGATTTAAATAATAGATAGAAAACGCAACAACGAATTTGATGAAATTATTTGAGTAATGTTAGTCCCATCCTAATTTAATTATAGGATGGCAAAGAAAATTTTTCTGAGATGCAGTAAGTGTATGGTGCAATAATCGAGCCGCGCAATAATCGTTGCGTAACATCACAGATATAATACTTCACGGTCTATTACAAGACATTGGCACAGCTGTGAAGACCTGGAAGCATGAATAACCAAGTGCACAGTGAATCGTGTTTGTTTACCGTCAGCCAAGAACGCTCTCAATAATTCCTTCGAACGATGAACTGTTTTCAAAATGATTACTCTTCTAGTCATTCGTCTCTACTCAATCATTATACGATGTATTTTCCTCGCACAAAATGGAAAAATATCAAATGTCTAGACAAATGTATCTATTTGTTTGCATTTTATAATTTTTATCATTGAGTTCGTAACGCAACTAATGCCAGACAACAAATACGAGAAAGTGGACACACGAAGACACACAAGCTATTCAAGCTAAAAATAATTGAAAATTTTTTGTTGGTTTTATTACTATTTTTTGGCGAATTAAACTAAATATACCTCGCTATACGGCCGCTTTATACGGAATTTCGCTATAACGGTTTAAAATTTTTAATCATGGCACTGTTTCGATATATGGCCCACAAAGTACGTACTGTTAGCGACCTCTGTTTATTCGCTCCGCGAGAGTTCCAGATTCTCCCTTCCAGAAACGTTCATTTAATATGGTGATTGATACTGATAAAAATAAAATGAGAAGCCGAAAATCTGTCACGCTAGCGTCTAAACTAGAAGTTTTACGTCGTATTGAAGCTGGTGAGAAAATTGTTCAAGGTAAGGCAATGAAGCTAGCGAAGTTTACCGTTCAAATTGTTCGCGATAGAAAAGAAGAAATTACTCGCCAAAGAAGCAGTATTATGGAAAAAATGGAAAAATTATTGGATATGTGGATTGAAGACAAGAGAACGAAAAATTGGAGCGGATCCAATTGAATTTGTATGGTTTTGTATGTAAATATTGATTCGTTATACGGCTTTTCGCTTTACAGCCAACTTTTCCGGAACGTATCTAGGCCGTATAGCGAGGTATAGGTGTATAGCTTTTGCATTTATAAATACTTCATGTCTAAGCTATCATGCATGTGTCACAATGTCACGTGACTAATCCATAGGAGAGGTAACTTTTTCCCCTTAATTCGAGTCAGTTCCCCTGATCTCGCGACACCGGGTTCAATAAAAATTTCTTAAGCGGTAACACAGTTGATTAATAAGAGGAACGATGTCGTTGTTGTCTTCAGCCCCCAATTATTTTATCTTGCATCATGGATCACGCGTCTCTCCGTTGCAGACAAAATCCGTGAAGCGTCTAACGCACACGGGCGTCACGCATAATTGCTCGAGGCAACGGGACAAACGAGCAACCGAACCCCTTGCTCGCCTTCGCTTTTTACCACGGCAATTAATATCACTTGATATCCCGGCCAAGTCGCGGCCGACGCGCATAAATTCGACGCTCGAATAATTTCCTACATAACTCAACCCTTTCCGTCGTAACTCATCGGTTCCAGCGTGTTGCCGGACGAGTCGTTTTACGATCACTTCCTGGCATGCTGATGACGGCTACCGATGCAAATTCGGGGCGTCCTCCTTCGAACTGGACCACACGATCCAATAACGAGATCATTTTCTACAGCCATCTAGTGGCTGTAATCCCGTGGCTAAATTGAGATGTCCGTTCATCTCTTCTATTTCGGAATTTTTATCGACGTTTACGATAAACCACAGTAATAATCGGACACTTTTAAAAGGACAATAACTTTCTTAATATCAGATCATACGACTTGGAAAAGTTCAACCAATTATTAGGTTGGCAACTAAGTTCGCGAACTCCACATTTTCTCAAAGTCATTTATATAGAGTGTCCCAGCATCGGTGGTACAACCGAGGTGGGGGTGATTCTACATAAAAAAACAAATCGAAAATAAAGAATAACATTTTTTCATTTGAGGTTTCGTTCTCGAGAAAATACGAATTTAATTCGGCGAGTACAGTTGTGTATGCAGCACAATGGGCAACATTTCCAACAATTTCTGCATTAATAAAGTAAGTTAGTAACTAAATGACATGTCTTATTTTCATTTAAATTCACTCTAAATCCATAGGCAGAAATGAGTAATACAGCACATCATCTTGATACTAATGATATTAGTACTATGTACTTACAATTAGTGACATATGACTTGTATCGGGATCCATCCATCTAAACCATAGTTACGTGTACGCGTACGAGCTGAATATTCAAAACCGATTTTCTCGAGAACGAAACCTGAAATGAAAAAATTTTATTCTTTATTTTCGATTTGTTTTTTATGTAGAATCACCCCCACCTCGCTTGTACCACCGATGCTGGGACACCCTGTATACATAGTTAGGAGCAAAACTGATCGCACACACTTTAAACCAGAATAACTTTTTTATAAATGGATTAAACGACTTCAATTTCTTTGTAAGGCTAGAAGAATTAGTTTAGTAAATGATGTCCAAAACATATGTTGAAAAATGAATTTGGTCGGAATTGTGAAAAACAATAGTGAAAATTGATTTTTACGACTTTTTTAGCTGCGTCAATAACAAGAATTTAAAAGATGTGTTTGGTCAACTTGTATAGATTATATACGCTCCGAAAATTTCATTGAAATTGGTTAATTGGTTTACAAGTTATAAACCATCAATTGCAATTTTCCAAGATCTTCGGCCTTTTTACCACTTTTGATGGTTTATAACTCGTAAACCAATTTCAATGAAATTTTCGAACCGTATATAATTTATACAAGTTGACCAAACTCATCTTTGAAATTTTCCTTATTAGCCCAGCTAAAAAAGTCGTAAAAATCAATTTTTACTATTGTTTTTCACAATTCCGACTAAATGCATTTCTTCAGCATATTTTTTAGACGCCATTTACTAAACTAATTCTTCTAGCCTTACAGAGAAATTGAAGTCCATTCATAAAAAAGTAATTTTTATTTAAAGTGTGTGATCAGTTTTGCTCTTAACTGTATGTATTTCACAAGCACGAGTATTTCATATCAAATTAATCGCAAAATTCAGAGCTTTCCAATTCAAGAGGAATAGTCACTGAATGAGGTTTTAATGATACAATAAAAGAATTACGAAACAAAAGGTCGCGAATGTAGTTGCCAACCTAATAGTTTACTACAAGACGTGAAAAAATTTTTGAAAAAATTGCAATTGCTCGGAATTACAGAGAAAATGCTAGAAGTTGTTGCCTACAATCTTTTTATGGGGACCGATATTGAAAATTTAAAAAATACATTTTATAGATCTGTGTCAATTATACATGTTCTGAAAATTTCATCAAAATCGGTCAACGTTGCAATGACAGTAAGTTAATTCGGTAATGTTTCGGTTGTTCAAAGGTGAACGCACCTTAATCGGGTATCCACACGAAATGCAAAACCAATGTGAATTCCAGTAAAAGATATTCTTGTGGGGAGTGCTTTATGTTAAAACGAAGATCTTTAACTTTTATAAAGTCCCTGCAAGATAGCAGTTTATTAGAGTACACTGATTATTTTCTGCTGCGTAATTTCCTCGTCCATAAGCGATTCCGAGAAGATCAAGAAGCAATTATCTGACCAGCAAGATCGTAATTAAAATTTAAAATGTGGAATTCGTTTTCTGAAGTACTATTTGCTTTCGTCCCGATACCACCTACGACTTCCATCGTTCTCTCGTTCGCGATAACGTCGTCGACGGAAACGGGATTCTCGATGCGAGAGACTGCGAACGAATTAACCAGCGGCTAATCGGTCGAACCGAATAAAACCACGATTCTAAAAGCACGCGATACCACGTGCCAAGGATGGCAAGCGTTCTACTCACATTCGACTCGAATAAGCCGATTATACTTCGTGGTCTGTTGAGCTCGGACCGTCTTTCGCTCCCATTCTCGTCCCTTCTCGGCCACCTTTATGCGCTATCTGTTGACAGTAGCACTTAATTAGCGACCGTTATGAATTATCAGCGAATGCTACGCGAACGAATGTGTTTATGCACGAGACGTCGGAAAGTTGTGACTCCTCGGAATATTAATAGCTGCACTGCTCGTATTCCGCTAAGATATTCCGAACTAATAATAGAATAATCGTGAAATAATAGTAAAGCACGGAGTACGCGATAATTGCACAATTTCTAGACATTCTAGACACATAAGCGAAGCTACATCGTGATTCGTGCTTACGCAATTCTTTCATTTTTTTATCTTTTTCTTATCTACTAACTTAACTGATTACTTAGCTTCAACTCTTCGAAATTTGGAATTGTTTCGAGTAAAGTAACTTAACCCTCATACGCTCCTCATAAATGGTTGCATGAAAGATTCTGGTACAATAATAATTCACCTATTTTGGCTGTACACTTTAGATCAGGCCTTGCCAACACGCGGCCCGCAATGTTAAATTGTGCAGCCCGTCGGGCGATTTTATATTTCTATTGAAACTTCTGTTTCTCGTTGTATGTATACAAAAATATTAAGTAAATGAAAATTTGCATGTATCTTTGTTATAATGCTACGTATAACAATAAAGTTGTATTCATTTTGTATTTGTATCACATTTTGTAAAAGCATGTTTACCTAAAGTGCGGCCCGCTGTAACGTTACGCGTCATCAAAGTAGCCCGTGAAACCATTTGGGTTGGCCAGGCTTACAATAGAGACATAACTAAAAAATTCAGTATTCTCACAATAATGACTTTAAGAAAGCTATGAAATTTCTATTTCTCGAAATAGTACTGATATCTTTGATCCTTCAGAAAAATATTTTTGGATGTGTCCCTAAAATTTATACTTATTTTTCTACAGATCCCAAAATTTTTGTGTAGTTCTATAATCTTTCCTTTCTTTTTTGCACACCTACGATTATTCTTATACAGGTCGCATAATTTTTTCAGTGGTTCTAGGATCTTTTCGTGGCCCATCCAATCTTATAATGTCATACACTTGTATTTACGTTTATATTTAAAATAAATTGAGGGCATAAACTCATAAATAGTAAAAATGAATATACAGGGTGGCCCACATAACTCTGAACAGCTCAATATCTCCGTTACTTTTCGTTGTACAAAAAAACTTCGTAGGACAAAGTTACACTGTTTGAAGGGCCACATATAACGGTGTAAGGGAAAACAAATTTCAAGGTCATTTTTATGAGATTTCACGGTTATCGATGTTTTTTTAAATGGAATGAGGTATTTTTTAATATATCAATCGATGCAGCTGGACATTCTTTATAAAAATGTACTAACCTATGTATGTCGAAAAGTTAGTAGTTCAGGAGATATTTCAATTTAAATAACTCCAAAATACCATTACTGTTGTACTAAGGCGTTAGTGTTTACTTACTTGTGTAACGCCTTAGTACGACAGTAATGGTATTTTGGAGTTATTTAAATTGAAATATCTCCTGAACTACTAACTTTTCGACATACATAGGTTAGTATTTTTTTATAAAGAATGTCCAGCTGCATCGATTGATGTATTAAAAAATACCTCATTCCATTTAAAAAAACATCGATAACCGTGAAATCTCATAAAAATGACCTTGAAATTTGTTTTCCCTTACACCGTTATATGTGGCCCTTTAAACAGTGTAACTTTGTCCTACGAAGTTTTTTTGTACAACGAAAAGTAACGGAGATATTGAGCTGTTCAGAGTTATGTGGGCCACCCTGTATAGTTGATCTAAAAATAACGAGTCCTGACAGTGTCAATCTAGTGAACACTATTATTTTGTAACGAGTTAATAATAAAAGAAATATAAATTTCGAAAATTACGTTGACGCTAAGTGAATTTAAACTGTATTATTACGAGCTATACTCGAATTACAAATGTGATTAACTAAAAGGTGTGATTTGCTTTTAACGCTTCTAGCAGTGTCGCCAGATGAGGCGAAGAAGCACGAATTGAGCCTAGACGCGGGTTAGCACAGTTGGCCAATCGACAGTTGGCGCGCTGGGCCGACTGTGTAAACTCGCGTCTACGTCGCGCTCTGATTGGTCCGTGTTTTCCGTTAATAACTCCTAAACAAAGCCGCGGATAACATTTTTGCAAAGGAAAATATCGCTTCAAATGGTCTCAGGAACCCCCCATTTCCGGGATGTTCAGGAATTTGGGGACACCCTGTATAAGGTAATAGATCATCCTTGTCGTCGCTCACTAGAACGCACCGGCGCGGCGCCCACCCGGCACCGCGCGGCCTCAGCTGTTTTAGATTTCTTCTATGTATTTTAAATGGATGTGCGCACATCCTTTATTGTATACCCTCAGTACGTATACCGTCACGGGTCTCAATAGTAGATCGCCTCCACATTTCTCGGTGCATGAAAACTAAGAGCGTCAGTCAGCAATCCGCAACAGATCACACAAACCAATTGTATTATACAAAGTATAACTTGAATGTAGCACTCTATATCAATATATTCAGAGTCCATTTTCATTACCCACATTCCCTTTGATTTTCCAGTATTTAGTATCCTACGACTATACAGGGTGTCCCAAACTTCGTGAAGGACCCGAAAGGGGGTGGTTCCTGAGACCATTCTAAGAGACATTTTCCTTTGCACAAAAGTCAAATTCGGCTTTGTTTAGGAGTTATTAACGAAAAACACGGACCAATCAGAGCGCGTCCTAGCCCGGCGCGCCACGCCGCGCTGGCAAGCGAGTGTCGGTGGTACGCCGCGACATCGCAACGAGCAAGAGTTTCTCGATAATGTGAATCCTCTCCGATTTCGATGAGCTTTGGATATGTTGTCAAGACCAGGATTCTGAACAACATTTCTCTTTGGACTATTTGGCGGTCGGCTTTAGTTTACGAGCTGATCGTAAAAAAAGAGAAGAAGCAGAAACTGATTGTATTAAAAACTCACTTATTCAGCCGTAAATCCATTTGCTGCTTCGAAATGTGTGTCACTGGGTCACTCGGTGACGAACTGCACAGATGTCTTCAGGTATACGGCAGCACCGAAAGGTAAGGGACATACGGCCAGGTCGACGAACTGCACAGCCGGTGGTAGATAGTAAGAAGGCCTAAGGGATGCGCGGTCAAGTCGATGATCCAGAATTTCACTTTCACTTTCGAATCGTTAAATAATTCGTATGTTTATTTCACACAGATGCCTTGAAATTTTTCCATACTCACAATCACTGTTCACATTTGTCTACACACATAGTTATGTACTAATAATAATTGCCATATCCGCAGTCTAGTGATTAGTTTAAATATCACTATCAAAAACACAACTAATAGCAACCGTTAGCTTTGAATTGACAAATCTTTGGAGATGTTCTCTCTACCGCGGCTCGAACGACACTGATTTTCTGCAAGATTTTTCTAAAGAACTTAGGAAGGGCATTTAGCGTGTCGAAATTCGAAATACGCGCTGTAGCACGTTTACGAAAACGACGGGACGATGAGACGAAAAACAGGATGCGAGAAGGACCGCTGTAAGATTTATGGCAAACACATGTTTAGTTTTTTCTGCAGATTGGTACGTAGAGTCGATGGGTAACCGTGCGTATACCTGAAGACATCTGTGCAGTTCGTCACCGAGTGACCCAGTGACACACATTTCGAAGCAGCAAATGGATTTACGGCTGAATAAGTGAGTTTTTAATACAATCAGTTTCTGCTTCTTCTCTTTTTTTACGATCAGCTCGTAAACTAAAGCCGACCGCCAAATAGTCCAAAGAGAAATGTTGTTCAGAATCCTGGTCTTGACAACATATCCAAAGCTCATCGAAATCGGAGAGGATTCACATTATCGAGAAACTCTTGCTCGTTGCGATGTCGCGGCGTACCACCGACACTCGCTTGCCAGCGCGGCGTGGCGCGCCGGGCCAGGACGCGCTCTGATTGGTCCGTGTTTTTCGTTAATAACTCCTAAACAAAGCCGAATTTGACTTTTGTGCAAAGGAAAATGTCTCTTAGAATGGTCTCAGGAACCACCCCCTTTCGGGTCCTTCACGAATTTTGGGACACCCTGTATACCGTTGCCGCTCGAGGTGTATCTAGTCAATTTTGTATAAATTACGACGCAATGGAACCACGACCCTATCCTATATGTATAGTGGCGACCCGGTGGTGGAAGAGACATCGGCTAGTCCAAAATAAATCTCGAAAATCAAATAATCCTCGGTTCACGCATAGCTGCCTAACCTTCGGCTGGTAACAACAGACATTATATATGCAATGTATTTTTCTGTCTACAGTTCCGGATCACCGACTCTGAAGAAATGCCCTACTACGATAGGTGACTCTATCGAAATGAAACGATCAGCTAGTGAACTTCATGATGTTGCAACACAAAAGATGTGTGTCTGAGGGAACTAGATTCTACAGCGTTGTGACTCTCTCTCTAAGACAGTCAATATTCTTGTTGTAAACGTGTCGAATATAAGTTATGAACATATATGTACAATACAAACATTTTATGTATGAATCTACAATAAATAAATGAAGACAATGTAATAAATACATTTATCTGCGTATATATACATTTAACCCCAAAATTTTCCCGAACTTCCAACTTGTTGTATTGTACTACTGAATTTTCGAACAATTTTCGGCTGTCCGACTCCTCCTGCGATATCATATTCTCCTAATACAACAGCCAAGTTTCGAGACTTACGAACATTTTTCGACCGTGTGGCTTATCGTTGAGTCGTACTACTGAATTTCTTGCAACCTCCTTCGATATCATGTTCTCCTAATACTTTATCAATTTTCGAGATTTTAGAAAATTTTCGACCGTCTGACTTGTCGTTGAGTTGCACTACTGCATTTCGTGCCACCTCCTTCAATATCATATTCTCCTAGTAAATATCCGAAAGTTTTTAAAATAGCGGAAAATTGGCTTTTGTATTAGACGAAAATGATATCGAAGGAGGTGGCACAAAATTCAGTAGTACAACTCAACGACAAGTCAGACGGTCGAAAATTGCCGAAAATTTTCGAAAATTGAGTTCTGTATTAGGAGAACATGATATCCAAGGAGGTAGCACGAAATGCAGTAGTATAAATCAGACGATCGAAAATTGGCGGAAATTTTCGAAAATCTCGAAAATTGAGTTTTGTATAAGGAGTATATGATATTGAAGGAGGAGGCACAAAATTGAGCAGTATAACTCAACAAGTCAGACAGCTGAAAATTGGCGAAAATTGTAAAAAATCTCGAAAATTGAGTTTTGTATTAGGAGAACATGATATCCAGGGAGGTAGCACGAAATGCAAATTTCCTGAAATCTAAACAGGTTACAGCAAAGAATATCATATTCTCCTAATACAAAACTTCATTTTTGTCGAATTTGAAAATTTTTCTGTATCAAAAATTTTCATATATGTTGATCTAATCCTGCTATAGAATATTCATGTACAGGGTGGGGAAAAAATAACACATTTACTGTTGCAACTAATATTGTTTATTTTTCACCAACAAAATTACAATATTTAACGTGTATCGTTGTGAGATGAGAAGAAGCTCTCTGGCAGGAATGTGGCGATGTAGCGTAGGTACGGATGCGCTACTGATTGTTTGAGTTATTATATTGTTTTGGTGTTCTGTTGAACCATAGACATATAGAGATAGACTACGCGGCCTGTACGAAGCGCTGAAGCCCTCAATGGCGGCGCGCGAGAGAGAGAGCGTTAGCCGGGGTCCATAGCGCTCTCTTTCTAATTGATGTGTCGGTGGGGAAAGATTCCCCTACTTGCTTGTTAGATAATGTAGACTTCTACATAGTATTGATTAATTTGTTAATATTTATCTGGTTTTTGACATTTATTTGTTTTTTGGTTCCCTACCATCGAATTGTAAAATAATAACAATTTAGAATAAACATTTAAAGACACGCGTTTATTTATTGGATAACGTTCCTCCACACAGGGCCGTTCCTAGATGTACAGCCGCCTGCGTGCTGAGCAATTTTTCGCCGTCCCCCACCCTCACCTGGACAATGAGAAAAAATATTTAAACCAGTATACATAAGTGGTTTATTCAAATTTATAATGAGAAATTCAGAATAAATAAATAAACGTGTGTCTTTGATTATTGATTTATTCTAATCTGTTATTATTTTACAATTCGTTGGTAGGAAACCAAAAAACAAATAAATATCAAACACCAAATAAATATTAACAAATTAATCTATGTAGAAATCTACATTATCTAGCAAGCAAGTAGAGGAATCTTTCCCCACCCACACATCAATTAAAAAGAGAGCGCTATGGACCCCGGCTAACGCTCTCTCTCTCTCATTCTTTGTACCGCGCGCCGCCATTGTGGGCTTCAACTCGCCCATAAGACGGTGCAGTCTATCTCTATGTATATGTCTATGTGTTGAACATAGCATATTTTTGTTTTTAACCTAAACCTCAATAAATCCATATTATTTACATAGTAGTGTCGTATTACATTAACAAATAAAATATTTCATTGAAGTTTCATAATTAGCAAAAATTGTATTCTTTAGTAAAAAAACTTACCACAATCTAAGAACAACTTGCCCCACGACGCGACGCGACGCAACGGGGCAAAAAATTCCGCTTCACCCAACGACAAATAAATTTAAAAATATTAAAAACCTATTACAATATTTTAATTTTTAGGGTAGAATTTTGAAATACAATAAATCTAACAATAAATTACTCGTTAATGAAAGAGATGGGAATATCTATGCCATTTTTACGTGTTTTACGTTTCTTCAAAACTGATACTTTCAGCCTCGGTCTCCCCTACTGATATTAAGTCTGTGATAAATATGAACTAGCTCAATAAGAAAACTGACGTAACTACTCTCTAGTGTCTCCAACTTCAAAATCGTTATTTTTGAGTTGTGTCACTGTTCTTGCCGAGGTGCAAAGTTATGTTCAATTTATAATGTCACATTTCAAAGGAAGATCAATTGTTTCATAAAAAAAGTAAATTGGTGAATATTCACCGTGAAGAACGTATGAGGTTCGAAAAATATAAAATAAATGTAGAAGTCGGCATTTGTACGAATAACGTATGAGATTCGAAAAATATAAAATAAATGTAGACGTTGGCATTAGTACAAATAAAGTTCATGTTAGTAAACATGAAATACATTTCCGGCGTCACGCTGCGTACAAAAAGAGTAACATACATTTATCCATTTCCGTTTTTTTACGTGTAGCAACCGTTTCCAAGAAATATGACGGAAATGTAACGGATAGCGGTAACTCAGGTGTTACATTGGCCCTAGCTAATTCAGTAGACGTGAATTCGTTATTTCCGACTTCCTCCGATGGCGCGGTGTCGGTTGCGCATTGTCGGACCCATCTGGGCCATACCAAGTGATCACATTCTGTACATAAGAAAAGGGGGCCCCTTAAACCCGGACTGTACCTTGTATCAGCTGTACAAATTGTGTCACCCGATTTTAACATCTTCATTTTCCTGCTATTGTTACATCAAGGGAAAAATGTTTCAGCTGAATGTTAAATGGCGTCGATGTACAGTGGTCGTGACGGCCGACCTAGCACTTCATTAAGATTTTAGCTCTATTTGGAAGTTTAAGGGTATATCAATTCGATTTTTTATAGAATAAACATAAATATGTTATGTCATAACAATAACAATATGTTATATAACATAAAAAAAGTTTTTGTAGTGAAATTTGTAGACTGCTAAATGTTGATTAACTTTTGTTTAAAACATTCTTTTTCTTTTTGAATTTTGAATTGCCTCAAAAATCACGTTCAGTTTTGCAAGAAACAGTAATCCATAATGGTGGTCATAAAATGTTGATTTTTAAAAATGCTTATACAATTTTAAATAAATCTTATTAATTTAATCGCTTTTTGAAAGTGATGGACATTTAGAAAGCAATATACATTCGATAAACATCAATATCTACAAAAGTATCTGGGACACTTTAACACTAACCGTACCGGGTACAAAATGTATGGGATATACGTATATATTGTTTTATAAAATTTGCAAGACTGAATTTATTTTGATATCCTTCACAATTTTTATTTATTGAATAATTTCTAATGGTAGCATCTTTATAATTTCGATAATTAAAAAATAAACAATGTGATATCGCGAACACTGTATAAACACAAGATAATCAACAAGATCAAGATATCAAGTTGCACAACATGTCTGAAAATCGTCCAAATCCAAGATGGTTTCCGCTTTCTAAATAATTACCGCTTAACATTTTCGGGGCAGTCTCTTGTAAAAACTTGTCTTATTCCCACGCTTAAATCGTTCTATTCGAGCGGTGCCGAAAATGTCGAACAACATCGAGCAAATTAAAAATCGTTTTTTTAACCGGAACACCGAATTCAACAAGCCCCACACGATGTCGTGAAAATCCGGGACACCTGCGTGAAATTATGATCACATGACGTCAAAAACCTGTTACTGTAGAATTTAACTGAAATAATTAAGCTCGATTATAACGTTATAAGTACCTACCACTGACATGGGTTTGAAAAATATGGGAAACAGACAGTATACATATATTGGACGTTTCTCGTGCACGGCAGGAACAGTCGTTGAGCCATTTGAAGTCAAGTGCCGGGTCCGCACACACCTCTTGTCCAAGTGTTACTGACTGAACGGTGCAATTACGCCTCCTACGAAGAGAGACCAACAGGAAAGGGCAACGAATTGGGCCTAGCTGATTTTCCCGGATCCATTGACAAACAGGAGTCGTATAACCATGACACTCTTTAACAGCCAGGTCCCGTCCCGCACGCGTCACTCTCTCTCTCACCCTCTCACCCCCTTCCTCTCCCCATTATGATGCATGGGAGTCGAGTTTCGACCCCCATCGGGCAACCGCAACCACCCCAGCTGGTTGTATTGTCCGCTTAATAATACACCACCGTGCAAAGTGCGGGACTCCTTGAGTACACGCCACTGACACCGTATAATCACATCCCGGCATACCTTCTGGCCATGGTTCATACGCGTTACCTACGACAAATACTGGGAAACCAGGCAAACACCGCGGCGCGGCGTTCCGCGTGTCTAAGGGAATCATAGTGATCATCGGCGCGGTTACTGGGCCAAGAATAGTGACTCGCTAGAAAAAGTGTACACAACGGGTCCCAATTGTAATGGACGTCTAAATTATTGCCGCCGCTATTTAACCAGCTATCAACCTCCGCCGAGTCACTTCAACCCGTAAAGGCGTAATAGATTTCCTATACATACATTTTGTAAAATAGGTAATGACGCATTCGTTCGTTACTAGAAGAATCGCCCACAACAACAGGAAGACTATAATTAGGGGTATGCGAGAACCCGATGGTCGGGACGAGTCGGGTCGGGCCTGGTTCCCGAAAATTTCGAGAATATGACATAAGACACTATTGAAAAGAATTCGTTATGGACAACATTCTTTCAATTTCGAAAACATCCAGAATAAAAAATCCGAAACTATGAATGTATTCATTGAAATGAATATAAATGATTACTGGGTTCTCGGGGATTTTCGGAAATCCCGATAAATTCGAGAATCTCGAAATTTTCGGGTACCCGTCCCGATCCCGAAAAAATAACGTGTTCCCGACCCGACCCGATATTTCGGGTTCTCGCACACCCCTAGCTATAATACAATTTGCAAGCGTATGCATATTCACTGGAAGTGTGGATTAGAAGGCGAATAAGTGGGAGTGTGCGATTACCAGTCGGGTTCGGATCGGGAAATTTTTTCGGGGCCGAGCGGGATCCCGAAAGTTTGTCCGACACAAATATGCATTGGGAGCATAATTTTTCCCTTCAATTGTTAAGTTTGACGGTGTCTTCGCCTCCACATATTATACAGGATGTCCAGATTTCTGGTAGCCAGCTAAAAAAATGTTTGGTTGGCTAGAACCTGCAATAGAAAAATATTCCAGGAAGAAATTTAGTCATGAAAGATGAAGGTCACCAGTATTTATTTAAATGGCACTACATACTTTTTAGTACACTGCTTACGTCAAGACGAGTTCAACGGCCTAGTATACTATGACCTTGACATGACCTTAACGGTGAGGTAGGCTTGAGCTGTTCATATTTCTTTCAAGAGATTAATATCTTGACCAATATCAACAACTCAAGCCTGTCTTACGGGTAAGACCTCACTGTCAAGGTCATGCCAACGTCATAGTATACTAGCCCATTGAACTAGTTTTGACATAAGAAATACTAAGCAATGTTATGTGCCAAAAAATATGTAGTGCTACTCTAAAACTTCACTATATTCATGAACCATATTTTCCAATCATTTTTTTATCTGGCTACCGATAGTCACGCGGGACACCGTGTATAGTGTAATGCTTACTTTCTTTATAGATTCTTACATTCGATCACACGACGATGATCGGTGACATGAACATGAATCAGTTGCTCGTATCACCCGTCCTGGTGCATCCTCTATTTTTTAGTCCCAGTGCGTCACAGTGTCCAGAGAAAAAGAGACTTGGTTATCAACGATAATAACACCACTGAAATAGATCCAAGAGCGCGCTGTGTTCTTGATCCTTTTGCGCAGCTGACCAAAAACAAAAAGACGCTCGTGTTATTGCGAACCACGCGAACACAACAAAGACACGGAGGAAATTGTGCGCAAGTTTTACATAACCGTATAATTCCGAGCCGACGATATTCCACGTGCTGGGATACAACCGGTCGCTTCCTGACTCGCGTTATCCGCGTGCGGTAAGTGGCGCGCAGCAGCTTTTTACCTGAGGAGAGTAGCAGAAACGAGCGACTCGTCCCGTAAACCGCATCGGGAGAAGAAACGATCGTGGCCGACGCTGTGCGGCGCGACGCAAGAAAACCGACGAAACGTGGCCGTTACTCGCGGCCGGCTTAACGTCCTCGAGGACGAATTAGCCTTCGGCGATGCGGAACGGACATTTCTCATCTAGCGGGGCCGGGAACGACGGTTCGCGGGCCAGCGAACGCCCTCCGGGCCCACGCGAACCAGCGTTTACCGAGGACGTCCAACGAGAGCCTAAGCGCCTCCATCTTTCTTCTTCCCGGTCCAAGCCGCTTCCGAGTACCCAGATCTTCCTGGAAAATTGCGCTCCTTTAGCGCCTCTCAGCGTTCCACCGAAGGTCACGACCATCTCAATCCGATTAGCGTCCACAAAATTTGATTATCAGCTCATACCCTTCCCTCTGAACTGCCAGGTAACTGGTAGTACAATCGGGAAGGTAGGTACAGTGATGCGCAGTTAAGTGTCCGCCACTATCTCCTCCAATTCCAAAAAGATGGGACCACGGATTGAACTTCCTGCAGGACGATTAGAACTTGGTTCGCTTCCAATTGGATTCCGCATTCGGTTATGACTCCGGACACTTAAATGTGCACTACTGTAATAGCTACAGGGTGATCCACAGGGTAGTGTATCCAATGGCAGTGTCGCCACCAAGGTGTGCGATGTCGAAAAGAATGAAAGAGATATGCAAGGAGCTCTGATAAATACGAAAGGGAGGTGGAAAAAGGAAGGAGCGTTTCGTAATAGACCCGGTAAAGGACTCATCAAGTAAGGCTATCCAGCGGACCCTGCATTAGACGTTGGGATGGCGGAAGGCGGTTGAGGACGGTATATATACAAATAATCGAGGAATCGAGTACTAACGAGAAAGATCTTTGTCTCTCCGTCCCTGTTATGGCGAGCGGAGGAAGTTAGGCGCCACAAAGGTATCACAACAAGAGATGTGGTTTGCGGCTACATTTAAGTGTCGGTGAAGAGACCAATATCGCGCATTCATCATCGGGCGGTTAACGGCGTTGATTACTACAACGGAGACGGTTGGCGTACGTGCATCTGTGAACTGGTAAGGCTGAGAAAGAAAAATTATGTATACACGTGTACAACCGTCTCAGTTGCAGTAACCATCGTCGTCAACTTCGCAGCGACAACGGTTAAACAATATCGGTCTCTTCACTGACACTTAAGGGGTACACTCCTTTTTCCAGAATTGCAGGGTTGCGGGATTCGCCTTCTCATTTCTCGGTAATACAATTATAACTAAGATACTGGTGCCTACGAATTTTGTACACGACACAATTCGTAAATGGGTTCCTCATCATGGCAAGTGCTTGCAGATGCTCGGTGGGCACGTAGAGACGGAATAGCTGAATGTGAGTTTATGTTACTGATCAAATTTTTCTCATTGATTCGAGCATGTTATTGTATGTATGTATTTATTAGCATAAATCCGAAGCTTGGCATTGAAGAATATTTGGTCGAAGAATCCTTTCAGATGATGGATTTTCGTATTTTTCGACAGCAATCCTCAAAGTCAAGCGCGATGCGACGATCTTTGAACTCCAGCTCGTTTTCCAGCAGTTTCCGTCGGGCGAGGACTGTGTGAGCGCGAGCGAGAAAGTTGGCAGTCCCGGCAGTTGATACTTTAATTAAAAAACCAGCTCAGGCGGTGTAAGGAAGCGTCGATAATCGGCGAGTGTCCTTTGCCCCTGTTTGCCGGAGTCCTTTATCCGTGACAATCTCGAGGAAAATCCTGCGCTTTCCAACGGCCGCATAATCCGGTCGCATTAAAACGTCGTCTAGTTCGTTTTTAAAAAGACGGGGGACGAGGGATGGTGGAAGGAGGAAGGAAAGCAAGGGAAGGAGGACAGCGCTATCTTTGGCTTTCCTCGTGTCACAGGGCCCGGCTTCTGATCCACCACAAAAGAGCCGTCTGCGGGGGATGAGGCGAAGGGCCGCGTTTCGAAGGGAACCGGGGGTTGGAAGGAGACGGACGATAAGTCGCCGGCACCCAAGGGTGCCCAAGGGCGATGATACGAAAATAGTGACACGCGGCCGAGGATTGATCCGCGACACGTGTCCTCAATGCTGCAATCAACGTGGCTGACTGACGTTGCACGAAACGCAACCCGCAGCTCGATGCTTTATTTATGAACGATTTGAAAGCCTATCCGCGCCGGATCAGTCCATTCTCGATGTTTTAAAGGGAGGATCCGCTGTTTGACGATCTGATAAAGGGAGTAGGTGATTCCCTTTTTTAATGAGGAGTCGCTGGGTATTGGATTTGCGTTGGGGCCATTCGACGCGTCCTTCAATCGCGGAATCAAACCACGAAAAGTTTTCAATGCAATTGGAAAGTAAAATAGTTTACACATCGGAATTTGTTAAACGAATTACAAGCTCGGAGGAGTTCCAGAATTCGAGTACTCTATTGTTACAATTACACTGAATCTACCTAGCTATTAGATTAGATACGGGGTGCTTATTGGCAGAAGAAGCTGTCGAAGTAATAGAACTACTTATTAATTACTTTATCCTATCCTTTTAGTAGTTCTGTTACGCCTACGAAGATGATGCGAAGCATCGGAAAGATTTAAATGTCCGGCCAATAAGGGAGCGTCGATCGGTTCACGGTTCGACACTCGATCGACAAAGGGACCGATTCACCGTTTTAAAAGGGGCGGGGGTGGAAATCTCGGTGGCCACGACAATGAGGACGGAGGGATATTTTCCTTCCCTGCGATATCCACTTATCCGCGTTGGCCTGACCGTCACGGATCCCCTAAGTTGGCTCGCCCACGGTTGTCACCACGACCCGGGGGGAGGGGGCGAATGGCGGCATGGGAATTTTCATTCCCGGCGAATTATTCTGTCGATCAAGCGGCCAAGGGAACGATAGAGAGTCAGTTTTCAGCGCAGAGATCTACGGTCGGCGGGTTCCTTTTGTCCGGCCGAATTGCCGATCCCCGGGTCCAACCCCGGTGACAAAGATGCCTCTAAATTGAAAACTCCATCGGAAAGGAAAGGACAGTTCGCCGGTATATTACGATCCAACGATATTGGACCATTGCGGAACGCTCGTGGAGAAAAATATATAGCTAAATAGGAGGTCGACGGTGTTTTATGGTTAAACGGAGGGTAGGAATGCTTGGGAATTTATGTCTTATTCCTGGACCGGGCTCGGTGTCCCGTGTTATTGATCCTTGATTAACTCGGACCCCGGA
Organism: Lasioglossum pauxillum; assembly: GCA_933228785.1. Lineage (NCBI taxonomy): Eukaryota > Metazoa > Arthropoda > Insecta > Hymenoptera > Halictidae > Lasioglossum > Lasioglossum pauxillum. The sequence continues at coordinate 41,886,611 of OW121699.1, forward strand.
ATCCACCTAATTTCCTCGATTTACCCCCCGCCCTCGCGAATGCCACCGAGTTCATACAGGCACGCGATTCCTTTTGTTTCCACTGCGTTTTTAATCTCCGCCGATGGTACAGTTTGCTCGGGTCGCTCTGCGCTGCTCCGAGTTATACGCTCGAGGGTCTTCGCTTGGATATTTGCTCCTTGATTTATGATTAGTACTAATTTGGCCCGACTACTGTGTGAATAGCTCTGAATAAATGACGATTACTCTATGCTGAACTAGATCGATACTTCTTGTATAGAATTAACCCCTGGGCGTAAAATTACTGTATGCTACGCGTAAAGATGTGTATTTAAAGTATCAGCGTTGGAATTAAATTGTGAGACAAGGGGTTAATACGTTTTGGGAATGTCGAAAATTTGGTCCAGTGTCTACATTACTACAGAATATGAGACTTCTAAATATTGTTTACGGAAATACTTCTTATAAATTTTTTGAAAGATATTTTGAAACGTTTTTATCCCGAAAATATGTCAAACCACTCAGTAGACTTAACGTAAATAGCTATCAGCTTATGTCAGCCATCGATAGATAAACAATTAAATGTAATAATTAATGGATAATAATTAAGTTGGCAAGATTTAATCTACTGCGGATCTTATCGTCTCGAATGAGTATAAATTTTCAATGATGTCAAAGATCAGCTATTGAAAGAGGGCAGACTCGCATTTCCGGGATTGCAAGGATGCGGAATGCTATTTTCCATTTCTCAATCATGCAAAGATGGGGGTTTTTTTAGTACCCCTAGATAAAAGATCAATTTAGTGCGCAAGCTTCCCAAAGTGACCTACTTTTGCGTTTACGAGGCGTAATTTGCATGAGCTATTTTCATAAATTTGCGACAGCTACTGCTGACGAATAATGTAAATTACGCCTCGTAAATATAAAAATAGGACTTTTGAGGGTGATTGAGGCCAAAATTGATCTCTTATGTAGCGCTTTTGGCTACTGAAGAAACCCATCCTTGCATTATCGAGAAATGAGAAAGCGGATCCCGCACCCTTGCAATCCTGGAAACGAGTCTACCGCTTAAAAACTCCAGTTTGTGTGCAACCATGATCTTACGCAAGTAGATTTAGGACCTTGCAGAACTCCTAAGAGTCATGGCAGTACGGTTCGGAACGCACTCGTTGCCCTTAATTCCATGAGCAATGGTTGCAAAGAGAAATGGCAATTGATCCAGCTTTCAAGGATTACATAGTCAGGTTTGGCACCCTATATCCGCCAATTGTCACAGAAATATAGCTCCCCGATAAAGCATAACTCACCGGAGCTAACGATATCGAGTATCCGTGGAGAAATGTCCTTTACAATTTCAACGCTCCTCTGAGCAATCTAAGCGTCCTCCCGAAGGGAATTCTCTCTCGAAGAGATTCACTGACGGCTGTACCCTGAGACTCCCCTTCGTTGCGGCCCCTTCAGAAAGTATCTAATTATTTTGGCGACCGAGCCGATCAAGTGCAGTTGATTACTTCGCGCGGCCGCCAGAAAATTCGATTTCCCTTTCAGCTTGTGTCTCACCTGGTGATCCTGGCCGTTCACCTGCGTCGCATTTTTCACGGGGATTAGCCGCGACGATCGCATCCCCCAACGGCCGTTCCTCCTCCCCTTTTGTCAGGTCTGGCACGTAGTATATCGTCGGCGAAGGAGCTTCTTTGCATCGATTCCAATTCGGCCGGATTTGTTTCGGCACTTGGGGTGTGGTAAGCCGACATGAGATCTACGCTCCCGACCCGCTCCTAATAACGAGGAATTATCGCCGCGATACAATGAACTCACGGGAAATCCTCTTTGATGTCTACCATGGAAAATAATACCGCCCTAATAGAGTGAGATTACGGTGCCGAGCGTCGTCGCAGGGAATCATACTTGCCGTAGGTCCTTTGCGGTATCGGATCGTCCGCCTCTTAGCCTATTACCCGTTTATCCTTGATTTGTGGCTTCAATTCCAGCCAGCACAGACACCACTCACTACGCGATTCTTTTCCATCCGGGGAAAATGCTCGAAACTACTGCAAACATTGTCTAATGATCCTAGCAGACTGCGGATCTTTATGCATTTATGGCATCCGAGAATTTATCAAAAATGCTGGAACGTAAAATTCCATAGAATTTGGTACGATTTTTACTTAGTCCAGATCTACAAAGGCTATTACCACTGAAGATAAGATTTTATTTAGTTCCACTTTCTTATTTGTAGTCTCGATCCTAGTAATCCAAGAGAACGTAGACTTTACGGGCAAATTTCTATTACGATCGTCTTTAAATGACTATGACTGCATCTAGATAATATTTTAGTGCAATCTGATTAAAATAAGACAATGCCTACAGAGTTACAGGTGTCAGCATTTCTCGCAAAGCCTGCATTATCCTTAAAAACGAAATTTAAGTTTGACCTCCATCTTCATTTTGTATAAGCTACGCGATGCAACATTAGAATATTTAATTATTTGAAAATAAACATTCGTGACCTCAAAAACTATGAAAACAAACAACATTTAAAAAGAAAACAACCCCTGCGGAATACATACTACTTCATACTACTGTAATTCAAATTACAAATAAAAATTTTTTGACAGTGTCAAAATTAAAGAAGATATTCTGGGGATCACATTTAAGTGAGACACCCTGCATGTTTCATCGAAATTGGTCATTACTAGACTGCAGAAGTTTATTCAATTTGCAATTTTTCGAGAGGATTTTTAAGAAGGGGAGCCAAATAAAATATTATTTTCAGTGGTAATAGCCTTTGTAGATATGAAATATGTCAAAATTTCACTAAATTCTGTCGAAGGATTTATTCTGGAATTTTTTGAAAATTTTCAGAAGCCATAAATGCATAAAGATCTTGCATAAAGTCTAGTCATGACATTACAGTAGAGCAACTCAATAGAAAAGATTACGTATGGAACGATTTAAAAAATTGTTATTACTCCGGTCAACGCGGTAATGTGAAATAAATAAACCAGGAAAGAGCTATACACATTTCCCACGTTGTAGGAGGGTCTTACTATGGTTATTAAAATTGTTTACATTTCCCATGAAACCACTCCTCTTCGTTTAAATAAAGGTGGAGCGTTTGAAACGTCCTGTTTACAGGATGAGTTAACTAGAACTTCTGTCTACGAAAATTCGTTATTTATTTGTCTGATAAAAAAATTCTGGCATAAAATATACATACTATTCAAAGTTACTAATCAAATAAATGGAGTTTGATTTACTATTTGATTTGATATTGCAAATTTTTTAACTGGTGGGATCTACAAAACGTATTTCTTAAATTTTCAAGATAGGCCCACATAAAAAAGTTATACACAACTACTTCTAGTATTTTCTTTCTAATTCCGACCAATTGCAATTTTTCCAAAATTTCTTCCTCACGCGATGTGGCAAACAAATTGTTCCAACTACTCAAAAAAATCCATGCCGAATATTTCAACGTTAAAAAAGTTATCGAGTTTTTAATAGTGTCCGAATTTTAACACAGGCCATTGCATGTCACTGTTCTTAATGAATGACGGATATTCTCAATACTATAAAGATTTAAAGAATGCCGGAAAATAATTGGTATCAGTCTAAAACACCAGATTAGTCGTTAGCATTTCCATAAATCAATTTCTGGACCCATTCGCCGAAAAATCGATATTTTCAGGAGCGTATAAATCACTAGGATAATCGGTTGAAATCTATGAACTCCCCGCTCGGTCGAATTAAAAGGCGACACGCCGCGCCGTGCTGGAGCAGGCCGAGGGTGGCCGCAAATCAGCCGGTATGGAGCAACAATACGAAAAACCGACGTTCAATTACGTGAAGCAATAGAAGCGGAATCGAAGGGACGCCGGTAGGTTCGGTTGCCAGTAACAATCAGACTCGCCCCCGTATATTCAAGCGGTGTCGCGCCTGCTTCCGCGCATCGAATCTGCGCGAGGCGAGGCGATGTGAGGCGATGCGAGGCTGGGCCGAGGCTAGACGAGGCGACGCGCCTCCGTGTTTCAGGGACGCGTCGTGTGACATTGGATGTATCAGAAGGCTAATTGTCTTTCGCTGTCAGTTGCACCCTATCTGGCCTTGTCGAAGGCATACGGCCCTCCGGGCTACGGTGGTCGTCGCCGTTTCCACCCCCTGTTGCCTGTGCCTCCTACCAGCAGCCCCACGATAGCGCCACCCGTCCTCTCGGATACGAGCACGCCTCGAATTACACGCCAGAAAGGATAAAATAATTACACGTTGCCTCCACCGCTTTTCCGTGCCCCTAACCCAACTTTTTCTCTGTTTTCACATTGCAACGCGGCGCATTGTGTGCGTGAATTTCGTGGTCAACGTTCCGGGGGAACGCGTGCTACGGACGTTTAGATCCGCTCCAGAGAGAGAGATAGGTTTCTTCTGCGGATAGAAAATTGCACGGTTTGCCTGGAAGTTCTTTCAGGAGCTCCTGCTCGCCATGGAATTGGCTCGCCTCGGTTTGGTCTGCTCTGCTCGAATTCAAGCCGATCCGGGAACAGAAGATGAGCTTGTTTAAATGATGAAGTTAACTGCGCCCGAGGGCCACCGACCTGCTTTAATCTCCGCCGTTTATAGCCTGCGCACGCGAATCTTCCAGTATTTTTCAAGTCACGTTGCAAAATAAACGGGAACGTTTTCTTTTGTTCCTACACTCCGTATTGAGCACACTGAAATAGCATTTTTATAGATAATTTACGGTTTCAATGGCTTCATTCGACATTATTGTTACTTCTGTGTTTCTGCCTTTTTGAAGCTTTAACCCTTTGAGTGCCGGGAGCCGATATATCGGCTCCTGCTACACTGGCGAGAAGTGCCAGAGCCGATATATCGGCCCGCGCCTCGTAGCGCTTTACTATTCGGATTGAGGGAGAAAAAAAAACTAACAAAAAAACTAGTGTCATTTCTAGTTCTGTATTTCATCTATAATACGCAGCTTTTTGAATCATGTAAATATCGTTTCTCGTTTGGTTTTTATAAGCATTTTCCCGAACCCTTGTAAAACTGTGAAATTCGGCCGGTTTTTCTCGCATAGGCACCTCTATTTCGCCCGGCACTAAAAGGGTTAAAGACCAGTGTGAGATGAAGTTTCAGATAGGGCGCTTACAATTGTTATTGTTTGTTTGCTATTGAGATTCCAATCCAGTGATCTGCAATATTTTTGTTTAGTTTAATTTACATTAATCTTGCTTATCCCTTATGTGAACTATTAGGGTCGATGTTTCGTGAACTAGCATAATTGTAACTGTTAATAACATAACTATTTGTGGATTTGGATGAAATTATGTGTATTATCTGGCCAAGTTTATATTTACCATTTTGATAGAGAAGAATGTTGAATGTAAAAATAATTGAACCGTTGTAGTTCGAAAGGGGGATAGACTCGTTTTTCAGGATTGCAAGGGTACGAGATGCGCCTACTCATTTCTTGATAATGCGAAGATGGGAGTTCTCAATTGTCAAAAGCGCTAGATAAAAAATTAATCTAGGCCGTAGTCGCCCTTGAAAGGCCTATTTTTACGTTTACGAGACGTAATTTGCATTATTCGGCATGTAGCTGTCACAGGTTTATGAAAATAGCTACATGTGCAGCTGTGCTTCCGAATAATGCAAATTACGCCTCATAAACGTAAAAATAGGACTTTTGAGGGTGACTGCGGCCTAGATTGATTTTTTATTTAGCGCTTCTGGGAAATGAGAAGGCGTATCCCACACCGTTGCAATCCTGGAAAAGCGAGTCTACCCTGAGAAGATTGAGGAAGATTTTTGTCCATAATTACAGTGACTGAATAATATTTTCGGTAGCCATTAACTGAATAAATTTACTTTGAAGCACGCTACGCAATTACGTACGATATAAATAATTTCGGTGGATCTCGGTGAGTCATTTGAAAGCATGAAAGAGCAATGGACCCAGCATAATTGTACTTTTAGAGTCGGTTTTGGAAATGAACGCTGATTATGCTCGAAAAGCTAGTGAATTAATAAAGGTTGTTCCGGTTTAATGGTATAGAAGCAGGTATCCTCGCTAAATATTAATTATCGTGTGTTTCCTGTACCTTTTGTGACTGCTGCAGGTGAACTTACAATTGACTTACAATTACCCTGCGATAAAAGACATGCAAGGAGGCGTAACTTACTCAAAACCGGCAATGTAACAAACGATTGTCCAAGGGGGAGTCTTGCACAGTGGAATTGAATGAGCTCGCAGTGCATTGCAGCTCCTCCTATTCGTTTGTTACCAAAAATTACGTGCGACTATTGTAATATTAGAGTGTAGCTGGATAACAGGCATGTGTCTGCCCTTCGACCGATTTAACAGAAAGCAACTCTCAAACCGATTTTAAAAATTTTATATTCCTTTAGTTGCCAACTCTCAGTCAAATGACCGGTTTCACAGTATTTATTCAACTATTATTGTAATTGCGAGGAAGCTTGCATTGGAAATTATTAAATTTTCGTTTTCAATTACTAAATAAATTGTTATAATTTTTATAGAACAATGTGTGTCAGTCATGTTTTATTTAAAAATCTAAAAGTATTAACAACGATGTTTATGACAGTATCTCATTACTGAATTAATGTAATTAATTCCTCTACGAAATTTGAATTTCTTTGATTTCTTTGAAAACCAAAAAATCGTAAGAAATTTTCTATTATAATATTTGATCACTCGAAATATGTTATATTTTCCAGAATTTTTCGATGAAATTAAAAGAAAGAAATGGGGAAAATCTGTTTGCTAAATTTTTCTTTATAACTACGGGCAGGGGTTGAACTCACTTGTTCGGTCACACCCTTTATTCTCGTTTTATCCACGACGTTTTATCCAGTCCTAGCATTATCCAATTATAATTATCGTTACAGTAGGCTGCGAACGCACCTGGCGTTCATACAACCAGGCAAGTGATATTTGTCAAAAGTGAAATTATATCAATTTTAATAATAAGGCATTTCCATTCGGAACAGGAACAGGAAAAGACCGTGTGCAAACTACCTGTAAAATTACCTAAGTCGATATTTTAAAAGGTCTATAGATTTCAAAGTTTCGGGGCGGAAATACGTTTTAAAGTATTAGTTTCCGGAAATGTCTTAATGCCTTCTCATAAATAGACTGCGGATTTTTTTGCAAAATGAAAATTATTTCCATCGACTACAATGAATTGGAGCTAAACAAAAATTTTCATTGTTCCTTTATTAATTTTAATCCTTTATACTCGTAGCTATTTTAATTTGGAAATTAAATATTTCTTTTGATCTAGAAAAATTCCATTCTGTATTATTTTCTTTTCATTTTATGGATATGAAATTCATTTTATCGATATGATATAATACCTCATACAATACTTGAATGTTTAGTAATGAATTAGGTACCAACATTTTGAACAATGTAAACAATATTTCGAATAATTGATTAGATAGCAACATATTTAATAATGTAAACAATTCTAGTGGTGACTCGGAACCACCACTCAGACATAAAGAACGCCAAGTGTACCGATTGGCGAATTGAAAATTATATAGTTCCATCAAAAATTCCAAAATCTTCAATTTTCAAAAAAATTTTTTCACGGAATCGTCCAATCAATAATAGGGCTACTAATGTGCAAAATTTAAGGAAGACGTGGTATTACTTAGTACGTTCGTTGGTCAACAATAATGATAGCGTTTTTCACCAAATATTTTCTTTCTCGATAAACATATACATAAAATATCGATGATAATTGATAGAACCTTTTGTTAATAAAATGTTCAAAATCGAACATTGGTATAAATCAATATAATACATCAATTAAATAATAAAACTAATTACGTATAAGTTTTTGAAAATCGTTTGCAAGATATTGTCACATTACATGTAGGTGTACAAAATAATATTTCGGGTGCATAACTTTATGCACCTATAATTCATAATTATGTTCTGCAGAATACATTGTTTTCGATTTACCACAGCTACCTGTGTAAGAAATAATATCCTATTCGACCTTAGATTCTACAAATTTATTTCTAAAACTATAAATTCGCGTAAGAACACGCGTAAGCCGTCGAGAGATAACAATAACATACAGTGGTCCTAAATAGATGATAGAGTAAGAAAACCAGTTCGAAGCACAAGACACAACTGGATCGCACAATAAATTGGCGCAGTTGTTCGCTTCAGTATGACGTTGCAGGAAAACGGTCTCCATCCTGTCGGTTTTCTTCGGTCAATCGCAATCGTTGTTGCTTCGTAGCCGTATCTAGGCAGGAAATCGAACTGGGATAAGATACAATTTACCGTCGCGGATAACTGAGACATAAAGCGGTGGCTCATGCCCGTGAGCAGATTCATTGGACAACTTGTCGGTGCTCGAACGGCGCCCCATGCTGTTTCCACAAATGGCATTTGCGCCAGTAACATTGCGCTGGACGGCGACTCGGGACTTCCTGTTTATGAACATTGCTCGTACAGGTGGATAGAGACAGAGAGTCTTTAATGGAAGATGGTTCGATGGAATAAGCGATGGCAGAAAGCTACACCGCGGACATGGACACGTTCCTCATGTTAATCTTTCGGTCACCTTCTGCTCGTTAACTCTGAATCGATGATTCCGGATTTTATCAAACTATAAATTGTGTTGCTGCACGAACGAGAAGGAACCGAATTTCAAAAGCATAAACCAAGGTGAAGTAAAAGTCTTGTCAACTTTTATTATTAACCGTTTGCACTCTCAAAGATATTTTAACTTGAAAATTGAAAAATTTCTTCCGATCCAGAATAATTCCATTCTATATGATCTTTTTCATCTTATAGATGTGAAATTGATTTTATACTGTTTAAATGTTTAGTAATTGATTAGTAGAGAGCGGATTTTATGCATTTATAACAATAATGAGTAGGTGCAAAATTGAACACAGTAAAAGGATTAAACGCATTTAAAGGTTCTACTATGTCATTCTTAACCTATTACACATATTAAGAAAAGAAATCAATTTCTATTTTACTCCATTTTGTTGCAATTCAGATAGAGAATTTTTATTTTTTAAACATGTTTAATAATGTAAACAATATTTTGAATAATGGTACAGACATTTTGAGTGGTGACTATCTCTCTCTCTCTCACAGATTAATGTCATATGAATTAATAACTTGTATGGAATCATAGAACGTTATTTTATTTTTGAAAATTACTACTATGAATTCTATTGGGCTTGTAATTTAACAGTGTAAAGTTTTGTTGCACCTTATTTACGTAACAATTTGTAACATTTGTTGCTGAAGAAGCATCGCTTTATGAATGAAAAAAGTTAATTAAGTCGCATTAAAATAATAACTTCTATGGAATCACAGAATTTTATGTAATTTTTTAAAATCAATGGAATCTACTACGAATTTGATTAGGCTTGTAATCGTGCTGTGTTTCGTGTTTCGTCACAAATTAGAAACATAAATAGTATAAAGTACAATAACATAAAGTACGTATAAATATTAATTATTTATATTTCTCGCAAACATGGTAGACTATTTAAGAGCTTTGAGACACAATTTGGCAATAGTGACTAAATTCGTTTAAATGTCTTTCCTTACATTTTCGTTTGAAGAGTTTCAAGGGAATCGCAGCCGCGAATACCTTTTATCATATGAAACCTGAAAAAAGATAATCGTCACTTAACATCCCCAAATGTTTCTATTTTTCATTCAATTACCTGAGGAAAGAACGGAACCCGATCTTCTTGCCAGACATTCTCTTCCGACGTCGGTATGTAATTTGGGATATCGTTCGTTACAGGTTCACTCCTCGGAAGCCTTACATCTGGGAAAATAACCTCGTTGTTGCTCCTAAAGTCTTCGTTAATTGGAAATAGGACCTCGCTTCCAAAAGCTATTGGCGATTCGGCATCTATCAACGAACCGGTTATAATTCTTCCTTCTGCATTAGTTGTCGAAGGAGCGCCTACAATAGAAGTAAACATTAAAACGATTGATACAAGAATGACATTTGTAAGACATCACAAAACAGATTTAGATTAAACTCAAACTCGTGATAAAGATTCTGAACAGAGTCTAATATAAATATGTTATTAAATTCCTTTAAACCAAAAAAAAATTGTATTTTGTTGGAATCGATATAATACAGGGTGTCTCAAAAATATTATGCTTTCTTGAAAGGGACGATTCTCTGTGTCCTTTGAGTAACTTTTTCCTTTGCGAAAATGTTCTCCGCGGCTTTGATTATTATGATTATTTATTATTGCTTTAAACCGATTGATTTACTTAGCAAGCACAGTATTGTTACATGTAGCTTACATTACTCAGGTGTTAAGCCCTTTGCACTCTTTTGTCGAGTGTGACCGATATCAGAGAAAGAAAAATCTAAATACAACGGGTTCTTATATGTATTCTTATATGTATTTGGTTCTTCCTTTATTTATTTTCTAGTTAAAAACAAATACAGGGTGTCCCAAAATTTCTGAACTTCCCGGAAATGGGAGGTTCCTGAGACGATTTGAAGCGATATTTTCCTTTGCCAAAATGTTATCTGCGGCTTTGTTTGGGAGTTATTAATGAAAAACAGAGCGCGACCTAGACGCGAGTTGGCACAGTCGGCCCGGAGCGCCAACTGTCGATTGGCCGACTGTGCCAACTCGCGTCTAGGTCGCGCTCTGATTGGTCCGTGTTTTTCGTTAATAATTCCCAAACAAAGCCGCGGATAACATTTTTGCAAAGGAAAATATCGCTTCAAATGGTCTCGGGAACCTCCCATTTCCGGGAAGTTCAGAAATTTTGGGACGCCCTGTATAGGTTCCACAATTATAAATTAAAACAAAGTTTGGAGCTATATCTAATATCATTAGTAATTGTTTAAAATAAATAGCAGTCAAGGAAGTGTCCGTTGAAGTCAATTTCAAATAAAACTCTTAAAATAGTAGGGAGTTGTTGGTAACAAAATTGAAAAATAATTCGGAGTGCAAAGAGTTAAGTGTTGGTAGTTCTAGTGTTAATGGGCATCGGTTAAAAGATCCGAATATTGACTTACGGTGCTGGTTACGGAAACGATTGAATTCTCTGTGTTTCCCGATGTGAATTCTGTTGAAAAGTCGGAAGAATCCTCCGTTATAATTATTCAAATAATAGACCAGTTGGTTGGGATCTCTCGGACACTTTGGGAAAGCTCTGAAACACGCCACAGAGTCTCCTCTGTTGCTATATCCGAGAATCATAGCCCTGCCGAAGTTCAACAAAGGGGAATGGTCCGCGACGTCGATTTTGGTCAGCCATCTGAAAACAGGAACCGGTAGAAGGATCGAATCTGGCTACTACTATTCGATCGTCAACGCTAGAAAATTGTACGCAAATCTCGGTACGGTCTCGAGAACGTACTCCATGAAAGCGTTTTTGCCGAAGAAGTCGAAGAAATTTGAGGTTTGTTTGCCTAACGATCGCCCGGGAAGTTTTCCGCTGGCCATTTCGCAGAGTATCCTCGGCACGCACTTGTAGTCGTCGTGGCTGGATATGGTGGACAGGGCATTCAAGAGATTCAGTCGAAATCCTGCCGGAAGATCGAACATTCCACCTGATACTGCAGGATAATTCGATTGGTAGTAGCCAGACGCCGTATCCGCCGGAAAGGAGGTTGTCTGATGCGGCTATAAGTAAAAAAGTTCCTGGAAACTTCGTGTGGCAGGTACTGCCGCGCTTATTCCGGTTCTGCTCCATCAATTTCCCTTCTTTCGCGTGGCGAATCTCGTCAAATTATTGAAACGCGAGTGGTTCATTTCATTTGTCGAGTTATACAGGGTGGCTCACCTAAGAAAAGCCACCTGAATAACTTTTTTTGATATTATGTCGTCGAATTTGTCTCGGAAAATGCTATCGTGTTATGACAAAAAAAAAATGATTCCATTTAGCAAACTTAATTCGACTTTGAAAATCCCCCAACCCACCATTCGAGTCCTGAAAAAATTACACCATATGATTGTTCCCTTCGTACCAAACAATTTTTGTAAACAAATTTTTAACTTCAGTGCATCACGAGACATTTTCGTTATCAGATAAAGGGAACACCGTGTAGATAGAACAGTGGTCGGCAAACTACGGCTCACGAGCCACATGCGGCTCTTTGACTACTTGAGTGCCGCTCTTCCACGAATGACGTGTTTAAAATAATCTTATTTTATTTCAGTTTAATAGTATTTGAAAATAATTTTCAGTCAATCAGTGTGTTATATCTGAATACAAATACAGAGCAATTTCTACTCTATTTTTATCAATAGACTACGGATCTTTATGCAAAATAAAAATTGTCTGCATTGATTGTAAGGAATAGAAACTAAATTGAATAATATTTCTTCCCTTAATGATTTGAATAGAGGAGAGAAATCATATATTGACATCTTCAATTTAAAAAATTTTCCGATAATTTCGAATTTCATATACTCAATTTTGCTACAAATGCATAAAGATTACAGCACACCTAATTTTAACCGACTTCTAACAACAGGGTCCTTGTGACGAAAATTGCCTCTCGAAAGAAATTTGAATCGTTGTACTGCTGATATTTAGCTCTATTGACTAACGAGTTTGCCGACCACTGGTCTAGTATAAATGATCCAAAACATTTCTACATACAAAATTCGAGGTTTTCTAGTTTCCAACATACCGGAGATTGCTCCTGGTCCAGAAGGCTCGCAAGAATGTCAGTGAAAGACATCTGTCTGCTCGTCGACTCGTTCCCTTGACTCTTCCTGCCGGTCTGTCCTTCGGTTTTCCGTCCGATGAGATCGCCAGTCAACTGATCGAGACACCTAAGCGACGATACACCTCGACGGTAAATTATCCGGCAGTTTGTCCCGCTCCACGGTAACAACGGTACGATTTTTCTACTCACTGTATCAAATCAGGCGCGCTGTAGTTGTTTCGAGAGCCATCGAAGTCGCAGTAACGAGCGCCATCAATTTCCTGGGCAGACCTTTGAAACTGATCCTCGGCGCGAGCGTCAAAGCGAAGGAGGAAACAAATAAGGACGAAGTAGAATATCATCGCGTGACTTCTCCGTTTCAACCGTCTAAATTGGTCGTCAATCTTCTGTCGCTCGTGTTCCACCCTTGTTTCTCGGTTTCCCGGGAATCCACGATCGCGTTCTTTTAAGGATCTCGTTTAGGTTCGCCGTAACACGCTGTCGCCGATTTAACGTATTAATTTCAAGAGAAACTATTCCTGCCTTTGCTCGAGGAGAAATCTGTTACACTTGACGCGATTCGCGAAGATATCCCGCGAAGAAATCAACGCTGACGGAAAAGAAATGCTCGTGGTATATTAGGCGACACCGAATTTTTTCGTATTTTAAACGGTCGATCCGCTTTTGAACGCGATTTTCACGGTTTTATGCGAGTCGCACGAATGACTCACTTCGCGGATGATCGTGTCACAGTTCCGCGGGCAACTGGAACTTTCTTCGGAGCCTCTCTTCGTACACAAAGTCGGCCGGAGAGGCGTAGGTAGGCAGAAACGTCATCGTGAGCTACTCTCACTTCGCGGTCTTGCGTGCCCGCTTTTTCCGCGTGTTAAGCCACGCATGGTTATTATTATTGTAACTGTTATTTAATGAACAGCTCTCAAACATGTATAATCAAGGGGGAAACAGTCTATTCTAAGTACATAAAGGCAGCGTGCAGCCGCTGTTTCCTCGGAAACGTTGATTGCAAACCTAAAGTTAGAATTGAACTATGAACTCCGTTGTAATAGAATGCTTGACAAATATAACAGGAAAGAAAATAGGAGAATAATTAAAGGGGAAATAATTAATAAACTGGTAGGAGAAACTGAAAACAGTGCATAGATTAAAAGAATTTACAGTGAACCACAGTAATATATTCGGATACTTTTAAACGGACGATCACTTTTATAATATCAGATCATACCACTTGGATTTATTTGAGAGGTTAGAACAATTAATTTACTACATGACGTGAAAATGAAATTTTTTTAAAAAATTGCAATTGGTCGGAATTACAAAGAAAATAATAAAGTTGTTGTTTACAACTTTTTCATGTGGACGAATATTGAAAATTTTAAAAATACATTTTGTAGATCTGTGGCAATTATACATATTCTGTTCTGATACATATTCATTTCATCAAAATCGGTCAACGTTTCAATAAGCTACAAACGTCTAAAGATGGTGAAAACTGTAATTTGTCACGATTTTCAACCTATAACTGAAATAAATCTAACTAAGGTATTTTGCATCTTTTAGATTATGTAAATCTGTACATAACGTATCTTTTAAATTTAAATATTGGCCCACATAAAAAAGTTCTAAACAACAACTTTTATTATTTTCTCTGTAATACCAACTAATTGTAATGTTTTCAAAAATTTTGTAGTGAACTAATTGCTCTAACTTTTAAAAAAATAACCGTGTCGTATGATCTGATAGTAAAAAAGTTGTCGTCCTTTTAAAATTGTCGAAATATTACTGTGTTTCACTGTACGTACATCAATATACTATTTTCAACTGATTAGAATGATTGAAAAACGAAAGTAATGTGGCTTCTAATCCTTGCAATGCATGCCGACAACTTCTATTTTGCATAAAAATCCGCACTCTAATAATACATACATATTCAAACACTTACATCAATGCACTTAGAACCGGAGTGAGATAAATCGAATTAAAAAGAGACAAACAGAATGACTCGGAGAGTTAAAAAAGTCAGAAAATGCGGAAAGATCTGTACTATTCTTGTAAACAATATTGAACACGCAATGTTGAAAAAACAGTAAGTTACTTAACGTGAGTTACGTTGATTAAACAAATTGCGTAAACAAGAACAAACAGTGCAAGAGAAAAAATACGGCGAGTTTGACTAATGAATTTATTAATTTCTTGCAACACGGAAGTAGAAAATATATCACTATACAGGTTGTCCAAAAAATGTCGGAAAACCTTGCAAGGGGTGGTTCCTCAGATCATTTGAAGTAACTTTTTCCTTTGTGTTTTCATACTAACTTTAAATTATTTAAATCTGTCGCCCTCAGCAACCATTTTTCAATAATGTTTATTTGCTACAATACTGTACAGGGCATCCCAAAAGTGTACCTGCTTGGAAGTCGTGATTCCTGACGTCATTTGAAGCAACTTTTTCGTTTGCGAAAATGTTGTCCGCGGCTTTGTTAAGTAGTTATTAATGAAAAACATAGGCCAATCAGAGCGTGGCGACAGCGGACGTTTTCCAGCTCAGCCAATGTCAATAATTTAAGCTTGTATAGTATTGTAGCAAATAAACAACTTTAAAAAATGGTTGTCGACGGTGACAGAGTTAGATGATTGAAAAAGAGGACAGATGAAATTATTAGTACGAAAAAAGACATTACAATAGAGATCAGAAATGATGTTCGACAAGAAATAAATTGTGCTTTGGGAGTGCTAAAAGAGATACGCACTGTTATTGTAGGTATATTAAATATATTTCGTTGGTCAATGAACACGGAATTGATACATGACACAAGTATTTGTCGTTGCTCTGGCAAACATTTACGAAAGTTATTGGAATATTCTATAAACAATGTCATTTCTTATCGAATTTTTCGTGACGCGTGTCTTACGTCTGTCGTTATATAAATGTGTGAAGATTGCAGAAGGAGTTTTAGATTTGCTAATGAATAATTCATTACTATAGTCTTTCACGCGGTAGTGATGTCATTCCTACCTTTCCTCGGAGAAAGTAGCATCGATTGGTAAATAATAATGTAAGCACAGTTAAAATAGCGAACTGATTGTGTGCGTAATAGCTATACTAAATTACGGCTTATAAATCATCGTGTCGGAAAGGCAACATGTTCTGTGCTTTATTGATTTCAAGCTGTCCGGAAAACCAATATCTATAATTGATTAATCATTCTAATAAGGACATTCTAATAAAAATGTTTTAGAAAGTATAATGACATTGTACTTGTTTAGCTCTAAATATAGTTTTGATTAACTCTGAAATAATGCATTACTCAAATGCAAATATCACGTACATATGTAGGTCAACAAACTTTCATACGAAAATAATGTGCTATCTAATCCATCACTTTAATATAAATGACGTACTCAATGGTGTAGATTGTCAAAAGATACTAAACTGGCCAGAAGTTTTGAATTATCTGCCGATTTTTAGTAAAATTATGTCGACGCAATCATTTTTAGCCCTTAGCATTCGAGTGGTGACTCGGAAGTCCCATTGCTGTACCATTATTCAAAATATTATTTACATCATTAAATATGTTGGTATCAAACCAATTACTAAACACTTAAGTATTTTATGAGGTATTATATCAATTTCAAATTCATTTAATGGAATTATTCTAGGTCGAAGGAAATGTTTAATTTTCGAGTCCAAATAACTCCGAGTGCAAAGGATTAAATATTGGAATTCATTGTATATACAGAGTCACCAGATTAAGACTTGTGTCCCCACTCTACTTTCCCCTTCTACAACGCTATTCTGTCGTGCATGTGTTCGGTGGCAAAGAGAGAGGGTAACTTTTTCTCTTTAATTCGTGCTCCCTCCCCTCATCTGGCGACTCTGTTCATATAGCGATTCTAACCTTTCAGCCAGTAACGTATCATAGTACAGTAGTGCTCACTTTTTGCTAAATCCCCGAACCATCCCCACTCTTTCCCCTCTATTTAGAGCCTCGAGTTCAGCGGAGCCTTATCTCGGTACACAAGGAAAGAAAATAAAACTACTGAAGGAGTAGAGATAGATGTACTTGAAAGAGGTACAGCGAGCTCAAAAGATAATTATGCAATAAAAAAATTTCAAATTCAGTAATTTTTTTCTTGCCTTTACAAATGTAATACCAGTGATTAAAACTAAAAATTTTTCTGATTAAAACGAGTCCAAACACGTCGTAAATCGGACCAGTTTTATAGACTTTATATAAATAACAACAATTACAGACATACGTATGAAGTCTGTAAAAGTAGACCGATTTACATCATGTTTGGGCTCATTTTAATCGCAAAGATCTTAACGGGGCAAGAAGCTCTGCTTCACCCAACGACAAATAAATGAAAAAATATGAAAAACCTATTACAATATTTTAATTTTACGATTAAAATTTTGAAATGTGATAAATTAAACAATCAATTACTCGTTAAAGATGAGAATATCTATACTATTTCTGCGTCATTTTATATGTTTCTTTAAAATCGGAACTTATAGTCCCGGTCTCCCCTGAGACTGAAAAAAAATAAATATTTTTTGATGTTATTAAAGTATATGTGATTTTTCTTAACGAGATTTTTCTTACTCAGTGTTAAGGGAGTAGACTCCTTTTTCCAGGATTGCAAGTGTGCGGGATTCGCCTTTTCATTTCTGGATAAAACAAACACGGGGTTTTTCAGTAGTCAGAAACGCTAGATAGAAGATCGATCTAGGGCGCTATCTCCCTCAAAAGACCTAGTTTTTCGTTTACGAGGCGTAATTTGCATTATTCGGAAGCATAAAACTGCGCATGTAGCTATTTACGCCTCGTAAACGAAAAATAGGTCTGTTGAGGGAGATAGCGCCCTAGATCGATCTTTTGTCTAGCGTTTTTGATTACTGAAAAACCCCGTGTTTGTATTATTGAGAACTGAGAAGGCGAATCCCACACCCTTGCAATCCTGGAAACGAGTCTACCGCTTTAAGTAAATTACAGAAGGGTATGTCGAAACTTCGGGAAACACTGCTGTAAAGCAAGAATTTTTCTTCCGGATCCCATTGTTTGCACAGCTAAGTGAACAGTACTGTATTAAGGAACAGAATTTGAGACGTCAGTGAATGAGATTAGTCAACAAGCGCGGCCAGAGTAGACGGGATTCAGGTAACGTTAGAGCCTTAAACGTAATAACTAATTGTATCGCGCCTCCGGTTGTTTCTGTAACAGGGGATTCTTGTTACTTGGAGCTACTCATCTCAAGGATTAACGGACACGGGCACGGGCACGGGCACGAAGGCAACAGAAGTGGCCGGTTGGTGTGCAGTGTGCAAAGAGGTGCAGAGTACGCGTCATCGGGATATTTACAATCTGTACAGAGGACTCTTGCCGGTTTTGTACAACATAAATAGCAGTTTACAGTTAATCCGAGGATGTTGTGTCGCCACAGCCTCTTCCTCTCTTCGCCAGTTGATGACACAGTCTTGGGCTGCCTATAATGTCGCCCAGGAACACGCTCAATAAATAATTCTCCTTCACTGGGTTCGGCGATGATTTGTATTCGCTGTAAAACGAAGAATCGACCACGTTAGCTTCACGAGCCTGCTGCATGCGCGTGTGTACATTTACTGGAAAGCGTGACTAATGATCGGGGTTAAGGGCCTAGACCAGCAATAGAAATCCGCAGGTCCAGTGTACAATTGCGCGATACGGGAATCGTATGAGTTATCGAGGGTCGATGATGACTTTTCGTATCGATGATCGGTGTCTCCCTAATGGGGATTGAAGACCGTTTTTGAAGCAGCGTGACCTGTCCAATGAATGAACACTTGGACTGCATGTCTGCTGAAATTAGTATTCGCAGATCGTTATTTCATTTCCTGAATGCTATTTCTATGAGCAGGCTGCGTCATGTTCTTACGTTTCAGAACACAATTCGGTGATTATTTACGAACTGGTTCTGTTCTCCGATTTTGATTAAATTTATGGGGGTACACTTGTTTCCAGGATTGCAAGGGTGCGGGATAAGCTTCCTCATTTCTCGATAATGCAAAGATGGGGTTTTTCAGCAGACAAAAGCGCTAGATAGAAGATCAATGTAGATCGCAATCGCCCTCAAAAGTTCTATACATATTACGAATAATGCAAATTACGCTGCCGAGTAATCCAAATTACACCTTGTAAACGTAAAAATAGGACTTCTGAGAGCGATTGCGGCCTACATTGATCTTTCATTTAGCGCTTTTAACTAATGAAAACCCCATCTTTGCATTATCGAGAAATGAGTCTACCCCCTTAAGTATGTTACTAATTGTTACTAATTGTCTGTTTTAGTTTTTTAGATACTCGCAAAGGTATCTATTAGGTATCAGTTAGGGTTTAGTATGAAAAATATAGTTGCCCTTTTTATTACATATTAATCTCAATTATTAATAGAAACTGGAAAATTTTCAGCCATTATGTCAAAAGATGCAGCTATCTTGTATTAAAATCATATTGTCATTGAAATAATTATTTAACCGTGCCACTTGGTTACGTAGAAGATTATCTTAAATATGTTGTTCACGTTAGTTGGAAACGAAACACATTTCTGGGATAAGCTAATATAAGAAAAAAGAATAATATCTGTGGTATTGTAGTGTCTACTTTCTATAAAATAATTTCTGACTAAGTCACAATATACACACCAAGCTGATTATTTTTCACGTGAAGATAGGCATACAATATTAGTATTATATTAGTATTTAAGTCTATTCCAACTTTTAGATAAACCTAACTGCGCATAAGTATTAGCAGGATCTAGCAAGGGTGAGCAAGGAGGGTAGTAACGTAAAGTCAACTGCAATCAAGGGTCTACTAAAAGATTGAGCATTCTTGGATTTGAGAAACTGTGGAACTAACGAAATCCAACGTTCCCCAAGACCGGTAGTCCCGAGATCCCGTCTAAATTCCAGGGATTCCCCGATAATTCGTGGAGAACGATTGTGCTGATAAATCGTTAAAAGGGGCTGGGAGCGAAGGTGGCTGTCCTTCTAATGGGCTGCTAGCACTTTCTTCCAATAGAGAAGCTAATAGAAATCCGTGCTACCGTGTCTAGACCGTTCCCTTCGTAGGCCAGCAGCGAACGAGCTTCCACTAAATTCAGTTGCGAGTAACGCCGGGAGCAGATAGCCTTTAATGGCGGCCTCCACGACCGTCCTAATGCATCCTGATAACTCTGTTCCATCGTTTGTCCCTCCGCAGTCCTCATCCTTACGCCTCTACCGTTTTACGAGCGTCGCGAGCTATCTACTCGTAGCGTTCGAACGGCTTATCAGCGATTCGACGACGCTGTTTGCCTGCCAGCACGCGTCACCGACGACGAAATTCGTGTCGGTTAAACGATTCTGACACCTGCGCCCACGCGTACACATCCGGATCAACCGGACGTTTCGACTAGCAAGGACAACGAGGAGGAAAACAATGGATTGAAATTGAAAGTTGTTGCTGACGGGAAACACACTTTATGAACCGAGATTTTGAGGAAAGACGAGAAGGGAGGAGAGAACCCCGAATATAAAATTTTAATGACGGGTCTTTATTAGTTTTTGAGATATTAGGTTGAGTATAATCTAAATCTAAATAATTATTAACTCTGACGAGTCTCGCATTCGACAATTCGCTCCAGAAAATCTAATCAGACCAATACTAATTTGCTATGTAGCGAGGTTAATTTTGGTAATTATTGGGTTGGCAAATAAGTTCGTTTGATTTTTGTGATTTATTCCAATGTAAAAAACCAAACGAACTTATTTGCCAACCCGATATTTAGTCAAGGGTCCTTCTTCGATTTTAACGACCTTGAAATTTGTTGTCAAGGTCGAAACAAATGGTAGATCATTCCATCCAAAACAATCGAGGCGACCTCGAAATCTCCGAAACGCCTTTACCCACAAAAACCACGTACTGTATGAAAAATTTTCAGAAAGTGTATAGTTTAACAATTATTCGTGGTAATCAAGTTAGCTGAAACACCCTGTACAAATACGTTGTAAACATTGCGGCAATACAAGTACAATACAATATGCGGTAAAACATAACGAATGTCCACTAGGATCGACCTTATTTTTCAACTATGAAATTTTGAGCACGCCGCCCCCTAAAAATGTTCCCTTTCATGAAAAAATGATATATAGCTAGACCGCAGATTTTATGCATTTATGACAACAATGAGTGGGTGTAATTTAAAACAGCAAAAATATTAGAAAAAATTTAAACATACTATTATATTATTCTCCACCTCAACCTACTAAACATAACGGGAAAGAAAATAAATGTCTAATTTACTATATTTACTATATACATTTCTAATTCAATATAACGTATTTATTACGTAACTTCTTTATTAAATTAGTATAAGAACACAACTACACTCAGTAAAATAAGTCTCTTCTAAAAATTGAAATTTATAAGGTAGCATGCAAAAATAAAAAAGGCATTTTTTAAAACTTTTTTATTTGGGCCCTTAATGAAAATTTAAAATATATGTTTCGTAGATCTATGTTAGTTATACACATGCTGAGAATTGCATCGAAATCGGTTGACGCAGGGAAAAATGACACGCATCGAAAGATGTACGATTCTGTGGATTTTAAACAGAAACAGTTTAAAAGTCGTATTTTCACCATTTTTAACCGCTTGTAGCTCGTGTGTATGTCAATCGATTTCGATGAAATTTTCAGCAGGTGTTTAGCTATTATGGATCTACAAAACATATATTTTAAATGTTTATTAAGGGCTCAAATAAAACACTTTTTTATTTTTGCATGCAACCTTGTAAATTGTAGGTAATTTTTAGAAAATATTTTTTGCACATCAAAACACATCAGGTCATTTGGTATAATTATAAAAAAGTTATTCTGTTTTATAGGGCGTACGGAAACTTATTTTACCGAGTGTAAATAAATTGGTACTTTCAATAAAATACGTTGTGACGTGGCAGTGTTGCCCGCGTCACTTTAACCTCCCTAACGGAAGACCGGGCCACTCTCTGGTCAAGCATCGCGAAAAGGGCAGCTGCGAGCGCTCTCCCTGGGCACGTGTCAGACCCAGAAGCCGATATTTGACATTTTGAATGTCGCGCCATTTGTGCGACGAGAATTGCAGGACCGTATCCGGGTTCCTGGTGGGACCCGGAAGTCTTCCTTCATCGCGGAATCAAGGGACCTTCGAGAATAAGCTAATCGAGGGAGGAGATCGGCATAAGCCCGGAACTAAACAGCGAGAGATCGTCAAGGCCCAGGACTGTCAACCTGGAGGCGCCGACGAGGGCATCCGGTGCAGAGACGGAGAACTACTCTACCCTGTCGTCGCCTCGTCCGGGAAGAAGCTGCACCGCAACCGGATTGGCTGACGTCGATCGCTCACCGGGAAGCGGCCAATAGGAGGACACCGCTGCCGAAGACGCCGCGAGATGCCGGAAGCCGACCGCCGTCGCGTGGGATTCGCCAGAGCGAAATTCCGAGTTAGCGATAGGCTAAGACGTTACGCGAAGAAGCTAGACTAGGAAAAGTGGGGGACGCTCCGCTTCCGCGTTCCCGAGTCAACGCGTGAAAGATCACTGCGCCATTAGATCTCGTAGAGAGAAGTCATAACATTTGAACGATTGCTTAAAATAAAGAGTTTTTGGCTAATCCAGAGAACAAGGATTTCGCTGCCGGTCCATCGCTGCCGTTACACCTGTGGTAAGCGCCGATCAGGCTTTCGTTAATTGAATATCGTGAAATATCGTGTTGGCTCGGGTAGCGCGTCGTGAGGTTAGAAATTCGCGTCGCGAGAATTAACGGCCGATTGAAGGGGCGATATTCGTGCGCGAGAAAATTCGTGAAAGTGCGAATCCTTCGGGTTGTGAAGGATCTCGCTTTAGTGAATCGAATCCGGTCGGATAGCGGGGGCCGCGTGGCCGCCTCGTGGCGGTTGTACGACGCCGGTATAAACGCGAAGTCGCGGATTCGTAATAAAATCGCTGCCGCCGTTAATTTCAGTAATCCTGCACTCGTTCCATGGTGTGAGGCCGTCGCGTGTTCGATTCGTGTTCGGAAATTCAGTTCGAGTGGCGCAAGTCAGAACAGGGTCGCGTATTTCATCTGAGTTCGGTCGGAAAACGGCCTTCGAGGCCTTCCGCGTCGCGAAGATCTTATCGCTGCCGAATTCGACGCAAATAAATAAAGTACGAGAAACACCGCGCGTGCGACTTACATCTGTCGTAATATTTACGGTAACGCGCCGGCTATTATTGTAATCGCTGCCGATCTCGTCGGCAGCACACCACCGTCGTCAATAAACGATTTGTTAGCCGAAAAGTTCTCTATATTTCTTGTGTGAAACCTTTCCGCCGCAGGAATGTCTCGTGTTCTCTCGGCGTAGAATCCTGGATCCTTTCGATCGCTATTCAGGCCTAGTTTTCCGCGTCGCAGGCTCGCGAGTTCGACGGTAATAATTTGTGATTAAATACATCTTTTCGCGTGACACTCTCAAGTGTCTGGCGCCCGAAATTTGCGTTCGTTCTAGGAAAGAATCACGAGCCTACGGACGTGTTTTGTCCCGAGAGGACCACGTGTCGTGCGGCCGAGCGTGGCCCGGCCTTTCGCCTATAAAATCTCGGTGTCGTCAAAAATCGACCTAACATCTTTCGAACAATTAGAAAACGACGTGACAAATTTGGCGCCCGAACAGGGACCTCTCGCCGTAAAGGTGACCTGTGTAGGGGCTTTTTCATTAGAGATACGTCGGAGACACGAGGCTCACACAAGAAATTTTGTTTTTCTCTTTCGCTGCCGTTCTGACAAATTCCAGACGCGATCGGTACCGTGACGGTGAACACGCGTCGAAAAACTTGTTTACGATACTTGCGAACTACGACGAGCCAACGAAGGATTGAATTGAATATTGTGTACCATTGCCATTTCTATTGTCTCTATTTTGTTTTGATTATTGTGTGCCACGGAATAATCTTTCGGACGGCGATGATTGAAGGTCTTTCCGATCATTGTCTCTGAAGAAGGATTGTTGATTTTGAAAATTTATTATTATTTTCTTGTGCTTAATACGAGCCATAATAGAAAATTTCCAACGACATTGATTGAATCGTCTTACCGATCAGTGATTCTGAGGAAGTATTCTAACTTTGATAAAATATTGAAAATTTTTTTTTTCGTACTGTGATTCTCTTAATTAATTATTTGATTGGCTCTTCTTTTTGTAACTTTGAACTGAGAATCACTTATTATATTTTTTTTTTGCACAGTGGCTTATATTACATTTATTTCGGAGTTTGAGATTCCACAAATTGCGGAGAGAGAAAATTTTGTTAGCGATTATTACGTTCATTTTTGTGGAACTTTGTGACAACGATTGTGTAAATTGCTGGGGACAGTCGGATTGAATAGAGATATTCGCTGCCTAACTGTATCGTTGCTGTTTGCGAAAGGTCCGTCGCTTCGACGCGAGGGCATTATAACTTAGAGAGCGTTTCGCAAGACGCGAACCGTAATTTGGAAAAGAACGATTTTGTTAGCGATTCGTGAAAAGTTTCTTTTCGATTTTGTTAGTTCGCGAAAATAAGAACTTTTAACTGTACAAAAACGCTGGGGACGGTCAGATTAGAGAGGAAAATTTATTTTTGTTGCTGCCGAAAAGGCCGGGCCGACCGAGGACTACCCGGACGAGACGGGGTTCCTTGGTTTAGTCGTGCAGCGTAGCGATTCCGTCAATTTTGGCCATAAAAGGCCCAAGTAAACAACTAGCGTTTGTTGCATTGGCAGGAAGTATCGTAGGACCCGATTATTTAAAATGTGAAGAGTTAGAGGGAATACATTGAAACCGGAACCGGAGGAGGGGGAACAGTGGGAATACCACTCGGTTTACGATGACGCGTCGGACGACTTCGCCAACCTGAACGGTACGACCTTGTATGACGAACAGGCCGTAGGTGTCCGGTCACCTCCAAGCGAATTTTTTTTATATATATATCGGTGCCGACGCAGAGTCGCGGAAAACACGCCCCGCCTCCCCACCACCGCGAAACAATACCTTCGATGCCGGGTACTTCCAGAGGTTTTCAAGGTCCACCTTCGTCTAATGCCTACCGAGAGATATACTGCAGAGGAACACCCATCTGCGAAATAATGAGGAGATGGCAAATAAAGATTACCGAATCGCCCGGAGAGGATTCGGAAGCCTTCCTGGAGCGGCTCATAAAGCACCGCCGTTAGGGTAACATAGCTGACAAATATCTACTTCGCTGCCTCTCGGTATGTTTCGGCGGGATAGCCGCCCATTGGTATGAGGCAAGGGAGGCCTAATTGAAAGCCTGGGAAGAGTTCGTGATCGCGTTCCAAAAATTTTTTGTGACAATGCGAACTACAACGACACGTTAATACGGAATATTAGAGACAGAGCACAGGGTGACAATGAGCGGTTGCGCGACTATATCGTGGGTATAAGGGCCATGTTTGAGAGATTAGATCCACCGTGGCGCGAGGGGAAAATGATTAGAAGAGCGTATTGGGGCGCGAAACCGATTTTGCGACAGGCCATAGCCATTAGTACGATAGAGTCATTCGACCACTTAGAAGAAGCACTCATTGAGGCGGAGAAAGAATCCGACGTAATGAAATTAAACAGGAATCCGAAACCCATTGAAATGGTACACCCCGATTTTGCATACAACCCAAACAGGTATGACTCCCAAAAACATCAGGGAAGGGGGAAATTCGGTAACGTTGAGTTTGTGAACGCGATTAAGCCCACTTATGACGGGGAGGAATTAGATAACCGCGATCTCGCATGTCGGAACTCTTCCGCGGGAACTACTAGACGAGACTTTTCAGCTCCGCGCGCGTATATTCTGCTGCCGGGCGAAAAGAAAACGAAGCATACCGCGGAGAGACGAGGGGAAGGTGGTCCCAACATCCACCATCGCGCCGACCGACAACACCAACTCCCGAGGAAAGACAGAGATCTCCGTCACGCGACAAACAACGCATGAGGGAGAAGTCTGAATCGGAATGTTGGAATTGTCGCAAAATAGGGCACAGATCACGAGATTGCCGAGAGGAACCCCGTGTGCACTGTTATCGATGCGGGGCACCGGGAGTAACTTAAATAGCTGCCGGAAATGTAATCGTTATTCGGGAAACGGGGGAAGGGGTCGCTCGACAGAGTCGGAGAGACCAACCCCGAAATAATATCAGCCCGAGTAGTATTCAACGGAGAAAAATCAAAAACACCTTTATTAATGGTTGAAGCCTCTATCAATTCGCTGCCGGTACACGCCTCAATGGATTCGGGTTCGTCGATTACATTTATCAGTTGCGAACTAGTAGAACAATTGGATAACGCTGCCGTAGAAATAGAAAGCACGAAGAAACGGTGCTATTTTCTCCTCGCCACGGGGCTAACGATCGAGTTGTAGAACGGGCCCATCATTCGGTTTGACAGACGTCCCCAGTGGTTTTTTTTCTCGGACGAGAACTGCGACCGGCAAGATGCGTGCGGGCGAGCAACAAGCCGCCAATAGAATTCGATTTAGCGCCGACCGAAACAAGGAATGATCGAGGAATCCAGCTGTACGAGTTCGAAGCGAAGGCTTAGGAAATTTAGATGACGCGAGCAGCCGACAAGAGCGAGGTTATGATTCGCGTGATAGAGATAGAACATTCGAGGGGAAGGGGGAGGATGAGCCGTCAGCACGTCTTTACATCGCCAGCACAACATGGTGCGGCACGATTGGTGCCTAAGTTTGTTACCTTGGTGGGCATCAAGCAGAAGTAGTCACCGGTGATCCATTGCATGTCCACGCAGGAGGGACGAGATTTTGGAATGGCGCACATTGGCATTCGGAAAGCGTACTTTTCAATACGCGCAAGGGAGGACCAGTATTAAGACCTACGGATGCCTCCCTACAAATATTTCGATGCCGTGCGGCCAAATAACGAGCTCGCCCTGCCAACCGAAGGCGTGATGAATCCACTGACAAGATGTCGGAAAGGAGCACGGGGGACACCTGGCTCAAGTTCCAGGAAGTCAACAGCGTACCATCACCACCCACACCTGATGACACTTTGCTGTTGCCGTAGAGGTCACGAAATTTTACGACAATCGTCACTCGTGGCCGGAAGTAATATCGAAGAAGAAGCACCAACTGCGGCCGAGGAGGCTCAGATTATGATCCAGCCGGCCGAGGAAAAGGCACATGGTCTGGAGAGATCGCTTCACTCCACCCCTAGTACCCCCTCGAATCTAGTCGCTGCCGAAATCAAAATACCATTTATTGTAATCCCAATAGCCTAAACACCTGCGCGCGGGACTGTCAGATAATTTCGAAACTTGCGAGCGATTAGGTATTATAGTTGCCGGTCAAAAAAAAGGGATCTCGTCCGTAGTGATGTACAACGTACAAGTAGTTGTTAGCGATGGCAAGGTGACGCATACATGCTGGGGTAAGGTTCACAAGTAGTTTTGTGTTATTTAATGGAACGAGCCAAGAGAGAACGTCCGCTACCCAGCCCACGAAAGCCTGATTGGTAGCTGCCACCGGTGGGGCCCGGTCTTCCCTGGGGGGGGAGGAGTTGTGACGTGGCAGTGTTGCCCGCGTCACTTTAACCTCCCTAACGGAAGACCGGGCCACTCTCTGGTCAAGCATCGCGAAAAGGGCAGCTGCGAGCGCTCTCCCTGGGCA
This sequence comes from Lasioglossum pauxillum, assembly GCA_933228785.1. Classification (NCBI taxonomy): domain Eukaryota; kingdom Metazoa; phylum Arthropoda; class Insecta; order Hymenoptera; family Halictidae; genus Lasioglossum; species Lasioglossum pauxillum. The sequence continues at coordinate 41,914,042 of OW121699.1, forward strand.
CGTGTCAGACCCAGAAGCCGACATTTGACATTTTGAATGTCGCGCCATTTGTGCGACGAGAATTGCAGGACCGTATCCGGGTTCCTGGTGGGACCCGGAAGTCTTCCTTCATCGCGGAATCAAGGGACCTTCGAGAGTAAGCCAATCGAGGGAGGAGATCGGCATAAGCCCGGAAATAAACAGCGAGAGATCGTCAAGGCCCAGGACTGTCAACCTGGAGGCGCCGACGAGGGCATCCGGTGCAGAGACGGAGAACTACTCTACCCTGTCGTCGCCTCGTCCGGGAAGAAGCTGCACCGCAACCGGATGGGCTGACGTCGATCGCTCATCGGGAAGCGGCCAATCGGAAGACAGCGCTGCCGAAGACGCCGCGAGATGCCGGAAGCCGACCGACGTCGCGTGAGATTCGTCAACGCGAAATTTCGAGTTAGCGATAGGCTGAGACGTTGCGCGAAGAAAGTAGACTAGAGAAGTGGGGACGCTCCGCTTCCGCGTTCCCGAGTCAACGTGTGAAAGATCACTGCGCCATTAGATCTTGTCGAGGAGAGTAGTAAAATTTGAACGATTGCTCAAATACTGAGTTTTTGCTGATCCAGAGAGAAAGGATTTCGCTGCCGGTCCATCGCTGCCGTTTCACGTGTGGTAAGCGCCGATCAGGCTTTCGTTAATTCAATGTTGCGAAATATCGTGTTGGCTCGGGTAGCGTGTCGTTAGGTTAGGAATTCGCGTCGCGAGGATTAACGACCAAATGGACTGTCGATATTTTGGTGGGCAATAATATTGCTAGAATACGAATCCTTCGGATTGTGAAGGATATCGTTTTGGTGATTCGAATCCGGTCGGATAGCGGGGGCCGCGTGGCCGCCTCATGGCGGTTGTACGACGCCGGTATAAACACGAAGTCGCGGATTCGAGATTAGATCGCTGCCGTCGTTAATCCGAGTCAACCTGCACTCGTTCCATGGTGTGAGGCCGTCGCGTGTTCGATTCGTGTTCGGAAATTCAGTTCGAGTGGTGCAAGTCAGAACAGGGCCGCGTATTTCATCTGAGTTCGGTCGGAAAGCGGCCTTCGAGGCCCTCCGCGTCGCGAAGATCTTATCGCTGCCGAATTCGACGCAAATAAATAAAGTACGAGAAACACCGCGCGTGCGACTTACATCTGTCGTAATATTTACGGTAACGCGCCGGCTATTATTGTAATCGCTGCCGATCTCGTCGGCAGCACACCACCGTCGTCAATAAACGATTTGTTAGCCGAAAAGTTCTCTATATTTCTTGTGTGAAACCTTTCCGCCGCAGGAATGTCTCGTGCTCTCTCGGCGTAGAATCCTGGATCCTTTCGATCGCTATTCAGGCCTAGTTTTCCGCGTCGCAGGCTCGCGAGTTCGACGATAATAATTTGTGATTAAATACATCTTTTCGCGTGACACTCTCAAGTGTCTGGCGCCCGAAATTTGCGTTCGTTCTAGGAAAGAATCACGAGCCTACGGACGTGTTTTGTCCCGAGAGGACCACGTGTCGTGCGGCCGAGCGTGGCCCGGCCTTTCGCCTATAAAATCTCGGTGTCGTCAAAATTCGACCTAACATCTTTCGAACAATTAGAAAACGACGTGACAAATTTGGCGCCCGAACAGGGACCCCTCGCCGTAAAGGTGACCTGTGTAGGGGCTTTTTCATCAGAGATACGTCGGAGACACGAGGCTCACACAAGAAATTTTGTTTTTCTCTTTCGCTGCCGTTCTGACAAATTCCAGACGCGATCGGTACCGTGACGGTGAACACGCGTCGAAAAACTTGTTTACGATACTTGCGAACTACGACGAGCCAACGAAGGATTGAATTGAATATTGTGTATCATTGCCATTTCTATTGTCTCTATTTTGTTTTGATTATTGTGTGCCACTGAAGAATCTTTCGGACGGCGGTGATTGAAGGTCTTTCCGATCATTGTCTCTGTAGAAGGATTGTTGATTTTGAAAATTTATTTATTGTAATCGCTCAATACGAGCCATTACAGAAGAATTTTTCGAACGACGCTGATTGAATTGTCTTTCCGATCAGTGAATCTGATGATGATCTATTATTGAATTGTACTTATTATATTGGGATTTTTTTTTTCGAATGACACTTATTGACTGTTATTTACGATATTTCATTGGAACTGGATCTTATTGAATTATTTCTGCTGTGATATTTTTGAACTAAACTGTCTTTCTTGTTCTATTTATTTTCTTTGTCTTTTCATATTTCTTGTCTTTATTTATTTGGTTTCGTTATTATTTTTTTTGTTATTCAATTTTGATATTTATTCTCAGTATTTATTTGTCAATATTTATTCTAGTTATCTGAGTTTTGTCGAGCCGTCCTTATTTATTATTTTCTCGTTTCAATTGTACATAAATTGTTGTTAATTAATTTTATGCGATTCTCAAATTGCGGATTCTCTCAGCCTTTATTGGCTGACGGCATAATTGAACCATCTAATAGTGGCTGGTCAAGTCCCATTGTCATGGTCAAGAAACCTAACGGAAAGTATAGATTCTGCCTTGATTTTCGAAAGGTCAATGAAGTCTCGAGGAAGGATGCGTATCCGCTGCCGCTGATGACCCAGATTTTAGATAAGCTGCGAATGGCGAAGTACATCTCGACCCTCGATTTGAGTCAAGCTTATTTTCAAATTCCACTTGAAAACAATAGCCGAGAAATTACAGCATTCACGGTGCCGGGAAAAGGCTTATTTCAATTTCGTCGCATGCCGTACGGTCTAACAGGAGCGCCAGCAACCTTTCAACGGTTGCTAGATCGTTTGATAGGGCCAGAAATGGAGCCCCACGCGTTTTCATATTTAGACGACATAATAATAGTTACGAAAACCTTCGAAGAGCATTTGGAGTGGTTGAAACGCGTGTTAGATCGTATAAAGGCTGCCGGTCTTATCATAAACCCGGAGAAATGTGAATTTTGTTGCACCGAAGTACGTTACTTAGGATTCGTAGTAAGCAAGGAAGGGTTGAAGGTAGACTCGGAAAAGATTCAACCTATTCTATCATATCCAGTCCCGAAAAATGTTAAACAGGTGCGGCGATTTTTGGGAATGGCCTCCTGGTATAGGCGGTTCATCCCAGGATTCGCAACACTGGCAGAGCCGTTAAATAACCTTTTACGAAAGAATCGGGAATGGGTGTGGGAGGACGGACAACAATCCGCCTTCGAAGCCCTAAGAGATATGATCGCTACCGCCCCAACTCTTTCTTGCCCGGATTTCTCGCTGCCTTTTACATTGCAAACGGATGCAAGTACGGTCGGATTAGGTGCGGTCTTGACTCAAGAAATCGAGGGAATCGAGAAAGTAATTGCCTTCGCAAGTAGATCACTCTCGCTGCCGGAGAGGAAGTACTCCGCGACAGAGCTGGAGTGCCTTGCAATTGTCTGGGCAGTAGAAAAATCTAGAGCGTATTTAGAGGGATATAAATTCACGGTAATAACGGATCATAATAGCTTGCGGTGGTTGAGGAAATTGCAAAACCCGTCGGGTCGTTTAGCGAGATGGGCCTTGCATCTTTTAGAATACGATTTCCAAGTCGTGTATCGGCAAGGTGCCTTAAATCGAGTGCCGGATGCACTGTCGCGTGCGTTTGAGGGTACCGAAGGAGAATTAGAAATCGCTGCCGTAATAAGACCCAAATGGTACGAAGGAAAGTTCGCGGAAATCGAGAGCAACCCGGACAAATTTAAGGACTGGTGCATTAGGAGTGGGGAATTGTATTTTCGAAGAACAGATCCACTCATTGCGGAGACCTTAGGTCAGGATACCAATGAATGGAAATTGGTGATACCGGAGGAACGTAGGACAGAGATTTTGCAAGAGGCCCATGACGGTCCGCAAGCCGGACATTTAGGAGTAGAGAAAACTTACCATAGAATAGCGACTCGGTATTACTGGCCCGGCATGTATCGGACCACCGTGGAATATGTAAGACGCTGCACAACCTGTCAGCTAACGAAAGTGGAGCAGACACTCCCTTCCGGGCTGATGGGTCGGCGCCATATTAACATGCCGTGGTCAGTAGTCGCTGCCGATATAATGGGTCCCCTGCCGCCAAGCAAATCCGGTCACGCGTACCTCCTGGTAATGCAAGATCTATTTACAAAATGGATCGAATGCGCCCCACTCCGACGTGCAACAGGCCCAAAAATTGCGGAGGCTCTCGAGAATTTGATCTTTTCGCGATGGGGAACACCGGATGTGCTCCTCACTGATAATGGCACTGAGTTTGCAAATAAATGCCTTAAAGAACTAGCCGCAGAGTATGGCATCCACCTTAGCACAACCCCTCCGTACCATCCGCAGGCAAACCCGGTTGAAAGAGTAAACCGCATCCTGAAGACAATGATAGTGGCGTTCTTGGAGAGGGATCACAGAGATTGGGATATTAATATTTCGAAATTTAGATTCGCGTATAATACTGCCTACCATTCGGTATTGAAGACGTCTCCAGCCTTTTTAAACTTCGGGCGAGATCCGCGACCAATTAGATGCGAGCGAGCGGATATTGAACCGCCAGTAGATATGACGTTGGAACCAACCGATAATTGGAAAGGTAGAGTAGCTAAGTTACAAACATTGCGAAGTTGGGTTGTAGAAAATTTAGAAGAAGCCTATAACAAACAGGCAAAATATTATAATTCGCGGCACTTAGATAGAGAATTTGAGGTAGGGGATAAAGTAATGAGACGACAGCGAGCACTTTCTTCGGCGGCGCAACATTTTGCGGCGAAGCTGGTACCCAAGTTCAGCGGACCAGTAATTATAACAAAGAAAATATCCCCCGTAGTATATAGCCTGGCTACAAAAGAAGGCCGCGACTTAGGGAAAGTTCACATAAGTGATTTGAAAGCGTATCTTCCATCACACGCCCGAGAAGGACAACACTAAACTGGTCAGTTCCCTTCCAGAATTAAAGTATTAACTCGCTGCCGACTACAAGCCAGAAGGATCGCTGCCGACTACAAGTCATAAGGATCGCTGCCGACTACAAGTCATAAGGATCGCTGCCGAGGGGAGAAGAAAGATGGACCCACAGACAGTCATTAGAGAGGCACTAGGAAAACTGAAGGAGTCCGTAAACGGCCAGGATGTAGCAGAGTTCCTAGAAACCTACTTGGAAGAAACACTCGAATTAAAAACGAGGACTGTAGCCACCCAAACATGGCAGCAATACGTAATGCTGCCGGGAAGATCTCGTCACTGTCCTCCAGAAGTGGAAGTGCAGATAACAGACGAAAGGAGCCCAAGTCCTGCATATTTTTCAGCGGAGGACTTAACCAAAGCAGAGGACCTGGACGATACCCTCGATGATATCCCCGAGGACATAATGGAGGAAACGCCGACGCTAACGGGAAACCCCGACGGCGTAGAACAAAATTCAACACCTAGCGGAGAGGTCCAGGAGAAACTGGAAGAAGATCTCGAAGTGCCTGAGAAAAAGGCTACAATGAATACCGAAAATAGCCAAACGAAGGTAGAACAAATAATAATCGCTGCCGTAGAAACCCCGAACTCAGCAAAGGAAGAAGAGGGTAAAACTGTCGAAACGAAATTAGCCGAAAAAGAAAAGAATATCAATCAACTTATGGGACCATTCACACCAGGAAGAGTATTGGAAAACGCTCCAACAAATATTGATAAAGACAACGACTTCAATTATGTGCACCGACATGGAATTGAGAAACTAAGGCAAGAAGAACAAGAAAAGGCGCGACAGATAGAACAACGTTTTCAAACACAGAAAGCAAGACCTCTAAAAATCATTAGCCCCATAATACCGCGGATGCCAAAACAAGCGCCTGCACCTACCAGGACAATATCACCCCGGAGGGGAGGACCTTCAAGAAGGGAATCTTCACCACCGATACGACCATACAATCTAACCCCGCTGCCGAGATACGGGGAACCCCCACTTCTACAGAGAGAACCACAACTAATTCAAAAACAACAAAAGAAAATACAAGACGTAGAAATAATAGACAGACAGAGGGGATGTTGGCGATGTGGGAAGCGAGGACATAGTCACAGATATTGTAACGCCCCCGCCTCCGAATACTGTTTCCGATGTGGCAGGATAGGGTATACTATTAAAAGCTGCCCAAAATGTGGTCACGAATGGAAAGAAGGAGGACCACATCATCCGTGGGGGTACAAAGGAGGACCAACACGAGAATAGATCGATGCCTACTCTTTGATTAATTTACTTTCTGAGTATATATATATTTTTTTCTCTTCTTCCGTCCCATTTCTTATCTAAACCCTCAGAAGAGGTCATAATTAGTTCGCTGCCGATTTGGTATTTTAAGTTTATTACTCTCAAGTAAGAAAGAGTAAGGTAAATTAGAGAAGTAATAAGATATTCATTTTGATTGTTATTCGCTGCCGGTGAAGTAACCGGAAACCTAACAGTACAATTACCAAGTATTATATCACGTACCTTGTATTGTTAATATACCAAAGATTTAAATATTAAAGGATAGCTGCCGAAATAATAGCATTTATTGTAGAAACCCGTTAATGACCCAACTATTTGCGCACCGCGGTAGGTTAATTACAGGATTTGCGAGCGTTCATCTAAACGCTGTTGTCTAATGGTGCTGCCGGTCGACGAAGGATTCTCGCCCGTACTAATGTACAACATACAGTAAGTAGGTAGTAGGGGTCAAGGTAGCGAATATATGTTGGGGTAAGGTTCACAATTAGTTTCGTGTTATTTAAAGGAACGAGCCAAGGGAGAACGTCCGCTACCCAGCCCACGAAAGCCTGATTGGTAGCTGCCACCGGTGGGGCCCGGTCTTCCCTGGGGGGGGAGGAGTTGTGACGTGGCAGTGTTGCCCGCGTCACTTTAACCTCCCTAACGGAAGACCGGGCCACTCTCTGGTCAAGCATCGCGAAAAGGGCAGCTGCGAGCGCTCTCCCTGGGCACGTGTCAGACCCAGAAGCCGATATTTGACATTTTGAATGTCGCGCCATTTGTGCGACGAGAATTGCAGGACCGTATCCGGGTTCCTGGTGGGACCCGGAAGTCTTCCTTCATCGCGGAATCAAGGGACCTTCGAGAATAAGCTAATCGAGGGAGGAGATCGGCATAAGCCCGGAACTAAACAGCGAGAGATCGTCAAGGCCCAGGACTGTCAACCTGGAGGCGCCGACGAGGGCATCCGGTGCAGAGACGGAGAACTACTCTACCCTGTCGTCGCCTCGTCCGGGAAGAAGCTGCACCGCAACCGGATTGGCTGACGTCGATCGCTCACCGGGAAGCGGCCAATAGGAGGACAGCGCTGCCGAAGACGCCGCGAGATGCCGGAAGCCGACCGCCGTCGCGTGGGATTCGCCAGAGCGAAATTCCGAGTTAGCGATAGGCTAAGACGTTACGCGAAGAAGCTAGACTAGGAAAAGTGGGGGACGCTCCGCTTCCGCGTTCCCGAGTCAACGCGTGAAAGATCACTGCGCCATTAGATCTCGTAGAGAGAAGTCATAACATTTGAACGATTGCTTAAAATAAAGAGTTTTTGGCTAATCCAGAGAACAAGGATTTCGCTGCCGGTCCATCGCTGCCGTTACACCTGTGGTAAGCGCCGATCAGGCTTTCGTTAATTGAATATCGTGAAATATCGTGTTGGCTCGGGTAGCGCGTCGTGAGGTTAGAAATTCGCGTCGCGAGAATTAACGGCCGATTGAAGGGGCGATATTCGTGCGCGAGAAAATTCGTGAAAGTGCGAATCCTTCGGGTTGTGAAGGATCTCGCTTTAGTGAATCGAATCCGGTCGGATAGCGGGGGCCGCGTGGCCGCCTCGTGGCGGTTGTACGACGCCGGTATAAACGCGAAGTCGCGGATTCGTAATAAAATCGCTGCCGCCGTTAATTTCAGTAATCCTGCACTCGTTCCATGGTGTGAGGCCGTCGCGTGTTCGATTCGTGTTCGGAAATTCAGTTCGAGTGGCGCAAGTCAGAACAGGGTCGCGTATTTCATCTGAGTTCGGTCGGAAAACGGCCTTCGAGGCCTTCCGCGTCGCGAAGATCTTATCGCTGCCGAATTCGACGCAAATAAATAAAGTACGAGAAACACCGCGCGTGCGACTTACATCTGTCGTAATATTTACGGTAACGCGCCGGCTATTATTGTAATCGCTGCCGATCTCGTCGGCAGCACACCACCGTCGTCAATAAACGATTTGTTAGCCGAAAAGTTCTCTATATTTCTTGTGTGAAACCTTTCCGCCGCAGGAATGTCTCGTGTTCTCTCGGCGTAGAATCCTGGATCCTTTCGATCGCTATTCAGGCCTAGTTTTCCGCGTCGCAGGCTCGCGAGTTCGACGGTAATAATTTGTGATTAAATACATCTTTTCGCGTGACACTCTCAAGTGTCTGGCGCCCGAAATTTGCGTTCGTTCTAGGAAAGAATCACGAGCCTACGGACGTGTTTTGTCCCGAGAGGACCACGTGTCGTGCGGCCGAGCGTGGCCCGGCCTTTCGCCTATAAAATCTCGGTGTCGTCAAAAATCGACCTAACATCTTTCGAACAATTAGAAAACGACGTGACAACGTAAAATGTAACATATATATTTGCAAAAATATAAGCATTAGTTAATTATTATATTGAAAACATTACATATTGCGGTACTATTATCATAAATATTTTTGCACAAGGAGAATGTTTAGACATAAATTATGACTCATAATAAAAAGTCTTTCCTTCATATATTTCCATTTATAAAATTTCATATTTATCGCAACTTTCACGTGAGTGTGCCACGTCTTCCACTTATCCGATTCACTTCATCTTTTGCAAGAATTATTTTCTAACCCAATGACACAATTCTAGCAGGCGGCGCGGCGTGAAAAAAATCTCGCGAAAATAAAGATTAGTAATTATTTATCCACTCTCATTTATCTCATGTGACAATAATAAAACTTATCCCACATACTCGACAAGTACTTAGAAATAACAGTTTGACCTTTGAATCGCCTCTAATCACCTAGAATTTCATCAGCGAGAATAAAGTTTGTCAGGTGAATAATTACACACGCGTTTTAATCACATCGATTAGAGGGGCGGATCAAAGTGTCAGAAGGGAAAGGGGTGCGCGGGGAGGAGATCTATTGGATTACGGCTTAGTGCACAAATGGGTCAGTAGTTTTCCGCAATGTGCTAACGCGACCCGTTATTCAGCTTCCTATCGATAGTGTTTCACAAGTCGACCGATCGGGATGAAGGTGGAAATCCAGTCCCCGAAGTCGCGCGAGCTCCGGCCCGTGAACTTCAGGGTCGTGGTTACACAACCCAGTGCACCGCGACCGATAAAGATGCACTCGTATCTACATAAAATGCAACGGTGTCGAGCATACGCTAACGAAATCGCGTTACCGGTGCCTCTTGTTTTACTGATGTGCTCTTACAATCGATCTTCGGAGGTCGAACGATACCCATAAACGTCTATTTATATTGCCCGTTCAGTCACGAAACGATTCGATACACAAATATATTTTTGCAGACTATCCAATTCGGCTGTTTGTCGTGTAGCACTGTAGCGTCACGATTCAGTTTGGACATTTACGCATCAAACAAATGGCGCCCGACATTTTCGTAAAGAATGTTCTCACTGATGCGCTACGCGTCTGAAGGTGTTGGAACATGACAGAATGTACAAACACAGACGAAGTGAGTTGATGCTGTTTTCAAATAATCAAACTTATCAACAGAAGAAATAAATTTCTGTCCTACTCCCTTTTCTTAATTCTATTTTGATTCTAATAATCAGGCTCCGGAGTTTATGCATTTCTGACAAAAATGAATAGGTGTAATTTAAAACAGTGAGAAAGTTAAAAGACTTTAAAAGTATTGATATATTATTTTCACTACATTGTGAAATTATTCGCGAAAAATATAAATTTATATTTAGCTCCTGTATCATGCAATTAGTGCACAAACTTTCAGTTTTGCATCATTTTCGGCAGTCTAATAATAATACAGTGATTACTTTCGTGCTTATTTTTGTTGATTGTGTCTGTAGCTACTGGTTTGATTGGTGAAAGTCTTGTAGTAGAATAAATTTAAAGTGCAATACATAGTTCTATTACGTGTAGCGAGTTTTCATCTGTCTGTAATGACATAGGGAAGGTATAATTTACAAAACTATTACTTAATATACGTTTCTTAATATTGATACAAATTAATCCTGTTTTATAGGGGTCTGCCTTCGGTCTCTCTTTTGTTTGAATTGAAAGTTTTCAACTGAAATTGTCTCAGATTTTTAGAGATAATTTCTTCGAAAAATTCGTTGGTTGATGAAGTCGTTAAAGCAGGCCGAGTCTTATGTATTGTTAAATATATATTTACTTGTTTTTATTACTACTGTCAACCTTTTCATTATTTTCACTTTCGTAGATTTCACTTTTTGATATCTATCGGGAAACAATCGGTCGAAAGTATTTAACGGGAAGAATATAATAGTTCTCCGATGATTAACGTTTTAACTGGGTGACTTTATAATCATGAACTGTTACAAGGACGCTATGAGAGACAAGTAAAATTGAGATGACTAGACTGTGGATTTTTATGCAAAACAAAAATTTTCCAGCTAATTAGCAACAAACTGGAGCGAAATAGAAAATTATTTTTCTTTTCAATACAGAGGTATGTTCATAGGCTGGAAATAATACAATATTTCTCAATTCTTCTAATGTCAGCACTGTTTTAAATTACGTCTACTGATTTCTGTCATAAATGCATAAAATCCGCAGTCTAGAGATGAGATAATTTTAACAAAACCAGCGTGATTACATTATAGTTTACACTAGGAGTTCCCAACGGGGTCCAGGTGTCTCTGTTTTAATTTTTAAGGAATGTAATTATTAGATAATAATATCTGTAAATAAAGCCGAATGTTATGTCGCTTTTGTATATGCGCCGAATGCCGCCGTCGGCTTTTATTTGAGTAAAACAAAGAATAAAAATGAAAACAGTACAAAAATAATAAAACATAAATCTAATAAACCACCTTTTTCTACTTTTCTCCTGATATGTGCAATTATTAGTACTATGATTATGTTGTATGCTATATATTATAGAGAAAAATGTAAGGGCGTCGACGAAAAAAATCATTCCTTTAGAAAGGGTCGATGTAGGGAAAAGGTATAGAAGAAAATAATTTGTTGAAATACGATAGCGAACTCGAATGACGAATTAACTCGCCATTCCCAGTTAAAAAGGATAAAATTCGGGCAACCAACATGACGTGCGAGAAATATAAAACATTCACAGTACCTGAAGACGACGTTCCAGTCGAGATCACGTTCCTTGCTACGGTTTCGCAGCGTCCGATCCGCGTACTTGGCACAAATTCTTTCATAAATGCAAACGTTGCTGCCGAGCTCAGCTACCAATTTCTTCTCGACCTGACCAACGTCTAGGATTTCTTCGTCATGGATTAAAGGCAGGTCTCTCTTTGTTCGACTTACATAAGTCGCTGAAAACGAAAGGAACAGTTGCTAACATATTGTTAAATAGTTTCAGGAAACGTGGGTTGAAATGAAACGTTACGATTCATTCTGATTCTCCAAGATACAGCTTACGTATATTTCGCAAATGTAAATTAATATTTAATTACTAGATCTACCGAAAAGTTCTGTTCGGTGTAAAACCGCAATAGATATTACGATTATCATTACTATGTTATCATTACTGTTATTTTATTATTATCATCATTATTACTACAATTTTACTTGTTTTTCGTGTACAATCTCGTCTTCGTAATAAAATTTTCTGTAGAAAATTCTCGGTTCCCTATAATGTAATTTTTCATTTATGTATAGTATGCTTCCATCCTTTAATTTTAAGTCTTCATTTCTAATTACATATTTGAAAATCTGTACGTATAGGGTGTATAAAATGTAACAGTCGTCCGTCATAAGGGCGAATCTACGCGTCTGGATCGGCGGACAAATTGTCATTGTAAAAGAATTTTTGTAACCGAATTATTGCAAACAATTATTGTAAAATAAATTACCGTAGAATTGTTTATCCAAAATAAAATTGTTGTTAAAGTTTTTTTCTAAATCAACATCTACTCATCCAAAAAAGAGAAAGTTTAAAGGGAACTATATGTTGCAAACAAATTGAGATATAAGCTGTTAAAGTTTCTGCAAAATTTGATTGTGTGGAGTTATACAGTGGGTGTACAAAGTATTCGTACACTTTTTAAAAACTAATAACTTGTTTATAATTGTACCAAACGACCTGATTTTTTATAATCAATTAGAAGCAACGGTTTACGAAATGATATGCAGCAAAGATTTTCCAAAAGTTATAATTTACAAGGTTACATGCAAAAAAAAGGAATTTTTTAAAACTTTTTTATATGGGTCCTTAATGAAAATTTAAAATATACGTTTAGTAGATATATGTTAGTTATACACATGCTGAAAATTTCATCGAAATCGATTAACATACACACGAGCTACAAGCGGTTAAAAATTGTGAAAATCCACAGAATCGTACATTTTTCGATGCGTGTCGTTTTTTCCTGCGTCAACCGATTTCGATTAAAATTTCAGTATGTGTATAATTAACATAGGTCTACAAAACATATATTTTCAATTTTTTTAAGGGCCCAAATAAAAAAGTTTTAAGAAATGCCTTTTTTATTTTTGTATGTAACTTTGCAAATTATAATTTTTGGAAAATCTTTTTTCATATCATTTTGTAAAACAATACTTCAACTTGATTATAAAAAGTCAGGTCGTTTCGTACAATTATGAAAAAGTTATTAGTTTTTAAAAAGTGTATGAATACTTTGTACACCCACGTATGTATAGACAAAAGCCTACTACTCCTCCTAACCGTGTCGATAAGAGGAAACATACTCATGTGCGTGCCTCGAGGCAAACGAAATTTAAAGGGACATACATCGTTAGAACCGTACCAAGTCGTCGCCTCCCTGCCCTTCAGATCATAAATGTGAAGTTGCAAAATATGAAAGAAAATAATATATCCATGTTTATACATAAGAATATTAACTCTCAGCCGTGGTTTGTGGGATCGAGACAGGGATTCGGGCGTAATACGCACAGTAGGTCCCCGAATCCCTAGCCCGATCGAAGATGATGAGTAGAGGGGCGGTACATTGACCGTCCCGGGTGAGGTTAGGTTTTTAGTGGGTATGGGTACGCCGATCATCCGCGGCCCGAGTCCAACACTACCCCCTTCTAGGGTGTGCACAATAGCATTTTCCCCCTCACTCTTAAAAAAAAGGTACTGGTATATATTCACAAATGTGTCTGTCTAAACGCAAAACAAAAACTAGAGGGTTATTGTTGCTCGCTCGCGAGTACGGTTGTTTTTGCTCGCTCGCTTGGCGAGCTCGCGGGTAGGACTGCTCTTGCGAGAGGGTTAGTGGTACGCATGGCTAGTAGGGCCTACAGCTATTAATGTTTTTTATTTGGTGTGTGACTCTCCAAGAGTCACACAAAGAACTTCCCGATTCGTTAGTTGCAGTCTATTTTTATCATTGTTAACTGTACGTTTTAAGAAGATTATACGTTTTCAGGGAAATTCAATAGTTTTCTACTTATCAAAATGTTTGCTATATGGCGTCGCATTAAACCAATATCGTATGATCGTTGCTCGCTTGGTTCCTTGTTATAACAGAGTAATGTGATACTGAGATTACATCCCGGTTTCTTTTCGCGAATGGTTAAGGGTGGATTTAGGTGGAGAAATGTAGCGTTTGTTAATTGGTCGCGGGTGTGTCGAAAGGACTTTAGGTTGAGGAGTGGGAAAGGAGAAGTGCAAAAAGCGGGGCCCTAAACTATGCTCTCTCGGGCACGAAAGGATAGAGAGGAAAGGGCAAAGGTCCTAGACGTGCGGTTTTTTTAGTGAGTATTGGGGACACTGAACACCTATGTTCCCCGACTCCCACACTAACCCCCTCTGGGGTGTACGTAAACGTATTTTTTCCGCACGTCTTTAAAAAAGAAAGGTTGACGAGTGAGAAACTGTCAAGGAAATTCTTTCCGTATTGTCTTCGGTCGTCAATGACGTAATTTACCAGTGTATGTCCGCCCGTCGCGTCGCTTCGGTGGGCCCGTCGCACGTGTTGTCCATCTGTGTAGTCGTAAAATAATCGGTCCGTTCGGAGCATGCGTTTTTAGCCTGGTATAATGTTGTTTTCGCAGGTACATAATATTATATCGCCAGTAGTCGGGCGTTTGTGCTCACAGCAATAATATGAAGAAGGGGTACGCGACGGAACACAGATAATTCTCGAAAAATCAAAATCTCCTTGGAAACGATTTCTTTTGTTTCAATCGATCAGCCTTGATAGAATATATTCTATGCTGAGAGAGCACGAAAATCGCATTATGATCGCGGAACTATTTGGTTGGCAAGAAAGTAATTTCGGTATTTTGAGGTGAAGTAAAACCGAATTTGTTTGTTCGAGCGATGAACTTTAATCAACAAAATATTTTCTTATTTATTCTTTATGGTAAAAGATCATCGAACAAAAGGGAAAATATCTTATTCATTAAAGTTCATTACTTGAATAAAAAATTGGGTTCTATTTCACCTTAAAATACCGAAATTACTTTCTTGCCAACCCAATATATTGATTGTGCGAGATACAGGGTGTTATCTGGAAATGTGAAATATTTAGCTTTTCGTTATATTCGACATTAAGACAGTGTAAACATTATTTAATAGCGAAAAGGCTACTGAATGTAAATACACGACTAATTATTTCACATTTCGTCTACTATAAATTGAGTAATATGTTAATAAAAATATCATGTAATATGCGTTTTGAATTCGTCTCGATGTCCTCTAAATATGGGGAAAAGAAAAATGATGTCATCCTATTGTTATACCCAAGGTGACCTCGATTTCGCCATAAAAACAAGCTGTTTTCGACATTTTGTTTACTGATATCTATTGTGCACTCCATACCTAGCAACTCTTGTTGTAAGCTTTTTTTTGTCAGATGGATGCAAGTGGTTGAAAAATCATGCGTCGTGTTACAGGTAACACCCTGTATATGAATTGTAAATCTGTGTTGTTGTCTCCCATCCCAATGTCAACATTAACCGTAACCCTCTTTGCAAGCTACATGTAAGATATGTTATAATTAATTGTAAACCATGTGGTCGCTAATGACCTTGCTGTTAATGCGACCGCGTTATGTAACACTAAACCTACCACGAGGGGATAAATGATCCATTCTAGATTTTTTATTTGACAATTATTGAGATTGTAAAGATTGTATCAAAAGATTGAATACATTTTTTGATTCCAGTATATATGTATTATATAGTAAAAATCGCATAAAATATAAGTAAATTTAATCTTGTTATTTTTATGATACCGTACACATTAGTCACTTTTGATGATCGGTAGGCTTAGTGCTAAAATAAACTATAAAAAAACAAACAAATATTTTGATTATGATCGGTTTAACTTCTCGTTCGCTGTCACGATTTCAGAAAGTATGTTGCGTAGTGCTTACTAATCGTGTAGAGTGTAGAGTGTAGAAGCATAATGTTTTGTGCTTCGAACATAGGTTTCGGAAGACAAGCACAGTTATTCGGACGTATTGGCGTATGTAAGTAAATAATAGTGTACTGTGGATTCGACGGAGGAACAGAAGATTCTAAAAAATTTGTAAGTATACTTTACATTGATATTTTATATTTATATTGTGGTATTCTTATGTATGACAATGTATATAAGAATTTCTTTCATATTTTGCAACTTCACATTTACGTAACTTTCACGTTGATAATTTAATTATCCGATTTTTGAAATAATCGTCTTATAAAGTTCATATCTGTTAGAAAAGAGTAGAATTATATTAATTCGACTGCGGATTCTATGCCTTTATGACAAAAATGAGTAGATCAAATTCAAAACTTTTCAATACTGTTACACTATTTTTGCCTCATTGTAATTATTAAGAGAATAAATACATTTTTTCGATGTCTGCTTTTTAGACTTGCAAAAATTCTATTTTGCATAAAGACCCGTAATCGAATAATAATCATTTTTGCCAGCTTTTTAGCCTAATAGTAACGATTTTCATCTTTATGCGTGTTACGAACAGTATGAAGAATTTATTTTAGCATAATTAATTATTGTTATTATTATTCCGTATTATTCCAGATTTGCCAAAGTGGATATTGATGCTTGAAAGCACTATACAGTACGACCTCGATTAACCGGCTTATCCGATAGATAATCGAGACCTGAGGAAATAATTAAAATGTACATTATATCCCAAAATAAATTTTTTATTTTTGAAAATGTATTTCCCTTCATAATATAATCATATTTAGACGTAAATTTGTTTATAATCGGGATCCGGTTAATCGAGGTCCTATTGTATTAGTTGTAATATCTCACATTTTTATTCATAATTTAAAATAGGTTAAAACCATCTTTTTGCAAGTTGTCTCATTGCCTGAATAAGAAATGTAGTTTGTTTAATACCCCAAGACATTTAATCTACATTTTGATTCTGCTCTGAATAATTTGTGACATGACCCCCACTGCGTCTATTCAAATCATCCAATGACAGCAGTCAGTCAACGGTAATGCATTATGCAGGTTTCAATCTGCACTTTCGCACTGCTTGATTTCTGTCATCAGTCTGGGTGACGGTCATCAATCCAATCACTCAAAACTGTTTAAATGAGAGTCAACGACTACTTTGATTAACGTTTTAATGAAAATTGACATTCTCAATTCAAGTCCATTTATATTGATCCGTCAGAGGTTTATTAAATTTCAATCTTTCCTTTCTTACTTTAAAGCCAATCAAATTAGTATATAGGATTACATAATATGTACGTGAGTCTACTTCTGAATCAACTTCCGGTAACAGTGCAACACTTTCATAAGTAGTATGCAGCATTTTTGTAATCATTTCAATTCGACTTCCCTCTACCTTCCGTGGAAAGTAAGTTTCACTTTAAGTTGGTTAGGTTCTAAAATATACAACTCGCATATTATCATATAATCTCTTTATCGTGCATATTTCAAGACCATTCGAATAACAAGCATGCAGCCTACGAATTGATGACAAATCTGACTTGTTACTAAACATGTGACTACTTGAATACTGATGAATACATATAATACATATAATAATTAGAATGCGGATCTTTATGCATTTATGGCTTTCGAAAATTTTCAAAAAATGATATAATATAAAATTCTACAGAATTTAGTACGATTTTTATTTATCCCAGATCTACAAAAGCTACTACCACTAAAAAGCAGATTTTATTTGTTTCCACCGTCTCAAAATTTGCCTACAAAAATTGAAAATTGTATAAACATCCGCGGTCTAATAATGATGAATACTTCTTAAAATTGTTAGTGTCAAAACGCGTGTGTACACAAATGATAAAACTATAATTTTAATTCAGATTAAAATTCATTGGAAACGGCTAAGAATAACTAATTGTTAGCACTAATTATTTCAATTTTCCATTGGGACGCGATACTTTGAAAGAAGATAGATAGATAGAATCTGTTAGTCGATGCGTAGTGATTTCAATCGTCCGAATCGATGAATCAACTTAGCACAATCAATTTACATTCAGGAAACAGCAAGTTACGCTTGCATTACACGGTATTCCATCGCTTCGGTAGAGAAGTCACAACAAGTGGAACACTTTCGCTTTCACTGCTCGCCGATTCGATCCACGCGCGGAACCAAGATGAATCCGGGTTACCTACGTTCCTCAGTTCCGATTCCTTTTTCCTTCCGTAATCGGCACAGCACTCACGCCAATTTCGAAACATTGAACCTACCCGATTTTTCTTTCCGTCTCATTACGATTTGCACCAATAAACTCCTTTAATTTAGAACTAACTTGTACGACTCGAGAAATCTATTATTTCGATAGCAAACGCATTGTGAACTACCGAATCTACCACTGCATTTATTATTCGATATTTAACCCCTTGCCGTATTTTAACGAGCCACGCTCGTCATGAAGATCTTGAACAAAGTCTAACAAATATGAATGTTACGCCCTTCTTTTTAATTGAAATAAAATTTGATTCGTTTGTAATCAATATTTAAGCTTTAAAATAAATGTAGCCAATGGAAAAATATAACATTTTTCGGGATGTAGACAACTATAACTGTAAAGAAAATGATACGGCAAGGGGTTAACAACAGTATTTAATGTTTTAAAGCTCTCTTCACTTCTGTTGAAGTTTCTATTGCATAGCAAGAGGTAGACAATTGAGTAAATCTTTGTTACTTTATTTCAGGGATTCATACCGGTATAATACCGGTATACAAAATAACGGTATTATACCGGTATTAGCCCAATAACCTTTATAGAAACCGAAATACCGGTATGACGTCATACCGGTAAATGGAAATACCGGTATATTTCAAGAACTTATACCGGTATTATACCGGTATTTTCGGTTGTACGTTGTACCGAAATACCGGTATGATACTATTTGGAAGTATCGATATATTTTCTGATATTTGCTGGTAATTTTTTAAATTTTCTTATTTTATTTAACAACATCAGTGACGACGCACGGAGACCGCTGCGGAGCGCGGAAGGCGGAAATAATTGAATACGCGGCAAGGCCAAAGGCACACAGAATTTTTGTTTTTTTGCAAACTTGTTTGAACGTCGGGAGAGCAATAAATCCATTGACGTTCTTTGCTTTTTGAAGTCATATTTTATTAACATAAATAATTTGATTAACATAATAATTTATATAAATATAAAATATTTGTTAATTTCTGTGATTTTTTAAGGGTATTATTTTGTGCAGAGAGTGGCGTGGTATGCGAGAAAATTTTTGTATTTTTTAATATTTTTAACTTAAAATAGAAGCTTTTAATTTTTTTTATTTATAACAATTCAAAAATACAAAAAAAGGAAACATAAGGTATATATACGTACATACATGAAATTATTAAAATAAAAAAATAACAAAAAGCAAAGAACGTCAATGGATTTATTGCTCTCCCGACGTTCAAACAAGTTTGCAAAAAAACAAAAATTCTGCGTGCCTTTGGCCTTGCCGCGTATTCAATTATTTCCGCCTTCCGCGCTCCGCAGCGGTCTCCGTGCGTCGTCACTGTTGTTGTTAAATAAAATAAGAAAATTAAAAAAGTTACCAGCAAATATCAGAAAATATATCGGTACTTCCAAATAGTATCATACCGGTATTTCGGTACAACGTACAATCGAAAATTCCGGTATAATACCGGTATAAGTTCTTGAAATATACCGGTATTTCCATTTACCGGTATGACGTCATACCGGTATTTCGGTTTCTATAAAGGTTATTGGGGTAATACCGGTATAATACCGTTATTTTGTATACCGGTATTATACCGGTATCATACCGGTATGAATCCCTGCTTTATTTGTTTCATAGAAATGTATATAGATGAAATATTACATTTATAAATTTGGATTTCTAGATGGATTCTTATGAATATATGCACGTATTTTTGTGATAGAGAACGCATTTTTATACTAGATTATTAACCATGAATCATATAATTTCAATGTTATCACTAGTCTCCGGTTTATATGCATTTATGACAAAATGGATTGGTAGAATACAATACTATGCAAACAATTGAACATTTGAATGAATTCACAAAATTATTGAAAGAGGAAATGCATTTTCATTTAATTATTAGCATTCATTATTATTAATAATGGAGGCATTTAATGCAAAAGCGATGTAAGTCAATATTTATGTGTTTGGTTTAACACCACATCTCAAGGATTTATTTAAATAAAATTACTATAATTTTAGCGTGGTTTGTATAAGACAAACGTAACATTCTTCAATAATATTGTATTTTGTAAAATTTTTTCTTGCAGTACTTCCTCAGTATCTGTTTTGACCAGCATCATTTTTGCATGGAACAGCTCAATTGTGTTACGCAACATGTATTAAAATTAAGCAGAGATATTCATATCAAAGCAAGTCAATGAACACAATGTTTTCTCGTAAATCTTACCAGGATTAAGAGAGTACGCTAACTTCTTTACGAAATTAGAGATCCTCACAGCAGCAATGATTACCGGGAAGCCGACCAGTTGTACCGGAAGTTCGAACACCGGTTCCTCCGGAGTCGGAGACACAGCAACCAAAGAAAGTGCCAGGAAGTAACATCCGACGAAGAAAACTGCTTGGTTCAGTCGCATAGTGGAACGCTATCTATAGAATTGATTACACAATTCTAAATAATTTTTTCGATGATATTTCTCAATCAAAATTATCAATATAAATTTTAATTCCTACAAGTTAAACCTATTTTTAAAGAATAGTAATTAGATTGACAATTAATGGTCGTTCGAAATACAATAGTTTAACCAAAGAAAATGTTAGAACTTCTGGTCTGAACCATTTTGATTCTTTAATTTAATCAGCGCCAGGATTGCCAGTAATTAAAATTAGAACTGATACATTATGGCTTTTGACAATGTTCAAAAATGCTAGGATATAAAATGTGACAGAATTTCGTAGGATTTTAATTTATCCCATATCTGCAAAAAGGCTACTACATACCACGGCAAATAAGATTCAATTTTATTCCTTAAAATTTGTCTACAAAAATTTGAGAATTGCATTAACATCCACAGTCTAGTCGTTGCATCAGCAAGAAATATTTCGCAGATTATTAAAATTTAAGTTATGTATCAAGACCAGGTGTGTGAATTTATAATCGTAGAATCTACAATTTCACGAGGTTACTTCTTCTTTTTCACTTCTACAAACTCGATAAGATTTGACATAATTTCTTCGTCGTGCATGGAGTAAATAGTTATGTAATCTCGCGACTACAGCTAACCCAGACCACTTACACTTTCCACCCACCTAATTGTTAATTGAATAACAATATCACCAACAAACTCTACACCCTGTCAGATTGCTACTCAAACTCTATCACGTCTTGATCACGCAAGAAAACACTCCGGCCACCAATCGAATCACCGGAACCTTGTTTATAGAAATCCTTCGACCGCGACTCGTTTGCTCACGTTTCCAGACCACGTACAGTTCGGCAGATTCGTCGCGACTCTAAACCGATTCTCTTTCGATCGCGGATCACCGGTGCACCGGCTGTGAAAAACGTGGTGGTTGGCTGTTTCTTTGGTAAAAACCCGTTGCCGAGTGTTTCTCCGGGCAAACGTAGGCTGAGCTCGTTCACGCCGGCCAAGAGAAAGTGATCGCCCCTTCCCGACGTCGCATTCAAACGAACGGCGAGTGTCGGATTGCGACATTTAGTGCGGCAACGGGGCTTGTACGTGACGTCCTTCCTGAAGCCCCCTTGATGGTCCCGTTGCGTCCTCTTCAAGGTCGCTACCATTTCCCAGCGATGCTTCTCCACTCATCCGATCCTTTCACGTAGAAAATGTAACACAATAGTACAGCCTTAGACCATATACATACATACAGGGTGTCCCAGCTAACTTGACCACCATGAATATCTTTGTTGTTTTTAAAGTCTGAAGGATAAAGTTGAATGGTAAAATGGGTCCCATACGATACCAAAAAATTTTTGTTTTTATGTAATTTTTTTTAGAGATATGAAGGTCACCTTCATTTTTTTAAATGGAATGAGGTATTTTTTAATACATCAATCGATGCAGCTGGACATTCGTTATAAAAAGTTTCTAACCTATGTACGTCGAAAAGTTAGTAGTTCAGGAGATATTTCAATTTAAATAATTTGAAAACACCATTACTATCATACTAAGCCATCAGCGTTTATTTACTAATATAACGTCTTAATACGACAGTAATGGTGTTTTAGAATTATTTAAATTGAAATATCACTTGAACCACTAACTTTTCGACATACATAGGTTAGTAACTTTTTATAACGAATGTCCAGCTGTATCGATTGACGTATTAAAAAACACCTCATTCCATTTAAAAAAATGAAGGTAACCTTCATATCTCTAAAAAAAATTACATAAAAACAAAAATTTGTTGATATCGTATGAGCCCCATTTTACCATTCAACTTTGTCCTTCAGACATTTGACGTATCTTTAAAAACATACAAACATATTCGAGGTAGTCAACTTAGCTGGGACACCCTGTATATTATACTTGTAGACCCAGTTTCAGATAAGATAGCATGCTGTATTCCAAGATTACTTCATCCATCAGAGGAGGGATGTGGGCAAAGTCCTATAGTCTGTTGAGAACTCGCAGTACCACATAAAGTATACCTAGAGGGGAAAGGGGAATCGTCGCCATATCTTATTCTATATAAATATTTATGAGAATTGTAACTGTAATATATATTTTATTTTATTACTCGTTCATTTTTACTTCACTCTTATTATTTTAAATATGACTAACTCATTTTGTCAATTATAATTTGGAAGAAGTTTTATTTTATTTCTTTACACTTATTTTATTTAGGAAAAGAATAGTAAGAACAATATACATATGAATATGTGATATTAAGTATAAAATAGTTACTTGTAAAAAGATATATTTGTATCACGGTTTTGTCGTTTCTTATAACTCTTTATTCAACAAGTTTGCACTATTTTTCCAAGTGTTTACAAAATAATGAATAAATATACTTGTATACTTTGCTTTTATTATATATCGCTACCCACCATTTTGAATTATCTTGTGACGTGACTTGTGGGCACCAGATACTCCGTTATCTTGGAACATTGCGACCTATGCATATTCTGTACCTATGCCAGCTCTATAACCATACGCATATGGTCTAAGAGGGACATATGGGACCTGAGACTGAGCTTCGAAATTTGATACGTGCTGAGTGACGGTATCTCATTCACACGCATCCCCTATCCTTCCTTCAGTTCAATTCGCATAAGCCAGACCCCGGGCACATAATTGTGCACTACTGTATCTCGGTAAACGCGGAAACGTCGCGCGTCGAGACCAAAATGTCACTTATATCGCCTATAGGCATTATTTCTTAAGAATATTTATTCAAACTTCATTTAAAAAATTGTTTCTTTCAGAAAAATAATTTAAGCACACACTTATGGACTGAATGATGAGATATAACTGTTACTTCAACTATTTTTTGATACCTTTTAGCGTCTACGAGCACTGACGTAGAAAGGCCCGGCCGGTTCGCATTAAAAAGGGTTGATTTCTCCCTTGAAATAAAAAACGGGCACGAACGAAATGTGGCTCAATTCTTAGGAATGTCTAATCAACACTTTTATAAAGTTTCATCACCATCGGCGTGTATCGGTCATCGGGGTTTCCTTGTGGGTATGAGAAATTGAAAGTAGTGACCGTTGATATAATCCTATATGCAGATCGTACACATGTTTTTACTATCAGTTGTTTCCGTGCTAGTCTCTCATAGAAATGATGCCAACGACTACTCAAGTGCGATCACGCAGCCACGACTCTGTAAGAATACAATGGATTTCTTGCGTGACGACGGGCACGATAAACGAGACCGATTTCCAAGCCTACCTGCTGGAATCGTTGCTCAATGGACACGATTTACTTGCGTGGCCTCATTCGCGTCGATCGGAATCGATATCCTCTATGCACTTTTACCTCCTTGCATAATCAACCTGCCGTTAACTAGTTAAGAGACTGCTGTCAAGTACTTAGAGCTATAAACATACATTTCGTCTTACCCTCATTTTTTGCAAGTTTTTCTACAGTTCAGGGCTACTTACTTGGAAAATGGTGCATAATATAAATAATCGACATACATTATTATCACAGCTTACTGATATGTACGTTTGTAAATATATCGTATAATAATTCATACCTATTTATGTGTGACAGTTAATAATAATTTCTTGGTCATTTGATAAATATGAATAGAAGAATGATGCAATCTACATATGTACCAATCTTACTCTCCTTATTCTCAGTTTTTCAATTATCTTTTTAAAGCATGATAGAAACGCTAAGCATGAACATTTAATTACAGAATTTATTTCTAATGTCTACCTAAATAATTTTAGTTTGAATTAACATTTCCCTTTAAAGTTTTTGGCGGTCGGCTTTAGTTCACGAGATATTCGCAGAAAACATTAAAGGGAAATGTTGTTCAGAATGGTGACCTTGACATATCTCAACTAAAAGGGTGTCCCAAATTCGTGGACTTCCCGAAAGGGGTGGTCCCTAAGATCATTTCAAGCGATATTTTCGTTTGCAAAAATGTTATCCGATGCTTTGTTTAGGAGTTATTAACGAAAAACACAGACCAATCAGAGCGCGACCTAGACGCGAGTTGCCACAGTCGGCCAATAGATAGTTGGCGCGCCGAGCCAACTATGCCAACTCGCGTATAGGTCGCGCTCTGATTGGTCCGTGTTTTTCGTTAATAACTCCTAAACAAAGCCACGGCTGACATTGGTGCAAAGGAAAATGTCGCTTGAAATGGTCTCAGGAACCACCCCCATTCGGGAAGTTCACGAATTTTGGGACACCCTGTATACAGGGTGTAGCCCTATGTACAGTAGGCCGGATGGTACAACCGGGCAGGGGATGATTCTACATGTAAAAATCAGTCGAAAAAAAGCAATAACATTTTCTCGGTTGAGAAGAAGATAGACTTTAAGGGTCGTCGCCCACTAGGACGCACCGGCGCCCACCCGGCACCGCGCGGCCTCAGCTGTTTTGGATTTCTTCTATGTATTTTAATTGATGTGCGCACATCCATTTAAAATACATAGAAGAAATCCAAAACAGCTGAGGCCGCGCGGTGCCGGGTGGGCGCCGGTGCGTTCTAGTTAGCGACGACCTTTAAGATCCGTCGGGTTCACGTGCTTCAGTATACGCAGGAAGTAGAATCGGTTGGTCATGATCAGACGTGTCAGGCGATTCCTATACTATAGCACGTATGTTTGCTGCATTTTCAAAATCAATTTTCTCGAAAACGAGGCGTCAAATGAAAAAATGTTATCCCTTCTTTTCCACTTATGTTTGCATGCAGAATCATCCTCTCCCTGATTGTACCACCCGTCCGGCCACACCCTGTATATTCATACATTAGCGACGGGGCAAGTAGTTACGGAACAATGTGCCCCAAATCACAGTAACAACTTGCCGCAATTGATCGAAGTGGAAATCTACAATATTTTAGTCATAATCATCCACAAAAATATTTCAGTTATAGGTATGAAATAACCAATAAAACCTATTACAACATGTTCTTAAATGTCGAAAAAAAGAATCAGTGACATTGATATTAAATAATCGAAATAGATCAAAAAGATTGAATAATATTTACGTAATTAAATATACCTTGTACGTAATTAATTGTAAGCGTTCGATAAAAACACACGCTACACTACCGCGGATGCCACAAAAATGTACGACAGAGTGTCTTTAGCCCCTTTTATACCAAAAACAACTGAAGACGAATCGCCCGTTCTTCTCCTTTTTTACCACGCTTATATTACCTTGCCGAGTTGTCGTTGTTGTATGTGTCAAATCTTGTAATCGAATTTTAAACCACTTCCCGATGAGCTAGAGATTTGAAACTTTAAACATAGCTGGATGACAATGCAATATTTAAAAAACAAATTTTTAAAAAACTGTGCGTTCAGGAAAAAGAAATTTTAATATTAACCGTCACACCTCATCGCGCGATACTCGGTAGTACGTCATCGCATTCAGCACTCCGACTCATCCCCACTCCACTGACCCATTTCGCACCAATGGAGCTCAGTCAGTGTGGTGTTCCGTTCCTTCTGTTCCATTTCGGACAATTTCGGACTCCATCAAGAGACCTCGTCTTTTGGAGTCATCCCCTCATTCTATCTCGCGTATTTCCATAGCTTGTATTTCTATATCTTACTATTTCATACCAGTATTACTATATCTTGCATTCCATTTAAAAAAGACTAAAAAGTAGAAAATAAAAAAATATATTAAAAAGAACTTTTTAAACACAACACTTATATTAAAATGCACTAAAAAGGAGAAAATAATTTTTTTAAACATTAGTGACTATAAATAAAAGCGTGGAGCGCCCACGAAGATTACACCAATAAAGTTTAGCGCTCCACGCTTTTATTTATAGACACTAATGTCTAAAAAAATTGTTTTCTCCTGTTTAGTGCATTTTAATATAAGCGTGGTTTTTAAAAAGTTTTTTTTTATAAATAATGATCGAAACAATTTACCTCGGGAACTTTTAGCCCCGGTCTCCCCTATAGCCAAAGCAATGGTTTACGTTTTCCGGGACGTTCGTTTCGGTAATCGTGGATTATTCACAAAGTATGCCGTAATGTCGTGACGGTAGTTCGAGCGAAACAGCAGGGGATCCGATTTCAAGTAGGAAGTCAGTCCTCGTAAGGCCACAGAAGGATATTGCGATTTCTCGAATCGCAGAGTTGGCAGTGGCGCGAAAAGCGCCGATAAACGAAGCCCTCGCGATCATTTTTGCGAGGATATCGTGCATCCTAACTGCTCGCCGGGACTCTTGGCACGATCTCGTTCCGGGATGGTTACTCAGCTCGCTATGGGAGTGCTTGGCATTGCGCTTAAGCCGATAAAGGCACCGGAGATTATTATAATAACTTTTCGGCAGTGACGCTGCTGTAAATTGTCCAGATTGTTTTCGCACGAAATTCCCCCCGCCGCTGAATCATTTTTTAACCGCAGCAGAAAATCGATCTGGGACGAAGACGCTACAATTAATAACGATGCGATCGAGTTCAACTTGTACACACAATAACGAACAAAAGAAAGTTTAAAATTGAAGCTGCTGTATATGAGTATTAATAATTTTGTCACTAGATCGTTTTCAAATGTTGATTAATGGAAAAATGACTTTCTAGACACTCCACTGTATATCTTAATATTACAGTGGCGTAATTTCATTCGTTTTTCAATTATTTGACTATGTTCCACCAATCCGATCATTTTAAAACTTTCAAATATATTATTAGGTAGGTAACAGAACATTGTTCTTGAATTGTTTGGTGGTTCTCACTCGAAGGATTGCTTGCAATCCCCACCCTCAAAGAAATAAATTTCTCTTTCTACCATTAATAATTTGGTCATGTATTTATATTTTTCTATCATTTTAATATCTTAGTTAACAACCGAGAAAAAAATGATAAAGTTAAGAGCACTTACCCTCATATTATCCTTAAATAAGGGGTTAACGACTTGTGGGTTACCTATCAACGTAAAAGCGAAATTTTCTGACAACCGAAGCTTCATGGAGATAATCAACTTTCAGTACATCAAAACCCATAAGAATCACCTGCCAGTTTTATCGAAATCCAAAATAAAACATTGAAACCTGTTGGTCAGTGTTATTATCAATTGAATTTAGCAAAAACGTACCAGAATATTTGATTCGTGATAGAATTGAGGATATTAACTACATTAAGGCAGAAAATAACGACAGAGGATGGAGAATATAAAGGGGAAAATGCAGAACATGAACAAAGGAAACGTTAATGAACTGTTGGACGCAGCAATCCTTATCGGATTTACGGATGCGAGATCCCGATGGATTAAACGCGCGACAATAATGGCGACAGAAAGGGTAAACTGTTGTCGCGCGAATTAGTTGCCCCTTTCTGGCCATAGCTTGGCGAAATAATTGCAAGAACCGGGTACGAACGAAAGGAGCCATTACCTTGACCACTTTTGCGAGCATTATACGCTCGCAAAATATTATACGCCGATGGTAAATAGGGGTTACTTCGTTGAAATCAGTTCGAGCGTCGGTAAATTTCCGTAGAATGGCCATTAGGGACGAATCTCGAGAGCGCAGAAAACGTTCGCGTAATTGCCGGGGAATTAATAAAGGCGACCTCGGGCTGTTACGTAACGCGAGATGGAGAAATGGAATCGTGAAAGAGAATTTTTATTGTTATGCTGCTGGAAGCACGAGGAAATTACAGTCTTTCGGCCTTATAGGATTGGGCGAATTAAAGTGATCCCTACTTTATTTGACAACCTAGCGAACGACGTATTTTTGGATTTATAAAATCGTATACTTTAACCCCTTGCACTGCGAGTAATTTTTCGATTACTAGAAGTTCATTGACGTTTATAAATTACTTGGAAAAAAAGTTGTATACCCACCTGCTCATCAATGGCTACATTTTGACTACAATGAAATAGAATTTCATTGCAATTTAAATGGAATGAATAAGATATATATTTAGCAAATTCTGTTAGGGGTTAATCATGCAAACTAAAAGCAATGTATGTAGATACTTCCACGTGTTTCTAAATTACTGTTTAGACTTCCAATTTGCGAAAAATCCTGTATATCTGAACTGTAATAAGTTCATTTTAAAAAATAGTATGAAAATAAACCTGATCTTGAAACTAAACTAAAGCTTGAAATATCTAATCATCATTTATGTTTAACTGAGACAATTTTGCACGATGTAGGGTGGAAAACTGAAGCGGTGTTTTCTCTTGAAAATATTAACCAGTTGAAACCTTTCTACAAACAATAAAAAATTGTTTTTAGAATTGCCAATTTTTTCCATAATTAGAAAGTTATTGTTCAAATGCTTTTTGGATCCACTATACATATCTAACCTATATATAATATGCAAATATATTAATCTAATATTAACAATTCGTATATTCATTATTGAGTAATTTGAGTATCTTTTTCAAAAATCATTTCACTAATAAGTGTTGTTTAAATCTAAATTTAGTTTTTGTAGGAATACATATTATATTGTATGTCTCGTTCTCAATGATAATATTGTAGTCATGCTTGTCATGCTTCACATCGCAACGTTCAGCGTATAATGAATCTGAATTTGGCGCTCCTCCATCGCCTACTTGTCCTTATTCATTTCTCCAACCTCATATTGTTTTGTTGTGCCGAAACATCGATAAGGTTTTTTCGCATAGCGCTCGCAGAAAAAGTTAAATTATAACGAGGCCTTTATTTAGAAGAATGTCTGACTACAAGAAGAAGAAGCGTTCGAGATCTCGTTCAAAAGAGGTCTGTCATTCTAAGCGCAGAACTGTCGAAAAATTCGATCAATTACAGAAACAGTTAGATAACCTAACAAAAGTGGTAGAGTCTCTAGCGAATTTACAAAAAGATCAGAATTCGCCAAATCTACCTTCAAATGATATTGTAATCGGTAAGTTTAACATTGATGTGGTTGTCTCGCTCGGTATTCTCATCTTTCCACACGAAAGTTGAGAGGTAATACCCATACGGTATTACCGGTCCATACGACTTTAAATACCGATAGTCTATACGACTTTAAATTTCCATAGTCTATACGACTTTAAATACCCATAGTCCAAACGACTGTAATTATCCATAGTCCATACGACTTTAAATATCCTTAGTCCATACGACTTTAAATATCCATAGTCCATACGACTTTAAATAGCCATAGTCCATACGACTTTAAGTACTCATAGTCTATACGACTTAAAATACCCATAGTCCATACAATTTTTTAAATCAAAAAGATTACTACGGTCCATACGACCTTGAATAGAACCTTATTGTGATTAAGTTCAATACGAACGATAATATCACAATTGCACAACAAGTGCTCTTTAATAATTCTTCTACTCCTTAATTTCATAGACGTAGAAAATAAGGAGAATAATTCAAATATAGACGAGGTTGAAGAAGAATTGTTAAAATCCTCCGAACTTGAGACATCGAAGAATAATGTTCTGGAGATACTGGGAATAGATCCCAATGATTCCAAATTCAAAGAAGTTAAATATCTTCCAGAATTAAAGAATATGTGGTTGAAATGGAAAAATGAAGGTTTTCCAGAAAAGAATAGAAAACAGATTCTGGAAGTCTATAATAGAAAGGGGGACTTCTACACCGAAGCCCCTAATTTAAATCCAGAAATATGTCACTGCTTTCAGAAATTACAAAAAAGAGGGATCAACATTTTATTGAAATGCAGAATTGCGTGGGCACGGCCATAGCTGCCTTAGGTGCTACAGTTTCTATGTTAAGAGACCCTCCAGAAGATGGTTTAGATGAAAGTTCTTTTACGGATTATATAAGCCATGCCGGTCAGATTTTAACTGATGTTTTTCATCAACAGTCGGTGGCAAGAAAATCTTTTATCACACCGCAGTTAAATAAAAGTGTCAAACCAATGGTAGACACTATGTTTTCTGACGAATGGCTTTATGGCGATAATCTCAAGGACAAAGTCAAAGATGTGCCGGACAGAATAGATCCGGAGGTGTACAATTTTTACATCTTAGTGAGCTTTCAAGAAAAATTTGGAGTTGGTGCGAAGAGAGAAGCATATGGTTAAGATCATCGTATATTGCTTCCAGTGAAAATGTAGAAGCAGATAAAGCATCACGTAATGTCAATATTGATTCTGAGTGGGAACTTTCTCAAAAAGCTTTTACACAAGTGGAGAAACAATTTGGTTCCTTTACAATATGTATTATATTATTAGATATATTTGCATCTAGATTGAATAAGAAATGTAAAAGATTTTACTCTAGATTCCCAGATCCAGAAGCAGAAGCTGTAGATGCTTTTACTATTTCATGGGAAAATGAAAATTTTTATGCCTTTCCTTCCTTTGCACTTATTCTGAGAACATTAAGTAAAATAATTAACGATAAAGTAATCAGTACTATCGTAGTTCCCTTATGGCCCACACAACCGTGGTATCCTCTTTTTACATCTCTCCTCATAGAACCTGCTATTATATTTAAACCTAATTGCACGTTGTTAATATCTCCTTACAGAGTCGAGAGTCATCCGTTAGCATTCCGCCTTTCGTTGGTGGCAGGCAGGTTATCAGGGCAGCTTTCACGAGAAAGGGCTTAATAGAAGAAATCATCGATATGATGGTTGATTCAATCGCAAAAGCGACTTTAAAACAATACGAGTGTACCCAGTCAGCCAATTTCGAGAGCTGCTGCGTCCGAATATGCTAGCAGCACGCTAGCAGCACGATGGCACCAAAAGCGGGGATGCTGCTACATTAAGAGGGCAGCACAGTCGTACTAATGTG
Organism: Lasioglossum pauxillum; assembly: GCA_933228785.1. NCBI lineage: Eukaryota > Metazoa > Arthropoda > Insecta > Hymenoptera > Halictidae > Lasioglossum > Lasioglossum pauxillum. The sequence goes on from OW121699.1 coordinate 41,945,077, forward strand.
GCAGATTAAAAAGAAAGATTGCTACACGTTCGTACAATAGAAATTTACTTTGCCGACATCTGCCACATTAGTGCACACACTTAAATTTTATGTCTGTGTTAGTGCGACCTGACGTGTATATCGGCATTCGCCACATTCGTGCGACCGTGCTGCCCTCTTAATCGTAGCAGCATCCCCGCATTTGGTGCCATCGTGTTGCCAGCAGTGTGCGGACGCAGCTGCTGTCCCAGTACCAGCAGCTTGCTTACTGAGTAGTTTAAAACGTTGGTGGGAATTTACTCATTTAAGAAGTTTAGATATGTTTAGTGCAAAAACATCAGATATTCTTAATTTTCTAAATATTCTCTTTAAAGAAGGTGCAAGTTATAGTACATTAAATACCACTCGTTCTACAATATCCTTAATTTCCGGATATGATATTAATAAAGATGGGTTAATTCATCGTTTTTTAAAAGGAGTATTTAAACGGAGACCAATCAAACCTAAATATGCTACAACATGGGATGTTACCCCAGTGCTTAATTACATTGAAAAGCTACATCCACTTAAACAATTGAAATTAAAGGATGCTGCCGAAAAAGTGGCAACTTTATTAGCCTTGACAACAGCTCAAAGGCTACAAACTCTAGCGTTGATAAATGTAGATAATATAGAAATAAACAGTTCAGGAATAAGTTAAAATTACAGAACAGATTAAAACTTCAAAACCCGGAGCTTTTCAACCTGATTTAGTTTTACCATTTTTTAAAGAGAAGCCAGGGTTATGTGTAGCATCAGCTGTTTTAGATTATATAGATTATACTAAAGCATTAAGAAGTATTGATACCAAAAATTTATTTATTGCGACAATGAAACCGTTTGGCACGGTATCATCGCAAACTATTGGTCATTGGATTAAATCATTATTAGGTAAAGCTGGTATTGATATCAACCAATTCACGGCATATAGCACGCGACATGCAGCAGTATCTGCGGCTCATAAAAAAGGAGTAGATATCACACAGCCATCAGACGTAGTGCAGGATGGGCTCCTGGTTCTCAAACCTTTTTTAAGTTTTATAACAAACCGATTCAAGCTCCCAATGACCAGTTTGCGCGTGCAATTCTAAAGTTATAGAAATGTTACTTATGTTTATATAAAGAACATAAATACTTAAAGTAAGGAATTATCACTCATACTCTAAAAATCTACAATATTATAATTGAGAACGAGACATATAATATAATGGTAGGATCAAACGAGCCCGCCGAAGGCGGGCGAAGTTTGATCAAGATTATATGAAATGTCTCGTTCGAAGATGATAGTTTCCCTCCCATTTTTTAATTCCCCTTACAAAGAAGAAGTATATACATGTATATATAGAAAATAATTAAGGTATTTTCAGATTCATCGTTATTCCCAACTATCATCTTCAAAAATACTCGTGATAATCCCATCCTCATTACATAAAACAATATGAGGTTGGAGAAATGAATAAGGACAAGTAGGCGATGGAAGAGCGCCAAATTCAGATTCATTATACGCTGAACGTTGTGATGTGAAGCATGACAAGCATGACTACAATATTATCATCTTCGAACGAGACATTTCATATAATCTTGATCAAACTTCGCCCGCCTTCGGCGGGCTCGTTTGATCCTACGATTATATGCACAGCAAATGTTGTCTACCTAATGAATGTTCTCAATGAGAACCTATTTTTCTAAATCTTTCGAAAGTTGAACTACTGGACTGCGTCGAGAATTTTTGTAGCTCTATAAAAATGTTTAGTATACTCGAACAACGAAAAAGAAAAAAAATGTATATGTCCTTTTATACATAAACTGTCCTTTTATACATATTTTAAATTTCGTTCGTAAAGAGAATGCAGGCTTTGCGAGAAATGCTAACACGAAAGTGTTTTTCGTAGCAAAATGATACAGTAAATAAAAGTCATTGAAAATTTCATGATTAATACATCTCGATATATTCTAAAAATATGTTTACTTTGTCAAAATTAAAGAAGACATCCTGTATAGTATATGACCAGTATCTTTGAAGCGATCAACCGTGTTTTATGTTTTTCAGTGGAATATTCTTACTATGGCTTTCAAATTTCACATAAAACGATATTCGACAATAAAATTGTACATACGTAGAATATACATAAAATATTTATTTCTGCAAACCATGCTAACAACGGCGAGGGGTATCAAGCAATGGTAACATGTTTTCATAGATGCTTTATTTTCGAAGAACGTAAAATTCGTAATTGTATAACATACACTTTAATTGTACACTTCGGTTCGTGCAATATATCTGCAATACGCAGAAATGTAAAGTTGAATATTGAGTTTAAACGGTACTGGATACAGTTACGCGTGGCTCGTGCAATAAATAGTGGTCGTGAATTTATATTTGCTCGTAAAACGCGAGCAAATCTCTAGAACACGTTAAGTATTAATTTAATTCTTTAAGCGTAGTCTAAAGCTATTTTACGTTGATTGAGAAATGTTAGCTTTATCCAAGAATATACCGTTAGATCACATTATTTAACGAGTACATATTATGATGGTCAAGTATAGCAGACAATTATTAATAAATAACTCAACTGTACACCTAACATTTTTCTTAACAATTAGATTGAAAAGTACTTTCTCTTTCCGTCACACGTTATCGCATTTTATTAACAAAATACTATAAAATAATACACCAACGTTTTCAGAAAGACTCTCGTAATCTCAATAAATAGAGATCCACGTGTAGTATAATGTGAATGTAATATTTTTTGGAGAAGACATTAATTTGGTCAAGACTCGTCGATCTTATTAAGATCTAAACATCTCCAAAAACAAAATATAAGTAGTTTTCGAGATTCGACAAGAAAAACAGTCCTCGATATCACAGGCTTCGTTGTTATTCTCGTGTTCTGTAAAGACAGTTTCCAGAATTGTGTCGGTTCAGCGCAGTCGGATCTTCTTCATCATGTTCAGAACGCTGGAGCCCGGCAAAGGGCAGGATGGGAAGAAATTATGACATCCCTGACCTTCCAGACCGGATATCAATTGACCCATATGAGCCGCGAAGTGGTATCTCGAAGGCACTTCCGCCAGTGTGTTTAAACTCGTGTCCCTGAAACATTTTCATGAAATATTTATTGGTAATTCCATCTCAGTGCTATCAGTTTAGAGTGGGTGCTCAAATTATTAGACCACTTGAAATAGACGTATGATTTCAGCCAATGAATTCTTAAGGGGGATCTATACCCTCGGATTTTGGGGTATTTATCAATGTTATCAACCTCTGTGCAGAAAAAAAGTTTGGTAACATTGATAAACACGCAACTGCATAATGAACACGAGATGGAGTTGCTTGCTATTTCCATATTCTATTCATCTCGTCGCGAATGCCGTTATACAGGGCAGGTCGCACTAATATTAGTGCCACCGATGAGAATATGTACCTCGTCTGTGTCAGTTTTGCTATGATTCCACATTGACAGCAGTGAAATGTTGCACAATATCGCAGCACTGATTGACAGTCCTTCTGACTAGGCACCATCTCGTGTAAACTAACTGAAATGAAATTAGCTCTAGATTGGCTCTACATCAGAGATAACCTCTGTCTTCATGAACGTAATATGGGGAAATCTCTGCTAATGTGAATGAAATCACGCGCGGCGATTTTTTGTCCTTATACGAGCATATTTTGAGCTACACAAAGGCTCATTTGATAGAGGAAGGTTCATCACGGCGCGCTCTGCTCATCATATCAGTCAGAAAAATCTTTTTGAGACAGGAAAATACATTGAAATCTGCGGTTATTTTTCTAGATTTTTTCTCTACTTTGGGCACTCATATTATTAGATATAAACATAATCTCGTTAAATCAATAGCAGAGCGCGCCGGATTTAACCTTCCTCTATAGAATGAGTCCTCACCCAGTCCAAAATCCGCTTAAATAAGGACAAAAAATCGCCGCGCGTAAACCCATGTTTCGACCCAAAATCTAGTAAGATTCTAGTTCCTTTCTAGTTACTTCATTGGGTATAGATCCCCCTTAACCAGAGTCGCCAGATTAAGACTTGTGTCCTCACTCTATATACCTTCCCTTTCTACGACACTATTCCCCCCGCTTCTGCCACGGCACGGTCACGTGACACGTTTCGTTTCTGTCCGGCATATGTCATAATGTCACGTGACTAATCCGGTACTGGCAGAGAGAGAGAGAAAGGGGGGGACATTTTCCTCTCAATTCGTGCTCCCTTCCCTCATCTCGCGACTCTGTTCTTAACCATAGATAACTAATCTATTCTGTGCGAAATGTTATTACTAGATAACGGATTTTTATGTAAAATAACAATTTTCTACCTGAATTGCATCAAACTGGATTACATCAGAAATTCATTTTCTTTCTTAATATACATTTTTGATATACTTAATTACTAGGGGTGTGCGAGAACCCGAAATATCGGGAACCCAATGGTCGGGACGAGTCGACAAGAGGTCGAGTCGGGTCGGGTCGGGTTCTCGAAATTTTCGGGAATCCTGATAAATTCGAGAATCCCGATTTTTTTCGGAAATCCCGATAAATTCGAGAATCTCGAAATTTTCGGGTACCCGTCCCGATCCCGAAAAAATTTCGTGTTCCCGCCCCGACCCGATATTTCCGGTTCTCGCACACCTCTATTAATTACTGTTTCAAATCACACCTGCTTATTTTTGTTATAAATGCATAAAATTCGCTATCTATGTATTACTAACTACTATCCATAAAAATGACGATAGCAATTAAAAACTCGAATACAGGGTGATTCAACTAAGTGTGCCACCTGAATTACTTGTGAACTATGTGGTATATGAAAAAATAGTTGAAACGAAAGTTGTATGATTTCATGAGTAGCATACAATGTAATAGTTTTTTTTCTATTTTGCTTTTTTATCGAGATATGAAGGTCGCCTTGAGTTTCTTTATTGTAGAGGATAAATTCTAATCTTGCAATAGAAGAGAGAATAGATCTGGAAATAAAAACCTGTTAGAGTATATGTGGTGAAACACTGATAGTTATCGAGATGTTCTCTATAAATCATTTTTAATACAAGTAATGCTTAAAATGTTCTTTATTGCAATTCATAAATTTGTGTAATCGATCGATAAGTGCAAGTGATGCACATTGAAGTCTTTTTTAGACATAACATAAATTAATAACGATTGAAGAGGTTATTATGGTTATTACGTTGAACCTTTTCTGCAATAAATAAAACCAAACACCTTAGTATGACAGTAATAGTGTCTTACAATTATTTAAATTGAAATATCTCCTAAACTATTAACTTTTCAGCAAGGTTATCACCTTTTTAGTACTAATGTCGAGCTGCATCCATGGATGTATTAAAAAATACATTATACCATTTTAAGAAACGAAGTTGACCTTCATATGACCTTGACGCGTTCACTCGCAAAAAATACTAATAATACCAAAACATGCCTCACTCGGTACCATTCAAATTTCCTTTGTAACATTTTTGCTACGAGTAATAATAGCGTGAAAATCAGGCGAAATAGTCGCGTTATAGAGGAGTCTACTATCGTCTATTGTATCGAATAAAGTCCGCACGGTCTAATATTGACCATCGCGATTTCCCAGTTGATGCAATAGACACTATGTAATTTTCGAAATGGAGCCAATCGTGTCCAGTATGTGGGATATGGTATCCAAGCAAATACTGTTGGCAGTTTCGCAAGACTCACGTCGCGAAACGTGTTTTGAAAGAATGGTGTAGCGCGGATGAAATCAACGTCGCTTTCGTAACGGTTGACCATGATAAACTGGTCGAGGAGCGCGGCATATAAGAACAGGAACAAGGCGACTCGCCTTTTACTTTCGATATCGACGGCAGTCAGTAAACAGGCACCGCGGAATCCGGTTGCGCTCGGCAAATTGGCTGGAAATTATACTGACGCGACACCTTTCTCCGGTTGCAAGCTACGTGCACGCATCCGCGCTCTTTCAGGAAAAACCGGAAGAACGATCAACTTCCTTCGTTTTTATCCACGGAGGTTTTCGGAACCCTGTCCAGTCCAAATTGTCCACCTATGACTATTTTAGAAGGGACTGTCGTAAAGGTTGGGACACGTTTGGTTTTGATCTATACAATTTTACAAAATGAGAATTACGCAGAAATATAAACACCATTGAAAAGGTATAGTTGCCAGCCACAATTTCGCTGCAGAAAGTATCACTACAGCGTTAAAGGATAAAAAGTTATAGCCAATTTTTTGAAGGCAATGTTATCGGCAAAAAAATATTTTGCCGTTTAAGTTGGGACACCCCAAAAATTCTGAAAAGTAAGTGTTGAAATGAAGTTAAAACGCCTTATATTCAATGTTTATTGAGTATTTATTTCGTACATCATAATTTGACATAAAAAAACATTGTTCACTCAATAATAACGGGCTTAGTCGTGTGATTCACATTCACAATGTTTTTTCGAGCTTATGTGTACGTAGGTTGTCGCATATGTCCGATTTTGGAGTGTAATTTTTATGAAGCATTTTAATCAAGAATTACTATTATAGCCTGCAAATTTATTAATTTACATTTTGAGAAACAAAGCTGATTTTTAAAGTCCCATATTCAGTTTCTTATGTATTAGGTCAATCGGAAAGTTCCGTCCGTTTAGCGTCGAGTAGCCGTAGCTCGAACTGTCGTTAATTATAACGTCTAAAGTAAGGTTAACTTTTTAGTTTGGACATCTTTCAATAAAATTCAGTACATAACAATATACGCTTGCATCAATAACATCGTTTTTTTATACATTGAAAATGTCGGAATTTGAGCCGAATAAGCGTCATTTGCGCGATTGTGTTAATCTTTTGCTTCAATTGGAAGAAAACTGCAGCTGAAGCTCATCGAATGATTGTAGACGTTTATGGCGATAATGCTGTTTCCGATAAAAATATGTAGAGAGTGATTTCGACGCTTTAAAAATGGTGATTTTACTGTAGAGTAAAGATGAAGATCCATGTCAAACGCAAAAACAAATTGCAGAAGCGTTAAATTGTGTTTAATCTGTCATTTTCGATCGTTTAAAAGCCTTGGGGAAGGTCTACAAGGAAGGAAAGTGGGTCCCATATGAACTCAAGCTAAGAGGCATTGAAAAGCGAAAAACCATCTGCAAAATTCTGCTTGCGAAACGTCACAAAAGTTGTCAAAAAAACGTTAGAAGCACTTCGTTAGAAAGTGCTACTCTATGCGGTTTATTCGCGAGACTGTGCCCCTTCTGACTATCACTTGTTTCGGTCGATGGCACACGCACTTGCTGAGGAACGATTTAATTGTTACGAAGATGTCGAAAAATGCATCTCTGACTGGATGACCTCCAAAGATGACTCATTCTTTCGTCGCGGAATTCGCTTGCTGCCCGAAAGATGTGAAAAAGTCATCGCTAACGACGGACAGTATTTTGATTAATGTACTTTTTCATTTTGTTTCTTAAATAAAGATCTACTTTTTGCAAAAAAAACGGACGAAACTTTCCGATTAACCTAATAGATATACAGGGTCATCCGTTTTTAAACGGACAAACGTAAACCAGCTATAAAGAACCCCAAATGGAACAAGTTTTACCCCTGCCACTTTTTTTGTTTCGGCCTTGATTTCTAGAAAATTGCAAAAAACCATAATTTTTTTAGTTCACATAAACTTGAATATCTCGGGACTCCAGTGATGAATCTTGATGATTTTTCCGTTATTTGGTTTAAAATAAATAGGGGCATCTTTTTTGTTAACAAAATATTTTTGTATGACCTTCGGATCTTTGTTTTTTTGGCATAGGGCAAAATTGCAATTTTCTAGAAATCAAGGCCGAAACAAAAAAAGTGGCAGGGGTAAAACTTGTTCCATTTGGGGTTCTTTATAGCTGGTTTACGTTTGTCCGTTTAAAAACGGATGACCCTTTATAATTCTGCATTTAAATAAAGTTGATTGCAACGCCATGGATGTGCTTGCCACGTATGTGCAACGTCATCAATCCACTTGCACTCAAAAGATCCAATGTACACGTATGTATAATATGCGCTGTTCGCTTGTTACCAATCTAGTGACTAGTCACACCATTACTCATTTCACATATACGAGCAAATTTTAAATTATTGTTTGGCCAAAAGTTAGACTAGCGTATAAAGAGTTCAGCAATTCATACATTTAATAATTTGATATTAAGCTCACCGACTAGGTTATAAGGAAAAGATATTCGAGGTCGTGTCCTTGACAACATACATCAAAGTCGACCCTCAGTCCTCCTTTCTTTTTTAATCACTATCCTTCTTTACGTTCGGCACACTACCGAGAATGTAGTACCTCTTCTAGAATTGTCACTCGGCCGAAGATATGATATTTACAGAGATAATACTGTACTGGCGTGGAGAGCCTCGTTGTTGAACTTCGACAGTGAAAAATATAAAACAATGACCGGAACCTCCGACCTGTGTAATCGATTTAAATGCAGTTCGAAGAGTATTCTACTATTTGACAGTTAAATAATGAATTAAATTTGAGATTATTCACACAATCAAGTAATACGTATATAATATGTACCAGCAACAAAAAAATTGACTTATTTACAGAAAAGTTATTTATAGCCAAACTCTACTTTGATCTTTGGTTCACTTTGCAGACTACATTTTTATTAATCGTAAATTCTAATTTCTGAAGGTTAATTAATATGCTTGTGCTCAAATTGCTTTGAAATCGAAACATTAACGTTTTCATCATTAATTAATTTTGATATATTAATCCTAATATCGAAAATAGGTTTTAAATTGAGAATCTGCTTTCCAAATTTTAGAAATCCACAAACCATTAGGGTTTGTAATAGTGATATAAAGCATCGTGATCGTTTCCTTTCAGTATTGTACATCAGTTTAATAACAAGATAAATATACACTTTAATAAATCCAAAGAGCAACTGTCTGAGTTCACGACTTCTTCCAGATGTTGTACCATCAGCGAATCATCAAGAACCTTCATTATAGCCGACAGTGTACCCTTCCATATCTGTATGTTCCAAAAACAGACCAAAATACCAGAAACATTCCATCCAACTAACAAACGAAGTCGGTCCCACAAATGTTTATTGTCATTCAAAAATAACGAAGCATTTCGTAACACCGCGCACATACCAAAAGGAGGATCACCCTACCATAGCATAATCAGCGTCAAAAAGTCTCGGCTTGAACTTTCCAGGAGTCTTCAAAGAACAAGGAAACTCCCCTGGCTGTTCATTTTTCTGTAAAAGAATTCTCGATTCACGACCCTCTGTTCCTCGTCGCCGAAGAAAATGGAAGGAAGGGAGAGGGATTTCGCGTCTGGTCGCGGGTACACGGTCGGAAATAAGGGAGGGCCGATCCTCGAGGAAAATGGTGGCTGCAGGAAGGAGGACGTCACCGGCAAGGAGCAGTTTCGTCACGCATGGCTCCCGAGGAAGACGCTCGCGTTCCGGCCGCAAAAGGGAAATCTCGGCCGTTTCGAGCGTTTACGAGCAGGAGCGCGCGTTTCGGGCGTTCGATGTCCGCGGTCCGGAACGCGAGGAATAACCGTGGAACAGCTTCTTAGCGTTTCCATCTTGATCGGTTTAACCGGGAGCGATCTACGATCCAATAAAAATCGGGCTAGCCCAGAGCTGCGTTTACGCAGGCATAAAAGTAAATATAAAGCTCGAATCCTTCCGGGACATTAACCGCGACGAGAGCTTTACTCGCGATACGATTCGCTGTAGCCTCGTCTCCCTTCTGTTGTGGCCTCCTCTATGAATTTTTCAGCTCGATTGTTTCGAGAACCTGTTATCCGATCTTTCAATCTACAGCCAATTTTCTAGGTCTATCGAGTGTTCTTTAACCCATCCACTACCAAGGAGAGGATCTGAGACAATACTATAAGACTAGAATACTATACAAATCGTGTATGTTACAAAAAGAAATTGTTTCTTCTTGTGTAGGGGAGAGCGGAGCTAAAGTTCTCAGATAAGTCATTCCGATAATTATTTATAAAAAAGGTGAAGAACGCGCGATTCGTTTTCAGTTAATTTTGTTATAAAAGTGGGTAAAGACAACGTCCGTTTTTTTTTTAAATTAGAATGATATACTTTTCGATGTACTATTTATTGGGTTGGCAAGAAAGTAATTTTTTTTATTCAAGCAATGAACTTTAACGAATAAGATATTTTCCATTTTGTTCGATGATGTTTTGCCGAAAAGAATAAATAAGAAAATATTTTATTGATTAAAGTTCATCGCATGAATAAAAAAACAAAAATTGGGTTTTACTTCACCTTAAAATACCCAAAATTACTTTCTTGCCAACCCAATAATAAAGCGTTTTAATCGCGTACAGTGACCTACGACTCAAGGTCATTCAAGATCGTCGAAGGTCAACTGCGATGGAAAATAGCCTACTTGTTGTAGGGTATACTGTTTGACACTAGATAAAAACGACTTGTAGTTCAGTGTCTTTGCATGATGATCATAATAACCCTATTTTTAATGTTTACATTGTTTTCGTTAGTTTGTATTGGGTTGGCAAGAAAGTAATTTCGGTTTTCACTAACTGATGGCGTTATGTTTTGTTTGATTGGCTTCTGTTAACGTTGCGTTTGTTTTCTTTCTGACATTTCATAACTGCATCTTTTAGGTTACTTTTGAAGCAAATTACACGTAATTTTGATTAAAATTGTTAGTTCTGTGTCAATTTGAACATGGAGTGCAGAAACGAACATTATAGGCATATATTGCTTTTTTATTTCCGTAGAGGTAAAAAAGCTGCCGAGGCTCACAAAGATATATGCGAAGTTTACGGTGTAGATTGTTTAACAGAACGCACGTGCCAGAATTGGTTTAAAAAATTCCGTTCTGGAAATTTTTCACTTAAAGATGACCAACGTTCTGGTTGATCATCTGGAGTTGATGATGACCAAATGAAAGCCATTATTGAATCGGATCGTCATATAACTGTCCGAGAGATTGCAGACAGGTTAAATGTCTCGCATACAACCATAGAATATCGTTTAAAAAGTCTCGGAATCGTTAAGAAGCTCGATATTTGGGTTCCACACGAGTTGAAAGAAATTCACTTAATGCAACGCATCAACATATGCGATATGCATCTCAAACGAAATGAAATCGACCCTTTTCTCAAGCGAATCATCACCGGTGATGAGAAATGGGTTGTTTACAATAATACAACTCGAAAACGATCATGGTCCAAGCGTGATGAACCAGCCCAAACCACACCGAAAGCTTAATTGCACCAAAAGAAGATCATGTTGTCAATTTGGTGGGATTACAAAGGTATTGTGTATTTTGAGCTGCTCCCAAGGAACCAAACCATCAATTCAGATGTTTATTGTCGACAACTAACAAAACTGGACATAGCAATCAAAGAAAAACGGCCAGAATTGGCAAATCGCAAAGGAATCGTGTTCCACCATGATAACGCTAGGCCACACACATCTTTGGTAACACGTGAAAAGTTATTGGAGCTTGGTTGGGAAGTGATGTCACATCCACCATATAGCCCTGACATTGCACCATCAGATTATCATTTATTCCGAAGTTTACAAAACTCTTTGAATGGTAAAACATTCACTAATGATGATGATCTGAAATCGCACTTGGATCAGTTTTTCACCGAAAAGGATCAGAAGTTTTATGAGCGCGGAATTATGAAGCTACCAGGAAAGATGGCAAAAGATCATACAACAAAATGGAAAATATTTTATTGATTAAAGTTCATTGCTTTGATAAAAAAAAATTGGATTTTATTTCATCTAAAAATACCGAAATTACTTTCTTGCCAACCCAATAATATACCGAAATAAAAATTTATACGATTTCGTGATATTTCCTTATAGCCATTATAATTCTTCTAACCCTTATATTTTTTTATTTTTTATGGGACATCTTGAAGATGGTTTAAGAATTTATGATTTCCTGACGTTTATTAGCAACCCAAAGGTTGCGTCGTTCCTCCATGTTTACACATGTATTTACACTAGTGCATAATAAAGCTGACGAGACATTAATGGAAACAATAATACTATTTAATGACTTTTGAAAACAGGAGTTGAATAACCTTTATTATGGCATTTTTTTCATGACCATGTGGAAACCATATATTTCGGTAAAATTGTGTTGTACGTTTGCAGACGCTATAATATTCGTCCTCCGCGTACTAATGAGTTTTTTTATAGAGGTTCGGAAGTACAAATAGAAAAAAACGATTACATAAGCTTTTTCATCATTTTTGTATAGCGAGTTTTCTCCCCCGAAATTGATTTCACTGTATACTCGTAATACTGGTGCAACTCGGTTTCGTAGAGGGAACATGGATCGCAGTAATCCTTTAGAGGCAATCCATTTACGTTTTAATTACTTAATCCATTGAATGACAAATAAAGGCGACGTGACAGAGATTTTAGAGCTACAGTGAATGGCAGTAATATTCGGACACTTTTAAAGGCGCGCTAACTTTTTTAATATTAGACCACAGGACTTCGATTTTTTTTTAGAAATTAATTTACTACATAACGTGAAAAAAATTTAACGTGAAAAATTTGTATTTTATAACTTTTTTACGTGGGCTTATACCGAAGATTTAAAAAATACATATACATATAATTGACACAGATCTACAAAATGTAATTTTGCTTTTTATTCAAAATACTTTCTGCACGTCATATAGTGAACTAATTGTTCTAACTTCTCAAAAAAGTTCAAGTTTAATGGTCCATTATTTAAAAGGTCAGCATAATTTTAAAAGCGTCCGAATATTACTATGGTCCACTGTATATTTCGGAGCCGTAGTCTGATCGAATTTTATCATGCGCGGCGTGTATACGGATAATCTCGATGTTGACGAGTCAACATCATTAAATCGCTATTAATCATTGCTGGGCTCAGCTGAAATATCCTCGAAATTAGAGCTACCATCGGTTTAATCATCTTCCCGTTGGAAGCTGCAGATGTATTACCGTTATTAATTGTCTACGGATTATCTTTGTTCATCAAGTGGCGCTAGCGAATTCGATAATGAATAATTTAGTATTGAAACGCGCATGAACATTGATAGAGCAAGGGTACGGCGCAGGCAACGCTCCCTGTCGAAGCGTTAATTAATTGGACAACCGGTGAACGTGCACCGTCGACTCTCAACATTCCGTACGCACCATGAAAGCTTTGCTATACAGGGTGTCCTAAAAATGTTGTATTTCCTTGAACGGGCTTGACGCCTGACGTCACTTCAAGTAACTTTTTCCTTTGCGAAAATGTTCTCCGCGGCTGCGTTAAGGAGTTATTAACCGAAAGCACGGACCAATCGGAGCGCAGCGACTGTGGACGAATTGCGGTGCAACCAATCCAGTGCCACGCTCAGTGAGACTTGTCGCCAAGCCGGAATCCGTCCGCAGCAACCGCGCTCCGATTGGTCCGTGTGTTTCATTGATAACTCCTGAACAAAGCCGCGGAGAAGATTTTCACAAAGGGAAAAGTTACTGCGAATGGTAACAGAAATGAGTCTCTTGAAGGAAATACAACATTTTTGGGACACCCTGTATTTTTTCTTAATGAAATTTGGACGAAACGCCGAGTCTACCGGCTGGTCCACCTGTTAATTAGAAACGTGAAAAAATGCAAAAGGTACGGAATATCCGGGACTTAATTGCTGTCAATTAAACGGGTAACGCGCTAAACGAAATTCACCTTTTCAACTGGAAGAGAAGAGTGGAGAACCTCATGCAATGCCATGGGGTGAACATAAAATGCCAAGACGCGGCCACCGTTAATCGTTCAAGCGACGCTGTCATTTCAAGCGGTTATTAAGCTTTGACGTCTTGAAAGTCGTGAACACGAAAGTGGAAAGCAAAGGAAACGAAGAGGAATGCCGGAAAGTACGGATAAAGTTCCCTCCGTTCAAAGAAACCGTTTCGTTGACTCCCAAAATCAATTAATGCAATGTTCTTGCGCAGGGTGATCGCTAACTGGTGGTACAACCGAACGTAGGGTCATTCTATATGTATAAAAAGAATAAGTTGAAAATGTACAGCAAAATGTTTTCATACGAGGATTAGAAATCTATTTCATTTAATGGAAAAATATAACATTCACCTTTAGTAGATCTTGTTTCGAGTTTTCTGAAGTGTTTTAAAAATAATACTTTGTTAGATAATTTAAGGTTAATATATATCTTATTAACGATATTATTATTGTTATCCTTAATTCAAGATGCAAATGTTGAAGTTATTCACAGAAATTAACAGAAAAATCTGTGTACTAACGCGTTAAGCAGTGATGCAACCCATGACACGCTTTTTATTTAGAACGGAATGCGCTTTTTGACAGATCTTCGTCATCGATAGAGGCTGGAAGACTACACATACGTAAGTGGTAGGACACACGTGGTCCCAAAACGCCCGAGGCGTCGTAGAAAGTTGGAAGATTGAATAACCCGTGAAAAGGAAAGTGGCAGATTGTTACGGCGCGTTCGCTCAACTTATGTTCCGCTTTCTGAGCTTACGTAAGAACCGACGAACTTTCACATCGCACGTCCTCTCCCTGCTCTTTAAAGCATCATCGACTCTTTAATGACCGGATATGGCGGCGACGTTGAGTAAACAAACTCGGTACAGCTAGGATAATTCGAGTCAGTTCCGTTGCCGTATTTCTTCGAGCAGCGAAAGCTTGTAGCTGGTGAATGTCAAGCACTTCTGCTTTCTAGTTAAAGATCTTTAGACTTGGATATACATATAGAGGGAGTTTCCCTGGCGTCGTTTATGGTTTTTCTTAAATATTACTTCATTTCGTACGTTATTTATACGTTGAAAATATAAGCTAAACTAAAATAATACAAAAAATAATCAGTATTTCCGTACCAAGTAACTTAAATTAACATTATATTTTGGTGATATGATTTGATGAGAAATCATCAAGTGTTCCCAACGGAACTATTTTTTGCCAGCCTTCCGGTGAAAGTGCCCGATAGTCACTACGATTCCTCGGGCACTTCCGGTGATCTGGCAAAGAAACGTGTCAAACGAAAGTTAATCTTTATAAATTTTTTTTATAGAACATAATGGTCATCATAATTTTGTAAATATCACTACCTTTTTTCAGATCACATACTCTTGTAGTTGACGTCAAGACGAATCCCACAATCCACCACATTGTGGCTATAAGTCTTAAAACAATGCTAAAATAGTGCGGCGTTAGGGAAAAGATCAAAATTACAGCCAACAGTAAAAAGTGGATCTTTAAAAGATAAAAGAGAAAGCGATACATTCACGAAAAGAACTAATAAAACAGCGAGAACATTATTTTGATCCGAAAAATATTGGTTTACAGCTCTCGTTTGATTAAATAATCCGTTTTTAATGGCTTCAGAGAGCATAGTGTGCGTGGAAGATTTCGACCATGAATTTTAGAGGCCTCGTCGGATATCAAGCAAACAGGAGCAACACTCTATTTGATATCATGTTTAAACAGATGCGGAGGCCAGGGGACGTTGAATTCGATATCAGAATCAACGCGGGATGCAGCAGGCTTCATCACAAAATTGGATGGCGCGCATAAGCGGGGCCGTGTTCCGCTATATTCCCCGGTCAGTAACGTCGATGTTAACGTTCGTCGATTTCGAGGTGGACAACGCTCGAAAAACGACGGCGCCGCCGATGCGATGCGCGCTCAAAATTGGATCACGCGGGGACCGATCGCGACGTATCTCGCAATTTTCGTTTACGATAGAGGGCAAAGCGCGCGCGCACGCTCACGCGAGAGCGCAATCCGCCATATTATTTGGATAATGTGGCGCAGCGCCCGCGTGTCGCAGCCATTTTCCTCGCCGATTAAAAGCAAAGTTATGTTAAACCGGCTAAATATTGACTCGACAATGCACGCGGCCGAATCGCATCGGTTTGTTTGTGCTCCGCGAAATCCCGGGCGATCGCGAGATTCTGAGCGCTCGTTTCAACGGGATGTGCGGCGCAGACCCACGCCACGGTAATATCGCCGGCGTTATTGATTGAAACGAAACTGCTTCGTGGGATTTTATGAAATGCGAATCGATCGCCGCGATACAGACGTCCGAGCGTTTTCAAATATTTCGAGCTATACCTCGTCCCTTCCAGCTACGCGCCGGAGCCAGCGATAAAAGCTCGCGAGGCGCAGATCACTGACATTTGTCGAGATTGATTGGCAATGCGATTTGCAACGGGAAATTTCGACACAATTTCAGGGATAGTGATCCATTTGACGTTTTGATATTCAGATATCCACTGTATCCTTGGTAACAAGGGCTGGGAAACAAATATACGGAGAATGAGTTTTAGTTGAGAGATAGTGGAAACGGACGGAAACTAAATTCAGTGCACGTTACGAGATTTTTTACTGGATTGCCGAAATTTATGCAAATTTGGACTTCGTAAAAGAAATAACAAGTCAAATTTAATTGTTGTCGTTATTGGTCTGAATGATTCAAACATTTGGTAAACTTTTCGATGTGCTACCTCCTCTCCGATTTCAATGACTTTGGAATATGTTGACAAGGTCACCATTCTAAACAATATTTCCCTGTAAAGTTTTAGACGGTCGGCTTTAGATTACGAGATATTAGCAAAAACATTAGTTCTTGCAATGAAAAATATGTCATTAACTACTTCAATAATATTGGACATTGTATAAAATAAATTTTCCAAAATTCCTTCCTTAATCAGTCAGTATTTCGTAAATTTCTGTAAATTTATACAAGCTGTAAAAGTGCAGAAATATTCACTATTTTGTTGTCGCTTGAAGAAATTATCTCGCTGTAAGTGCATACAGATTCACCGTTCCGTTATTGCTTTAAGAAATTATCTTCGCAACAATGTGTCAAAGATTTGCTGTATGGGAAATATTGTATGTTTTGACTATTATCACGTTTATTCATTCTAGTCTTTCCTTTTAACGAGTCCATTTTGGTGCAACTGTAAAAGGGAAAGAATTTGTAATTTACTTTCAGGTGTGAAAAGGTAGTACGTATGTAAGGACGGTTATGGTGAATAGCCTGAAAAATATATTGCTGTTATCTGCTAACACGCACCACCAACATAACATTATAGTACTAGCTTCATTAGATGTTGAACGGCGCTCTGTTAACAGCGTGTCGCATGATTTTCACAATGAGTACGTATGCGCTCTACACATGTTTCAATTTAACTGTCACCAATCAGAGATTTTAACGCGTTAAGTGGAAAATGTGCACAATCATATTGACTATGAAATAACTTCCTGTTCTCTTTTTTAACCAGCAATTTGTCGATAACAATAGCCAACGACCCTCATATTAATATGATCAATAAGAATAGGTATTAGCATTAATGCACATGCAAGAACAGATGTATAATGTGCAATTCTATTTCTATTAAAATGATAATGAAATTAGAATCATGACGCTTCTTATATCTACAATTCTTTATATAAAAGTTTTTCTTTCCATGCAATACCGATATAATGTATTCTAATGTATACAGTCTAATGCATGATTGAACATTATGTAAGAATGACGCAAGTTGCCCGTTACCTAATGCATTACAATGCCGCAAAATATACAGAAATGTATGTCAGAGGTTAATATTTGAACTTTCGAATCGATACCACATATGCCACAAAATGGTAGCGGTCAGTTCTTTTGGCTGAAGATTTGTATAATTTTTTAATACTTTCCAGAGTCAATTTATCCCTACTTTTCTTCAACGTGTTGTTTAAAGTTTTTGTTTGATATTTTTTTATACTATTCTGATAACAAAGTTGGGCATTAATCGATTAAAATTTTAATCATGATTGATTGATTAACGTGTACGATTAAAAAAAGAAATCGTCGAAACATCGACGATTGATTCAATCGATTGATGAACTTAATCGACAAAAAATCGGCGATTGATTCAATCGATTGATTTAATCGTCAATCGTTGATTAAAAAAAGGAATCATCGAAAAATCGGATGATTTAATCAATCGTTGAAGTTAATCGCCTCACGGTCTATCCATAAATTGTAATAAGGAGAGAGAGCAAGCAGAGAGCGGATGGAGAATTGACAGAAATAATAATATATTTCAACAAAAACATGGTCGTAGCTTTCCAGGAATAATAACTTCGAACATAAAAGCACGTAAACAGAGTTTGTATTATATGTATATAGACCAAATGACAATACACCTAAACTCAGTTTACATATTTTACGGTATTCATACAGTTTTGATTACGTATTTCATTTCGAAATTTCAGCAGTTAATCATTAATCAATTACCCGATTGACGATTAGTAATCGTCAATCGCAATTAACGATTAAAGTAGAAATTTAATCGTTAATCGCAATTAGCGATTAATAAGTATTTAATCGTTAACCGCAATTAACGACTAAACGAGGAGATTAATTGTTAATTGTGATTAACGATTGAAGTAGTTGATTAAATTTTTGCCCAACTGTAGCCCATGATCTCTGTCGCGCATGTGTCATAATGTGTACTCACTAATCTGTTTGTAGCAGAGAGAGGGTAACTTTTGATCTAGGACTTTATGGGCTGCAGCCCAGAGCCCCGTTCAATCAAAGGGCTCCATTCGCGGTCAAAAAAATAAAAACAATTTAAATTAGAACCTTACGGGAAAATAAATTATACAAAAATATTTGGTACTTGAGTTAATTGGGTAGGCCCCCAAACAGCGTCATGTTTACCATCAGCAACATTTATGGCATATGCGTTTATTTGTTCATCAATAGTTTCTAAATATGTACTCTGTGCTATCCATCTTTTCAGCAATAAACTGTATGTACATCGGATCAAATCATTACGCAGCTACTTTGCATTTGACACAAATGAACAAAATAATAATTAAGACTGTCGGGTTCATCTAATACGTGCAAAGTGCATAGGATTGATTTTATCCAAATTGCTCTCATTCAAATACGCATTCTTCTGCAATTTTATTTATTTATGTCTTATTTATTTCTCCCTAATTACGTAAAGTTGTTTGCAATTGTCTCGTAAACTAAAGCCGACAGCCGAAAACTTTAAAGGGAAATGTTTCATATTTTCTTGGAAATTTCTCTGGATGTTCCATCAGGAAAAACATATTTCAAGGTCATTTAAATTGTGACAGCAAATCGACAAGATTACCCCACAATTATTCGTGGATCAGTCTAATGTCTAATACATTTAAAAAATGTAAGATGTGTTATCTGACTACGATGCGACCACATAGCTAGTCTCCCGTTCTTCGGTAATGTAAGGTTTTTTCTGCTCTCGCATTTCCTAGCGCTTCACGAGCCGATTGCATCCGACCGATTTCGAGCGTGTTACTGTCGATGACAATCGAAAGTGAAAAGTGAAAGTGGCGAGTCAGGGTCCGAGCGATGAAAGCGCGAGGTCTACGAGCGCCTTGGGTCCCGCCGTAAAATTCGACGCCGGGACGCGAAACTGCTCGATCATCCGCGAACTTCGAATGTCTGCGTCGATCTTTTCGCCGAATACCTCGTAAACGGTTAACAGCGTAATTGCTGTGCCTTTTGTTGCCGTCTAGATAACCTTTCTTTTGTTGAAAACGAATCGCTCCATTAAATATCTTACCTGAAATGTTGAACTACAATAGTATGCTACCTGCAGCAAAAATCAAAGCACCTCTACATCATCTTCGAATTACTTTCGGAGAAACGAAGTCAAGAGAAAGCGGAGAAAATGCACTTTTTCTTCTGACTTCATAATCGACAACCAGGTCGTTTCCAACGATTTGGCGATTGTTCTTATGGTCTGCATTTTTTATCGCCAACTAACCAAGAGATTATGCAAATTTAGGCTTGAAGACGTGAAGAGGAATAAGAAATCTCGTTGCGGAATGTTTGTGCGTGGTTATAGAAAGCTTCGTGGTAATTATTTATTATACAATACCTTCAATGACCATGAAATATGTTATTAAGGTCATTATTCTAAACAACATTTTCCTATACATAGTCTTTGGCAACTCCAAGAAAAATTAAAACACTTACCTAACTAAAATTTGTATAGTTATATTAAACAAATTTTGGTTAGATCTATGTTAAGTATGGCGGGGAGGGGGGATTAGGGAGAGGGGCGGCGCTAAAGTGTGTGCTACGGTCATCTCAACAGTGTCCCGCAAACATCTCAAGGTCGTCCGACGGTAACATGTATAGAAAAAAGCTGTTCAGGATGATGACCTTAATAACATCTTTCAAGGTCATTGAAATCGGTAAGGAGTGCTCTACTGTAAATAATTACCAACTTCGTATGCGCACTTCAGAAAATTTGTTCAGGATTTGAACAATTTGGGATTTGCGGCCGAATTTAATAAAGGGAGCACAGTTATTTAGCAATTATAACGTCATTTATCTTTTTCAGTAAGCAAACGCGCGGTGTCAAACAGAAAGAAGAGTCGTACGTTAGTTCACCATTTACCTGATCAAGTTCAGCAACGACCTCTCCATCTCGCTCAGCTGATCCTGATGAACGGACGAGGTTAATTCGCATATCAGCTTCGGCAGGCAAGCGGTTTTGATCGTCGTCATCATCCGGGCTCGTCGTGACACTACTGCAAAGTAATTAGGAAAAGCGCATACATTTTTGAGCTTGCTCCTCAAGGTACACAGCTAAAAATTCTTCTACGATTTCTCAAAGTTTTTCGACATTTCAATTCAGATCGTCTGAAAGGTACATGATTTAAAGCACATAAAATTTTAAGAAACTTGAGTAATCCATTTATAAAATTTTAACTGTGACCTGCTGCAACAAATTAATTACTAACGTAGTATTTCTCCGAATATTTAATATGAGATCTGTGTGTGCAATGTTCACTCCTCGCGTAACGGATAAAATCAGAAAAATTGTTGTTTATTAGTGTAATTAATTCTGTGGCATACTGGAGTGGCGAAATAATGATCTCTCCTTCGTTACTTTGTTGTACTCCGTGAACGCGGTAATTAGCGAGTGACAGTAGTTCGTGACCGGCACGTGCTAAATACTTTGCAGTTAATTAGTACGTCTGCAACTCTGAATCTGAATCGGTGGGAAGAATGTTGCGATCAATCTGATTACACAGTGTTTTCTCAACTCACTCGACTTTCACGTTCTTTTCAAGAACACCCAGAGAAAGTTGTAAGAAGTACGTTCTCAAAATAAAATCGATTTGTTAATGAAAGGGACCATTAAATTACGACAACAAGATCATCTTTATACAACCGTCATGAATTTTCATAACCAATATATTAATCAAAAATATGAAGACTCGGGTCACCGCCCGTTCTCCCGGAACTCTGCATTTGTATAAACGGGTATGTTCATCATCAATGTCTCTTTTATGCAACGATAAAAATGATCTCGCCAAACAAAACGCTTCCTCGTGCAGAAACATAACGCGAGATATGTTGGCACAACAAAACAAAAAACAAAACTGGTTAGACCTGTTCGCCGTGAAAGACTGAAGGACGGTGACGATAGTCCTCGCAGATCATGCCCAAAAAATAGAGCTGAACTTGCAGACGTGTCCGAGGAAAGAACGGACGATACAAACTCGGCTTCGGTGCATTAGGCACCAATTTTCCTGGATAGTGTGTGTAAAACTCGATAGCAGAGATACCCAGGGACGGGAATAATCGATGCAACTCGCGTACACGCGTGAAACCCTGACTCGCGTGCGGACGAGGACGCCAAGAGGTTGCCACGACTATTGGACACCGATGCCGGTCCGCGACTTTCGAAATGCATTTTCTAGCTCAACGAACTGGTTTCCCGAGGCCAAACCGACAATACCAGGTTGTTTCTCGAGACCCGATCGCGCGGCACAATAGATCGAAATAATTCCCAGCTGGTTCTGCAGGTTGTTTTCACACGTTCTCGAATTACTTCCCAGTCGTATGCTTTTTAACCTTTACTGCGTTCGACTTCGCAATTTCTTTTTTGTACGAGATTATTTAAGACGTTATGGACCTACTATATCCAGCTTTTCGTAGAAAGAAACCTAACAGTAGGACACTTCAATGGTCGTAATAGTTGATTACTCGAAGCTCAGAATATGTGGGTTACGGAAATAGGTGGAAATTGCATATGGAAGTTGCATAGGAAATGGCTGCTCGTATTATCAAGTGTTTTAAAGAAGAAATACTATTATAATTTACAGGTTTATTATAAATGGTGCCCCACGATAAGTGCCGTTTCATATAACGATACGTGATAGGATCAGGACTTTTATAATCATTTTCTACCTCACTGTGACAAAACAAAATTTTCATCTTTATTTTTCCAAGGTAACTTCGTATCTTTTTAAATGAAATGTCACATTTTTGTTTTGATGTTATGAAAGTGCAGAAAAAAACAAGTTCAGCATACGTCTTTAAAATGACCTTGAGGTAATCCGAGGTTGCAAAATGAACAACTTTTAAAGCAGACAAATGCTTCAAAGTAGTTCAAAATGGAACGTCTGTCAAAATATTGAAAACTTTTTTCATGACATAATATGTATACCATAGGTTTAAAGACTGAAGTTTTCCTTTTACAACTGCGCCCCAAAGCTTGATCTACGACTTTTATGTACTGTTTTATGGAATAGAAATGAAAAGAAAGTACAAACGTGTAAAGCCCTCATGGTATACCTTCTATTATTGTATAGTTCGGAATACACTTTTCACACAATGCTGTCCTAAACGACCGAAAAGAAATCGTATATCAAGTTTCAGGGAGCTGGTGTAAAGAGGAAGCTTCAATCTTCAAATCTATAGTAGATTCAATCGTGACAAAACTTTCTAATGTTGTTTAAGACACGTTTTCCATCTAGTACATTGTGCAAAACACCTTATAAAAATACAAACGATATGAAAGTAAAGCATTCAAAGCATACAATGAGATCAGGATTATTGTTGTACGATTCCTTTTGACGTAATTGTAACAACTTAAATACCAATAACGTTTTAAAAATGAGAAATTTAATGTTTAAATATAATACTTTGTAGAGCTATTGCACTTTATTCGGTATGTATTATAAAACGTTAGTATGCCAATAAAGCCTTTTATTCAACAGATTAAGAATCTTTAAATTAAGCAATCAGAATCTAAAACAATATTAAATTGAATATATTATACACCTACCAAGTGAACTCAGTAAGGTTAGTGAAATGAACAAGTGACAATTAATTAAGTGCAATAAGATCAGAGTGGCATTTTTGACATAGTTAACACCAAAAGCACTTTGGTGTTTTATTTGTCCTGAACCCTATACACGTTGAATGGTCTATAAGTTAAGATGTTCTCAATCTTTATAGCTACAGTGAATCAGAATAATATTGGAACACTTTTTAAAGTACCTTTTTAATATTGGACGTCTTGGATTTTTTGAGAAGTTAGAACAATTAGTTTACTACAGTTGAAATTGTTAGAATACATATGTATAATCGACACAAATCTAGAAAACGTATTTTATAAATTTCCAATTTAGGCCAACATAAAAAAGTTGTACACAACAACTTTTGGTGTTTTCTCTGTAACTCCGACCACTTACAATTTTTGCAAAATATTTTTGCAAAATATATCCAAGTCGTATAAAAAGTCGTTTAAAATGTGTGCCAATATTATCCTGATTCCTTGTAGATGTTACAGATGGTCCAAGGGTTTCATCTCTCATAAAGATTAAGTTGAAATTTAGGTAAGACTACACTAACACCATAAGTCATATCTGCAATTTTGTATGTCGTCTTTTCCTTATTTTATCTTATCAAACTTCTAGTCCTATCAGCAATGTATTTTTAATTGTCATACTAATCACATTTATAATCTCTTACTTTATTTCCTTATTGACTTTCCCTATTGGCCACAATTTCCGTTAGCTGAATTCTATAAAAATGCACATAAATTCCCGGTAAATATGTCAAGAATATCGCGGGATTTTTCGATGACCAATCGTCACCGTTGCGACAGCTGATTTTGCTTCGTGAAACGATTACGTAAGGAACGCGTTGAAAATATACAAACTGGATGACATTCACGAACATGTTCGCATATATCCACAACGAAGTAGCATACGATTGCCATTCGAATCATGAAACAGCTGAAGCAACTGTGTCTCTGGTACTCCAGCCCACGATGTATTTATGAGAATTTAAATGGAGTAAAGTACTGACATAGCACTCTGAATAAATATCGACCTACTTCGTAATTAAAACATTCTTGACGCAAACAACAAGCGGAGTAATCACTCTGATAACAACAGTTGCCAACCGCTGTTATTTTCGAGGGAAAAGAAGTCTCGGTGTTTTCATAGAAAATTACTTCCTTCAAGTAATTATTTCTTCTATTCACCAGATTTTCCCAGTGTCGGTAGAATATAAATATGTATTACACAAACCTTTTTACGATCACAAAGCTATTATTGTTATTTAAGAGCGTAATAACCAATATGTGCCGTGGTCACTACTATTAAAATTAAAAGTGACTATCGTTTTTATTAAAATTGAAAAAACTCAAACTGAATAAAATTAAACTCCAAAAGAGACCAGCACGATAATTCACCTATTTTTGTTTTGCACTTTAAATCGACAAATTATTACATTTTATAGAAATATGTTCAATCTCACAATACAAACAAAAAGAAATGAATTGTTTTACAAGTAGTATATAAGTACGTATATTTATGCACATACTCCGGATTTTATGTATTCGTGACAAAAATTAGTAGATGCAATTTAAAGTCTTCAAAGTCTACCATCAAGTGTGAATGTGAATTTTTATAGAAATCTGCATCAACCGGGAACGTCGAGTGACAGCACGTGAACGTGAACGGTAATGGCGCGTTTATACCAAATGAACGAGTGCTCCTTCGGCCCCACTCCGAAAAAATTAAATTCGAACGAGCTCTATGCTTGCTAAAGTATTCGTTGAGAATGTTCGAAGAATGCTAACTCGATTTTATAAATATAAACAAATCTACATTCGCTGAATGTTCAACTCGATACATAATGTTGTCATATGGCGAATTAATTAATTAATTCGAACGTCCGACATTTAAGCATTGAAGTGGGGGGAAACAAGTTCGTTTGATCTAAAGGCACCATAATATTCCACTGCGTAATTTATTTCACTTTCGCAACGATATTTTTCACGGTTTTGGTGTTTGCACCTTGTTGGACCTGTTAGTAGCACTTTCCCTTACCAGTCTCTTTCCCTTTGTCCTTCTTGGAGATCGTGTTGGAGAGGTGCGACTCGATTGGTGGGCCAACGGGACCCTTTATCGGTTCGGTGAGATTCTGCTCGGAAGGCCTGCCGAATATCGTCGAGACCAGGTAATTATAATCCGCGGCGAACACTAGAAACATCCCTAGGAATATCACCAGCCGGACTGTGCTCGTGTCCATGACCATGACGTCCTTGGCAGCCTCCGGCTAATGTTAACGTTGCTCGTAACGCGTGCTCGCGCCTCTCCCGTCTGCTCCGATCGACGATTCTCGATTCACTGCGGCCTGCTGGCCGATTCCAAGACTGGATCGGTACGCCGGGACTGGATTTGGCTTTTGAACTTTAATTCTCGACGTGCGGCCGGCTTTACACCTACACGCATGGATTCGTTAATCAACGGAACTGCAGGTTATGCGGCGAGTCGCTATTCCATTTACATAAATCAGGTGTGCTAGATGGGTCGACGATCAACCGACTGGTTTCATTATCAACCGCGAACGTTCCGGCTGCCGTGCCATCGTTTCATTGCTACCACACTTCGCGACAATACTATAAGACACTACACATGCATACGGTGACCATCTATCCTGTATTTTCGGGGACAGTTCTGTATCTCAACAGCGTGTCCCCGAAATTTTTTTAAGAAACACGGCAAGTACAAATGTTTTGTATTTTTTTTTATGTCCCGTATTTGTATATTGGAATTTTTTTAAAATATATATTATAGTCGAGAGTCGAGAATCGAACGCGAGACCGATACTCTCTCGAGTGATAAGCGCGGCGAAGTCGCCGTTACAAGTAAAAAAAAATCTTTTTATGAGTGTATGCAGACTGAACTATTTTATTTTATAAAAAATATAACTTTTAAGTTTCGCGATGAAATTTTCAGCATATGTGTAATTGAAATAGATCTACGTTTAAAGTTTCATTACGGACCCGAATAAATAAGTTTTAAAAAGTGCCTGTTTTAGTTTTCAGTGTAATTCCTACCAATTGAAATTTTTTCAAATTTTGTTCATTTACTAAACCAATGCTTCTAATTGCTCACGAAAAATCAGGTCGTTTAATACGCTTTTTAAAAAGTTACCGTCTCTTTACGAGTGTCCAAACAATTTTTACGCTAACTATACGTAGCTAACTACCTATAATGGTGACGTTCAGATGTTAGGCTATTTAAGACCCGTAGTATTACAATATTAGCTATTCATACGAACCTATGATAATAAAACCTCGCTCGTCAATGTGTCATCAAATTTTGATGGCTACATAATATCCCGAGCAGCTTCGGGAGTGGGTAAACACGAAGTGGGAAATTGGAAAAACAGATCACACATTAGTTTTTCACGCGGTCGCGACTTTTAGACGTATTTTCAGTCCCAGTTCGGGCAACGAGAGCGAGGTTCTACTATATCTTTGTGTAGCATGCAATTATTTCAAACAAACATTGACATTTTAAATAGCGTTTACCGAATTATCACTACACAGCGGATTTGATGCATTTATGACAAAAATGAGTAGGTGCAATTTAAAACATTAAAAACATTAGACGAATTTAAAAATGCTGTTAAATTATTTTCAACCTATTAAACAAATTAAGAGAGAAGATTAATTTCTATGTATGTCACTTCGGTTTGAAGCAATTCAAGTGGAAAGTTTTGATTGTGCATAAAGAACCGCTGACTAATTATCACTATACGTAAATCGACGTTGATCGATGACATCACACGTGTTGCGCCAATGTTTTATGTCTGGGTAAAACGGATCCAAAAACATTCGCGCCGGTTAATTGGAGTATGACTAGACTTTTATTAAATTTTTAACAAGGCAAAGCTCAAAAGAATTTTCTTCGGTTAATAATTATTTTTATAGCTGCGTATCTGATCTTACAATACTATCTGAAAGTTTGTAGACAGTTTACTAAATGCAGTAACGTGCCCCATTAATGATAAATGCGAAATATGTACATACTATTTTTCTATATTTACTATGCAGTGTCGTAACAACTGCTTATATGGGTTATTAGCGACATGAGAGTCGAAACTTACAATCCCTTATACAGAGTGTCTCAGGTTTCAAATGTCAAACTTTGTCAGTACATATCGCTGCTCCGGAAGTATAATGGCACAACTCCAAAACCGAAGATTCGGTTTAATTCTTCTATGAGAGTAGTTCATAGGCATTATGGGTTATTATTGCAACTTTTAAGTTATTTCAATTTATAAAATAATAAATACCAGCCTCGATTTACATTATGTCGATTTACAAACATCTAGTAAATGCATTTTTGAGCCCGCCAACACAATAAAGTCAATTTCACAAAATTTTACAGTTGCGTCATTATACTTCCGGAGCAGCGATATATGTAACGGTTCCAAATAAGAAAAAATTGTTCTGTAAACACATAGGTAATACCGACGGAAATACGGAATTCGCAGGGAACAGTAAAGATGCAGTTACTGCGATGTAATGGTGGAATAAAGTAGCAATATTTGCATTCAGTGTTCACACGTGTCGTTTTGACTAAGCGAAGTCATTGAAGCTATCAATATTAATTTTTAGCAGAACCATTAGGAAATGTCTAGACTTCGTATTGAAATGTCGCTATTGTTTACAAATGAAGAGTCTGCAAATATGCACATTACATCCATAGAATATGTATACAGGGTAGATCACCATATTACCACTTCGATTTACATGACTGTATGTATTACTATTCGCATCGAAAATAAGTTCACCTATTTTGGTAGATGGACGCGTAAAGAACATATGAATGTCATTAACTTTTTTCGAATAAACACATATATTCTTTACAAGCAGTGTTAACCTATTTATGTGAAAAAATCATTTTTTTAAGAGATATGAGAGATTCAATATAATGATCATTTTCATCATGTAAATCGAAGTGGTACTATGTTGTGGTCCACACTGTATGTATTGGCAAATTTTGGCGTCTTCAACCTGGGACACTATAATTTAGTGCGCTGTAGTAGTTTCTGCACTAAATTTTATTTTATCGTGTGATCAACATTTTTTTTATTGAACAAAACCACTTCCAAGTATTTTTATCCATCTTTGGGCAAATAAACTCGATTCTATTACCCCTTAATAATGACTGGTTCGTTGCCAGTTACAGTCTATAACTGGTAATTAGTAACCAAACATTGAAATACAACAAATTAATACAGCTGATATAATAGAGGTAAATTATATTCAATTTACTGATTACTGTGGAAGAGAAAGTTCTGGTTCTACGAACTCTATTTTCTCATAAATCTGTAAAAATGAGATCTTGCATAAACATCCGCAATTCTAGACATCTGTTATGTGTAATCAGTAGGCTGCGGATGTCCATACACTTGCACAGCACACTACGCGAAACATAATAAGACACGTTCTGCAATAAAATTGCTTACAATTTCTACATTACGTCAAATATATCGAAATCCTCTATGAAAAGTAAACTTAGATCCAATATCGATCTTCAAAAATTCGTTTTCAGAACCGAAAGATTACATGAACAATCTAGTCAATTTGTTCGTATCTGATATTATGAAACAACTTAATAAATTGCATACTCCAATACAAGTTTTTATAATCTCTACAATCCAGCGATAGTTCACGGTCGACAAGAACCCGATAACGGGACGAGTCGGGAGCAGATTGAATCGGGTCGGACGTGACCCGAAAGTATTTCGAAACATTTCGAGACTAGGTATTCAGGATTGTTAAATATGACTATAGCTTCAGATTTGTTTATTTTTGAACGACTCTCGAATTCCTCAGTATGAAATAATGAAAGTAAAGATGACGTGGCATTGTTTTTCTGTAAGTTTCAAATTGTTGTAACAAAATCGAGTGTCAATTCACAAAGTGCGAATGTATCAACACGAAAAATAAATTTTCTGGAATCTCGATATTATCGAGACACGAAACACATTCAGGACCCGCTCGATCCCGAAAAGAATTCTCGTCCATATCCGACCCGACATTTTCGGGTTCTCGCACACCTCTACAAAATATATAAAATGTTTTCAACTGACGATCAATGCGTACACGACCTGTGAGATTCATTTTCCGTTTCGTACTCCGCAGCGGTTCCGCCGAAAATGTCAATTACGCAAAGTCCCGGAGGAGGGTACGCTCGCGTTAAGCAATGGTCGTGGCATGCAACACCTTAGCCCAATTTTTCCGTACCCACAAACACGCGTCACGTGGAAACGAAACAATACGTACTCGTGAGAACCATCGAAGGTGCACTGCACCCGCAGACTGACAGACTCGCCGCTTTCTGGCGGGAAGACGTTACACAGCCGCTTGCACTCTCGCTTTCAGTTCGCCTCTTCCACTTTCTTCGGCATACGCCGAACGAGCAGAGTGCCTCCTTTTACTTTCGAGCAACGTCGCGTCACAGCCCGTGCACATAAACAATATCATAGAAATTCTCGACCAGCAAGACACATCTCAATACTATTTCTGTTTTATATTTCAAAATACTCGCCAACTCCCTTTTCTTCACAGAAGGTAAAAAAACATCTGTCTAGATATTTTTTTGAATACAACTTTCGGATATTTCTCACTATGATCGATCATAAAAAGCACACCGATTGTTGGTCGTTGGAAATCACTGACACAGTCACAGGTAGATATCCAAGAGACGCGAAGTTCGTTTTCTTGATCGGTACAAGGGTTACGGTGCCGTTGAGAATGAAAACTGATAATAGTTGCACGAACGGTAATGGAAGATCGGGACTGATCGCGTCCGTAGATCGTGTCGAACGTCGCAAGTCTGACGTGCGTCTCCGATGGGTGAATTCGCCGACGCTGCCGCCGCGGCCTACCGACGTCGTGGAATGACTGTGAATGATCCGAAACCACGGCTAGCGGCGGACCTAACAAGTTGTCAGTGAAAGTTGGACACTCGCCCGCAACTCGCCGCGATTCGATCGGCCGATCTCGCGCCGCGCCTTGTTCCCTCGGCATATTGTGAACCGCTCTGCCGAGAACTGGTGCAACCTCATGTAAGGCTGATCCGTGGAAAATAAAAAGTTCAAGGATCCTACCGCCGCTCAATTCTTTCGTAACAGTAAACCGATAGTTAGACCGCCGAACTAGCGACCACAAAAGTTTCACAAACTCAGAACAACTTTCAAAATAGATAGTACAGTAGACCTAATGTTATATCGCAACACGAAAGAATAACTTCGATTTTTGAAGAAGTTTTTATTTATATTCACATATAGCATTACACAGCGAAAATATTGTTTCGTGGACTGATTAATTGAGCTAATGAATGAATGAGCTACCGGGCGATTTAATCGTCCACGTTATCACCTTGGGCGATCAATAATTATTGTACAATGGAAAGCTTGAAAGAAGAATTCAAGTGGTATGTGGCTGTTGTCGAGGAAATATGAGCTAAGGATTGTGAGCGGTAGGTAGCGACGGGACATGGCAATGGACATGAAGTAATGGCTTTGACCTAACAGTAAATCCTAACTTCCGAGTTCTTATTTCAGTTTTTACTAATAAAGTTCAATTTCCATGACTACTTTACAACTACAAGCAATATACATATAAAAAGTGATTTTTGTATATTCCACTTTTTTCCATCAGGCATAAAGTGGCGTATACGAAAAAATTTAAATAGTAATTTATACAATAACTAACACAATTTGTAAAAACTGAATTTTTATTTTGAAGCAGAAATGAATTTTTTATAGATATCTACATCGTATAAATTAATCGAAGCGAGAAAACTACAACAGCGGATAGAAAAAAGATAGTTTATTTAAAACAATAAAGCAAGTAGAGAAACTGAGCGGACAAAAGTAAGTTTAATTCTACATTTTTGATACATTAAATTTTGTTACATTAAATAAGTAGACTGCAGACTGCAGACAAAGTACACATTTTATAAATCATTGTAAAACACAGAAATCAATAAAAATAATGTACCAACATTCCAACACAATTTTGTATTTCACTTATTCATTCTCGCTGTATTAAATCCACAGTCTAGTTACAAGATAGTTAATTGAAGCATAAGGCCAATCACGAAGGTAAGATAAAAAATATGATGAATTTATTGCCCTGCATCCCGTCGATTTGTCAAGATCACTTTAAAACTCTCAAAGAAACGGAACTAAATGTCGAGCAGATTGAATATTTTATTATCGAAGAAGAAGATTAATTACATATGTTTCCAATTCATTTGTTTTCCGTTTAGAGGACCCACCTTCAATAGTATTCATATTAACATATGTTATCCAAATCACCCACCTGAGTGGCTTCAAAAGGTTTTAGCCGTTGCTAGTGTGACGGCCCGATAAGACCAAGATGCAGACCCTCGCAACACGTCACCAGGCCCAAGTTCATCAGTGACTCAGCGGCCCAATACTCTGTACCATAAAATAATCCTAGAACCTTGCACCCTCAAAGATTATCCATTATATCCATAAGATTATGCATTAGTATATAAGACACTTTAAATTCTTGTATCGAGTTAGTCGACTGTTACCTCTGCTACGGCACGTCAAGCCGATTCAACCTTTGAATAAAGTCATTTTGTGTTCCTGAAACGTCTGAGTAGTGATTCGCGAAAGTGAAATACGTCGATCTTCACGAAGTCTCCTATTTCACCGTAACACTAGTGTAACCATGCGATAATCCGAAACATAATCAATAGCTCAACCGATACCTCAACCGACACCTCAATCAATATCTGAATCGGTATCCACATGACACGCTGATAAGAAAACCATTCGATAGACAATTCACCTGAGACCCAATCGATACCCCCACGATGCGCCGATAAGACCCAGTATATATGGCCGATGAGCTACTGTAAAATTGGTAATAAAAGATTGTCTTCTCCCACGAACACTTCCCATTTCGCTTCACCTCACCTCTTAAGAGTCATAAGATATCTCTTCGCGAGTTAATCTTTCTTTTATTTCATTCGCGGCAAAAGTACGAGTGTCAGTTCGATGACTATACGTTAGTTTTCTTCTTTCCTCGATTGTGCCGCGTGACACTAGCGTTTTATTTACTTAGAAGTAATTAACAAACATATATCAACGCATTGCAATTCACCTGTACATACATACATATGCCATATATCTGTGGTCGTCATGAAGAACGCCGCATGTCACACACTTTTACTTTCGAGACATAGCCGTTTGAAGATTTGATCACTAATGCTTCGACATATGGGACATCGGTTAAATCGTGTTATTTTTCGCATGACTTATTTCTGGTAAATACGTCAATCCTATACTACGAAGCTCAATGAATGCATAAACTCAAATTTTTTGAAATTGTGACATGCGGCGTTCTCCTTGACAACTACAGATATATGAAGGACATTTTCCGAAATAATCTCCGAAAGGCTTTAGCCGTTTCTCATTGTTCCTTAAAAAGCTATTAACAAAATAATTTTCGTAGACAGAACGTAGTTTAGATATTTAAAGTCAGCATGTGGTATAATATACGGTAGCGCGAAAGAGACCGTACATAATAGATATGTAACGCAAATAAAACTATAGATTATAAAGTTAAACAGAACTTTCCGGCAGACCTAATATATATATTGAAATTTACAGTTAGTTTCTTATGAAACTACTTACAAAAATTGGACATAAAAAAATGATTTCTCTTATTATAAATCTCACCATTGGAACGGCATGTACAATTGACTAAAATTTACTAATTTTAGGGGTTGGACAAGTTCCTATTCTAGCTTTTACTTAGCAGAACGAGTAGAACTCTTAAATTAAATTTCTACATTTATAAATAACGCACAACATTTACATAAAAATCTAATAAGATGAAAACTATTTTAAGATCCTTCAAATTTTTTGTTGTCATTGATCATGTATATCTACGAGTACTGTGAATACATAAAATCTGTAATCTAGTGAAAATTCCAATACATATATGTCTAGCAACTTTAAAAAAAGCTGGAATGAAACGAACCTCTCTATTTTCTTCGCAAATGGTTTCAGTAAATTGGAAATAAAATGTACCTCCATCACGTCAAGACGGAAGATACTTTCTAGACCTGGAAAAATAATTCCGTCACGCATAGATGGTTGGAGCGGCAGTCAACATGTTCTAAAAGGAGAAACGTGATTCCTTGCTCGGCTGATTGGAATGGAATCGTTAGTGTCGTTTTGAATCAAAAACAGTTCTTATTTACGTGCTATAGAACAAGTTTATGCTCTATTATTTTTATTATTATGTAATGTATAAATACAGCTGTTTACATTCTGTAATTACCATCGGTTATTTGTCGACTTTGACGGCTTTATTGCGTGCGTACGTGCAAAGAATATAGGAAATTAACTTTTTATGACGTTGGAAATTTAAGGAATGCTGGTAACACTAATGAAAATTGTTAAGTTTAACACAGGGGTTGAAACGGTTCTGAGAATAACTGTTTGAAGCAGTTATACATATATCGGTTCCGATTATAACTGTTACGAGAATATCGGTTCGGTACTGGTTTTCTGAATATCGGTTACGGTTACGGTTCTTGGTAAACGATATTATTTCGTTTCTGTAACTGTTATTTTTCGCTTCTGGATTTCGGTTCAGGTTCCAGTTATGGTAATTCCGTATTTGGTAACTCTATGGTAACTTCAATATTAAATCAAGTTCTGTGTATAATGATCGTATGATAATTCTGTGTATGATTGATCTTCGAAAATTAAAGTTTTACCTTCAGATCAAGCTCAATGTCATGTTATTATACATATCTGAATGTATTTTTTGATTAGTTACACGGTGCAATAAAATAAAAATGTAGTTATGTATCAAAAAACGTCGATGACCTTGACAACTCCGAAAAAAATATTCTCGCCAGATACTTGGTCCATTGATGATGTACACATTAAGTAACAAATATTTTTTGCATCACCATAGCCTGAAGAAATGGACCGCGCAAAGGAACGCCAATTTTCGAAGATCAAGGTCATTTGAAGGTCATAGTGTATCACATCATTGAATTCGTCTTGACATCAGCTACAACAGTGCGAAGTTAAAAATATATGGTGCTATTTAAAAATCATCGATGACCTTCAAAAGACCTTGAAAACGACTACAATCGGAACATTTTTTTATATCACCATAGTTGCCCCCTATAACAGTACAACTTTTCTCTCTAACATTTTCTTCTATCTCTAATCCTAACGGAGCTATTTAGGTGGCCTGTTTGTTATGAATCACCCGGTATATGTACTATTATTCATTATTACGTCTCCCAGCTTTGTAGATACAAAGCACCCGTAATGCGTTATTCGAAGCAAGGAAAAGTTTAAATGATTTTTATTTATGGCGAAATTCAACGAAAAATTTCCAAACCACTGGAGTTGTTAGAAATAAATATTTATAAAAGCTTCTTTGTGATACCATATTTTCTCTATGTACATATAATCAAAACGACTGTATCTTTGTTCAAAACAGTGCAAGATTTTTCGCGCATGCGCGACGATTTTAGCCTCAGTAAAGTAAAATTCTCGATAAAATTGAGTACCTTGATCACCCCGTAAAATTTTAAAAAATTGTTATGTTTTGATTGTGAAAAATGAATGTATAAAATGTGTATTTGTATATATTTTGTAACTCGTAGGACACGTCGTGAAGTCTTTGTCCGGAACAGATTGTTTCGGTACATTCCCATCAATTGTATAACATATAACTGCCTCAGCCTCAGCCTGAGGCCCTCAGGGCTCTGCTACATCATTCTAATACATATATGTAGATATATACAGATAAGTACGTTACTGTTTTGGCCGCGCATGCGCGTGAAATCTTGTACAATATCTCTGCTAGAATCGCCGTGCATGCGCGAGAAAACCTGACCAATGCTCAGTATGTATTCTCAGTCTACAGTGCTGAAAAATGTATCATTGTTCTCTTAAAAAAGGTATTGTAGTATGGCCGATATACATCATTGGATACTTAATAACGTCGCAGAGATGGAAATTGTCCATTGCCATTAGGGATGAGGCAAGGAGCAATTGTGTTTATGTATCAAAGTGTTTATTTACAATTCCAAGATGGACTCTGTTGTGTGTGCCACTGCACTTCGAAATCACGCTGAAGGTAAGTTCCACAATAATTTAAAAAGTCTAGATTCCAAGATCATACACCTATATATGTATAATGTATAATGATATTATCAACTATAACCTATAATAGAAAAAATGATATTCATACAAGTAAAAAGCATGAGTATAAAAGTAGCATGAGCATGAGTAAAGCAAAGTAGGCATGAGTAAAAGCATTTTCGATATGTGCAGTGCGAGATAACGAATTTTGTAATGTATGTCTGATGTAAAACTCGTGATACCGTTGATTGTTTATAAATTGCTATCCTTTATTTGTCTTCGTTACATTTCGTACGCATTTATTGTCCCGTATTTACTATAATTTCTTATTACGTTTATAATACTGTGCCAATCCTGTCGATAATGACATTTATAGAAAATTCTCCGCCATTTAATTCGTCTCTGGAAACTATTTGAATCATATAAAAAATATTACGGTAATTGTGCATAAAAGGTTACACGTAACCGATGCTCGGCCTTAGTTTCTAAAATATTCACGAAAACTATAAGTAACTATTACTTTACGTTGAATTTTGCTTACACATGCACGTCCATGGCATGCGTATGCTTCAGCATGATGCGACCGCTCCAGCAACTGTTTCTACTTTTTAAAACAAATGATGATCAAGGTTTGGTTACTTAAATATAAATCATTATGGGCTGAATTTTAGGTGAATATCTCGAAAACTAACTAAGACCAAATAGTGGTAACATATGTAGGGAAAAGTTATTTTATCTTCATCCTGACAACATATTCAAAAAACCGTCGAAATCGGTGAGACGTAACATTTCATGCACAATTACCATTTCCTGCATGTAATAAACTCGTTAATTGTTCTGCCAACAATTGCCTTTACTACATTTAGTACTATTTTTAGTGTATCTATAATGTTAAGAAAGTACTTGGACAATTACAAATAATTTCAAATGAGTACATACATACTTAAGTTGAATTTGCAACTTGTCTTAACCTGAATAAAATATTCATATTTTAGTTTACCTTTTTATTCTGTGAGGTTAAATGATCAATAGAAGAAAATCTCTTAATATGTACTTAGGAAATAGGCGGTTTTGCTCCCCTAGTACAACAGAGAATAACATTTGTATTCGGTTGATGTAATGTTCACCGTAGTTTCTCTCGTTTCTATGGTTTATCGCGAAAAATTCTTTTCTTTCGAATTAAATCGCGCATAAACGTTGGCTTTATTACGCTCTTGATAACTCTTTGTCCGTAACGTACAAAAGATCTCTCTTTACTACTGAATGGACCAGTGACATCGAATGGGAAGCTTTTATGGAAAAGTTCTTTCGTAAAAATGAATGAATTCTGTAAAATAAATCCCCGTTTTATAAGGGGCAAAATAATTTTTACTGTTTTACGATAATAATTCTCATTAATTCCAGGAAACTCTCTCTCGTCTCAATGAAAAGTATATATTAATGTATAATAACTAAACCTTCTTTTATATCGTTATATCGTACCGGACTGGTTGTATTGAAAGTATCATTTGCTTCTATTTATTTCATACAAACGGAAGAAAGAATTCCTCGGTTTAATATCACAAATGTCGACGAACTTCAATATTACGATTTTAATTTTTATGAATATGATGTTCTTCATTACCGAGCGCAGAATTTATTGCAAATAAATTTACGACAAAGGATCTTCGTTCCATCAAGTTTCCAAGGTATTCCCCTTTTTATAAAACACACAGGATTTAAATTTCAACCTTACGATACACATGCGCAAAACAAAGGGAATCTTTTCACAGTAACCAGTTCTTTCAAGGTCAGTGATATGACCGCTTCTAGATCAGATCCATGGTAGTTGAAACATACGTGCAATACATACTTGGATTAATTACGCACAATTACCGGTTAACCTTCAGAGCCCAATGCTACGTAACGTACATACCTATTCTAGCGATTTATGCGTTTTCAGTCTACTGCAGTATGCTTCAATGGGCATAATAAATACGAGAATGTTCTATCTGTATTTCACAAAAAAAAACACTATAAAAAGTCGTACAAGTTTCATAGAAATTTTTTGAAAAACGTAAAAATCTTATAATCGCCCTGATAATTAATGTCTCATGTGCAGCAGTATGTAATTGATAAGTTAATATTTTGTCAACTAAGTTAGTATATATAACATTCGACATTCAATTCAAATTAAAAAGTTGTTCGTAGCTTAATCTAATAAATATAGATTAAGTGGTATTAATTTTGTTTGTAATTTTATGAAAAAACATATACAGACATATGTTATACATATAACAAACATATACATTGGTAACCTCTGGCACAACCGAAAAGGGGTGATTCAACATAAAAACTAACTCGAAAAAGGTATTTGAGCTCCCTTAGTAATTATAGAAATTAATATAACATATATTATTACTCCCCCTAAACTATATAATATTAAATTTCAAGACTAAAAGTAAACTTAACCTAATTAATTATGTAGAATCACCACCTTTTTAGTTGAACCAACAGTTGCCACGTATAATTTGGAATGATGATTCACTTTTGCATCATATTAACCTGCACATGGGTTAAAAGCTTTCAAATGAAATTTTAAAAAGAAATACTAATACATAAGTATAATTGTAAGTTATAAGTTCGATGTGCAAAGAGACGAACGTGAACAATTGGAAAGGGCTGCTTCGCATTTAGAATGAAATAACATTCCTCGAGGGAAGATACTGTAAGTAAGAATAATGGAAGTGGAATGAAAAGCATACAAAATATCTAATTTACGATCTTCCGTATTACTTTCATCATTATACCTAACGGTTCTCTCCTATCTTGTTTATCTTCTTTGCGTGCACTGTTTAAGATACGAGACTCGCTGTAATTAACTTTACTGTTTTGGATCGATTTGTTAAGAAATAACAGTAGTTCCCTTAGCAAAATAAGCCCGCTCTAGTTTCAAAAAAGTTATGCAATAATAATTTAAAAAATCAACTACAAAAACTTTAGTTACACTTTTTCGAGTTTCCTACCTTTAACGCCTTGCCGTATTTTAACGTGTCACACTCGTTATGAAGATTTTAAACACAGTCTAACAAATACGAATGTCACGCCTTTCTTTTGTTACAAACGTTACGATTTTTTGTAATCAATATTTAAGCATTAAAATAAACGCAGCCATACAAAAAATATAAATTTTCTTTTCTCTTTTACGACATTTTGGGGAATAAAGACGTTTTAATAACTGTAACTGTAAAGAAAATAATACGGCAAGGGGTTAAGAATGTGCCATCAAATTTCATAGAGAACTTTCATAAAAATTAATTAAGAAATATAGATGCAGTGGATCCAAGAAGTATTAGAACACTAAACTTCCCACTCTCGAGAAATTCTCGATATTTGAACTGTGATAATTTCGTTAAAAAAATAGTACTGTGTAAAACCTTATATCCATTGTCATACATGAGAATACCACATTATAATATACCACTGTAAAGTATACTTACAAATTTTTCGGAATCTTCTGTTCCTCCGTCGGATCCACAGTACACTATTATTTGCTTACGCCAATACGTCCGAGTGGCTGTGCCTGTGTTCTGGAGCCTATTTTCAAAGCACAAAACACCACACTTCAACACAACTCGTGGCAGCGAACGCGGAGAAGTTACTACGGCCACGATTAAAATAGTTATGCGCTTTCAACACGATTTCCACGCGAAAAGTCTGATCTCCCAGCATAGTATGTATTCGATCAAGGCTGATCGATTGAAACAAAAGAAATCGTTTCCAAGGAGATATTGATTTTTCGAGAATCATCTGTGTTCCGTCGCGTACCGTTTCTTCATATTATTGCTGCGGGTATGAAGGCCCGGCTCTGGCGATATATCTGAAGAGGACGTTCTAGCAGGCAAAAAACGCATGCGGACTGCGTCGAACTTGGCCGATTATTTTACAACCACCGCGCTCCGAGATCTTCAACCCCGACAGATGGACAACACGTGCGACGGACCGGACCCATCGAAGCGACGAGCGGACTACCTTCATAAATTACGTCATTGACGACCGAAGACAATACCAAAAGGAATATATTTGACAGTATCCCCCACTTCTCAACCTAAAGTTCTTCCGACACACCCCCGTCCAATGTCCAATTAACGGGAGCTACATTTCCCCACCAAAATCCATCCGTAACCATTCATGAAAAAACTGAGGTAACAATCGCAGAACTATTTTGTTTGTGGTCGGAGTGACTTCTTCTCGTTCGCTGTCATGATTCCGAAAGTGCGTTGTGTAGTGTTTAGTGATTGTGTGGAAGTGTGGTGTTTTGCGCTGTTAAGCACAACATACAAGCAAATTGCTACTGTGCATGGAAAAGATGGCATGATAGTGAAGAGCATGTCGGAATTTCTGGGAAAGTGCATTTTTCAGCCATTTCATTGTTTATTATTATACACCATATCATATACCAATTTATTGGTATTTTTCTTATTAACATGGCGACCTTCATAACTTTCACGCACAAATTGTTTCATGAATCTACATGGCACTTCTCTCCACCTATATATGTAAGTTTTTAAAAAATCCTTAGTGAAAGTAATGTCTATACTGCGGATCTTTATGCAAAATAAAAATTGTCTGCATCGATTGCAAGAAATAGGAACCAAATTGAATGTCTTCTCTTAATGATTATAAAAAAAGAGAAATCATATATTGACATCTTCAATTCTTAACATTTTTCAACAATTTTTTATTTCATCCACTCAATTTTGCTATACATGCATAAAGATCCGCAGTTTAGTAATGTCTTTTCGATAAAATGTATTATTTCATTTGTTACGATATGAATGAAGATTTTCAACTATAATAAAATGTCTGATAGATTTCCATATAAAAGCAGTTGCATTTTTAATATGTACCAAAGACAGTTATATTCGTGCAACAAATAAACATAGAGAAATAGAAATCAAGTAATAATTTACAGACTCGATCGTTTTTTTTTCGAAACTGTGAGCATGCAATATGTACTTATAACTGCTTCAGTCTCATAACTTACTTTACACAACGCTAATTAAAAAGTCGTGAAGTGAAAGGTAGAGAACCAGCCAGCCATGAAAAACAGATTAATTATACAAAAATTTATTGCAGGTAGAAATTATTAACAATATGTGGTGGATTTACTGTTTCTGGGGAAAATGGTGTAAAGTCTGAGTAATGATTTGGTGAAGGTCGAGACGTTCTTCAGCGATTCTGAGTGCAATCTGTGAAAGTCGAAGCGCGTCATGTTTGAGCTGTATGAATTTCCACGAATTTTTCTTCTCCTTTTTCCGTGCAGACGGTCGCCGCCATTCAAAACGAATTTAGTTGCGCCTAAACAAAAATTAGTTAGCAATTACAATAACGCCTTTTAAATAATTTTATTATAGCAGAATCGATGTGATAAGTAAAGATAAGTTTATTTTTCAGCCCCTCGACCATGAAAAAGTACTGTGTTCGCAATCATTGTTTTTCCTAATTTCAAACATTAAAATCAAATCCCTTCTTAAGTCATGACTACAATAATAACTACCTACGTACATCTAACTGCTCCTAACTACATTTGAATATATCATACAAATTAACTATATTTTATTAAAATTCACTAATTATATAAAAACCTAAAATTCTAATTATATAACTACCCCCTCTAATATTAAAATTTTCTATTCGAATATACATATAACAATATTCACCTACTTTTTGCCCTTTATATGCATTTATACATTCATCTAACCATCTATTTTCCTGAGAATCGATGTTATATTATGTTTTATACGTTATTAGTAAACTCCTTCCAGTTTTGATTGATACATCTACAAGTAATTGTATTGCAATGATACTATTAGGTCATTCCATAAGTCATAAATACTTTGTACATTTTTGAAAGGTGAAATACAAAAACGTAATCATTACCATTAGTGGTGAGTGTCAAAAGTATTCGTACGCCCTTCAAAAAAAGAATAACTTTTTTATACAATAATTGTACCAAACGACCTGATTTTTTATAATCAATTAGAAGCATTGGTTTACGAATTGATGTGCAAAAAACATTTTCCAAAAATTATAATTTATAAAGTTACATGCAAAAATAAAAGCAGCATTTTTTCAAACTTTTTATTTGGACCCTTAATGGAAATTTAAAATATCTGTTTCCTAGATCTATGTTAGTTATACACATGCTCAAAATTTCATCGAAATCGATTGACGCTGGAAAAACGACACGCATCGAAAGATGTACGATTTTGGATTTTAAACAGAAACTGATCAAAAGTCGTGTAAAACTACGATTTTCACAATTTTTAACCGCTTGTAGCTCGTGTGTATGCTAATCGATTTCGATGAAAGTTTCAGCATGTGTATAACTAACATAGATCCAGAAAGATATATTTTAAATTTTTATTAAGGGCCTAAATAAAAAAGTTTTAAAAAATGCCTTTTTTATTCTTGTATGTAACCTTGTAAATTATAATTTTTGTAAAATCTTTTTTGCATACCATTTTGTAAACTAATGCTTCTAATTGCTTACAAAATATCAGGTCGTTTGGTACAATTATAAAAAAGTTATTCTATTTTAAAGGGCGTACGAATACTTTTTACATTCACTGTTATTCTCCCTCATTTTATAGAATTATTGTGATTATATCTTAAAAGGAATATTTGTATTAGTTATGGGATGACCTCATATATTACAGAATTGAGTCTAATAATGCCAGTGATATGGTATTTCAATCTTCTTTTTGTAATATAGTACAGCACTTAGGCATTGATAAACACTGATATTAACAACTATGCAATCGAATCATTCCCCCCACTACTTTTAACTGATAGGCTATGGATCGAGCTTGGGAAAGTGACAGTATCCAATTTACCGTGTAATGGACAAGTTATAGCAACACTATCACTACACTTCGGCCGGAACAAGAGAAAGTGCATGATAGCAGGCAAATAGACTAGCTTCCTCCATCGTTTTCTACTATTTCTTCGTAGACAGGCGATGATTTAGATTTAAATTACAACGTATATGATCTATGCACCACTGGATGAAGCACGTTTGGCAAATGATGACAAGATTTTTGCATATTAAAATGAATACTAAACGGAAAGAAATGATTTTATGCCATCTCACTTTTTGCAAAAAATATATCTGCCCGTTACTCACCTATTTTACTATGTTCTTTTTAACCATTTACAATTATGGATACTGTAATGACCTGCTAATTTTCCAGGCTACTTTCACCATGATATTTTACCAGCCTGTTGTCAAAGATGGACGCTATATCGCTTTCGCCATACACAATACAAGTCGACAATTACAACACGGCATGTAGAACCAACAAAAGTACTTACGTCGACGAATCGCTGATTCTGAAGAGGCCTCGACGGATGCGTAGTTACTTGAATCCGATTTTGCTGGGTGCATTTGGAGTCGTTGGAGATGCAGTTGATGGAGACGGGCAACGTTGTCCAGGAGGTCGACTGACAAAGATCCCATATTTTCGGGGGGGTGGCAGAGGCGGTGGGAAGGACGGTTCCAGAACCTTTATTTGTTAACCGGTAAGACTATCTCAGTATTTTTATCCAACAAATTTTTAGAATTTTTAAAATTAACGGAGCTACAGCCCGTTGGAGATTTTTAAACAGCTCGTTTTAGTAAGGAAAATGTAACAAATATCTCTTAAGGAAGTTTGTATAAGAAGAAAATTGTGTGTGTGTGTGAAAATAAAAAAGTTAGCATCGCATTGGTATTTTAAACAGTACAATAAGCTTCTAATTTTTGCCGACCGTCGCAATTGCTGGTTCTCTACTCGCAATCCGCTTCTACGTCAAAAACTTACTGTTTAGTAGAGGTTAGAGGTGTGGGAGAACCCGAAATATCGGGTCGGGTCGGGAACACGAAATTTTTTCGGGATCGGGACGGGTATCCGAAAATTTCGAGATTCTCGAATTTATCGGGATTCCCGAAAATTTCGAGAACCCAGTAATCATATATATTCACTTTAATGAATACATTCATAATTTCGGATTTTTTATTGTAGATGTTTTCGAAATTGAAAGAATGTTGTCCATCACGAATTCTTTTCAAGAGTGTCTTATGTCATATTCTCGAAATTTTCGGGATCCCGATTCCTTCGAGAATCTCAAAATTTTCGGGAACCCGACCCGACCCGGCTCGACCTCTTCTCGACTCGTCCCGACCATCGGATTCCCGATATTTCGGGTTCTCGCACACCTCTAGTAGAGGTGTGCGAGACGGTACGGAGACGGTCCCGAAAATGTCCGGGAATCCCGAAAATGTTCGGGTATTCCTGAAAATATTCGGGTATTCCCGAAAATATTTCGGGTATACCGGAACATTTTCGTGATTCCCAGACATTTTCGGGAATTCCCGTACCGTCTCGCACACCTCTACTGTTTAGTGTCATTTTAATCAGAAAAATGCGACGAATAAGTTGGCGAAATTCCCATAAAACAATAATTAAAAATAAAGAAGTTTTGTAATTGGATTAGTATATCGGATATACCAGACCCCGTATCGGATAACGCGGCATGTTTACATTCTACACTGCTCGGCGAGAGAGATAACTCGGCCCCTCACGGGTTATGCCCCGCAGCGGAGGGGATATTCGTTTTTCGTAGATTCTACGGTTTCCGTTCTCTTACTGTATTGGCATAATATCACCAAGGACTCGCATACGTTGAAGAGGCGATTCACAATCGCTAAGCAAATGGAGGAATTACCGTAGCGGTAGCCACATCGCAATTACCATCAATCAAGGATTACTAGATCCCATTATTCTAAACAAACATCATTATATTACACAATTACATCGAGTACAATAATCCCAACAATAATAGCCGCTAATCCGAATATTAACATCGTTGCTTCGAACAGTGTATGTACAATCCTAACGGCGCCAACAACCGCGGGCATTCAATGCGTCTTAACTAACTGAGTGGTCACATGGTCTGACTCAATTTCGCGAACAGACACCGAAGTAACTTTACGTGTCGCGCATCTGCCGGTCGCGATATTCTAAATAGAATTCCCAGGCAATCTGTCGTGGGTTTGCGTTTTCGGTCCGTACGGTTTTGCGGTTGTAACGCTCGTCGGAATTAACAACACGGTGTAACAACACGTCGGCCGCCGGAGCAGTAAGAGGTGAACCGCGCCCAGAGCAATTTTCGTGACAATTACAGCGCGTCACACTGGGCGAAAATCTGGTAGCGCACGCTGCTCTCGGCGCCACACCGCGCCACGGACGTGCGCCACACCGCTTAATTGAAAACTCACCTTGAGATTCTCGAGCGAGGCCGTACCACCTCCCTCGAGGACTGACGGCGGTTCGGCTGTTCGGTCAACGACGTCGCCC
The DNA here is from genome assembly GCA_933228785.1 of Lasioglossum pauxillum. Taxonomy (NCBI): domain Eukaryota; kingdom Metazoa; phylum Arthropoda; class Insecta; order Hymenoptera; family Halictidae; genus Lasioglossum; species Lasioglossum pauxillum. Next base: position 41,989,799 of record OW121699.1, read on the forward strand.
GCAGGACTCGCGTACAACTGGTGAAAATCAACTAGGATTTAATAATAATCAGCTGGCATCCGCGGTATTTTGCGACCAAAACACTGGAGGAGTTCCCCTAGCGACGGTTATTTAAGGTCTCTGTTTTATTCTGCGTTATTTATACATTCAACATTATTGCGAACCGGAATAAAGTGAAAGGTAATCGACATTTCCATAATCATTAGCTTAAGGTTTAAGGTAACATTATATGTACTTTGGATATGGTTTTAGGAAATTATGAAGAGTGTCCCCTGGTACCGGTCATTACATAAATTGAATTTTTTCTACTATTTTTTAAACAAACTACGCAAGTGTCCTTGTTTAGTCCGTCTCTCCGTTTTAGTGTTCTAGTAATCTGAAGTTTAGTTTAAACATTTTTCCTGTAAACTTTTTTATTAGTATTCATGTTGATCGGGTGTATTTTGTAATCACTAAAATCGAAATAATAAATTGCTCTCTCCGATACTATAGGTCGGTGAACTCGTCAATGAAAATGTTAGGATTAAAGCCTATTGCGATGTAGAAAGATAATTAAAAAAATAATTTCCAAAAGATATCATAAGACAACTAACATGTCTCCTATCCACAAAAAAGTTAATAGATATAATAATTTATAACTTATACGATGCACCGAGTTCTTATCAGTCATAACGATCAATTTAGCTATCCACACGATTTTTGTTTGTTTGTGGTCTTCTACATCTTACACGATATAACTCGGTAAAGTTTTATATGTTAAAAGGTACATACAGGCATATGTATTAAATATTAAAAGGTGTAGCTACTGTCCGGTATTAAGTGCCGGCCGGCGTTAGGAGAACTCCTCCTGCAGATAATCGAGCAGTACTTGGTCGAGCTTCTTGTCCGTTTCTGCCAGATGGTCCTTTACCACGGCTAGCTGCTGTAACAATCAAATTTGTGATTGTATATTTCTTCATCATTATTTTGTCGATTTCTGTCTAACTACTGCATGGTTAAATTTAAGGGGGTATTCTGGTATTGAACTCTCAAAAAATTAAATTTTGTTTGCACTGTCGACGAAGACATCGATAAATAATAGAGAGAATGAATACAATAAATTCTCAGTTATTACTGAAGATATTTAGATGAATGAAAGGTGAACAGAAAGCTACAAGTTAGCTTCATTTGGGATATTTTTCAGAATTTTAAATCAGTCATTACGGTTTGAAAAAAAATTCATTTTTCAGGGATTGTTTTTGGAAACAATCCTTTGAGTGTTCCACTTTTAAAAAGATCAGGAATAAGACGCTAAAGATGTTTCACTCTCTTTAAATATTGCTTAAACATATTTAAACGTTTATAATGTTAAGAATATACCCTTGTATTTTTTTGGACATACGTTCTGTGTGAGAATTACTTGTATGCCCTTTATGGTAAAAGCAAAAAGAAAAGTTCCGTAAAGTTGAAAATTTGAAGATCCCAAAATTAAATTTCTCAAGAACTGAAGGCGATCAAAACGATTTTGAGGTTCGTATTCGCCATCAGAAAACGCATAAGAATCATGTTAAATACTCTTTGTAAATTCATTCATGTTTATCAGTGTAATTCACATGTTTGTATACGAAGTTTTAGTATTTGGTCTTTTACTTACTGTGTTTAGCAGCTTCAGCGTGGTCAGTACTTGGGACTCTTTCTGAAAAGTGTTTTGGTGATTGTTGTATTCATGATCTCTTTCTATTCGTTTCTCCGTTTCGTTATCAACAAATTTGTTATCCGAACGCTAATAAATATAATAATATGTACGCATGTTATAGGATAGATGGATGTACATAGAATAGGATATACATACATAGAATGTCGATATCTGAAAAAATATTCAATTAATATTTTAAGTAATATGATTGATTGATTAAATAACTTTTCGACGAATTTATAATCTTTTCGAATTTGGAATTATTACTAAACGATAGTAATTAAGGAACGTATACTAGAAATGTTTAGTCATAGTTTCAAATTCAAATATGTGTTGAACAATGTTATCTGCGGGCCCAACTTTTTCGAGAATAAAGTCTATATATATTTATAAGTAATTTTTTCAAACATTCTAGAAGGAAAAAGATATATCATTTTAACATTTTGTAACTAATAAGCTCGGATAACTTGAAACGAATGAACGGAATAAATATCACAACTGTATTTTGTTGATTCAATTTTAGAGCAGTAAATCATTTTTATGACTTTTAATTATTCTGGCAACGATACTAACTACTTTGATTACGGTGTCTTCATACTCCGCCTTCTTATTCTTCAGAGCTGCAACTTGTGTGTATCGCTGAAACAATTGTTAACCGTTATAAATCATTTTCGGGAATAATAGTTTTACGATAGATGTTTAATAATCGCGGTTACTTTTCTGTTTTCCTTTAAAAAGTTCAGCTTTTCCTCGTTGAATTTTTCACATTTTTTAATCACCTATGAACAAGAAAGTACACAAAGATATCTGAAGATCGAAAGATGATGATTATACTCACAGAGATAGCGAACCGCACCGTCATATAGAAAAGGACGTGCGTAAGGACGGCGAAGAACCAATTGTCCAATACATAAGTTCTTAGAAACGACTGCAAGACCAGGAAAAATGAAAGGTGTTATTGCTATTAGAGGGTTGAGCGGAAATCGCAGTACAGAGCAAGAAATAAGGAAAAGCAATTTCGTGTAATATTTTTTCATCGGAAGTTTCGTTTTTGAGAAAATCGACTTTGTGGTTCGACAATTACGCCGACTATTTTCAACCCTTAATAACTGATTTGAAATTCTAAAGAACTAGCCCGAATAAAGTAAATTTGAGGCTTCATTTTCGCCTTTATTTATATATAACTGAGAAAATGAAAGATAAAGTTTCGGCTTTTCTCCCCCATATTACCCTTAAAAATTGGCATGCTGCTCGATTTCCATTCTTATCCTGCTGATGCCAATTTTTGTCCGGTTGTCCGGTTGTTCTACGATTTCTGTGCCACTCTAATATGTATATTGTATATGAACGGTATAGGTAAATAAGGAACTTGACTCACATGGCGATGGAAGATAAGATTTAGAATGGGAAAAGTCCTAGTCAGATCGTAGAAGTAATCGTCACACCACGAGAACATCTTTATTTAGGTGATTGTATGGTATTTACGGTGACTATATACGGTTAAAAACGAATAAAATGGGACAACCGTTGAAGCGATATCATTATTCAGATGACGCGCCGAAAATAACTGACTATCGAAACATCGAATGACAAATGTCTCTCTCGTTTAGAGTGAATATAACCAAAAGCCTTTTTGTCATGGGTATAAGGTACGTTTTCACGCGACACAAAACTTTGGTAGGTCTCTAGGGAATTTAGAACTAGAGCCTCCAATAAATATGTAAAGCTGATTTATTAATAATTCTTATAAAATTATAAACAATTCATTAACAATAAATCTTAAGTATTTAATATTTTGATCCTTCTTCTTAGAAAGTAAGTAATTGATTAAACATTTTCTTTTTTGTTAATGACAAAATAATAACGTGTGAGCAACTTCACATTGGCGAGTGTTGCCACAGTCGCCACGACAAAATAATAACATATGAGCAACTTCACATTGGCGAGTGTTGCCACAGTCGCCACAAAACCGTAACTTTTACCGCTACAACACGAAATGTCATAATTTTTGTGATTTCAGAAATACTTTAGAGAAGCAATTTTTATATACATATATTTTTTTTATATGCTTGAATTATGTAAAGGCTTATCTCTATGAACAGTTAAAAACAAAGCGCGCACATCATTCATAGCAAGGGAGGAGCTATGTTCGATAGATTCTATGATTAATACATCAGCTAGTCTAGAATAAAAGTTTAGTATCATTAATTGGTGTAAGTGCTTCGGCTTGTACATGAAAAATTCAAGATTAGATTATGACATTTAATTGAGACTGGGTAGCAACGCGTCCAACCTGGCGTGAATCACCTGCTCATAATGGCTTACTATTAGATGATAGCGACGGTCAATGGTGAGTCACGCTGTTTGCTCCTTTTCAAATGCTCCTTGTGACATAATCACTGGAATCCTCTAGGACAGCGTTTCTCAAACTGTGGTACCATTAATGTTACATTACGTTATGTTTGGTGGTACAATTTTCACACAAAATAGTTCGTTTATTCTTTGATTATAAACATTCAACTTGGGATGGATGTATTGATGTTAATCGGGAAATGCTTTTATAGTGGTACATATATTTTTTGATTCTTATTTATGTGGTACAAAATTTAACAAGTTTGAGAATACCTGCTCTAGGATAAATTATTCCAGCTTTTTAATGACGTGTTGTAGTTTCATATTTAGGAATTAAATAACATACTAACTTCTGCTATAATGATTTTATAGTCATTTCATATTCCAAATTAGTGGTCAGGGGAAATTACAGATTCCAATAATGTAATTGAACAAATTTATTTCAACATTTTTTACTTAGTTTTATACACAGAATTATTATTAGCATTTGAACATCGTGGATAGTAACTGCTCCATGCTTTCCAAAACATAATAAATTAATTAACTCATTTTTAACAGTTGGAATAGTGATTTGAAGGTTACAACCCATCTGGTGGTTTTTATGCAGGTATTAATTAGTATTAGACTGCGGATGTGTATGCAGTTTCCGATTTTTGTATGTAAATTTTAAGAAAGTGGAATTGTGTGAAGTCTTATTTTCAGCGACAGTAGTGTGTTCGTAGATCTGAAATAAATAAAAATCGTACTAAATTCTGTGGGATCTTATAATCTAACGTTTTTTGAAAATTTTCAGACGTCGTAAATGCATAAAGATCCGCAGTCTAATTATATTTCTCGAACACTTTACTGAACATTGTGTTAGAAGATTAAAACTGTTTAAACCCATAATTCTAATTTCTGTCGTCATCAAAACAATATTCAGCGATGTTGCGATTGAATCCTGTTGACAGTTTACGTAATATTTTTTAAATATTTATATTCCTAATATAAATAAGTATTTCTTTGTAATTTTTCCATAGGCGCAGAAATTTTAATTATGCACCAACGTATCTTCACGAAAATTAACCATTTTATTGTGATTATTTGTAAAATATTTTGTTCACACTCTACCCTTCGCCTTCCACGACGCTATATCCCCACGCTTTCTCCACGGGCCGGTCACGTGATGTGTTTCGTCTCCTGTCGTGTATGTATCGCAATGTCACGTGCCTAATCTGGTACTAGCAGGGAGAGGGTAACTTCTTCCCCTCAATTCGAGCCAATTAATACGCTCGTTACAAACCGATTTAGGGTTCTGCTGGAAATGAGGAAAGCGATCTTACCGACTGGTTTGTTATTAAAGTGTAACTACGCGAACCCGACCACTTAATTTGCGTTATCGATCGGTTTTCGTAATAACAACGATTGAGAGTGTCGCTGATAATGTTGCCGATAACAAGTTGCACCTGCGATAGATGACGAGCCACAAATGAAAAGATCTGTGATGAGAAACCGGAAAAGAAAAGAGAAAACTAATAAAAAGAAATCGAGACAACGTGTGCGTTGCGAATTATTATGATCATTCTTGGTCGAGCGAGGCGAAACGTCCTGGCGATTTCATCGGGTCCGGCTCGTAAAGTAATTCTCCGTTGATTTACGGAGATGCTAATTGGTCCGCGGCGCCCGGGCTTTTAGCGGAGTATGGGCTTTATAATTTTACGAGGTTCGATTCGGAACCGCAAAATTATCATCGGGAGGAGAGGACCGTGACGATATATCGCGCGATAATAACACGTTCCGCGCGTTACGGGCGATTTTCCTGGTAAATAAAAGAAACGCGGAAAATACGGCCGCATATTAAATACGGTGCTAAATGTCGCGCGTGTATTTCATTCTGTCTTCCGTCGCGTCGGTTTAATGCCGGAATATAAAAAGGAATCAGGTTATCAGCGCCACGAATGCAACAGTGCGCGCTGCACAATCGAGCTTTATTATTTTCATCTCTGCGGCTGTCGCGATGGCCGGTCCCTACACATTTATCGAGAAAATCGGTACCGTATATTTTATTTGCCGTGTTATATCGAATCAGCAGGCAGCTAAATACCGATTAATTGAGCTGTATTTAGGATAAAATAATTGACTGATCATTGTATACCCTGTGACAGAACTACAAGGCATATAAAGAAATTGCTATTGTTAGTAATTTATACTTTTTCAATTCTTTATTTATTAATTTATACTTTATTATACTTTCGTATATTCTAGTAACTATTTTTTCCTTTATTTCTGATCTTGTTATTTGCATTTTACAGTAACTCTTTATAATAGTTGCGACTGTTGAGCGACCACCTTGTTGTTCTTTTAACGTAATTCTCGTTATTTTTGAAATATTTGTTAATCACACAATCGACAAATCTTCCTAATATTTCTGCAATATCCTTCACTAAATAATTGTTATCTATTAATTCTTAATCACGCTAGTTTCGGTTTTATTCAGGTTTTTTCCACAAGCAGTGAAAATATCCTCGTTTGAACTGTAAGAGAGCCTTTACACGGAGGTACATGAATCACAATTCACGTATTACACACATATTGCGATACGCGAATCACGACTCGTGTAGCTCCGAGTGAAAGCGCTCGAAATCTTTATATTATTATTGCAACTGTCAGTGGGCAGACCACGTTCACATTTCATAGTCTTCATGACACATGAAAAATGTTTAGTGAGATAATAATCTTTTATATTAAGATGAATACTAAATTATTATGTTTTTACTCTATTAAATATTACATCATTTTTATTGGATATTAACTAATTTAATTTTTACAAAAACTTCTGTATTCGTTCAACATTGGAGTTTCTACCAGTTTCTTGCTATCGTAAAAGAAACAGAAAGCCTTTAATTAAATCGAATGTAATTTCATTATTCTATCAATGCTACACCAGTGATGGGCAAAGATATTAGAGGACGAACACTTTATTAACTTGTACCTTACTTTTTTCGTCGAATGCGAAATATATTTAGGTATTGTTGTAACAAACTTTTATAACAAAAATAACTGAAAACGAATCACGCGTACTTCTCCTTTTTTACAAATAATGATCGGAACAACTGAACATAGTAACTTCTGGTCGCGGTCTCACCCACTTCAACTACAGAAGCATTCGACGCTGCCCATTACTGTGGCCCTGTAACATTGTGAAGTTGTGTATTTCAATATGCGCTATCGTTCTAATTGAAAGACCGAAGAAAACATCTCGTGACGTCTGAAGTTCGGTAAACACCTACAGATCATCGTCAACACTACAATATAGCTTGTAAAAGGTTCGATTCCAAAGTCTCGGGGATCGAATGCTCGCCGATTCTCGAGCCAGTCCAAACAAGCCCGTAATTTACGGAGAAACCGGATCGCCGTTAAAAGATTCAGCGCGCCGCAACAAATTCCGGGGGTACAATCTGTCGCGCGCCGGCTCGCAAACAAGAATCGATCATCGGCGTGGTGCCACGCCGGATCGGTCGCGCGCGCTCTGCAACACATCGCCGAGCCTAATCCCGGGCGCGGCGCGACGCGACACGGAGCGGAAAGGGAAGCAACAAATAACAAAAAAAGAAGGAAAAACACGAAAAGAGAACGCGCGAGAATGAAAAAAAATCGGCGACTGGGGTACGAATCCTGTTTGCGCGGCTGATATGGCCGCGTTTGTTCAAACAATCCGCACTCGAGCGTCCGGTCACAATAAACCATATTAGAAATTAATCCCCGGGCGATCGTTCGCCCTTTCGCGGTGCCGATCCGCGTCAGCATTCGATTAAATAAACAGGAATTAACACATGAAAGGCCGGGGTGCGGCGGCGCGGTGGTAGATCATCGCCGACGAGCGAAGAGGATGGATCCGGAGGAGCAGTATTTGGGGCGGGGGGTGTGTGCACCACTTGTCGTTTCCCATCGGCCCTGACGACCCCCTGGTTTGGCTAACTAAATACGAAGTTAGCCACGGAATGGGCCCCGCGGGCAGGGTTAAACCAAGCTTAAAAAGCGACACGCTCACGGTCGAATTCGGCGCGCAAACACCGCCGCCTGACTGCGAAAACACTCGAGGATCACTTAGAGGAATCTCCGGCTGTGTCACCCTCCCGCGATTTCCGGCTTCCCTGCTACCTCCCGCCATCCACCGCGATTTATGTAAAACAGTAGCCGATATCGACGCGGTTTTCTACAGTGGAACGGAACGGCGGATCCACTTGACGTGTCAGAAACGTCAGTTACACTGGTACACACGGGGGTGGATTCAGCGGGGGTGGAAGCGTTTGCGAAGCGTCGCGACGCATCGCGGGGAGTGCCCGTGACTGAAGACAGTTGGAATTTGAGTTTCTTCGGATGGGGAGCCCGCTATTATTATTTCGTAGGGCGAGGGCAGTGAATTGTATGTGTGGATAAATAGTTCGAGCGGCACGAGATTCTATGACAAGTACAGGGATCCTCGTTTATCCGTACCAATTAATATTAATCCTTATGCGGAGTGCCCGCGCACCGTGGACAACCATTTAAGATTTTATTCTACACGCAAGTCGAAAAGAAAGTGTACAATTTTTTTGTTTGACGCGTCGTCCAATTTGAAACTTGATTTACTCGAAAACTAAGCGTCGTATGAACAAATTTTATTTTTTCTTCTCGACTCACTTTTGTGTGTAAAATTACTTTCTAGCCGGTTGTCTACGGTATGCGGGACACCTTGTATATACGAACTCTTAACCGAGCCTCTTATTGTACGAACTAGTAATTATGCGAATGCGTATTCTGAAATGTACATACAACATGTATGATTGACTTTCATGCACCGATTCCAAACAAAGGAGAAAACATAGACTGTAGCGGACCGCCGCGTGACCTTTATGTACGAAAACAAGAAACTTCTATTATCCAAATGTCGACCCCTGTTATCGGAACAAATAAGAGCCGGAGGCGGGACTAGTTAGTGAGTCTCTGTTATTCGAATTCGTCGGTTATCTGAATGGCCCGGTCGTGTACACCAACGTGTTCGGATAAACGAGGTTCTACTATGACTTTTTGGATCGGTTATCAATTGCAGTGGTCGTTGGTTGACTTGTTATGCAGTATTAAAAATCGTAGGACAAACAGCCGGGCGATGATTCTACATGCAAGAATAAGTCGAAAAAAACATCTTTCTTTCGGCGAATTAACCAATAAAGCATGTTCAAAATTACACTGTACGTTTTCTATAAAAAATTAACTTGAGAAAAGAGAAATAATATCTAGTGCAAACTTGCATTAATTATTATTCAAGTTCTTCGTCGTCGTTTACGCTCGTAAACCTGTCAGATGACTCTACCTGTTTAATTTTATCCCTCCCATATTCACTTGCATTGTACATACATATACAGTAGCAATTTTAACAAGTCTACAGTCCAGACATCTGAACGTAAATATCGTGAAAGACCATAAACGCCTTTAAGAGCACTAAAGTCCGTTCAACGAGACGATCACCAGACGGAAACAAAATATGCACGTGGTAACGCGCGCGGGAAAAACAGCGACCAGTTATTGGCTGTGTCGCAAGTTGTCAATTATTAATTACAGGATCGTCAATTATTAATTCGTGAATTAATTAATGAATTATTTGATTTGAATTCCATCTCTTCAAAATTTATATCGATTCTAAAACTCTTTCTGTCTATTCGGATATTGTTTGCAAGTTAAAAGTGTTAATATGTGTGCCTCCAATTAATGTGCCTGCCTAAACACTGGTTCCTTTGTTAAAATTGTTATTCTTTTTAAAATAAGTGTTTTCACAAATTTTTCGTTGTAAAAGTATAAATATGCAAACGTGAAATATACTGCAAAATATGCTTGGAAGTAAAAATGGGGTTAGATTAGACGGAAACATGCGAATAATAGGGAAATACATTCACCCCTCCTCCCGGGGGTGCATTCCACCCTGATCTTCTCCTCTCGGTGATGTGACCTGTGTCGCCAGAATAAGACTTGTATCCCACTCTATCCTTCCCCTTCTACGATATTATTCTCCCATGCTCCCGCCGCGGCCTGGTTACGTGATGCCCTTTGTCTGTCTTGCATATGTCGCAATGTCACGTGACTAATCAGGTACTGATAGAGAGATGGTAAGTGTATTCCCCTCAGTTCGAGTCAAATCCCCTTATTTTGCGACACTGGACATGCAGGGTGACCCGGATATACTCTCTTCCGTTAAGGGCAAGTACCCTAGCACCGCCACGTGCGTTTGTTTATGTCTGGTGACCCATCTCGTTGAACGCACTGCAGTAAACAATTAGCTCTTCAGTAGACTGCACTGAGATGTTTTACAAGTTTCATAAACATTTCCATTTAATTTTACGCGTAGTATTTGTTGTCCTTAATTGCAAGTGACGAGACTGTGAAAGCATTAAGCAACATGATCAAACGTTTAGCCAAAGGATTTCAGAAAAATTGCTTTGTCCGCTATCAAAAATTGTTTTCCCCAAATTCCCGATATTTTAATAAATCGACTAAAATTGCTTTTCAGGTGAGAAGAGGGAGGGGTATAATTTCAGAGAGACTCGCGTGTTGCTAAGAGAAGTTTGCGTAGGAGCTACTCTGTCTTGTTGGCCGCCTTTACGGTGTCACAAGCGGGAATGCAGTTTCCAGGCGAGAGAGCTGGAGAGCCGAGGCTAAAACGAACTCGCGTCGTCTGGTCGTTTCACGAGCGAGTTATCGCGCGATCGGCGTAAAAGCCGAAGATAAAGGACTCAGTAGCAAAAGGACGCGGAACGGAGGGAGGGAGCAGTAGAGCTACCAGGGGCAAATTGGTCGAGCAGCGAAAACAGGATAACGCCGGAGGATTGAGAATCCTGGGCGGTGCGTACTGCGCCTAAATAGAGGCGGGCAATAGCATCGGGACATAATCGATTTGCCGTGAACTCATCCGTGATTCGGGGCCCCAGCCAGCGTGACAAGAAAGTCTCGACGCTGGCAAAGGCGCCAGCGAACCGAGAAATTACTCATCGTTTTGATTGAGGTTAATTAATTAGATAATTAAGTCCCCCCGCGACGACGGGGACGACGATGCCCGGAGACGTTGGATCGTGGTCGTCTCTTCTTCATTGTCTTTTTGCTCCGTCGTGCTTTCTCTTACACTCTTCTTCTTCATCCCAACCCCCACTACTCTCTTATTCTCCTGAGATGATCTTGCGATGGTGATCCTCGTTATAAAAATGCTCTTCGTTATTACCGGAACAACCCCTCTCCAGCGGCCTTATCTCGTTAATGTCCTTATTCGAATCATGCCGCTGCAGTAGTTGCTCCCGCCGGCGGTTCCGCGAGTCGAGCCTAACGTTTTACGCTGGAATTGGTGTTCCGTGTTAAATTGACATTTAACGAAAGATTATTTTTCTCTTGGGAACTCCACAGCCTCGTTAGTCAGTGCCAGGAACGTCGGACGTCTTCGAATCAGTTTCAGGATGCAGTTATTTCGCTTCTTTCTACTTTTGACCTGGTTAGTTCAGTGGTGGTCATAGAAATTAAGCTATTCTCAACAAGTCAGTGTTAACCGTTCAGTGGACCTTCATAGGTACTCTAATTAGGGGTGTGCGAGAACCCGAAATATCGGGAACCCGATGGTCGGGACGAGTCGAGAAGAGGTCGAGTCGGGTCGGGTCGGGTTCCCGAAAATTTCGAGATTCCCGCAAATTTCGAGATTCCCGAAGAAATCGGAAATCCCGATAAATTCGAGAATCCCGATAAATTCGAGCATCTCGAAATTTTCGGGTACCCGTCCCGATCCCGAAAAAATTTCGTGTTCCCGTCCCGACCCAATATTTCGGGTTCTCGCACACCTCTAACTCTAATGCATTGTTTCAATTCAAATATGTATAATATTCATCTCTATCTAAATGGTAAATGGAAACGTAGTAAGATAGTAAAATTTCATCTAAATCGATGAATAGTTATATTATTAATAATTATTAGCATCATGAGTTCGCATCGGTTAGTTCACTTATAATTAATTAAAATTAAAAAATTAATTTTTTCTTATTCTGGTTCTTATAAATTATACATATAATTTCGAATGTTTTCTAAGTCAAAATGTAACTGACCAAAAATATACAATACAACAAATTCGTTATCTTTGCATAATAATTTTTGAAAATGGGAATATGGACAAAGATTCGCCATTCAAGCTGATTTGTATGTTATTTCAATATTGTTGTGTCAGGTTACGTATGATTAAAAGCCCATGCTGAAACAATGTAATGTAAACGTTCTCGTTTATCAGTTACAGCAAATATCGTATTAATTAATTGAATATTGTCCGAGTAATTGCTGAAAAGCTGTTTTCCTGTTTACAATGCTGACTGCAATGAACAAATTTCAACGTGCGCCGTTCCACGGTAAAATGAATCGTGTAGTATTTATTGAAAGTTTCAAATTGGCTATCTTCTTTATTATCATTTTCGCAAATTGATTTTTCATGCTTTTTGATTGTACATTTTATTGAGGCAACGCAATCGGAGCTGGGCCCCCTTTTGTCAATATTTACCGAACATTTTTTCGTATCATTAAAAACAGCAGAGATATTATAGGTGTGATTCATCCTGTATAGTGATATGAATGTTGTACAAATGTGCATATGAATTGATTATACACGAGTGTCAGTCGTGTAAACCTAGTCAATGGATAATAAACAAAGAGTTGTGGCTACAGTCCTCGACAAAATAATAAAACACCTAGCATATTTTTAAATTTCTTATATTTAAAGATAGAAAATGTACACTTTGGTGTATCCTATATATTACATACTATTTCCAAAGTAAACATGTAAAATCTTAGGATTGTATCGCGCACCATAGCAGAATTAGAGAAAGATATGTAAACACGGTCTGATATTAATTCGACAAAAGTATATGACACTAACAGTAAAATGTTTGATTAAGCAAATAAAAATACAAAATTAATACTTTGTGATACCCCTTGAATTGAATTCCGTCTAGTAATCGCTTTCGGATAGTTTTATATAACTTTTTGATTCGTTTTTGTTCTGAATATGTCCAATTGTGATTTATACTTTCTTTTAGTTCATTTATGTTATTATATTGTCTCCCATTCGCGTAGAATCGTCTTGACAAATCTCCCCACACATTTTCTATAATATTTAAATCGGGAGAACGAGCGGGCCATTCCAAAATATTAATATTTTTTGGAAGAATGGATTGTTTCACAGATTTTGCAGTATGGATTGCTGTATTATCCTGTTGAAAAATATAGTCACAACGCGTGATACAAGCTGCAGGCTTGTTTAACTGATCTGTTATTAATTCAATATATTTATTACTATTCATCCGACCTGGTAAAAAGTTTATTTCTGTTTTTCCATAGTAACCAATAGCGGTACGCACCATAACACTGCCATCACCCATTTGACGGCAACTTAAATGCAGTTCTTCGTTTCTGCAATCATGAAAGTAGTAGGCCCAGCCGTCAGGGCCATCTAGATTGAACTTTTTCTCGACACTGAAAATGACTTTTTCGAGTTTTTCATCCAGTGGACGTATTCAAAAGCGAACTTTAGTCCTGCTGCTTTGCGTTTCTCCATTAAGGGTGGCCGTTGTTTTAATTTCTTCTGTTTAATGTGTTTGCTTCCTTGTAAAATGCGATGTACATTTCTTAAATTTGTTTTCACACCTGCTTCTTCGGCTACTTGTCTTGCTGTGTCCTTAAAATTCGACGCAACACGCAAAATTGCACGTTTATCACGTTCGGAAGTAACGCTAGGTCTTCCACTTCCTTTCGTTTTTCCATAAGCACTTGGATTTTTTAACACATTATATATCGCGCACCTACTCCTGTTTAATAATTTCGCAATTTTATTAATATTGTACTTTTCCGAGCGCAACAGAACGATTCGATCGACCTTACTTTCATCTAACTGCTTTCCTCGACCCATTATTTATTTTTCGTTGTAATAAATGTACTTATACTGTAAGAAAATCACAAGATTCAACGTGTGAATGCGTTCGCAGTAGAACACTTAATGGTAGAAGTCACATTCTACCATTAATTCTTTCCATTCTACGATTGGAAAATAGGCCAAATGTCTTATACTTTTGTCGAAGTAATGTCAGTCCGTATTCACATATCTTTCTCTAATTTTGCTATGATATGCGATACAATCCTAAGATTTCGCATGTTTACTTTGGAGATAGTATGTAGTATTCAGAACATAACATAGTGTACACTTTCCACCTTTAAATACAAGAAATTAAAAATATGCTAGGTGTCTTATTATTTTGTCGAGTACTGTATGAGCTGGTGCGTATAATTAACAAATAGTAGATACATTACAGTTAGCAATCGAATGTTTCAAATTCTTATGAGACACCGCAGCAGGCCATTTCTCATTCGACAAAGGCAAGATAGATACTCGACAGCGGGAACCGCTCGAATTAATTTCCCCTGTCATCTGTCGTCGAACGAGAAATATATATCTCAGGAAAATATTGAGCCGACGAAATTACGAAGCATGCACGAATGCCAACGCGGTGCGGGGCTCGAATGAAATCCGGCGGACGTGTGTCGCCTAACCCAGGCCCGGCCTGCCGCCGACTTTAAATCGAATTTCCGCGAACCCTGGGACATCCGATAAATCCTCGCGTCTCTTTATGTGCCGGTATTTTATAAACGAGCGTGTCGTCGGCGTCGTTGCCAGGGTCGGCGCGCTTCCGCGTATGAAAGAACTCTTTACACGTGACACTTAACGAGAATCTCATAATCTCACGGGAACGTCGATCTATCTCTTTCTCTCTTCCCCTCCGCTTTTTCTTCCGCTTCTCCAGCGAGGCCGGAAAATCCCTTTGAAGCTCTGCCCATTGACGCTCGCGGTTTAATATTCCGTCACGAATATTAATGCCCTCCTAGCAACTGCTCCACGTAAATCAGCAAAGCTTCCTCCACCGATGCACTTTTGGCTGCGGTTTTCCCGCGTTTCTCTTCCTATCTCCCTCCTCCCTCGCCCTATTCGTTCCACCCTGGTAGCCTGATACGCAACTTTCTTCCATCCCTCTTTCCACCTCTGTCCTTGCCATTCCCTTTGTCCCAGTCGTTTTCCGTTTCTCTCTCTCTCTCCCCTCTCTCTCCGTCCCGCTGATTCTTGCGATCCACCCTTTCTTCCCACCAGACCATCTACCCCCAACCCTGTTTCCCGATCCTTCCTCAGGGACGGGGACAGTACCGCTGATTGAGAATAATGCGGGGTACCAATTACTCGCCGGCATAAAGAGGAATTCATTAGCGGGAGAAACGCGCCGGTGGGGCATCTCTCAAGCAACTGCACAGGTTGCACGCGGCTTTTGTGCAACGGGATGCGCCTCGGTACCGAGCACTTCCTGCATTGTAGTTCGAGGCCGCAGCCGTGACATAGCCAAGGGCGCGTGCGCTCGCGCGCCAACAAGCCAACAACGCTTCGGAGTAGAGAGTTGCAGACCAAAGCATTTTGCGGAGGAGAGGGGCTGGGGGCGGGGGTAACAGTGAGTCAACGCTTGCCGCTTGTTGCGCGTTAATTAAAAAAATAAGCTCGCGAGTAGAGAGAATGTTTGTTGCCGCCGAACCCGTTTGTTCTTTGTTGGTAAACGCGGCTTGACCGCTGCCGTTTGTCCGTCCGTTCACGCGGTGTTTATAGACCGCGGACATTGTTTGTCAACGAGCGCTTCGTGGAAATGTCTGCCACCGGTGTATCACCCTTGTGTTCTGATATTTTTGTAAGCATTCAGTTTCACCCGATTGCAATCGGAATCGAAAGTGTTTTAGTCCGTCATCGGGAGATGACTTTACGGAAGGTGCGTTCTACTGTTATTTGATATTAATAGCAAATTCGAAAACGCGATGTTCGAATAAAAAGAGAGTCATTTGTCATTAGAGAACGCCCGCGTCTTGATTACAGAGGTACATATACAGGAAGTTATATGTATTTTCCTATGATTATACATGTGTACAGGGTAGCGTTTTTTTGCAAATAGTAAACATTAGAGAAAAATGAAAGAGGAAAAAGTTATACTGTGTTTGCAAGCAATGTAAAGGTGTCTGTAATCTTCCTTTATCTGTATTATTCTTTTAGAAATGTAGGTGACCTTCAATTTTTAACCCTGAAACTGCACTGTTGGGTCTCAGGAACCCAGAGCGTCATCAATTATAACGTGACATGCGCATGGGTGGCTTGTTTGTGTCGTCAAGTTATGTAAATTCAGTCTGCAATTAGTTGAGTTAGGGTACGGGTCATGTAATGCATTTTAGTGAAACATCGAGGTGGCATACTAAACCATTAAATATTCACATTTTCTGCTTTTTTTCCTACAAAAGAACTTTGGGTTTCTGAGGCCCGAGTGTGAAGTACATGTCTCAAAGAATAAGTGTGATGATCCAGGAGTAACTCGTGATCCCCGGTTATAACAGGTTAATGAAGGGATCACAAGTACTCGAAACTTATGTATATTCACAAGGTAATACATACTTCAAGTTATACAACACGAAAAGATGTTTCGCCAAAGGATTTCAGACGAATTTCTTTACCCGTTATCAAATAAGAAAGCTGGTTTCCTTCGAAGTCCCGGTGCTTTACCGAGCATGAAATAAGTGTACACACGGGTTAGGGGGATAGACGATAAAGCGACGTACGAAGGGAACAGGCATGCAAGGCAAGGGCTTCGTTCACGAAACGAGTCGCGAATCCACGTCCAATCGAACCAGAGATAAAAAGAATACGTCGCTTGTGGGGCACGTTGTAAAACCATAAAGGCATAATCGTCCTCGAACGAGGGTACGATAAATATTCGTGGGTTGCGAACACAATTTACATCTTTGCGCAACAGTGCAAATAAAGTGACGTGCTTATGAACGAGACGCTGAAAGGTTTTATTATTTGACGAAAGGAAAGGAGGGAATATTACCACACGACACTTTAAAAAACCGGTAATATCACGTATGATATGTTTGCTTTTGGTTTTTATACAGAGCTGGGTAAAATACTATTTGAAATAGTAAATAGCCTATTTTAGTTAAAATCTAAGTAGACTTCTAAAATATTTTATTCGTTAGAAAAAGTTTTCAAAATAGTATTTTATTTGTATTGTAAAACAACGATTATTTAAAATAGTATTTGAAATATTTGTTCTTAAAAATGTTACCCAGCTCTGTTTCTATATTGTTCTATTATGAATAAATTGCGAAGCTTATTCATTTATGACATTTGGAAATTTTAGTCAACCAAATACATTTTTTTCTTATTCTGATTTTCCTAAGAGTTTGAAAAGGATGCGAATGTTTGTTCAAGTAAATGTATTCACAGAAATTAAGCGAAAGTTAATAGTCTTACAATGCAAAAGACTTTGAACTTACTTTTGTCTTCTCGTGTCGAAAAGATGTAATGTGTTAATGCATTATGTCAAAAAAGACGAATAAACAAGATGTCGTATAGTGTGGCGAGTATGCACCAGATTAGGTGAATGTTGTCAACATTTGAAAAACCATCTCTAGTGGTAAAGGTATTAATACTTATATAGAGAAATTCAAATTTTAAACTTTCTTTTGCCCGCAGTGTATCGAGGATGCATAAACACGCGGTTCCACGATTCCACGCAAGACAATCTATTGCAGGGTACTCTGCATTCAGAAGTAATCACGCGATTAAAAGGTCGATCTCGCATCGTGGTCTAATTTGCGAGTGGGGGGCCCGGGGGCCCAGGTCCCAGCGCAGGGAACCGCGCCTAAACGTGTCCTCCAATTACGGAATTAATTAAACGCAAGGCAACCCCTCGATCGGGCCTGAATCATCCTCGGGTCGGTATCCGATTCAACAATAACACTTGCTCTGTCGGCTGTCATCCTGGCTGACGTAGCCCCACCTACCGAGCGTAACAGTGCGCGTTGCTCGATCCGCTCGGCGCACAAGTGCGCGCCGCGCCGGGCTCTCCTGTCAGTCAAGGATCAGCGAACCGTAAGGAGGGCCATTGTACACGCGGAAAAGTATAACAGAGAAATGGAATCGAGGGTGTTGGGGTCCGGGAGCCCGGGAGCACGGGAGTCCGGGAACCCAGAAGCCCAGGAACCCGGGTGTGGTTCCTGGCCGAGGGGTCAAACCGGCCAGTACACACGCGCGCCAGTCCGCGAGGGGGCGGTCTGATTGGATGTCAGCTAAGAACACGTCAAATCGAAGAATATGCTTTGACTTGAAATTAATTTGAGTGGTTTCCAGGGTGACGCGCGACCTCGTCGCACCGCACACTGCTTCCCCGAGTCACTGGACCGCGATCACGATGATTGCTTCATCGTGTGAGACGTGGTCACGGTAATGATACCATAAACGATTAACCTTCTTGTTCATACAGTCGAATCTCGGCTATCCGAATACGTCGGGTACATGGTTGCTCGGATAACCGACGAGTTTGTGTTGAAATTGTTGAAATAAAACAGTTCTGGGAAGAACTCAAAATCCAAGAATTGTTGCGGTGTCGTATCCGCTGTTAAAATGTGATACATATATGCGTCACCAGTTGAAATGACGATCAGCAGTCGAACTGACGATCGGCACGAGGTGCGAGTGCGTAGGACGTGAATTGTGTTGGATTGTTACTAACAATGCGTTAGCTAGAAAGCAAAAATGAATTTAGTAACGTGTGAGAATCACTGGCTTTGACAATAAATCAGATGTCAGCGGACCCATGGGCCTATTATGAGTGTTTCGTATACCTAACTGCCAGGGTAAGAAACAGAACGCAGCCCTGGTCCTTTATCTCAAGTGGACAACGGACTTTTCCATTGCCTTTTCGTTTTCTCTTCACTTCGAGTATAGCCTTCAACTCGACACGACGTCCTTCCAAGCTCAGTCAAATAAACTAATGTTTATAAAGAATATACTGTTTGCAGTTTATTTAACCACCCATTTCCAATAGGTTATGGGCACAGTGAATGTTTTTCTTTATTACTGACTGTGTGTTTTAAAACTATAAGTGACAGGCGATTAATATAGTTATTGTAAAATTATAGTGTGGTAGTGTTTAAGAAAGTACTGTGACTAAGTATAGTGATTAGGCATCTTACACTGTCCAACAAATTTCAACTTTTTTTATGTTCCCTACTTACTGTTGGGTCCTGCTTATAGAGTTTTTTGCGCTGATTCCGAATCTGTTTTTAATTTTTTCCCTATACGCACAGTTTTTGAGGAACATGGCTTTGAAAAAAAAACATATTTTTCAACTTCAAACAAATATTGTGATGTTATTATAAAAGATATTGAATTGTTCTTTGCAGCAAAAGATTCTGTAGACTTTCCCGAATACAGTGATATCCAATATTAATACATTATGAATGTTTAAACATGTTTAAACGATCATTAAAGACGGGGAGACACCACTTTTGCACCAATTTTTGCGGATATTTTTCAATTTATCTCAAAAAATAAGGGTCCAGCGGAAAATCGAACTACACCACGCGATAGAGCGGACTTTTATCTTGAAAAACCCCCCTTGGAAGTTCGCAGCATCGACGTTTTTACCGAACCAGAAAGCAAAATATCTTCGCCCGACATGAGTTGCCGTCAGTGGCGCTTACCGCTAGAATGGGCGTTTCACGGGATACGGCCCAGTGAACGCCCGGTGTAATGATGAGCGCCACTGACGGCAACTCATGTCGGGCGAAGATATTTTGCTTTCTGGTTCGGTAAAAACGTCGATGCTGCGAACTTCCAAGGGGGGTTTTTCAAGATAAAAGTCCGCTCTATCGCGTGGTGTAGTTCGATTTTCCGCTGGACCCTTATTTTTTGAGATAAATTGAAAAATATCCGCAAAAATTGGTGCAAAAGTGGTGTCTCCCCGTCTTTAATGATCGTTTAAACATGTTTAAACATTCATAATTTATTAATATTGGATACCACTGTATTCGGGAAAGTCTACAGAATCTTTTGCTGCAAAGAACAATTCAATATCTTTTATAATAACATCACAATATTTGTTTGAAGTTGAAAAATATGTTTTTTTTCAAAGCCATGTTTTTCAAAAACTGTGCGTATAGGAAAAAAATTAAAAACAGATTCGGAATCAGCGCAGAAAACTCTCTAAGAAGGACCTAACAATATATTGAAAACAAAGCTGTTGGACAGTGTCATTACTGAATTATATATATATATAAAACTCTATATCGAGTGTACATTATTCAGTTTCTATTCGTATTTAAGTGTTAGTTTATCAAAAGGACAAAACTATGGAAAATTCAAAAGTGAAAAGAAACATTATACCTTTTGACGGTGAACGGTACCGTGTCTGGAAACTAAGAGTGCGAGGTTTAATGAGCGAACTGGACGTAATAAATGTGACCGACGAAGAAGTTCCAGAAAAGTTAACCGTCGAATGGCTTAGAGCGGAAAGGATCGCGAAAAATACAATAGATACATAGTGGAATATTTAAAATCTTGATGCAATTTACCAGAGAAAAAGTATAGCTACTCAACTAGCTATACAAAGACAATTATTAAGTCTTAAATTGCAAGGTGATAAGTCTCTTGTGAATCATTTCATGATATCCGATGATCTCATCACTGAATTATCGGCAGCGGGATCCAAATTGGAAGAGACTGACAAAGTGGCACATCTACTTTGACTCTTCCAAATTCATACGATGGCGTCATAACTGCGATCGAAACCCTGTCAGATGACAATTTGACGCTAGCCTTTGTGAAAATTAGGCTTTTAGAACACTGAAAAAACAGGAATGAACACATAAAAATAAATAATTTATGGGGTCTTATATTCTTCTGAAAAGCAAATTTGCTTCAGTGTATGTACTCGCACCGAGGAGCGAACTAGCAGGCTTCTGGCCGACTTATGTACGAGACTTATTGGCATGCCGTCATTACTGCGCTACCACGTGCTACCGTCGGATGATCTTTACATTTTTTGCATCCTTTTTTGAAATTGTTACCGTGGGTTGCTCTCTTTCTAAAAACGGGACATTTCGGCGTCCCGAAGCTGTGCTTGGGGATAACGGAACAAGCTACCTAAAAACGGGACGGTCTCGTTCAAAATGAGATGTATGGTCACATTACACATACCTGTTATAGTTTTTTATTCACCACTTTCATTGATAATAAAGTTTTACTTCAACATTACCCATTTCACTAGGCTGTGTCTTTTAATATAAAATAACTCCAATCATATCCTTCTACAGTTAGGATAATAGACGCTCTCTAACTACATATAATACTTCCACCTCCGGCTCTTATTTGTTCCGATAACAGAGACCGACGTTCGGATAATAGAAGTTTGTTGTTTTCGTGTGTAGAGGTCGCCTGAAAAATGATGAGTTTAGTTGTTGTTTGAATTTAAATATTACAAAGGAAACCTTGGATAAAGAATAAAGTTTACGCAGAAGCTTTGAGTACATTGATTGATGTGAAGGAATGTAATCTTCTTAACAATATTTAAATTAAAGTAACTCGTAAACCAATCATTTCTCGATATGTATAGCATAATAGATTTTATAGGGGATAAAAATTTTATCAATCGGTGCATTAAAAAAATATACAGTTCCATTCAAAAAATCAAAGTTGATCTTCATAAATCCTTGACGCGTCCCCTACAAGAACACTAGTAACATCAGTATGTGCACTTCTTGAAACCATTCAAAAATTTCCATCTAAATATTTCTCGCTACGTGCCCTGCACTGACCGTAGGCAGTGCCAGTAAACGTGAGTGTATATGGTTGATTACTGAACATATGCGATAAATTGAATGATAAAAATGTTTTTAATGAGAAGATGTGTGGTATAGTAATCAGCGCACTGGATTCCGAATTTAACGATCAGAGTTCAAATCTCGGTGGAACCTGATTTTTGCTCCACAGCTGGTTATTCAATATTATAAACTTTGCCAATTGGCCACACGCTAAGAGTGTGCATCGGGAATTGTTTAAACAAGAGGTTCCATGGTGTAATGGTCAGCACTCTGGACTTTGAATCCAGCGATCCGAGTTCAAATCTCGGTGGAACCTGATTTTTGCATTTCTGTTACTTACAGAATGTTTTAAATCTTGTCAGTAGTGTAGATATTAACAATGTGCTTCGGGAAATGTTTAAACAAGAGGTTCCATGGTGTAATGGTCAGCACTCTGGACTCTGAATCCAGCGATCCGAGTTCAAATCTCGGTGGAACCTGATTTTTGCATTTCTGTTATTTACAGAATGTTTTAAATCTTGTCAGTAGTGTAGACATTAACAATGTGCTTCGGGTAATGTTTAAACAAGAGGTTCCATGGTGTAATGGTCAGCACTCTGGACTCTGAATCCAGCGATCCGAGTTCAAATCTCGGTGGAACCTGATTTTTGCATTTCTGTTATTTACAGAATGTTATAAATCTTTTTGATTGTTTAAACATTAACTATGTGAATTGAGAGTTGTTCAAACAAGAGGTTCCATGGTGTAATGGTCAGCACTCTGGACTTTGAATCCAGCGATCCGAGTTCAAATCTCGGTGGAACCTTTGCTTTTTATGCTTTCGTGGCAAAACTATTGAAGTGAAATTTGCAAATGCTGAAAAATATAAAGCAACCTCGGATTCAGGTGGTTCCATGGTGTAATGGTTAGCACTCTGGACTCTGAATCCAGCGATCCGAGTTCAAATCTCGGTGGGACCTACGTTTTTTTTTATTAATGTAACATTAATAACAATTTCGTAATAATTGAAAAACTGAAAAATGCATTAGCATTATTATTTTTACATTTAGGGATGTCTATTATCCCTTCGTCTTTCATCTAGAATCAACAATGACTGTTTTTTAAACATTTTCAAATAAACATTTTTTTCATATGTCAATAATTTGTTAATCCTAATGAATTATAAATTTTGTAATTAAAATAAACAATTATACTAGTGATCTTGAAGTCCTATATTGTACGTCATTTTGCATTGTCAGCTTTGAAGTTAATTAATACAATCGGAGACAATTATAAATAAACTTATTATAAGTATAATAATGCTCTAAGTGTGTTCTCATTCAGCAGGCAACGACCGCAAGGTTCCATGGTGTAATGGTTAGCACTCTGGACTTTGAATCCAGCGATCCGAGTTCAAATCTCGGTGGAACCTTTTTCGTTTTTTGTAGTGGCACGTATTATTAAGATGTGTACGTATGTACACGATACAGTCGTATATAAGTCGACGGTACGTCAAGAGGTTCCATGGTGTAATGGTTAGCACTCTGGACTTTGAATCCAGCGATCCGAGTTCAAATCTCGGTGGAACCTGCAACTTTTTTTTTAAGACTTCTCTAATATTTTGGGAGTGGCATCCACTCAACGACAGGGGTAAGAAAAACTACCCCTTTCAAGAGGTCCCATGGTGTAATGGTTAGCACTCTGGACTCTGAATCCAGCGATCCGAGTTCAAATCTCGGTGGGACCTTCTACTTTTTGAATTGATTTTTTTTTTCAAAACTCTGTCATGATAAATCTATTGATGACTTGGGACACCGTGTACTAATATTTTTTTAAAAATGTGCACCAGAAATACAGAAATAAAAAACGATTCTCTTCTTTATTCACTAAATTTCTTTATAACCTTACGTTTCTACTTTTTGAATGTACTTTTCTGTATTTTAATTGTGATTAATTCATCATTACCAGAGTGGTTTATTGAAACATTCTTTTACCTAATGACTACGAATATAATAACATCAATATAATTCTGTTCTTTACTTATTGCCATTGTTTGGAATTTAGTTCACCATGCTAAGCTCTAGTATAAAAGCAAATATTGCTAAATATACATTGCCTAAAAATAATTCCCGGTGGTTTTAAAATAACCATTCGTATCTCGTTTTTTGTACATTTATTACCAGTGTATTTTGATTATAGAACATTGCTTTTATTAATAATTAATAAGGCTAATAATTTATAAACAAAATGATAATTTTTGTAGTTAATTTCCAATTTTGATAAATTCCAATTGATCATATTTTTTATTTATAATTCAAAATATTTGATAAAATTTGTCTAAATATGGAATTTAATGCGATCAGTATGTTTTTGTTTAAATAAAACCAAAATATCGCGGAGAAGAAAAAAATTCCTTCGAGCCGGATTCGAACCAGCGACCTATGGATGTCCGCACGCAATCATTCCAACTACAGTCCACCGCTCTACCAACTGAGCTATCGAAGGATTTGGAAGATGCTCCGTAGAAATCATACATATAGTGGAACCAATAAAACTTAGTGAAACAATATTTATTAATCAAATATTATTAACAATGAGTAAAAAATAAATAATCCAAACGAAAATTCAAAAGAAAAATGAATTTCTTTTATGACTCGTATGTTGTTTTCATTAAGATATTAAATTGGCAAATGCTTATTGTTATTAGTAACCCGACGAAAAACTATAATAGAAAGTGGCAATGTTAAAGATGTTTAAAATGTGCTTTAGGTGGCTTTTAATGTACACAATGATGATAAATTAATTGTTGCTAAATACCACAATAGAGTGAATACTGAATGATAAGGATATTGTTTAGAATGTTTTTCGTAAAATGATTAACTAATTCTCAGGCTTTATAAATTCATAATATGTTAATATTGGTGGCCGTTTTATTAAATTATTATTTCAAATATATGACCATCTAAGTATTCCAAAACAAATCTAAATAACCTTTAGAGTTCATTGATGCCACAATAGTAAATATTTAGACTAATGGAGCTATCTCCGATTTGGATGACTTGAAGTATGTTGTCAAGGCCATCATTTTAAGTTTCTTTTAGTTTTTGAAATTCTCTAACAAGATTGAATATCTGCGACTTTCGTCATTATGTGATTATCTTGAAATGATTAATGGCTCATAGCAACGTTAACCAATTTGGATGAAATTTGATTATTTTTCTGTATAGCAATATACATATAGAGAAAAGTTGTTCAAAATAACGATACTGACAACATATTTCAAATATTCACTGCGATATTGATTGTCATCTTATTGGACAGTTGCGTTTATTCTCGAAGTCTTTAACATTTCCAGCAAATAAACAACCGATGCTCTGTCATCAGGTGATTTGATCATTGTCTGCGGTTTTTCGCGCAGTCAACATCTTAGGGAGTGACACGGATGATCGCGGTCGATGCGGTTTAATCTTTTGTTTCGCCAGAACCCGCGATACAGTTATCACTTATTTACGACGTCTCGAGGCGACGAGCAAAAAAGAATTGCGTGTCAAAGCCGACCGGTGCCGAGCATCGTGAAATTTTTATACCCGTAGAATCCTCTCTATCTCGCCATGCACGCCAATCACCATCAAGGCATCGTAGCTTTCCGTGTTTCATGGCCCGATACAGTTTACATAAAACTATAAAATTATGGTCGTAGCCGAAAACCCCTAAGAGGAGAGCGAGAGGATTTCCATGGAACGTAGACAGGCGTCCGCTGGAGCTAGAGCCGAAGCTGAAGCTGAAGCTGGAGCAGAAACGGAGAGAGGGAGAGGTGGATGGAAAGCTATATCGTAAAGTCGATGGGGTATTTTTACATGAAGTCATTAAACCCGGTTTACTGCGAAACAAAGTGCCCCCTCAGCTCTCTGTCTCCCCCACTCCGAGTTGCGCCGCTTAATTACTCCTCATCGCCGAATTAAGGAGCTGGATCGCACTCTGGTTTAATGAGAGACGAATGTTTAATGAGCGATCCACGTCCTCCTGCTTGTAGATCCCACGACAGTTTTCACGGTGTAAAGGAAATTGTACGGTACCGTCCTTTCCATGTAAACACCGAGTAAATCGTGTTTCGCTTGCCAGACTTGTACATGGGCGACTGAACCCTTTGCTGCTTAATGCTGAAAGTGCAAGTCTATCAACATTACTAATTTCAAATTTTATACAAAAATTAAGAATAAACTTATTCAATTTTCCACAAAAATATATTCCATTAAGGATCATTCTTCACCTTTTTTAAAGAAATACTATACTCATAATGAGTATTAAATAAATTACCATTATTATATTTTCTTAATTATTTACTTCTTCAATTTTCCACAAAAATACATTCCATTAAGGATCATGCTTTACCTTTATTAAAGAAATACTATACTCATAATGAGTATTAGATAGATTACCATTATTATATTTTCTTACTTATTTAATTTTCCACAAAAATACATTTCATTAAGGGTCATTCTTCATTTTTCTTTTTAAGAAATACTATATTTATAATGAGTATTAGATAGATTATCACTATTAAAATACGACATCTGATGCAAATGAAAATTCTAAAGTTAGAAATGTATTCGCGGAATTGATAGAATCTTACTGGAATATGTTGAGGTCCGGGTTTCTTTTCTCAGAAAAATTCCCTGATAGCTTCATTTATGTGACCGACTTTGTCTCCGTTACCCTCCATCCTATCGTACCTAAAACGGGAACAAGTGGAACTTTTCCAGGTCATGGTCAGACGAGAAGAATCGCCGAAACTGTTTCAATACTTTCATTTCACTTGTTTTTTTCGAAATCTGGGTCGCAGAGATCTCAATAGAATATTCGCGCTGACCTCGAAGATTATTTAGGTAATAGATACCATCGATTACCTTCAAACTGCAAATGGAAGATCTCCTAACAAAGTAATTTTTCTGACAAATAGCGTCTCTAGAATTTCTATGTAATATCTCCGAGTGCTTCTTGTTATCGAAACGAAAGATTTTCAAAGAAAAATTGTAGGTCGAGGTTTCACATAAACTACGAAAATCTCTACAGTCAGAAATTATTCTTTTTTGCCAATATGTCCACATGGATATTTCTTACGTTGATGTACATATACAGTAAGGAGCATAACTGATTCCACACACTTTAAACTTTAAATCAGAACAACTGTTTTATGAATGGACCAAACGACTTCAATTTCTCTGCAAGGCTAGAAGTATTAGTTTAGTAAATGATGTGTAAAAAATATCTTGAAAGAATGCATTTGGACGGAATTGTGAAAAACAATAGTAAAAATTGATTTCTACAACTTTTTTAGCTGGGCCAATAACAAAAATTCAAAAGATGTGTTTGGTCAGCTGATTTAAATTATATACGCTCTGAAAATCTCATTGAAATTAGTTAATTGGTTTGCGAATTATAAACGATCAAAAGTGTTAAAAATTGCAATTTTCAAGATTTTCGGCCTTTTTACCACTTTTGATCGTTTATAATTCATACACCAATTAAACAATTTCAATGAAATTTTCAGAGCGTATATAATTTATACCAGTTGACAAAACACATTTTTTAAATTTTCATTATTGAGCCAACTAAAAAAGTTATAAAAATCAATTTTTAGTATTGTTTTTCACAATTCCGACCAAATGCATTTTTTCAACTTATTTATTAGACGTCATTTACTAAACTAATTCTTCTAGCCTTACAGAGAAATTGAAGTCGGTTGGTCCATTCATATAAAAGTTATTCTGATTTAAAGTGTGTGGAATCTAGGTGCACGGGCCAAGTTCTCGCACTATGTACCTCCTTTTACACGAAACAACTTAGGCGTTTTTTAGAGGCTTATAACTCGGCATTGGAGGCAGATGGGGAGATGTAATTTCATACGCTTGTTAAATGCTATCATGTCTCAATATTTCCAAACATTAATTTTCCAACACTAGTAGGTTCAGAGATGTAGAACCTCAAAAATTGCTAAATTTGTCACTGACTGACTGACGGACACATCATCAAAACCTTTTGCGTACTTCCCATTAACCTACAAGCTTGAAATTTGGTACATAGGTCCACCATAACAAACACTCAAAGGAATAATTATCAAAGTTTGAAATCTTACACCTTAAAGGGGTTGTATTGAACAAAACATTACGAAATAGGTATAAATAGGTAGTAAAACGAACATGCATTTATTAATTTACTTAATGTCCACCTTAAAGATAAGAAATGTTTAGGATTTAATGAATCAGACATATGAGTAATACCTACTTGATAATTGGGGGACTAAATTACTCAAACTCGGCCGTTACTTTTTAAACCAATGGCCATAAAAGATGTTAGGTAGCGGCCAAGTTTGAATAATTTAGCCCTCCATGTAACTCTTTAAAAATGAAAGTAGCGTTCTTTTAAACTAATTTTTACAAATGCTGTTTTCAGTATTACAAGAGGTATTTCGCAACTAACGAATTTGGCCGTATTTTGTTTGATCTTACAACTTTTTTCGGCCATAGAAACTTGGCTCCTGTTTACAGGTGCTGTCGTCCGAGTAATTATTTACAATAGCGGATTCCTCACCGATTTCAATGACCTTAACATATGTTATTAAGGTCATCTTATTAACGTCATTTGAGGTATGGCGATTGATTTGCTATTGAAATGCAAAAACATGCTGTACAAGCTACGGAATTATTTGATTCAACACTAAACAAAACGCAATAATTAATCAAATTAAGTGATGACATACCGGAAGAAAACCTGAAGTGGTTTTGCTGCGTAATAACGTTCGTCCGCATTCTAACTTAAATACAAAACAATCTATTTTTAAAACTGAACTGCGATTTTCTTGTGCTTGTGAATACCGCTTGTTTTGAAGGATAAAAATAATATGCATGGGTTTTTGGAAGCAGCATTACTAAAGAGCCTTCTATTAAGAGGTGTCTTTTTAAATTTCGCGATATTATTTATTTGTGAAGATTAGAGTTGTCACTCTTCGCACGCGCGACACGATGTTAGTAAAATTGTAAATAAAATTGTAAAAAACAGCGTTCTTTGTAATTTAAAATAACAGCTCTTAATGGAAGACGTTTAACGTTTCTTATAATTAGAAATATAATATACAATTAATTATTTTGTGCCAGTAATATGCGTGTTTTAAGGCCTCATGCTTTTTAAATTCTATTAAACACTGTAGTTCAGTTTTCTTTTTACCAAGAATTGAGATTTCGCTTTTCTGTTTGTTTTATTTACGTTGGCCATGGCATTTTCGCGCGTACATTAAAATCCGCCTAAAACGTTCGAAGCGAGCGAAGTAAAAGCGGGGAACGGAACGAGAGATCGTATAAGACGACGTTGTTAAACCTTCCGTAGACAAACAATTTTTAAGAGGCAGTTAAATAGCGACATTGTGCGCTCCATCATGGTAATCATTCGATACGGAAGAGGGGCCATTTCCGGAGCCATCTGCGACGCTACAATCCGGAGGTGACTCGTTTTTTACGCGGTGCACACTTTCGACTGCAAAGACAAATTTCGCGTCTTATTTAAACGTTCCCCTGCTCGACAGATTCCTTTCGCGTGATCCCCCATGCAAGACGAGAAGAGGGACGGTATCTAATATCGTTTTTACGATATAAGTTCGGGGGTGTGTCGCGGAGTCGCGAAGGGTTACGCCTCAAATGCGTGCTTTCAAATAGGACGAATTATAATTGACGCGACGGCCGTAAATCTCAAATATTTTGGGGCTTTACTGCGAAACGGACGAAATTGGCTCAAGAGGCTCCGCCTATTAAAAAT
Source organism: Lasioglossum pauxillum (assembly GCA_933228785.1). Classification (NCBI taxonomy): domain Eukaryota; kingdom Metazoa; phylum Arthropoda; class Insecta; order Hymenoptera; family Halictidae; genus Lasioglossum; species Lasioglossum pauxillum. Next base: position 42,019,326 of record OW121699.1, read on the forward strand.
ATGCGAAGTTCCCGCGCGACCGAGTGACGCAAGCCTCCTCTCGCTTAGCGTTGGTTTTATCGTCGGCTCACGTGATCCATAAATTTCGGGAGCTGATCGAATCGGCTCTGTTCGTTTTGTAAAATGGCACAAGCAAACATATCTGTATAAAGTACGGTAGAACGACAATTATCCGAACCTCGAGTTTCCGAACTAGTGAAACCTGTGAGTTTATGATCTTCATATTGTATAATAATGAAAGATGCCTTAAGTCGTAAGTAATACAGGGTGGCCCAAATGTAACTAGACCATTTTAAAATGGAACGATTCTTTAGGTTACTCTAATTTCTTCAGTTAAAATTTGAGTTGTTGTTACCATATTGTACTATGAGGGACAAAAATATTCGCACACTTTTTACGAAAAGGATTAACATTCTTGTAATTGGGTTAAACGACTTCAGCTTTTTGAGATGTTAGAAGTTTACTAAAAAATGCGTCAAAACATTTAAACATTTTTATTGGTCGTAATTGCCACCAAAAAAGTAAGTCACAATTTTGAACTTTATTACCCGAGTCTTTGCAGATATAATAAGCTATATGTATTTACATACACATCTATAGAGTTTCACTATAATTTACCTAGATGTAGGTTTTAAATTTTTCTTCTAAAAAATTAATTTTTCTAACATCTTAAAAAATTCAAGTAATATAGTCCCATTTTAACCACATGCACTACGATTTATTTTAAAATTACAATGGTCAGAACTTTCTTCGGTGTTCATAATTTACTAGGAAAAAGAGAAAATTGATACATATTTATTGTATACACGTGTGCTCCAATGGCTAAATATTGATTACAATAAAATCGAATTTGTCTATGTAGGAATTAATAACATATGTACATGCTTAGCAAATTCTGTTCGAACTCTTCATCATGAGTCTAACTCGATATTATAGTACACGGTGCTAAAGAAGTTTTCACTTTTTGAAGGGTGTGAATCACTGTACCTACATTGTACATTATCAGAAACGAAGAAACAAATAACAGCGACACACCGTTCAATTTTCACAGCGGAAAGGTCACCGTATTCTTTAGTAAACTAAACTGAAACCGACTGATTTCCTGTGCCGTTCCTGTATAAACGAAAAAGTCCGGACGACCGTTTTTCGTCGGTAAAAGCGACGGCGTATAAACGACGGGGGTGGCGAAGTTACTTTATGTCCCGATTTAAGGAATACGCCGTGGCCATAAACCATAAAGATTCCAGTCATAACTCGAACGGTATCGCATTTTATTTAATTGCCCCCGCGGCACACTCCGCGGGGCGAGTGGTGGGGCAGCCTCGCGTGCATAATATTATTTATTGCCGAAGAAGCTGTTAAACTTTAATGCCGCTCGAGCGAGCACCGCTCTCAAAATTAAACGCGATAAAATGTTTGTTATCCAATCGAGTCGCGGCTTAATGTCTCTTTGCCCAGACCTCCCTCACACCGAGAGCCCCTCAAGTTCAGCGAGAATCGTCTCGCTATCTCGCGGATAAGACTGCCCGTCTCTCGGAAGATCGCTTTACAGCCACGTTCAGAGTTTCGGGACCATAGTTGGATTAGAATCTGCTGGCCGAGGGCAACCAGCGAAGAATTGTGACCGCTATAGCGTTTCACTTCCCGTTAGTGGACGTTTATCCAATATTTATACGACCTCGTATTTCGTTCCAAAGGTTTCAGGACAATTGTTGGTAATTTTTCTGAAATTATCCGGCCGTTTCACTAACACTGTGAATGGCTTCAACATTAATGTGTATATTTTAGAAGTGAAAACTTCTGTAGGCACACCGCGTACACAATTGCTGGGCAGTGAATGAGTCTGATCCGTTACGCTCCGAGATGAAACGGTATTCGGTCAAACTCGGGCAGCCGAGTGCAATCGCAATATGTAGAAGTTTCACTTCGGTCGTACGCTCTTATGCGCACGGTGTGTATTTTTTTTAATTATATTCTCTTATATTAGTTAGATCAGTTTTGTTTCATAGAAAACGTGAATGAGTTGAATCTTAATATATTCGATGGCTAAAACTATTTATGCAAGTACTGACATTAAGTTATATATTTTAGTGGCGTCACCATAGTGTGATTACTTATTATTGTGCTTAATTACAGTATGTATTGTCAGAATTTTCAGTGGTTATTAGATCAAGTATACATATGTACATACCTATGTAATTGTGGCGTCTACCTCCTATGTTCGTCAGCAGATGGACAATTAGTCTCATCTTCCCCTCTACTACCTGATCCGTCACCGATATAGTCCTTAACCGTCCTTGCGATATCCCAACATCTAAGGCAGGATTTGCTAAATAGGGCCTATAGACTGACTATACAGTTCCTGTGCTAACCTGTATAGTACATATATGTACATAAAGTAATCAAAAGTTAGGTAAGTACTTAAAGTACTAAAAATACATATACAGTAGAAACTCCCGTATCCGAACTAATAGGGAGACAAAAGTGGTCGAATAATGGAATTTTCGGATAATAGAACAATTACTTTTTTTGCATTAAACATTATTTATTCAAGTAGAAATGAACAAAATTGAGTTTCTTTCAACATCTAAGGGTACCATATCTTTTTAGCCGCTAAGTCACATACATTTTTTATTGTAAGCAGCTGCTTAGAATTACATTCCCGTTGTGCCTCAAACCATCGAAGTCTTTTTTCAAATTACTCAAATGCTTCGACATGAGAAGATTTTACTAACCAACCATTACTAGCTTTAAATGAGTTTCCCTTTAATCTATCGTTGAACTCTGGAGCTTTTTCACGTAGCATGGGCTCAGATATCGGTATGCCTTTGTCTCTTTGTTTTCGAAACCATTGGAAGACAGCATTATTAAGCTTTCCCTACTGGTATTTACTAGCATCCGTAGAATCTACATTCTGTATATAATTTTCAATATTGAGTTTCTGTTTTTTAATATCTGTGATTGTAGGTTTCCCAATACCATGTATCCTTGCTAATTTCGTTGCACTTTCACCACTTTCATGATCTTTAATTATTTTGTATTTCTCTTCAATAGTTAAAACTACACGTTTTCGTTTACTTGCCATTGTGATACTGTTCTCTGCTTCAGACTGAATTGATATGGTTACATTTAACCAACCGAACACGGAAAAGTATTTATTATGTCTGAATACATTGTACGGAAACATCGCTACGAAACGTTGGGCGGATAACAGAATATAAGGATAATAGAACGTCCGCATATTACGGTATTCGGATAATGGGGGTACGGATACGGGAGTCTCTACTGTAGCAGTAAGAATAAGTGCAATAAGACCCTTTAGTCTAGTAGTTCGTAAAAATGTTATTTTGTTACATTTTTTTATTGTTTTATGTTTATGTACCCCCTTGTAAATATTGAATTTAATGTGGCGCAATAAATTTTATTTTCTACTTTGTTTTATAGTACTGTAATCTTTCTCTTCTAATTTAACGTTTCGAAACAATATTAATAATTACAAGTGAAGTGAATGAATTACAATGAAAGTATAAATTGCAATTAAATTAAAAAAGTATATAATTACGATTACAATTAGAATGAAATTACAATGAAACAAAATGAAAATAAAGTAAACTTTATTAACGAAAATTTTCTATTCAAAGTATTGATGAAAAATTATACAGCCTACACAAGTTGAATAAATTCGCTACTATATTGTATTAACATATTGTAGTATTATATTGTATTAATAAGTCTCTACCCCTTTGCTATATTTATTTCGAAAATTACTTAAATAAACTCTTTATATCCCGATAGAATTGAACGAATCGATTTTTTAATATCTTGTTTCTGTTTTTGATACCAGGATTCTAATGCAGCTTTCTCTTGTTCGCAACAATTGGTGAGTGAACATAAATACGAATAATTGTCCTTTTTATTGTTATATTTCATTAGTAGTTGATTTTGACAAGTACAGTGACCGTGGAAATGCCAAGCGTTCCCGCGGGTAGTAATCTGTTTCCTAGCTAGGTAGGATCTTTTTGTACGTCATGTTTTTTTTATAAATTTAACAATTTCAACAAATGAATCTCCAATTTTCGACATGATAAAAATCTTCCGCAATTTGGAACACAATTACGTATTTTAAAATTACTTTGAATTGCTTAGAAGCATTAGATACCACATACAAAAAGACTATTCGCGATGGGTAGATTCTTTAGACAAAGCAAATTAATCTATATTACTTTCACGAGTACTTCACATTTATTAGAGTATTTTCCATTATTTCGGAACTTTGCTTTGTCGAAAGGGTCGTCCGAGTGTTTATAAATATTTTCATGAAGATTCTGAACAAATAAATCAATAAATGTTTCTTGTAAATAAAATCTTTATTAAAATCTTGCTTAGTTTCTTTTTGTTGGACAATAACATTTCATTACCCTTTACACTAATTAAATATTTGATTTGTAAATTAACATTAAATTTTGGCTTGAAAGTAGAGCCATTTTGCAATAATATAAGAACATTAGCCCGTACAAAATCTAATTGATTCTTTTTGTTAGGATTTTTAGGATATTGAGATTCCTTGTTCGTTGTACGAATCCTCTTGCGTGCCCAGGCGCTACGTGGGAGGGTGATAGCAATGGGCACATGGAATATTGTTTTAACCCTTTGCACTCCGCTGTCCCCTCTGAGGCACCACTATAAATTGTTGTATCATTATTCAAAATATTGTTTACATTATTAAATATATCGGTATCTAATCAATTACTAAACATTTAGGTATTGTATTAGATATTCTACCAATTTCATATCCATACAATTTCAAAAATCATACGGAATGGAAGTATTCTAGATCGGAAGAAATGTTTAATTTTCCAGTTAAAATAGCGCGGAGTGCAAAGGGTTAATTATATGTATGGCGACTGGCAATGATTAGTGTATCGTGCACGACGCATTTTCCACTTGTGTTTGTGTATGTTATTAGGGAGTGGAATTGCGTCGGTTGTTTAAACTATTCAGTAACGCATATTTCTGTTGATCTGTGCCATGCTACATGGATCTTCGTGGAATGTGTGCGCGCGTAGCTATCTCGATTCACTGAGAACAACGTGCAATATTCAGAATTAAGCGTAATTTAATTCAGTGTCAATTCAGTCAATTTGTTATTTCGATTTATTGATTTATTTCGCAATGATTACTGCCATTGTCAGTCGAATTCAGGAAAACCGGTATGTACCTTAGAGTGTGCTTGTGTGAGATTCCAACGTTATGGTGTCGGAGGCGTCCCGGGACGTCCTCCCTAGGTGTTAGGACATTGCACCCTGGCGTCTGTCTGGGGACCGTGTAGCGAGTGTATTGGAGAGCTTGTGTCTTTTGCCATTTTTTAAATATACAGGGTGAATTCGATAAAGCAGGACACCTAAATATCTCCGTTACTTTTCGTTGTATAAAAAAACTTCGTAGGACAAAGTTACACTGTTTCAAGGGCCATATATAACTGTGTAAGGGAAACAAAAATTTCAAGGTCATTTTTATGAGATTTCAAGGTTATCGATGTTTTTTTAAATGGAATGAGGTATTTTTTAATACATCAATCGATGCAGCTGGACATTCGTTATAAAAAAGTACTAACCTATGTATGTCGAAAAGTTAGTAGTTCAGGAGATATTTCAATTTAAATAACTCTAAAATACCATTACTTCAAACAGTGTAACTTTGTCCTACGAAGTTTTTTTGTACAACGAACAGTAACGGAGATATTTAGGTGTCCTGCTTTATCTAATTCACCCTGTAGAGCTAGGTAGGTAGGTAGCTTACCTTCTTGGCGTGACTGTTCGTTCTAAGTACGTAGGGACCGGGGCTGGCTACCGCTTTCTCTTTCGGGTAGGCTGCGATTCGCGCGATAGTCAGTCACTGGAAGAGCTTGAAGTTTCGTCTCGAAGCTAAATCGAACGAGGCATGACGTTCGAATGGATGCTTCGTGCTCGATTCTTCCTGCTCGTATAGTTTTTCGCGGACGCGGACGTGCGCGAATTAGGGTTTCGAAACGTTGCGCACCTGCTCAATTGCACCAGCGGAACAATCGGCTTCTCTCGAAACTTGTAATTCGTTTCGGAAGTCGTTGATCGTTTTAACTGCGAGCACATTTAGGGTTTCAGTTGTTTGGTGGACCGCCGAAGAAAAAGAAGAGGCTATATGCCGAAGTAGCCCCGACAAACTGTCGCTCAAGAGGGCAACTACAATGGCCTCGCATCTTCGGATGCGAAGTCATTTCATTACTACCTTGTCACTGTACTCGTATGTAGAAATAGTAGTTGTAGAAGTAGAGTTAGTTGTAAATATGGGCGGCAGGTCTCGCCGTTCCAACGATAGCGGAGATGGGCACGTCCGCGATTTGCAGTAGCGTTGCGAACAAAACTACGCTTGTTGCATTAATTGTTTTTGAACAGAGGTCACAGTTAGCGTTGCGGGATAATCATCATTTCCATAATGTTCATAATAGATTATTTAGGGTGTAGCGTTGCGAATGAAATGTCGCGATTCCCTTTCCCATTTTGATTGCTACTTGAAGCAACATTTATAATATACCAATTTTATAACAGTTTGAAGTTCGTATAGCTGTTTTGCAGAAAATGTAAAGTAGTCTTTCCGATCCTCTGTTCGTTGAATTAGCGTTGCGCAGCAAAAGGATCGCGTTTGCGTTCGAATCGTTCGATATTTCAGGCGCCCATGCTCCAGCTACAACGAAGCACTGCAAAAGTGGTCGCAGTCGAAATGGCTGCCCGATGCAGTGTTAGAATTTGCGATTTCGAGTAGTGTTGCGAGAGCATCACAACGGGTTGACCAAGTGGGTGGGTGGGTTCCCACTCGCAGCAATTTTCACACGGTGAAACACGGGCAATCGATATGATTTTCGATTTATAATATTTCGTTTCGTAAAGATAACACCTCTATAAAATATTAAAAATCGACAATCACAACGAGCTAATAGCTGTGAAAATGAAAAATTTCTTCGACATGATTTCAAACTCTTTCTTTTAAGTCTTATGGTTCCATTTCATAGTTAAAAAATGTTATCGAGTCAATTTTGTTCGGGTTGACGATAGGACTCTATTGTTTTTTCTATATTCTCACGTGTTCCTTTTAAACCAAAGTGCCCCTATGACGAAATACCAGCCTCTAACTTTAATTTAAAAAGATACCTTCCGTATTTATGTTTCCAAATGAATTTTTACTGCTTATTTAAATATGAAGGCACATTAATAGGGACGGGCTCGCTAACAGAGACGAGTACCTCACATTGGCTGGTTTTGATTCGAAATCGTCGATCCGTAAAATATTACGGGAATCGATCAATGAAGAGCAATTAAAGTTCGGGAGAGTGAAAAGTGGACGGGAATGAAATTACCGTTCGGAATTTCCCTGTTCGGAGGATTCCGCAAGCGGCAGGATAGCGAGAACGGAATAGTCGGCGACAGTGTTCCGGCAGCGTGGTCCTTGATACCGTCTGGGCTCGGGGAACGCCTATCCGCGGACGATGCAATTCCGCGGGCGAAGTGTCACGACGATGGCTCGTGTGACTCTCGATTACACGTTCGTCATTACGCCGGGGTATTTTATCGTCCGGCTGAGTTACGGGGTTCCGCTCGTTAACCGGAAACTTCCAAGGGACCGTCTCGCTCGAATTTAAATTGAGAAAGTATTTTACGAGCGCGCGAGAGTTTCACGGTAGCGTTGTCACATCTTGATGAACTTCCGGTAACGATCGTAGGAAAATGTTCCAACCCACCCCCACCCTCGAACTCCCCGGTCGTAGTCTGCCACCGAATTCGCTATCCAGGACCGTTCCTGAGAATCTGGTCCACGAAACCGGCCATTCAGACGGGATTAATGAGCCTCGGTCGCTTACACGGCCCATTTGCCCCCGATTGCGAGTCTCGAAGTCAGTTATCATAACCAATCATTCGCTCGTCGATATCTTCGAAACACCATCAACACCTGTGGATTTCGAATTCATCGAACAACGATGTTCTGTTGATTGTCCAGCTATCGATCGCTTTCCCAATTGCGATCGTAACTTCATTATTAGTAGAGATCTCTATTTCATTTTAAGCACTCGGGTACACGTGTACTCTTTTACGTGTATTTAAATATACGTTTATTAATAATTGTTTATAAATAATTATTTCGCGAGTAATACTTCACCTGTCTTTACTCACCCCTGCATATCCTTATTTTAATTCGTGTAATTTTTTAAATATTGGCATTAACGAGGATGTATTAATGTGCGACTAAATACATGTGAAATATCGCACGTGAAATAGTACACTTGGACTCGTGTCGGGCGAAGATAGTTTGCTTTCTGGTTCGAAAAAAACGTCGACGTTTCAAACTTCAAAGCGGGGTTTCTCAAGATAAAAGTCTGCTCTATCGCATGGTAGAGTTCGATTTTCCGCTGGACCCTTATTTTTTGAGATAAATTGAAAAATATCCTCAAAAATTGGTGCAAAAGTGGTGTCTCTCCGCCTTTAGTGATTATTTAAACATGTTTAAACAATCATAATGTATTAATATTTGATATTGCTGTATTCGGGAAAGTCTACAGAATCTTTTGCTATAAAGAACAATTCAATATCTTTTATAATAACACTAGAATATTTGTTTAAAGTTGAAAAATATGTTTTTTTTTCAAAGTTATGTTTCTCAAAAACTGTGCGTATAGGAAAAAAATTAAAAACAGATTCGGAATAAGCGCAAACAACTCTATACGAAGGACCCAACAGTAATTAGGGAACAAATTTGGCGTTGGACAGTGTCATTAGACTGTAGAAGTCCACGCAAATGCACACGAACTCACAAATATACAGGGCGGTTCAGCTAAGTGTGTCACGTAAATTACTTGTAAACTATTTGGTATTTGGAGAAATGGTTGAAAGTTGTATGGTTTCACTACTACAAGCATACGTTGAACCTTTTAGATTTTGCTACTTTATAAATTATAAATTTTAATCCTGTTCAAAAGAAATTTAAATCCTCAGTATAAAACTATAAGGGTACATAGAGAAAAGATGTATAATAGTTATAAGACATATTCTCAAAATGATGTTTAATGCAAGCGATGCTTAAATAGTTTTTCATTACAATCAAATCATCTGTGTGGTCGATAAGTGTAAGTGGTACACATTGATCTGCTTCTTGACTTATTTATTTATGCTGTAACTCAAGAAACATTTCAAGAAGGGCTCCCTTCAGTCAAAGGGCATCCTTCGTGGGCAAAAAAATAATAATAAAAGCAATTTAATTTAAAAACTTAAAAAAATAATTTCGATACTTCAATTAATTCGGGTTCATTAAGTAGGGCCCGAAAATGAACGGCCCATCGCTAGTAACAAAAATTCTAAAGCTTACTGCTATAACTTTGTTTAGACTTTCGTAAATAAAGTGTTTGCAAACAAATATTCCCTTCTAAAATATGATGTCGTATAAAACGACGGTGTTGCGCGACAGCAGGATGTAAAACCCAATGAAAAATGTACGAACAATGATCAAACAAATTTTTCTTTCGATTAAACGCGTGGTATAGTACACAGAGTGAATGGTTAATATCCCGTGCATCAAATAAGCGTTTCATCGTGTTAATTTTAATGGCGTGTAAAAATGTATACACGAATGGGGGGGTGGAGCTGTAATAAACAACGCGCGGGCCGGCATAAACGAGTTCCATTAATGTCTACCTTCGTGTTTCTGGACAGGAAGCCAGCCGAGAGAAAAATCGCAAGGCGGCGATGCGCGCATAAGTACATATACTTCATGCTTGCATTTAAAAAAAGCGAACTCTTCCCGTTTCTTGCAGACATTTACTCCAACACTGGTGTATTATGTACGTTCCTTTGCTCTTTCACGCGTTACATTCCTGTATTTACGAGCTATTTCCATATTTCATTCAGACCTCTCTCTCTCTCATGATATCGAATTAGACATGTAGTACAGAATTTAAATTGAATTCAATAAATTTTCTTCAATTCGCATGCAGCGAAGGAAATATTACTTTCTTTAGTGATTTTACATCGCATTAATTGCAGAGTTTATTAGCGATGTTTAATAACACTGTCCAACAAATTTCAACTTTTTTTATGTTCCCAGATTACTATTGGGTCCTTCTTATAGAGTTTTTTGCGCTGATTCCGAATCTGTTTTTAATTTTTTTCCTATACGCACAGTTTTTGAGGAACACGGCTTTGAAAAAAAAACATATTTTTTAACTTTAAACAAATATTGTGATGTTATTATAAAAGATATTGAATTGTTCTTTGCAGCAAAAGATTCTATGGACTTTCCCGAATACAGTGATATCCAATATTAATACACTATGATTGTTTAAACATGTTTAAACAATGATTAAAGACGGAGAGACACCATTTTTGCACCAATTTTTGAAGATATTTTTAAATTGATCTCAAAAAATAAGGGTCCAGCGGAAAATCGAACTATACCACGCGATAGAGCAGACTTTTATCTTGAAAAACCCCCCTTTGAAGTTTTCGACATCGACGTTTTTACCGAACCAGAAAGCAAAATATCTTCGCCCGACATGCGTTGCCGCCAGTGGCGCTCTGGACGAGATATGGCGCAGCGACGGGATACGGAGCGGCGAACGACCGTTGTAGTGGTGAGCGCCACTGGCGGCAAATCATGTCGGGCGAAGATATTTTGCTTTCTGGTTCGGTAAAAACGTCGATGTCGAAAACTTCAAAGGGGGGTTTTTCAAGATAAAAGTCTGCTCTACCGCGTGGTATAGTTCGATTTTCCGCTGGACCCTTATTTTTTGAGATAGATTTTAAAATATCTTCAAAAATTGGTGCAAAAATGGTGTCTCTCCGTCTTTAATCATTGTTTAAACATGTTTAAACAATCATAGTGTATTAATATTGGATATCACTGTATTCGGGAAAGTCCACAGAATCTTTTGCTGCAAAGAACAATTCAATATCTTTTATAATAACATCACAATATTTGTTCAAAGTTGAAAAATAGGTAATTTTTTCAAACTCAAATTTCTCAAAAACTGTGCGTATAGGGAAAAAATTAAAAACAGATTCGGAATCAGCGCAAAAAACTCTATAAGAAGGACCGAATAATAATCTGGGAACAAATTTGGTGTTGGACAGTGTAATCATAGCTGCTCCATTATATTTGATTTATCAGGGTTCCTCTATTCATTATGTTCCTCCTTACGGAGGAGACCCTGTTAACGTACAGTTATAGTCGCTAAGACTTGTGTCCTCAAAGCCCTCACTTTACCTTCCCCTTCTTCGACGCTATTCCCCCACGCTTCCGCCACAGTACGGTCATGTGACGCGTTCCGTCTTTGTCGCGCATGTGTCACAATTAGGGATGGGATCAAGTTCAATATGTACTCCCGAATCCGAGTCAAGTTCAATAACCAAGTTTCATTTCATGAGTTTCGATTACTATCTAAAAGCAATAAAAGTTTCAATGATTATACTTGAAAAGTATTCATTGTATACAAGTAGTTATCGAACCTCGGAATGAGTACAAACAAGTTTCGAAAAGATACTTATAAGTATTGTACTTCGATGTTGAAAGTAATCGAAACTTTCACAAGTAGTACTCGAATCTTGGAAATGAAAACTGCATATGTAGTAGGTTTTAAGCACTTTCTTTATTAAATTCGTAACTATTTAAGAATAATATTTCATTTACAATACTTGGTTTTATCCTATTTCTTTTTTTATCCATGATATTTCCTGCTTTTGAAAAAATTCTTTCTGAAGGTACAGAAGTGGCCATTATACAAAGATAGTCACGTGCAATTTTTGATAAAATGGGGTACTTGATTGAATTTTCACGTCAAAATAATAACGGGTCTTCTTTGCGTTTTAAATATTGTGATTTTAGATAATTGTCCACTTCTAACACAGCAGACGATCAGATAGATATCGTATTATTTGTAATTGCTATTTGTTATGGATTAGAAGGGGTAGAACAAGTCACTTCACGTCGAACTAACTTTATTTCCCCAACTAGGGTTCGTTCAAAATGTCAACGAGCTATGTACAAAAAGATGATATGTAACAAGCCAAAACACCAGCTCGTTTTGGCTCGAAACTAGAGATCCCCGTTTCACGTGTATGTAAATACACGTGGCACGTGAACCGTGTAGTGCAAATTTAAGGATCCGTGAATACGAATCCGTGAATGTGGATCCGTGTACACGGATCCACGAACACGTGAATACGGATCCGTGAACACAAATCCGTGTTACACGGATCCACGAACACGTGAATACGGATCCGTGAACACAGATCCGTGTTACACGGGGCTGCGAATACGGATCCGTGTACACGGATCCACGAACACGTGAATACGGATCCGTGTACACGGGTCCGTTCGGCACGTTCGAGTCCGACAATTCTTTTCTACTGTTGACGTTAGAAGTGAGACAATAATGAAGTTGCTGTAAATTGTTCGACGTTAAATCGCCATATATTAAAATGCATATGTAAAATAAATACACGAATATTTGTCAAATTAAAATACACGGATACCCGTGTACTTAGTATTACGTGGATTAAAATTCGGATTCGTTTATTGCACGTGAAATAGGTACCTCTATTAGATTTGATTCTGGAAGCGCGTAGCGCAGAAGGAAAGAGATACTGAATAAATTAGCGGAAATAGCGCACGAAATAAAACAGGTGTTAGAAGAGCGATGCGTTTATTGCGAAATAGAGAGCGATACTGACGTGAAAGAGAACAATACAAAGAAAAAGGAAGGATAATATAGATAGACATAAGCATGCATTTAAAGACGACAGTATTGGTTACGCGTAAATATAAACAGAGAATGTAACGCCTGCGTTACTTGAGGCGTGAGCGTGATCAACGACTGTCCAGAGCTAACATTCATTCTGAAAAACAAATTTTGGTGCTACAGGTAACAAAAAATAATTAAAACAATTTTACGAAATACAATTTATTCAATTAATTTCCTATTTTGGTACAAAAAACTAAAATGTTTACATTCTCAGGTAGTAAACGCGTTCTTTTTCGGGTGACAATATTTCCCGCCGTTGAAAAGCAACGTCCGGAACTATCCGACGTTGCTGGTATCGCCAAATACTTAATTGCAAATTTTGCAATTGTCGGATATTTGCTTATCCGCGACTTCCACCACTCATACGGACATAAATCAAACCGTAACTGTGGTTCCGCAATATATTTTTCATATTCTCCGTGTATGTCGGACATGTGAGCAATGTCGTCATTATATAAAAATTGTAAAGCTGTTTGTTGTAATGATTTATCTACATTCCTATTTACGGTTTGACGTGGAAAACTTTCTAATATGTGTTTTATTTTGTTACGAATTTTAATTCTTGTGTGAGGACATTCGTGCTCCAAATCTTTGTAACGAGGGTCGAGGAAGCTAGAAATTTGTGTTATTGTTATAGTACTATCTTCATTAAAATTTAACTGAAATCGGTGGTTTATTTCAGAAAGTACTGTTCCTTTGAATACTCGAATAACCTCATTATCTGTTTCTAGAATTTTTAGATGATTTTTTATTAATTCTTTAAGTAATGGTCTTACCATTGACAGCGACGCATTTTTTTCACCACAGAACAATGTGGTTATTATTTGCAACGGTTTCAATACGTTTAATAAACAATCTATGGTTTCCCATTGACATTCCGTTACTTCTAAATTTCTTGCCGTGGTTAAATTGGTTATTGATCTGTCTGCAATTACATTAGTTATACAGCATCTATTTATACGAATTCGTTCTAACATAAAAAAGGTCGAATTCCATCTAGTAGAACAACATTGTAACAATGTCGTTTTCGATATTCCCAGTTGCATTTGTTTAATTTCTAGGGCCTTTTTTGCGACGTTGCAATGTTTCAAATGCCCGACTATTTTACTGCAACGGCGAATAATTTGTTCTACATTGTCTTCCGTAAGTGCCTCCTTGATTGCAAGCTGCAGAGTAAACTTTTGTTAATTATTTTTTGTTACCTGTAACTCAAAAATTTGTTTTTCAAAATGGGTGTTACCTCTGGACAGTCGTTGTTCAAACTCACGCCTCAAGTAACGCGGGCGTTACATAAATACGTTCTCTGTTTATATTTACGCATCACCAATGCTGCCGTCTTTAAATCCATACTTATGTCTGTCTATGTAATCCTTTCTTTTTCTTTGTATTGTTCTATTTCACGTCAGTATCGCTCTCTATTCGCAATAAACATCGCTAATAATAATAAGCATCGCTCTTCTAACACCTGTTATATTTCGTGCGCTATTTCCGCTAATTTATTCAGTATCTCTTTCCTTCTGCTCTACCCGCTTCCAGAATCACATCTAATAGAGGTCCCTATTTCACGTGCAATAAACGAATCCAAATTTTAATCCACGTAATACTAAGTACACGGGTACCCGTGTATTTTAATTTCACAAATGTTCGTATTTTTATTTTACATATGCATTTTAATATACGGTCATTTAACGTCGAACAATTTACCGCAACTTTATTATTGTCTCACTTCTAACGTCAACAGTAGAAAAGAATTCGATTTATAAACAATAACGCCTGAGTTGTCGAACTCGAACGTGCCGAACGAACCCGTGTAGTACACAGATCCGTGTTCGCAGCCCCGTGTAACACGGACCCGTGTTCACGGATCCGTATTCACGTGTTCGTGGATCCGCATTCACGGATCCGTATTCACGGATCCATAAATTCGTACTACACGGTTCACGTACCACGTGTACACGTGTATTTTAGTACACGTCCAAAACCGCGATCTCTACTCGAAACGTACAATAAAGAGCGATAGATAATAACCAGTTGTTTTATCCTTGTAGATTGTAAGAGATATACACTAGTAGCTTCAGTGAATTCAGAAAGAATGAATCGACTCACTCGCGAAAACCGGTCAAAGAAGACGCGCGACGTTTCTCGTGAACAAGATTAGTAACGATTGACGAACGTTGAGATCAGAGTCGAACAGCTGGCAGTTTACCGTCACCGTCGAACTAGTGATTGGCAGATCGATAGAGCGATCCGCCAATATTAATCTCCCTTTTGGGGTCGATAATCGATCCCAATCGACGTCCGACGGTGCTGGTCTAAGCTACTGCGAGCTGCTTATCGACTCTCGATCTCGCGGTTACGTGCGGGTCCGCCAATAGCTCGGCGGCGCAGTAAATCGACGCGTTCACGCTGCCGAAACGTTCAGCCAATCCCAAACACTATTACATTGTCAAAGGATGACCAAATTGATAATTCGCTATTGTGCCGATTTTCGGACATCTACGTCTGTAAACTATCACATGTTGTAGATGAATTATCATTATTAATATAATTAGTGGCTATATCAGTCAAGGCATCCCGTGCTCGAGGGATATATTCATCTCTAGAGAAAGCTAATGTTTTGAATCGGGAATCGAATAATGCAGTTAACATATACAAATGATTGTTCTCGACATCACCTACATAATGTTCGATATAATATATCAGTTTTTGTCGCAAAGTACATTCCAAACTACAATCATCGGTAGAGGCATGTAAAATTATGAGACCCCGTTTTCTCTCTCACCTGCACAGCGTGTTTACAAAAAAAAAAGTAAGCAAAAAATAAACGCCGCGCCGCGCCGGAACTGCCTTACGTTGCCACGGAGCGTGCAAGAAAAAATTTCGAAAGTTTCGAAACTGTTCGACTAAGATTCGAGTATACTTGCAAGTATTATTTACATTTACCACAGTACTTGTAAAGGGTTCGAAACTGTCTGGCAAAGGTTCGAGTATACTTGGGAGTACTATATTTTTTTTCGAAGTACTTATAGAGAGTTCGAATTCCATCAATCAAGGTTCGAACCTGTTTGCGAGGTACTTGATCCCATCCCTAGTCACCATGTCACGTGCTAATCCAGTATTGGCAGAGAGAGGAAAAAGACCAAAATAAATAGATAAACATTTCAAAAGGTATTTTGCCATAATATTTTATTCTTTTTTATTCAAGGTGATCCTCTTTTTTCTGTGCCCTATTGTAGCCTCTTGTCCATCTTTTAATTTTTTAATAATCTGAACAAAGCCATGTGGCAAAGCCTTGTTTCTATTGTTTTTCGAACTACCGCGGTGTCAATTGGTTCGGATAATCGAGGTTCTACTGTACCTACATCAAACACCAACAAAAATGCTCTTAGTCGAGCGGTATGTTTTTTTGCAAAAATCGCTCTCATATTAGATCCTTGGAAACCAGTTTCATTAAACAACAACGGCACACTAGCTCCGCGCAATTCGTCGGTACTCATCAGCGCGAACATATTGAACCCATAACCCTGAAAAATGCTATTAAGCTCTGGCGGGAATCGAGGAGGGTAGCGCGGAGGCACTTTTCATTGTGAATTACTCTTTAAAGTCCGTCGAGAAAAAAATCCGTTTATTTAGCAGCAACCTGCACAAATGACCACCTGCGGGCCGCATACGTACCCGCCCACCTGACAATACGCTGTCTCGACGGAATCGTAAAGCCGCTGTTTACGCGCGCCGCGCCACACCGCGCTGCGCGAATAAAAATCCGCGTCGGCCATTTTGCCCGGCTAGAGATTACGATAAACGCGGGCGTATATTTCACGGCTGGAATCGACAGATAGAGCGGCACGGGGAAACGAGTTTCCCTTGGTCTGATTTCGCATCGGCGCGCGACGCGCTAGCGAATTGAACGGTGCAACATCGACGGAAATATCGGATAGATGTAGCTTGATTAATGTTGATACTGGGAAACGCGCAGTAATAATGCGTTCGCGTGTGTGAAGAAGCGTCGGGAACGACGAACGTGTAATTTGCGTAATTTTACTATCCGCTTTGGCGTTTTGCGATTGTGATCGATGAAGGCCGGACACGATAGCCGCCGGATTCAGGACGTTTGTCACATGAATTGGTAATTCTTGTTGGCTGACCAGCGGACGGGGATGCAGAGCATTCCACGAAATGTACAGCTTGTTCCCCTAACAGTTTCCATGAAAAAATGTATTCTTTTGTGCTTTTTCATTTGGTGGTGGATTTTAGAAAGTTCGAAACTTTCTGGAAACGGACTAGATAATTAATTTTCTAAATGAACCATATTTTGTAGCATATTATTAGCCACCTAAATATTAGGGGTGGTATCCGAAAATACGGATCGGGTTCGGGTCGGATGTTTTTTTCGGGTTCGGGCAGGAACCCGATATCCCAATTTTGGGACCCGAAACACAATTTAGAAGCCGATACTCCTAGTAGGAGAAATGATTAAGTTTGATAGCGTCTTTATATGTTGTCGTGTAATCGTAAAAAGGGAGCACGAATTGTGGGGAAAAAGTTAGCCTCTCATTGCCAGTAACGGGCACATGCACGACAGAGACAAAATTCGTCACGTGACCGGGCCCTGGCGGAAGCGTGGGGGAATTGCGTTGTAGAAGGGGAATGACGAAGGGGACGAGTGGGTACACAAGTCCTAATCTGGCGACTCTGGTAAAAATTCATAAAGAAATGAAGCTATATGAAATGTGTGGAAGTGAAGTTTTATAATTGACACAGATCTACAAAACGTATATTTTAAATTTTCAATATGGATCCACATATAAAAGTTATAAACAACAACTTCGTGTATTTTCTCTGTAATTCCGACCGTTTGTAACTTTTGTATGGTCCGATGTTAAAAAAGTCATTGCCCTTTTAATAGTATCCGAATATTATGATTCACTGTATAATACTCATTGTTGGAATCTTCAGAGTGCTCGCTATGTTATTGCACCACGGTAAACAGTTTTGTAGACTATTGATGGCGGTAATTAATCGCTGTAGCGGTAACAAAACGCTTCGAAAGTTCTAACTATGTACCTCCTTCCGTGTTTGTCTTGATGATTCAATTTGTGCAAAATGCATTTACAATTTTAATCAGGCATATGTATAAATGATTAATAAATTGTGAATGAATAAATGAAACTTGGAAACGAAACGTCTGACACCCTCGAAGTTTCTAAAAGGAATTTTGATCAGTATAAAATGATGTAACACGTTGAAACGGTAGGAAATAATTTATGTGTTCTGGGATTCGACATCGTGAATCGCCATCATCTCATTAGTCATATATATTCTTATTATCTAAAGTGCAAAAGTGACCGCGTGACGACACGACCCGGCCGCGGCTAAGTTATTAAACATTGGCTGACGCGCGTCTATAATTTGTTCAATTTTAATCAATTCTTAATGGCAGCTTGCGCGCATCGTAATCTGTCATCGGGACAGACTTACTTACACTGTTTCAACATCGCCACGGGTAACCCTTAATTCCCCCCTATCATAATTGGAACTCTGATGCATTTTTGATTCGCGAACGCACGATAGGTAACCAGCAATGCACAGATTCAAGATAAGCCAGGGCCGCGTCAAGCCGCGGCTCGACCCGTATACAGGTTTCGTGGAAGCCTGCGATAACAGTCCGTGTAACGCCTCCCGTGAATTATCGAATTGCATGTATAATAAATGATTTATCACGATTAGATCGGGCCCGCGATGGATCCACGCGTTATATAATTACTGATTAAGCGGCGGACATGGGAGAATCCTCGCAGACTTGTACAGACGCGTGGTCGCGTCGATCGTTGACACGTGAGAACATGACGTGTCGCTTTTCATCAGCTTTCATTAAAAATAATCGAACAACGAAAGCGCATTACAATATTGCGATCGAAAGATACAGACGTATCATAGCTATCGCGTACAAGGAATGCGAGCATTGAAATCGAGCCAGCCGTAGAGTTCCCCAAAATAGATTTTTGAAATAGTACATAGACTATAAATATTTCTATTTTACTATGTGATACAGAATTTGGCAAATAAACATTATCTCTGAAATAGTAGTTACACATGGAAATAGGATTTCAAATACATATTTTAATAGTAGCTCATAGAAATACTATTGTGGAATAGGTATTTAATTAAAATATTTACAAGAAAATAATATTTCATCAAATAGTAATATTTCATAGAATGGTATTTAGAGTAATAATATTGCAACTCTAATAGTATTACAAATAAGAGGGTTTTATCCTTCAACTTTTTATAGTACCATGTACTTTTATCGATAATATAAGACATTAATTTTGTTTATACGTGACTGAAAATATTATTGATAACATAATACACTTATTTTCTGTGTGTATAACTGGAAACATTATAGAAGAGTAATTTATATAAATTATGTCGATTCACTTTATTTGCTTTGAACAGAACACAATTATCGAACATAATATCTTCTAACAAATTTCGTCGTTTTTGTTGTCAGTCGTAAAAAGTAAATATGTAGTATTTTCTCATAATTTAAACAATTAATGAAATAGCATTTCCAACTTAAAACAGGATGTTATGAATAGTATTTTCAAAACTTTATCTAAAGATTAGGGAAACAAAATTTAATTGCATCATCTCAGGTCAATTATTATAGTGCATATAAGTGTTATAAAATTTGTGAGGATTAATTACAATAAGACAACACTTATCATTTTCTATAAAAATTATTCCTTACAAACGCTTTTTGTTCATAAGACAACGTAAACAAGCAACGTTATACACTTATTTATTATTTAATCTTCCTATATTCGCTTTCACAATTCGCTTGTAAATAATTTCGTACTGAATTTTTTAAATTTTCTGTTCATAAACATTTAAACATTTTAACGTAGACACAGCTTTGAAGCGATGAAGACTTTTTCGGCTTTTGTTCCTGGTTTGCGACTCTGTGTAGCCGTCCAAGTCAGTCGTGCACGATTATATACGTTTTTTATTTACAAATATTAATGTAAAATATATTTTATAGATATCAACTAACAATTGAACGTTCGTAGACAATATTTTGCAAAGAAATTTGGATAAAAAAATATCAGGTCCCACCGAGATTTGAACTCGGATCGCTGGATTCAAAGTCCAGAGTGCTAACCATTACACCATGGGACCGTCGCGTTAGTGTATCTTTCGTTAAAAATCATTTTCCGTCGGTCGATACAGCCGATACAATACCATCGCAGTTCTATTGTTTATTAATGTTTGTTGGTTTATGTCGATTTACGAAAAGTAAGAGACGATATCAAACATATTCTCGCATACTTTGGTATCGTATGTGTCGTCATCCGTGGAGTAACATAAATTGGCTGTTAAATTTAAAATTTATTTTACATTCTTCTATCGATTAGTATTAATTGTTTATCAATATCAATGTATTATTTAATCATTTTGGAGGAGAAATAGAATCTTTTGATTTTTCTATTGTTTTCGCAAATGAAGTAGTATTAATTGTTTTATTTTGTCATCTGCATTAATTGTCTTATTTTATCATGAATATTAATCTATTATTTAATAATTTTGTAGGTGAAATAGGAAGTTATTTTTCTATTGTTTCCACAAAGAAAAGGTGAATAATCTTTTTTAACACGTACAGGTCAAGGTTCAACACAGTATATAAAGGTAAACTACTTATGCGAAGGTTAAAGTTCAACGAACAGTGTTCTATAATTAGGTCTACTCTTTCGTAATTCAGTTCTTTTTTCTCAAGTCTCTATTTCTATCAGTCTGTATGAATATCGATTAACCGTATTATGCAACCGAATTCAATTCTTGGTAATAAAAAAGCTATCGACTCAACAGCCAAGATTTAGATTACGCTGAATACACTTCACAACGATACTACACTCCTCGTCAAAAAGATAGCTCAGGTGTGCTTTCTTTAATTTCTCATTGACCCATGTAAAATTTTGTCGCCTGTAACGTATAATATCAAAACATTATGAGCTCAGAATATGCGGCTTGCTGGAAATAAGTCACAATGTCGTACATGTTTGTATACAACAAAGAAAAACTGTTCCATACTAAGGTCGAAATGATAGCACACTCTGTTAATATGTTTAGTAATTGCTCAGTATTTCATGATCTATCAACGAGTAAAGATTACAGTACAATATTATATAAATTTGTAAGTATGGGACGCGGAAAAAAATTAAACGAGTCTGAAAAAAAGCAAATTCTTGAACTAAAAGAGCAACAGTTATCAGTAGCAAAAATATCGAAAGTAATAAAAAGAAATCGTAAAGTAATACACAATTTCTTAAAAAATGTTGAAGATTATGGCAAAAAGAAAAGTACTGGTCGGCCGTCGTCGTTATCCGGTCGTGATAAGCGAGCAATTTTACGTGTAGCTTCCGACTCGCAGTTAACAATAAAGCAAATAATGGAAAAATCTAGTTAGTGCCAGTGTTTCAAGTGTTCGTCGAGTTCTACTATCCAGCAAAAATATCAAGAGGCCAAAATTGAAAAATAAACCTGCGTTAACAACGAAACACAAAGCAGAACGTTTACGCTTTGCAAAAGAAAGAGTGCGTTGGAAAAAGAAATGGAGAAGGGTGCTATTTTCGGACGAAAAGAAATTTAATCTGGATGGTCCTGATGGGTTCCAATATTATTTTCATGACATAAGAAAAGAGACAATGTCAGCAATTCGACGACAAATGGGAGGAGGCAGCGTAATGGTTTGGGCCGGCATCGGTTATTTCGGCAAGACAAGTATCAAGTTCATCAATGGGAGAATGAATAGTGTCCAATACATAAATTTAATCAAAGAACAAATAAATAATCATGCAGAACGCATTTCTGGACCTGATTACATCTTTCAACAAGATAATGCATCTGTACACACATCAAGATTGGTCCAATCATATTTTAATGAAAATAATATATCTGTTTTGCCGTGGCCTGCACGCTCCCCGGACCTTAATATTATTGAAAATTGCTGGGCAGAACTTGTTCGCGGTGTATACGCGAATGGAAAGCAGTATCAACACGTACAAGAATTAAAAAATGCAATTCTTCGCGAATGGGATACGTTAAGTCAAAATTATATCCAAAAACTGTATAAATCGATACCAAATCGTACAAAAGAAATAATAGAAAATAAAGAGGGATGTACCCATTATTAAATAAGTATATATGTTTGATAAGTAATTATTGTTAGTTAAAATTTATGTTCATTATTATTTTCTTATTGTACATGTGCTATCATTTCGTTCTTAAAAGAAAACAATTTTTTTGTTACACACTAAACCTTATAGTATTCTAAATTATTTTCAACGAACCGCATATTCTGAGCTCATAATGTTTTGATATTATACGTCACAAACGTAAAAATTTACATGGGTCATTGAGAAATTAAAGATAGCACACCTGGGCTATCTTTTTAACGAGGAGTGTATAAGAATACATGTACAAGACCATACAAACCTCTGTTACGAAAAAGAATTTGTCCCTTCACAATAAAAATAAAATGTTTATATTCAGGTTTTACAAAGAACATCTGTTCCGGCCGACCGATACACTCAGCCGATCAGCTGTACCGTCTTCGCGTTGACGCGATACAGTGACATCACGTCGTTGAAGTGCCCCCCACTTCGCGTCTTCCTAACGTGCGAATTTTCGGTGCGAACCGGCTGATCGGCCCGACTTTCTCTGTTTACGGCAACCGCGTACACACGTATGTACCTCGTTCTTCTCACTGCCTTCGGTTAGCCGTTACAGTTCGTTTGCGTTTCGCTATTCTACTTTTCGTCGCATATCGTTCTCCATTCCGCTTGTTCATTTTGTATCCCGTTTACTGTTGTGTGTTTAGTTGTTTGCTTAATAAAGAAATGTGTGAACACATTTGTTGCTGTTGTAACAACATCACATATGTCTTATAGTTTTGCCGCGTCTAAAAATAAATGTTCTGAATTGTTTAGTCTTGTTGTTATAATTTTTATAGTCATAAATTATTGTTCACCGAAAAATATTTCTCATGAAGTAAAAAATAACACTGTATTTCCGTTATATAAAATGACTTTTCGACATTCCATGCGGGGTAGTCCATTACCATAACATATTGTAATTTTCATTATAAGCACAGATATAATAGTTAAAAATCGCAACCTTCACATTTATCTTGGAAATATGGAACAATAACAATTTCAAAAAAATTTAATGTACATTAGCTAGTAATCTAATCCTTCTAACATCTCAAAAAAATCTAAAGTTATTGGGTTCAATTTTAAGAAGTTATTGGTTTGTAAAGGGTGTCCACTTAATTTTGTCCCCCGACTGTATTGTTTTACAGTATAGTCGCGGAGTGTATGCACGTATCACTTATTAAATTCCAATCGATGATATATTTAATGAACAAATCCCATTTCTTTCGCCATTTGATTTCTATTTTAACGATAAATCCGACTATAATCCGCGAATGTGTCACGTCCTCCCCGTTCGTTCTTCTGAAAAAGAGAAAGAAAAAGCGCCGTGACAATTTACAAACTTCCTCCCCCTGTGTCCTCGACACTTTCACCCCCTCCGCGTCGACAGGGTGAAAGGGGTGTGGGGAAAGCCTCTTGAGCCATTTCACGAGTGTCGTCCCGAATCGGAAGAGGGCGAACAATATATAAATTCAGAACACCCTACGGGGAGGGGGTTGAAAGTGAACATAGATTTCGAAAGCATCGACAAGCAACAGAGAAAGCGTGGCTAGGAATGGAGGGCGTCTGAAAGGGGATGGGTTTCGAATACGTCCCCCTTCGCCGCGGCGTCGTGTCAACCCCTAATTGAACGGAAGCTGGCAATAAATATTATGTTTCTTTTCGTGGGGCCGATTTTATAATGCTGCGTACTCTTCGCCGCGCTTAACACCGGCGGAAGCGGATGTGCAATCAGTGTGACATGTGCTCGTGGCCCGGGCCTCCACGAATTTATTTTCCTTACCGTTTCACGGCCGAATTATTCCGTGTCCGTTGTGCCGAACATCCAATTGAACAGAAATCATCGTAGCATGGGGTATGCGAGTCTTCACCGACTAATGGGGTCAAATTTGATGACGTCACGATGGCTGACAGGTGTCCTTTCTTACCGGTTATGCTGGAAATCCAAATTCGACTTTCTACTAGTTGTGCCGGTGATTATGAAATTGCACTAGGTCATGTCTTCTTTCTTCGAGTTATTTAGACTTTTGCATCTGATTTGCTAAAAAAATGTTTTATCGTGATAAAATATAATATATATTATTCGTGACTTCACTACGTAACTGTAGTAAAATTAATCAACGTAGTGGACTGCTAGAACAATGAAAAATATTA
Source organism: Lasioglossum pauxillum (assembly GCA_933228785.1). Taxonomy (NCBI): domain Eukaryota; kingdom Metazoa; phylum Arthropoda; class Insecta; order Hymenoptera; family Halictidae; genus Lasioglossum; species Lasioglossum pauxillum. The sequence continues at coordinate 42,043,509 of OW121699.1, forward strand.
ATAAGTGGACTGCTAAAACAGTGAAAAATATTAAAAAATTCAAGAATACTGTCATTTTTTTTCAACGTAAAACGCCTATTAGGGTTTAATCTGCAGTCTAATAATAAGCAAACGCATTAATTCGTTCGGAATTTTGATTTGCATGGGTTATTACACAAGTATAACACGCTGATTTTAATGAAATTTATACAGGATATAGTTTGTTGAAAAATATTTGACACGTACTTTTTATACATGTGTATATAATAATTGTACAGACATGTATGCGTGTGTATGAGATTGAGGCTCATATACATATTGTATAAAAAATCTCAAAAGAGATTTATTTCAACAATGTATAGAATTCAATATAAGAATAGCAGACAAGAGAAATTTTCACAGAACAAGAAATAAATCTCTTATGAGATTTTCTATAATAAAAAAATATATTTCATGTTCAAAGCAATACGAACACTTTAAAATTCATAGGATTATTTTCTATCTACTATGGAAATATTCTCTTTTACCCAGGTCTGATGCCAAAGTCAGCTATGTATAGTGTCTTCGATTCAGAAATGTTATTTTGCATTACAAAAAACACTTAACAATTTTAAAAAATTTCACCATCCATGTGTCGAAGGTCGACAACTCTAATCTTCAAAAATAAAAAATAGCGCGAAATTTAAAATGTCGCCTCTTAATGGAAGACTCTTTATAGACATCACAGATTCCAGATCACAGTTACTTACGCTACGATTCTTTCTCCCAGTCGAAAGAAATTGAAACACGAACCATCCGATTAAATGATATTCCTCCTCCTCCTCCTCGATCAGCCGTGCCTGCGAACAAATTCATTCTCCATTGTGCCCCAATCGAATATTAATGAAAGCCAAACAAACCGCGATTGAGGGCCTTAGGACACATAACATAGTTGACACCGATCATCCTATACTGTCAATATGATTAATGGAAGCGCGTTGAGTAATACGTATACGTGACCATCCACTACCGCCATTCATCAAAGAGAGCCGAAAGAACAGGTGGACCTCGTCGATCCCCCTTTGTCTTTTCCCGTAGCGTTTCGACCGAAAGGTTCCCGACCCGTTCGACCCCCTGAATATTCCCGGGGCGGCCGTCCCTCTGTGCGACGCTCGGCGTCGCGGGCTGCGACTTCCGGTTCCTTTCCGATAATTAGAAACAGCCTCGTCTCGCGATAACAATAATGCCGCGTGCTGCGGCCCTCGAGGGCAGCGGGCTCGTTCGACATCAAAGCGACGTCCCTCACCCCCCGCTGACGTCCTATGCATCAAGGCATCGCTAATGAGATTCACTTTACGGTGTGCCCGGTTGTGTTCCGTTTCGCGACGCCGACGTCGACGCCGATGCCATCGTCGCTCCACGCCGCTTCCTTCGTCACCGTTCGATTATTTTGATCATTTCGACGATAGCGGCGGCGAACGACACCGACCAACTCCATTCACTCGTTTCGCGCCTTTGAGCACCGCCGATCCAGCTTCTGACGTCCTTTCACGCCGGCCACGATATCTCGCGCAATTAAAGTCATCTCTGAAAAGGTACTCCGAGCGCCAGTTCCGTGCGCATTGTTCACGTGGAAACGGGATCGATGAGACGGTTCGAAGGGAGCATCGGTCTTTGCGGCCGCCTCGCATCGTTAGGGTGGAGAGCCTCGAATTCTAATGAACTTTGAGGCTTGTCCTGCGTCGATTGACGAGCGGACCTCTCGCGATTCCACGAGCTGACTCACAGCAAATAATTGGGGAGAATTTTATTTCTGTTATTCGTGAAGTAGGCGTCAATATACGTTCACATTCACGAATGTTGATAACCTTTTTTTCTTTTTCTTTTATTGTTTTAAGTGGAGAGAGGTTTAATGGATTTACGCACAGCTCTCCGGTGTCATCGCAACCCCAGGGAAGTGGGGGACTACCCCCCAAAAGTCATCCCTCTACTGGCTTCTCCGGTAAATGTTGAAAATAGCCGGAACCGGCCAAAGACTATACTTCGGTCCCCGACTTTTGGGAACCTACTTATAAGGAATCTTCTAGTTGATCGAGTAAATTAGTTTCCTTATTGGGTGTTTAGAATCAAGCACCTGAAAACGTTGTTAGTGACGACGGTTGGGCCAACCAAGCGTACAGGGGGTCCCAAAAATGTTGTGCTTCCTTGAATAGGGTGATTCCTGAGGTTATTTGAAGTAACCTTTCCTTTTTGCGAAAATCTTTCCCGTGGCTTGGTTAAAGAGTTATTAACGAAAATCACGGACAAATCAGAGCGCGGCTGTAAAGAACGGGTTCCGCCTCAGCGACAGGTCCCACTGACCATGGTGTCGGTATGGCTGAGCCGGAACCCGTCCGCTGTAGCCGCGCTCTGATTGGTACGTGTTTTTCGTTAATAACTCCTTAACAACGCCGCGGAGTTCGTATTGCAACGGGGAAAGTTACTTGAAATAACCTTGGGCATTATCGCTTTCAAGGAAGTACAACATTTTGTATACAGGGTGAATTCGATAAAGCAGGACACCTAAATATCTCCGTTACTTTTCGTTGTACAAAAAAACTTCGTAGGACAAAGTTACACTGTTTGAAGGGCCACATATAACGGTGTAAGGGGAAAAAAATTTCAAGGTCATTTTTCAGAGATTTCAAGGTTATCGATGTTTTTTTTAAATGGAATAATATATTTTCGTTAACGTAAGGTTGCAGCTGACAAAATAACGAATTCATGCATGTAACACAATATGACCTTCAAATGACCTTCAACCCAGAAAAATGGTATAAATAAAATTCAACATGTAAGATTCATTTGATGTATTTCTGTTACGTCAAATGCTCAAAAATATTCCCTTGAGCTGCTATACATTCAAATGTATCGCAATACTCAAAATAATAACAGATTCGGTGTTGACAGGAGGACAATTATGATATACCTTCACCTATACGTTCGTACAGAATCATGTTTATCCACTACTAATTACTCAGAAGACCTTCTTGCTATCACATTTCCACAGTTTCTAAGATTTCTCGATCAGTTTATCGATGAACGTTTCACAATGCGTTACTCGAAGGAAGATAAGATTGATATGATTTTCATTTATGAAGAAAGTCGACAGTGGTTAAGAGAAGCCGTGCAGTTGTACAAGGACCGATTTCCTAATCGTAATTGTCCATCAGTTTCCGTTTTCTCCAATTTGTTAAATAAATTTCGTGAAACTGGTAGTGTCGAAAATAAAAATGAAGCAAACACAATTAATGTTCTGGCAGCAGTGAATACAAACCCTCATGCTAGTACGAGGCAAATCGCACGAGGAAGTGGTATTAGTTAAAAATGTGTAGTGCAAATACTCCAGGAACACAAATTTCACCCCTTTCACCTATCAATTCATCAAGAACTTCATGGTAGAGACTTTGTAAATCGTGTAAACTTTTGCCAGTGGAGATTGAGACAATTGATAAACGATAAAGCATTTTTTAATCAAGTATTATTTACCGATGAAGCTTCGTTTACAAATCACGGGCAAATAAATTTAAAAAACCTGCATTATTGGTCATCTGAAAATCCGCGGTGGTTACGGACAGTCGACAAACAAAGACCATGGTCCGTCAATGTTTGGTGCGGAATTTTATATAACCAAATAATTGGGCCTCACTTTATTACCGGAACATTAAATGCAGAAAAATACATTGCATTTTTACGAGAATCGTTACCAATTCTCCTGGAAAATACACCCTTGAACATTCGTGAAAATATGTGGTATCAACATGACGGATGTCCGGCCCATTCTTCCCGTGTCGTAACACAATTCTTAAATAACAAGTTTCCAAATCGTTGGGTTGGACGTAACGGACCCGTATTATGGCCAGCTCGCTCACCAGACCTTACACCCCTTGATTTTTATCTATGGGGAAAACTGAAAGACGATAACCCCAAATTTATTAAAAAATTTACGATCGATAATAATTTCTCATGAAAAATAATTATACTGGGAAAAAATTATACGGTGAACTCCTTTTAAGCAATCATTATGCTCATTTTCTGCCTGTATGTGGTCTTATTAATTTTTCATTAGAAGATGCTATACTTGTATGAACACAGTATATTGATTGGCGAAGACACAACAATAGGATATGGTTCGTCGTAAAATCGTATAGTGACAGGAAATTTAATGTACTATACGTGCTTATGATAGCAGTCATTATAGCAGAATTACTAAAATATTTCTGTCTCACATTTAGGAAATACGAATAGTATCGTTAATCATTTCTCTGATAATAAAGACTATGCTTTGTAGAATAACTATCATTAATATTATTGTACATGCATACAATAATTAGGGTATACAATCGACTTCCCAACTGTCTATGTGAATAAAATGAAATAATTCTTATAATAGAAATATTTAAATGGAAAGGAGTTAAATATAAAACTAATCGAATTTATTAAAACAATCTAACAAATGTAATAAAACAATTTACTTTGTAAGTTAAATTTTTATCTTTGACAAAATAACTTATCCGACAAGAAACATGCGCGCTCGTATATATATCTAGGTATTATTATCTATTTATTGCTTTAAACAGTTTAAACCAAGTAATGGTTATGTAGCATGTACAACAACATGTACAGTCGGTCACAAAAATATTGGGACACTCTTAAAAAGACGATAACTTTTTAAATATTGGACCACGCGATTTGGACTTTTTTAAAAAGCAAGAGCAATTAGTTTACTAGAGAATGTGAAAAGAAATTTTTTCAAAAGCTACAATATATCGGAATTGTAGAAAAAATACTAAAAGTTGCATTTTCAACTTTTTTATTGGGCCTATATTGAAAATTTAAAAAGTACATTTTGTAAATCTGTGTCAATTATATGCACTGTGAAAGTTTCATCGAAATCGGTTGACGCGGGAAAAAAAGACAAGCATTGAAAGATGTAAGAATCCTTAGATTTATTGCAGTTACAGGCCGAAAATCGCGAAAAATTGCAATTTCCACCATCTTTAAACTTTTGTAGCGCATTGCAAGATCGGTCGAGTTTGACGAAATTTTCAACATATGTTTAATTGACACAGATCTACAAAACGTATTTTGTAAAGTTTGAATATATGCTCACATAAAAAAGTTGTGAAATTGTGTCCCAATATTTGTGTCCCAATATTTTTGTGACCGACTATACCTATGTAAAATATGATGGTCAAATATGTAGAACTGCTTCTGTTAACATTTGATAGCTACGCTAACTCTTATTCAACTATGCAATAATAGAAAATATAAAGTTTATTATAACAATGTTTTTTGTAACATTCTCACATGTCGTAGATCGGAATAAAATCTGTTTCACTTAATAAATCTATTACGTTCACGATTTCCTACAATCGTAGTGAAAATTGATTTTCAAGTTTAGTAAAATAATTGCGTCGTTGTGACACTCAAAGTGTAAAGAATATTCAAACTCAGGCAGATCAAATTCGAAATTCCGTTTATTTATTGCATCAAATTAATACACCCGAATTTTATTCCACAGTTTGACGATCAAACAGCTACCTTCCATAATTTATTCAATCGTACCTTTTACGATTCAATGTTACCGTCGTAAATTCCGTAGAAATTACCCTAAAAACAACCGGCCAGAAATTTATCGACGATATTTCACCGGATGTTATTGCGTTCTTAAATTGAACACCACTTCCCAGAAGGTTCATCGCCGGATAGCAGCCACTTTATTAAAGATTTTATCATTTCGCGGTACTGCGTATACGCGGAACAATCGTATATGTTATCAATTATACGCGCGACTGTCTTTAATCGTCTTCGGATAGGATTATACATTTCCGTTACATCGTGCGGTTGATTGGATCGATCATTTCTACCTGAGTAATTTCAGGCTGACGCGTGACGTGCATCAACGATCCTGCGTGTGTGTTGCCAATCTTGGTCGCTGCGAGATCTTGCGTGTACGCGACTCTCGATTCTGGTGTTTTCGTCATTAGTTGCCTAATGCTCGTCGTTGATGGAATTGCGTTAAATCGGCATGACCGATCGCGACTAATTAATTTGCACCCCGAGTGGGGATCAGCGATAGCGACAATCAACGATTGATTTCAAAAGTGTCGTGATGTATATGTTTGTTATGTTCAACCTTTTTTGCGATAAATAAAAGCAAATACAGTAATAATGTTTTACAATATATTGAAATATTTCTTAAAGTATTAACGTTTGGTCTTACTACACTTTGTTACAACTAATGTCGAGCTGTACCCATCGATGTATTAAAAGATACATCATTCCATATAAAAAAACAAAGTTGACCTTCATATGACCTTTACGCGCCCACTCAGGGAAGAACTAATAATTCTAAAATATGCCCCACTCGATACCATTCAAATTTCCACTAAATCATTTTTTGCTAACAGCGTAAAAATCAAGATGTCAAAATCGGCCGAGACACCCTGTATAAAGATTATTTTGAACCGTTTCCGTCTAAACTAAATTATGAAAAAGGAGGCGGGCTAATTTGCAACAAACTACAATTGTACCCGAGAATGTTCAACGAAATATACGTCGATAAAATCGTTCTAAAAGATGTCTCCGACTTGGAAATTGAAAGGTTGAAAAATTGAAGAACCGAGGCGTCGCGTCGCACGAAAATTGCCGGCCATACTGTTCAATAATTCGACAAGTTACACGCCGACGATAGTAATAATGGCTGAATGTTAGGCAATTTGCAGCGTCCCCAGCGATGAAAATTGAAACGCGTTTCGATTCACGCCCCAGGGGTGGGATCCTCTTCTCTCCTGTGGTCGTGCCGCTTATAAATAATCGTCGATTTTAATGGGGCCGGCCGGAAGCGAAATAGAATATTTTTCGTCGGCGCGCGGTTAATCGCGCGGACCCGCCGGAATTATTGTTCTATCGCGATTCCACCGTGCAACCGGTTATCGATTTATCTGGCCGCGGTGTACTCCGCCCCGAGAATTATGTATTCATGGATATTTTAATGAACTATCGCCGCAATAGTCCTCCTCCGTGAGCCGTTATCGCCCGGAGCTCCGCCACTTCGATTTAGGCGAGCGATGATAGGATTAAATGTATACCCAAAATGGCATCCATCATCGAAGACAATGAAAGATATCATTTTTCCGACTTACCAATTTTCCATTTACCAATAGATATCGAAACTAATAGTATGATATAGCATGATTCTGCACCTCTGGATAGATGGATACTAGAATTAAAACATGGACCGCGTTATCGACCTTGACCCTTTCTTCAAGATCTATAATTATTTTAACATCCTATACTACTCATCGCGAGGAACAAATGTCTCAAAGTCACCATAGGTCTCAAAATCCTATATTTTTTATACGAAAATATGGAAGAATGTCGAATTCTGAGTAAAAGAGTATTGGCCTTCATTAGTCCTAAACCTAATAATTAACGAGTAAAATTTTCAGGAAATAAAGTGAAATTACTCGTTAATTATTAGGTTTAGGGCTAATGAAGGTCAATACTTTTTTATTCAGAATTCGACATTCTTCCATATTTGGTATAAAAAATATAGTATTCTATTTAAAAAAACATAGTCGACAGTCAAATCTCCGAAACGCTTCCACCTGTAAAAAAATAAATACACTATATAATATACCCTTTCAGATTATACAACTTCTGTATACAAAACTTTTTCGTGCAACGCATACGTTGGAAGTTATACATATAGGTGTGCAAGTTGCATGAACCACCCTGTATGTCTATAGCGCGTACGAAAATAGCATAAACGTGTAGGAGGGGACTTTACATGAGAGAATAAGTTGAAACTATGCAATACATTTTTTTCGTTTGACGCGTCATTTTCGAGAAAATTTCAAAATCCGTCAAGTTCGTGTACGTAGCGTTCTGAAGAAGTAGAATGTGTAGGCCACGAACAGACGCATCGGACGATTCCTATTCAATAGCATGCGTATTCGCCGAGTTTCCAAACTGAAATTTCTCGGAAGGGAGGAGACAAGTGAAAAAATTTGTTCTATAATTTTCTCATGTAGGATCACCCCCACCATGTTTATACCACCTTGGGACAACTTGTAGACATACGGAATGGTTTACGATACTTTAAAGTCGTTTTCTAGAGGAGAACGGTTGAGATTCGTGGGTTTCTTTGAGACTTTCGACGAGTACTATACGATGCAATAAATAAACAATTTTGACCTTGAGATTCAAGGTCAAGGTGAACTTTGCGGTTCTTTTGTTTACAGATCTCCACCTAATTTTGAAACATCCTGTACAGTTTGTACAGCCAGTTTAATAATTTATAGCACACACTTTAAATCAGAACTTTTTATAAATGGACCAAACCATCTCGCTTTTTTTGCCAAGCTGTGTAGATCGATTCTTTTACTAGACGATCTGTAATGAAAGTTTTGGAAAAAGTAAGTTTATTCCGAATAAGAAAAGAATTGAAATGATGCTTTTTACAACTTTCTTATTTGGAATTGTAACGAAAATTTAAAAAATGTGATTTGCAGATTGATATAAATTGTGTACATGCTGAACATTTCATGGTTCATGAGCTATAAACGATTAAAAATGGTGAAAATAACAGATTCCCCCACATTTGTAGCCTATTTTTGCTATTTTCAATCGTTTATAGCTCGTATGAATAGTTTATAAATCGTATAAATCAGTTGACCAACTCCGATGAAACGTAATACCAATCGTATAAGTCAAAATGATTATTTCTAAATTATTAACTAGCACTCAGATCTTTCGCTTACACGCACCATTACGAGCAGATTAAAATCAAGAAGATACGGCTACCATTTCTCATAGTAGTAAGGATGTAGTTACACATTTGACATTTACAATGTCGCGGTTTGAGCGTATTTTATGGAAAGCAAGCAAGTGATAATTACGCAAAAAGAAGAATCGCGAGTATACTCAATCAACGAGTTGCCTGGAGCAGGTCTTGGAACTCGGTCACTTGCTGCGAAGCGATTTCAAGCTTGAGCTTGATTATACTATCGTAGCTTCGGGGTGCTCAAGTCGTAATTGAGTTTACCGCCTAGAGTTAGCGTGCTCTGAGTACTCCCGTAAAGAGACTTCCTTGGCCTCTGAAAGATTTACTTTCAACTTTCAACTATATTAGAAACTTCCGCGACGTGGAAGAGTGACGATCGTGGCTATTACCTTAACAGTTAAGAAATGACTAAAGAAGAACCTATTCAATTAGTTCGTTTATCCAGTAAGATGCTTTTATCTGTTTTTACGTCGAAGTCCTAAAACAATCTTTATAAGATTGGAAAAAAGATTACCTTCTTCCGCTTCTTACGCCAATGTATTCGTTCTTTTGCAAACTTTAATCGCACCTCTTAATAGCTACTTGTTAGCGACTGTTTCTTTTACATCTTATGTCTCTTCGGATAGTTATAATTCTTTATTCAGTTGCTGTATGCCCAATATATATTTATGATATTTTTCCAATAGCCTTCATGAAATAATCCTCTACTACGTTCTTAATTAAGCTGATTTCAGTTTTATTTAATTGTTTCACATGAGGCATTTTCAACTATTTATTGTATTACGCTATTTATCTAATTACGTAGTTCATTAATTATTTAACATTGAAAATTCGTCACACATTATTCACTTTGCGTGTTTAATAAAGACCGTCTGTACAGGGTGGTCCACGCAACTTGCACACCTATAATAACTTCCAAAGTATGCGTTGCGCGAAAAAGTTCTGTATACACAACTTGCATGGTCTAAAGGGGTACATCATGTAGTGTATTTATTTTTTCCAAGTGGACGCGTAAAGGACATGTGAAGGTCAACTTCATTTTTTAAAATGAAATGAGGTATTTTTTAATACATCAATCGATGCAGCTGGGCATTCGTTATAAGAAAGTACTAACCTATGTATGTCGAAAAGTTAGTAGTTCAGGAGATAATTCAATTTAAATAACTCTAAAATACCATTACTGTCGTGCTAAGATGTTACACAAGTAAGTAAACACTAACGTCTTAGTATGACAGTAATGGTATTTTAGAGTTATTTAAATTGAAATATCTCCTGAACTACTAACTTTTCGACATACATAGGTTAGTACTTTCTTATAACGAATGCCCAGCTGCATCGATTGATGTATTAAAAAATACCTCTATTTCATTTTAAAAAATGAAGTTGACCTTCACATGTCCTTTACGCGTCCACTTGGAAAAAATAAATACACTACATGATGTACCCCTTTAGACCATGCAAGTTGTGTATACAGAACTTTTTCGCGCAACGCATACTTTGGAAGTTATTATAGGTGTGCAAGTTCCGTGGACCACCCTGTATGTATAGGGTTTCTCATCCGATTTTGACATCTTGATTTTCTTGCTATTATTACTCGTTTCAAAAGATGTTTCAGAGGAAAGTTGAATGGTATCGAGTGGGGCATATTTTGGTGTCATTAGTTACTTTCCATTAAAAAAGACGAAGTTGACTTCATACGAGTCACGTGTCAGTCACGAAAAAGGTTCTTCTCGATACCATTCAAAACTGCAATTTCTACCATTTTTACCCACATAATTAACAAATTAATAATCTCTACCATTCCGACCAATTGCAGCTTTTTCCAAAAATTTTTTTGCGTAATGTTGCAAACCAATTGTTGCAACTTCTCATAAAATCCAAGTCGTATGGCCCAACATTAAAAAGTTATCGTCTTTTTAAGAGTTTCCGAATATTAATGGGAGTCACTTGACGACTAAAATTAATAAACGGTTACAATCAACAGTTACAAGTCCCTTTCAATTATCGCATTCAACCACTGGAACGACACAAAAGATTCGATTCCCCGGATCTAATAAAATAATCCCATCGGAAGGAACGGTAATAGAACGTAGCCGGGGTCCCAACAAATTGTCTAACATCCTGCCATTAATAATATCGACGACGCGTAACTCGTAAAACGATCGAGCAATATGGCCGGCGATTTTCTAGCGTTCCTCGGTTCTACGAATCGAGTAGCAGTAGAATAGGAGGCGCGTTACGCGTTAGTCACGGGCCATTTTGCCACCGGGCGTGACCTGCACGCTCCTTTATTTTCCAGCGTTAATTCGTGCCGGCATGGCAGACCGGTTGTCGTCCTCGAGGAAGTCCTCGGTCCTCAGACCCCCTTTTTTCCCGCGTGTTTTAAAATCCGGCCCGGTTCGCGCGGACCGGACACGTGCCAGCGTAGGGCGTAGGGGTGCATCATAATGCGAGCGTCGCCGCGCCATTTCGGATCCGTTGCTCGTCCCGCGCATCGGGATGCATATATAATTAACGGGAAGCATTAACGGGAATTAACAGTTCGCTTAACGGCACGGAAAAACAGCATGAGAACTGTGCGATCCCCTCCCGCCGAAGCTCGTTCTTGCTTGTCCCCTTGTGCATATTAATTTAATCAATCTTTCTTTGTTTCTTCAATCTTTTCTGTGTTTCTCAACTCCGTGAGTTGTGAATTAGAATAGTAGAAGGTAGAATTATTGCGAGGTCACGTGTTTGTACTTTAGGGGATATCTGACATTTTCGGCTTCAAAAATCAACAATTCTTTTGCTTTTTTCAAAGTTTTGAAACTGTAAAATACTGTAATATAAATACTTCTTGAAATTGAACAAAAATAGTAAAGTTAGGTAAACTTGTCGATAGTGAAACTACCTCTTCTCCAGTCCTCTGCTGTTGTCACAACATATTTCAAGGCCATTGAAATCGGAAAGAAGGTAGCACATCGACATATTAGAGGAAGGTTAACTTAAAATATTGCTGAGAGATGTTGTTCAACGTTTTTTATAAAAATCTTGATTTTACAATATATTTATATACGAAGAGAAAGCTGAACTCACTCAATTTTCTTAGGCTTCCAGAGTTGCATACACCTTAATATTTTTCATTGGACATTTAGAAATGGCGTGATGGGTTGAAAAATCGTTTTTTTCTTACATTATCGTTTTGTTTAATATTGAAAAATTGTGACGGTCACAATTTCGCAGTTTCATTAAAGATAGTCGAATCAATTTCATACATTTTATTGTCTAAAGTAGCCACACTTATTCGAATATTTTAATTTCTATTAACCTGGACAGATATGTCCGCTATAGAAAAATATATTTGTAGATACTTCAGAAAAATTTGCGTGACTTTTAGTATACATGTTGTTTTTTGCCATAAATATCACTAAATGCTAACTAATTTTTGAGTCATCATTATCTGTTGTACGAAGATTACGATCTATCCTAAATAAACAGTGAATAGTTATATAAATATTAATATTTATAGTTGAGTTTACGCAACTTAATGACTAGACTAAAGTAGAAACCAAAGTAAACTAAAGTAAACAGAAACAAAAACGAGTTGGTTAGAAAGTAGATTTTCTACTTTCCGTTAAGCTACACTACACAAGTGTTCTATTTTGTGCTACATAGAATAGAAACTATAACGAGTTTTGTTGAATAATTAGCCACTTATGGATGCCATCCATAGTGTCCGTAAAGATATATTATTTACTTTTGAACACATGATCGAATTATATGGACACAGAGAAGTCTCTAACAATATGTGAGACAATGCCCAGACCAACAAAGTGTCACGTAAAAGTTATTGAAAAGGGTACTGCGCTACTGGATAGTTAAAATCAATTTACGAGTCATTTTGTAATGATTCCACAGTGATGTCCAAGTTCCATTCTATGAATAATGGCATTTTACACCTTCAGATAAAACGTAAAGTCAAAGTGCTTATCCATTTCGAGAATTTTGATGCACGTCATTCGTAAAAATATAGTTCGAGATAAATAATTTTATTGTGACGATGTTTCCTGTAACATATGACTTACCCGTCGGACAGCCAACCACTCTTATAACTGTATAATTAGTGATATTTAGAATTATTTTGTTTATCCATTTTTTGGAACATATTCTTAGAAGTACTTCTTATAGGCACTTCTTATAAGCACGTCAGTCTTCTTGGTGAGTCTAATATAACAGCTGTTGTCGCTAAAAAATTAGTAAATAAATAGCGATTGTCATATTCTGGGTAAAAATAGAACCAAGCTCCGCCGTGACAGGGTTAAAATTTCTAAACGACTTTTACGCGATTCCACTCAATTGAGCGTTTCTTGAGATCTCTGATTTTGTTCAACTTTACCTTTTTTCTACGAATTTATGGATCTGACGATCTGGCTCTAGTCAGAGTTGGGCAATAATCAACTAATATTTAAAAATGACAATGTGATAATATTTAAAAATACTCAACTAATATTTAAAAATGTCTTTTTGAATGTTAGTCATAGCAAAATAGTCATTAGTCAAAACTTTTTAATTAGTTAGTGATAACTAATTAATAATATTAATGTATGTTAATCGCACAATAGTGACTGATGACGAAAGATTGATGACTGATCATCAACTACTAATTAACTAATAAGCAATAGCTAACGATTACTTAGAGCTGTGACTATTTGCCATTTAGTTTTGACTATTGACTATTTCGCTATGACTAACATTCAAAAAGACTATTTTTAAACCCATTTTACCACGTTTTTTTCAATATTAGTTGATTATTGCCCAACTCTGGCTCTAGTTAAGGCATACATGGGTAGTATACCAATAATATACTCTGATGTGTAAAAGAAAGAAGCACCCGACTATATTTAATAGAAAAGCAGTAAAAAATCAAATAAGAACACGGTAAATTTTAAATGAATAGTTTTGAGAATATGTGTTATTGCGGATTATATTATATAATACTTTAAATGCAATAAATCAATCATTGTACAATAGAATTTCTACATAAAGATATTGTTTGTCATTATATCTTATAATTATACTGGGTGCTTCTTCCTTTTGCACACTAGTGTATGTATAGGAAGTGACGGACAGTCAAATCGCTCGAGCGCAATCGGTTCTATGGTTGATTTCAAGTGCTCGAGCTCTTTCCAATTTCTCTCTCTCTCCCTCTAAAAAATTCAGGTCATCTGGATCTATTTTAAAAAAGTCCCTTTTAACGAGAATAACTTTTCCATAGGCAGAATCTCGGTCCACTTGCTGTCCGATTCCGATCGAACCGAATAAAAGCCGGAAGAAAATTGGTCCACTTGAATGATCCAATTCGAGCCAATTGGTCCGATTCAAGCCGCACGTAAAATGAACCCAAACACAGTCTTATTCAGGCTATTTTTAATAATACACAATTTTAACCAATCTGTTGACATAATTTCAGATTTGATATCATCGAAATTAGATAAATTACTTCCAAGGTTTATCTGAACTTACATGTATATTTTTTAGAAGATACTTCTAAAAGCATTTCTGTTTCTACTCTCTACATTTTCTTTTCTTCTTTTTGCACATAAATGTGTGTATGCTATAACACACCTGCATAATATACATATGCTAGGAAAATAGGAAAAAAGTACATTGAGATCTCGACAAGATCATCATTTTAAACACATACCGGATGAATTATCTGTAACAGACCACGGCCACTGTAAATGTTAAAATGCTCAAAAAGTTTGTCGAACGATACGAATTGATAGAGATAAGATTTTTGGATTCATGATGCTTTTTCGTGTTTTTATTAGTAACTAAGGCAAATATATAAATTCAACCTATAGCCGGATTGGCAGCATCATCTAACTTGAATGTAAGTGTACAAGAGTCCACGCATTGATAGGGTTGTTGAACTTTCTTCTCGGCACTGCAAAATTCTTGTTAGTTAAAATCCACATCTAACATAGTACTAGATGTCCCATAAAGTTGGTAACTACAGTAAGATTCTGAGGAAACGGAACACGAATCTGGCTTACTTTCTATGTGCCGGAAAAAATGCCCACTTAAACTACTTCAGTTGACTCGCTGCTTGAACAGTGAATTTCACTAATTTGCATTGAAAATTAATATTCAATTTCTATTTGAATAGTATGAACCATATGCGGGTGACGTGGCAGTCGATGTCACCCGTACCCAGAATCGCGCGTTCGATCACGTCGTGAAAGTGGGTCAAAAGCGTAAGGGGATCGTGCACGTACCACCAGGGGGGGTTAGGCCGAGTGTAGTTTCAGTGGTGTTCGCGTGGAAACGGAACCGTCCAATCGGGTCGTTCCGGTTTTCACACGGGCAGCACGCCCCGTGTGTTCTCTCGTAATGTTATCAGCGCGAAATCAACGTGCTTGCCGTGACAAAAATGGAGAACGGCAGATGCCGCGATGCGGGCGTTATCCGTCGATGGGATCTGGATCTGGAGTCAGACACGCCCATTTCAGATCATTACTCTGTTCGCCGATTATCGCTTCACTTACGCCGTGGCCCGATAATGGAGGCGAGAGACCGCGAGAGGGATGGCAACGGATTGGGAGTCGATCTTTCGCCACTCTTTTGTCGACTCTCGCGGCGTTGTCCCTTGTCCTCGCGCCTCTCTCGTCGACTTGACCACCCGCCGCGCGATTGTGCTCGCCTTTAATGGCTCCTCGCTCCTACAGTGTTGCAGAAAACCGAGCGGGAAGGAAGTTCAAAGGGCAGAGTCGAAAGGACGGACCCTCCCGGCTTCGCTTCTTTCTGCCCGTTGCACTGCTCTCGAGTTATTAGCTTTGTCTTGATGGAGATGAATATCTTTCGGGAACGGAGCTTTTCGGCGCAAGAGACCGGTTTATAAGTAACTTCGTAACGGCGAACGGGAGCTGAGTCACGGGCTTTTACGCAATGCGAGCCGTCGCGCCATGAATGCCTCAAGCTTTTTGTGTCGCCCGTGGCATCGTCAACTTTGCGTTTCTTGATAAATAGATGCGAAGACCTCTAGGATACCTTCTCGCAAACGAGGCCACGTTTTCTTGCCATCTGTCGCTGCGAACTGCCGCGGTACTAATTGTGTGCCTGTCAAACTTTCATTTTCGACTAGAAAACAAAATGTGGGAATGCTTAGTATTTTTGAAAATAGATGTAATCAGTAGACTGCGGATTTTATGCATTTATGGCAAGACTGAGTAGGGTGCAATTTAAAGCAGTAGAGAGATTAAATATAAATGTTTAAGGATATTAATATGTTAGTTTATTAAAATCATTCAATAACGAAGAAAATGTCTGTTTGGCTCCTCTTGCTTGTAACTGAAGCAACCATTTTTTATTTTGCATAAATATCCGCAGTGTAGTAATCAGATAACCCAGTGAGGAATCCGTTCCTTATTTGCCATGAATTTGCCACGAAAACTTGTCGACAAATTCGAATGACGATTTTGTGTTCACAGGAAGAGCACAAATTTAACCATTAATAACTTGAAAACAAACTCTTACGACATAATCATCATTTCTGTTTCTCAACTTAATTTCTAGAATGCATTTGTAGTCTAATACGTTATTTAGTTGCTTTATTTAGTTACAAACACAATAAAAAAAAAGTGATGCAACTTCCACACAAGTATCAGAACATTTAAACAAATTTAATTTACATATTAGAATGTCTTTTCTCGAAAGTTGGATAGAGATTCTGTATATGGGCAGAAGTAGAAGTAGGATCAGCTGAAAATAGGAACACCACATGCCACGATTTTCATGCTCTTCTGACAACTCTTCCGCTTGGTGTGCCAGTTCATAATTTTCGGCATTTGCTGATTGCAAAATCTTAGTAATTCCATCAATATACAAAGTTTCTCTTATCACCACTTTGAAAGTTTCGACTCGCGAGAAAGGTGCAAACTTCCAAATTCCCGAAACTCTAAACTTTCTTTGGTTTCAAAGTTCCATTGGTTCGAGGAACCAATCCCCAATTTTGGCAGTGGGCCACCTGTGTGCCGAAGCAAGAAGAGTTGCAGCAGAGTAAATTAAAGACGGCATAGCATCCACTACATAGGACGGTGTTCGTACAAAGAACTCTATCTTACCTATCGTCGAACATCCTCTGATTTATTAACAACAACATGAACGTTGAACAACGGGAAAGGTGACCGAGACTGTCGATAGGAATTGTCCGGTGGCTTGACAAATGGTCCGGGGGCTCTTGGGTCCAGCCAGTGGATTCTTGTAATTTTAGATTACACTTGGCTGGCCGGAGGCTATGGTTAACGCATGGCTGGTCAACCCCCTCGACCATCACGGAGTATCTTGTCCAGAAGGGTTAGATTAGATACGTCGTTCAGTTCGGGCCATATATCTGTTCGAACCCCGTCTTTCCATCGCTATGTCGCATGTGTACGCACACCTCACCGACGGTGTGTGCATTTATTGACCATGCGTGTCCACCCTTATGTGTGTTTTGCCCGTACGTATGATCCCTCATCGGCTGGTCTGCGTTTGTGTCTGAGGTCTGTCCGCGCCCATTCCTGCCTATCTCTGTGTATCCGTGAGCATGCGCGCGCGCGCGCGCGTTGTGCTCGCCCCTGTGTTCTCTATGTGCGTGCACGTGAGCGCGCGAGCGGAGCGGTGAGTTACGGGGCTGCGGACAGAGTGATGCATTGCCATGGAACCGAGAAGGACCAGATCCCATGGGAATCGAACGGGGAC
This sequence comes from Lasioglossum pauxillum, assembly GCA_933228785.1. Taxonomy (NCBI): domain Eukaryota; kingdom Metazoa; phylum Arthropoda; class Insecta; order Hymenoptera; family Halictidae; genus Lasioglossum; species Lasioglossum pauxillum. The sequence continues at coordinate 42,061,018 of OW121699.1, forward strand.
CCTTACACCTCACACCATTGCGCACCGTGACAGGAACCTGGTGAATTATTGGAATATCGACGCCACCGGGCATTAAATGCTTCAATTACGATTATTATCGAAATGTATTGGAATTACGCGAGCATGCATGCGATACTTGCAAGGGAACCCGAGACTCTCGAATCCGCGGGTGCATCGGACACGTGATCCAAAACCGGAGGCGATTTACGGCTTTCCAATTAGACCCTCAAAATTTCATTTCACGCGCTCGAAATCGAGCGGCTGCGACACCGAAGTTACTACATATTATACCTGTGAGCGTAACAAGTGAGCCGTTTAATGCAAAACAGGTGTAAGTTAATGTTTGTCTGGTTGGTTTGACACATCGTGTCAAGGGTTTCATCGTCATGACACGAAATACTTGGGTAATTATTCCGAAGAGGGCATTCCTCACCGATTTCAATGACCTAGAAATATGTTGTAGGGCCATAATTTTAAACAACTTTCTCCTGAGGGGCTGAGAGCCTCTTCTGCCCTAAAGGCAAGTACAGAGGGAGGGACGAAGCCCCTCCGAAACACGTGTTCCGTGTTATTCCGTAAGTGTTCGTAGTTTCCTGCAAATATCTTGCAAGCCAAGGTCGTCCGGCGGTAACATGTATATAGGAAAAAGTTGTTCCGAATAATGACCTTATTAATATACTTCGAGGTCATTGAAATTGGCGAGGAATGTCCTATTCGAAATAATGATCAATATAATTTGAGAAACGTAATTTAAGGCGAACGTAACATCATTCGATGTTATTGTGTTTTACAAAGCTTTTACTCAATTTGCCAATGATTCACTTTTTTAAACTTGTGAAACACAGTGTTTGGATATACCTCGTATACATGTTATTATTAAACTCTGGGTTTTTATGCATTTGTAAGGTACACAAATCAGTAGAAACGTATGGAATATAAAGCCGGCTGGAATTTAATACGGTTTCATTTTATTTTTCATTCGCGGACACCAGTGACGAGAGAAATCGAATTTCACTCCAATTTCACGAATACAATAAAACCCACGAAACAGGAAACAAAATTCTAATTTTGTTTCTGTAAATTAGTATCTCGAATTGCAAATTTGTAGAAATATCCAATACCAGAATTGAATAAAAAATCACAGATTGGACAATGAAAATTTGGCGGAAAATATTGTTCTACTTATGATATCAATATATATAATAAAATTCCAAATATATCTTGCTTGCGTTTTTGTTATACACTGAAATGCCATTAACAATTACTAAATATTTCAATTATGTTATTTTCCGAAACAATTAGAGTGGAAATGTCATGAATATAATGCTATACAGTATACAACGGCATACGATAACTACCAAAATTTTTTATTTTGAACCACCAATGAATTTCAATGAATTTTAAATAATGGAAGAGAGAGAACTACAAGAGATGATACGAAAAAGAGTATCGAAAATTAATTCTTATCTAAAAAATCGAACTATCTATTATTATATCTAATAATAAATTATTAAAAAGCGAATATCTAAAAACTAAGGCCGAGCTGCGGTAACATCTATTCGGGAAAGTTGTTCAGAATGCTGACCTTGACAAAATATTTCAAGGTCATCAAAATCGATGAGGAGGACCCTTTTCTAAATAGTTAACAAAGATAGTTGATTTAAAGCAATGAGACACAAGTAGAGAAACTGGTTGGACAAAAGTAAGTCTAATTCTACATTTTAGTGATTACAATTTTGATATTCAAACATTTTGTTTATTTAATAGTGCGTAGGACTTCCGTTGCTGTTTATTACTAAACTGTGGATTTTTGAATTTATGACAAAAATGAGTAGGTAGGTACAACTTAAAACAGTAAAAATGTTAGAAAAACTTCAAAATACTGTTGTATTATTTTCAATCTGTTGATCACATTAGAATGATAATAAATTTCTATTTCACTCATAACATAAAAACATAACATAACACACATAAAAATACGCTGTTTCGTTATACTGATATACAGAAATTCCAATTTAAAATTTTTTCTCGTTCGTCACTATATCTTGTATGTGATTTCGTTGCACACTGAAATGTAATTACAAACTAAAAGATATTACGTCATTCTTTGAGAAAGTTAGAATGAAAATAAGGATAGAGATGTTAATAAATTAGCGAGAAAAATTGCGTTGGAGAGAATGATATTTTTCGGCGGATTCAATCTTTCGAGAGCATTGTCCTCATTCTGGCAAGAGTTTGGAGCAATTTGAAACGGGTGCGGTGTCGCGCCGTTGCCACGAAGCTCATGTATTCTCTGGATAATAATTTCGTCGCAGGGTTTCTTCCCTCTTCTATTACCGGCCACAAATTACCACGGCACGGCGGCAGTAGTTTTGATATACGATCCATACTCCTCCGCGATCAAGCGCGATTTATATGGTGCAACAATAACGTTTACCCTCGGTACTGGTCCCCCGTGTATTTCACCCCGTGGACAGTTTTACCATTGGCGGAATCGTAACCAGTGCGAATCCATAACCGCCGCGGTTTTATACACTTTATCTGCATTAGCAGTTCCGGCGCGTTCTATATTTATTATGTAATATAACTTTTATTTTATTTGCCGTCGCGATATTCTTTACGAGTCGCGGAGACGCGAAATTCCACTTTACGGGCCTCTCAAGGGCCTGTTTAATGCTGATGAAAAAGAGAAAAAACGCACGGAGGAAAACACTTTTCAAAAATTTACATTCTCGGTCGTTTCTCGTTTACGTGACCTATAAAAAAAGATAAAAGAAAACGCCCTGCGGTACGCTCAACTGGAGTACTCGTTATCGTTACGGTGAATGCCGACACCTCTTATATTCTTTATTGGATTTTATTGCGAGTTGCTGTACTCCGAATGTTGCCAAATTAGCTGGAAAAGCAGATTCTTCTTTCAAGATGCAAGGAAAGTTTGAATTATCCCTACGTGTTGTAGAAATTTTTTTGACAACGTCTATTGTCATCTTTATTGACCAAAGGTTCCAAAAGTATTCTAACGTTTAATCAGGCTACTTAAATTTTTTATTTTATTTTCTTAAGCGTATTATTTTATATTTCATAAAAGAACAAGAACATATTTTGTTTTTTTAATATTTTTTGCGAATATCGCTATAAATATCATGTTTGTCTAATGGTTATAATTAATTGAGAACAGTGAAAACATTCAAAGAATTTGAAAACATAATATTATATATATATATATATATATATATATATATATATATGTAATTCAAATTATTAAGAGAAGAATTCAATATTTATATAACTCTTATTTCTTGTAATCAATACAGAAAATTTTTATTTTGCATAAAGATCCACAATCTAGTTATAATCTTCCGCCTTGTTATGCAATTGTTCGCTATCTCGTATATCGTATAAATAAAATAATGCCTAACACTAATCCCGGGTTAGCCCGAGTTTCAATCCTTCTTATTCCAATTATTATTCATCTGAATTTAATTCTGAATACATTTAATTTTCATAAAATAGATATTAAAAAATATTAAATATTTCAATATTGAAAAATTATAAAAATTATCATAACTTGTTTTATTTGGATGGATTTTGTTTACCTTATTTCATATTAATAGAGCATCCCGATTTATTGCCTTGCAATTAAAGATCAGCTTTGCACCTTAAAACGTTACATAATGAATCTATAAAGTGTCATAGTTAAGATCTTTATGCATTTAATTTTAAAACGTGTATAGCAACAAATAGTACCAATGACATCTCCACTTTGTGCGTACCGTAAGAAATTTTGTTAGTTAATAAATTGAGCTCGTTCCTGATGCCGAGTTTTATTTGAAACGCTTCTTAACGTTTGCGCTCTAAAACCGGAAATTCCATATGCAACAATCTCGTACGACTTGTGTGTTCTAAAATGATCGCCAGGGACTGTAAAACCATACTATACTGTTAACTCAATTTTGACGAAAGCGTGTTATAGACCCTTACTCCCGGTTGGTATTCAACTATTGATAATATCTTGATTTATGAACCCCGTCCAATGTCATCTCTTTCTAGGCGATGGAATATTCAACGAGCCGAAAGTGGTAAGACAACAGTTGCGAGCACACAGAAATTTTCCGCGATCTAATTGATTCGGGACGACTCAAAGTCAACTCCGAGAGAGGAAGCGGACTCACGCTATGCGGTGTGGTTCAGGAGTGGAAGTGCGGGGAGCGGAAGAGACAGAATCGGTAATAGAGAAGTTTCCGAGCGAGCTCGTTAAAACTAACTCGTAGCCTTTTCCCAATCGCTAATGCGTCCATCCGGTCGCATCCGGCGGTACTTTATTTTTATTTAAAGCGGCCAAACCCTCTAGACGTACTGTCGCGAGGCTGCATCGCGCATCCCTCCGTTTCCTAGTGTTCCATTCCATTCCGGTGGCGGCAGGGACCGATCCGATCGATTACCGCGATTCAAATAAAATGTAAATGCCGGTACGAGTACGACCCGTGTGTTATGCAAATTTCGTTCTCCGGTAATCACTGAGTGGAAGCTGATGTCTTCCTACGCTGCTAATGGCCCGGGAAAATGAAGAGAAAAAACGGAAGAAGGCAGGACAAGGCGAACGGAGAGGAAATAGGGAGAGCAAGAGAAAGAGACGGAAAATGATACTGATCGTCCGTGGAGAAAATAACGTAAATACGAATCAGCTTCGGTTATTGCATGTGTGTTTACGCGTTCCCGTTCGAGAAGTCGCGATTGTGTGCGTACCTATGCACACGTTCTTATGTTTCAAGGATAAAAAGGATGGTGAACGTTCCCGTGAAACATTCTGGAGGGATGTACTCTGGGGGCCACTTGACTTCAATAGTTTAACGAAATTGCTGAAGACACGTGGATTCCTCTCGTTCCGACTTGATCTGATTCCCGGAGCTGCTCCGATATTTATTCGAATCATTCGGGCTAGGCTCTGGCTCTCGTCCCGACCTCGCCTCGCTTCACCTTGGCCGTCTCTTGTGAAAACTAAAGTCGATCGACGGTAGCTCCACTCCGGTGCCAGTGAAATTGGATTCTTCTTCGAAATTGGCGAGCCTTTATGCTCCGGATGATTTCCTTTTCTTTCGCATGCGCTCGCTCACCCGGCTACCGAATGGCCCAGCTTAAACTTGTCGATGGAGGTAACAATCTGTTCGGGGAAATTGATAAACAAGGTAAACAAGGTGGAGGCTGATTTTAAAAGGTCCGAGAAATTTCATTCTCGAGGAATTGCACCGAGCTGGTTGTCTCGAGCATTGCGTAGTTTTCTGAACCTTTTAACGGGGTGACTTCGTCGAACTGATTGTACTGTTTTCAAAGTCAAATTTTTTATTGCGTCGTATAGTACTTTTGCGACGAGCAAAAGTCTCAAAGAAATCATGGGTCTCAAATCAATTTTTCTCTAAGAAAACGACTTTAATGTTTCGTAAACTATTTTATTTAAAGTTTCGTGAACTATTGGGTTGGCAATGGGTGACTATTGGGTCGTTCGAACGAACTTATTTGTCAACCCAATAGTTTATTCCGTATGTCTACAGGGTGTCCGAGAAGATGTTGTAAACGTGGAGGGGATGATTCTATACATTCGTACGAAATTGTTACGATTTAAGTTCGTTCCACCGAATACTGGAAACTATACAGGGTGAGAGTCACGAAAAACAGGAATCCTAATTTTCTCTGTTGGTATGAAGGATAAAGGTCGTCGCTCACTAGAAGGCACCGGCGCCCACCCGGCACCGCGCGGCCTCAGCTGTTTTGGATTTCTTCTATGTATTTTAAATGGATGTGCGCACATGAAGCCGCGCGGTGCCGGGTTGGCGCCGGTGCGTTCTAGTGAGCGACGACCTTTAATGAAGCTTCAAAAGTGAAACGAAGGTCATAGTGTACCATATAATTGAACCCGTCCTGACGTTAGCTACAACAGTATGAAGTAAAAAATATATGGTGGAATTTAAGAAAACACCGATGTCTTTGAAATGACGAGAAGAAAAGGTTAATCACGAGATCTGTTGATATCACTATATTGCCTCCTTTGAACGGTTTCATTTCACTTTCGAAACTATCGTTTATTCGTCATACCAACAGAGAAATTCAGGTATTGTTTTTCGTCACTTTGTATATTTAATGCGTACATATACATTGTATACAAACATCGCCGCTAAACACTGTTCGGATACCAGAACATTCGGAACATAGAACATTCAAGTATTCGAATAACGAGAGTTCGGATACGGGAGGCTGCGCTGTACTTCAGAATATGCTGGGCTGTAGTTCATATAATATCGGTTATATGAAGCTTAACATTAATTGGTTCTTATAAAGAAGGTTCTACTATATTCAGCATATCAGCACAGGAATTAATTTTTAAATTTGAACAAATAATTACATAACCTATCAATAGCAGTTAACGCGATAATCTTATTAAACGAACAATCCATCAGCCTGTCAGCTACCCTCGGCAGTCAGTTACGCCGAGCATCCTTTGCCAAACTGCTTAAAGGAAGCACATCCGTGATCGAGATCCCGCCGCAGTTTCAGTTTCCAGCTTGGGTCGAGGTCCTAATTACGGCTCGAACAGAAAAAAGCCATTACCCCAAGCTTATCGGGGCAAGTGGTTTTGGAGCGGCGTGGCAGTAGAAAGGGCGATCTCGCGCGCGCGCGGCGCCGCCGCGGGTACATCCATTACATTTCTGGCCACTAATTTCCGCCACTTACCCGTTGTAATTAATGCCGCGCGTCCAGGTCGTCTTCTATCGGAACAATCGACGCTCGGTCCGGTGGAACCGCGCGCAGTGACAGTAAGCGTGACGGCGGCGACTCACAATCAGTGATCGGGTGTATGTGGAGAATGGGTGTAGGCACAAGACCCTGGCTGTGTGTGCGCAAGTGTAGCTGCAACAGTGCCGATAGGCAAATCCAATGGCGAGAATCGGTGCTCGAGGGTGTCCGGTAAACAAAGACAGATTCGGCCAGTCGATCGAAAGACGAGCCTACCGGCGAGACAGAGAGACAGGTACGGAGAGATCGACAGAGACGGAGACACATATTAGATAAATAGATGGATAGACAGAGACACAGCGGCTCAGCGAGGGAGCCAGAACCAGGGCAAAGAGGAGAGGGAACGAACGTGCACAATTGCCGTAGCACGCACGGCTGTGTGCGTGTAGACACATGTCCGAATCGAAAGGACACGAGGTGCATGCCGGTGCATTCATTGCACTGGCTCTTGCTTGGTTCGAACCCGATGTCCAGTTCCGCAGGATGATTAATTAGTTGTCGTCCGTTCCATGCCACCGTGTCACTCTTGTCACGGCTTTGTCACTTCGCTGCAAATACCGGTGGATCGCCGTCGATCCGCTCGTCTCCGCTTCGCCTAGCCCGTACCCCGTAGCCCCTCGAGCCCCCCAGGCCCCCTCCCGCGCCATTGCAATAGCGCGCGCGAACTCGGCGTGCAACTGTGTCTCCCTAAAATGCAAACACAGTTGCAACAGCCCGCGGGATACCGCGGCCCGCTGCAAAGCGAATTGCATTGTAACCGGGGCTGCAACAGGCGCGCCATTAATCAATGCCCGGTCCACGGGGCCTGCGAACGTTCTGCCAATTTCCAGGTTGCGAGCAGAGACCGCGCGTCCGATACAAAACACCGGGTGTCCTGTCTGCGAGAATGAGTATGGAAATCGCGTGGGATGTCCAGGAGGCAGCCTGTAACCGAGGTTTAGTTGGAACCAACTTGGTTGAAGAGCCTGCCAGCCGTCAGTTCCCAAAAATAGATCAACCTTGTCGGCTATGTGAGGTGCCAAACACCAATTGATTAGGATTAGACTGTTCAATACAATGCTGGAACAAATAGATCATTACCATGCAACAGAGTTGTGTTAATTCAATTACATTGTAATTCATTGTATTTCAATTATATAGTAATTCAACTACGTCGTAACTGAATTACATAATTCAAACCTTTCAATTAATTCAATTACTAAGTATTTTAATCAGATGTGTAATTGAAATACAATATAAATAAAATACAGCTCTCCAAATTATAGCTCCGAACTTTGAAGAAATGCGATATATTTTTATGTTTTTCTTTCATAAACTTGTTTGCTGTCTATGCGGCGTAGTTTCTATTCCTTGTCCTCGTTCATAATGAATTATAAATTACAATATGACTGAATTACGATGTAACTATAATTTCTGGGTAATTCAATTGTAATTCTGCACAACTCTGCCATGCAAGTTCAAACTAGTCAAGTCATTGATATTTTAATTTCCCGATTTGGTGGCTCTTCTATTATGTTACTAACGCTGCTATTACGGGTTTTGTTAGGTTATAATACAAACCGAAAGATATTTTAACCCTCCGTATGTTATGCTATTCGTGACCCGTCGCGATAGTGGTGGGGATAAGTTCGAGTATAAAGTCGATATACAATATTTTTATTCCAATATGTGACGACGCTGTTTATTTCAAAATAAGAAAATCAGTATTCCCTTTTTTTTCTTTTGAAGTTTTTCGCACGACACCGCTTAGTGCCAGAATGAGAAGGTATGTTATATCTAGTCCATCCTTTTCCAATCGTATCGCTACATTCGAAATACGGCGAAAGGCGATCCCGAGCCATCGCCTTACATCGGAATAAAACTGTACTAGTGAAATATCGGTGCAAGTCAAAAATGTCTCCGACATAAAACTCGCAAGAGCCCAGGAATTACTATACATTAAATACTGCAATAATCCGGCTTGAGATACTACAAAACGTTAACTATGTATTACAATTTGATCTCCGAAGAATAACTGTTTAATATCCTTAATAGCTAAAGAAATGTCAATACAAAGTAGTCTGATTACCTGCAATGGCGATTAGTTAACAACTTGGCATTAGATCTGTAACTAATTATCATGGAATCGGTCAATTTACCATTTGCTTATTAGGGCTTCCCGTGTCAGGGCTCACTACGCGATTGCCGTGACGTTCAGATAGGGACCTGTAATCAGAAACCTGTAGCCTCTTAGTCAATGGGTCGATACTCTGAATGCGGCCATGCGCTCGATGCACTGGGCATGCACCGGCGATAGTCCCGAATTGAATTCGGCTAATATCGTCTTACGGTTCGCAGAATGCGGTTCATGAGTCAATCAACTATCGCTCGATCCATTCATTGAGAATATACATCGTTACGCTTTTAAGCGGCCAGCGAAATGAAAAGCAACCGTGCTCGTTTCCTATCGGCAATCTGTCACGAAGCTCGCGTAATGCTTCGCGAATCCATCGGCCGGAACGCGAAATTTTCGAATGTCAAAAGTTCTCCACAATTTTCTCTTGTTTCTCCGGTACGCGTAAGTGGCGGGATATTGGTGGAGGATGTACAGAGTGTCAATAAATTATGTGTAAAAACCGTTACAGCGTGATTCTACATCATAGAATCGGTGAAGATCTGTTAAAAAAGTTTTCTGCCAAACTGACCTTGACAGGGTTTTTTAAGGTCGGCATTTTCTATGATTGTATCGTGTTCTACTCACCGAGAGGAATAAACTTCTCAAAGGTGCAATAGGTCAATGTGAACCGTTCTCTTGAAAATTGACGTTATAGTTCCAGTGACACATAAACTCACTTGATTCAGAATTTCATTACATAAGGGCATAACGTAATGTAATAGATGAGAAGATTAGAAGTTTGTTCCTCTCCTTAAGTAGAACACGATACAATTGTAAAATATTTTGTCCTTGAAAACTTTTTTTAACAGATCTTCGCCTGTCCTGTTCATATTTGTTATTCATACTGTTAAGAATAAAACTGCGCGTATATATGCTAATAAGAATTTTAGAACTACATACATACAGCTGAAAATCATTCCACTGTTCAATCATTATTTTTCACGTGTTTTAATATTCAATAGACGACTCTTACTGATACTTTTGCGACAAAAACCAATCGAAAAATTTATTTCTCCATTGAGAAATTTAATTTCTAAGGAAATATCAAGTTTCTAAAAAACCTCGAAATTGTTTGTCTTGCAACCATATACCATATCAGCTACACACACAACAACCCTTACGGTTACTGGAACACGAAATACACATTGAACAGTGTTTCTAACAAAGTTGGGCAATAATCAACTAATATTTAAAAATTACTAATAGTCTTTTTGAATGTTAGTCATATCAAGATAGTCATTAGTCAAAACTTATTGATTAGTTAGTGATAACTAATTAATAATATTAATGTATGTTAATTGCACAATAGTGACTGATGACTAAAGATTGATGACTGATCATCAACTACTAATTAACTAATAAGCAATAGCTAACTATTACTTAGAGCTGTGACGAACTATTTGCCATTTAGTTATCACTAACTAATCAAAAAGTTTTGACTATTGACTATTTTGCTATGACTAACATTCAAAAAGACTATTAGTCAGTTTTAAATATTAGTTGATTATTGCCCAACTCTGGTTTCTAAAGGGTCTTCCATTAAGAGGTGTCATTTTAACTCTTAGCACTCGAGTGTTGACTCTGAGAGGCACCACTAAAAATTGCTATATCATTATTCAAAATATTTTTTACTTTATCAAATTTGTTTGTATTTAATAAATTGCGAAATATTTGAGTATTGCGTCAGTAAATTGCATCAGTTTAACAGGCATAAAATGAGAAAAATCATATGGAATGGAAACATTTTAAGTCAGAAAAAGTGTTTTGTTTTCGTGTTAAAATAGTTCCGAATACAAAGGGTTAAATTTCTCGTTATTTTTTATTTGTGAAGATTAGGGTTGTCACTCTTCAAAACCACGTCACGTGGTTAGTAAAATCGTAAGACACAGCGTTCTTTTATAATTTAAAATAACACTTCTTAATAAAAGGCTCTGTATCCTCTATAAAGTGTGTCTCCAAAATCGTGGTACGACTACATAATCGGGTAATAATTCTATACATATATAAAAACAAATCGCAGCAAAACGAATAACATTTTTTCAATTAAGACTTGATAAAGATAATGCATAACAATATAATAAAATGCTTACTACGGTGTTCCAAAAAAAGCAATAATAGAATGATTTATGTTGGATCAAAATGAACCGGGGTCACAGTCATTTTGATTCACTGAGGGTTAAAACAAACTTTTTCCACTCGAGGTCGTTGGTTCGTAGGCACAGGGCTGAGGTCGATCACTCGCGAATGAAAGGGAGAGGAAAACGAACAAGAGCGAATTTCGCACGTTGATGGACAGGTTCGCGAACCCGGTTCCGGTCGTCGCGTCGGTTCTCCTGGATGCTTAATTAACCGCGCGTTCCACGGCCCGAAAAGCGGTGGCGGCCCGTCCCGAATCTGATAGAGGATCGCGTCCGGTAGAAGTCGACGGTCGTCGACGTGGTTTGGCTCCTTTAGCGCTCGTGAGCCGCGAGAGGAAGCCGTCAGGAGTTTTCGCGCGATAAACGTGTAATTATGTCGACGAGTGAATCACGGTGTGCAAGGTGGATATATGTGTTGCGCGCGGTTCCGATGGCGCGTTGTCGAAGCAGGAAGACGGAGGGCAGAGGCGGCGCGGCGCGGCGCGGCGTGGCATGGCAAGGGAACGGGGCGAGCGTTTAAAGGGTGACGAGCTTCCCCTTTCATCCGCTCGTTTTCGTTTCTCGTTGCTTCGAGACTGGTTCGTTTTATTATTTCGGTTGGCCGCCGGGAAAACGGGGAAAAATAGAGCGGACCGAAATGAACGGAAGGATAAGTAAGGAGGAGGTGGAGGTCCTTAAAATCGCCTTCGAGCGAGGAGTTCACGCACGCCGGACCCCATAAGCTCGTTGTGCGATAATTGCATCGCGATTAGTCGCCAGGCCCTTCTCGTTTTACTGTACTTTTCCTCCGCCATTTTTTGTTGCCCCTTTTTCTGTTTTCGGCGCGAACCGTTATCTTCGTCACGTACGACCAAGCTGGGAAAGCAACGGGAAACGTATTTCGTCACGTCTCGTCGCGATAACGCGGCAGAAAAGAATGAGCGGGTGAATCGTTACGCAGAGAGGAAGCATGGAAATTTGATAACGCGGACCGACCGGCGTGATTAAAGTTTCCTCTCGGTTTACGGGAGCCGCGGGATACGGCGCGGATATGGAATTAATGTCTGATACCGTCCGTCAGTTTTGCGGGTGGAGCTTGACGCTTGACGAGTCTTGGGGAAGAATGCGCGTCTCCTGACGTTTATGCGGGAGTCTCATCTTTCCGCTGAAGCCATTAAAAATTCTATTATATTTCCAGAAAATGTGATATGGAAAATTTCGAGATGTTCAATTTTCGCTGTCACGGTATGCACTGATTTTCATGGGATATAATTCTGATTTCAATTACAGTGGCTGACAAAAGAAAGTTTAAGATTAGAATTTCTGTATATGGACGGGTACTAATAACTTTAGCACTTGATGGTTTTTCAAATGTTGATAACAAACAAATTTCTTTTGTTTATTCGTCTGTTTTCACATAATAAGTTTGGTAAACGTGATGAAGTGCTACCTCCTTTCCGGTTTCAATCGCCTTGAAATATGTGCTGTCAAGATTACCGTTCTAAACAACATTTCCCTGTTAAGCATTTGGCGGTCGGCTTTAGTTTACGAGATAATTGCAACAACTTTTACTGTTAAATCATGCAAAACTTTCCTCCAAAATTTCGTTCCACTTTCAATACATAACAATTGAGTTACAATTCTATCCAGTTACTAGATAATTCATAAATTAATGAAGCTGTTATGTTCAAAGGTAACCGCGTGTGCTCTATTTTCAAATCGAGCACCAGCTTAATGTCAAAAAATTAATAATCGAAGAGATATTTAAACTGTAATTTTGTTGAATTCTGTTCTTATTTCGCGTTGATTGACAATCACGGAACTGTGGTAAATGAGATCTATAGGGTTCAACAAAATTAAAGTTTAAATATCTCTTAAACGAATAATTGTCCGACATGCATACGCTAATACTTTTTTATACAGAATGCCGGGCTACATCGTATGATGCAAAATATATAGAAATCTCTGAAGTTCTTTCACTACCAAAATACTATTATTGCCATATCATACTGAATATACATTCCCCTTGAGATATAGGGGATATAGTCCCCTTTATACTGAAAAACTTTGGTTGCTAAGGTTATTTCATGTTTTTAAAAACGGCGGAGATATTGATATGCTAATATGCACTGGACCGTACTGTCTGAATTTTTCTATCTGTACGTATACATAATATTAGTTCAATATTATTTTGACAGTTTCAATTGTTGCATTAAACCTTCACTATAAGTTAAGAACAGATTTCCCTAAATGCACGTGTATTAATATGTATATGTTAGAACGACCAGATGCCATAACGAACAAGATTCTCGGGCCAATTAGTTCACCCTAGCATGCCCCATTATACAAACTATTATACCACAATAGATAATACATACGCATATACATATTATATCCTAACCTAAACGCTATATAGCGAGAACCATCAAAAGACTATTCATTCAATGAAATATTAGGTTAATGCATAATTTCATGCGTTGCTAAATTGTCATTCGATTGTCGTTAATAACGAAGATCGCAATATTCTATGAGGAATATTTGTATTTGTATATAAAGCTAGTTGCAAAAGATATATTATACTACAAGCGATATCTGCCGAATAATTAGAGTAACTTTTCTTCATTACTGAAAATTGGAAGTTATAGTAAGAAATTTTTGTTTTTCGTCACTTTTGTAAAAGTAAGAGTGCAGAGGAAACCCAAATAAGGAAGTATAATACGGCCATAATGATTAATCTTTTTAATTTGCATAAGAAAAGAAAAATTGTCGAATAATGTGGAGAATATAATATTAAACGAAGTTTGCCGATACTAAAATAAAATGTACCACATTTACAAGTAAAATGAACATTAGAATATTACAATATACATATAGCTGTCCATTAACACGGTTAATTGCTTTCGATGATAACTAAGAATCCACGTCATTAACAGTACAAAATTTTAGTGAAACTTTTCTTAGAATTGTTCAAAAAGAACTTTTTAAATCGAGCAATTGAAATACCGTGTTATTTGAGATTCAGCACAATTTTTAACATTGTTATACGAATTTTCGCGTAATTTAATCATCACGTTATTCAGGGGTTACTTTTGTCGTTATCCCGGAAGGAAAACAACATTAGAACTTGATTGAGTATTTATTTTGTATCAGAGTCTAACGACGTTAAAAGTTCGAAGTGCGAATGACTTCTGCTGCTAGGATGGTCAGGAAAAGTGGAAGGGAGGATGACTTTAGCGTAGAGGAATAGTAAGGGAGGAAATGTGAAAGTTGGTAGTGAAACAAGGGATGATCGCTGGCGAGGATGTCTGTGTGATTTTCGTCTATGTCAAGGATGGGCTATAAAGTCTTGTTGGAATATGGTTGTAAGAGGACAGGAGAACGCGGAAAGAGAGAGAAGAGACTGGAGAGGATGGTCGGATTTATCAGCAGGGAAAAGTCTACGTTTGAAAAATTACCATCGTCGGTACAAATCGGTCGACAATGAGACTCGCTGTAATGTGCTATACATGTGGCTCTCAGGTCCGTATTATTAAGAAGGCGCAGGCTAGAGCAGGTTTAAGATTGTACGAGCATATGCAGTATCCGACACTTTATACCCATTTTATTTTCTTCTTTCTTGTAGTCTTTTACAACTAGATGTTAAACACGCGAACAATATAAATTACCGCACATTTGTCGGGTTGCAATTAAACTTTGATAGTTATTACCGCAAAATTAGCAGCCTGTATCATCGTGATCATCACCATTAGTCGTCAGCGTTTCGGTCTACCGCCAACCAAGTCGCCGCCGACTGTTCGACAGAGCGCAACGGCTCTTATCTTGTTCGGCGGGTTCTAAACTTCTATTATGTATGGTACAATATACATTATGAATGGTCAGCTAAAGAACAAAACGTGTTCCAACCTTTACGACAATCCCTTACCTAATACCAAAGAGAAAGAAGACATTCGAAAAATTGTTTCCTGCATTTGGGGTTTGCAGGTCGGAAATGCGTGAACTGAAAACCGGGCTAGAGAGCGGCTCTCGAGGTTCCGGGTCGAAAGGAACCCCGAAACGCTTTAGCGGCCCTCATAACTCCGTATCGTGACCTCTCTCGACCTCGTTCAACGGTGGCGTCATTAAATGATCCGCGGCGGTCGCTGCGAATCCTCGGCTTTAAGATCTCAAGCTGTTGCTAAGGGATTGATGGTGTTACCATGGCAACTGGTGAGGGCCCATTGTTGCACCCTGTCGGATCCCTGCACCACACCACACCACACCGCACGGCACCTCGCCCCCCTCTCACATGGCATATTTATTTGCATGTAATGTAGGTACGCTCGTCTCATTCGTCTACACGCACGCCACGCATAATCCCGTGGCCTGTACACGAATGCGCGTGTGCTCTCCGCGTTTATGCATCTATGCCAGTGGTACCAAACCCCTTGACGAGCACTCAGGGCAACGTCCTACCGTTAAAGACGAGGGATCAAGACGAAAAAGTTTCTTCGACGACGTTGCCCTCGACCGGAACACGATCTCTTCGAGAACAGGGACCGCGGTTGCGGTTCACGTTGCGAACCTTTCCGGGGGACGTCTAACTCATGTGCGCACTCGAAATACAGTAGAACCTCGATTATCCTAACTAATTGGGACCGAGGTGGTTCTGATAATCGAACTGTTTTAAAATTACTTATTTATCGATAATCGAGGTTCTACTGTATATAGATGCGTTCGTAGATTTGAACTTTCCACTGGGGATGACGAGTTAATTCGTCGTTCATGTTTGCGATCACTTGCTGTCAATTTGTTAGTTTCTGGTTAATTCAACAAATAATTCTTCCATCTTATTGTATCGTCATATCTACATTAGTATAATTATTATGTCTGAAGACTCTTGTGACTGAAGAGTAGTTCAATAGACTTGCACAGAAGACTTCCACAAGTAATTCAATAAACAATGTGTACTTGTAGATTGTGCGAACGTACATAAGAGAATCGAACATGGGTGCGTGGAGAAAAGATAATATTTAATCTGCAACAAGAAAGGGATAAGTCTAGAAGTGTAAGTGGTATTGCAAAAGAATTTGATAACAATATTTTTGTTTCATTTTTTCCATTTTCTTTTCATCTTTTTTAATGCAAATTCATAGGCACCCAACTGCCAATGCATGCTGATAAGATGCTAGATTGTGTTTAAAAATATAATTGTTGTTTTTCTAACTTACTGTTAAATTTTGTTTTTTTTTTCATAGTATATGATCTTAATAAATATTAAATTTGGTATACTTTTAATAGAGAAA
This sequence comes from Lasioglossum pauxillum, assembly GCA_933228785.1. Classification (NCBI taxonomy): domain Eukaryota; kingdom Metazoa; phylum Arthropoda; class Insecta; order Hymenoptera; family Halictidae; genus Lasioglossum; species Lasioglossum pauxillum. The sequence continues at coordinate 42,077,361 of OW121699.1, forward strand.
CCTAGGCGTCTCCCCTGGTGTAAGACATTGACGTGACCTAACACTTTTTTATAAAATGGGGATCTAAAGCACACGTGACAAATTTTTTAAAGAAAATGAGAAAATGGGCTGCTTGCCTATTCAAGGGATAAGGGCATCTTCTGCTTCGTTGGGTTCAGGAAATTGAGTTCTTCACATTTTTCTTAAAATGGAGTCTATCAAATATGCTCTTAAAAATATTGTCATGAAAAGGTCTTCAGATGTTACAACTACAATAGATCTTAAATGTTTATGCAATTTCAATTTTCATTCGACGTTCTATAAAAACTTAAGGAGATTTGATAAAGTCGAAGTAAATAATATATTTTTATGTCAAATCGATTTGACGATAGCTTTATTGTATTCCGCGTTAAATGGGTAAGATTAACCATTTCAAGCAAAAATTATTAAGTTGACACACGACAAAGCCCTCTGAAATTTCAAGTTACTATTGGAGATTTACTTCATTTTTCGTTTACTGTTTTAATAAAAAGCTTTAATACTCTCGTTAGCTATCTGCACTTCTGTGCAAGGTTAATTAGCACAATTCTGTCATTATTATTGTCTTCTAACCGAAATAAAATTCGAATTTGTCGTTGTTAGTATAAATACACGTAAAGAAACTATTATTATCGACACTTCCTTTATTCCTTGAAAATAGATGCACAGTAGGATAACGATGGTACAAAGGAGTCCAGGTCCAGAGAGACGATTGAGATGAACCACGAGCCGCTACATAAGTGGCGATCTAAGAGCCTCGTGAAAACTGCAACAAAACTTGTGGCAAAGTTCTCCGATAAACGGATCGTTGCAGCATGCGAGTCTGCATGGTTTTACAGAGTCTCGGTCGAGCAGAAATAGGAATCGGGCGGCTTGTTGACGATCGCGAAGATTGAACTGGGTCGAAAGAACGGAGGTGCGATGGTCGCACGACGAATTGGAGTTCTTCGGCGTACCGTGCCGCATCCCGGTTTAACACCCGCCATTAAGCCACTTCGGGAACGACGCCATTACGTCGAAGCCTCGGGCACGAAAAGTTCGAAGAATTGCGTAAGAACGTGCACCGGGTTAATAGGTTAATCGCGGGATGTGGATCCCTCCTGGCTTTTCTTCCTTTTTGCGGCAACCTGCATGTAATCCCGCGACGCGAGACTCGAAAGAAGCGATGGAGTTTCGAGCTCAGTGCCCTATCCCCGGTTTTACAATCTAACTTGTGTAATGGCTCCGGCCAGCGGTGTAAATATTGGCCAGAAAATGTCCCGATGCTTTATAGCTTTATACTTTATGCGTTGGAAAATTCGCGACCTAGTACCCCCGGATTATACTACCCCTGGCAGAAAATATTCGATCAAAATAACGAACATAATCGTTGAACAAATTACTTGGGCGTATATCGATCATGAAAAATAGTACTGCATGCATATTAGACGATTTTTTTACATATATTTTGGAGAAGTATTAATAATTCTATCCGGTAAACTTGTTGAAGTGCTACCTTCTCTCCGATTTCAATGACCTTAAAATATGTTCTCAAGATCATAATCCTTAACAACATTTCCCTTAAAAGTTTTTGGCGCGATCGGTTTTACGAGATAATTGCAAATTAAAAACTACCTGTCTCTATGTGAAAAGTATAAAGAAATTATGCATAGCAAAGCAATAGAACACTTTTTAATATATTTAACAGCAAAAAATATTTTCTTAACGTTTAAATTAGTGTCTAATTTGCTTATCCTGCACATTACGAAAAGACAAGCATATTAATTTATATATGTAAAAACAATTTCCTTATACATATACATACAGGGTGGTCCACGCAACTTGCACACCTATAATAACTTCCAAAGTATGCGCTGCACGAAAAAATTTTGTACACAAAAGTTGCATGGTCTGAAGGGGTATATTATATGGAGTATTTATTTTTTTTACAGGTGGACGCGTAAAGGACAAGCGAAGATCAACTTCATATTTTTAAATGAAATGAGGTATTTTTTAATACATCAATCGATGCAGCTGGGCATTCGATATAAAAAAGTACTAACCTATGTATGTCGAAAAGTTAGTAGTTCATAAATTCATAAATTTCAATTTAAATAACTCTAAAATACCATTACTGCTGTGCTAAGATGTTACACAAGTAACTAAACACTAATGTCTTAGCGCGACAGTAATGGTATTTTAGAGTTATTTAAATTGAAATATCTCCTGAACTACTAACTTTTCGACATACATAGGTTAGTACCTTTTTATAACGAATGTTCAGCTGCATCGATTGATGTATTAAACTAGAGGGCTATTGTTGCTCGCTCGCTTCGCTCGCTCGCGGGTGGGGTTGTTGTTGCTCGCTCGCTTCGCGAGCTCGCGGGCAGGACTGCTCTTGCGAGAATGTTAGTGGTACGCATGGCTAGTAGGGCCCACAGCTATTAATGTCTTCCTTTTTGTGTGTGACTCTCCACGAGCCACACAAAGAACTTCCCGATTCGTTAGTTGCTGTATATTATTATTATTATTTATTAAGTGTACGTTTTAAGAAGATTATACGTTTTCAGGGAAATTCAATAGTTTTCTACTTATCAAAATGTTTGCTATATGGCGTCGCATTAAACCAATATCGTATGCTCGTTGCTCGCTTGGTTTCTTGTTATAGCATACTAATGTTGCAAAATAAATTGTCTTAATTAGTTTTTCGCAAACGATACAACTCATCATTATCCGGGTTTGCAGTATTGATCTTGGTTTTCTTCGATACTATTAATTTAAATTTTCTCAAAATATATAAATCGCTCAATTTCGAAACTCTGCGCAGTGCTACATACAACATTTGCAAAGTTCGTATTTCTGATGTTTTAAAATCCATACATACTTTCTCGTATGTTTGTCCCTGACTTTTACGAATCGTAATCGCTTCAGCAGGAACCACTGGAAATTGACTACGTGTGATCTGTTATTTTTCTTCACTCGAAATATTTACTTGATTCGATATTTTGTTATTATTGGTGTTAAATTTTGATTTATATTTGCGTTTTTCATATAATCACGATAACGAGTTCTTACTTTCACTCCTACTATGGCCAATTGAAAATCTAACCACAATATAGACGGAATTTTAGTATTTTCTTGAAAAGTAATAAATTTTAATATTCCGCATGCTCCATTAACCAATCCGTCTTCAACATCAATGTTATTAATTATCATATATTTTATATTAATTTTCAATTTAATCTCAGTTAACAATCCGTTTTGAACTGATTGTTTATTTAAAGATTGTAATATAAATGTTTTTGTACTTTCATCGATATTCTTTGAAAATGTATTCTCGGCGATGATTAACTCACTCTTGCATTGGAATAATTTTCGATTATTGTAAGCGGTTACATTAGCATTAGTTGCATAATTGGAAAAAACGTATTTTTAATTAAAAAAAACAAGAAAAAATTTTTTTTTAATTTTATAAAAAAAATTTTTTTTTAAATATCTCTAAATATATATATATATATATATATATATATATATATATATATAGTTACGTTTACTTCTTCGGTGGATACGCCTTTCGTATAAATTGCAATGTTTAATCAACTCCTTTCGAAAAAAACTAAAAAACTACTTGACCAATATGGACCAAAATCTAATCAGCTCTAAGTTACAGCGGGGCACATCGATTGCATCATTCATCATTCCGATCGCGTTGTTACTTTTTCTGAAAACGTTAACGAAAAATTTGATACCATAGAAACGGACATACGCACACACACACACACACACACACACGCACACATACCGACATTTTGATAAAAATAGTCTAAAATGACTCCAATGACCATGAAACGTGAAGATTTGCTAAAAACTCGATTTTCGATTTTCGGGGTAATTACAATAACTTCCCTATAAAATCGGGAAGTTAAAAATATCTCATTTCATTTAAAAAAATGAAGTTGACCTTCACATGTCCTTTACGCGTCCACCTATAAAAAAAATTAATCCACTACATAACGTACCCCTTCATACCATGCAACTTCTGTATACAAAATTTTTTCGTGCAACGCATACTTTGGAAGTTATTATAGGTGAGCAAGTTGCGTGGACAACCCTGTATATGTATATCACGAGTTTTCTAATTGTATTCGTCTTTATTGTTTAGTGAAGGCAACTTTCGTGAAAATCGGTAAAAATTGCAAATTTTAATGGTCTGTATTTCTTAAACAATTTCGAAGATAACAAAGTGATGACTTAAACCGCCTCCCAATTTTCACATGGACACAATCCGAGACATAGAGCAGAAGAAGTGAATCACTTCACCTAGGCCCTGGCTGCTACTTTAATTTATGGCGAAATTGACAAACTGGCAGACCAACAACGGTGCGCCGAAGTTTGTCACCCAGACGTTAATGTATAATAAAGCAGGTGTCCGTGACGAATCGTTAATGAATACTTGATAACCACCGTGTATCTCGATCCAGGGGCTTGTCCCGGGATCAAAAGAGGAGAAAAGGAGAGACTGTCTTAGGCGGGCGCATATGTGTCACACGTTGCTCCACTTAAAAGGCGAACGAGCAAAGGAAGCGGACGGTCGGACGCGTGTGCGTCACTGTACGCACTTTCATCCCGCGTAATTAAAACCACGGAGTCATCCTTTGGCTGGAGGGATAGGACAGAGCGTAATGACGCCGCGATGCTACCAAGAGACAAGAGAGGAGGACGGGAGCGCGCACTCCTGCGTTCTCTTGCGCGCGTGCCCGTGCGCGATTTCCCGTCTTTGTGCCCCCGTGTCCGTGCGCGTTAATGCTTGCTCGAGTGTGCGCTTCGATGCGTTCTCCGTGACGCGCCGTGACGCGATGCGCTGTAGAAACAGCACGACGCGCGACGCCCGGACGCTTTAGCCGCGACTGATATCCACGGAAAAACGAAAGCGTCACGCGAGAAGGTAATAGCTATTGTTGTCGAGTGACCGTCTTTTCTTCCGGTCCCCCTTTTCATTCTTTGACTCTTTCCCTTGAACGGAAACGCCAAGTCTTCCCCGTACGCGACTGCGAATTAATCTCTGCGGGCTCGCAAGCCGTTTTTTAATGGAGACGTGACTGAAATCATACAATTGTATAATGCAGTGCCAGAGCAGGGTGTAGTCATTATACCGACATGTGCGGTGCATTTTATGTTGTTGCAGAAACGCACGAGCCATCAATAGATCAAACGAAAGTATCTCGCACTTCTTGTTGCTGTCTTTTTCATCTCGAGTTATAGTCTGACTTTGTATTTCTACAGGGTGTCCCAAAAATGTACTTCCTTGAAAGGACTGATTCCCTAAGCCATTCGAAGTAATATTTTCCTTTCCGAAAATGTACTCTCCGCGGCCTTGTTGAAGAGTAATTACCGGAAAACAAGAATCAATCAGAGAGTGACTGCGTTGCCATCCCCCCTTCTTACACTTGGAGGACGAATACGTTTTTTTATCACATACTATAACAGACCGTCGCGTCGTAACTTATAATTAAAAAAAGGTCCTCGATTTCATTAATAGGTTCGAAGATCTCAAATTTCAATACGCGTACAGGGACAGAGATACAATACTTTAACATGTAACTTGTAATTTTCCAGTGCAATTAGATGCAGGAATTTTTAATTCTTTCTACTTTCCTTCATCTGATTGCACTGTAAAGTTACAACTTAATAGTTCAAGTACAAATATAGGCGGTGTCCCCACTTTTCCGATAGTCCCTTACGTATATGTTTTTAAGGTAAATGTTCAAGACAAATTTCGCGAGATCTCTTCCGAGAAACAACTCCTGGGCGCTGAATATGTAACTACGTCACTGAACCTAATCAATTTTGCTGTACAATTCATTCGAAATGGTCGCTTTTGCGACGCGTTTCCGTGTGCTCAAAAGCTAGCTTCCTAATTCACACTGTAAGCTGGAATACCGTTTGTGATTTGATAATTTCGGAAAGCCGGAGCACTGATTGCGAGGTACCGAGTTTCCCAAGGCGAAATTCTTGTGGCGGATTCCTTCGTTTGGTTCGCGCACGCGCTCCGTCGACAGTACGAACCGCCTCGAAAGCAGATTCTTTCCTGACGTCGCAGTAATGAGTGCAACATCCCCATTATGCAGCCGGGCCGACGATGTTACGACGGTCCGCTCCTTCCACGGACCGATGCGAGGAATAATCAGGGGAACAAAGCGAGCGAGGCAGCGCCGGGTTCGGAAATGACGATCCTCGAGAAGAGCTTCCTTCCATCGTCCTTCTGCGAGGCAGCCTCTCGGTGTCCTCGGGAGAACGCACAATACGCCCGTAATACAAATCGGCAGGAAACCGATGACGGCGTTGTTGCGTCCTCCGCGCTCGCACAAAAGCACAGCATCTAGGTAATAACTTGGGGTAATCATCGAGTGAGCCACACCAACACCGACGCAGCCAACGTCTGGAAGGATATGTGCGGGGCTCCGTTGTTCCTACGAGAATATGTGGACGTATATGTATGTGGGGTAATTACTGCCGTCGTCTCCGAATAATTCGTTTCCGTCTGGGGACCGTGGATTACGCTGAATGCCGGCCGGTATCGGGGGAACTCGGTTTTTAATCCACCTTTTCGGTTCGTGCGCGTTTTTACAGAACTTTCGGCTGAAGTTCCAAATGCGAGAGTCTCGTGCCGGAATGCATTAGGGTGGAAGTGTGCTGTCCAATGAAGACAGAGAAAAGTTAGCATTGATCACACTAATCCTGTGTAAATCGACTCAGTCAAATATCTCCGAAATAGTTGATGATACAGTATTTTATCGATAATTGTCCCCAACACGGGTCTGCCCAGGGACAATTATCCGCCAGGGATACTATTCTTTGACTTTTGCCGAACGTAGAAAAGGACAGCCGAGCTCGAGAGGCCTCGGTCGCCGAGAAGTGTAAACATAACTAATCCAATGACAAAACTTCTTTATTTTTCATTGTTTTTTGACGGAACTTTGACCAACAAATTCGTGGCATTTTTCTAATGAAAATAATACCAAATATGATATAATTCTATTATATATAATTATATATATAATATGATATAAATTATATTTATTCGTGTAATGAACGATGAAAGTTTCCAACGCAAAGAAGGACAGCGTACGGGAAGAAAGGGATGCAGTTCAAAGAACTTCCCATACGCTGTTCCTCCTTGCGTTCGAAACTTTCATCGTTCATTAAACAAGTCAATATTATCGGAATTATTTTGTATTATTTTCATTAGAAAAATGCCACGAATATGTTGATCAAAGCCCCATCAATAAATAATGAAAAATAAAGAAGTTTTGTCATTGGATTAGTGTGGCCTCACAGATATACCTGAGCCGTATGATGTCATACTTCTCGGCGACCGAAGCCTCTGGAGCTTCTTGGCTCCTCAAGAGGGTACACCACGCAGCGGTGGGGATAGTTCTGGGACAATTGTCGGCCAGACATTGGGGACATTTATCGATAAAATACTGTACTAGAAAATGTTCCCAAGAAAAGTGATATGGTATCAGAGGACACACTTTTCGATGTAGATGTCCTTTTTCTGCGTGGATGCGTAGAGGTCGTATGAAGGTCGACTTTGTTTTCTTAAATCGAACGGTATATTTTGTTTATGTACTACTCGGTATTCCTTACATAAAAGTACTGAATCACTTATGGCAAAATATCATTGGTTTAGAAGATATTTCGATTTTAATATTGAGTACCGGAATTAGTGCAGGGCTTGGCACTTACTATAAATCAGAATAACTTTTTTATAAATTACTCAAACGACTTTAGTTTTCCTGCCAAGATGTATTAGTTTACTAGATGATATGTGATGCAAATTTTAGAAAGATTGCGTTTAATCTGAATCATGACAAAAATAGTAAAAGGTGCTTTATACAATGTTTTTATTTGGGTTTGTACCGAAACTGTAGAAAATGTATTTTGTAGGTCTACATAAGTTATATACGTCCTGAAAATTTCACCGGAATTGGTCAATTAGTTTATTAGTTACAAATGATTAAAAATGAAGATCGCCGAATAATAGAACAAAAAGGCAAAAATAGTCTGAAAATCATAAACGAATTAATCAATTTCGATGAAATTTTCAGTATGTACATAACTTGAATCTACAAGACATATTTTGAAAATTTTTGTTACAAGCCTAAATAAAAAAGTTATAAAAACAATTTTTTCAATTTCTTTAATATAATAATTCAGAAAAACTAAGGTCGGTTTGATGCATTGATAAAAGAGTTATCCTGACTTAAAACGTGCGCCATTAATTATTTGTGAGACGGGCTGTATGTATAAAGATTGAAAAACTTTGTGCGTACAATCGTACTAGGTGAAAGAAGAAATGATTTGCCTCTTCAATAAGGTTGTGGCCCCTTCGAAGCAGAACAACGAAAAATGGAACGATTGGCCGAGAAATCAATTAAAAGTTGACGCCAGTTACGGAAAGTGTTTGACGAACGCCACTGTCGCGCGGAACAATCAGATTGTACCCGTAGCGATTCGAAACGCGGCACTTTTTGTCCGGTGTTCGATAGTTAAGGTCTTTCGCCGGCAATTTCCCCGGTGACACGCGAATTGTTTTCCATTTTGTCTGGCTTGCATTCAATTTCAATGCTTTCCAGAGGGAAAAAAAGGATTGAAATGGAAAATCTAATATTCCACAGCGCTTCGCAAGGAGAAAGGGGATGTGAAAAGCCATCGAGTACAACGGTTACCTAAATTTTCGTTTGCGAAACGGTCGGACGTGTTCACGAAATTTTCATAATGGCTTTTGATACCGCGTTAATTATTCCTTGTAAAAAGCCGGGCACAAAGCCGGCCAAGAAGCGGCGTGTTACGAGACGACAGGCGCTGGAAGCTCTTTTGTAGTCGACGGAGATGAAAAAAAGAGGGAGAAAACACCGTTTACACCCCTAAACTGGATCGTTTCGCGTGCACGTTGCACGTAAACAGCCGCCCCATGAAATTATAACGAGTTTCTGAATAAACAATAAAACGAAAGAATACCTTGCAAGAATTTCCTCTTTGCTGTCGCGGAACAAGCCGGTGGGAAGGGCGGAGAGCCACGGCTTTACGAGACACCCCTGACTCCTGGAAACCATCTCTCCACCGTCAAAGCAACTTTCTTAAGCATAAAGCGTGGCCCGTTAACACGCATAACTCCGTTAAACTTAACAGCCGTCGACGAGCGCGAAAACCAGCCTGTTTACTTATGAATATTGCACCGGTACCAACCCTTTCGGCTTCCACCGGCGCGCGGCGCGGCGACCAGCTCGCTAGGGGATGAAATTGTAATTGGAGCGGATGTCTGAAAGTGCAAGAATTAGCTGACTATTGCAATGCTCGTGGCTACTTGATATTTAATTAATGACTGATTTATCTCGAGGCAGTCCGGAAACTGAAAAAAAGGTGAATGCACATAATAAGGATCATATACCGGGTGACTCACTTAAGTTTTACCTCCAGAATATCTTTTTTAATTTTGACTTATTCTTTGTGCTACTAATGCCACTTTCTACAGATTTACTGGTGTTAACGTTTCGCGCAAAGCCCGCGTTTGCCTCACAGAATTTAAGTTTGACTTTCATCTTCGGAGTTCAAGGACATTTGAAGGTCATATCACAGAACATATTTGAATGTATTTTTTTTATGAGCTACAAGACATGAAAATATATGTGGCTATTTTAACAAAACATCGTTAATCATGAAAACTACTAGAACAAACAACACTTTAAAAAAGTAACTGCTGCGGGATACTGACTAATAATTTTTTTTACGGAAAATTTCATTTACTGCGAAACTAACAAGAAAAAACCGAAAGTATACAAGCAGTAAATAATCGTACAGTTTTCAATTCGTATAAAAAACGTATTTGAAGTAATATGAGAATAAACGATTGATTAATATTTTGTAGGCTATCCTTTTGGCTTTATAATTACTGTAATTTCTTTGGGCATTAAATTAACTAAATTCAATGTTATACAGGTCCCACTTTTCTAGAAGTTTTCAAATATGCTGATACATGTATTATTCAGTATCCACATTCAGGTAATGTACACAGTATGCTTTGGATCGTTACCGTCCATGAAAACGAAATTATCTTGCGTACACTCATTTTTTTCTGCACTGGTAAGAAGACTGCACATTAAATTGTCAATATTATACCCTATGATTCAGTATGTCCTCACCAAATTGTTATGTGTCAACATCAGCTAGACTTATCCAGCCCCAAATAATTACATGTTTTTATTGTTGGTCATATGGTTTCACTTCTTCATTTTTTTTCACGCAATACCGTGCCCACGAAACCCTAAAATATTTAATGTAAGTACTCGTCTGTAAAAATGATTTTGCTTGTGTACTCTATTAACGTATTAATATTATTTGTGAATTGCTATTTTTCTTTATTTGTGTCTCCTATGTAAATTATGCTTCCCCGAAAATGAGAAGCATATTGGTTTTTTCTTCCAATTAATACATCGTTTACAATTGCTTGATTCGATGATACTAATCTTATGTGTTTATTTGTCATTGCCAGGTTTAGTAAACACGCTGAAAGATATCCTTAACGTTCTCACCGTACACATACCACCATGCAATTAAATACATTTGTACAATGCATCTTTTATTTCTAAAACTTTTTTACTACTATCATACTTTCGGAGTTATTGTATTTCTCGATTATCCTAACAAATTGAACTGTTTTAAAATCACTTATTAAATGCAAAAGTATTACTGCTGTAATCAGAAATGTGATATTTATTGCTCAAAATATACGTATGTACATGTACGTATACGATACATGGTAATTGTGTATGTACAGTTAATGGTAACAAAATTTATTTATTAAAGTAATCTTTAATACGGTTTTGAACCATCGAAGACTGTCTTTTCGAGATCTCTCATTCACGAGTTCGGATAATCAAGATTCTCCTGTACCGTAAAATTGCAAGCTACTGTCCCCATAAATAAATCTACACAATACTAATTACTCTAGCACTGCCCGAAATAAAAGCGAGTAACGATACATCGAGCGAAGTGCACCCGAAAAATTCGACATCGAGCAAGACACGCGGTGCATCGATGGATCGATGGGCTCTCGATTATTTCGGTTCGCACGGCAGAATTATTGGGAAGATCGAATTGCGTACCGGCAAAGAATATTATTTCGCGAGGATAGCGCGCAGCGGACGAGTGTTCAGAAGAGTGGCCAGGTATAAATTGTTCGGTCAGTCGTCGAAAATGGGAAAATTTTTACGTAGCTGGGTAGATCGTTCATCGCGGACGGAAGGGGTGGTGCGTACGAAAGTGGCTCCTCTTTCTCTCTCCCTCTCGCACAGCGGAAAAAAGAGCCGTTCGCGCACGCTGTAGCTATACGCGCGTGCATGCACGGCCGAGATACGAGGCCTCTTTACGAGCAATATCTAATGGATTGCATCGGCCGAGCGCAAACGTTAAATTTGACGTTCACGATTATTGCGGCCCTCCGGGGAGGCCGGCGCGGCGTAACGCGGCTCGAAGGGGGTGGATGACTCTCGACGTTAATTTTATAATCCTGACGAAAAAGTTACGACCCTCGAGTCGACCGAGTCCGGATCTCTTTTCCTCGTTTCCTCTTTTCCCCGCGCTTTTATACCTTTTATGCCTGAACCGTTCTCCGCTGCCTGCCCGCGACTCTCGGCTACCGCCCCTCCCTCAAGTTCCCGTTTTGTCACGTTCTATCGCTGGATCTCGCGAATTTCAGATTGTCCCGGCAAGATTCTTTTTTAAATAATATTTCAGCCTTCTCTAGTCTCCTTTCGCCCGTGTTCTCCCTTTGTGTTCATATGGCACAATTTTTTTCGTAAAAATCCAATATGGCGTGCATATTGTTTTCTTCCGTTATGAATGATACAATTTTTTATCAGAACTTTTCGACAAGATATTTGTGTTCGTTGGTATTTTGATCATTTTTATTGTAAAAATTCAGTACCGACGAGGAAATTGTGCTAGAAAAATAAAGGACGGATATGAGTTGAAATTTTGTTAGTTGTTTAATATTTAATAATTAATGTTAAACTCTCTTAACCGAGTGACTTTCTAATCATGAACATTTAGGGAGACCTAAAGGAAGATAAATAAAAATTGACATACTCAAAGTTTAGCCACAAACAACGCAAATACGATGTAATTTATACTAATTTGAATATTGTGTCACAATAATGTGAAAGAATTATTTGTTGCATTAAGGAGAAAGTGAACAATTTTTTGATAGGTTACAGCTAGACTGCGGATGTTTATGCAATTTTTAATTTTTGTATTAGTAACATTTTTATTTTCAGTGGTAGTAGCCTTTATAGATCTGAAATAAATAAATATCGTATTAAATTCTGTGGAATTTTATATTCTAACAATTTTTGAAAATTTTTGGAAGCCATCGATGCATGAAGATCTGCAGTCTAGTGATGGCCAACGCGACTGAAAAGTGAACTCATCAACCCCAGTTAAAGAGTTAGATTCGTCGAATTATAGAAAGTTTCAACGCGTATCTTTCTGAAGAGACGAAAATGTGAGAAGAGCGTATGAAAAGCTAACTGTAGGCAACTTTCCGGGAGAATGTAAACAAAAACCGTGACCGAATGTTCATTCTCGACCGAGCTGTTCGTTGAAAACGAAATAAAAATGTGAAGCACCCTCTCGTCTGGAGATTCCGCTCGGAACGAGCTCGAAAACCGATCGGAACGATAAAATCACCGACCATTAACGTTAGCGAGGAAGACAGACAGCGGAATGGTATCTGAAAAAAACCGAAACCCCCACACGAGCTGAATCGAAGAGTCGTTTAAGCCGTTACCTGGCAGTTAGCCGCGTCAAAATCGTTGCTTGACTATCTTCTACGCCTTTCCATCGGCTTTAACCACCGGAATCGACGGGCTGCTCGACCGTGTTTGGGCTCGGAGTCGTTGCCTGGTGTACGCACATACACGACTGCGAGCATATTCGACACTTGATATCACATTCGATATCTTAACGATACATCTGCCTCGATATCGTGATCCGGCTAGTAACAATCCACACGGATGTGTATCGCGCAAACAGCCGCGGCTGCGAACCGTGGTCAAACACGGATCATGATAATACGAGTACTAAACACCGGGTGTATCGCTGCATTATTGCTCGTACGTACGCGCCTGCATCGGGGACTGGCCGAGGAATGGTGCAAGGGGTGAGATCAACTTGCCAGCCTGAGTCGATTTTGCTTCGATCCCACCCCGTGTACGAAATGTAACGGAGCAATCTTTTGAAAAATTCATTGGAAACGCCGCTGAACTGAGTGTTCGGGGCTTGATTGGGATAGATGGAAGCAAACAGTAGATTTTACCGATATCAGTCGATTGTTTCTTGCGCCAAACGTGCGTGAAATGATAAAAACTCAAATCTATGAGCGAATCGAATTGGGATTAGTTCGGATCAATTGAAATATGAGAGAATACTTCTTTGTTTCTCAAAGTCGATTATTCACAAACGAGACAATTGCGAAATGCAGTATAGCCTTGATCTAAGAAAAACTTTCGGGTCCGTGCTGTTTCTTAGATCCTGTCGTTCTACTATTTTTTTGTGATCTCGCCGACCTCGCCGAACGTGGATAAAAACTGTCGATGCCGTCAATTAAATCACTAAATACGGTTCCAATTATATCGTGTTCAGTGTAACTTTAATCAGAAAAATACCACAAATAAGTAAAATAATGAACTTTTGTAATTGGATTAGTAGTGATTCACACTGATATACCCGTCCCGTATCGGATTACGCGATATGTTTACACTGTATACTAAAGTGGAGGGGATATACGTTTCTCTTACGTCCTATGGTTTCCGTTTCCTTAGATCCAGGCTTTACTGTACCTTGAACATTTCTTTGAACAAATTTCTGCAGAATGAGAATTTGGGTCGATCGATATAAGTAGAAATGGTGGCAAGAATTTGACAGCTTGACCTAATCTTGAACTTGTACCAAAGAAGCGTAAAATAATAAAAATTCGCTCTTAATGGTTTTCACGAGTTTCCTGAATATAGTTAGGGGTTGGAGTACATTGTAAACAGAGGGAGTGATGAATCTTTTGCAAGTCGGTTAGAAAAATCACTCAGGGTTGATTGGAGTATGTAGAAAATGGAGAAAGCAGAACTTCACATGCTAAATTGTACTTGCGCTAAAAATAAGCGAGCACGAAATTATAAAAATCCAAACCTTTGAGCAACTTAATTATGTAAGTCATGAATGAAATTGGGAGTTGTTTAACGTTAACGCTTCGCGTTGATTTTTCTTTTGACTAGTAGCGAGAAAGCAATGTAAAAGAAGTAGTTTTTTCAATGGTTCTTTGAAACCCCAACTGTAGAGCAGAATTCAGGTTCATTAGTGTAAATGGGAGCAGGAGCGGAAACAAACTGTACGGAAAAAATCGTCATTTGAAAGATTCTTTGAGAACACCGCTGAAGAGTAGACTCGGGGGTTGGTGGAAGTAAACGAGAGAGAGTTGAGGTTAACTAAAAGGATTGAAATTTCAGGAACAGGGAGAAGACAGACTCTGAAGTTACGTCTGCAGCTTCTGCTAACGATAAAATAGTGCAACAGCCCTGAAACTTCGTAAATAAACCAGCAGAATGAGATGAACATCAAGTTTGCCAAATATTTGTTCAGTTATTTAGCGAAGAAACAATTTTGATTGCATTTAAGAAAAATTTATAATTACAAGGCCATCTAGTGGCCATTGTATAGTAGATTGCTGAATTCGTTTTTTTCTGCTATAACAATATGAAGTTAAAAATAGATAGTGCTATCTTCAAAAGTCTAGGTGACGTCAGTTGTTTATTGAATTAAAAAATATATATTATCGCACTTTATGCCCATCAAAGTACTGAATAACTTTTATTCGGAACATTTTTATGTCAGATTGGTCAAATTGAACACTTTGCATAATAGAATTACTGTATAAATTTCAACACGAGAAGTGCACGATAAATGTTACTGTTTCATTTAATACGAATTATGTTCACTCACTGGGAGGTTACCCTACAAGAATCTACTTAATCTCTAATCAGCACATACATGATAAATCCTCAAAATCAAACTTTCACAAACTTCAGCTCTCTAAATAAATCACTTCTCTGAAACAACTTTCAATACTAGGATTTGTTAAGGAACAATGTCGGTGTGTTCCCAGACTATTAGATTCCCCCATAAAATAGTAATTCACTGTTCCAGGGTAACTTCTCCATAAGTTTTCAGGAGTATCCATCTCTGAAGCTACGCGTCTGAATAAAAGCACGAAATATCTTGGTGTCGGAAGTGCATGCTAATATCATGTTGTGTGCGAGTCTTTTATGTTCCTGGTCCGTTAGATTCCCGGGTGTTTCGACGCTCCTGGTCGGGTTTGGTGAAAAATTATTTCCCTGGTCGAGGCGTGCAGCCGCGGCCATAAATAATTCGCGTTTACGAGCGCACGGACTCGGCCGGGAATTACGCTTAATTCGTAATAAAGTCCCGTAAAATGCTTAGCGAATTCATCGTAACTACGACGACGGTTCAAGCCGGTCTCGAGTTTTCCAACCGGATAGCTGCATCTACTTGCGTGTTCGTGCAACACTCTGTCTACGTGGCATTATGTGTGTATGTGTTCGCGCAAATCACGAGACGACGGATCTCTCTCGTTTCCGAGTGCCGGGAAACTCAAAACCGAAAAGCCATCAGGCGTCCTGCGCGATCAGTTTATAGCCGGTTGTTGGCCGTGGTAGGCGAAACGGAAAACGATGTCTACCTTGAGCCCGCGATATTCCGTTTCAAACCCTAATGGATTTCTTTGGACTCCTCCGATTCGTGCGAGCTGGAAAACAGGGTCGACGACAACGGGGAAATGAATTTACATGGAACACGGGCCACAGGGATATTTGACACGCTTGCTAACTGCTGCTTGCTCCGGAATTAGCGAACGATGCATTGGTCGCGTATTACCTCCTGCATATACATATTAGGTTGTAAAGAAAGAAATGCAGAATTTTCGTTCCTTTGTTTTAATTGCAATTTTATACCAATAAATATTTACCTTAATTCAATGAGTTATATGTCATTTTAAAGCTTGTTTTACGTTTTATTTAATTATGCTTTTCATATTAAATTTTATTCATATTTAATTTTATTCAAATTTTTATCAAATCATTTGGCTTTTATTTCGGGATGTCACAACGCGATTTTCGCATTATTTTTTTCTATGTGTTCAAACTAGGCTGAAGTGCCGATCAAGCGGCTCGGAATATCAATGAAGTATGGGGCGAAGGAAGTGTCACGAACGCACAGCTTTATATTTTTCAATAATATTAAATTCTCTGTAAAATTAATTTGAATACTATTCCCCTCAACAATATTAAAATCAATTCTCATAATAATTTAATGTTACTATTAAACAATATTAAATTTTCTGTAAAATTAATTTTCATATTATGTTTTTATTAAAACAATTTTGATAAAATTGTTCATTTTTTTTAATTTTAATAAAATTGTTTTTTTATGTGAGTTATAACACTTTAAAAACATAGGTATAAATCCTGCATTGCTCTCTTTACAACCTAATAGATTAAAATATTTTATAGTACACGTTTTGCAAATTTATTTTCACAATTTATGTCATTCAGTTTTGTTGTTGTCATATTTTTACCGTCCTTTCTTCCATTGTACAGTGGGATATTTGACCCAGAAAGTCGGGAAAAAGTCCATTTCAAAAGTCGTATAATTTTGTCTGTCCGGCGTGGTTACAGGTCTGAAGAAGGTTTCAGCATTGTTTTTTTTTATTTGTACACCGGTGAAGGACTCTGCTTTATCAGAAGTCACGAGATTTTATAGCACGCTTTACGTTCTCAAACAGTTTCTGAAACAGCGTTCATTCATAAGCGATTTTCAAGTGATTTAAAAATTCACATTATCGCATAATAATTATTATATTCCATTTGATCCCCAGTTTCAACAAGTATATTTAAGGGGGATCTATACCCTCAGATTTTGGGGTATTTATCAATGTTATCAACCTCTGTGCAGAAAAAAAGTTTGGTAACATTGATAAACACGCAACTGCATAATGAACACGAGATGGAGTTGCTTGCTATTTCCATATTCTATTCAGATCGTCGCGAATGCCGTTATACAGGACAGGTCGCACTAATATTAGTGCCACCGATGAGAATATGTACCTCGTCTGTGTCAGTTTTGCTATGATTCCACATTGACAGCAGTGCAGCAGTGAAATGTTGCACAATATCGCAGCACTGATTGACAGTCCTTCTGACTAGGCACCATCTCGTGTAAACTAACTGAAATGAAATTGGCTCTAGATTGGCTCTACATCAGAGATAACCTCTGTCTTCATGAACGTAATATGGGGAAATCTCTGCTAATGTGAATGAAATCACGCGCGGCGATTTTTTGTCCTTATACGAGCATATTTTGAGCTACACAATAGTTCATTTGATAGAGGAAAGTTCATCACGGCGCGCTCTGCTCATCATATCAGTCAAAAAAATCTCTTTGAGACAGGAAAATACATTGAAATCTGCGGTTATTTTTCTAGATTTTTTCTCTACTTTGGGCACTCATATTATTAGATATAAACATAATCTCGTTAAATCAATAGCAGAGCGCGCCGGATTTAACGTTTCTCTATAGAATGAGTCCTCACCCAGTCCAAAATCCGCTCAAATAAGGACAAAAAATCGCCGAGCGTAAACCCATGTTTCGACCCAAAATCTAGTAAGATTCTAGTTACTTCAGTAGGGTATAGATCCCCCTTAAGTTTTTCGTGATACATTCAACATATACACAGTTGCATGGAGTACCCTCGTTTATAAGATTGTGTTTAGGATGTACGTTCAATATTTATTTCGTGAAACCAAATAACATACCTTCATGAAAATTTTCTCAATGGACATCACTAACAAAATTGTAGCATACTGATTTAAAAAAAATTATGTAGGATACAGTTTGTTGAAAATATTTGACGATGTAAATTTAGGGGTTGAAAATAGCAGAAGTAGCAAAATAGTAAAATGAATACTCAGAAATATTTAGAAATGATTAAGGAGTAAATAAATAAACATGCCACAAGAATTTTTGCCGCATGAATTGATCTAGAAAAATAATAGGCCAAAATAATAAGACGTGTGTTTAAAAAATGGAATGCTACAAAACTTAATATCCGTAATATTACATATTTTCTAGTTTCTCCTGTATTTTTTATCACGGAAATTATTCGTTTCGACAATGATTTGCCTTAATTGGTAGAAAACTGTGTAAAGCGATGAAGAAGAACAAAAAATCAAGAATCGAGCGACAAAATCGATAGGTTATGGTCGAGCATCAGTAATATGAATTTACCGATAGCAAAAAGTTGTTTAGGATGATGACCTCGACAACATATTTCAAGGTCACTGAAATTAGGGAGGACGGCAGGGCAAATTTCTGACTATTTACCAAACCTATTTGTACAATAGTCATAGAGTATGTACAGTAGTCATAGTTATTCGATCACGAATGGATGTTCGCTTCAGACACCGTCGTTGGTGGTCGGCCACCGCCGCCGCGATTTTCAGATGTTTTTCTAGCCGTGCATCCGCACGACGAGCGATTATTCTTTCTCTTCTTGTTTCGGCACTCACCGTGGAAGCACGTGCAAAAGAACTGTTTGAAATAGCACGTGGAAATAGTCTGGTTGTAAACCAAGTGTGAAATAAATTTGTTATATTAAACAGTGGAAATCAATTATTTCTACGACACGTGGAAATGTCGACTAAAACGACGAATTCGTACCGGAGGGCAAAACGATCGAGCCCACAATTTTATACACTATTATTTAGTTGATGAAAAAAACTGAAAGTATACTTTCAAATCAGAATAGGCCTCGTGAAATGGAAACACCCCCATCAGTTCGTTTCGAGTCACAATTCCAAGCTTGGTACGTGCCATCGCGCTTCTTTTTTTGTGTCACGCACGGGGCATCGACGTTGCTCGCGATTTCACGAGACGGAGCGTTCTGGATCGCAGATTTATTTGGTCGGTGCGGTAAACAAGCCCGTAGATCAAGTCGACTGCACGCGTGGCCATGGGGTCGGAGCCAGGCGAGAGACCTCCTGTTCGCCGGCGAAACTGTCACGGTATGCAACTGAAGGTAGAAGAAAGACAGCCGCGCGCGGGCAGACAGGTGGAAAAAACGGGGACGAAGAGCCGGAGCGAAGCCGCGCGAGACAGAGCAGCGAGTGAATTTCAGCTTGGACGAGCGTGATTTCGCGGCCGATTGCTGCCGGCTCGGTTACATGTAAACGCTGGGATTTGGTGGTGCGGCCTCCTACCACGCGAAACACCATGGACACCGTAGCCGCTTGCAATATAACCCTACCATGTTATAACGCTGTTAACACCCGTGATCGCTTTCAATCCGCGTAGTTCATCATCGCATATTGGCTGGAACGCGCGCGTGCGAGCTGGCCAAGGGAGAGGGAATGTAAGCGGAGCCCGGAGCGGGAACCATCGCTCGCTCATATAATCATCGGTCCAGGAACGATAGCACCCACCACGATACGGATGCAACATAAATCTCGGATTTTCGCGCGGACGCTTTAATTTCGATCGGCCATGCGACCTGCTCCGCTAATCCTCCATGATCATATCTGTGGTCCCACTACTCGGATTCAAACTGCGCAGCCGGAAATGTTCTCCCATTTTCTGGTCACGTGTCTTCAAATTATACTCACATTATTCACTAACCTCTCCTTGTTAGTCTTTTAGCCGTCATCCGTTCCTCGCGTGTCAAATTGAAACAATGGTAGAACATCAAATGAAATCAAACGATGATTAAGTTATTAATATTTTACTCAGACTAAAGTAATAAACATATACACGAGTTTCTGGAATTGATGGTAGTGTTTAACCTAAACAATAGACTCAACTCATCTACCCAGCATCTAAAAATGTTTAAACTCAAAATGGCGGGCTCCAAAGTTCTTAATTTACAGTTATTGAGATTGCAAAAATGTATAATGTCGCGTATAGACACAGTTTGAAACTAACAAGTGGTACGATAGTTTTTTTTTTAAATTCGCGAAACGCATGACGCACGATTACATAGGCGCGTTCGATAAATCGAGCAGTTGCAATCACCGAGGCTTTCAAGCTGGGGACCCTCGTCAAGGGGCGCGACGTACGCTCGGCCATTCGAGATGACGATGATGACGCGGACGATGATTATCATCATTGTGGCCCGGAGCCCGATACCACGTCGCGACTACGATGATACACCCCGGGTTTCGGGGTTGAGTCTCGCCACACTTTTCTGTCTTTTCATTATGCCGTAATGAAGCGGTGCGGGGTGAAAGCAATTACGAACGCACACCGACGTAGTCATTACGCGTTATTTGTCAGCGGCGCGTCGCGGCGCGTTCCTCGTCCCGGATAACTATTACGGAATCCAGCGGTGTTAGATGAATAACGGTCCCGATACCCACTAATGGTGGACACGACCGACGTTTAATGGGCCCGAGTGCCATGAAAATAACAGCGAAAGATACCCATTGGCCTGGCCATCGCGAGCCGAACCCTTCCCGATGCGATGGGGTGGAGCACCACCGGTGCTCACGAATTCGATGATTTCACCGCGGTCGACTCGGATGACGATTCGGCTCCCGCGGTGTCGCTCGAAATCCCGGCTGAAAATCCACGGCGACGACGAGAACGGCCATCCAATATTTCGTTTCGCCACTGAAAATCTGTCATATCGAGCGCCGCGCGTCCGTAAATTGACAGTGTCAGCCAGACACCGTGGAAAAATGTTTGTCCGCCGCGCGCCGCGCCGTTGAATGCGCGCAAATAGAAAAGTATCTTTCGCTGTAATTGATTTTTTTTCTCATTTTTCGAAAAAAGTCACCGGTGTCACGGAAGCATACAATTTGTACACCGAAAATTGAATCCACAAGTTTTCTTATATGTACTTTCACAAAATAACTGCCTCTTTCTACGAGAGAGAACAGTATTGTACACATATGCATTATACAAGGTGTCCCAAAATTCCTGAACATCCCGGAAATGGGAGGTTCCTGAGACCATTTGAAGCGACATTTTCCTTTGCAAGAATGTTATCCGCGGCTTTGTTTAGGAGTTATTAACGAAAAACACGGACCAATCACAGCGCGACCTAGACGCGAATTGGCACAGTCGGCCAATCGACAGTTGGTCCGTGTTTTTCGTTAATAACTCCTAAACAAAGCCGCGGATAACATTTTTGCAAAGGAAAATGTCGCTTCAAATGGTCTCAGGAACCTCCCATTTCCGGGATGTTCAGGAATTTTGGGACACCCTGTACATACATAACAGATTGTAAGGGTGTATAAAAAGTAATGGTAATCCGTCCTAGGGGAGAATCTGCATCTCTGAATCGGTGGACATGTCTAAGAGAAACTTGCCGCAAAATTGTTTATGGCAAAGAGAATTGTTGTTAAAGTTTTTTTACATTAACACATTTCACTCATCCAGAAGAGAAAAAGTTTGAAAGAAGCCACAATCGCAAACAAAAAATTATTGAGATATAAGCTTTTAAAGTTTTTGCAAAACTTGATTGTGTAGAGTTATACGTATAGACAAAAACCTACTACTACAGTTCACCCAACCGTGTCGATGAGACAGAATATAATCGTGTGTGTGCCTCGAGACAAACGACATTTAAAGGGACATTCGTCGCTATGCCCGTAGGACGTCATCGTCTCCTTGCCCATTCGGATCAAAAATTTGAAGTTGCAAAATATGAAAGAATACCTTATATCCATTGTTATAAGAATATTAATCCTGTATTATAAAATGTTACTGTACCTCACCGTTCCTCCAGCGGATTAGACGATATACATGTAAAGAACGTTATAGCAAGCAAAAAATGCTTGCAAGTTTCAACCCCGACAGATGGACAACACGTGCGACGGACCCATCAAAGCGATGAGCGAACTACTCTTATTCCAAAAGGAATTTCTGTGACAGTTTCTCCACATCTCAACCTAAAGTCCTTCCGACACACCGCCGCCGCCGTCCGATCAACAAACGCAACATTTCCCCACCTAAATCCACCCTTAACCATTCACGAAAAACCGAGGTGACAACTACAGTACTATTTTGACCGTGGTCGAAGTAACTTGGTCCCGTTTGCTGTCACGATTTTGGAAAATGTGTTGTTTTGTGCTTCACACTTATTCACAAGACGTATTCGCGCAAATGGCAGTATCCTGTTGCTCCGACGGAGAAACAGAAGATTTTGAAAAATTTGTAAGTACCTAGACATTACTACTTTATAACCCAGGATTAATATTCTTATGGATAAAAATGGATATAAGGTATTCTTTTATATTTTGCTCCCTCAAAATGATCGAAGCTTTCGTTTTTGATGGGGTACATATTACTACTCGCCTACCTTTTCTGTGAAGACGTAAAACTTGAAAAAAAATAATACCGTGGAATCTGGTCTCCTTGCTGAATAAAGTAGAATCAAACTTTGGCCAAAAAAATTTTATATCGAAAAATAAACATTTCTTCCATTTTATACATATGCAAGTAATATAATACCTCATACAGTGCTTAAATGTTTAATAATTGATTAAATGCCAACATATTTAATAATCTAAACAATATTCTGAATAATGGTACAGTAATTTTTAGTGGTGACTCTGAGTCACACACTCCTCCACTGCTAAGGGCTAATAAACATGTAACTCTCAACTGCAGGGGACTGTTCAAGTCACGTGTTTCTTACTTACTAAGTCTATTTCTTCTGTGCTGCCATAGAATTTTGTACGGCAATACTGAATTAATTCAAAATAATTTTTTGTATAATTAACTCATTATTTAACTTTCTACATTAAATAAAGAATATGCGAGCCAAGCAAAAATCAGAACGTGATCATAAATAGGGACATTGACCTTACATCCCCATAATTTATTAAAACCGTGTTCACCCCATAACTACTCGTGTGGTAGGGGTGCGGACTTGAAGCTTGCCGCAGAGGGATTTCTTTGGGGGCTCTAACGAACGATACGATGAAAGATCAATTTGATTTGGAGGGCATCTGACCACCTTATCGGGCTATTTTATCCGGCTGAGTGTTTCCCTTTATAAAATGACTTCTCCGGATTTATCTCGACCACGCTGTATACAAATGATTGTTTCCAAAATAGCACGTAGAAGCATGAAAATTTGTAGAAACTATGCGTAGTTGGCGCCCGGCAGATCTAATAAAAACAGAGGGGGATGAAAATCGTGGACGCGCGAGCCAATCCGGAGAGAAGCTGTCCAGCGGTCGGCTGGAAAAACAGGCGGCGTACACGTTCCAGCCGGTCCCCTGGGTAATTGCTTTAGCGGGAATTTTTGAAAAACACCGGAAAGCCCCACGTAATACACCGTGAAAGGTCTGCAAAGCGGAATGGTGGTCGGCGTCGTTTAAAAGCGCGCGACAGCTCGCCGTTCGAGTGCCGGGTGAAATTTCGACCGCGGAAAATCCGCTGGACCAGCATCAGCAGCCGGGTTGGTTTTCACGGGGTGAAGGCCTCGCTCTAGCTCTCGCGAAGCTGCCGCTCGACGCTGGACCGGTTTATGGGCATTGCGCTTTCGGCCATGGCGCAATCAAAGCGAGAATCGAATGGCGAGCGGAGAGGGCGCAATTTCACAGGGCATGAAACACTGACTTCATTATCCGGTTGTTAATCCTACGCCCTTTGCCTACCCCGTTCTAAATCGCGCCCTTCGCGCGCCTCTGCTCCGTTCCGCTCGGACCCGCGAGCTCCCGCGGACTCGGAACACCCTCAAATTTCGCGGGTCTACCCCGCGTACTCGCTCTACCTACCCGCTCCAAATCGACTGTGCGACGATACCAGCGAAATTGCCGATGATTGATTGCGCGATAATTTTTCGGACTAGCTCACTCTTTCGAACGCTGGAAAATTGGGCTCGGTGATTCCGGCTTATGGCTAATTGGATTTTAAGCGATCGGTCTGATTGTCTGCGTCGAGGTATTTCGAGATCGACGTATTAAAATCTGAAATAATTACTTCATTGTCAGTTTGGTGGGGGATGTGATTGGGGAAATGTGCTCATTATCAATCGAATATGAATCTCGGTTAGGGTTGCCAACTTTTTCCAAATTCCGGGATATGTTGCCCAAAATTGAATAATATATATGCAATTTCACAATATTCTCCACTGAGATAGTGGTTGGCTAACCGTTAGAAACATGGTTATTAACATAATGGTAAAACAATCTTCCAATGGTAGGTAGCAACAAACATTAAAATTAAAAAAAAGTTTTTCAAAACCACGCTTATATTAAAATCTTCTAAAAAGGAGAAAATAATTTTTTTAGACATTAGTGACTATAAATAAAAACGTGGAGCGCTAAACTATATTAACGTAATCTTCGTGGGCGCTCCACGCTTTTATTTATAGTCACTAATGACTAAAAAAATTATTTTCTCCTTTTTAGTGCATTTTAATATATACGTGGTTTTTAAAAACTTTTTTTAAATATATTTTTTATTTTCTACTTGCTAGTTTTTTTTAATGGAATGCAAGATATATACTGGAATGAAATAGTAAGATATAAAAACGCAAGATATGGAAATACGCGAGATAGAATAAGGGGATGAATCCGAGAGACGACGTCTCTTGATGGAGTCCGAAATTGTCCGAAATGGAACTGAATGAACAAAACACCACACTGACTGAGCTCCTTCGGTGCGAAATGGTTCAGTGGAGTGGGGATGAGCCGGAGTTGGAACGGGTAGTGGAGTAGAGAGCGCTGGCGCGCGGAGTGGGGATCGCTGAACGCGATGACGTACTACCGAGTGTCGCGCGACGTGGTGTGACGGTTAATATTGTATTAAAATCTTTTTTTTCTCCTGAGCTCACAGTTTTTTTAAAAATTTGTTTTTTAATATTGCATTGTCATCCAGTTCTGAGCTATGCTTAAAGTTTCAAGTCTCCAGCTCATCGAGAAGTGGTTTAAAATTAGATTGCAAGATTTGACGCATACAACAACAACGACAACTCGGCAAGTTAATATAAGCGTGGTAAAAATGCGAAACACGTTGATACATAGTCTCTTGGTAGATAGTTGTGTGAAGAAGGAACCTGATAACGACTAGTGAGATTAGTACAGATGTAATACTTAATAGGAATAGTATATTAGTTGATTGCATAAGTTCGTGCCCGATTTGAAAATAAAATTCAATCAAATAAATTCGAACAAATGAATCAATCCATGAAATAAAATTAAATCAAAATTCAATAAATTTAATCAAGTATATATATTTATCAATTTTCTAATTGCGGAAAAGAATGGTGAATATATATCTTTTTTATACTCCACCGTGCAGTACAGTTTGCGACATCTATGAAAATCGGGCACGAAGTTATGCAATCATCTGATAGATGATAGGCTCTTGATAGGCTCTATGATCTGGCCTATTAGACACGTTAACAAATTTAAATTAAAATATCTAAACACTAAGACCCATTTTGAAGAAACTCGAAAGGATTTTCTTATACTATACAGGATGATCGTTATTTTTTTATCGGCAAAACTTATTTTTTTTATTCCATCGTACAGCGGCTGAAAAAATACATTTGAATATGCTTCAGTCATTAACAAGATAGAATTAAAAAAAAAAGTTTACCCGATAAAAAATAACGATGACCTTGAAGAAACTGAAAAATAACCGAACAAAAAAAATTGTTCTTCTATGATATTCCTCCTTCGACACCATTGAAATTATGCCATAAATATTTTTTTTGTGCAATTAAAAATAAAGGAGATTATTTAGGTGGCCTCCTTCAGCTGAGACACCCTGTATGAACACTACTCCCTTGCTTTCCAAAATTTCAAAATTAAAGAAATAAATAAATCCCAAGACTGCACACAACAAAACTTTGTGGGCCATTTAAACAAATTGCGAATAATGTTCACCGAATATACAGGGTGTCCCAGACCACCCGTACCACCCATTTATAATTTAGAAAATAGCTTATTTTCAAAAATTCAAAGTGTTTCTTTTATAAATCAGATGCGCTCTATCAAATGGTGATATTTTTAACTTCCGGTTCCGGCCGGAAATAGGTGATTGAGACCGGAAGTTACATTTTTTAAATGGAACATGGTATTTATTTATTACTGATTTGGATTCTATGCGAAAAAAAACAAGAAACTTTTGTCTGAAACATTTTTTCAAAAAATGTCATTTTATGTCCTTTAAGTAACCTTCAAAATGAGTCTTGGCGAAATAATGTTTTCACTATCTGCTCTTGGCATAACCCAGAAAGATGGCAGAAAGATGGCAAAAGATCATCAAACAAAGTGGAAAATATTTTACTGATTAAATTTCAGTGCTTAAATAAAAAAATTGGGCTATATTACACAGATAGTGAAAACATTATTTCGCCAAGACTCATTTTGAAGGTTGCATAAAAGACATAAGATTACATTTTTTGAAAAAATGTTTCAGACAAAAGATTCTTGTTTTTTCACATAGAATCCGAATCCGTAATAAAAAATACCATGTTCCATTTGAAAAATGTAACTTCCGGTCTCAATCACCTATTTCCGGCCGAAACCGGAAGTTAAAAATATCACCGTTTAATAGAGCGCATCTAATTTACAAAAGAAACACTTTGAATTTTTGAAAATAACCTATTTTCTAAATTATAAATGGGTGATACGGGTAGTCTGGGACACCCTGTATATCCACAAATAAGAAAACAAAAAAATCAATTTTTAGTTGTAGCAACGCGCAACGTTTCTAACGTCTGTACGACGCGACGTACGATATTTAAATGTTGGGCCAATGTAGTATTATCATACGTAAATTTCTGTTTAATTAACCAACTATAATAGTTGTATATTCTGTTTAATTAACCAAGTATGGAAATTGTCATAAATTTTCATCGTAGGCTCTATGTTGGGGATTTGTAGACAAAACCACCAACCATATCCCAACCGTTGTTCACCAACCATAAATGCTGCAATGGATTCCTAGTTTTCCAAGGAATCATTTTTGTGTACAAAAAGATATATAACAAATAATACAGTTTCAATTCCGGGACTGTTAGCAACCTTAATCTCTAAATCTCTGAAATTAACTAAAATTTGATTTGGTTCGTGTCCCGTTTCAGGACATTCGAAACGAAATCTAATACAATCTAATCAATTTTAGTCAGTGTTCTAAAGATTTATGGAGATTCGTGTTATGTGCACATAAAGATTTGCGATCATTCATTTGAAAAGCTTTCTCGCTATTTATGGTAAACACGGTTATACTGCGTCTGTTTAAATATCATTTGAAGGACATTCTGTTTGTGAAATTATCGATTTTATGGGGACTTCGGGGAACGCGTAGAAATACCCATAAAACTCCTGACGAGACGCTAAAATGGACAGTGAAAGTGGTCTCAGGAATAATACAGGGTTGGTTGACCTGTGACGAAAACCGCCTTCCCTTCCTTATTTATTAACAACCATCGAGGTGGCTTCGTTCAGTTATTTATTAACTACGATCAACGTCTCGTCGACTGTCGGGGTTCCCTGCTAAAAAATTCATCGCTGCGACAGAGAGCTCCTGCGGATATTGTCACAAGCGACGAAGGAATAGCTTGATTTTCGATAAAATTCCGCGACTAACGTGCTTTTCTTATTCAGAACAAGGACATGCGAACGAAGGTTCGGTGACACGCGAGGTTGCCTAGAAAGAATTCGCCAGTCAAAGAAGTCCTTGTGCTAACCAAAGTCTCTATCTGAAAGAATAGAATTCATTCAGATTGTATATATTTATCATATTTATCATAAATTTTTTTTTCTGTCCTACGGGGTGGGTCTCTACGCAATACCACTTCGATTTACGTGACCATTATTATACGTAACGGAAAATGGGGTAAACTTGGCGAAACGATACTTCCTCTCGGATTTTGATGAAATGTGTTGTCAAGGTTACTTCCTCTCGGATTTTGATGAAATGTGTTGTCAAGGTTATAATTCTAAACAAATATTTCCTTTGGAAGTATACATATGGCGGTCTTTTTCAGTTTCCGAGAAATTCGCAAACACAACTGTCAGACCCACTATTGCGAATTCTGCCTATTTTGAATGACCAAATTTGTTTTTTAGGGCAGAGAGCCATTTCCCCCTCTGCACGCCCTCCCCGAAACGCGTAACACGAACTCACTCTGAAATTTAGTTTCACGATAACAAAGAACAAGAAAGTAGCTCGTGCTTTTAGCCATTGTGGATGGTTAGGTTGATAGTTTTGATCATTTTTTTTAGAAGACATATGAAGTTCATATTACCTTTTCTTTTAATGGAAACATATATTTTTTATTGAACTACTTAATACATCTTAATATTCTTTGCAAGAAACTGTTAACCTACGTATGTAAAAAATTAAATTTTTTAAGAGCTATGAGAAGTATGTACAATCTGACGATCATTTACATCACGCATGTCAAACTCGTTTACCACCAAGGGTCTCATCATGTATTCTAAATTAATTCAGAGGCCGCAATAAAAAAAAGATTCGAAATAAAGAAGAAACACAAAATAATATAAGTACAAAACACAATATAATATTACAAAAATAAATATGAACTACAAAAGTTGTTTTGTAGTTTGATTTTCGAGAGTTGAGACATCAGGTCTCAACTCTCAAAAATCAGACTATAAATATATTGATCTATTTGACATACATATTGTAACGAAATCTCTATTTCACTAAATAAATGAATACACTTTCAATAACTGTAACACGCTATTTTCTGGAGGAAGGCAACTATCTTTGGCTATATCGCCTTTATCGCCTTTGACGTCTCGTACGTCCGCTTTCTCTCAAGTCTGTCTCCCGACTCTCATTCGTTCCAGCGTCGTTGTCCTCACAACGCTGTAACCAACCTGAATCTTCTAACAATTCTATACAACGGGTATACCGACTGACGCGTAACATTAGTATGTCGGTAGACCCGTAACAGTATGTATGTATTTATAATTTTAATTTTAAGAAATCCAGTGTTCTCAAAGATTAAAAAACCGTATAGGTTACCGATTTGGTTGGGCCGCAGATTACTTGTCGACGGGCCGCGTGTTTGACATGCCTGATTTACAACATAACGTCCGCTCATTTGTTCACTCGTAACTTATGTAGTGAGTTACTTCGTAAACAATTGCTTTAATTTTATATACAACCCCGTCGAGCTACGGTGTTCAGCTAACGAGTTTGAAATGACGTAGGGCTACGAATATATCTCGAATATGTTGAGGACCAGTTGGAGAGACAATTGTAGGTCGACTCAGTCGCGAGAATCACCCTATATATAGGAAGTAATAAGCGGGGTGAACGGTGGTGTATTCATAATGCACGGGAGCCTCCCTCCCTCTCTCCCTCTCTCGCCACTCTTTTCCTTGATCTCTTCAGATTTTTCCTCCCTTACTTTCCACCGCGGTCTCCCTCCTCCTCTCGCGAATTGCCGGCCCTCTTCTCTCAGCTCCTTTCCGCGTTTCCACACCCCTTTCCCTACCGCGTCACCAGAGCTGCACGGCTACGTACACCCTTCCCACTTCCCCATATAAGACTGCACTTAACGCATTCATTGCGCCGCTCTGCATTGACCGGATCAATGCACTCGAATGCGCTCGGCACGCAGTATCGTTGACGCGTTGCGAAATTCCGATCTCGACCCGATGCGATTCCAACCGATAACGCGTAGCGACGCGGAATTCCATCCCTCTGCCATTCCTTTCTCCGCTTCGTCGGCCATGATTAATATCTGATCTCGCGGAGGATCGAAGATGACAGGAGAGTCATTAATTGGTAGATCCTGCCACCGATTCGATTTGGCGCGTTCCTTTAAACTCGAATTTGGTGCGCGACTGGTAGAGTTAATTAACCCTTTGCGGTATCATTTTCTTCTTAGCTGCAACGATTAGAACTTCTTTGTCCTTAATAGTTTCCCAGTATTATTGGGAGCTGAACAGAAGTCACTTCCAAGGGGTTCTCTCGCTCGGCAAAGCGCGCCTGACCCCACCATCGATGCTTCCGCAGTCCCAATCAGAGTCGCCAGATGACGGGAGGGAGCACGAATTGAGGGGAACAGTTATCCCCTCTCTGCCAGTATCGGACACATACACGACAGAGGCGAAACGCGCCACGTGACCGCGAATGCGTAAAGAATAGCGTCGTTGGAGGGGAAGGTAGAGGGAGGCACAAGTCTTAATCTGACGACACTGCACGTTAGTCACTAATGATCACCGTTGGTTTTCGTGGTAGGCATTCATGACTGGCGTCTCGAAATTTTTTCAAATGATTAACCAAAATCACTTCTCCTTTCTATTTAAATTTCATTGTAATCATTTTTTCAAAATTTCTGTTAACCTTACTTTAAATGTCTAACCTTTATACGTTCCTCAGCGTGAAAATGAACCCAGATTGGTTTCTTTCTATCTGCGTTGTGACATGTATATTTCTTTAAAATGTGAATGAAACGTCATTTATTGATTTAAAGAGTAGAACAGAAATGGATAAATTATTATCTTAGACTCTTTTTGAGCAGCGTATAAGGGTTGAAGCAAATTTCGTTGACAATCAGTCTTGTTGTGGAATACAACATTTTCGAATCGAGTACACAACTGATTCGGTATCACAAGGTAAATTTTCTCAAGGTCACTTGTTCCGGAGTTTCCAAGATCATCGATATTGTTTGTCTTGTAAACGTATATTTTGCTCCTTGCACATTCTACCTTTGACCTCACCTTGTGATACTATTGACATTGCATTAAAAAAATTTGTTATATCATATTTAGGTGAACGGCCCTGTATACCACAAAACACAATTACTTAATTTCCAGCAAATTACGGAAACCTTAAATAAATCCGGTGTGCCATCTTTGTGTCGCGGAGTGTACGAGATTTTACGTATCTAGAAATCGTGTTATAATAATGTTCGTGTTTCCAAAATATTGCGTTATAGGAGGGTTTGACTTGATTTCATTCTCGAGTGAAACGCGTAAAAAAGCATTGTTTTATTCGCATTACTTTGGTCAATACTATAAATCGGATACTCGTCTAGAGCAGCGAATGGCTCTCCGCTAGAGCAGTCCGCAATCAGAAGATCAATAATACAAAATATTCAGCAGTGAAAGGGAAGTTCCCAGGGAACTTGTTCATCAAGAATTTGGACGATGCGCGACAGAACCAGCGGATGGTGTATCGGTGGCCGGTTGAATAATTCACAGGTTCGCATTCTGGTCAGCCGCTGGCCGATAAGGTTCAAAGGACGACGCGTAGCGGAGTGGCTAGCAGCGGTGTACCGGCTCATAGAATTTGCATATCGTCGTCCCAGCTTGTTTCCCGGGAACGTCGCGCAAATAAACGACTCTGAAAGGCGCAAGACTCGCGAGGATCGCAGGAGAGAGAGAAGGAAACCGGGTCGCGAGCGAGTAGCAAGAGACAACGTGCGAGTGCTGGAAGAAAAAAGCGTCCGCCCGCGTTTCTCCCGCATTTTCCCTGCGAGCGAGGGGAGGGAATCTTGACTCTCGCGCGCCCGTCCGCTTATCCTCTCCTTTCCGGGTGCCACCACCACCACCAGCACCATCGTCACTATCACGATCGTGGCTACCATCTCCGACTGTAGTCGAGGAACGTTGACGGCACCGCCTACGTCCGTAGTAACACCACTACCATTACCATTACCAGCCGCCCATTATCCGGCGTCCTCCTGTCATTCCGTTTCGCTCTTACCTCGGGAACCCCATGCAAAAATCCCTCTCCTCGGGATTGCATCGTGCATTCTCTCGAGCGTGCACCGCGTTCCGCGCGGTTCAGAGTCCGTGTAAGGACCTCCGTATGTGTTTCACCAGGTCAGGTCAACGTCCTGTCCCTGACAGCGAAAAGGGACCGAGAAACGGAAAGGGATGCCAGTAGGAAGAGCGAGAAGCGGCCGGGGAGAGAGGCTGGTGTTGGAACAGGGATCGGAAGGGGTGAGAAGGGACGATAGAGAACGAGGGAAGGAGGCTCAATCCTCCTGATACGCTGCGTACCCTCTCTCCCCACCCTTGATGAATGCACTTCTTCCTCTGCGACGCTGTGCCGCGCCGCACCGAGTTGCACTGCGTAAAGGGTGCACTCCTCAACTGAAACCCCCGTGCACCGTTGCAAGGGTGCGATTGCATTTTGCGAATCCACGTGCGACATCGCCACCGTACCACTGAAAACGCCGGATACGAACGCTCAGGGCCGTGGCTAGTTCGGGAGATCGATCCTCATCGTTCCGAGACAATCTTACCCTTCTTCGGGTCACCTCCTAATTTTCTGTATTCGTTATATGACTGTAAGAATTTATGAAACGCAGCTGTTAATTCGTCGACAAAATTAGTAGCAATTATGTAGCCTTAAAGGAATACAGACATTACTGAAATCTTGATTATTGGTGTTATTTAACAATATTTAAGTGTACAAAGTATCATTTTCCTCGTACTAACTACAAAACAAATATGCATTGAAATAGTCTCATTTGTTAGTACGCATTCATCGTTTCAATGGTCCACGTACAGTTTAGCAGAGTTTGGGTCAGTTCTGCTTCCATTCGAGGAACCATCCGCAATGAAGGTTCTTGTACTAATATTTAAGTTATAGAAATTCTTCATCGTTCAGAATTTCATAGGAAAGAAAAAAAGCTTATATTTATTGTATGCTTGTGTTTTCTCTAAAGGCTGTATATCGACTACAACAAAACTTAATAACATCCATATTTAGTAGACTCTATTCAGAATTTTCATCACGAGTCTAAGTTGATATGCGAAGTTTATTCTGTCTTCTTTTCCTGTTGATTCGTGTTCCACATCTTCTGTAGCATCCCTTTCTGTAGCTGCCCTTTGGACGACAAAGAATGCGAACACTTGAGCAAAGTTTATGGCAACGATACGCCTCCTTTCCAGATTCGATTAACCCTTCCTCTAAAAGCTTTTTCATTGGGAGTAGCGAAACCAACGGCGATGAACAATTATTGCACGGGCAAAAATGACGAATCTCGAACGGAATGTTCGACAAACAGTTTTGCAATCGCGGGACAGCGTCGGCAAGTTGGGAAGTAGCGATATACAGGCCATGAAAACGATTCGCCGGGTTTATTGGCTTTCAGTCGCTGAAAGGAGCAGTGCCCCGGAACGAGGAATACGATCCTGGCAGCGACCGTTACAGAGAACAGAAGCCGATGAACGAGGGAAATGAAAGCGAGTGCCGATCTGCGAATTGATTCGTAAGAGAAAGAGAGGGAGCAAGAGCGAGAGAGAGAGAAAGGGTGATCCCAGCGTTCTCGTCCCGTGCCCCATTCACGCGTTCACAACGCCATCAAAGAGCCTTTCACGGGAATTTTCACCTCTGGATTCACGGCAGGCGATAAGTTTCCGCGCGAACGCTGGCTGGCACACGCGTGTGCGAGCATCCATTTGTCACGCGGAAAGGATCTCGTTGCGACCAACATTTTCTTTCATTTTTTTCTCCTCTTTATCTTCTGTTTTAATGACGTCGAAGCCACCGACGCTAATGGGTGTTGCTACCCGGAGTCATTGGCTGGGAACCGCAAAGGGGAACATTTTATAAATGGAGAATATTAAATCACACCTTCGTGTTATGTATCGGCTGCGCGGAAACTTTCCTCCTTCCTCTCTTCCCACTCGGGAAGAAGACCATTCTTAGAATTATTATGATATACAGCGACGTTTAGGACAATTCACTGCTTTATTTATGAATATTTAAATAAAATTTGTGGAAGTTCTCCTTATAAACTCATTGATCTTCACGTTCCTAGTTCAGGCACTGTTTAACTAATTCGCCAGAAAATAATTGAACGACGATTTTGATACTCTGAGTCAAAATAGACTCCGATTCCGCCGTCGGAGTGTTGAATACATAAAATGTTGGAGCAGACGATTCTTGTAACTATTATAATTGACGATGTTTAGGACCATTCACTGCTTTATTTATACATTTAATAACCCTTAATTGGTATAGCGTTTACTCTGGTTGATACGAAGTATCATTCCAGGACCTTTCTGAAATTCTGTATAAATTTTCTCAGATATCTTTAACGTGTATAACTTAAGATTAAATGACCCGAATGTTCTAAAGAAGTTAAAGAAACTTGACATTCGCGATGATCGCACAATGCGGTAATATACATACATTTTGTTGGAGGCCTCAGCATACCAGTTAGGGGGGTTAAATAAATATAAAATAATAAAATAAATTCCTAGTACAGTTACTGTTTAATTAATTCGCCACAAGCTGAGTAATTCAACGACGATTCTGATACTCTGGGTGGAAATGTACCTGGGTCTCGCCGTCGGAGGGTTAAACGTAAAATGCATAAAATGTAAGAGAGACTAACAAAAGTGTTCTCATACTTCCATAAAACAATAAAAAGAAAAGGTGTTGTCTAACTCCATTCATCTTTTGTTGGTACCAAGTTGGAACCAAGTTGGTACACTATCGGAAAGAGATGCCTGTTACTAGCAAAATGGACACCTGGAATAGCTCAAATAATTGGTTGTAGTCGTCACTACTTTTGGATACACTTCAACATTCAATTTATAATAATATCAATGCCTAATTAAGTATATTAATACACATTGGTCTTCTTCTAACCCAGACCTGGGCGACGCTGCGCTGGCTCAAAAAACAGATGTTGCTGCTACTCCTTTGTCGGAGTGGACGTGGTGGGGACTGTCTTACCGAGCAAGAGAAAGAGAGAAGCAGCAACATGTGTTTTTCGAACCAGTGCACAGTGGTCTAGAAGTCAGTTCTAGTGCGAATTAATTATTGTGCGAGGAAAAAATTGACATTCTGTGTAAAAATTACTTTTAAATATTTGAGTAAAGTAAATAAAACATAATTTACAATACTGACTACTTGTTTATTAATATAATAATTAAGTGTTACAAATATAATATAAAATATTATTATTCACTGTCGGAGTTTGTATTTGATCGAATTTTTGGTGCTTTTAGCATCTGCAAAGCTTCGAGATAGAGACGTAACTTTTTACTACACTTTTCCTGCAGACCTAATTCAGATATAATTGGATCTGAAGACAATAAAAAATAATTAAATAAATCTATGTTTGTATGTTCCGCAGAATCCTTCCTACTTCTGTGTTCCCGTATAAATTTAAAGTCCTTGTTTTTTGCCTCTTGCGCTTCCTCTCCAAGCTGACCACTGGGTAAAATCGCATGTTTTATAATTTCTGCTCCATGTATCAGCACTTTGTGAACGGTTGTAGGCATATAAAACCACGAATATAGAGGCACAAATTTTTTTGCGGTTTCGAATGCATAAACTTTAAACTTTTCTGCGTCTACTTCATATCCACATGAAATGGTTTGAAGAATCATGTACATTCTGTATATAATTTCTTCGTCTACTCCCGTAATTTTCAAGTTCGTGGATGTCAATCTCATTAAAGCGGAATACTATGGTCGATTCTAACCAAGTCTTACTTTTTGACAGAAATCTATCTTTATAATTATTGCCTATTTTCTAACGTTTCTCAATATTTTTGATAAAGTTCTCTAAAATTCCTTCAATATTGTGTCCGCTCACATTCCTTCCGGTAAAAATAGCCTCTAGTAATCCACTAACGCAATCCTTTCGTTTTAAATTCTTCATTTTGAACTATTCTTCGAACAACTCTAAGCGGGTGATCGTAGATACGTTTACTAAAATATTAAAATAAAATGATAATGGGATTACTGGGGATCGCGTTTTCTCTTTGCCGTTTATGGAGATGAAGTAAGCTTTCAAATTAAATACTTCGCAACGCGTGCAAATGCGTGCAAATTTTGTAAAACTTACGACATTCTAATAATTTTTCTTAAAAAGTATCAGTTCATAAAATATATTATAAAGTGTGTGAAGGAAACGTAAACCCACCATTTCCAGTTACAGCCATACTGATAATATCATATATAACAAGACACTAACACAATTTATGCACACTTCAAGAACTCGATATTTTGAGGTTATAATTTGTAGCAATTGACTAACACAGAAAAACAAAATGTGGTTACTGGAATGTTGACAGTCTTGCCAACAATAATACGGTGACGTGACTTACTAATTTTGCTTTCGTTATTGTACTATACATGTTAAACTATCATACAAGTATAAATTTTAACAGATTTACGTTAGTTGGTATTTTTAATTTATTCGCGCTAGAACTGACTTTTAGACGACAGTGCAACGTCGCCCAGGTTTGTTCTAACCAATTATTTCTTCGGAGCAATTCGAATATAGCCATTCTTCGGTCGTGTTCTCTAATTGACATTTTCCTAGTACCTACAATTTCTTTGTTTATATTTGCCTTACTTATCTGTGGGTTCTTTGAAAAAATTCCGGGTTTATCTCGATGGCCCTGTATACTGAATTTGACCCTATCTTAAGTCCTGGGACACATCGATCAGCAACCGAACGAACGAATATTATAACGGGCCGGGTTCCCAATGAAACGGAGCCGCGCACAATGGACGCAACAAATGAACGCGACAAAGGGAATCGAAACGGCGCAACGATCGCGGCAAATTGGTTTGACAACAATGTGATTTATTGCTGCAACTAGTCGTTGCGGAATGATTGATATTGTATCTGGTTTTTGAGCACCGGGATTGCTGGGTGCAGCGAGCGATGATTACAGCGATTGATGGCAGTACGGATCCGCGGGACACGCGGGAAGTAACATGTCGCTTCCATCTCGTAGATGCCTTGTTCAATGTTTTATACTGGGCCGGTCCAGTAAGTGAATTGATAGAGCGAAATCGGCACGGTTACGTGAAATTACTCGATGGCTGACAACGAACTTCTGGTCGGAAATATCCTCGTTAGATCCTCTCTAGTATCCGGTGAATTAGTGATAGTCACTCAGTCAGTCGAACCTAGGACGTCGAGCAAATTTTGATCACTGTTTGTAATCGTACTTTGCGAGCAAAATGCGGTCATTCTGATGCCAAGACCAAGCTTAGACCACGATTTGGTCGCTATTTGCCATGAATATGCTACCAAAACTTGTCGACAAATTCCGAGCTTAATGCGGAAACAGATGGCTCGGTATTCGAGTGCAATGTTTGCTGGCTCGCTCAATTCCATGTCAGATCCGGGCCAAACCTTGGCCTGAAGAAGGCAGCTCTCTTGCTCTAAGAGTAAATATTATTATATGTTATTATATACAGGGTGGCCCACATAACTCTGAACAGCTCAATATCTCGAAAACTATGCCATCGATTTTAAAGTTCTTAGTCTTAAATTGCATGGAACTGAAGGGCCTTTCTGACTACATAAACGTGAAGTGGCCTCCCTTCCCCTTTAACGGTGGGGGGGAGGTACCTTTGTAATTTTAAATGGAACCCCCTATAAAATGTTACATATTTAGATTCTACCGGAAAAAACAAGTCAATTTTGTCTGAAACATTTTTTTGTCAGATACTTCCATGATGAAATATAACAGTTTGAAGTTTCGAGTTGTAGGTACTTGAAGCGCTCGGAAATAGCGTTATGGAATTGTACATACGCGCTTGAGTCCTTTGCTTATTCATGAAGAAACACAAACAATAATATTTACAATTCTTGAGTTTGACTCACTTATCTATGAAAACGTTTTCAGTTTGGAGCTGTTATTCAAGCAGTAACATTGTGATTATGGCTACTTTTGACACAGAAGTGAATTTGTTATTAACGTTAGGTGAATGCCAAAAAAATTATCGGCGTGCAGCAGTGATGTTTTTTGAACGTTGTGGTATCAAAAAATGTCATGCAACATTTCATAATTTAGAAAAGCGGCTTCGCGAGCACGGTGATTTGTGTAAAAAAACTCGCAATAAACCTAAAGCTTTCACTAATGAAAATAATAGTGCGAGTATTCTTGCTGCAATTACATTAAATCCTCATATTAGTCAACGTACACTTGCACAAACATCACATATTAGTCGTTCATCAATTCAACGAATTTTGAAACGGCAAAAGTATCATCCATATCACATGGTTTTATCACAAGAGCTTTCGATAGCAGATTACGATCACCGCGTAAGATTTTGTGAGTGGCTGCAGGGTGTTGTGGAAAATGACTTTTTGTGCAAAATACTTTTTTTCGATGAGGCCACTTTTATGAATTCAGGGCATGTAAATAGACATAATCTGCATTATTGCAGATGCGATGTGTTCCCTTTCAACATCGATGGTCTTTAAATGTTTGGTGTGGCTTAATAGGAGATTTTGTGATTGGACCTTATTTTTTTCAAGAAACTGTAACATCTGCAAGTTATTGTGATTTCTTAAAAAATCATTTGCCTGCGCTTTTGGAAGATGTGCCACTGCACGTTAGAAGAGAAATGTGGTTCCAACAAGACGGCGCTCCTCCACATTTTGCAATCATCACCAGGCAATTTTTGAACGAAAAATTTGGGAACAAATGGATAGGTCGTGGGGGACCTCGTCAATGGCCTCCTCGATCCCCCGATTTAACACTATTAGATTTTTTCTTATGGGGATATGTAAAGGACGAAGTTATGTTTGAACCACCGACGACAAAAGAGGATATGAAACAAAGAATACGTGACGCTTGCGCTTCAGTGACTCCCGAAATGTTAAAAAATGTTAGAACAACTTTGATGTTTCGAGTAAATAAATGTTTACAAGCCCGTGGTGGACATTTTGAACATTTAATTTAAAGTACATTTTATTTTCTCACGAATAAGCAAAGGACTCAAGCGCGTATCTACAATTCCATAACGCTATTTCCGAGCTCTTCAAGTACCTACAACTCGAAACTTCAAACTGTTATATCTCATTATGGAAGTATCTCACAAAAAAATGTTTCAGACAAAATTGACTTGTTTTTTCCGGTAGAATCTAAATATGTAACATTTTATAGGGGGTTCCATTTAAAATTACAAAGGTACCTCCCCTCCCCCGTTAAAGGGGAAGGGAGGCCACTTCACGTTTATGTAGTCAGAAAGGCCCTTCAGTTCCATGCAATTTAAAACTAAGAACTTTAAAATCGATGGCATAGTTTTCGAGATATTGAGCTGTTCAGAGTTATGTGGGCCACCCTGTACAGGGTGGCCCACGCAACTTGCACACCTATAATAACTTCCAAAGTATGCGTCGCACGAAAAAGTTTTGTATACACAAGTTGCATGGTCTGAAGGGGTACATTATGTAGTGTATTTATTTTTTTTACAAGTGGACGCGTTCATTTTATTTAAATGAAATGAGGTATTTTTTAATACATCAATCGATGTAGCTGGGCATTCGTTATAAAAAAGTACTAACCTATGTATGTCGAAAAGTTAGTAGTTCAAGAGATATTTCAACTTAAATAACTCTAAAATACCATTACTGTCATATTAAGACATTAGTGTTTACTACTTGTGTAACATCTTAGCACGACAGTAATGGTATTTTAGAGTTATTTAAATTGAAATATCTCATGAACTACTAAATTTTCGACATACATAGGTTAGTACTTTTTTATAACGAATGTTCAGCTGCATCGATTGATGTATTAAAAAATACCTCATTCCATTAAAAGAAATGAAGTTGACCATCACATGTCCTTTACGCGTCCACTTGTAAAAAAAATAAATACACTACATAATGTACCGCTTCAGACCATGCAACTTCTGTATACAACATTTTTTCGTGCAACGCATACTTTGGAAGTTATTATAGGTGTGCAAGTTGCGTGGACCACCCTGTATATATTATATTATAAATAAGAGTAAATCTTGCTGTAGGAGGGAAAACTCAATTTTATTTAAACTTCTACATTATACAATTTCAAATTTCGTGTATATTTAATCATTTAAATATTTACAAATCTTGTGTGTTTACTGTTTTAAGTTACACTTACTCATATTTGTCATGAATACATAAAATCCGTTGTCTATTAATTAGGAAGTTATCGAGAGATATTTTTTCACTGGAAGGAACACGTTGACCTAACTGTAAGGAGCCGCTAGCTCCAAACTGAAATCTGTAGCATAATTTGAAGGAAACCAGATTAGGCTTGATAAGATGAATCTATAGATCATCTCTCTATAGAGGTTAAACGGGTCCATTCAGTTTGAACTGTGTGGTCATTTCGGAGATGTCATTTCTCTCCAAGATCATAATTTGTAGAATGAATACTGCCGACTGAATGGCATCTGATCGCGACCAATAGTCTGCCAATTACGGCGACTTTCTTGAGATTAGTCGAAGGATTTGTTCGCGTTCGTGCTTTCAAGCGAGGCTCAAAGGAAAATCGTTCGCGTATCGCGTCTGTTCGTCTCCACTGTGCGATATCGGCCGATCATGAACGAATGTGGAGCTGAATCACTTACCCGCCTCGTATATTGCATTCCGACCGGTCCATGTTCCATTCAGCAACGGGGGAAATATTCCGTGGATGTCGAGGCCGGTCGGTTTCCGCACCACGGCGCCCGCTATCCACTTTCAAAGCTGGAAAATCGGGAGTGCAGCGAGTGCAGAGTCAATCCGGGAATTGATTCGCGCGGGTCCCCTGGAAGGCAGTCGCGCCTATTCAAGAAATAGTCGATTCTCTCTCTCTCCCTCTCCCTCTCGCTCTATTTTTCCCCTTTCGTGTCGCTTCGTTGCTTTCTTCGTCGCTTCTCACGGAAAACGTCGTTCCGTCACGATAAATTTTCTCGCGAGGATGCGCTCTTGTGCGAACCCGGTCGTGTTTGTCGCGCTACGAGCACACCGTCTCGAAGATTCCTTCCATTCAGACCTGAAAACCAGTAAAAAAAATTGCTCGAATCGATGACACGTTCGCTAACAGTCTCATATGTAAGTAAGACAATGACATACTTCAGTACATTGGATAGATAAATAAAGAAAATTTCGTGTTGAAAATAAAATATCAAATAGGACGTGATAAAATAAAAATAAATGTAAAATTCTACTTTCTACAAAAAGCACGGTGGAATGGTACTGTAACTTGATACGAGGGGTGAATATATAAGGGACAAAGCTACAAAACATATACATAGTATTCAACGTGTAGTATTCAAGGAATCTAGAATTATTTTTCGTTATATTTTCACCTTTGTGTAAAAGCAATACGTTTGCATTATATTAATTACTAGCTGTACCCGGCCACGCGTTGCTGTGGCTCAGTCTGGTTAAATTGAAATAGAATCGTAAACTATTTAGTATAGCGTGTGTTGCATTTACGTCCAACAGATGGCGCAGTTTTTCAGAGAAAAGCATGTTTTTACCTGTTGCAGGTGTGAGTTCTCAGTTGATGCCGTCACAAACAGACAGACGTGATTTTATTATATACCATTTTGACCATATTTCTGCTTCTATCTTCTGTACTACTGTTGGACTCATTTTGTAGAGTTTTGCACGCTAAGTAACCCTGTTCGCCCAAAACTTATTTCCGACAAACGGTTCAAAAGTTACGGCCGAAAATACCTTCAAGCAAAACTATCAACAGTTTCGAGTTTATATCGTTTTTTATATGACCCCTTAGATCGCGTCGGAGAAAAAAGTGTAAAATATGAAAGTTGTAGAGAATTCAATTTCCAATCGCCGAGGTGGTCTCACATTTTTTCTAAAACCTGCCGCTCAAAAGCTACAGCTGTTTAAAAAGTCGTAAACCAAAAAGTTTAAGAAAACCGCACACT
Organism: Lasioglossum pauxillum; assembly: GCA_933228785.1. Classification (NCBI taxonomy): domain Eukaryota; kingdom Metazoa; phylum Arthropoda; class Insecta; order Hymenoptera; family Halictidae; genus Lasioglossum; species Lasioglossum pauxillum. The sequence goes on from OW121699.1 coordinate 42,119,132, forward strand.
CTTTGTGTTATAACTCATAAACTATGCAACCTACAGAATCGGTTCAGTGGTAATTTGAAAGAACTTGGCGAGTTGAATCCAATGGGTCTCTCAAATTCAATATTGGTGCTACCATTCAAAAGTTATAAGCAGAAACGAGCCCAAAAGACGGCGAAAAAGACGTCTCTGGTCTCTAATGACGTCACAACTTTTGAACGAATCGACTTTTTCGAATGCGGATTGTCGTAAAACCTTCCCGAAGAAACGCTTCGTCTAAGGACTCAAACCCCGGCTTTCTACGTTCAGCGGTTTCGGAGATGTTAGATTATGAACAGACAAACATTTACATTTTTATTTATATAGATAGATAACACTGTCCAACAGATTCCAACTTTTTTTTGTATTTCGATTCCCACTATGCTATTCTTATAGTGTTTTTCGCGCTGATTCCAAATCTGTCCTTAATTTTTCTCCTAGACGTACAGTTTTTGAGAAAATTGAGTTTGAAAAAATCACATATTTTTCAACTTTGAACAAATATTGTGATGTTATTATAAAAGATATTGCATTGATCATTACAGCAAAAGATTCCTTGGGCTTTCCCGAATACAGTGATATCCAATATTATTACATCATGATTGTTTAAACATATGTAAACAATGATTAAAGACGGAGAGACACCACTTTTGCACCAATTTTTGCGGATATTTTTGAATTTATCTAAAAAAATAAGGGTCCAGCGGAAAATCGAACTATACCACGCGATGAAGCAGACTTTTATCTTTAGGAACCATCCTGTCAAGTTTGCGTGGTCGACGTTTTTTTCGAACCAGAAAGCAAAATATCTTCGCCCGACATCAGTTGCCGTCAGTGGCGCTCACCACTAGAATGGGCGTTCACCGCGCCGCGCCGTATCCCATATCACATGGAACGCCCGTTCTAGTGGTGAGCGCCACTGACGGCAACTCATGTCGGGCGAAGATATTTTGCTTTCTGGTTCGAAAAAAACGTCGACCACGCAAACTTGACAGGGTGGTTCCTCAAGATAAAAGTCTGCTGTATCGCGTGGTATAGTTCGATTTTCCGCTGGACCCTTATTTTTTTAGATAAATTCAAAAACATCCGCAAAAATTAGTGCAAAAGTGCTGTCTCTCCGTATTTAATCATTGTTTACATATGTTTAAACAATCATGATGTAATAATATTGGATATCGCTATATTCGGGGAAGTCTACAGAATCTTTTGCTGTAAAGAACAATTCAATATCTTTTATAATAACATCACAATATATGTTCAAAGTTGAAAAATATGTCTTTTTTTTAAAACTCAATTTTCTCAAAAACTGTACGTCTAGGAGAAAAATTAAGGACAGATTTGGAATCAGCGCGGAAAACTATAAGAATCATATAGTGGGAATCGAAGTACTTTTTGGCTGTTGGACAGTGTAATGTTTGAAACTGGAACTCTCCCCTACTAACGTAATCTAAAAATTCAATGTAGGATTATTACGTAAATTAGATTTTGAACCTTCGTTTTGACACAACACAATTATTCAAAATCCTATTAACCCATTGCACCACGATTTATTTTATGATCACAATGATTAGGACTTCTTTTGATATTAAATATTGACTGAATTAAAGACTGTAATTTCGTTTAAACTTAAAAGAAATTGATAGCATACGTATGTACAGTCAGTGTAAGTATACTCGTACAGCTTCTAAAAAATATAACTTTTTTAAAATTGGACCATATGGCTTGAGCTTCTTTCGGATAAAGGAAGGATTAATTTATTAGGTAATATAAATTTTTTTGATAGGCAGAAATAAAAAATTTAAAAATCATGATCTTTACCTTTTTCCTTCGTAATTACGACCAATAGCAATTCTTAGAAAAAATTATTTATACACACTAAAAAATTCAAGCCGTTTGATCTACATTTAAAAAATTCATTCATTTTTAAACGGTGTACGAATAGTTTTACACTGACTGTATGAATTTAGGAAATTCTGTTCGAAGTCTTAATCACGAGTCTAATCCGATATTATCATACAAGGGGTTAATGGGCTTTCAGCGGATGAAGTGTTAAGGATTCCTCCCACTGAAATAATATCTTTCGCAACTAGTTAGACTAATTTGCTCTATATCCTAAATCAGACTGAATAATCCCCGCACAAACCCAATTAACCGGCATTTTTCTACCCCTGCGTTCTCCACCGACACCGTCGCATCGCACGTCTCCGTCGCAGCGTTTATTAGCGCGACTCGGTTCCCTCTCGGGTCAAGCGCACTCGAGGTCTCCCCCGCGACGCATTATCCCCGAAATCTCATGCAAATAGCTCGAAATCTGACCACCTGCAACAACACGCTCTCGCCCCCTGGGCCGATTAGAAAAGATTGAACGGGCGTCTATCCTTGGCGGCTAAACGATCATGCCGGTTCCGCGTTCCCGGCGGAAAACCCTTGAACCCAGCTATAGGGGTGTGCCCCATTCACCGGCGACCCTCCTCGGTTTCTTCCGCTTTTTATCCGGCCACGCTTTTCACCAGCCTCTGGAAAACGTCGTTATACTATACATATAAGTTTCGTCTTCGAGAACCTCGACGCTCAGATTCAGCCGATTTGTCAGGTGAAAAGAAGGAACGAGGACTACCCATGGCGCTCAGGGGGTGGGCTCGTTTAGGGGCGGTTCCGGTAATGACGTACACCGGCCTCTCGACACTTGAATAACTTGATCTTCCGCGGAAAATCGTCGACGCGAGTGCAAACACGCTGTTCCGTCGTTTGCATCATTCAATGGAAAACCGAGCTATGATGTACAGGACGTTCCATAATATGTGAGCGAAACGAGGGTGTTGAACATTGCCGAGTTTTGTAATTGATGTCTATCATTTATCTGGTTGAGCCAATATTGATTGAATGTAAATGTCATATATTTAGGAATTATTGTTAACCCTCATCCGTCCCTCATCTCGCGAACTGGATCTGTGGCTCGGTGTCAAATTGACACAGTGGTAAAAGATCGATATACATAAATAATAAATAGGAAAAAAAAAATAACATGATAAACAATTATTTTTCGATGTTTGTTCATTCAAATTGACGAGTTAACATATTTTCGCGTTTTTCATAACAGAATGTTATTACAGAGTAGTATAATTTATTTCGGGAAAACTGTGTCAAATTGACACGAGGGTCGGATAAGGTTTCCCTATTTTGGTCCATATATCTGTGGTCGTCAGGAAGAACGCCGCATTTCACAGACTTTCACTTTGGAGATATAGCCGTTTAAAGTTTTGATCACTGATGCTTCGATATTGGACATCGGTTAAATTGTATTATTTTTTCGAGCCTTTCAAATTTGTTTTCATGATTTTTTTCTGGTAAATACGTCAATCCTATACTATGAAGCTCAGTGAATGCATAAACTCGAATTTTTTGAAATTGTGACATGAGGCGTTTCTCCTTGCAACCACAGATATTACACATACAACGTTACAGAGATATCGATAAATAATTAATAAGAAATATTGCAAAAAAGTTGTACTTTTTAAATATGGCTGAAACAAATAATTTATTCTGCAATCTTTTTATACGACTACATTCCTTGTGTGTATGTGTGACGGAAAACACGCAAATTAAAAAACAAATCATTGTCCTAGATCCTCTAGTTCCCGAGATATTAGCAAAAATAGAGTCTTCACCCTTAACTTTGACGGTTCTTTTCATTTCACCCCCTTAACATAAATGTCAGCAGCTAGAAAAATACGTGTCAAATATTTTTCTACAAACCATATCTTGTATAAATTTCATTAAAATCGGCGTGTTCTATCTAAATTAGACATATTTAAGCAATCAGGGTTGAAAGATTTTCAGTTGAAACGAATCAATAAGAAACACAGTAAAACTTTCCGGGACATATTTTTAACCTTTGCTTGGCACTGAACAAACGACTTGTTGCTTCTAATGCTGATGAGAAGTTTGTTCATAAACAGAAATAATGTGGAAGGAAGCACTGTCACAACTTAGACGGTGTCCCAAGTCCCAACCTGTACGACAGTTCCTTACCTGTTGAAGTAAATTGATCCTTTCGTCCATTCTCGTTCTCTTATACTACATTTTTATTTTCAAAAATAAACGTTGTATTTATAGATAATTGAAAGTGCACCTCACCAGAGGGTTCAATGAAACCGCGATTCGTTCACGGTTCATTAGAGACGTCTTGCTAAAGGTCTGACACCCGACGGCTTCCGTTACATAATAGCAACGGAAATGTCGTCACCGGTGTACTATTTCATACGTCGGAATTGTTCGGAGCGTGTGTACACCGTCGACAGGTTCGCGGTTTCGTTATCGGTAGTGGTAGGTTACTACCTTAATTAGACTGTTAACGGGCAAGGATCATTTGCCGAGCGGGATCGCGTTTCCGCGAAGCCAATCTCAGGCGCACGGTTCTCAGCAAATCAGCTTGTGACTCTACGTGAATTTAATTTCAGTTCCATCGCTGTTGGAGCGTAAGGGATTGGCCGTCGCGTCGGTCGTTAATGGCAACCTTGTAGCAATAGAATCCGATTGGATCCTTTTAATCGTGATAGACTCTGATGCGTAGACTGCGGATCTTTATGCAAAATTCAGTCAAAACAGCCCCAAAACCAAATTGAATTTTCAATAGGCCTTTCGATAGTTTAACCAAAGAAAATACCTTGTGCCAATTTTCAATCCTATATGTCGACATGGGGGTAGTAATAGAATGACAAAGAAAATTAGGTTTTTTCGTAATTTCTCTTAAACTCTTCAATCGAAAATTCTGAAAAATATCAGGAATATTTTAGCTATTAAAATGCATATCAACGAATTTTTTCAGAATTTATAGCTTTGAAACCGAATTTTAAACAATCAAAAATATTTTATGAAATATTAAGTTTATATTTTTACAGTTTTAGCATCTCGTTATGGTTGTTAATATATAACTTTTTAAAAAAAAACAGTAATTTTCGTGCGCCCTCGTGATAAATATGGTCAGTTTATTATTAATTTGAACAGTACCGTGTTACTGCGGGTAATTCAGAATTGATACATGTGAAAGATCTTCCATCGATCAAGTCATTATTCTACGTAATTACTTTTCAGTTTCTCTAATATGAACTGTCAGGTGAAAGTATGCTATTACTCCCCGAATTATTAGCAGATAGAAATCTGGTAAATCATTTGTCAGAAATGAAGATTAAGAGTTTCAATGTTTGTTTTTAGTAGACTGTTCATTTTATGTATCCATGGCAGAAATAAAGGAATGCAAAACAGCGTAAGCATCTGAAGTAAAAAATTCTTTATTAACGAATTTGTTGACTTGGTACAATTATTAAAACTAGAAGCATTATTTAAACCCTGTTTTTCACAATTCAGCCTGATAATTTTTATTTTGCATATAAATTGACGATCCAGTTTTTAAGAATAGAAAAGAAAATAATATAGCAAAAGCAAAGTATAGAAGTCTAGTAAGAATATGTATAATTAATTCTAACAGAATAAATGATTACATTGCACTCATTTAATGATTAAACAAGCTTAACATAAATTGTAACAATGCATGAAAATGAAGATTAAAAATGGAGGAGGAGAAACGTATCGATAGCATAAAGTAATACAATTTAAGCGAATAAATATATAAAATTAAATTTTGGGAGGAATACATTCTACGTACACATTACAATCAATATACGTGTTTCGTATCGTTTTTACGCCGAAATGTATAGCGCCAAAATTAAATTCATATTTAAATTTTTCCTATATAAATCAATCAAAAAACAATTTGAAAAACTTTATAAGATCGATAAAAATTAAGATTTTGAGCTGAAATGTTTACATATGTGTAAGTACGTAATAAGAGCTATGGATTTAACAATGTGATAATTAAAAGAAATGTTATTTTTACATGACAAATATTTAAATATGAAATTAGTTTTAGCACCATTCACTTTGGCATCAAAAATTGCGTAAAACTGCTTCATCTCAAAATTTTATCGGAAAGATTAGTGGTTGATTTTCTCTTAACACTACACCAATCACGACTGATCCTAGATTTTTTATTTTGCAATAATTTTATAAATTTATTTCAAGATGCTTGCATAAGAGATGTTTTAATAAATATTTTTATAGGTGCTACAAGGTACCACAATAACAACCTACCTGTTACTTTTATAGCTGGGTACGTTTAGTATTAAATGCGCCCTCCCGTTAAGGAAATGGAAAAGTAGATGAAAATTTGACTCGAATCGAAGATGTAATCGGTTAGAAAATGGTGAATCGCGTTGCACGGAATCATGGTTCCGGAAACATTTCCGCAGGTTTCAAGTCGGATCTGTTCCTCTAATTTCGCATCGGGCACACGGACTGATGACATTTGCATTTCCATCAGGAATTCGGAAACCTGGTTTCGTTGGTGCCTTGCGGACAGATTCAGCTGGCGGTCACTGATTAAATTGAAAAGTCGAGAAAATCAATGCATCACGTCTGCCCCGTCGAAATTAAGGAGAATTGGACGTGTACCGTATCGGAAACGTGTTTCGCCGCGATTAAGTGCATGGATCGCTTCGAGTGGACGGGATGGAGAGGCTTCCGGAGAATCCCGGCAATTTTCTCGGTAAACAGAACCGTGGAAATGCGGGAAACTCTTATACGATGAACCTGGGAGGAGTTCCTGAAAGTTATTGCACTTTGAATTAACGAGAAAACCAATATAAGCGATCATCGAGCTTCGGTAACAAATTGAAACGTAAATGCACAGTATTTAACAAAAATTGCGAGACCAATGTTTATCCGTTTATACCCAAAGAACAATGAAAAGGTGACAATTTCTGAATTGGGTGTAGTGCGAACTATTATTTATTATAACATTTCGAACAGAATAAATTGTTTCCATTTTTGTATCAAGAACGTTCCGACCAACGCTACAGTTTTTAACGAACAAGATTAACACTAAACCTACCGCGAGGGGTTAAATGATCCATTTTAGTATTTTCATTTGACAATTATCGAAATTGTAAAGATGCTTTCAAGGCAATTTATTATAATTGTACCAAACAACCTGATTTTTTATAATCAATTGAAGATTTTACGAATTGATATACAAAAAAGATTTTCCAAACATTACAATTTACAAGGTTGCAGGCAAAAATAAAAAAGGCATTTTTTAAAACTTTTTTATTTGGGCCCTTAATGAAAATTTAAAACATATGTTTTCTAGATCCATGTTCTTTATACACATGTTGGAAATTTCATCGATATCGATTGACTCAGGAAAAAACAACAGGCGTCGAAAGATGTACGATTCTGTGGATTTTAAGCAGAAACTGATCAAAAGTCGTGGAAAACTACGATTTTCACCATTTTTAACCGCTTGTAGCTCGTGTGTATGTTAATCGATTTCAATGAAATTTTCAACATGTGTATGACTAACATAGATCTACAAAACATACATTTTAAATTTTCATTAAGGACCCAAATAAAAAAGTTTTAAAAAATGCCTTTTTTATTTTTGCATTTAACCTTGTAAATTATAATTTTTGGAAAATCCTTTTTGTATATCATTTCGTAAACCAATGCTTCTAATTGATTATAAAAAATCAAGTTGTTTGGTACAATTATAAAAATGTTATTAGTTTTTAAAAAATGTACGAATACTTTGTACACCCACTGTATATATTTTTTACTCCAGTATATATTATAGTAAAAATCGCACAAAATATAAATAAATTAAATTTTGTTATTTTTATAATGCTATATACACATCAGTTACTTTTGATGGTCAGTAGATTTAGTGTTAACAAGATATTATAATAAGATATCATTCATATTTTATGGTTTTCTTTTGCCTTAATCACTGCTTAATAAGGGTCGCCAGAGTAAAGTAATAGTAAATATTGAAAATTACAACATGGGCGAACAAAAGAAAGTTTGACTGTGTAATTTCTGTATACGAGTGTTAATAACTAGACTGCGGATCTTTATGGATTTATGACAAACCTGAGTAGCGATAATTTAAAACAGTAAGAGGTTTAAAAGAATTTAAAAATACCATTGTATGGTGTTCAATCTGTTAAACATATTAAAAAAGAACATGAACATCTATTTCACTATAGTTTGTTATAATTCATGTAGAAATTTTTATTTTGTATAAAGACCCGCAGTGTATTAATAATTTTAGCACTAGACTGTTTTCCAAATGTAGACAGCATCAATTTTCAATCCCATTTTGCAGTTTTCTCCTTCATATTATTTCATACGATGTAAATACTTATACAATTTTATCATTGTTGCTTTAAAATAAAATTTCAGTTTGCAGAAGTAGTGGTAGTTATCGTATGCATTACTATACTTACTTAGACTTTCTTTTGACCGCTACGCAACATAAAATAATAATTATGTTTTATGAAAAGGTACTAAAAAGAGATTGTGGAGCGGTCGTGTGATTTTATTTTAATAAAACTTAAAGATATATTTGGAATATTAAGTTAAACAATAATACAATAAACAACACGAATTTGCTATTCTTTGAAGAACAACAACGCGTGGAGTGTACAGTACAATTGCAGAGAAGGTGGGGTTGATTCCCAGGATGTCGTATTCTGTGATCTCCTGTGCGACAAATAAATAGTTTTTTGCAGAAACAGTCTCAGTGGGTTAATATGGATTCGTTGGACCGGTTCCAGGGCGAGTGTGATGCAAATGAGCCGGGACCCCCACGAGACCTGTTAATGAGCCGATTTAGCCATGAAATCGTGGAGCAACCGCCGCCGAGGAGTGCTCGCGACTGGTGGAGACCCCGTATTAACGCGATATGACAGCGAGATAAATGCGACCCTTCTTAAAGTCGTGAAGGCGTGATGTTGCCACCGGCTGCACAAAAGGAGCAACAGCGTTAAACGCGGCGTAATTCTTCGAGATTTCCGACTAGTTTACAGTAGACCCCGATGACGGGTCCCGGCAAAAAATTTCGGCCGAGTCCAAATCCGAAGGGACGTTGGATCCCTTCTTTCTCCCTCTCGAACAAAGGACACATAAATTCGAGATGTGTCTACCAAGAAATATATTATATTGTTATACATTATTAAAAATAATAGATTGTAGCAGGTGTTCACGCTAACACTTAGCCAGCATTTTTCTTACAAATAGTAAAAAATGATAGAGGAAACAATTATACTGTTTTTTGCAAGCAATGTGACGGTGTCTGCAATGTTTTTAGAAATGAAGGTGACCTTCAATTTTTGAAATGGAATGATTTTTTTATATCATATGTGGAAGCATGTGCCTAGGTCAGATATGGAAGAAATACTTTGAATACCTCGTACCAATGTGTTTAAAAGTATTCTTTATTGATGAGGCTGCAGTAAATGTTCAATATGATTTCCTTGTGCATGAATGGCTCTCCTAATTACATTTTTAGCTTCTGCTAGCCTTGTCTGAGATACTAATGCACATGCCAGCGTTATTTTGCTTTTCGTTCATTTACATTTCCGGGCCGTGTGTCATAAACGATATTTATACAAAATATTACGTGCGAAATGTGCAAAATATATTTTCCGATTTTTACATTAAAATGTTCAATTAATAAGAAAATATTGCGATCGATAAACAATTCTTCAATTTAAAATGTTCAATTATGTATATACTTTTGCCATACTCCGGTATCCAAAATAAACTTACAAACAAGCGCAATTGCAATTGCACAAAGCAAAGGGATTATTTATAAAAAGTTCGCAAAAATCTGTTACTTCAGTCTTTCGTGAATCATTTCCGAGCCAGCCGGATCCTCGAATAGAATCGACGTACGCGACCCGTCGCCGTCGAGATTTGATCAAAATTCGATGGCAACGGGAACGCGCATCCCGTGAGGGAGCTAGAGGAAGCTGGGGCACTCATAGCGAAAGTTTGGTCCGTTCTTGAGCGGAGGCTCTCGCCTCGCGACGCTCTCGCTCAGGCCTCAACCGTCGTCGGCGAAATATATGCGGAATCCGTTCCCCATGAAAGACGGGTTTCTATGGGCTCGTGCGAAATACCGGGTGTCTTGACAAGAGCAATTTATCATGCTCGATCTGTATTTGCATACGTCGTCAAAGGGCCTCGGCCGCTTATGTCGGGGACATCGTGGAGTCGAGTACCTTTTGAAATTCGCGTGTTTGCGAATACGGCCCCTCCCCCCACCCCTTTTCCCAGCCACCCCATATCTCTCCGCATCTCTTTATTTCTCTCCGCTTCCGCGTCTACCTCCTCCTTCTGCTCCTCTTCCTCCTGAAACCGCCTCTTCGCCAGTGTAATACGAAATTTCTATCGTTCTACTTAACTCCGCTTATCTCTCCTCGCTACCGAGATCCTTTGTGTCTTGCACTCTTCGAACCTCGGCCGTCGCCTATCTGACCAAACTACTCCCCTTCCCCCCCTCCACTTTCTTTGCTCTACCCCTCCCAATCTACTCTCTTTACTCTCATCTTTCTCTGTCGACCATTTCCTGACCTGTTCTAATCTGTCAGGTGTGCTTCGCTCATCCCAGATAGTCGAAAGGCTCCCGACAGACCCTCCCTGGCCGAAGACCGGCCGCTCCTTCGGCTCCACTGTTCGAGGCAAACGATGCGCAAGATATGAACTCGTTACGCGTACCGAGGACTTAACTGATCGTTGGGAGAACCTGATCTCGCAGGACGACGAGGGATCAACGATGGCTGCTGCTGCACGTCTCTTTCGAGGCCGCTGGACCGTGGGTTTGTCTACGCAACGGAACGCATGGGGTGGACAAAGTCGATCAAGGGAGATGATGCGATCGCGATCTCCTATCCCGATGCATAGGGGAGGTTCGGGTTAGTTGACCAATTTTTATAAATAAATTACTGATATTTGGTCGAATTGTCGAATACCAAATGTTGTCCAAGTTACTTCAGTGTACAGGCTAAATTTTGAAAATCGGTTTTATTAAGCGTGGGTCGATGTTTTTATCATATGTATCTTATTGAGATCAACGCGTCACCAACCCCTGAGTCTGGGGTTAATCGACATACACATGGTCTCGTAAACCTGGTTGCCACCCCACTTCCACTGGATATATTATATCGAAAATTTAATAATTTGTAGATAAAAGTGTGACACAACTTGCTTTTTTAATATAACCATTTGTTGAAATTTGGAAAATTCTCAAAGTTGAGCTCACTTTCCGAGCGACTAGGTGTATGTCACATCTTGAAAACACACGGTCTAAAACGATTTTATTGTTGTAGGATATGTATAAAAATATGTAATTTTATTGTTGTAGGATATGTATAAAAATATGTGTTTTTAACCGCAATTCTGGGAGTGATTCTTCAATGCGAACGGTGGTCTATAAAAACATATGTGTTGAGAATGTCAACCTTCCAACTGGGTCATGTTTCGATTATGAACGTAATCAGTAGACTGCGGATTCAAAATTGTTGGGAAACTTGACAAATCATGTCAACACATGATTTCTCTCCTCTATTAAAATCATTAAGGGAAGAAATAATATTCAATTTAGTTTCTATTTATTGCAATCAGTGCAGACAATTTTTATTTTGCACAAAGATCCGTAGTCTAGTAATCAGTAGCTAAATCAAATTCACCAGTTAATTAAATCAAGTAACGTAAATACATTATATTTTATAAGAATATGAATAGTCTGGCATTATTAAGTTATTCGTTGAATTAAGACGAAAAATTTCTAAGAGGTGATAGTGATCTTCAGTGACGAATGAACTCGTGATCCACAGTTAGAAGGTTAAGACTAACTCTCACATAAATTTCATGAAAATCGGCTTGTGTAATTTGAACACGTTCCCATGTGGGACCACAAGCATTACTATTAACGGTGAGCTGATACTTTCATGTACGGTTCGCGCGATCTTAAGGTCAGATGTAAGAAGCGTTCATCCCGCTGACAGAATGTAAATGAGTAATTGTCCAGTTAGATTAGCGACACTGGGGTGTCCGTTGTGAAATAGGGTCTCGTCGCTTCGTGAAAAAAAGAACGTGGCCAAGACAGACCGTGACTTATCTGTATCGAGGACTGTGCAGCACGTTCTCTGCGAGGAGAGGCGTGACAACCGTAATCCCGATTCGTTCGGGACACTTGAATGGCAACGAAACTGGACGCTGGTCAGTCATGGGACTGGAGGGTGCAGTGTGCACGGATGAAGATCCTTCGGCTCGCGTCACCTTTTCAGGGGCAAGCAAAACGGCTGTACGATGATCGAAGATTAATGACGATCCCCAACTCGCAACGATTTGCTTCGTTGCATACATAACAGTTCAGCTTCAACGAAGTGTAGCAATGGGAGCTTCACTAGAATTTAATATAATTTAACACTATGTTTATGACATTTATCAACAATACGCCCACCACCGAAAAGTTGGCCGAAACTATTTTAGCATTATTTCGTCTTGACGTCAGCTACAACAATATCTATTAAAATTAAGTTGGCCATAATTTTTTATTAAAAGAGTATTTTATAATTTCTTGTATTGGGTTTTATAGATGACTGAATATCGATTAACTTCTGTCCGAAATATTTTTGTTTCAGATTATCGGTTGTATTTGAAAAATCGTGGCAACTACAGTGGGTGTACAAAGTATTCGTACACTATTTAAAAACTAATAACATTTTTATAATTGTATCAAACAACCTGATTTTTTATAATCAATTAGAAGCATTGGTTTACGAAATGATATACAAAAAAGATTTTCCAAAAATTATAATTTACAAGGTTAAATGCAAAAATAAAAAAGGCATTTTTTAAAACTTTTTTATTTGGGTCCTTAATGAAAATTTAAAATGTATGTTTTGTAGAACTATGTTAGTCATACACATGTTAAAAATTTCATTGAAATCGATTAATATACACACGAGCTACAAGCGGTTAAAAATGGTGAAAATCGTAGTTTTCCACGACTTTTGATCAGTTTCTGCTTAAAATCCACAGAATCGTACATCTTTCGACGCCTGTTGTTTTTTCCTGAGTCAATCGATATCAATGAAATTTCCAACATGTGTATAAAGAACATGGATCTAGAAATCATATGTTTTAAATTTTCATTAAGGGCCCAAATAAAAAAGTTTTAAAAAATCCCTTTTTTTATTTTTGCCTGCAGCCTTGTAAATTGTAATTTTTGGAAAATCTTGTTAGCATATCAGTTTGTAAATTAATGCTTCTAATTGATTATAAAAAATCAGGTCGTTTGGTACAATTATAAAAAAGTTATTAGTTTTTAAAAGGTGTACGAATACTTCGTACATCCACTGTATGTATTGGGCATTTTCAGTGTGACCGTGAGGCAATGCACTCTGCGTTTGCTTCATACATCATAGTACAAAAAGTAATGTAAAAGCCGTATTGTCATATCTTGGTAGCAAATTCCTTTTGTATTGTCAACAGAAATCTTTACAGTTTCCAACGACGCAAAAAAGAACATCGAGACTCACTTGGCAGCCTAAAAATTTCTTTCTTTAATACTAGAACTATCGAGCACTAGACGCAATTGGCATACATTGCCTTTTAATAACGACAAAATTGCATTTGTTTAGATTTTGTACCAGTTTTGTTTAAATATGTACTTCAATAGAGAAGTCGACTAAAAAAATTTCGCAGAAAAACGTATTTATAATTTTAATATTTCTAATACATAGAAGAAATCAGGAGCAAGTAATTTTGACTCATCCGGTAGTTCCAGTGTTAAAATTCTACTTATGCGGAATATCGCGGTAAGTAGTAGGCCATCTTCAAACTTGAATAATTTTAAACTGGCAAAAAATGAGGAAGTGAAAACTGCTGAAAACTGTAATGTATACCTGTTTAAAAAGTATCTGCAAAGGAAAAATGGTAATCATTTACAGAAAGGCACTCTTCTCCGATTTTGATGAAATTTAAATGTTATAGATTTCGACATTTTAACAACTTTTTCCTTTTCATATAATAGCGGCTCTCTTTTCGAGATATTCGCAAACAAATAGTTGCTACTATTAGATTAAATTATCGTGTCTCCTTAACAAAGCTACGGAGAACATTTTCGCAATGGAAAAAGTTATTTCAAATGTTCTGAGGAATCGTCCCTTTCAAGGAAATATAACATTTTGGAACGACCTGTATGCAGAACAAAAGTTGTCTGCATCAATTCCAAAGAATAGAAGCTACGTATATACATGTATGTCTCTTCCAAACAATTTTAGTGAGTTTCAAATAATGTTTAAATTCTGTAAACGTTTGCACTGTTTAGCATTTGATCTACTCATTTTTGTCATAAGTATATAAAATCCGCAGTCTATTGTTAAAATAATATTCATTAGATGGTAGAATGAATATTATTTTAATGCTATACATATATTATATACTTTAACACTGTTAAAATAATATTCATTCTACTATCTAATAAATAATATTTTAACAATAGACTGCGGATTTTATATACTTATGACAAAAATGAGTAGATCAAATGCTAAACAGTGCAAACGTTTACAGAATTTAAAGATTATTTGCAACTCAAGGTTTACGGGATCCGTAAAAATGAAGGGTTCCAATATTTTTAATTTACGATTATGGACATTCTAAAGTTCCTTCCTTGGATATATATTATAAAAAATAGCTAAAAATTTGGATATATCCACTTTTGTTATATTTGTATAAAGTAACACAAAATAGTCGCTTTTTCTAGTACGCCGTAAACCCAGAGTTAAATAGAACAAATCATACAGTGCTTCAACTTGAAGAGTCAAGAGCCACCTCTCTGAAGTACTGAAATGCTCAGAACCACTGAAATTAACCCCTTGCCGTATTTTAACGAGTCACACCCGTCATGAAGAATTTAAACGAAGTCTAAAAAATATGAATACTACGCCTTTCTTTTTAAATGAAATAAAATGTGATTCATTTATGATCAATATTTAAGCATTAAAATAAATGTAGCCATACAAAGAATATAAATTTTCTTTTATCTTCTACGAGATTTTTGGGGACAAAGGCGTTTTAATTACTGTAACTGTAATGAAAGTGGTACGGCAAGGGGTTAAATCGATTTCTTGTAGCTTCGCTGAAAAGTGAAAAGCCTCGTGGTAACATCGTGCACAGGAACAATCTTCCTCGATTGCTTGCAAAGTGAGCAATTCATAAAAGCATTCCGTAGAACCAGGAACCAGCGAACACGATGCTGAAACGAAGGATCTGGCCGGTGGTCCTCGTTCTCAGCAACCTCAAGAAAAGAAGAGAACGAGCTGAGGAGTGGTCGTTCGGAAGACATGGACCGCTTCGGCGAATCATTCGGGACGATCGTCGCATTAATCCGCCATTAATATCCACGGTGGAGAAAAAGAGAAAGAGGGGGCCAGAGAGCCGGTCGAGTGTGTAAACCTTCTCTAAACAAGCATTCACGTAACAAATGGCAGTCGGTTCTCGTTCACGTACCGCGGACGAGCTTTAATGCCGTGGCCATGTATGCATACGACCGGAGGATGGTGATTAATGCCTCAACGGAGGGTCAAGATCCTCCTCGATTAATCAAATTAAGGGTGGAAGCGAGAGATAAAACTAGCACTCGGTCGTGGAAAAGTCCGCTGCGAGCAGCGACGCGACGCTCCGTTAACGACGAGGCGGCGACGACGGCTGGTTTTCGGCCGACCGTTGAAAACGGCCGATGAAAAATGACGGGCATGACTTATCTGTATCGAGGACTGTCGCTCGAACCACCGCCTCCCTTGCAAAGAGGCGTGACCGACGGGGTTTGTTCGCCGGCCAGGTTTCCGGCGAACAGAACCAACCGAAAGATACGCGTGTGGTGAAGAATGACTGGTTGAATATCGCGGCGCTTACACAGCCCTCCGATGTCCATTTAGGGGAAGCGAAAGATTTTTCGTCTGCTGGACACACTGTCTCGAATTTTACCGATCGAATCAACGGAACAGTAAACCATGTAAGTACTGGGTCGTCGAGGCCAATCCAGAAAAGTCATTGTACTACCCCTGGCAACAAGTTTTCGACCAAACGCAATATGTGGTACTAACAAGGGACATTGTAAAATTTACCTTACGTATTTTTTTAGCTGTAGACATTCATATTAAAGGATGAAAATAGCCCTCAAAGTTGAGGGTGAACACCCTACTAGACGATCTAGGACGATGATTTTGTTTTTTGTGTGTATATTTCAGAAAAATGATTTTGTTTAATTAATATTCAAAAAATTTACCTGTTTTGCAATATTTCTTATTGATTATTTACCGATATTTATGTAGCTATGTGTACATAATCTATGGATCAAAATAGCGGATACGTGTGTCTGGAATTTTTTTGTTTTGCCATTTAACAATAATTATTAAATTCACAATATTTTCGTTATGCTCCACCTATTTTGACGAGCTTGAAACGTATTGTCAAAGTCTTCATTCTCCACAACTTTTTCCTATTTTACTTTGTTTTCGACATATTTACAAGAAACTACAAAAACTTACAGAACACGTGTTTTACAGGAATACCTACATCCGCCACCACCACAAACCTAACTTACACCTAATCAAAATAGTGGTACTAACAGCTTTTTGCGAAATAGTTCTTTAGAATGATGACCTTGACAACATATTTTAAGGTCAGCCAATCGCTAAGGAAAGTGAACTCGTGAAAGTTAACAAGGTTTACGTAGAAAAATTATATATTCTTTTCTTTTATTTTTAGATATTATATTCAAGTAATTATGATCTGAGACCCTTCGATGTTTAGTTAGGAATTTATTTTGGCGAAATTGTTTTCCGGGCACTCTTTGAAAATTAATTAACTCCTAACTGTTATATTACTAATAATTTGTCGAACTTGATATTGAACTCAAATTGATAAGTATGCAGGAAGCGAAATAAGACTGACAAGAGTCACAGCTAAGGTAAACTGGTAAAGATTAACAAAGTACTGAAAGAGAACTAACGCTTAGAATCCAGGTACAGTACGTTAGTATTTCTCATTAGTAGACTACGGATCTTTATGCAAAATAAAAACTTTCTGCATCGATTGCAAGGGATAGAATCTAAATCGAGTGTTATTTCTTCCCTTATAGGTTTTAATAGAGAAGAAATCATACATTGACATCTTTAATTTATCAAATTTTCCAACAATTTCGAATTTCATCTTTTCAATTTTGCGATAAATGCATAAAGATCCGCAGTCTACTAATATCTGGTTCTGGGATCTAAAAAACTTTCGTTCTGGTTTCGGGTTCTCTCAAGTCCCTCCTGCGAAAGGGTTGGAATGCTTGATTTACTGGCTGTTTATACCCTTTCCAACCCCAAGGTCTGCATTATAACCGTATTTATACTAATAGGCCCCGTCGAAAGTTTAGGAACGATTGTGGCTGGTCCAGTCGTGATTTAGTAGCTACGTTTTTCAGCTATTAAACCAAGGACACAAAAGGGATGGGACAAGAAGGTGTGAAACCTGAGGCGTGTCCCGTGTTCGCAGTAGGTAAAATGTTGATCATTAAAGTTTCAATTCTGTTGACACTAAATGCATCCTCGCCCCTCGAGGGGAGCCGCTTGCATTGTTTTCGCGTTACCCTATTTCTTGTACCCCTTTAGCTATTTTGTTTGCAGAGCAAACACTCCGGATGGAAAACAAATATGATAGTAATTGGGGGGCCGTGTATGTCGATGCCTGCAATTACAAGGACATCGGAAAAATTGTCTAATTTTGCGGTACAATGGATTGACACAAACAAAGTTGATGGATGATTAAATGTTTTGAATTAAAGCAACAATTATCGGTATTTGTAACAGGCAATAAAAATATTACAACCGCCGGCGTTAATGACATTCCTACGTAGCTAATTGTTGATGACGATAAATTTCGAAGTCTGTTATTTAGTGGCGTAACAATCGGCCGACGGTGTCGGGTTAATTCGTAATTCCTAATTCAAGTCTCTCATTCAATTCAATTAAAATGTAATTTGACTTTATAATTGAGATGCAACTACAAAGTACAATACAATTTTGAATTAACAAGGTGTATTTAGTATGTATGTTTGTGTCTGTATGTAGTTTTTTCACCTGGTGGGGATCAAATGTCAAAAACTACATGGCCATCTGTTCTCAAATTTGAACAAAATTTGTTTCATAATTCTGGCTCTCAGTATTTCAATTACATTGTATTTTACATACCTACATTGAATTTCATGATTAGCAATTCATTTGATTGAATGTTTTGAATTATGTAATGCAACCAGAATATAATTTAATTACAATGTAATTTTTTCATTATAATCATTATTTCAGCCTCGCAGCCATGAAATTTGGATTTGGTTTACAATGCCCCTACCCAGCACATTCTTTTTTATCTTCCACATTCTGATCATTCATTCTCTTTCTCTCTCTCTCTTGTTCAACCAAAAATTTTTCAATTTTTTAAAAAATTGTAAATTGAAATTCTACATCCTGAAATCTAAAATCTAAAGATAATTACAATGTAATTAAATGGCGTAATTCAATTAATACAACTCTGGTCACAGTGACCTGCTACCTCCTCTTACAATTAGCCTGAACGACCGCTGTCCGACTGTTAACTTTGTCTACGTCCATAGATAGACTCGAGAAAAGTCGAATTGTAATCCTACGATGCGAAGAACAATCTGAAAAGTTTCTCGATGTGATAGTTTGATTGAAAGGATGCAAAAGGAAGTACGGAATTGTAGCAAATGGTTGAAGTTCTGGCAGTTTCAGGAATTATACAATTACCAAGACAGATCGTCGATCGAAAATTCGTGAATAGCTTCTTCGAAGTGAAGGGAAGCGTGTGAAAGATTCAAGGGCTTTGTTGCAGTTTCAAGGAGCTATTTATCTCCATTAGTACTCTTCAATTCGAAGTAAAACTTGTACGAAGAAAATCATTCGAATTATTTTTGACAAACGATGGGGTTTTAACAATAACGAACTTATCTTGGAAGGCAAATCATGTTTTAATAAAAGTACTGTAATTTTTCAATCAGTTACTTTTAATGATTCAGCATCTCGGTCAGTCTTCGTCGAAGTGGCCCACGTTCCTCGCGAGAATCTACGTCGACCTGGTCGGACATGCGTACATAATTTTGGATTTACTGTTCGCGTTAAGTCCGTCCGAATTTGAGGATCGGACCGGGAGCCGGTGAGATACCGGCGCGGTCGGCCGTGCATCGTGATTTGTGGACGTCAATACGGGGGTTACGCGTGACGTATCTCACCGATCATAATTACATCCTGTTACTGGAGATCCTGGCTCCTTCCTCGTCCACCTAAGCCGTAGACGTCGCCCTTCGCCTGCTTCTCCACCCTCGGTGACGTCCCCGGAGTCCCTACTGATTTACCGACTTCCTCTTGGCTTTCGGCTAATAGCTCAATCGCTTATTTCAATGGATCGTTCTTAACCCTTGCGTTTTCTCATGTTCCTTTCACTTTATACTCGTTAACCCCTTCAGCGGAAACATCGAACGAGTATCCTGCAGCAAACCGGCGATACCAAAGAGGAAAACGATGTACGCTCGACCACCAATTATAGTCTCATTTTTACATTATTATCGTAGAAGGTAATAAGATCGACAATAATAAGGGGCATTTATTTTTATGGTTGCAGAGTTAGGCAAAAATTTAATCAACGACTGACGACTAAATTTCTACTTCAATCGTTAATCGCAATTAACAATTAGTACAGTCGTTAATCGTGGTTAACGATTAAATACTTATTAATTGTTAATTGTGATTAACGATTAAATACGTATTAATCGTTAATTGAGGTTAACGATTAAATTTCTACTTTAGTCGTTAATTGGGGTTAACGATTATTAATCGTCAATCCGATAATTGATTAATGATTAACTGCTGAAATTTCGAAATGAAATATGGAATCAAAACTTTATGAAAGTGAAAAAAATGTAAACTGAATTTAGGTGTATTGTCATTTGGTCTATATATCTATAATACAAACTCTGTTTACGCGTTTTTATGTTTTTTTTCGATGATCTCATTTTTTAATCATCGATTGACGATTAACTTCATCAATCGATTGATCCAATCGTCGATTTTTCGATGATTTCTTCTTTTAATCAACGATTGATGATTATCTTCATCAAAATTTTAATCGATTAATGCCCAACTCTGGTTGCAGACTCGAATTTAATACTTTGACCTCCCACTCAACGGTCGCAAAAAGTGGAAAAACGAAAACTCAGAAGTTAAAATTAATAATCTATACTCTTTCTGTCGCTGCAGAGATAAATTTACAAGATTTGAAAAATAAATTCCGGCGTTCAGGGATGAGTGATATTCTAGTCAACGTGTTAAAAGGTAAATCCACACTAAAATCAGTAATCTAGAATCTATTTCGAAAATAATAAATTAAAATAATAAAAACTAGAGGGCTATTGTTGCTCGATCGCTTCGCTCGCTCGCGAGTTCGGCTGTTTTTGCTCGCTCGCTTCGCGAGCTCGCGGGTAGGACTGCTCTTGCGAGAGGGTTAGTGATACGCATGGCTAGTAGGGCCTACTGATATTAATGCTTTTATTTGGTGTGTGACTCTCCAAGAGTCACACAAAGAACTTCCCGATTCGTTACTCCTTCGCCAACATCGCTAACATCGTTTTTTTTTTGTACTTTCATCAAAATGTATTCTTGGGAGTAGAGATGATAAATTCACTGTTGCATTGGAATAACTTTCGATTATTCCAAGCGGTAACATTAGCATCAGTTAAAACAAAAATTTTTTAAATATAAAAAAATTAAGAAAAAAATTTTTTTTATGTAATTGCGTTTGGTTCTTTGATGGAAAATTTTCGTCCTCCCTTATAAATTGCATTGTAGAATCAACTCTTTTCGAAAAAAGACTAAAAATCTAAAAAACTACTTGACCAATATGGACCAAAATCTAATCAGCTCTAAGTTACGACGGGGCACATCGATTGCATCATTCATCATCCTGATCGCGTTGTTACTTTTTCTGAAAACGTTAACGAAAAATTTGATACCATACAAACGGCCATACGCACACGCACACACATACAAACATTTTGATAAAAATAGTCTAAAATGACTCCAATGACCATGAAACGTGAAGATCTGCTAAAAAATCGATTTTCGATTTTCGGGGTAATTACAGTAACTTCCCTGTGAATCGGGAAGTTAATAAAAAAATTATTAGATTTTGGGGTTAAGTCCACGAAATGAAATCTAGAGAAAATTAATAAAAGTGTATAAGTTATTCCGTGTTTTATCATTCAATGGTATTGAGCCTAATAATTAAGGTTTACTTTAAATGGTAAAATTAAAGCGTCAATTAGGTGTTTTGAAAAAAAAATGAAAAAGCATTCAAAAGGTAGTTAATCAATTTGGCCAGTGAACGGTTTAGTAGCTTCACTGATGAAGTTCCTCAGATAAATCGCTTCCTTTTTCCCAAAATAATAAATTCGTATAAAATCATCGTATTAGTGACCCAGTGCTAGTTGGGGCAGTATCGGGAGAAAGAAGGTAACAATCGTGATGCAACGAGGGACTGTCAGCGGCAGGAATTTCCTGCGCGACTCTGCACCGCATCCGTCCAGTAATTCGAAGCTGTTCAATCCGACACGGTAATTGCATTTCACGATATGCCGAATCAGTGGATACGTGTCCGAGTAGCCGTGAGGCATCCACGGAGCATCCGGGGCCTGTCGATCCTCTCTCGACTCAGACCGAATACTGCCTGTGTCTACCACTCGCAAGGTACCTTCTGGCGGTCAGCCTTCGATTCGGGCTACCGTCAACCCGTTCCGTCTATCCCGCCTGATAATGCGGCATTCCTGTGTAGGGCTTTACCTATTAGTTGCCATAAACGACGGCCAAGATCACGTGACTGAATGGACTGGGATAGAGGGGGTATATCGGGAGGTGGGGGTTGAACATCAAAGCCAAAGGCATGGTTGCACTCTAGGGACGGCCTATATAACGTTACTCAGCCCGTCCTGGCTCCCCGGTACCGACACGACGACTCCAACCCAGACTAAAATCCCCCGGTTACGTTGCCCCAGGCACCCTTCCAGGTCGAATCCACCTCCTCGTTCCGCTGCATCGATGCAATTCGCTGCAACAGGCTTCGAATTTCGGCCTTAATGCGACTCCGAAAATCAACTGCCTCCGCGGCTGTCTTTGAGGATTGTTTCCGACGGAGTTCGTTAATTAGGAATACATGGTGGACAGAACTAATTCCGATGAACACCAAAGACCTGCAGTTGATGTCGAAGACGATTATCCTGATAAATACCCATTCAATCGACACCGCTTTCTCCCCTCCGCTCACTTTATTTGCTGCTTCGGATATCACATTGTACTGCTATCTCCTACGGTTCAGTAGAAATGGATACGCAGATAGTATCTTCCACGTACTAACCCTTATGTCAATAATCAAAATTTTCTACCATATCCAGTGGCCTTCTGTCTCGAATGTAAATTAATGCAACCATTAGACTGTAGATGTTTATGTTATTTTCAATTGTTGTAGACGAATTTTAAGAAATCGGAATAAAATGGAATCTTATTTTCCGTAGTAGTAGCATTTTTAGATCTGAAATAAATTAAAATCGTACTATATTCTGTCATATTTTATATCCTGGCATTTTTTGAAAATGTTCGAAATTCATAATCGCATAAAGAACCGCAGTTTAGTAATCATCTAAAAACATAAAAATCCACAATAATTTGCTATTTGTCAAGAAAATTATTGGAGAAGTTGCTAAGACTATTAGCTTATTAGTTACTACGAAGAATATTAGGATTATCAGTCCTTCACAAAACGGATTTTTGATTTGTATACTTTTCCTTTTTTTGTAAACGATGATAAAAATTTGGATCTAGAATTAGGATATATTTGAGTTCAAGTTGTAGCTGTAACTTTTTCAAAATTGATTCTTGCAAACTCGGCTTCGACAAGGACTAGCTTTGTTGGTCTAATTTAATCTCACATTAAAAAAGAGTGTATACAGAGTGTGCCAAAAATGTTCGAGTCCCTTGAACTGGGCGGTTCCTGAGAGGTTATTTGAAGCGACATTTTCATTTGCAAAAATGCCCGCCTCGGCTTTGTTAACCTCTTGTCCTACGATTTATTTTGCGATTTCAGTGATTAGAACATTTTTGTAGTTCGTAATTCCTTAAAAAATGAGAAAATTTATATCTATTGTATGCTTATATATTCTCCAATTGCTGTACATTAACAAAACCAAAGTAGAATTTTATTTCGGTTTAAAGAAAATTAATAAGGTACATATTTATTAAACTTTGTTCAGAATTTTCATCATGAGTCAGACATGGTATTGTAGGACAAGGTTAACAAGTTTTTAATGAAGAATACGGGCCAATCAGAGAGCAGTCTCACCGCGCTATGGCGGAGAAAGTCCGGCACGGCGGATGGTTCCACTAAACGTAGTGTTGGTGTCGCGCCGCGGTGTAGCAGTGAACAAGAGAAGGAGCAGAAATTGATTTAACCCTCGGAGTACCGAGGCACAGTGGTCCGTGCCAGAGTCGATTCTGATCCCACACATATATTCACAAATACATTTACTATCGCTCTAGCTGCCCACCATAATTCACGCAACGCACACAACGAAAGGCTCCTCTTGCCTCTGTACCGCCTCCATACCTACCATCAGCGGCTATGACGGTTCAAAAATGACTCCGACACGGTCTTCGAAGGGTTAATTAAGACATTTTTCGAATAGTTACCAGATGCGTATATATGTAACTGTTAAAAAAAAAGTCTGTCTTTTTAACCAGCTAGAGGTAGAAATCTCAGATACGCGTGGCTTTTATGACTCTCTATTGTCCTATACCTCCCATAAGGAACTTTCTAAAAGAAGAACAGACGATGTTTTGCCATGTGATTGCCATAAATTCTAGTCTTGAAACGATCCCTCTCGTGTCCTGTTTTTCGTCTGACATGCGTAATCACCTCCCTAAACTCTTCAAACAAATCTAGCGTAAAATCAGTGTCATTGTAACCGCGATAGAGAGCACATCTCTAAGGACTTGTAAATTCAAAGCTCACGGTTGAACGTAGGTGTGTTTTAAATAATAAGTAGTTTTAATAGCAGTAGTGTGTTTGTTTAAAGTGAAAGTGTAAATCCGGATCGTTGACTTTACCGTACGTCCCTCAGCTTTCGTCACTGTCGTGTACCTGGAGTTAGTTGTGCAGTTCGTCTTCTCCTGGCACAGTGACATACATTTTGAAGCAGCAACTGCATTTACGGCTGAATAAGTGAGTTTTCATTAAATAAATTTCTGTTCCTTCTCTTGTTCATTGCTTCACCGCGACGCGACACCAACTCTACGCTAAGTGAAACCTGCCGCCGCATAGTGGTCCGGGTCGAGAAATTCAGTGACATTTTGTTATAACTTTTGAACCGTTAGAAATATTGCAATGAGATTTTCACTAAAAATATTTAAAAATAGTCATTTTTAACTATAGGTAATTAAATATTTTTTGTATTTCTTAAACAATATTTGATGACAGAAGACTATACTTTTATTTCGATTGGAAGCGAATGAGTAATATTAATGTTTGATAGATTTGAGTGAAGTTATATTCAATATAGCTTGAAAATAACAAAACCGTATTTTTTAAATAATTCTAATGTTTTTACTGTTTCAAATTGCATCTACCCATATTTGTCATTTATGCATAAAATCCACTGTATAGTTATAACAATCATTAACGTAAGATTGACCGATAACAAATTGGATAGTAAAGTCGACTCATTTTAATCGAGCTGTAGAAAAGCATAAACTACGATATTTGTCTTTGCGTCTACACTAAAAACGGGTGGAACAAATGGTCTATTCTATCAGGACGGTTCATCGCTCTGACATGGAGACTTATATTACAGCAATGTTTCATGAGAGTAATAGTGATAACGTAATTGGTCATTCAATGGATATCGTTTTCCACTCAGATATCTTCTGTTTAATGTCTGCGAAACGGAAACTCGAATTACGACAAACAAAAATTATCGTATCGAACGCGACAATTCGAAAATATTCATTTCAATATTATGAAGAGATTGTGAATCTCTGTAGAGATAAAGATTATTGAAAAAGCAACTAAAAATCTCTATCACTTCATTAACCGTTTTACTGAGCTTTAAACATTGAAGAATGTTATAAATGCATAGAACCTTGAAATTTTTCGCTTTTGTATGTACTATTTGAACAGCTAAACGTAAATATTAAACCGTAAATTTAGATAACAAGGTATCGGTGAACTTGTAGAAAATGGTCCTCACCATTTCAAACAACATTTCCCTTGAAAGATTTTTTCGGCTCAAGCTGAGAAACCTTCGGACACGATTTAGAAAGATGTGTTACATCAATATTCGCAGGTTATGAAACACTGTGGTGTGTAGTATACATGGAAACATGAGATCACGAAATCAAGCCCCGTTCTGTTGAATGTCATAGAGATGCGGCGTAATCTAATCAAAATACAGGCATAGCTCACTGCAACAATGAGTCATACGTCAATTTAATGCGTTCTCTTTTACCGAACCATTTGATTGCCTCACAATTAGTATCCGACAATTGCAAAATGAGCAAGAATATTCATCATGATTAACACTAAGTTTACGGGACACGTCAAAATGAAGGGTTCTAATTTGTATTCTTAATTTGCGATTATTAAGATTGTAAAGATGCTTCCCTGAGGAATTATTTACCAAATTTATTTCTTTTGGTATATATTATTGGAAAAATGGCCAAAAATTCGGATATACACATTCTTGTTGTGTTCATAAAATAATGTGAAATAGTTATTTCTAGAGCTCCGTAAACCTAGTGTTAAGGGGCTATACTCATTTTTCCATGATTGCAAGGGTGTGGGATGCGCCTTTTCATTTCTCGATAATGCATGCGATGGGGTCTTTCAGTAGTCAAAAGCGCTAGATAAAAGATCAGTCTAGGCCGCGATCGCCCTCAAAAGTCCTATTTTTACGTTAACGAGCCATAATTTGCATTATTCGGCAGCGTAATTTCCATTATTCGAAAGCATACAGCTGCGCATGCATGTACACTCAGTAAAATAAGTCTCCGTACACCCTTTAAAACAGAATAAGTTTTTTATAATTATACCAAATGACCTGATTTTTTAAGCAATTAGAAGCCTTGGTTTACTGAATGATGTGAAAAAAATATTTTCTAAAAATTACAATTTACAAGGTTGCATGCAAAAATAAAAAAGGCACTTTTTAAAACTTTTTTATTTGGGCCCTTAATAAAAATTTAAAATATATGTTTTGTAGATCTATAATAGTTACACACCTGCTGAAAATTTCATCGACATCGATTGACATACGTACGAGCTACAATCGGTTAAAAATGGTGAAAATACGACTTTTGATCAGTTTTTGCTTAAAATCCACAGAATCGTGCATCTTTCGATGCGTGTCGTGTTTTCCTGCGTCAACCAATTTTGATGAAATTTTCAGCACGTGTATAACTAACATAGATCTACAAAACATATATTTTAAATTTTCATTAGGGGTCCAAATAAAAAAGTTTTAACCTGATAATTGTAACTGTAACCTGATCAATTGTAATTTTTGGAAAATCTTTTTTACACATCATCTAGTAAACGAATGCTTCTAATTGCTTACAAATAATCAGATCGTTTGGTACAATTATAAAAAAGTTATTCTGTTTTGAAGGGTGTACGGAGACTTATTTTACTGAGTGTAGCTATTTTCATAAAGCTGCGACAGCTACATGCTGCCGAATAATGCAAATTACGTAGCGACAGCGTCACGCTGTCGTCGAGTCGTGAACAAAAGTTCAGTGTTCACATTTCCAAAACATTAATAACAATTACAATGTCGCTTGCATCGGAGAACAAATCACAGTAATGTGATCATTAGACTGCGGATGTTTATTCAATTTTCAATTTTTGTAGGCAAATTTTAAGAAAATGGAAACAAATAATATCTGATTTTCAATGGTAGTAGCCTTCGTAGATCTGAAATAAATAAAGATCGTACTAAATTCGGTGGAATTTTATATTACAACATTTCTTGAAAATTTTCAAAACCATAAAGCATATATGCATACAGATCCACAGGTTAGTAATCACTAAACTGCGCTTTTCATGCATTTATTGCAAAAATGAGTAGGTACATTTTAAATCAGTAGAGAGATTAAAATGATTTAAAAACACCAATGTATTATTTCCAATTTGTGAAAGTGTGAAAAGTTAAATGAGAAAAATATTAAAAACTATTAACTATTATCTATTCAAAATACAAAATAGTATTCAGGAATTTATAAATGTTTGAAGTTTCTGTACACGTGTGCTATCATTTTGTCCCGTTAGATTTTGGCCAAAATCTTACTTTTAATTAAATAATATGAAACAGGTTAAAAAATCCATTTCTGTGTTACTTATAAGTATATGTTATTCACCTTATTGGATAGTGTGTAAAAACAAATTTCAGTTACAAAGTGAAAATAAGTTGAAAGCAGCTCTCTGTTCCGGTATTTGCATATTATTTATAATTTATATTATTCTCACGAAGAGTTTCAGAAAATATAGTGTAACATGGAGGAACTGAATAAATGCTGGTTTGCAGGAATCAATGGTTGTGGGGGATAGGTTCAGGCGAAAAAGGTTGGGTACGTTATTCATAGCTTCGATGAAAAGGAAAACTCCTCCGAGTGGGTAAGTACTCGTAAACCACAATGTATGTAGTGTAGTTCCGAGCGGCGACCCTATGGCGTCTCACGCATAATTCAAGAGCTGTTACTCTGTGTCATGACCCAATTTGTTCCGTCTGGAAACTAACCTATCCTAACCGCGTCGTGGTTCGGTTTCTCAGTTATTTTCGTAGGGGTTGCGGTCTGCTCGAAGAAAGGAGTCTACTTACAAAAAGACTTCTCGATAGAGTAGATCCTTCACAGTTTGAGTGCACCGCTCAAACATATGTCTCGTATTCAGAGGAATATACTGACAATTGATTACCCGATATAAATTACTTATTCGTGTGATAAATAGACTGCGGATCTCTACGCCACATGAAAATGTTCTGCATCGATTGTGGGAAGCAGGAATAAAATACAAATTCATTTCATCCTTTAAAGTGGCTCCTAGACGATCGATAAACGCGTCAATATTCTCAATAAATACTCATTCTGGCAAAAATATTCGTGCTGCCTGGTCAGGGCTTTTTCATTCTCTTTTTTAATTGTTCAACCGTAAAGTCTGGTTTACATTGTTTCAATGCATCAACAATTTTTTGTTATTATTTTGTTTTCTCAGTATAATCTTTTGACTTCACACGCCACAATTCCGGATAATCACGATATGTCGCTATGCGCAGGGTTGTGAAATCCCGATCCCAAACGGAACACTGATCACTAGAAGGGGAGCTCGCGGTGGGTCAGCCATGTTCTCACTTCGCGGCCTCACAAGCAACTGATATTGAAGGAAATATTGACAATAAACCTCCTAGACGTTCAAACGGTTCTTCAATATTGTTAGAAAATACAATTTTCTATCAATATCCGTCAATATTGATAAGACGCTTCAATGGCCCTTCGTCAATATTGAAGCGAATATTGACAATATTATTGATCGTCTAGGGACCACTTTACACTAACCGTACCGCTTTCATATTGTTTATTTTTTAATTATTGAAATTATAATGATCCTTCCATTAGAAATTATTCAATAAATTTCTTTATTTTTAATTTCTTAATTTCTTTATCTTAATTTTATCTTTATCTTAATTAATATCTTAATTTCTTTATTCGAGCAATAAAAATTGTGTGACGAATCTAAATAAATTTAGTCATGTAATTTTTATAAAACAATATACAGTTACTCGAATTAATATTCGGACGCTCTAAAAAAGACGATAAATTTTTAATATTGTATTGTACTATACAATTTGAACTTTTTTGGGAAAAGCTAGAGCAAGAAGTTTAGTTTAGTTTAGTTTTTTAGTTTACTACAAGATATGAACAAAATTTTTTCTCAAAAATTGCAATTGATCGGAATTGTAGAAGAAATACTAGAAGTTGAATTTTACAACAATTTTATGTGGGCCTATATTGAAAATTTAAAAAATACGTTTTGCAGATCTGTGTTAATTAAACATATTCTGAAAATTTCGTCAAAATCGGTCGACGTTGCAATGAGCTACAAACATTCAAAGATGGTAAAAATTGCAGATTTCCACGATTTTCGGCCAATATCTAAGAATTCTTACATCATTCAATGCCTGTCGTTTTTTCTCGCATGAACCGATTTCGATGAAACTTTCACTGTGCATATAATTGACACAGACCTACAAAACGTACCTTTTAAATTTTCAAAATAGGCCCACATAAAAAAGTTTTGTAAAATGCAACTTTTGGTATTTTTTCTACAATTTCGATTAATTGCTATTTTTGAAAAAAAATGTTTCATATCCTGTAGTAAACTAATTATATACAATATTAAATGTACATTATATGTACAATATTTTAAAAAGTTATCGTCTTTTTAATAATTTTTAATTTTTAGTCCGAATTTTAATTCGAGTAACTGTATATCCGATATATGATGATGAGAGTAATATATTAATACTCTCAAATTCTTTTAATATTTTCACTGTTTTAGACTGCAATTGCTCATTTTTGTCATAAACGCATAAAACCCGGAGGGTATTTATTACGCTCCGTTTAAAGTCTTCGAAAAGACATACATTTTCCAACCGGATAATTGTAACGTACGCACCTCAAATGTAGAAACTTATTTCGAGTCTGGGCAAACAGGTTTATAAGGGTGTATACAGCAAAAACCAAATTCGCCATATGAAACGATTCGAGGTCTGAATTACCACCAGTTGCATGAAATACGAAAGACCCCCTATTACTCAAGCCCCCAGCGATCAGGTGCACAATGTGACTTGTACGCGCTGTGTTTCCTGTCACTAAGTGGAAACGGTGGTGGAGTGTTTTATATTTTATAAGAAACGAGAATAATAGCGTGTCAAACCGCAACGTATAATTTTGAAACGATCATTATCATCCAGTTGCGGATGGATACTGGCTCGGTCCGGCTCGATCATGGCGAAATGGTCGTTGAAAGAGGCCCAGGACTCGCATAACCGACAAACGGACTATTTTCGCACGACTCGCCGTGCCGCACCGGACCGAGCGTATGCGTGCACACGCGCGTCTACGTTTCGCAACACCGAGCGGCCGATATATGCGCGCACAGTGCTCTCCTCGTTTAGCATTATGCACTTACATGCTTCCGGTTGGAATTGAACAGAGGACTGTGTCGAAGAGGGAACTGGTACGAGGTTGGCTGCCGAGGGGGCCGACGACAGAGGCAGATAGGGTTGCTCGGGACGTATGAAGAACGGGATGAGAAGGATTGAGCCACCGAGAAATGTAAAAACTTCCACGACGGGGGAGAAAGCAGGCAAGATGAAAGGAAAGGATGAATTAATTTATGAGAAAGTGTGAAATCGGAGATTTCGTTCTAGCGTTGCTCTCGAGTGGGAGTTTTTCAACCCCATCTCGAGGACGAGTGTCGCTAAATGAGTTTAGTTAGTTGTGAATTAATTACAGTATTATTCAGAAATGATTTTATATAGGGTGGGCCATTTAAATGGGAACACCTGTCTGTTATTCATGATTTGTTGACAGAATAAATAGTAAATAGAAGTGTCTGCTCAATCATCTTGCACCTGGACTGTTTCTTTTCATTTTATTTTTTCTTGAAAGTGTATCAGTTCAGCAAGCTTCTACACTCTACACTGTCAGAAAGGCAACTGGAGTGACTGACAGGACGATTTTCAGGCATCCTTATTGTAATTATACTAATATATATTTAATTATACTGAATATAACGTATTATTTGGCAAACAAAAAGCATAACTTAACGTACAAATACGATATTCATGCTTGAATACATGATTGAATTTGTCTTTTCATTAGCTATAATGTTACACTAATCAAAATACGTCGTAACACTTCAATTTAAAAAAACGACTATAACCTTGAAATATCGGAAAATATGACCTAGAGAAAAAAACTTCTCCGTCACAATAATTGCTCCACTGGACCAAATATTTTCTTCGTGAAACATTTTTTCGTATTGCTAAAAACAACGGAGATGATTTCGGGGGGAGTCTTAGGGTGCCTCACCCTGTGTATTATTGTAATTATTGTAAACATAGATCTCCGAATGTATGCGAATACTTTTATCCATGTGTAACATGATTGTGATAGACATTTCTATTTGTTACATACTCTGTAATTAGTCCATATAGCTCTGTTTTTAGTGCACAATTGTAGGGAACAGCAGCTAAATGAAAATGTAGTTCTTCTACTGATAATTTTACTGTGTCAAAAATAATGTAATAATATTCTTACGTTCCCCTACCGTCTTCGTAATTCTACATAAAATCCGTCCACCATTGGATATTCTGAAAACAGTTGAAAGTGGTCCCTCAGAATAGCGAATATTTGATTCGACTCTGTTATCGTTTAAAATAAAATTGACCATTGGGAAAGACTGAGAATTTTCTGGATGAAGAAGAAAATGCTCGAGTATACAAAGCTGGAGAAGAAAATTGATGAAAGGCGTGAGAACTAAAGAAAAGGCGAGACGCAGCAAGGTAGAGGGGTAAATGATGGTTGATCAACGAGCGTTTCCGCGACAATAGGCAGGATGTGCGAAGGGTTACCATTGCAAATCACAATGGTGACCGCAGAACGCGAATGACAGGCTGAATAGACGCGGCTAGAGTAACGGGGTGAACTATTATTACCGTGATCTTTCTTTTCGTAACAGACTAGTCCATTCCACGAGGAAATCGTGGCCTCCGAGGGGTTAGGTTAGTTCTTTAATTCGTTTAAAGGGAGAAAACTACCTCAGTGTCTCTCCGTGTACCGGATTTTCCTAAATTGTTGGGGCGGGGATCTCGAGTGTTCGATAGAATCGCGTCGAGGCTACGCGATAGCCTGTCTCGAAGGAAATGAAATTACAGCTGACATAAAAGGAACAGTCACGCGGAAAACTGGGCCGCTTGTTGTTAGGCACAGACGTTTGTAAATTTCTTTTCCTAATTTCCTACGGTCTCCCACGAATGCGTTCCCTTTCTCTGCGTCTGAGCTTGATCTGAAAGGACCCTTTGTGCCGCAGAAGTCCTGACACGATTTCCTTCGAATTGAGAAAAATTCAATTACACTATTACACAGAATAGAATAATTCTACCCAGTCATGTAGCCTTTGACAATAGTATAAGACTATAAAAACCAATACAAGTCAGAATTATGAAAAAGAATTTGTCCCTCCCATGTAGGTTCTTCACCTAACTTGACCATTTTAACCCCTTGCCCTACAATATGGTGTCAGACTCGTGATGAAGATTCTGAACAGGATCTAATAAATATGTGTGTTACTGATCTCCTTTAAATCGAGATTGGGGAAAAGGTTCCTTCGTATTTTAATGCAGAAATGAATCAAGCTTTCTCCATATTTTAAATGAAGTTTATTAAATCAAGTATGTGCCGTTTTGATCGACCACCTTTTGCCATTTTTGTCATTTTGACGGCAAATATTTTGGTTTTGTTAATGTATAGTTATTGGAGAACATGTAGGCATACAATAGATATAAACTTTCTCCTTTTTTAGGAAATTACGAACTGCAATGAAAGTTCTAATCACTGAAATCGTAAAATAAATCGTAGGTTAAGGGGTTAAATAGCAACGTTTGTATCTTGTGGTATATTATATGATCCACAAAATATTACTATTGATAAAATATTTGTATCGTTATGTAAAAAGATTTCTATTGTGTATTCATGTTTTTATTTAACTCGTCATCTAGAGCTAAAATCATGTCTCGACACATTATTCAGGAAAGACGATCCCAATTAATTTATCGAGTATCCTAAAACAAATAACACTACCAAAATTCTATATAAAGTGTATTCTACCTTACTTGACCATCTTAAATATCTAGTTTATCTTTTATGATAGGAAAAAGGTCAGAGGAAAAGAGTATTCTGTTCGAAGGGGCAATGGTGCTAATAGGCGAAAAGACCTTTCCTCGTTGAAAGTCACGCGAAGGTCAACATATCGCACATCGTTGAATTTGTTTTTCTATGAGCTATAATACTGTTGTAATGAAAGTATGTAGTCCAGCGCCGACCATTAACCCCTTGCCGTAGCATTTTACAGTTACAGTGACTAAAACGTCTTTATCCCCAAAAATGCTTAAGTATTGATTACAAATGAATCAAATTTTATTTCATCTAAACAGAAACGTGTAACATTCATATTGTTAGACTTTGTTAAAATCGTCATGACGAGCCTGACTCGTTAAAATACGGAAAGGGGTTCAGAAAACCTTGATTACATCACATATCCAAAAAAAGGATCCTCGAGAAAAGGTTTTGCCTATCACCGCATTTCACCCTTGAAACTGAATACTCCTCCCCTCTGATTTTTTTTCCTATCATAAAGAATAAGAATTCATCTGCTGTAGCCGCGCTCTGATTGCTCCGCGTTTTTCGCTAATAACTCCTTGACGAAACTGCGAAGAACATTTTCGTGAAGGAAGAAGTTATTTCAAGTAACCTCAAAAATAACCTTTCCCAGGGAACTACAACATTTTTGGGATACCCTGTATTTATGCGCCGACTTGAAAACCAATTACACGGCTCGCTTCGCTTACAAATTCCATCGACACATTAGCAAGCAAAATGCTTGCCGATCGATAGACGACGAATGATCGTCTTTCAGCAAAAATTGCAGTGCTGTTTAGCAAGAGTATTTCTGCTGTGAGCGATATACATTACATATGTCGTTTAATGTTTCTCTGAACGGATCGCAGCAGCGGCCCGACGACGACGCGACAGTGAAATATGAGTGTGGCTCTTTCTCCGAGCACACACGACGACAATGCTCTCGAAACACAGGCGGGGAAGCTCAGGTGCGGTGGCGCTTAATTTGAAACGCTTTCCCGGAGAAATTCAATGCTAATCACCGGCTAAAAGTCCAAACACGTCAGGAAAATTCTCCGGTGCGTTTATTAGCGCCGCTGCGCCCACCCGCCCGCACCCCCCGTTGATTGCCCCGTGTCTGCGCTCTGATAAAACGTCCCGGCAAAACGCGAAGATTAAACACGGGAGATTGTACGGGGTGCTTCGTTATTAGTTACAACCGCCAGGCTCTGTAGATTAACTCTCGGATGCTGGGATGTCTGTCAGTCAGATGAAACGCGGAGCTCGGCCGTTTCTTGCCCTTGATCAATTTTATTCTTTACCCATTTCAAACTATTTTAACCCTTATCACTCGAATGTTGACTCTGAGGCGTCACCAAAAATTACTGTACCATTATTCGAAATATTGTTGACATTGTTAAATATGTCGGTATCTAATCAATATCACTAAACATTTAGGTATTGTATGAGGTATTACACTAATTTCGTATTTATAGAATTTAAAAAATCATAGGAAAATATTCTAGCTAGGCAGAAATGTTTAATTTTCGAGTTAAAATAGCTCCGAGTGCAAAGGGCTCATTCTTCGTAGGGTAACTGTACTGATTATTGCGGTATCTTGCTTGGATTGTACTTTATTTTAATAGTATTTCTAATTTATCGTGAAACAATATGTGCAAGCATTTTATGAAAGAATGATGTGTTCTGAATAAAAAAAAAAGAATTGGTAGCCCTCAAAACCTAACAAAACATAACG
Organism: Lasioglossum pauxillum; assembly: GCA_933228785.1. Classification (NCBI taxonomy): domain Eukaryota; kingdom Metazoa; phylum Arthropoda; class Insecta; order Hymenoptera; family Halictidae; genus Lasioglossum; species Lasioglossum pauxillum. Next base: position 42,153,866 of record OW121699.1, read on the forward strand.
AAATATTTAAAAATAAATCGATAACATTCTGTAGGTATTACTGCGGATTAGAATTTGAAATATACGAGCGGAAACAAACTACGTATATAGGCATTAATTTAAATAAATACTGAGCATAGTAACAAATAATTTTTTTGTTCTTTTAACAAATATATAATATAAATTACATATATAATATAGATAATATAATATAAATATTCTTTTAACAAATATGTAAGTAATATTCATTATTTTTAGTTTGAAGCTGTTTTAACATCGTTGAGAACATCGTGAACTACATTTCGCAATTGTATTTACAATATGTAAGTAATATTCATCATTTTTAGTTTGAAGCTCTTTTAACATCGTTGAGAACATCATGAACTACATTTCGCAATTGTATTTACAATGTAAACTCCTTTGTACTTCTTAATTCTTCTTCCTTTTTATTTCTGAAAATCTCCATTCTTTCTTTGTTTCTCAAGTTTTCAGTTCCACAAGTAGATCTTTTCGTGCATTTCACTTTACTTCGTTTTTTATTTTTTTTTACTGTTTTCTTTTTCATTACTTTTCGATTTAATTGTTTCCATAACTTCTTGTTTTATCTATAGTACTCTTTATTTAGAATCGTATCTTACCTACTTATGTGTTACGAACAGAGTTGTGTTGAATTACAATTGAATTACTTCACAAATTATAATTACAAAGTAATTCAATTACATTGTATTGAATTATTTCGTGATTCGAAAAGTCGTCTCATTCAATTAAAATACAAAGTAATTTGCAATTCTGGTCTCTCATTCAATTAAATTAGAATGTAATTCGTTTTTACAATTGAAATACAATTACAAAGTACAATGTAATTATTAGACTGCGGATCTTTATGGAAAATAAAGAGTTGCTACCTAAATTGCAACAAGTTGGGGTGAAATAAATATTTAATTTCTTTTTGAATATGTTTAATAGGTTAAAACTAATATAATAGTATATTTAAATCTTTCAAATTTCTTTACTGTCAGAATTAGACCTACCCATTTTTATCATAAATGCATAAAATCTGCAGCCTCGTAATTATGAATCATATATAAAGATAATAAGAGATGGAAAAAGTAAAAGATTAGCATCAGTGATGAACATGGTACTATTCATAAATTCATATTGCGTGATAAAAAATGAACTTATTTATTACATTCGTTTTAGGAAAGAGAAATAAATTGTAGAAAGACATAGGACAAAATTAATTATTCGCAATTTCTCATTCGCCTCAAAATAATCTCATCTTGAAGCAACGGAATGATCTTCAATGAAATTGCTGCAGGTTAATAACCGAAAATGTAAAACAGTTAGGTGCATGCATAGATGAATTCTGTAGCGGGTTAGCTACCTTTACGGGATCATTGTCCTGCAGCTGATAGATCGTCCACTCCTGATCAAATTTACCACGCGCCCCAATCATTGTTCTTCAGATACCCATCAGCTTTCGGAACACTCCTACACTGGCGGAGAGCCCTTCGTCAACGTGGCTCCGAAAATCACGAAACCCAGTATATATCAGGACGTTTTATCAGGCATCGTGTACAAGCCAACCAGAAACAGAAGAGAACAATTTTCTACGGGGAACCGGAACGCTATCACGTAGACGGCGTGTATAAGCAACGCATTATCATGATCGCGGACAGTGAATTAACGACGAGGCGATTCCGAGGCATTATATTGCGTCCAGCTGACAAATGGAGACGCCGTTGTATCTCGTGACACGTGTTGGCGGGTAATCAGCCGGAGTACTCGTCGTGCCGGTACGGCGAATACTTTAAGCCCTCTCTCTACTTTCACGCTTCGGAAAATCGAAATGGTTTGTTGGCTTCCTTAAATACACAACCCTGATCTTATAAACAAATACATGAAATTAGCAACTCGGTAAACGCGCTTATTTTTAGAGCCAAATTATTCGATTTACTTTCGACTCGGCACATGTGTTCCCATTTAATTTCTGGAAATTCAAAAACTAATTTTATTATGACAGTTGAAATTATTTCAACCCTACCGTGCTTTCATTTTTCATTATTTCTTCATTCTCTCGGTTTCGTTTTTAAAGTACTAAAAATACTTTTAAAAATATTTTAATCTGCCACAGTATTGTATAAAATTACTACTTTTGAATACAACAATTTCCTGTGTAATCTCACTAATCTCTAAAAAGTAATAAATGTTGATGCAAAGTATACACTTTACATAATTTAGTGTTATCATTATTAATTAGTTTTATCTAAATGTATTCTCTGTTTTGAATGGTTAAATCCAATAACAATTATTGTCATAATTATTAATATTGAAAATTCTTTTATGAATGATTCCATAAATAAGAAGAAGATAATTGAATGATTTAATAAATAAGAAGTCAAGTTATTACTATGGGCTATTTATGTAATTACAAATACCTTCTAATTTGAACGATTTAGTTATAACTAATAGGTAAATGGACATATAATTGAACGCTTTTTATTTAGCAACAAAAACACTAGCTTCTAAAGAACCAGTGCATGTGAAATGTAGAAGGCATGTTTAATATTGGATTTATTAATTGATGCACTTGGTGGAGAGTTTGATGTTACAAGATTTAAATGATCCTCATTTTTACAAAAGCCTAATTATCTTGGGTTAATAAATAAAAAGAGATACGTATTTAGGTTACTATCCTATTTTTATACTTTACAAGATTGATCGATAATTATTTTAGTAAAATACTAAATCTCTACTGAAACTATTTACTCTTTATCTTTTTTACAATTTCTGTAATTATTTATTATTTTCTAAATAATTTCGTGATTGGAAAATAGCAAAGTGGGGAAACCCCTTAAGTTCAGATTTGACTATTTTCTCCGCTCGGCTACGTGCTGGAAGATAAAGGGTGTAATGGGGGTGGCGGATAGCGTGCGACAGAGTATTATCGTATCCGTTTTCAACGTCACCGTCGGGCTCGCAGTTCTAGACGATGTCGCTGCGACGTTCCGGGCCTTCCGCTCGCGGAATTCCCTTTCGTCGAATAGATTGAATTACCGAGTAAATTGCGCGAATAAGAGATTATTATTATTATTATTACTATTATTATTATTCCCGGGATACACGACGAACGACTTTATTACCTCTTTATTACTGCGAATGTCTGTTCTGGTGAACTTGTAGAAAAGGGTCCTTAGATTTCAATGAGCTTTAGATATGTTGTGAAAATGATGATTCTGAACAACATTTTCCTTTGCAATTGTTACGAGCCGAGGGCTAGGCAGCTATGCGTGAACTGAGGATTGTTTGATTTGCGAGATTTATTGTGGACTGGCCGATGTCTCCTTAGAATAGGGTCGTGGTTTCCGTTGCCTCGTAATTTATATAAAATTGACTAGATACTAGAGTTGGGCAAAAATTTAATTAACGATTGACGACTAAATTTCTATTTCAATCGTTAATCGCGATTAACAATTAATCTCCTAGTTGAGTCGTTAATTGCGGTTAACGATTAAATACTTGTAGCGGCCATTGGCACGTACAATAAAACATCTGGCGTGCAAATGGTCGGGACGGTTTGCGAGGCAAGCAGCAATAAAGCTATTTTTGAGAAAGCCGTTTTTAACGCGTACAATTTAGATGTTGTAGACAATGCATGTCCAGTTCCGTAGAATCTTTCGTTGCCGGCCTCAATAGCAAATGCTCGCATCGTAAAACCCCGAGTTTCCGAAGGGTCGCGCCGACCGAGGTCCGAGGGGCCCATACAAGGCCACGGTAAGTACCTCGCGGACCTGGAGGAAAATCCCGCTATATCGTAAAAAAACCCTCACGGTCACTTCCAGCATCCCCGAAAAAGCGCGCCTCGGGCGCAAGGATCCTGGGAGTGCCCTAAGCGAGAAAACTACCTGATTGGCAGCAATTGTCATCAACTGCCCAATCAGTGCAGTTTAGGGTTTAGGATCCGCCTTTCGAAATTAAGATATAAAGGCGTAACGAAGAGAGTGTCGAGAGAAGCTCTGAACATTTTGTAGAAGCAACGAGACGACGAATAAAGAATTTCCCGCGAACTTGTGTTGTCCTTCTTTCAACACGAACACTTCTGCAGTGAGCATCCACATACTTATTAATCGTTAATTGGGAATAACGGATAAATTTCTACTTTAGTCGTTAATTACGATTAACGATTACATTCCTCTCAATTGTAACTTCAATCGGATAATTGATTAATGATTAATTAACTGCTGAAATTTCGAAATGAAATACGGAATCAAAACTATACGAGTACTGAAAAAAATGTAAACTGAGTTTAGGTGTATTGTCATTTGGTCTATGATACAAACTCTGTTTACGTGCTTTTATGTTTTTTTAGATTTCTTTCTTTAATCAACGATTGACGATTAACTTCATCAATCGATTGAATCAGTCTCCGATTTCGCGATGATTTCTTTTTTTAATCAACGATTGACAATTAACTTCATCAACCGATTGAATCAATCGTCGATTTTTATTTATTTATTTATTTATTGATGCCGTAAACCTAGTTTGATTTATATAGCATACATTATTATAACACTTTACAAAAAAATACAGAAGTATATAACATAATACAGTCCCTGCTCACTTTATTAGACTCACCTCTATAATCATGATATTTTTAGATTTACCATGAATAATAGGTATAATAGTCTTATGCAAATATCACTTAATGATGACCAATGAATTTTGCATATATTTATTTTACAGAAACAATGGATACAAACACAAATAGATCAATATAATTCTTAAGACACTAATATTTTGTAAATCCGTCCTTAGCTGCTCTTAAAGCCGCAACTCTTCTAGACATGCTATCTATGCAAGTTTGTGCAATTTCTTTTAATGCAGCGTTATGGTGCCAGTGATAGATTATTCTCTCTATCAACTTGGTCTTTGTCGTTATATTTTCTTTGGCCAGTTCTCTTTTCAGGCACTCCCAGACATTTTCAATCGGATTCATGTCCGGTGAGTTGCCGGGCCATGGTAAGATTTTTTGCTCTTGCAAGAAAATTTTACACTTGGATAGGCAACCCATAAGGCAACCTTGTAGTATAAAATCATTACCCCGTAGGTTGAAAACAGCGTTGAATTCCTTATAGGATTTCAAACAGCACCAATTCTTCAGGTGAGTCTAATAAAGTGAGCAGGGACTGTATGTATAAAGTGGAATTATATGTATAGTATAAACGATAGGCGTTAAATCCTAATCTTACATTTTTTGATAAAGATAAAAATAAATATTTGCGCTGTATATCTCGTACGCTTAGAAAAAAGTTAATAGTGTAGGGAGGAAATCGTCGATTTTTCAATGATTACCTTTTTTAATCGTACACATTAATCAATCAATTTTGATTAAAATTTGAATCGATTAATGCCGAACTCTGCTAGATACACCTCGAGTGACGAAGGTGTATCGTCGTGGGATACCAACTACTGGAAAATCGAAAGGGAATGTGGGTAATGCAATTGTCCCAAAAATGTTGTTTTCTTAAAAGGGGTGATTCCTGATGTCATTTGAAATTACTTCCTTTGCGAAAATGTTCTTCGCGGCTTTGTTAAGGAATTATTAACGAAAAACACGGACCAATCACAGCGGGCCTACCGCAGACAGATTCCAGCTCGACCAATGTCAACGCCGCACTCAACGGGGGCGCTGTAGGCGCGCTCTGATTGGTCCGTGTTCTTCGTTAATAACTCCTTAACAAATCCTCGGAGAACATTTCCGTAAAGGAAAAAGTTGTTTTAAGTGACATCAGGAATCAGTCCTTTCCGGAAAATATAACATTTGTGGGACTCCCTGTATACTCGAAAGAAAATGGCGAAAGTCGTTCGGCTATCAGAGCGAGTCGGCTCGTTTCTCTGGAAAGTTATTTTTCCAGAGGAACTTGTTCTCTTTATTGTCCGAGATTCCGCTGTTATATCAATTTAATTTCCCAGAGGAAGTGGACGGACGCGTGCTGAAACGATCGCCGCGTAGAATGCCCGGAAGATACACGTCGCGTCGGGATTGTTTCCGTCGAGCCGCGCGCGTCGAAGGACCGACGACGGGTAGGAGACGCGGCCACGTGCAACCGGCCCGAAAACTTTTACGAGTTTTAATCAAACGAACGAGCGGCCGAGTGGCCCCGTGATACGAGTTCATTTGCGCTAATGAAATCAGTGTTATCTCGTCGGCCGACGTGTCTCGCGTTGCACGGAGACAGCTATCCTATCTGCGCGAACTGCTGGTATTGTAAACCTTAGCGACCGAACACGAGCCGCCACGTCGCGTCGCGTCGCGTCGTGTCGTAAGTCTGCGAAGGGAACAGGAAATGTTCGTGTGTTCCGTCCACGTGTGTACTTCTTGCGCGTGTACGTTGCCTGCTTTATGATTAGGTAGAATAATAACCTCCGACTCTCTACTCGAATAGACGCAATACCAGTACAGAACTCGCAAATCATTATCTGTATACATATTGTAGGATTGTAGTCTTGTAACTTAGTCGACCACCTCTAAGTTATTGGTTGTACGATAAAGTTTTTCAAAGAAGTATTGCACGGTTTCCAGGGCGACATGCAGTTCTGTAGTTTGTTTTTTGTTAGTTTGCTTTTTTATTGATTGTGAGATCATCTTCAGTTTTTTTTATGTATAGAATGTCCAATATTTTTTCTAATACTCTTCTCCTCTAACCTTTTGTCTATCATAAAAATTATGCGAGATATTTAACCCTTTGCACTCCTTTGTCGAGGATGTCTCGACATCAGGGAAAGAGAAATGTAAATGCAACTGGTTTTTATATGTATTTGGTTCTTCCTTTTTAGTTTCAAACAAATATAAGGTCCACAAATATAAATTACAACAAAGTTTCAGTAATGTTTAATATAATTAGTATACAAAATTGTTTAAAATAGGTCAAGGAACTGTCCTTTGAAGTAAATTTTAAATGGAACACTTAAAATAGTAGGGAGTTGTTGGCAAGAAAATTGAAAAATAATTCGAAGTACAAAGGGTTAAGATGGTCAAGTTAGGTGGAATATCCTCTACACAGAATTTTCGTGTGCCTTTTGTTCTTTGCTTCCATGAAAAACGAGCTTAATCGAAAGAATTTTAAAATGGCGTTCAGATTTGAAGCATTCGCTTCTTGCTTAATCGCAGAATGGTATTACAATTCAGGATGGCTCTCGCGTTCGAATCTCGAGGTCTCGAGAAAAATCACGGAACAGCAGAGCCGTATAAATTAAAGGAAAACGCGCGGCGTTCTCCTTTATCTCGCGCGCGTGATAAAATTTTATGGAAAGTTCATTTGCAAATGGCTTGAAACAGGAACTGCCTTGTCGTGATGGAGGGAACAAGAGGGAAAGAAGAAAGGGAAACAGTGAAGAAGCTGGCGCGGAGAAGAAGGATACGGGGCGTACGGGCCGAAACCGCGTGAAACACTTTGAATAATTTCGCGATTCAAAGTCGTCGCTGGAAGGATTTTATATTTCTCGCGGTTGCTGCACCGAAACTGCATCAACGGTGCCAGCCAGACCGTCTGCATTTTTCCAAGCTCTTATGTAGCCGTTTCTAGATGAGATTCAAGCTGGAATTTCGTTTCAAAACATCACGTACCGCAGGATCATCGACTCCGTCATAATAGTAAAAGCTAGATCGAAAATCTCCATCGCTTCTTCAATTAACAGTGCTTCTTACGGCTCGAATTTTCTGGAAATTTTGTAGGATCTCCGATAAAGTGTTCTCCATGGATCCACTGGTTCGTCCCGTCTATTCTGCAATCCTGACAAATGAAATCCTCAAATAATTTACTATTTCCGTGTATATCCAAGTTTGTTAGCGTAGTCTTATTAATCAATCAATGCACCGCACTACTTTTATAGAAATACAGTAGTGCGTCAATTATACAAACCTTGATTATCCGAACCAGTGATTCAGAGAACTCGAAAATATAATCTTCGATGGTTAAAAAAAATGAAAGATTACTTCAACAAATAAGTTTTATTAACATTAACTGTATATTTATAATTATTGCGTATCGTAAATACAGCTTGTATTTGAATTTTAATAATGTAGTTATTTTTTATACTATATAACTTTAATATGGGGTTTTTATTGAAATTATTGTATATGTTACGGTAAATGTGATTAATCCAGTGATTATACATAATAACCAGTTATTATATATAATCATCAATTTATTACATTTACCGTAACATATACAACATATCAGAGATGCCTATTTTACTAAATACACGTGTACACGTGTAGTAAACGAATTCAGATCTCAATCCCTATAATTTTTAATACCCGTGTATTTCTGTTTCAGAGATCATCTCGTATAACTGTCAGTACCTCGTCCATGAACGCAGTCCGCAGAATTGCAGTATGGCAGTAGAAGATTTCTTGTTATAAAAGCATAAAATATAAGTTATGTATATATATACATGTAAAACACAAACATTCTACAATGAATAAATAAAGTCACTGTAAAAGATGAACGTTTCTGAATAATTATTTATTGAACCACCAATTCTTCCCGATCGTCTAATTTCTCATTCAGTTATACTACCGGTTTGGAATTACGAAAATAGCGAAACTCGGAGAAACAAAATTTTTCGGATGTCGACATGTCGTTGAGTTGCACTACTGAATGTCGTGCCACCTCCTTCGATATCATGTTCTCCTAATACAAAACTCAATTTTCGACCGTCTGACCTGTCGTTGAGTTGTACTACTGAAATTCGTGCCACCTCCTTCGATAGCATGTTCTCCTAATACGTTCTCAATTCTTTCGAGATTTTCGAAAAATTTCCTCAATTTTCGGATTTTTATTAGGATAATATGATATCCAAGGAGGTGGTACGAAAATTCAGTAGTACAACTCAACGACAAGTCAGACGGTCGAAAATTTTCGAAAATTCAGTAGTACAACACAATGACAAGCCAGAGGGTCGAAAAGTTTTCGGGAACCGCGAAAAATTTAGTTTTGTATTAGGAGAACATGATATCGAAGGAAGTGGCACGAAATTCAGTAGTGCAACTCAACGACAAGTCAGACGGTCGAAAATTGGCGAAAATTTTCGGAAATCTCGAAAATTGAGAAAATATTAGGAGCACATAATACCGAAGGAGGTGGCACGAAGTTCAGTAGTACAACTCAACGACAAGCCGGAATGTCGAAAATTCAGTAGTACAACTCAATGACAACCCAACGGTCGAAAATTTTTTGGAAATCTCGAAAATTTAGTTTTGTATTAAGAAAATGTAATATCGAAGGAGGTAACACCAAACGTTCCTGCCACCTCTTTTAATTCTATTATCGAATATTTTTGTACAAGGTGGAAAGAAGAACACATTAACTGTTGTAACAAATATTGTTTATTTTTTAACCAAAAAGTTTGAAACATTAAACGTGTATTGTGGTGAGATGAGAAGTAGGTCCCTGGCAGGAATGCGGTGATGTAGGTAGGTACAGTACATATACGCAGTCGATTGAATCAGGGTGGTATATGAACTGCGCGTGGCACATTAGGGTGACTCTCGTATTGATAGATTTCCACATTGCCCATGAAGTACTATTGGTTTTTTTTATCAGGAGTATCTCCTATAGTCCTATCCCACTGCATCGTATGATAATTTCCAGTCTTCATAATTTCAATATTCTTCCTTGCGATTTTGACAATGATTTTACATATTTCTCCGTCGGTAATAGATCTGTTCGAGAATCGTTACACTCACTTCGATTCGCTTAGAAATTATCTAACTCCTTTTTAGAATACCCTCACTGCTAGAATTGAAGAACAAGACTTCTGATACTTCGAGTATCAAGAGGAACTATGCGATCTTCAGCACAACATTTCTCTGAACACGAGGGATGAAAAAGGAGCCGATTTTTTCAAAATATTAGATAAGTCGGCATATTCTGTTTTAAGAAAAAATCTAAAATGGGCTTGTGATAACTAAAATACGAGATAAATAGTTTGCATTTAAATCTCACTAACTACATATCTAAAAATTACCCGAGTAGCGTTTCACCTCGTGGCGTGACGGATCAGACTCATTCAGTGCCCAGCAATTGTGTACGCGGAGCGTCTAAAGAAGTTGTCACTAAAAAAAAAACACTCATGGGTGATGTGGAAATCTACAGGCTACGGGCCTGAAGTGGCTCCAGAACGAAACTCTTGAACTAAACGTGTTTACTACAAGAAACATCATTTTATTCTTATTATTATATTTATTATAAACGGTCCTTTTACACAAATGTTTACAATAGGACAAAAAAAAGAATTAACGTAAATTAACTAAGAGGAACATGCACAAAAACTGTTGGAATACAGGTATGGTATTATCAGATAATCATGCGTAATTTTCTTTTGAATATTTTTATATGCAGTGTATAATTTTAATATGACTCACTGTATGTAGAACAAATATGGATGAGTCCATCTATCCGTAACAAAACAACATCGATACTCTTTTACCTTTTTTCTCCTTCTAATAGGAATAAACACGTTGACGTTGGTTCGGTGTGGTTCGTGTGCGGTGCTGTTAAGTGGAAGACAGCCTTAACTCATTCGCGCGTGATTGCGTGCTAATTTCTACGCTGTAGTTAATTAAGGAAGACATTTGAAGTTCTTTCATTCGAAGAAATCGTACCGCATGCTAATTATCTGTGTCACTTCGACCAGAAAGGATGTCGCCCCTTCCCCTATTACCTTTTTCCCCTTTGGAGGGTATGGCCACCGATAGTGGGATAGGTCAGCACGCCCTTTCGCGCGTGTTAATGCCATATTAACTTCTTCTACAGTTAATGGATCATTCCGTTATTCAGCCGCTATTTTGTCGTGCACGCCTCGAACACGTAAGTACACAGATAATACCGCGGCGCGTGTCTCGCCGTACTTTGACCTAGCATACCCCTAATTGGCACATATTTTGAAAGGGGCTCGGAACAACCCTTGCCAGTCACCGGTAACTAAAGCATGCATTTGAACAGACTTTTTCGGTCTCGCTGCGCCGTGAAAGTACACGAACTCTTCGAGAATGTCCACGGAACGTCAGACGCAAACAAATCAATAAGATTTAAATCTCTGTCCGACATTTATTTAAACAGCTCCGGCGCACACGACAGCTTGACGAGTCCGAGCAAAAACAGAGAAAATATCGTGTACAAAGTACAAAGGCGAGGTTCGGTACAAAGGACTGCTTTGCAACCTGACCTGCGATGCTAAAGTAATTATAAGAACTAACTATAACAAACTTAATTCTACAGGGTGTTCCATTCAAAGTGGACCACTCGAATGTCTCCGAAATGATTAATGATATCGAAAAATGTTTACGAAAAATGTTTATGACAGAAGTTATATAGTTTCAAAGAGGACATAATTTTATGTTGATGGTTCTTCTGTAGGTGGAGAAATATAAGGCACATTACTTTCAATTTTCTTAATGACACTACGTACACTACATACACTCCCGTCCATAAATCACTGGACACTTACTTATCTTCAACAAAATTGTAACTAAAGAATACAAACTTCCAGATTGACTTTATTGTTTTATTTTGATCAGGTGTAGCTATGATAAGATAATATTTGAGAATGCAAAATTAAATATACACATACATATAACTAAGCATTTTTTCTAAAGATCAGTCATTTTCACTAGTTTCGGTAGAAATAGGTATACATATTTTAATTGCCGGTAAATCTAGTGTTAAAGGACAGGTGATAATAATAATCACTATCATCCGAACCGGGAAGGGCATATTTTTTTGACGTTGCATAAAAGCGGTCAGCTACGATAAGATCGTCGGAGTGCGTGTGCTCCAGGGGAACTTTCCTCACGAACTCGTGCGTGATGCATAATTTCTTTTAAATAAATTTATCATTTATTTAAAATTATAATAAATTTAATAATAAAATTGTTATAAAATAATTGTTAAATAATTGTTATATAAATTGTTACAAAAATTGTTATACAGGGTGTCTCAGCCAAAGCAGGTCACCTAAATATCTCCATTATTTCTGATGACACAAAAAAAATATTTATAACATAATTTGAATGGTATCGAAGGAATATCATAGAAGAACAATTTCTTTTTGTCCGGTCATTTTTTCATACTTTTTTCAAGGTCATCGTTATTTTTTATCGGGAAAACTATTTCTTTATCCGATCTTGTTAATGACTTAAGCATATTCAAATGTATCTTTTCAGCCGCTGAAGATGGAATAAAAAAAACAAGTTTTCCCGATAAAAAAATAACAATGCCCTTGAAAAAACTATAAAAAATAATCGGAGAAAAAAATTGTTCTTCTTCCTCCTTCGATACCATTTACATTATGCTATAAATATTTTTCGTGTCATTAAAAATAAAGGAGATATTTAGGTGGCCTCCTTCAGCTGAGACACCCTGTATAATAATGCTATAAAATAATAATTAATAAAATTAATAAACTATGAATTTATTATGGGATTTATTTCTGGATTTATCCGCGACCCTGTATGATCGATGTTCAGTTTGTGTTAGGGTATCGGGTGGTTTTGAATTAGGCAGCTCTTCTTTTTAAAGGACAGGTGATAGTAATCATTATCATCCGAACCGGGAAGGGCATATTTTTTCGACGTTGCGTAAAAGCGGCCAGCTACGATAAGATCGTAAGAGTGCGTGTGTCCCAGGGGAACTCTCCTCGCGAACGCGTGCATCACGCACGCGAAACCTGACAACTCCTTTCGACAGGAACGTCGCCTGTATCCCTGTGCATCGTTCTTGTCGTCCTCTTCCTCGTACTCGCACGCACACTGACCTTCGCCAATGATGCCGTGAGGGTCTCTCTCTCTCTCTCTCTCTCTCTCTCTCTCTCTCTCGCACACACTCTGGGCTACTCACGGAAATTACGCCGTTTTCAATTAAGTTCGAGGGCGAATCATCGTGATAACGAGCGTCATTTGTGTGCAGGTTCTCCCGATCCCTGACATTAATAACGCTCGTTCGCCGGCTGGATGAATTTACTGGGCCATACTCTAGGGGACGTTTTTTCTCTCTGGCTCTATGGTGTTCCATCATGACTTGACTGATGAGCCGTTTTTACGGTGGATTAGAGCGAAGAACCTAGTCAACTTGGAAAACACACGTGGGTGTTAGAATTATTGAGAAGGATTACCAATGTTGATGGCGGAAAGTTTATTTTACTCTTGAAGCGAGCGAAAGCTTCCCTTTACAAGTGTCACAAAATAGAGATTCGATATTTGTACAGGGTGATTTACAATTCAACAGAGAAGTCTTCACAATTTTTGAGACATTTCTGGTAGCCTGAGAACAAAATGCTTGGAGCAGAAGTGAATTAATCTCCAATGCACTGCAAATTGCATTCCTTATAATTAGACTGCGGATCTTTATGCAAAATAAAAATTATCTGTATCGATTGCGAGAAATAGAAACTAAATTAAATGTTATTTCTTCCCTTAAGGAGAAATCATACGATATATTGACATCTTCAATTTTTTAAATTTTCCAACAATTTTGTATTTCACCTACTCAATTTTTCTATAAATGCATAAAGATCCGTAAAATCAATGTAGAAACAATGATTTAATTTTACACTAGAATAGATTTCGTACGTCGTAGAACGAAATGGCTGGTAGACATTGAAACATGAAAGAGAATAGACCAAGTTCTTTCCATGTCAGAAAATAAATACAACTCTATCGTGATCGCTAGACTCCGAATCTTCATGCAAAATAAAAGGTTTGTGCATCAATTGCAAAATATAGAAGCTAAACATAAATTTATATATTTCACCAATAATTTTAATATAGTGAAAACAATATACAGTAACTCCCTCTAATATTCGGACACCCTTAAAAACACCATAACTTTTTTAATATTGAAATATACGATTTGAAATTTTTGGAGAAGTTGGAACACTTAGTTTACTACACAACGTGACAAAATTTTATGGAAAAAAGCTACAAGTTGTCGGAATTGCAGAGGAAATACTGAAAGTTGTATTTTCCAACTTTTTTATGTGGGCTTACATGGAAAATTTAGAACACACGTTACGTAGATCTGTATCAATTAAACATATTCTGAAAATTTCATCAAAATCGGTCGACGTTGTAATGAGCTACAAACGTTTAAAGATGGTAAAAATTGCAGTTTTTCACGATTCATCTTTCAGTACCTGTCGTTTCTTCCCGCATCAACCGATTTCTATGAAACTTTCACAGTCCATATAATTGACACATATCTACAAAACGTATTTTTTAAATCTTCAATATAGGCCTGCATAAAAACGTTGTAAAATGCAACTTTTAGTATCTTCTCTGCAATTCCGACCAAATGCAATTTTTGAAAAAATTTCTATTCACATCCTGTAGTAAACTAATTTCTCTAACTTTCCCAAAAAAGTTCATATCGCATAGTCCAATATTAACTAAGTTATCGTTTTTTTGAGAGCGTCCGAATATTAATGGAAGTCACTGAATGTATTAATACTCTCAGTCTTCTAATCTTTGCATCAAATTACACCTACTGATTTTCGCCATAAATGCATAGATTCCGAAGTGTAGTGATCACTCTTAGCTCCACGATAATGTTATGGAAAGTTGTCAGACACCCTGTATACTCGCGAGCCACACGTCAAAGGCCGCACCAACCGTAAAAGATACTACGAGATCGCGTTATAGTCGATGTAAGGAGCAAGTCGAGTCTCGGTTGTAGTAGCCGCAGGAAATAGGATATATTGCGGTATGGTACTTCGGAATTATTGAGGATTATGTGCAGCGGCGAGCGCGAGGGGAAACGCAGATAACGTACTCGCGGAAGATACAGAAAATGTTTGTGGTTGAGTTACTATATAACAGGTATTAGAGATGATTTATTGCAGATGAGATACGGTGGAGATAGCCTATTGTAAGAGATAGAGTAAATATTAGAAGTAAGGTGATACGGTGGATGCAGATGTCAGGGAATGATTTAGAGCCGATACGAAAGGTGGCCAACTATGGCAGATGTAAGAAGTACCCTGGGGGAACAAACATCGGCACGGTCGATCTATGGATTACATAGGTGAGCAGTAGCTAGCCTATCAGAAGCAAATTAAGAAGCATGAAAAGCAGATCGAGATGTAAAAAGTGAAAGAGAGAGAGAGCTGACCTTGATCCAATGAATACAGGTAGCAGTTAATGATGTTCTTCGTAATTTCTTGGTCATTAGAGAGACATAATAAGTTTTTAACGGTTAAAATTTAACCCTTTGTACTCGGTACAATTTTAATTCCAAGATCAAGACATTCCTTTCAACCCAGATCATTTTAATTCTATGTAATCTTTTTTACATTGTGCGTACCAAGTTGAACCTGTTCTCCCATATAAGAGTTGAGCTATTTACAATTTATAGAAAACAGACGAATTTAACGATATTAAAACTGTTTTGATTAATGGTATGGCAATTTTTACCGACGCCTCAGAATTACCATTCAATTGTAAAGGGTTAATAGATCTTCCAAGAGTGTTTAAAGAACAGTTGAACAGTGTTCAACAACGATGTTCAACAGCACGAAATATATAACTAATAGCACTAGTGACAACCGCGCTAATAAATAAATAGCAAAATTAGGAGGAAAGAAAAAGAAAAAGAGAAATAAAGAAAATAGAAACATTTTTAAAGAAAAGAGAAATAAAGAAAAAAGGACTTAAAACTTAAAATTGAAAGTAAAAAGAACAAAAATAAAAAAACATGGAAATTTATAAAAAAATTATTTATCGTAAGAGGGGGATTTGAACATGTAACCTCTACCAACCTCGCTACCATATCTGTTGCGATACGATTAAGAAGTTAAGTATATAAATTAATTTTATGGATATCATAAAATTAAATGTTAATTATCTTGATAAATCATTATTTATCAAGATTGAGTATTGTCAAAAACGCTCGGACATGGGTTAGCTTATTTTTTATCTAGATTCATCAGAAAAAATTTAATTAAAATCGACGACTCCACTGCAGCCTCTCCTTGTTAGTTTTTTAGAACGAAACGGTATGTCATATTCTATCCTTTTCCAACGAAAGATATCGCTGAAGGATTGTATCGCTACTACATTCGAAATACGATGAAAGGCGGTTCAGAGCCATCGTCTTATATCGGAATAAAACTGTATTGATGAAATATCGGTGTAAGAACTCGCAGGAGATCGAAGGTTAGTGTCGTCGTAATGCAAAACCGCCCTGAGACGAACAACCCCTAAGGAAACAGTAGAAGAAAGGCGATGTCTAACCGCCGACCGAACCAGACAAATAATCGATACGTATTTGGTAAAATATAATTGTATATTGCTGTTAATAATTCAATAAAAGAATAGTTTATAAACAAAGATTTCTAAGCTTTTTTTGGAAATAGCACAATTATCGAGAGTCCTGTTATTATAATAGGCTTTCGGTAGATAAAGCGTTCGCTGCGAAGCAGAAAGAGACTAATTTATTCATAAATAAAGGTTAGATGCAGTCGTTGCGGCAAGCGCAAGTGGCGCAGCTAGCTCGAAGTGTATCCAGTACAAATTGAACATATTACCGACTGATCTGGGTTGAAAAATACGTTCAGTTTAAAAACGACTTTACCCATTTGCATCATAAATCGTCTCGGACCTGACTATCCCTATGTCCATTCATCCAGCGATGATTAATCCCTGGCGGACCGCCCACGGACTCGACAGTTCTTCCTCGTCATCAATTTCCTTCGATGCTGCTCTTCGGTTACACAAACCAGCCTCGCCTTGCGGACTAATTACGTTATTAGACGTATTCGGGATCGTGATGGCTACCATTCTGTGTCTCCTCGTTCCGATTCGCGTTTCTTGTCGGGCTGCGGGCGTCGCGCTAATAACGGGCGGACGATGAATCGAACGGAAGCACGAAACGGTCGGTAATTTGCATAGAGAAGAACATTAGTTAATTACCAGAGACATAACCAATGATTGGTGATCGAGCGCGGGCCACAACTCACGGCACGCTTAAGCCCGAAGTTATTGCCCGGATCATCGTTAAAACTGGAAATGTATCAGTCAGGAACAGTCGACCGCGGTCGCGCGTCCACGCGGACGCGCTTTAATCCCCTAACACGCGTCACTAATCCTGCGTTATGACCTCCTCGAACACTCCCCGCCCACCTAGCCGCTCCCGAATTCGAATAGAATCGGTTTGAAAAAATATTGATCCGAAAGCACACCAAATTGGGTTGCGCGCCGGGGATTGTGCTAGATTGCTGGAGGTTCCGTGACGGATACTTACCAGCAGAGTTGGGCATTAATCCATTAAAATTTTAATCATGATTGATTGATTAATGTGTACGATTAAAAAAAGAAATCATCGAAAAATCGACGATTGATTCTGTGGGGGAGCTAATATAATACTGATAATTATAAAGGAGCTCTACCCATATGAAAGAGAGGAGGAAAAAAGGAAGGAGCGTTTCGTCCTAGGCCCGCTAGAGGACTCATCAGTAAGGCTATCTAGCGGGCCCTGCCTTAGACGTGTTGGGATGTCGGAAGGCGATTGAGGACTGTATATATACAAATGATTGAGGAACCGAGTACTTGCGGGAAAGGTCTTCAACTATCTGTCCCTCTTGTGGCGCATGTAGGAAGTTGGCCGCCACAATTCAATCGATTGATGAAGTTAATCGCCAATTGTTGATTAAAAAAAGAAATCATCGAAAAATCGGCGATTGGATCAATCGATTGATGAAGTTAATCGCCAATTGTTGATTAAAACAAGAAATCAGCGAAAAATCGGCGATTGGATCAATCGATTGATGAAGTTAATCGTCAATTGTTGATTAAAAAAAGAAATCATCGAAAAAAAACATGAAAGCACGTAAACAGAGTTTATATTATAGACCAAATGACAATATACCTAAACTCAGTTTACATTTTTGTCAGTATTATTATTATTATTATTATTAACGGACCGAAGCCCTCTTACATAAGTGTTTACAATGGAAGACAAAAAACGGACTACTCGTATAGTAACATAGAAAGGACATACACAATAACTTATGATACTAATTATATGGTATTATCCTATAATTCTGCGCAGTTTTCTTTTAAACATGTGCAAAGACTCAGTAAAAAAATCTATACGATTATACAGAGTGTTAGAGTCTGCGATAATGCGATTTATTGGATTGATTAATCCATAGGTAGATCTGGCTTTAAGGGTTTGAAAACCTGCTCGAGATCTCAAAGCACGTTCGGGTGCGTAAAAATTGATTTGCATAAGGAGAGAGGGACAATCTATATGATTATTAATTAAATTAAAAATAAAGCTCTGGTCGGATACTCTCCTGCGAGCAGACAATGTTTCAAGGTTGACTATGTTTAATATTGTGGAGTAATCGTGATCAAAGATAGACATAGGATTATTAATCTTATAAGAACAAAACCTAAGAAATTTATGCTGCACTCTCTCAAGCATGATTTCGTAATTTAAGCTATTCGAAGACCATATAACTGAAGCATATTCCAAGTGGGAACGGACAAGGGTAATATATAGTAATCTAATTGTGTGTAATGAGTGAAAATCAGTAGAAAAGCGCAGTATAAACCCGAGTGTTCTTGAGGCGGAATTAACAATATTGTGAATATGTTTGGAAAAGTTCAAGGTTGAGGAGAAATGAATACCTAAATCCTCTACCTCACTTATTGAGGAGATAATACAGTCATTGAGACGGTAAGGATATATGAATGGTACAGAGCGACGGGAAGACCGCATAACATGGCATTTATCAACATTGAGTTCCATACCATTCTTGCGACACCACTCACTAAAACGATTTAGGTCTTCCTGTAATCTGGAAGCATCATCGTAGGAAGAGATGATACTGAAGATTTTTAAATCGTCTGCGAATAGTAGGTACTTACAAAATTGAAAAATAGTAGACAAATCATTGATAAAAATTATAAATAGTAGCGGACCAAGATGGGAGCCTTGTGGTACACCTGATAGAACATTTATCGGAGATGATAAGCAACTGCGTATACGCACAATTTGAAGACGGTTAGTGAGGTAACTTTCCAGCCATGCCAATAGATTTCCCTTACAGCCAAATGCTGCAAGCTTCTCGATTAAAAGGGAATGATTTACTGTATCAAAAGCTTTTTGAAAATCTGTAAAAATTGTGTCAACCTGTAGGTTAGCATCCAAAGAAGATGAGACAAAGTTGAAATACTCAGCTAGGTTAGTGGTTGTCGATCGCTTGTTTACGAAACCATGCTGTTGTTCACATATAGAGAGAGAAACAATACTGTATAACTTATTTGTGACAATATCTTCGAGGATCTTAGGCATAACGCTACTGATGTTTATAGGTCTGAAATTTTCAATATTAGATTTGTCGCCTTTTTTGAAAATGGGTGTAACCAGACTGGTTTTCCAAAGTGTTGGGAATATACCTGATTTTAAAGATTTATTGAAAATTATCCAAAGTGGCCGTGACAAGATAAAGCTGCACATTCTGAAAAACAAGGGAGGAATGCCATCTATGCCAGCTCCTTTATTGACATCGAGTTCAATTAATTTAGTATAAATATCGCTAATGTCAATATCGAGGTCAGAAAAACAGGGGTTACAACCATTTTCAAGGATTTTATAATCCGTAGTGACATTTCGATAGACTGATCCAAAAAACGAACCGAACAAATTCGCAATTTTGTCGTCACTTATTGCTACATTTTCTTTATAAAGCATTTTGTTTGGTAAGACAGGCGCTTTTCGTTTAGAATTAACATAAGTCCAAAAGGATTTGACATTATTTTGAACAGCTAGTTCGGTTTTACGCACGTACAAAGAATAGCAACGTTTTGCAATTCTCTTACACTCAGCTCGCAATTTGACAAAAGTCAAGTAGTCACATAGTTGATTACTCCTTTTAAAGACTTTATGAGCCTGTTTCTTCTTTCGAACTAATCCAATTAAGGTGTGTGAAAACCATTTGGGAAAAGATGAAGGGTTATTGTACATTTTTGGAACAAAGTTCTCGATCGCATAATAAAGGTGGTCATACAAAATTTTTGTTGAATCGTCTACATTAGTATTTGCAAACAAAATATCCCATTCAATATAATTTAGGTAATTATTAATGCTATTGTAGTCACCTTGTTTAAAATTGTAATAAGTGTACGTGGCATACCGAGTATTACTTATGTTTTGATCATTAATCGTTATGTGGAGAGCGGGATGGTAACTATCGCACTTTACAATAGACTCAGTGGAGTTCATAACATAAGTCGTGGAGATATTTGAAAAGATTAAATCTAAAGTATTGCCGAGCGAATTTAATACAGAGTTGCATTGGGATCCATTATAAAAGTTAAAAGTAGAGGAGAGAATTGCAGCAGATGCAATTTCATTGGAGGAAACATTTGGATTCGCGGGAAATGAGTTGGGGCCGGACCATGTAATATGAGGAAGGTTATAATCGCCACAAATAATATAATTGCAGTTCAGATGTTTGTCAAGAATGTCGGAAATAGCTGAACAGTGAGCACTATATAAGGTATCGCTACTCAACGGAGGAAGATAAACTACTCCAATTATTAGGGGAAGAGCTCCTGTTGTAACTTCAACAAATAGATGTTCAACATTTAAAATGGTATTTATAGTGCTACTACTACGTAAGGTGTTACGAATCGCTATAAGAACGCCGCCACCTCTAAGATATGAGCTGGTATGTTTCGATCGGTCGCATCGATAAATGGTGTAGTTATTCAAGCCCAACTCGCTGTCAGTAAAACTATCGGTAAGCCAGGTTTCCGTTAGAATAATGACGTCAGATTGAAGTGAAGAACAGGCGACCTCTTGCTGTAAATCATTCAATTTCGTGCGTAAACCTCTGACATTCTGATAATATATAGACAAGTTCTGGGCTAGTTTTTTGATTGTTGACGGTTTATCGTAACGATCTTCGGAGTACCGTTGACATATCTAATAGTTTTGTTTTGATCGTTCATATCACGTAACTTCACACGCAAATCATTTAAAAACGAACGCTGCTTCACTGTAGAGTCATTTGATATTTTAGCCGAACCAGAGTATCCACTTTTGTTTTTCAGAATTTTAATCGGTATGCTCGGAGACTTGAAGGAGATGCAGAGAGGACGAGGTTTACTGGAATTCTTTTCCCCCAGTCTTTTCATGGAACAATTGTTAATGGCTTCAGTGACATCGGTCTCACGTAATAAACTGTTAACTGCATTAATGTCTGAGGCGGCGCCAGTATCAGTCAGATTAAACAAAATAATGTTGTGCGATCTTCTATTTCTTTCCGCTAGCTCTGCCAATATGTCCTCTTCAGAGTGATTTGTTTCCAATTTAGAAACTCTATCATTTAGATCAGTGAGAGAGTTGTTCAGAAGCTCAAGATTCGATTGAAAAACCATCAGCTCATTTTCAAGTTTTGAGAATTTAGCATCGAGCATTTCTTCGATCTTCTTAAGTAAATCAACATTCGATGATACAGTGTTGAGAGTTGGCGATGTAGGCGAGGCGGTGTCAGTGGGTGTCCGATCATCCCCACAATTTAAGAGTCTTCCTTTCAAGAATGGATGCTGAGTTCGGTGAACACAAGCAGGATGTGAAACAACTTCACACGATATGCACGTGACAGGCTTGGACACCGCTGTCCCACATCCTTTGCATAACAGTTTTTTGGCTTGAGACATTTTTACTCAATACGTGATGGTAACCAGATTCGGCTAACCTAACCAGATTACCAGTTAAACACTCCAAGTTGCGAACCGCCGTACAGTATATGGTGAAGAGTGTTGGTATGTCTGTGAGCACTGACACGTCAAACCGATAATGATAAACACCGCCAAGGATAGACCTCGCACCGAACCAATTCAACGCTGATTGAGATTATGAAGAAAAAACTTCAATAAATCGACGTTTAGTTAACACATTCGCACTTCGCTTTCAAAAAATAAAAAAGGGTACAGGGACGAATCGTCCAATGTATAACACAGGCAAAATGACCAAATTTTTGTACCACTAAGCAGTGTGTAAACACAGAGCAAGAATTTGCACGTCTAACCAGGTATAAGATAGAGTAGTCACTTTTTGTAGAGTAGTATTCACATTGTACAGAGTTGGGCAAAAATGTAATCAACGATTGACGACTAAATTTCTACTTCAATCGTTAATCGCAATTAACAATTAATCTCCTCGTTTAGTCGTTAATTGTGGTTAACGATTAAATACTTATTAATCGTTGATTGCGATTAACGATTATTAATCGTCAATCGGATAATTGATTAATGATTAACTGCAGAAAATTTCGAAATGAAATACGTAATCAGAACTATATAAATACTGATAAAACTGTAAACTGAGTTCAAGTGTATTGTCATTTGGTCTATAATACAAACTCTGTTTACGTGCTTTCATGTTTGGAGTTATTATTCCTGGAAAGCTACGACCATGTTTTTGTTGAAATATATTATCTCCTTATTACAATTTATTACAATTTATGGATAGACCGTGAGGCGATTAACTTCAACAATTGATTAAATCATCCGATTTTTCGACGATTTCTTCATTTAATCAACGATTGACGATTAATTTCATCAATCGATTGAATCAATCGTCGATTTTTCGACGATTTCTTCTTTTAATCGTGCACATTAATCAATCAATCATGATGAAAATTTTAATCCATTAATGCCCAACTCTGATATTGTATAGTTCATCATTAATCAATTATCCGGTTGACGATTACAATTGAAAGGAATGTAATTGTTAATCGCAATGAACGACTAAAGTAGAAAAATCGATAACCGCAATTAACGATTAGTAAGTATTCAATCGTTAACCGCAATTAACGACTAAACTGGGAGATTAATTGTTAATTGCGATTTTAGTCGTCAATCGTTGATTAAATTTTTCTCCAACTCTGCTTACGAGCAAGTTACGAGGCTCAGTCACATGTAAACCGGATTTTTTTTCGAATTTTCTATTTAACCATTACCACTCGAGTGGTGACTCGAAAAAAGGCGCCACTAATAATTCTTGTACGATTATTCAAAATATTTGTTGCATTATTAAATTTGTATTCAATAAATTAATAAACGTATTTAATATAGTATTTTAGTAAACTACTGAAAGTGTTGTTCGAGGTATAATAGCAGTTTTATAATGATAAAATTAAGAAAATCATAGAAAATGGAAACATTTCAGACCGGAAGAAAAATTTGGTTTTTCAATTAGAATAGTTCCGAGTGCAAATGGTTAAAAAAGTTATTAGTTCGTAATGGGTGTCCACTTAATACAGTTTTCGAACCTCGGTGGCTCAAATCTCAAGGGAAGACTAAACTCTCCGAGTTATATATAGAGGTTTCGACTTGTCGAAGTCTTCGAGTAAGATAGGTTTACCCTACGAAAATTCGACTTACATGGGTTTTGTACATGAGTTAATAATTTGTTCAATTTTTGGAGATGAGTTATACAGGGTGTCTCAGCTGAAGGACGCCACCTAAATATCTCCTTTATTTTTAATGGCAGAAAAAATATTTATGGCATAATTTAAATGGTATCGAAGGAGGAATATCATAGAAGAACAATTTCTTTCCTCCGGTTATTTTTTCATAGATTTTTCAGTCATCGTAATTCTTTTATGGGGAAAACTTATTCTTTTTTAATCCATCTTGTTAATGACTTAAGCGTATTCAAATATATTTTTTCAACCGCTATAAGACGGGATAAAAAGAGATAAGTTTTCGCGATAAAATAACCGAACGAAAGAAATTGTTCTTCTATGATATTCCTCCTTCGATACCATTTAAATTATGCCATAAACATTCTTTTTGTGCCATTAGAAATAAAGGAGATATTTAGGTGGCCTCCTTCAGTTGAGACACCCTGTATACTAGATGTATACATATATTAAATAAAATCGACTAGGCTCTCACATATTACTATTGCATATTAAAGAAATCTGTGAGTTTACTCTGCGTTAATGAATTAATATGATTAATTACTATGATAGTATGATTGATGACTAGACTGCGGATTTTATGCATGTGTGACAAAAATGGGTAGTTGCAATTTAAAACAGTGGACAGATTTGAAAAATCTGAGAACATCAATGTATTAATTACAGCTTATGGACGTCATTAAAGAATGAAAGAAATTATTACTTGGCTCTATTACTTTGCATAAAGTTCCGCAGTCTATTGATGACCAATTGTATTTTCAACGGTAACCAAAGCAGAGAATACATTCACTTCAATACCATCGCATCTTTCTACGGAAACATCGTAAAACATTTATTGCTGTTTTGGCTTGTCTAGCTTCCATACTTGTGGAAAATAATTCGAGTTATAGGAAGTTTTATTTCGATTTATAGAGAGGTTTTTTCAAGTGTAGCTGAAGGGAATGAATAAAATTTTCGTCTCATAGAGGTTTTCGAGTTATCGAGGTTTGATTGTATAGTTCCCGACTGTATACGAAAACAAATTCGACAGTAGCTCGTCCCCTTTAAACGACAGAATTACACAATTTTGAAGAAAATATGTTACGAGTGATATTCGCGTGAATCCTCTCTGAAGCCAATTTACGCGTGTTTCAAAAGTGGACAGAACCCGAGCCGCGAGGGTGGTATCGTTTACATTGTAATTCATACGCGTGAAATCGTGTTACATTCGACGGTTCTGTTGGAACACATTCTATTTTTACGTGTCTCTTGGATCTGTTTCTAATTGCACGAGGAGGGTTCGGGTAATCGTGCACGTCAGCCAGCGGAGGCCGCTTAATGAAAGCAAATAAAGTAGCCTCGGAATAAATTCAGTAGGGTGCTGGCGAAAGAAAAGAGAGAAAGAGAGAGAGAGAGAGCGCGAGGTGTAGGCCAGAGAAAGAGGGAGAGAGCGGCAGAAAGCTGGTGAAAACGTTGATGTATATATGGACCCGTTGAACGGCAACGTTGCTGCAATAGGAGGGGACCTATATTGGACACTCTCGGGAATTAGGTTTCGCGGTTTCAATTAGGATCGCGGACGAGTTATCGTGATAACAGAGAGTGAAAGGGGGAGAGACGAAAAGGACGATTACCGGGCTCGTTCGCCCCGTTGAAATTGCACGAAGAGCTCGACCGATGCGATTTCATTTTGATCGAATCCGCGCGGAATGCCAACAGCAGCAGCCGGTCCTAGCTAGCTCTCATGGAATTGTCAAGCGATTTTTCACTAATTTCCGCGTGATCGATGGCTAAGTGCGCGTAGCATTGCGCGAAGATGGACACACATTTATGCCAACCATTTATTTGGGACAGACACAGCGCCGGAGAGTCTCGATCTGGTGCACATTGGGCCAAACAGAGAATCTGAAACGAAAAAATTCCAAATTTTTATTCTTTTCTATTATTTAACCCTCTTAGCACTCGAGCGGTGACTCAGAATCACTACCAAACATTGCTGTACCATTATTCAAAATGTTGTTTACAGTTCTCGACAAAATAATAAGACACCTAGCATATTTTTAAATTTCTTATATTTAAAGGTAGAAAATGTACACTTCGGTGTATCCTGTATATTACATACCATTTCGAAAGTAAACATGTAAAATCTTAGGATTGTATCGCGTACCATAGCAAAAATAGAGAAAGATATGTAAACACGGTCTGACATTAATTTGACAAAAGTATAAGACAATAACAGTAAAATGTTGTATTAAGCAAATAAAAATACAAAATTAATACTTTGCGATACCTCCCTTGAATTGAATTACGTCTAGTAATCGCTTTCGGATAGTTTTATATAACTTTTTGATTCGTTTTTGTTCTGAATATGTCCAATTGTGTTTTATACTTTCTTTTAGTTCATTTACGTTATTATATTGTCTCCCATTCGCGTAGAATCGTCTTGACAAATCTCCCCACACATTTTCTATAATATTTAAATTCGGGAGAACGAGCGGGCCATTCCAAAATATTAATATTTTTTGGAAGAATGGATTGTTTCACAGATTTTGTAGTATGGATGGCTGCATTATCCTGTTGAAAAATATAGTCACAACGCGTGATACGAGCTGCAGGCATGTTTAACTGATCTGTTATTAGTTCAATATATTTATTACTATTCATCCGACCTGATAAAAAGTTTATTTCTGTTTTTCCATAGTAACCAATAGCGGTCCATGCCATAACACTGCCACCACCCATTTGACAGCAACTTAAATGCAGTTCTTCCTTTCTGCAATCATGAAAGTAGTAGGCCCAGCCGTCAGGACCATCTAGATTGGATTTTTTCTCGACACTAAAAATTACTTTTTTCGAGTTTTTCATCCAGTGGACGTCTTGACAAGCGAACTTTAGTCCTGCTGCTTTGTGTTTCTCCATTAAGGGTGGCCGTTGTTTTAATTTCTTCTGTTTAATGTGCGTTTCCTTGTAAAATGCGATGTGCATTTCTTAAATTTGTTTCCACACCTACTTCTTCGGCTATTTGTCTTGCTGTGTCCTTAAAATTCGACGCAACACGCAAAATTGCACGTTTATCACGTTCGGAAGTAACGCTAGGTCTTCCACTTCCTTTCGTTTTTCCATAAGCACTTGGATTTTTTAACACATTATATATCGCGCACCTACTTCTGTTTAATAATTTCGCAATTTTATTAATATTGTACTTTTCCGAGCGCAACAGAACGATTCGATCGACCTCACTTTCATCTAACTGCTTTCCTCGACCCATTATTTATTTTTCGTTGTAATAAATGTACTTATACTGTAAGAAAATCACAAGATTCAACGTCTGAATACGTTAGCAGTAGAACACTTAATGGCAGAAGTCACATGATTGGAAAATAGGCCAAATGTCTTATACTTTTGTCGAAGCAATGTCATTCCGTGTTCACATATCTTTCTCTAATTTTACTATGGTATGCGATACAATCCTAAGATTTCGCATGATTACTTTGGAGATAGTATGTAGTATTCAAGATATAACATAGTTATATATATATATATATATATATAACATAATAATGTACACTTTCCACCTTTAAATACAAGAAATTGAAAAATATGCTAGGTGTCTTATTATTTTGTCGAGGATTGTACATTATTAAATATGTCGGTATCAAATCAATTACTACACATTTAAGTATTGCATGAAGTAATACATCAATTTCATATCCATACAATTGAAAAAACCAAATACTATGGAATTATTCTAACCAATATATTGTATTCTGGTCACTGATCATGGTTACTGGTAGCCGAGATAATTTTAGTCATTCATAATAAGTTATTCATAACCAAAATTTGTTAATTAAATGTATTAACTCCTGTACCATAACTTTTAAATGCTGTCTCATAAATAGACTGCGAATCTTTATGCAATATAAAAATTTTCTTCGTCACTTGCAATATGCAGAACCATATAACAATTTCTTCCTATCTTTAACAATTATAATAAATCGAAAATAACACATGGATATCCTTAAATCGACTTAATGTCCTTACTGCTTTAAATTACACCCACCCATTTTTGTCATAAATGCATAAAATTCGCAGTCTACTCATAACAGTTATGATGTTTGGAGATAGCTTATTTGAAAAATGTAGTATTCTGCTTTACCAATAAAAATCATCTTTCTGGTGTCATTTAGCCACACAATACTTTCATAAAAAAAGTTTTCGTAAAACATTTATTTAGATTTGTATCAATACTCACAATTTCTTTTAAACAATCCGATCATTGTATATATTTTATTTTTTGTTCAAAAAATTGGTATTTTCACAAACTTGACGGTCACTACACTTCAACTCGTAAATAACGGACTAAAACAGCCTAAAACCGACTACTGCGATAACAATTATGAAGTACAGAGGTCTCCTTCCGAACAATGAAACTGAGAGGCGTAAATAAAATTTAAATCAACCGTAAACTATCAAGAAATGCATTCAAATACTGTCGAATATATTTGACAAAAACTCGGAGAGAGATGTTTCATTCCGTCTTTTTTCAATTTTCCTAGAAAAATTCAAATTTGCATAAACATTAGTAGTCTAATAACGAGCATCGCGGTAAAAATTTCGTTTACCGTCTACCTTTGTAAGCCAGCATGTAGAACCGAGAATTTGTATGAAAATTCGCGGTCTACACGTAACGAGCTTATAAGCTGCGAAATATTACAGAGTTAAAAATTCCAACAAGCAAAAGAGGAAGCTTACCGGTCTACAACGAAGAGGGGTTCGAGCGCGCGTTCTCGTCGGCTGTAAACAGTTAAAGTTACTTAAAAAAGTTGCGTGGAGCCACGTTACTCGGAGCTAGATCCCTGAATCCTAATCGCCGAGTAAGTTGAAAGCCGTCGTCGAATACCGTCGCGAAGAAGAACTTTCGAATATATAATCGATCCTTGTGCAAACACGCCGACGGGGGTTCGTTAGTAGCCGCAGAAGTGTCGGGTGGGGGATGAAGTTTCCTTTCCACCGAGCGGAAACGCAGCAGGGACCATCGATGCGACCGCTAATTATCCAGGACAGTGGATTAAAAGCGACGACATGAAAATGAAAAAGATGCTATATTCTGTGGAACGATGAGGATCGCGGCAGTAAATCCTTCTCCTCCTCGTAGTCGCGTATAACGAGTTCCGCTTTTGCTCGACCCTGTCTCTGCGCAGACAGATGCAAGTAGTGATGGGTACGCTATGGAAACTGTATTTTCGTAAACCGAGACGAAAGAAAATTCGACTTTTCTTAGAAATAATTTCTGTCACTTGGAAATAAAATAATGTATCGAACACTGTTAACCATTTGCACTCGGAACTATTTTAACTCGAAAATTAAACATTTGTTCGACCTAGAACATTTCCATTCTCTCTGATATATCAAATTTCATGAGTATGAAATTGATATAATAACTCGTACAATGCTTAGATGTTTAGTAATTGATTAGATATCAACGTATCTAATAATGTAAACAATATTTTGAATAATAGTACAGCAATTTTTAGTGGCGCCTCAGAGTCACTACTCCAGTGCTAAGAGTTAAAGTTTTTTGTAATTTTTAATACATTTACTCTGTACTCACCGTACTCACCGTACTCACAAATACGCACAGATCTAGTGATGGCTTAATCAGCATGCATTAGGTTCGATTTTACTCTTTGGAAGCCTGTAAAAATTGGTCTTTACCCCTTGCTGTACCACTGTCTTTACGGTTACAGTGATAAATCTTTATCCCCAAAAATGCCGTCAAATATTGATTAAAAACGAATCAAATTTTATTTCATCTAAAAAGAAATGCGTAACATTCATATTTGTTAGACTTTGTTAAAATCTTCGTGACGAGTCGGACTCGTTAAAATACGGCAAGGGGTTAAAGGATAACTTAATATGGGCGATGCTCTTGGAAGAAAATGTTCCATTTTATCTTCTTCAAAATCTGTGTGATTAATAGACAGCGGATCTTTATGCAAAATAAAAATTTTCCAGTGGAATTGCAACAAACTGAAGTGACATAGAAATGTATTTTCTTTCTCAAAATATGTTTAGCAGGTTGAATATAACAGTATCTTTAAATTCTGCCAATGTTGTTGCGGTTTTAAATTACATCTTCCCATTTTTGTCAAAAATTCATAAAATCCGCTGGCTAGTGATTAAAAACTGAAGCATGTACAGAGTAAAACCTCAGTAGTTGCAACCTCGTTTATTGCACGGCATCCTCGTTCGTTAAATATTAGCGACTCCCACCACTCGTGTGTTCAAGGTTCTGAAACTGGAGGTGGGAGTGGGGATTGTGATGGCTACGTAAATTAGTGTGGCACTGTGATTGGTTACCTCTTTCGTTGCACAACATCGATTTTTGCACGCATTATCGGACCTGTGTCGAGCAACGAGCGAGGTTCTACTGTACTAATTGTAAGTTTAAAACCCATCTTTGTAGAACGTGGACTCGTTTAAAGTGGATTAGTGAAAGATTAGTCAAAAACTGTGCGAAAATGACGATAGCAATCATTTAAAATTGTAAAAGGAAGAATACATACAGTAGATGCATAGAGGCTACAGATGTATAACAGTGTAAGTCACGATGCAATACATGTAGGACAAATTGAAGCATATGTACACAATGGAAAAAATAAATAAAAAACGAGTATACTTCTAGAAAAATTCTACAACACACAATAATTTACGTAGTAAAATAAAAGCTGAAATGTTATGATTTATTTTGAAACCATTTCTCGCAGATCGTAATCAAATTTGGTACACTGAATGTGTCAGCAGAAAAACTGGTTTTATACCGAGAGACAAAGAATTGCGTTATCCATATTTGACACGATGACAGTCGGCTCGTTAAATTTTATCAGGGGTCGAATATTTTTCGAGCGGGTTCAAACAAAGCACGGACCCATCGCTAACGACGACCAACACAACGTTGCCGCTCGACGAACCTCGTCCTCCATCCGTCCGTTGTATCTTGCGACTTTTCGAGTTATCAACGGGGGTTTTATTAATGACAGCTAGACGGGGGCCACCCGAGGTTTATGGAGGGACATAAACTCTAAACTGATTAACAGTAGCCGGTAGCCCGCGCCCGGTATGTGCAATATATATGCAATCGCGGACGGACCTGGAGAGAGCGCCGGGAAACCGAACTACCCTGTGCTGTGTCTCGTTAGCAATACACCCACGGTTTATAGTCCATCGTCGGCAGAGGTAACATTGGCCAATTAAATTGATGGATGTCTCCGACGGCATTAACCGGGCGCGATACCTAAGTAAAATCGAGCGTAAATCTGGCAAGGAATGTCTCCGATTTTATTGCTGGATCGTTTTCGATCCATCGAACAGTTTACCGATTTTCATCGAATCCTCGATCCTTTTACTCCCGGAACAAACTTTATTTCTACGATCACGATTTTACGATTCGGCTCTCGAATATGTTGTCTGCTTCCTGAAATTTATGGAATTTGAATATAACACGCTAAAACCGAATTCACCGGAAGATTTTACTGCCGATACACGCTCTGGGAAAAAAACATTTATTCCGAGTTGACTGTAGTCACACAATGCTTCGTCAAAATTTACACTGTGTTTTACATCGTTGACGGAACAGAATACAGCCGTGCACAGTTAAGTGTCCGCGTTCGATCCCGACTGCGAACGCTTAAGTGGGAAGGTGGCTCCTGCAAATTTAACTGAAGGGGATATGTGCGAGTGAGATACCTATAACCAGCCCGCATCAAGTTTCAATCGGCCCGCCTAATCCGAGGTCCCATTTTTGTGGAATTGAGGGGGATAGCGGCGGACGCTGAAGTGTGAACTACTGTCGAAAATAAAAGCAACCCCGGCACTTTCGTTTTCTTTCACGCGGGATTCCAGTGGACAGGATGCATAACTCGTATCACGTTGGATCCATTAACCCAGAATTTCATTGTCGAGTCACGAATATAATCCCCGACAACTTCAATCCGCACCTGTATCGCGTCCCCAAGCGTGTCCGCCTCTCGCAGCGGAGCCGAAAGGGATGAACGGAGCATCCGCCTAATCCAAGAGAGCCAACCCTTGAAATGAAAGCGGAGCCCGATCGCGATAAGCGCGAGCGCGCGGCGCGGTCAGGGGCATTGATAAAGCGCAATTAAATACATCTCGCGCGGCGATCGACCCTCGTCTTCCGCGCCGCTTCGTCCCTCTCACCCTCTATTCCTCCCCTATGGCTCGGTTGTCATCGTTTCACGGAGAAAAGGGGAAACCTCTTTCAGTCACCATGGAACGCAAAGCGGATTAATAGACCGCGCTAGTACTCGACCTTTACCGTATTCCACCACGAGCGTACTCTTTTGTGATGCGACCCCTGCGTGCAGCGGTGCGTCCGTTCACCGGCCACCGTGGCGATCGCCGAGCGCGAATAAATAATATCTATTAATTATGTTTGCCCGGCCGGATTTGTCGCGCATCGACGCAGCGACTCGTCCATCGGGAGTCGCGATGAGGCAAGGGGTGCGCGCGGGGGGTGGGGAGAGACCGTCGGCGGCGGCGCTGGCCGAGAGAGCAATAAACGGCGGCCGCGGTTTATCACGAAACGGAATTAAACGGTTTACGACTGGACCACAGATTAGTACGGACGCGATGGACGAATGCATGGGTGGGTCGCGTTACCGTTCACCCCCGACCACCCCCTTCCGAGAGCGTTCCAGCGACCCCTCGATATGGCATAGGCCGAACACCACCCCCGACCCCCGGTAATATTGTCCGCGTGTTCGTACGTTTCAACCCCCGACTCTTGATTCCAATTCAAAACGCGTTTGAGACGCTCGGAATTATCTTGAGGCGACTTCGTGTACGCGAAGGATCATCGTCCCGAGTGGTCGGTAATGGCGCCCGTTTGTTTTCGCACGTGCAACCCCGAAACGTGACGATGTGTTTCTTCGCGCGATGCCGTTAATTGTTTGAGTACGGTTCCATAGGGGTGGTTTTATTGGTTAACGACATGTTTTTGGAAAGTCTCCTGGTCTTCGTAGCCTTTTCACAACGTTACGAGTTTCCAGAGTACAGCAGAACCTCGAACGATGCACGAAGCTGGACCGAATATGCGTGCAAAACTCGAGGTTGCACAACGAAATAAGTAATCAATTTTACTGTGTAGTGTCGATCTTCTTCTGTCTCTACGCAGCCACCACAATCCCCACCACCAGTTCCAGAACTTTGAACAGTTCGTGGTGGGAGTCGCTAATTTGTAACGAATGAAAATTCCATACAATAAACAAGATTGCAACTAGCGAGGTTCTACTATGTCTTTCATGAATGCCTTGAACAATACGCATTTATGGGCATATTTATTAACCTTTTGCACTCCGAATTATTTTTCGATTTTGTTGAGAACAACTTCCTACTACTTTAAAGGACAGTTCCTTGACTGCTACTTATTTTAAACAATTTTGTTCACTAATTATATTAAATATAGCTCTCAAACTTTGTTGTAATTTATGTTTGTGGAACTTATATTTGTTTCTAATTAAAAAATAAGACAGTTAAATAAATAAAGGAAGAACCAAATACATATGAACACCCATTTTATTTACATTTTTCTTTCTCTAATGTCGAATCATACTCGACAAAGGGGTGCAAAGGGATAACACTAAACGTACCGAACTATACAAGTAAAGAAAATTAGCGTTCGAATGAGCAAGAAAATTTAACTTACACGATATTCCACCTTCTTGGTGACTAAAGAATTCTTCAATGCAATATAGAAATTTCATACCAAAGATAATATTTCAGTTATTATATAGTTTTGATGTTCTGTTAAACATAACATATTTTTGTTAACCTAAATCTAAATAATTTAATTTATTTACATAAAATATTTCATTAAAGTTTTAATGATTAGCCAATTTTATTCTTTAGTAACAACTTGCCCTAATATAAGAACAAATTGCCCCACAATGGAACAAAAAGTTACTCTTAATTTCCTCCCCAAGCACAAACAAATGGAAAAATATAAAAACCTATTAAGATACTTTAAAGTTGAGATTAGAATTTTAAAATACAATGAAATTAACAATAAATTACTCGTTAAAGATGAGAATACCGATACTATTTCTACGTCATTTAATGTAATATGTTTCTTCAAAATCGGAACTTCTAGCCCCGGACTCCCCCACAGTAAATGAGGAAAATAAATAACTGGTGGTGTTGAGTCTGGCTCGACGTAAGGCCGCAAAAGGGTTAAATACTTCTTCTCAGTAATTTATGCCACATTTTCCCTTAACTCGTCCCTTTTGTGCCACCGGTACAAAGACACCATAATAGTCTAGTTGAGCATCATTCGTGAAGAAATTGCGTTCGAATGAAAAAGGTATTTAACTTGGGTGATTCAAAACACTTCGCTTCCAAGGAACGGGAAGAAACCGCAGCTATCAACCAGCAAATTGCTCAACTTCGTTCAATTCGCGGCGATGCGGGCGACCGGGCTACACAGTGGCATGGTTCAAAGAATGTCGTTGCGAATTCTAAGTACCGAAAACGTCGACTCACGACAAATCTTCCGGGAATCTAACGAGTTCCGTGACACGACGCCGGCGAGGACAGAGGAGAGACAAAGAAACGAAGAGGAAGAGAACGATCGGGGTTCGCGGGAACATCGGGAATTACGGCAGTAAAACTAGATACGCATTACATTCCCATAAAGTCGCCCGACGAGTTCGTCACAGACAATCAGACCGAAGTTTATGCCAATTCACCGTCTCCACCCCCGTCGGTAGCGTCAGCTCTACACGCAATCACGATGTCGGATCGAGAACTTCGGGGTCTGATTTATTCAAAGACCATTTTCCGAGTTTCTCGATTCGTGGAGAGCCGCGGAAGGAAGGAAGGAAGGAAGGAGCCCGATAAGAGAATTACGATAATTGGACGTGGCACTCTCGCGATCGATCTAACGAGATTCTCAACGCCTCCTCTTTCACCCCTCGCCGCTGTTGCTGCACGCCGCATCTCGGACAAGACAGCCGACACCTCAACCGTATTCGACGCCGAGAAGACCGGGACACCCACTTTAAAATCGAATTACCAATTCCTTTTGACTCCTCGATTTTCCGCTGCGGCTGACTCGATTTCTTCTCGAACGTCGGAACGGATCTCGTATGCTCGCCGCCTACCCTACCCTGCCCGGCAATCTCCCGCGTGAATTCCGATTCGCCGCTGATCCAACTCTACGTGTCGCGGATTCACTGGTCCGGGATACTTGCTTACCGTTAATGCTTGACGATGCACAGTGGGTGTATTTGGCCCGAAAATAATTGAAGGTCCGAAGAGTAAGGCTTCAGTATTCTTTTTTATTTGTACACCCGTGAAGTACTTTACTTCATCGAAAGTCAAGAGATTTCATAGCACGCTTTGTGCGTTTGCACTCGGTGCTATTTTAACTTGAAAATTAAACATTTCTTTCGACCTAGAATAATTGCATTCTATATTAATTTTTTTTTGTATGAATATTGAATTGATATAATATACCTCATACAATACTTAAATGTTTAGTAATTGATTAATTACCAACATATTTAATAATGTAAACAATATTTTGAATAATGGTACAGCAATTTTTAGTTCTCCCCTCGAGTGCAAACGGTTAATAGCACAATGTCCTCTGCCTCTAATACAGGTGTCTGCACCAGAGACCCAAATTTTTGGTCGTGTCTTCCTGAGCCTCGGTATCCGGTTACCGGACTATTTCCTCATCTGTAAAGCTTAATATTACTACGAAAATCAAGAAAATTTAACAATTATTATATTTCAGGTTATAACTCTGTTACCAGTGCAGTTACTGACAAAAGATCAAAAGAGAAAGATGAATGGTTCAAAGACTGCTACATTCGTAGGACCACGTATTTTTAAAGAAGTGCAACGGGACATGTGCAACTTTGTTTAATAGAAATGCACCTTGCTATTATTACACAGTTATATTTTTTCATCATTCTACGTAAAAAAGTATTGGGGTACATGGTCAAAAAATTATTAGTTACCGAGATATATTAAGAATACGTTTTTATGGCCAATGGCAACAAGACAGAATTTTTACCAGAAAGGAGAAATTGGCTGAATAATTTTTCAATTACATAAATTTCTAAATTATATTGCTTCAGGCTATGGCCACATTCATATTGACTATGATACTTCAGCAGGAGGCCCACAATCATGGCAACAGTCAACGCATTTTTCAAAAATATACATACTTGCAAGAGAATGTAGTATAACTCGTCTAAATTCAAAAATAATTTATGTACAGGGTGTTCCAAAATGATATGTCGAATAGATCTGGTAAAAATTGACTGTATCTTGTAGTACGCATCGCAAAGAACAAAACTCTCAAAAGAACTATACGTCTCAATCAACCGTTCTCTTATGTACTGCACTGAATGTGTGTGCAAGGAGCTCATGCAAAAATTTGAATAGTTCATCTGAAAATCCGAAAAGTTAATAAAAGAAAAATGGCATTCCAAAAAGCCAGAATATCTGCTCAGCTCTGAAATCTAATTTTTCAGCCATATACGTGGCATTACACCTCCCCATGGGCAACTGAGTTCTCCAAACTTCATCCATTTAATCCGACGAGAAACAAAGTCGGAAACGAAGAAGATGAAAACAGTGTTGTTGAGGCCACTGGAATAGCATCCACCCTCGAGGCACGCCGATGTTCTCGGCACGACAGAAGGAGGACGCGTAACCTCTTCGGCAGCGGAAGAGTTTCGCGCACGTTAAGATGTATCTTGCTTAAACGTGACGTATTATTTCAACGATCCTCGTGTGTTCCCATTACCGCGCGGGCACACGTTGATGGAAGGATCGTGCGTGTAACTCTTTCAACCCCCTCGCGGTTGCGAGCGCGGCCGGCAACGCGGAGAAAGCGCAGGGGTGGCGACGGTATATTATACGTGGCGAGGGGCGGTTCGGGACGGAACGGGACGGTGTGGCTCGGCGATACGGTCGACCGAGGGCGGAGACGGAGAAAGTTAGGGTGGATACCTGCGGGCAATCTACCTGTATTAAATTAACCACCGCGGAGCGCACAGGCTCTGCTCGTGCTCGCGTGTCCGGGAATGCTCGAAAGCGAAGCACGGACACTAAGAATTCATTAGTCCGCCACCCTCGTTGCTAACTCGATGGCTGTGCACGGTGCGTCCCACCTCTTCTACCCCTCCCTACTTCTTGCCTTCCTCGCCACTCATGAGGATCGATGAATTCTTCTGCCGAGAGGGTGAGTCTTTACCTGCTATTTCAATTATTATTATCGGGACGATTTGACAGTAGAACATCGCCGATTGCGCTCCTTGATTATCTGCTAGATCCGATGTCTATCGACCACTGGATGATTTATAATAATTGGAATGCTGATGTAAGATGTCTTCGCGTTATTATTGTCCTATGTTTTTGTAAGAAATGGTCAACAACGAAAATGCGATAAGACCGCTACACACATTCCACACAGGGCCGTATATTTTCCGGCTCCACAAATAAACAAAGCAATTGTTCTAGGGTCCACAAGAAGACGCAAGTTTACAATCTAGCCAAATAATTCCGGAATTCCTTAGTGACCCGAAGTGCCTACCTGTATCAATCATATCGTTTGGCAGTGTTGCCTCTTCGATTCGCAGCGATCTAAGTTAAGTCGAAATATTAGTCGCCCGACTCAACATTAAAGCTTGTTTACTCATTTTGAATTTCTTAAAAAAACGGTCAGCTACGAATTTAACGTAGGTTAATGATGGCTGCGTACGTATGGATACGTGTATACTGTACTAAAGTACATAAATTACATAAAGTAAGATAAATCTTAGTTAGCAAAAATAAATCTCAGTTGAGATCTGAAATGCTTAAATGAACAAAAAAAGAATTCCGGAATTCTGACAGTAAGAGGTAACTACATCCCGAGCAGCTCACAAGATTCGTTCTGATCGTAAGAGAAGTGTGAAATTCGTGATCGAATGGAAGGAAAAGATTAATTAGGATTTACGAAATCCTGGGTTATCACGGGTCTACCCACTCGTGGCCTCCCCATAGTCGCAACTGTAATCCCCTTGACTCTTTATATGTGGGGTGAGCCGAGGCAAAGGTAAATGCAAAGCATCACAACACCGAAGATCCTCAAATCTCACCACCACGGATGTGATGACGAAAATGGTCAAGGAGGTGAAGCGAGCCTTCAAATGAAATAAATTATTTTGAAATAATATCATACTTCAGTTAGATTGTTCAAATAAAATAATAAATAAGTTCACCTGAAGAAGAGGTAATAGAAGTATTTAAATTAATTATTTTTATATGTGTTAATTTTTGTAATTTAATAATTAAAATTTAGCAGCATTCACTTCTAAAATTGTTCTTTAATGCACATGATAAATTGAAGTTTGGAGAGTACAAATTATTTCATCAAATATGAGATGAAGCGAAAAATTATTTGAATTTGATTTGAAATTGTGTCAAATGACATGTAGCCACATATTGTTTCTTGTAGAGTGCGAAAAAACATATTCAACAATGATTGAAATGTAAAATATCCGCATCCAAATGTAAGCGTTACTATTATTACAAGATACTTACTACTAATACCAATGTTTATGTTCAGATACACACATGAAGAGCCAAGATATCAAGTAAATTTTTAATACATCTGGATAAAAATATTTCATATGAATAGTATGATTCTCTAGAGATTGTTGAATTAATTGTTGTACAGCTTTGTAGAATATCCAAAACAATGATCACTAAAAAGACTATTCCCAAAATTATGTATTGTTCGAAATGGAACATTTTCGAAATGGAACTTTCACCTGAGAAGTTTTTTCATACAACAAGTAAAGCAACAAGTAATGATATTTATGTGATCCCATTTACACTTTTCGCATATCCAGAAATTTGTGTGGAAATTGTATTTTTTTGTGTAATATAAATAGTTATACTAACAATATCTAAAACTGCATATTAGCCAGATTATTTATTTATCTTTGTGGCTATATTACTCATAAAATTTTTCAAAAAGCAGTATTGCAAGTATTAGCAGGATTTAGAAGTTTTATGTTATTTTTGATTTGCCAAACAATTGTGGCAGGATATAAAATTTGATGTTACTTTTTTCCTGTGAAAGTCTATAAAAGTGAAATTTGTATAAAAGTTTACAATATGAGATATGCATATAAAATAATACAAAACTCATTTTATTAATCAATTGTCCTAAAATGTAAAAACAAAACTGGCATATGGTTATACGTAGACTTCGGATCTTTATGCATTTTAATTTATTTAGATTACAGCACTTTCTTAAAAGTCGTCTAGCAAAATTGAAAATTGCATAACATCCGCAGTCTACTACGCAGTT
This sequence comes from Lasioglossum pauxillum, assembly GCA_933228785.1. NCBI lineage: Eukaryota > Metazoa > Arthropoda > Insecta > Hymenoptera > Halictidae > Lasioglossum > Lasioglossum pauxillum. Next base: position 42,192,714 of record OW121699.1, read on the forward strand.
GTATTACTTATGATTAGACTGCGGTTTTTATGCTTTTATGACAGAAATGAGAATAGGTGAAATACGAAACTGCGAAGACTTTAAAGGAATGCAAGAATATCATTACATTATTGTCGATATATTAAAATTATCAAAAGGAGATATATTGGGTTGGCAAATAAGTTCGTTCGGTTTTTGTGATTTATTCCACTCTAAAAAACCGAACGAACTTATTTGACAACCCAATACATTTTTATTTAGCTGCTGTTCCCTACAATGGACTTGGATAATTATCTTGCCTTAATATCCGTAGTCTATTTTTTATGCACAATTCCATATTTCGTGTATGTAATTTATACGTCTGTCGACAAAACGTACTACCCACTTTTTATATTGTTCGTGATGATACGCACCTTGTGTTCCGATTCGGAGTAACAGGGGACGATACACGTATATTGTTACTAATTATTGTACACTGAACCACGATTTTCTGCATTGGCGACATATGGAACGTGCGCTTCTTTTGTCATCGGCTACTATCTACATATAATTTGTATCATTTATGCGTGGTAAACAATACGTTTACAATATGTCGTTAATGCCGACGGAGAAGTTAACAATATATAGAGTGTTCGCGTCATCACTAGCCAGCGTTCCTTTCGAAAATTATTGCGATACGAAAAAAATGAAACAGGAAAAAGTTATACTATTATTATATTGCAAGCAATGTAGTTGATGTCTGTATTTTTTAACTGCGTTATTTTTTTAGAAACGTAAGTGACCTTCACTTTTTTTAATGGAATACTATATTCTTACGTCATATGAAAGCGTGTGTCAAAACGAATTCATTGGTATATGACACAATGACCTTCAAGGTCCCACAAGGTCAGACATGGAAGAAATACTTTGAATACCTCGTGTAATGTGTTTACAAGTATTCTTTAGTGACGAGGCTACAGTAAATGTTCAATATGATTTCCTTGTGTATGAATGCAAATTTCGACTCTCTTAACCCGTTGCCGTATTTTAACGAGTCACACTCGTCATAAAGATTTTAAACAAAGTCTAACAAATATAAATGTTACGCATTTCTTTTTAAATTAAATAAAATTTAATTCGTTTGTAATCAATATTTAAGAATTAAAATAAATGTAACCACACAAAATATATAAATTTTCTTCTCTCTTCTACGACATTTTTCGGGATAAAGACATTTTCATCACTGTAACTGTAAAGAAAATGATACGCGGCAAGGGTTTAATTACATTTTTTGGTAGCTTGTGCTAGAGTTGTCCCAGATATTAATACACATGTTTTTATGCACATGCTTTTTAAGTCGTTTACATTTCTAGGCCGTGTAGCGTAATCGATATCTTTACAAAATATTGAAAATATTTCTTCCATTTGTGTGACCTTGTATGACCTTGAAGATTAATCGTTTTAAAATGAATGTTTTAACAGCTTTTCTACGATATACAAAAATCTTTCCATTTAGAAAATTGAGGGTCACCTTCATTTTTAAAAAAATAATACAGATAAAAGAGAATTACGCACACAGACAGACACCATTATATTGCTTGCAAAAAACAGTATAATGTATATATATATAGAAATTCCAACTTTAAACTTTCTTTTGGCCACTCTCTGTACTCTTCACATTTCAACTGAAAGTTAAGATGACAATACAGAGTAAGAATAACAAAAACGACAATAGTATCAATAATCTACGAGGCTACATCATGTAAGAAAAAACATTCTTAACATATTCATTATTGCAGAACTGTTCACGTTCATTCTTTATTACAGTAATCAGGGCATCTATCATAGAAACACCGTACACATTGCAATTTTCTGTGTTCGCGTTTTATTAGCGAGTCGTATTACGATCCGACCGATCGTATTTCTTCGTGTCGCGTGTCCAGGAAGCCTCGTAAGCCCAACAGTCTGCTAAGAATTCATTACAGCTGACCACCCCCTTTTTATGCCGGGGCAGTTATATTCGACATCGTGTATAACGCCCCTGTTGAACATCGACAGATCGTTGGTGGTTGCTACAAATTGTCGCAGCTCTGAATTACTCATGCAAACGAAGAATCATACGTATACTTAAGCAATGGGCGTTTATGCCGAATGGCGATTCACTATACTAAACAGTTCACAGAACTGTAAATTTGTCGGGATTTTGTTCCCTTCATTAAAAATTTGTCGACAATAAAAATTAACCCTTTGCACTTGATGCTATTTTAACTGGAAAATTAAACATTTCTTTCGACCGAGAATATTTCCATTCCCTATGATTTTTAAAATATTATGGATATGAAATTGGTATAACACCTCATACAATACCTAAATGTTTAGCAATTGATTAGATACCGAAACATTTAATAAAGTAAACAATATTTTGAATAATGGTACAGCAATTTTTAGTGGCGCCTCTCAGAATCACCATTCAGTTCTAAGGGTTAAATAAAAGTTTCACTGCACAGCATAACAATTTTTGTAAACTGTATGCTCAGGTATACTTGTTTGAACAAATGTTAAATGATATAAAACGATGTAAAACTGTTTTCCACTGTGATTGAAGATATGTATTTCACTGAAAGATCATAACACAGAAGAGAGTTCTTGTTCTTTCTCAATAATCAAAACTAAAAAAGAATTTAAATCTATTGGGAAACTATTCACTACGAAATCCCTCAGCAATAAAGACAAACTGATAATATTTTAATTGAACGAAAAATGAAATCATTTTTATTATGTTAAAAAAATTTGTGTCTGAAGAGGTTAATATTAGGCGTATGCAAAAGTTTTAGTCTCTTTTAACCATTCGTTCATAATAATTAAAATTTATATTTTTTTGCCTCTTTGTGCAATTGCTTGTTTTATTGTTAAAATACCTCGTATGAATATAAGAGGATTGAGAAAACACTAAAAGTTTTGCATTATAGTTGTACTCCCTTGAAAATTATACGGGATGTGCCAGAAATGTTGCACTTCCTCCAAAGGAGTGATTCCTAAGATCATTTGCAGTAATTTTTTCCTTTACGAAAACGTTCTCCGTGGCTTTGTTAAGGAATTATTAACGAAAAACACGGACCAATCAGAGCGCGGTCCCGTTGGGTGTAGCGTTAGCATTGGCCGAGCCGGAATCTGTCGGCTGTAAACAGCTCTCTCATTGGTCCATGTTTTTTTGTTAATAACTCCTTAACAAAGCCTCGAAGAACATTTTTGCAAGGGAAGAGTTACTTCAAATGACCTCAGGATTGATTTTAATTTAAAGGATCTACGGTTAATTTCTTTTCCATTTTTCCCAATTCAAGTGGTGTATGTATACCTCCCATTCATTGTAAACTTGTTAGTTCTATTCCGACTCTTTTTAAGTCGATCCTAGTTTTCCGTTCATTTATTTCAATATTAGAATCAGAATTATAGGTCCATCAATTTTCATTGGCTTCTTACAATTAGAGGGATCGCGGAGGGTGCAGGACGGTAACTTTTCCAGAAGCGTTACCGGTGAAATACTGTCGCACAATGGGAGTAAATACCGTCGAAATTAAGCGACTTCGACGAGGCCCATTTCCGTTTCATTTGCTAAAACAAATCGTACGCCGATTATCCGCGAGACTGCGATGAAAGTGCACTTAGCTGATGAGAGGCTACGCGAAGCGTGCACGCGATACTCGCATGCCTCTCATACAATGTATATAAGCTTCTTTTACACGTGTCGAATCGAATTTGAATAAATGTCATCTTCTATCACGTTTTCTCTCCAACGCCGTACTCAACCAATGACGGTGATTGATAATGGAGATGGTTATTATGAAAGTGGGGTAACTCCATTTTTTTCGTTGTTGGGATGTCAACCCTTTGCACTCCTCTGTGTTTTTATATGTATTTGGTTCTTGATTTATTTATTTAGATCTTATTTTTTAGTTAAAACCAAATATAAGTTCCACAAATATAATTAGTAAACAAAATTGTTTAAAATAAGTAACAGTCAAGTGCCTGTCCTTTGGAGTCAATTTCAAATGAAACACTTACAATAGTAGGGAGATGTTGGCAGCAAGATTGCAAAATAATTCGGAATGCGAAGGGTTAACCCTTAGCTCTCGAGAGGTGACTCTAACACGTCACTAAAAATTGCTGTACTATTATTTAAAATGATGTTTACATTATTAGATATGTTGGTATCTAATAAATTATTAAATGTTTAAGTATTGTATTAATTTCGTATCCATCAAATTTAAATAATCATAGAGAACGAAAAATATTCTAAGTCGGAAGAAATGTTTAATTTTCGAGATAAAATAGCTCTATTAGCATAACTCAGCACAACTGTTGAAATTATTTAATTTAACAAGGGCTGTGAAGAAAGTCTTAATGAAATTAATGAAGATTGCTATGAGCCATACATAATTAAAAATGGCAAAAATTGTGAGAAACTGTGATTTAGATACATCGCAGACCCAAAATTCTGAGATTCTTTCATCTTTCAATGACTAAGCTTTTTCATGCGTCAACCGATTTCGATGTAACTTGGTACATGTAGGTACACAGACAATAATTCATAGCAAATGAAATTGTCCCACTTCATAGTAAATGATCTTTCTTTTACCAACCAGTATTATATTGATTAATTTCATAATAATGTATAACATTCGAATAGTATATTAATAATAAACTATAAGTTTTGGTTAACTAGAAACTAAAATACTATAAAACTGAATTTTCTTCCGAAAGTGGAGTTGCTACAACGCTTTTCAATTTCCCAATAAACTTTCATATCGTTTTCGTTGTGTATTGTAGAAGAAAGTAAGACTTGGAAAAAAATCGTTCCGCCCTAAAACTGTTTAATTAAAAAATTTTTCCAACCCAATCGCGGAAATTCAAATTTAATTGGAACGCATTTTTAAATTTACATTAAACTTCTGTGCGTTATTTTTCCTTTTATCGGACACGAAATGGGAGCTCGATTAATGGTTTCAATTGGCCATAATTAATGTGTTCCGACTCGGTAAAAGTTTAAAAATTATTTCGATGCTGGAAAAATCGTTTCCCGCTGAAAGCGTTTCGCTTGAAAATTTAATTTTCGCGTACCGTCGTCGAAATCATTTCGGCTATTATTACCGTCCGCATCCGGACGTATTAAATTTCAATCATTCCGGAAATTTTGACGCAATTGACGGGACAAATAACGTTAAAAAATCTCCGAAACCCGAGTAATATTTCTCTTTTCAATATCCAATTCACCGAATTTTATTGCAAAACGGGTAGACCGTTGATGCCTTTACGAATAAAAAGTTGTTATACGTTATTCCGAATGAATTGAAAAAGTCAACTTAATTTTATACGTTACTACATCCCGCAAATCGGGCTCCATTTTATATAGATAAAAATAAAAACGATGCAGAAGAATGTCAGTCTATTAAATAGTGTTACTTTTTTCTGTACTAATTTTGTCTTTCTACAATTTATATTTCTTTTCTGAAATGAACGTAATAAACAAGTTTATTTTTATCACACAATGTGAATTTGTAAATTTAAATTGCGATTAATCTTTTTCTTTTTCCACCTCTTATTCTTCTTATACATAATTCATAATTACAGTGTACTTTATAATTGTGTTTCAATTGCAATTACAATTAGAATTTCGAATTACGAAATAATCGAATACAATGTAATGGAATTACTTTGTAATTATAATACGCGTGGTAATTCAATTGTAATTCAACACAACGTTGACCGCAATTTACATCCGCGGATAATGCGCGATCAAGGTCACTCAGATCGAAGGATTTCTCAATCTGCGTAACACTTGCACATTTCCAAGGTTGATTCGCACAGCTGGGGCCGGCGGCTACGATTTTGAAATTGAAGATGGTCACCGCTCGTCAGGCCTCTCGGATAATAGTCACTATTTATCTGAATCGAGTCGACGACTCGTGAATGAATTCGTTTATTCGACGTCGACATTTATGATGATAAATGAAACGCTTCTTTTTTTTTAATGAGCCGAGATTGAAACTATACAAGAGAGCGGAACTTTCTTATAATTTAAGGTTGATCAAATCGTTTACTGTTATATAAATGATGAAATGAACTTTCCATCAATGTCCTAGAACACTTGTGGAATTATTTAGAATGAAAGATCAGAAAACATAAAATTTCTTCGAAAGAGATCCTAAACAATGCACTGAAGGAAGAGTGAAAGAACAAGATCCCACAACGCAGGACCTCAAACTTAGTAAATTCAATACCGAGAAGAGTTGCAGCAGTTATAAAGGCCAAAGGCTATCCTACCAAATATTAATTAATAATTTTCTAATGTCATATTCATTTGCATTACGTTCTTTTTTCTCAATTTGTAAAAAGTTAGAAACTGTACGAATACTTTTTGCTGGTGTCTCTCCGTCGGTTTTTTGATTTTCTTTATTATTTTCCTACAGACTTCTCAGGATATACACATATTCATTGTCAACAGAGAAATCGTTAATAAACAACAATTTCGCAAAGTTTTGCTTGAAACTGATCAGTGTACGAACTTTCTACACCCACTGTATATTTTTTAAACAGGCGTACAGAATAACTCGGTAACTAATTGACAACGTTGACAATGTAACACCTATTTAATATAAGCTACATGTAACAATATTCTACTTGCTAAATCAATCACTCGTTTTAAAGCAATAATAAATAAATAAATCGCGACATTTAAAATGATACCTCTTAATGGAAGACCCGTTATGATAAATACCTGGAACCCACTGAATCAAAACATTTGTTAGATGTTGTACAACGAAAAGGTGGTATCATAAAATATTGATGTAACATTTGATAAAATATACAGGGTGTCCCAAAATTCATGAACTTCCCGGAAGGGGGTGGTTCCTGAGACCATTTCAAGCGACATTTTCCTCTGCAAAAATGTTATCTGCGGCTTTGTTTAAGAGTTATTAACTAAAAACACGGACCAATCAGAGCGCGACCCAGACGCGAGTTGCCATAGTCGGCCCGGCGCATCAACTGTCTATTGGCCGACTGTGGCAACTCACGCCTAGGTCGCGCTCTGATTGGTCCGTGTTTTTCGTTAATAACTCCTAAACAAAGCCGCGGATAACATTTTTGCAAAGGAAAATTTCGCTTGAAATGGTCTCAGGAACCACCCCCTTCCGGGAAGTTCACGAATTTTGGGACACCCTGTATTTATTATAAAATAATGTCAATAATTGTGTGTTATAATTAGACTGCGGATCTTCATGCATTTATGAAAAAATTGATTGAATGAAACATAAAACACTAACAGATTAAAAAAATTCAAAAATGTTGTAATGTTGCTTTTAATGTAACAAAGTCGTTAAGGAATGAAATCAATTTTTATGTTATTCCTGGTACCCACAATCCATGCAAAACATTTTTATTTTGCATAAAGATCCGCAGTCTAGTTATAATTTTGCCGTTCAAGAGTCGGTTCATGTCTATATTATCCTACTTATCTACGTTTTTGTATCTTCATTGTAATAATAGTATGCAAAATAGAATGTATATAAAATACACAAGTACACGAAGCGTCTCCTACTTCTGTCCACCACCGTAAGTGTGCGCATCGATATCCGAGCTGCGATACGCGCGCAATTCAATCGTGAAAACCGATTCCGCGGAGCCGAGTAACATCGGCTAATTAATATCGAGATAACGCGACGCATTACATGACCAATTATATTCGAGATTAGAGGACGAGTCATCGCGACGCGACAGCAGCGTAGGCAAACGACGATGAAACGAAGCGAACGCGAACACGCGCCGCGTCGGCCGCGACGGAATAAACCCGCGTGCGCGATTAAACGCGCGGCGTTATCCGGCTAACCGTGTAAAACGTCACTGCCTCCGCTAGAACCGAGTTAGAAAAATCGCCGCTGCGCCGCATAATGGTGCACTTTATCCGCGTAATTGACTCAATGACCATTTGCCAACGTGGAAGACCGTCGACGTCGTCATCAACTATGGCAACGACGACGTCTACGACAAACCGTCGAGGTTTCTTTATCCGGCTGACCCACTCAGATTGCTGCAGCGCAAAAGACGTTCCACGAGATACGAATAGAACGAGGGGGAGAGAAAGAGAGAGAGAGAGAGAGAGAGAGAGAGAGAGAGAAGGGGTGGAGAGAGCTCGATAGGAGACCAGCTAGAAATGAGACGGATAGATAGAAGAGGAACAAGAAGAGCGGGACGCACCCGAGGCCCGCGGAGACCGCGTTATTATTGCTCACTAAATGAGTCACTGTCCCGCGGGCCAATAAGCTGCGAGGAAAACGCGATTCGTATTGCAAAAACTCCTGATAACCGCTATCTATCGTTATGCGCGCGCCGCACCATTCCACGCCACTGTCCAAGAGATTTATACCCACGGTTGTTGACTAACCATTGCCTAATGAAATCCGATGCCCCCGATCGATCCCATCGATCCTTCTTCGTCTTCCGGTTGCCGTTCATGCTCATCACGGTTATCTGCCGGAGACTCGGGAAACGCGATCGCTCGAATTCCGTGAATCTGATAACAAAGGGATGGAACGTTTTGCAACGAGACACACCGCGTGTGAACGGTGACGTTTGTTCCTACGTAAGGAGACGATTTGATAAGAGGATCCATGAGAATTTCAATAGTAAAGTTTGAAACGAAAGCGGTTTTTGTTGCTTCTTCAGGTTCTGGGAGATTTTGTGAAATAAAGTACCTGATCTTAGAAAAAGCAGTTTTGCTAAAGCCTAAACATATAAAATATTTTTCACACACTACCTGTATGTAAAATTTCGTGGGAAATGAACGCTGTCGTTCGTGGTAATATTTCAAGGAAGCATTTCTCACTTGTGAAACATAATTAGTAGCAAAATTAGGATTGAATTTGAAAAATCTACAGATTTCTAAGAACACCAATCAGGTAGTAGATATGGTATTATTGATAAACGTACAAGTTTTGCTGAACATGTATTAACTTGTTCTGGTATTGTCTTTTATAAGTCAACATAGACGTAGGATAGATATTAATATTTACACAAGAAAAATATTATTGTTATCTATACATATTTGTTTTTGTCTACAAACATAACAGTCGAGTACTTAGAAAAGTTCAAACTCAAAAACTCAAAAACTTCAAACAGTTCTGCTATTTAATTTGTAACAACCAGAAATATGTAAAACATACAAAATGCTATATAGTTTTGTTTCATTTTGTAGTCTCTGTAAACAAAAACAGAGATAATAAAAACTTATTTTTTATTTTTCACAATTCCTTTATAAAATTATTTTGCATACATTTTTTAACGACTAAATACTAATATAAAAGTGAAACAAGGAGCACATATGTATAAACGGAGTTCTACTGTAACAGTATTTTTAAAAATCATGTAATGTTTCTACTGTTTTAAATTGCAGCTACTTATTTGTGTTATAAATGCACAAAATCCACTAATAAATATATTATCGATAAGAACAATCGGATTGAAGTTTCCTGTTCACGGAACAATAGAATATTGCTTTATCCTCACACACGAACACCCTAGCAAATTATGTGAATTTCTTCGACCAGTAAAAAGAACGTCGAATACCGTTCCCCACCCCTGAGCGAAGAATGCATTGGTCTTTGTTTTCTGCATCGAATAATACGAAGGTTGAACGAAATATTTTCAATTAGCCCCCAGGGACTTTGATCGAGACCGAGCCGTTGTCCACCACAAGCGATTAATTCAAATCACGAGCATTCCACACACTTTAATTCCCATCATAGCCGATCAGCCCTTCCAATCGAACGCGGCCCGCTGCCCTTTATTCGGTTTTTCTCCCACACACTGCGGGGGTGGCGTAAACTCGCGGGCTAAACTGCCGGTCGACGGAAGTTCGGGAACTTTAAACCGGGGTTTATCGACTAATTTAGCCGAAGCCAAGGACAGCCGAGAACTCCGGAGACAGACTTTGCGCAACGATGCTCCCGATTGGACGGCCGACTAATTTCGAACTCGATAAACCGAGGCGAGAGAACCACGGCGAAGTTTCGATTCCGAGCCGTAGCCGTGTCGAGCCCGTCCCGAGACGCCCGAGATTTCGTTAAAATCAACGCAGAAACTCTGCTCAAGTTGAATTCTATTAAAGTCGTCCACTTGACCATTACCGGGCTCCGTGGCGATCACCGATTAGATACGTGCACCCGAATCGTACCCCCTATTGTCGGATCGGTGGATTAATTGCCTGAAATTGGGCCGTCACACAGTCGACCGGACGGCCGATCTAGCAGTTCATTTGGTAAAAAGTAACTTGTCTAATATCGGTATTTAATGCATCTACATTACTTTCTAAATATTTAGCAATGCCGAAAATGTCGATATTAATGAAATGTAATAAAAGGGTTAACTTTATAGCTAACAGTGCTTGCCAATGCGGAGCAGAATTTCAAGACTTAAACCATGTTATTATACAGGGTGTCTCAGCTGAAGGAGACCATTTCATCTCAGCAGAAGGAGATATTTATCTCCTTTATGTTTAATGGCACAAACAAAATTTATGGCATAATTTCAATGGTATCGAAGGAGGAATATCATAGAAGAACAATTTTTTTTGTCCGATTATTTTTTCATAGTTTTGTGAAGGTCATCGTTATTTTTTATCGGGAAAATGTATTTTTTTAATTCCATCTTGTTAATGACTTAAGCATATTCAAATGTATTTTTTCAACCGCTATAAAATGGAATAAAGAAAAAAAGTTTTCCCGATAAAAAATAACGATGACCTTAAGGAAACTATGAAAAAATAACCGGACAAAAAAAATTGTTCTTCTATTATATTCCTTGTAAATGCCCAGGATATGAGAACGAACGTAATACATTAGAAACAAAGCTTCTCAAAGACAAGTACTGTTTTCCACTTTGTATTACTTCCTTCTTATGTAACCCTGATATAGAGGGCCTGAAAATAATTTATAATTATCTCAATCAATATTCCGTAAGGATATGAAAACAATGTAACACCTATATAATGTAAGCTACATGCAACAATACCTGTTGAATAAACCAATCAGTTTAAAGCAATAATAAATAAATATATACAGGGTGTGGCCGGACGGGCGGTACAACCGAGCAGGGGGTGATACTACATGTAAAAATAAGTCGACATAAAGGAATAACATTTTTTCGATTTGACGTTTTGTTTTCGAGAAAATCGAGTTTAAAGTTCCGCCAGGTTCGTTTGCTTTAGTATGTATATGAACAAAGTAGAATTGATTGATCATGGTCAGACGCGTCAGACGATTCTTATGCAATAGCACGTGTATTCGCTGCATTTTCAAACTTGATTTTCTCGAAAACGAAACGTCAAATAAAACAATGTTATTCCTTTCTCTCGACTTATTTTTACATGTAGTATCATCCTCTGCATATATTATAATTAGAAAAATGAACATTTTGTAAATATGATTTTCGATCGATAAAATTACTAATTTTCTTTTGCGAACCCTGCCGAACCTATTTAATATTACTAAAAAATTTTTTCTTAAATCAAGAGCATCTTATACCTTGAAAATGCATACCACAAGTTTAGAATTACAGTTCGCGTTATTTATTAAATAAGTAATTCTTAATGGACTAATGAAAGTAGTTGAAGTTATTTCCCTTTCACATGGAATACCTTTCGAGTTCCAAATATGTAGTTCCGCATTTTTTTAAATTGGAATATTTTCGGTATAGGTTTCCTTGTATGATGCTGTACCACCTTCGTCCCTATTCAGGAATTATTATTATTTAAAATGTCACAGATACTTCGGTGGATATTGATGTTTATCAAATGTATATTGCTTTCTAAATGTCCGTCACCTTAAAAAACGAGTACAAGCATTTAAAAATCAACCTTTTATGAATACCACTGTGGATGATTGTTTATTTTAACGCGAGTTGAACATGATTTTTCAGGCAGTTCTGATAATGATATATAAAAATGTTTTAAGCCTTGTACCATGTTTCTTTATCACTCATTTGCATCAAGCCTTCTACCAATAATTTTCCCTTTACCTACTTGCAAAATAAAGTTTCGGAGTAAGCCTACATAATTACAATACCATGATAATTGCTATAAAAATAATCAAATTCGCACTATAAAAATTAACATAAACTCCTATATCATTGTATTAACTTATAATATTATTTTACTGCATATTTCACTCTGCGACGATGCGATGAAACAAATGATTGTTCACGTGAATTTTATACTCCTGCAAATTGATTTGGTTGAAATTTGATCAATCGTGCGCTTTATTAAATCTGCTTCCATTCATTAAAATTTAATTTCCTTCCATATCGAGTTTAATCAGTGCCCTCAGTTGATCGTATGTTCTATTGAAATTTGTTTTAAATTCTCAGAGTTTATTTTTGGTTTCTGCAATGGGTTCTATTAAAATTTATTTAGTTATTTAAAATGAATTTTATTTTGTCTCTACTTTTTTTATGTTTTGATCGACTAGTTTTTATCGATGTTAACCGGATTATATTAAAAATAGTTTCAGGTGTTGTTGAATGGTTTCCTCTGTCTTCTCATTAGCTTTATATACATATGTAGAGTAACGTTACTATATGTATATATACAGGGTGTACGAAAAGTCTGGAAACGGTCGAATATCTCAAAAATAAAGCATTTTAGAGAAAAATGGTTCAGATATATATTTTATGGTTTCGTAAGGGCTATAAGATGGCGTCATTGGTTTGACCTTGAAAAATCATTTGAAGGTCACGTGAAGGTTACCTCAATTTTTTTAAATGGCACCCCCTATTTTTTATTACATATTCTTGTAGCTGATCTCGAGAGTTTTCCAAAACACTGGAATCAAATGTTTTTTCATGAATTACTTTTCGAGTTTTAAGGCTTTAAAGGTACAATACCGACGGCATTAGCGTTAACCGAGATGTACTACGTGGAGGTTGCATGGTCGGATTTACATCCCTTGTGTGTGTGTGCGTGTGTGTGCGCGCGCGTGTGTGTGTGTGTGCGCGCGCGCATGTGCGTAAACGGGTTTTTACTGAATTAAATGTTCAAATTGTTTTCCTTCTGCTGCTTGACAATGACCTAATCGTAGATAAAATTCATTTAATACGTTTCGTCTCATTTCTGGTGAGATAAGATTTACTTGGTGTAAACGCACCACACACACACACGCACACGCACACGCACACGCGCACACACACAAGAGATGTAAATCCGACCGTGCAACCTCCACGTGGTACATGTCGGTTAACGCTAATGCCGTCGGTATTGTACCTTTGAAGCCTTATAACTCGAAAAGTAATTCATGAAAAAACATTTGATTCGAGTGTTTTGGAAAACTCTCGAGATCAGCTACAGGAATATGTAATAAAAAATAGGGGGTGCCATTTAAAAAAATTGAGGTAACCTTCACGTGACCTTCAAATGATTCTTCAAGGTCAAACCAATGACGCCATCTTATAGCCCTTGCGAAACTATAAAATATATGTCTGAACCATTTTTCTCTAAAATGCTTAATTTTTGAGATATTCGACCGTTTCCAGACTTTTCGAACACTCTGTATGTAGTTCTGGTTATATCTATATTTGTGCAGATCTCATTTGGGGAAAGAATTTAGAAAAACTAACTGAATTTGATTACTAATCTGTGGCACGAGTACGGACTTCCTATGGTGCAGGAGCCTAATCATTGCGTGACGAATATACCTAATCATTCGCTATGTGTAATGGTTAAATGGTGAGCGCAATCGCGCTTCCCGATATTCCGACGAAAAATGCGAGAAGTACGATAAAGCTCGTCGTATTTCTTCCGCTGAAAAACGACTATATTGGTTGCGCATGATAATTTTGTGCGCATTTTCATTGCACTTCCTGAATCAATGGAGAAACAACCCCACCCCCCACCCATCCTTAACTTGTAACTACCTAGAGTTACAGGACCTGTCAAATTGACGGGTTTCAAATATTTTAATTTATGATTGTTGTGATTGTACAGATGCATTTACGGGGAATTATTCAATAAATATTTCCTTTGGACATACATATAGATATAACAAGGTCACTGAAAATGTGAACAAATACGTTCTTGTTACTTTTATAAGCAGTTCGAATATAATTTATAATGTATAATGTATAAATGCATTTATTTTTATAATTAAAAAGATATTTTTTATAGTTTGGCAGACGCAATAACACTATGCAACTTTCGATTCAACTTTTGTTAATATTTGTTGTTCTTGAGATATTTCACGAAAATATCGAAATTTTTTAAGGGCTGATACCAACCCTTTTATGCGAGAAGTCACTGGTGTGCAGTTTCATAATTTGTTGAACTTACGGGTTCGATAACTTCCCTTGTCAGTTTTGAAACTCGTCTCGATTAGGTGAAAGTCTCCATTACAACACTCGGAGTGTGAAGCTTGAACATGGAAACTACATAAGCGCATACGCAGCCAAAAACGCAGCTATTGCGTCACCGGAGTAAGAAATTGCATGTGGCCGTTAACGAAGTATCCACGTGTAAACCATGCGCAGGCACGCACGTGACGCGTGTATTTTTCGTGAACGTTCCCCATGACAGAACAACGATGCGCAATACCCATCGCGTGCGCTTTTTACCAGAGTTGCCAGATTAAGGCTGCGCCGGAGTGGAAATAGTAACTTCAACAGCGCCAATCGAGGCGAACTACGAAGACAGAGAAGCAGATATGTTTCTCGCAGTAAAGACACTGACAGAGAATATGAAACAGCTTGATTTTTTCGATCACGCGGGTGGGCTGCATTTAGCGATGAAGCAATATTTTTTTATGCTGTGTGTTGAAATATTCTCTGCATAATTGCGAGTCCCGTACAGAGCCCTTTTTTGCAATTTGGCTCTTCGAACTTTATAAACAACAAAAGTGTGCGTTTTTATAGAAATTTTTTTCTGTACACTTTTTCCAAATGCTCTTTGTGTTGAAATACTCTCTGTATTATTGCGGGTTAGAGTACACTTTTGTTGTTTATAAAGTTCCAAGAGCCAAATTGCAAAAAAGGGCTTTGTGCGGGACCCCGCAATAATGCAGAGAATATTTCAACACAAAGAGCATAAAAAAATATTGCTTCTTCGCGAAATGCAGCCCACCCCCGTGATCGAAAAAATGAAGCTGTTTCATATTCTCTGGCAGTGTTTTTCCTGCGAGAAAGTTCGTAGTTCACCTCGATTGGTGCTGCTAAAGTTACTATTTCCGCTCCGGCGCACCCTTAAGACATGTCTGCCCACTCTCCCTTCCCTTTCCACGACGCTATTCCCCCACGCTTCCGCCGCGGCCCGGTCACGTGACACGTTTCAATTCCTGCTCCCTCCCCTCATCTAGCGCAACACTGCTAGAAATGTTGAAAGCGAATTACACCTTTTAATTATTATTATACTACGGATCTTTATGCATTTATGAAGAAATTGGTTGGGCGAAATATAAAACAGTAAAAAGATTTTAAAAATTCAAGAATGTTGTAATGTTTGTTTTTAATGTAACAAAGTCGTTAAGGGATTAAATCAATTTTTGTTATTCCTGCTTCTCATAATCAATGCAAAACATTTTTATCTTGAATAAAGATCCGCAGACTAGTTATTATACTCACATTTGTAATTCTAGCACAGCTCGTAATAATAAAGTTTAATATTCACCTAGCGTCAAGTTAATTTCCGAAATTTATATTTCTCTTATTATTAATTCCTGATGAAACAATTGTGTTTACTGCATTGATACTGGCAGGACTTATTATTTTCAGATCGTACTATATTCACTTTGACTGTGAGTTTATATCTTTAATTTATTTTGGATATAAATGTAAATATTAGGTTGGAGGGAAAATTCTGTCGTATTTTAAATAAGCAGATAATTTTGCTTGTAAATCAAAAACACGTTTTGCTGGTGATTGGGAAACAGGAATTGACAGGTTATCTGAAAGATGGCAACAAGTTGTTGCAAATAATGAAAATCATTGGATAATATTAAACATATGTTTTTATAAATTCATTCAAATGTTTTCTTTAAAATACGACGGAACTTTCCCTCCAACCTAATACAAGTATAGGACCTTATTAAAAAATTTATATGGGCCACAAAAAGATTATTGAACTACTGAAAAAATTGTGGGACTTGTAGAAAAATAAGTATATAATAAACGATTCCCAATGTCAATGCGGCTATGAAACTTAAGATATCGACCATGTACTATGGCAACGTCCCACATTTGAAGAACAGAGATCAAAATTTATCAAGCAATTACAAAAACTACATCTTTTTCTTCCGTTGACATGTAATGTCCTCTCTCCAGACCTACGGTGGAGATATGTAAACTGACCTACTCGTTTCTGAATGACTATGAGTTAAAGATTTAAGAAAAGAGTACACTTTTAAACTGCTTGTGTAGTACGATTGTTTATAATTTGTATTGTATTATACAAAGTATCATAATGTATTGAGACGTCTGTACAGTACTGCAAAATAATCTCTTCCTTGAGATTTAAATTGCATTAATAAAAGAAAAGAAGTATAAATTGTGGGGCCTGTATGAAAATGATTGTAGAAATAATTGCAGAACCTACGAAGAAAATGTAGATCTTGTGATTAGATTTCAAGATCTGTGATCATTCATCTTCTATGTGATTATTTATCTTCATTCTTCTATCGGAAGACTTGTTTAAGCATTGAAAGTAGATGCACCTGTTTTGACCAGACACACCATCTACACTGCAGTGTAACTGCAGCGTGCTGTAATTCGTCGCGGAAAGACCGATTCTATTTTGGAGGAGTTCTCTTCTTCCTGGTTACATGGAGCTGCACGAGACGAGTGTAAACTGTGTTCTGAATCATGTTCGGGTCACGATGCATAAATATCGTGTTCGATCTTCCGCCGCGTTTGCGCGCTTTCTGTAACAGCGAGGAAAACTACGAATTAATCGCATCTTTCCTCAGGGAACATTAACTTCACTCTTCGTTTTATGGTAAACGTGAGCTCTCTCTCGTAAAATTGTGCACACTTCCCTAGCGAGAGCACTTTGATTTTGTATACCATAGTACTTGAGTAACTGACAAGCCTTCCTGGAGCTGGCAAATCATAATATTCATCGCAACGAGTTCGCTGAATAGCTAAACGTGTTGTAGGTAGCATCCTATTAGGTTTATGAGCCACTTCTTCTTCCGATGATAATTAAAACACCAGCAGAAATTAATTAAAACGCTTGCGTCATATTCAAGATAACGTTCACAGGCTCCTCTCGGTGCTGTTTATATTATGTAAACGGGTGATCCTCCGCGATTTAAGTGCTACAAACCGTAACAGCAAACAGGTTAATCCCAACGGGTTATACAGTATAGAAATTCCTTCCAAACATTGCAGACAAGATGAGTAACATTCTTGGCGTAATAAAAACGTCAACAATTTTCTTCTAATAGATTATGAATGAATAATGAGTGGACTGCGGATCTTTATGGAAAGTAAAGGTCTTTTTCTTTCTTTAGTCATTTTAACCCCTTTTACTATAACATCGAGACTCGTGATGAAGATTTTGAACAGAAGGTACCAAATAGACTTCAGATGTTTATGCAATTTTCCAATTTTGTAGGCAAATTTTGAAAAAGTGGAATCACGCAAAATCTTATTCTCAATGGTAGTAGTCTTTGTAGTTCTAGAATAAATTAAAATCGTACTAAATTCTGTGAAATTTTATATTCTAGCATTTTTTACCATTTTTAGAACCCATAAATGCATAAAGATCCGCAGTCTACTACCAAATATATACGTTATCAATCCCCTTCTATTCTAAAAAAAAATTCTATTTTGTTGTTGTCAATATATGGCCATTGGAGAAAACACAGATTTTCGAAAAATTATGGTCATTTAAACAGCAATACTTTCGCGTTAAAAAATAATACAAAATTAAACTTGAACTTATTATGAATGTCGGATATTCATTCATTAATACGGAAAGTGACATCAGTCGAATAAGGAAATTTACAGGAGAGCCAATTGAAAATTACCTAAAATTGTCAATTTTTAACTTCCCGATTTTATAGGGAAGTTATTGTAATTACCCCGAAAATCGAAAATCGATTTTTTAGCAGATCTTCACGTTTCATGGTCATTGCAGGAATTTTAGACTATTTTCAGCAAAATGTTCGTATGTGTGTGTGTGTGTGTGTGTGTGTGCGTATGGCCGTTTCTATGTAATCAAATTTTTCGTTAACGTTTTCAGAAAAAGTAACAACGCGATCAGGATGATGAATGATGCAATCGATGTGCCCCGTCGTAACTTAGAGCTGATTAGATTTTGGTCCATATTGGTCAAGTAGTTTTTTAGATTTTTAGTTTTTTTTCGAAAAGAGTTGATTCTACAATGCAATTTATAAGGGAGGACGAAAATTTTCCGCCAAAGAAACAAACGCAATTACATAAAAAAAATTTTTTTCTTAATTTTTTTTAGATTTAAAAAAAATTTTTTTTTTTAGATTTAAAAAAAATTTTTTTTTTAACTGATCCTAATGTTACCGTTTGGAATAATCGAAAGTTATTCCAATGCAAAAATGAATTTATCATCTCTACTCCCAAGAATACATTTTGGGAGAATATCGATGAAAGTACAAAAAAAACGATGTTAGCGATGTTGGCGAAGGAGTAACGAATCGGGAAGTTCTTTGTGTGACTCTTGGAGAGTCACACACCAAATAAAAAACATTAATATCAGTAGGCCCTATTAGCCATGCATATCACTAACCCTCTCGCAAGATCAGTCCTACCCGCGAGCTCGCGAAGCGAGCGAGCAAAAACAACCCTATTCGCGAGCGAGCGAAGCGAGCGAGCAACAATAGCCCTCTAGTTTATAATTATATATCATCAACTTAGAAATGAAAAATAATTTGTTGTTATTTAGATACTGTGGTTGCACGATCTGTAGATGGCGCATCAGTCCAAATGGCTTGCTTCGCAATACGAAACGGGATATTATTAAACATTGGCATTGAATATTGCACGCTATGAACTACCGAGTTATCAATGCCTTGAAAAAAAATTGCAATTACTTCGCGAGCTTCCTGTTTGACCTACTGATTCCCTGCAAACAACTTCGACGCTTGTTTTCTTGTAATTTAGATACGAAGATAAATGGCCATATGTGATGATCGAACGTTGAACAAATCAATGCGAGTTTCAATGAATCATTAAGGAATATTCGTAGCGTCTAGAATCGATATTTTAATAACCGTACGAAATATTAATTAACATTCGAGGTCGGAAGATTGATATCGACTTTTCATCCTCAGCTGTGCATTAATGATATCTATCAGTGATATCTCGATTCAGAAACGTGCTTTCCAACAGGAAGTATATGCAGCCACGTGTTTCTGCGTTATTTCTGTCCCCTATGTGTGCTTAATGGCAAACAGTCCTTAATGACGGATTCCGAAGCAACAACGTTCGCTTTGGCAAAAATCACTATTCTCAATAAATGTTTTACTTGCACTGAGACGCGGTTTAATAAATAAAGCAGTGATTCATTTACAACCCTTGCTCGAGCATTAACTATTATCTTATTATTCCAGGTAATATTATCATCTACATTCTATGTTTTGCAATTATCCAGACCGGTGAATGGGAGATCGCGAAAAGACGTCTACGATGGTTGAGAAAAGTTAAAGATTTTAACAGTATTTTACAAGCGACATTTTCATTTGCAAAAATTTTCGCTCGGACTTCCTTAATGAGTTATTAACGAAAAACGCGGAGCAATCAGTGCGCGGCCTCGGCGGATGGTTCCACTGAGCGTAGCGTTAGTGCCGCGCCGCGGTGAAGCAGTGAACAAGAAAAGGAATAGAAATATAGTTAATTACAACTCACTTATTCAGCCGGAAATGCAGTTGCTGCTTCGAAATGTATGTCACTGGATCACACATTGGGGAGACGAGCTGCACAGTTGACTTCAGGTATACGACAGTGACGAAAGTTGAGGGACGTACGGTGAGGTCAGCGATCCGGACTTACACATTCACTTTAAACAAACACACTACTACTATTAAAACTACTTATTATTTAAAACATATTTGCACCCGTGAGCTTTGAATTTACAAGTCCTTAGAGATGTGCTCTCTACCGCGGTTCGAACGACACTGATTTTACGCTAGATTTTTCTAAAGAGTTTAGGGAGGCATTATGCATATCGAAGGACAGGGTAGTCAATCAAAAAATGGGACACGAGAGGGAACCGCTGAAAGACTAGAACTTATGGCAATCACATGGCAAAACATCGTCTGTCCTTCTGTTGGAAAGTTCCTTATGGAAGGTATAGAACAATAGAAACTCATAAACACCACGTGTTCCTGACATTTCTACCTCTTGCTGGGTAAAAGGACAGACTTTTTCTTTAACAGTTACCTATCGACTCATTTGGTAACTGTTCGAAAAAAAATCTTAATTGAATCTCCTTTGCTCCTTCTCTTGTTCACTGCTTCACCGCGACGCGACACCAACGCTATGGAAATAGCTACATGCGCAGTTGTATGCTTCCACATAATGCAAATTACGTCTTGTAAACGAAAAAATAGGTCTTTTGAGGGCAATAGCGCCCTAGATCGATCTTTTATCTAGCGGTTTTGACTACTAAAAAACCCCCCACCCTTGCAATCCTGGAAGAAAGGAGTCTACTCTCTTAATTTATACTTCTAAGCGCTAATATTTACAAGTTTTGAGGTATAAATAAACTACATTCCTAATAGAATCTCTAATTATGCGTTTTAAAACCCCATCTCTCCACGCCCACAAACTAACTTCCACAAGTACCCGTATCACGATCGTATTTTAATACACAATGGAGTCCTTGAACAGACTCGTAGTAAAAAAGTATCTGAACCAAGTTCTTCGCACTGAAATATACACGCGCGCACCCGCGCGCGTGGTGACCATCCAAGTCATCGCGACAGACCACCAATCACACGCACGAGTACGCATCTACGATGTTAACAGCTTGCATTGCGATAATTATGCATTTAATATCAAGCATTGTCGAGAGAACAATTCATGGTCCCCTAGGCCGGCCATCGGTTTGTTTTGACGCTCGGTGACAATTCGAGACAAATCCATTAAACTATTGCCGGCTTTTGTGTTCCAGATAGGTCCCATTACATTATCAGTGTAAAGTAGAGGCGGCGGTCGCTTCGGAGCGTCGTAGAACAGCAACTAGCCGGCCCAGCTGTTCGCGTCCAATTAGCCTCACTTGATAAGCTCAACAATACCGGCATTATTACAGAACAACTGAGCGTTTATACGTGCCTCGTAGCGGCGTTACATTTTGACGTTTCCATTAGCTGTCTTGTAGCTTCTCTCTTACCCTTCGCCTCTCTCTTCCGCTTTCCCTCTTTGTCACCTCTTGCCAGCAATTGTATTCTTTAACCGAATTATCAGATTAACTTCTGCCCCAATTGTTTCATTAATTTCTAACCGAACTGGGCAATATTTGGCGAAATAAACATTTCAAATTCTATTCAATATTTTAGATGTTATTTTCCTTTAAAAAATATGTATAATATATATTTCACAAAATGAAATATTTTTATTTCGAGAATCTGAAATATACAATAAAATATTTGCATTTTAACAATTTGAGACACAAAATAAAATATTGTATTTTAATAATCTAGCACAATTTGCCTGGCAAAAATAGTAAAATATTTCCTAAATTGTATTATGTACATTATTTAATTTCAAATAATTATTTAGTTTCGTATAAATATCAATCCTATTTGAAATGGTTAATTGATTTTACAATATATATACAACATGTATTTCAATTGGGTATTTTTCAGCGGAAATTTTACATAGCTATTTGAAATAAATATTTCTGTCGTTATTTGTGTAACAAAATTTCTTCAACTTTCGTAATAATATCACGCAAACGTTTTCAGTTTATTTTTGCGCGAGACATCGCAGCGTCACGGTCAGACCTTCCTTACAACATCAGCCCGTAGAAAGAATTCAATTTTTATTCTTCTTCGGCCGAGCCATCGGATACATTCATATTTCTTCTTCTACGTGCGTCCTCCGACATCTCCCGTGTCGCCCGAGTCACTCCGTTTTCTCCTCGTTGCGTTCGACCGCTTTAAAAAGTCTATTCAAAAGGATGACAATATCTTGTCAATGCAGACTATTCCGCGGCACGGCGATCAGATTGACGCGGCCGCATTTGAATTGCAGATGCGTATCGGGGAAATTGTACGAGCGAGACGCGAGACGTCGACATATCCAGGAATACATTATGTCGAATACGCGCCGTAAGTCTGCATTATTACCCCTCAAACTTCGCTTCTAAAATACTCACACCCTCCAACCACCACCATCCCACGTGTCCCCACTCTCCCCGGGTGAAATATTCATACTTCTTATCGCAAACTCGCGACAGTAAAACGGAAGTCCTCGAAATGCACCATTAAAACCCGCAATTGCATTTCCGTTTTCGGATTAGAATATTCAGAACTTAACTGTCAAAGTCGATTCCTTCCTCAAGATTGGTAGACCCCGGCTATGGCTAATATGACTTTTCAGTATTACACAGGGTGGTCCACAACTGAAAAATGGATGATTCTAAAATAGTATTTTAAATAGTAAACAGTAAATAATCTTATGTATTTTAAAGTATGCGTACAACTTAGAAAATAAACTATTTCATTATATATAATATTTTATTTGAAGATTGTTAAAAATATTTGGATTTCTTCTCTCTCTCTCGAAATGTTTTATTTCTTTTATTTTAAATATTCTTACCGGAAATAATGGTTCGTATACGATACATTTATTGTACATTCATATTGTTTAAAACGGCAACAAAGTCCAACATTTTACGATATACCGGAGATCTCGACAATTACATGGAACAGGTGCGACCTTGAAATATGCTGTCAAGGATGTCATTCCGAGCAACTCTTCTGAGATATTCGCAAAAATATATTGGATACTATACAAGCTGTTCCATTTTAAATTCTCGGGGCAAATATCTCGAACAATATGAATGATATACAAAAATGATTCAGATAGAAGTTGTATGGTTTTGTAGGGGATATATTATTCTGTTATTTATTTGACCTTTAGATGACTTTGGAAAGGCCTATAAAAATCAATTTTTAAAGTAGAACCCATATTTTTTATCGGACATTATCATTGTACTGGTATCAAGACGTTTTCGAAACACTACCTAAGCGTAATTTTAACATAAGCCGTTCACGAGATATGAATTCTCAAAGCGTCAGCCGATGTACAGTTAGTCACGCAATTGTAGGCACACATTTTTAATCAGGATAACACTTTTATAAATCAACCAAACGACAGTGATAATTTTGGAAAAAATTATATAATTGTGTATGAAACGGATTTTAATGAGTTGAAAAACTGAAATGAAGGTTTCCTTTCTTTACCCTTCTCTAATAAATATAAATTTTATTTTTTTTAAAGAAAAACGAACTTCTTAAAGAATAAAACAAACATACGTACTGTACTGAATTAGAAAATACATAAAGCTATTATGTATTTACCTGAATATACCGACTTGAATACTCAGTGAAAAAAGGGAAAAGTATTTATCAATAAATTTATTATTTTTTATTAGTGCCTACGTACAAGTATCATTTTTTATGGCGAAGAAAATTAATTTAAACATCCACCATCATAATTCGATCATAAGTGCATACGTAACTTCGTTACTCTGGATTCAGTTTTATGAACTCATGTAACTAGTACAAAATTGATAAAAATAATAACTGACTACACAAAATATTCATGGAATATACAGAAATACAGACGGAAAATTGTAAGTTTACTTTATTTTCAACAGTTTTGGTAAATAAAATAAAATGACTCTCTGGAGAATATATGTAGAGACTATGGAAAATCTCGAGGAATCAGCTTATTTGGCATAATGTATTGCAAGGGATCTGTTTCCATTTGTAATCGATGGAACGTGATCGGTAATTCAGGATTGCTGAGCTTCCAGATTCGCGTCGTCTAAATCCGCAACAACGACGATAAAGAAAATATGTCTATACGGCCTCGTCTACGTTGTCCACCCACGCATACGCGACATCCTTTCTCGATATGGAAGCTATCACTCATCCTGCAGAATTCGTTATCGTTCCACCATGCGAATCTTTCTAGCCTCCCTCCTGCTCCCTCCTCCTCCCTTTTTTCCAGACTAGCCCTCCAGTGTTCCTGGGTTCTTCTGCGTTACTCCTTAATAGACTGCAGACTGTACAAATTCCCGTGGACATTTGATGAAAGTTACATATCAGAAAAATTTAATTCGCCAAGTAAAACTTTGCTCGGAAATAAAAATACTATTCATTTTCTGATGTACACGTTCTCCCGTGTTTTATAAATTCTCGCATTCTGCAACTGTTCGATAACTTTTAATGAGGCGATGACTTTTAATTTCTGCCTGAACTAGCATCTGTCGGACCTTCCCTACGGAACACAAATTTTTCTTTCGTCCCAGTATCTGTAAATTACTCCATAAAAGTCTATATCTGCATAAACATCCGCAGTTTACTCATTAGCAGATTGCGAATTTTTGCTTGCGCGATACGCAACGAAACAACCACTTGAACGAAGTTAGATAAGGATACGAGTGTGCTTGCAGAGGAGAAAATTGACAATAAATTGTCTGGATCGTTAACCACAACCTTAACCTGTCTCAATTGAGAAACTTCGTTAACCTAGATATACCCACATAAACACAGTTAAAGACGAACGGGACAGATTCAAGTGCGTTTTACGCCGCAGCGAATGTTAATGAAGATATCCAGACGCTATAATCATTATTAAATTTCCTTCTAGCAAACAATTATTGATAAAGTAAACTCTCATGCAGCAATCGAAGGGAAACATAATTAATTGAATCATCAAGCTTAACGCAACTGTTGTAGGTTTCTTTGCTTTGCGGTTCGGTGTCAGAGCGCGGGGACAAGTTTCATTCATCGAAATGGCGAAAGATGCTGCGAAAGAACTTTTGCGCGGCAGTGTACAGACCAAACATCTCGTCGAACGTTCCTATTCACCGACTAAACCGATCTCCAAACACGAGGTCCCTGACTGCGCGCGTAAGCCGGCTCTAATCTTGCTCTCTTATTGCACCCTCTCCTCTGCCCTGTTTCTCGTCCTCAATCTATCCCTCTCTCTCTCTATCTCCTTTCTCTCCCTTTCTCTTTCCCGAGTATACACACTGGACTGCGTGTTCACCACGAGCGAATGCGTGTATCCTCGTTATCGTCTTACACACGCACGCTCGTGTAGTACGAGGCGTAGTACTACGCGCCACCCCCTGTGCCCCCAGCCCCCCGCGGCATGGATCGGTCAGTCCCCCCCTTGCTTCGTCCTTCCGACCGCCCCCTCGCCCATCCTCGCCACGAATCGGCTTGTTTTATAGCGGTCACGTGGTGCCAGTGTGACGTCACGCGGTCACTAACCATATTATGTCCACGGCACTGACCTTACCCCGCTCTGCTCTCTCGTTCTCTCTCTCTCTCTCCTTCGCTCCTGCTCCCTCTCCTTCGCTCAAGCTGTCTTTATCCCTTTCCTCTCGGTCTCTCTGTTCTTGCTTTTTACTCTTTCCCTCTCTCTTTCTCTCCCTCTTTTTCTTAATTCTCCTTTCTCCCGTTTCGCTCGACCTCTTCCTTCTTGCTTTTTACTCTTTCTCACTCACTTCTTCCTTTCTCCCGTTTGTCATGGCTCCTCTATTCTTACTTTTTATGTTTCCTCTCGTTTCTTTCTCTCCCCTTTTCTATTGATCTCTCTGATCTTGATCTTTATTGTTCCCTTTCTCTCAGACTTTCGTTCTTTTCTCTTTTGGTTGTACTCCACTCTCTTTGATTTCTGCGCAATCCTTTCCGCACTGGAAACTTGTACCTCCTATCCATGATATACATATTGAGTTTTGTTTCATTTTTAATGTATGTATCTGTGCGTTTAATTGTTTTTAAACGACCGTGAGTATACTCGCGATAAAAGTGGACCGAGTGCACTTACAATTTACATAAATTATAATGAAACGTCAAGTTTGTCGAATTGTCACGTTTGTTGTTGCAAAGCTTATCTGCTCAAGATTCGCGTGCTTCGCGTTTAGAAGAAGTAGAACCGGTAGGTCATGAACAGACAATTCCTATTCAATAGCACGCCAGCACGCCTGCTCGTTGAATTTTATTCTAAAATTATTTTTGGTTTCAGAAATTATTAGATAAGTAAGTTCTAATCATAGAAGTTGTGAAGAAAATGGTACGTCAAGGGGTTAAACAATGTAATATATTCTTTCCATTGTATGTAATCGTGCATGTTACGATTAAATGGCCCAATACAGGATTGCTCGAAAGTCACTTTAAAGAGGTATGAAACAATTTTATTTTTCAAAAGTTCACGTTTGTCCTTTTAATGAACAAATTTAAATGGTCTAGTGACGTTTGGTCTTTGGGCCACCCTGTATTCCGCTATGACTCCAGAGTCAATTTTCATGCTTTACTATTACACTCTGACACGAACAGATAGCACACATTAAGATTTACATATATACATATTATTAAACGTATCCTGAAATAGTGTATAGAAACTTAGAAACAAAGTTCAGCAGTAATGTGAAAATAAAATAAAAATGTGTATATAAATATACATTTTTATTTTTTATTGGTGTCCATGTACAAGTATCATTTTATATAGCGAAGAAGAAAATTTATTTAAACATCTCCCATCTTAATTCCATTATAAGTGCATCCGTAACTTCTTTACTCTGGATTCAGTCTTATTACATATATGAAAATCGGAAAAATAATTCTACTGGAACCAATTTAAAATTGATAAAAATAATAACATAATAATTATATGTGCATATACAAATTTAGAATCTTCCCCTCCACGTTTATACGAATAAATAGTTTACGAAACTCTAAAGTTGTTTTCTAAGAGAACGGTTGATTTAAGACCTGTGACACTCTTGTTCTTCGCGATGAGTACTGTAGGATGCAATAAAATATTGTTGGAAAACGACCTTGATTGACCTTGGTTGACCTTGAAAAGCGGGTCAAGGTCAATTTTGCGGTCCATTTTTCAGACAGATCTCCACTTATGCAGAGTGCAGGATCCCACTATGTATAGCGGTTACGACCAGAGTTGGGCAAATATTTTTATTTGAATACAATTTTTGCCCAACTCTGGTTACGACAAATAATTTTGAAACACCTTGAACACCTGAGTGTGGAGCGTAGATTTTGTACTCGTGCTATCATTTTGTCCCGTTTTCGTACTTGCTCCACATTTTGTTTCATTAGTGTTCGCTGTACATTGTGTGTTTAATCTCAGCAACTATCCTACCTATTCTTCTTATCCCGTCATCACGCGTGTATTCGAGTCCTCTTTTAGATTTCTACATTTTTCAAATGTCCACCGATTACGGGACCGTAGTCCGTTTTGGTTTTCCAAACGGTACACGCGCTAACCGTTACATGGTACTAATTGGATAATAATTGCAGCTATGCTTGGCAATAAAATAACGGGGTGGGTAGCCGGCGGGCGTACTCAATGGTTACCTTTAGAGTACTCGTTCGAGTGATCCGAGGTTTTATTGCAGACCGCAATGATGTTCCAGAGTAACTGATACGACAGGCACGCGTTCGTGGATTTGTAAGTCCTCCAATGAGAAACGATACAATTGTTCAATCTTAAAGAGGAGTGCAAACGGAATTATAAAATGTTTACGTGACTACTTAATCATACGTTACAATATAAATAAATGACAGAATAGATCGGTGGAATAGAAACCTCAACGTAATAAATAACTCCGCAAAATAATCCAACTAAAACACGTATTACCCGTAATTATGTAATGATCAGACTAATTAAATGGTTTTGATCATAAATTACTTTTCTGAAAATAGACACTTCCTTGTAAGCATACAGGGTGTTCGAATTAGTAATGAGAAAATCAGAACTGACGATGTTGAGGTAACGACTTTGTTTTGAAATGATTAATGACTATAGACGACCAGTTATGAGCCATCTCTCTGCCTTTGTCTTTCGTTCGTACGTCATTGTCTACGCTCTTCCGGATTCGACTTTTAGATGCGCCACTATTGCTAGGTCACAGAGATTTTTAATTATTAATAACTTGAAAACAAAACCCTCACAACAAAAATTACCTCTTAAAATATATACACTGCCAGCCAAAAGTTTGGAATCACCTGCTGATTTTTGTAAAAATCGAATATA
The DNA here is from genome assembly GCA_933228785.1 of Lasioglossum pauxillum. NCBI lineage: Eukaryota > Metazoa > Arthropoda > Insecta > Hymenoptera > Halictidae > Lasioglossum > Lasioglossum pauxillum. The sequence goes on from OW121699.1 coordinate 42,220,974, forward strand.
TCGATAAATTTTGAAATGATGTATCGATATAATATCAAATATTAACTAGTTGAATAATATGTCTTAACAGATTTCAGCATTTTCTTATGTCCATAATGCTCTTGTATAGTTTATAAACCCAGTGTAAGACAATGTTCGGAATGCACTTTTCTAAAGAAACATATTTGGCAACTTTTACAAGTGTGAAAAAATATAAAATTCAAAAAACTAATTGCCAGGATGCCCTGAACATGTCAGGCTGTTATTAAAAATAAAGGCGGGTTTTTAACGAAAGAGCAATTTGAAGAAAAATACAGATTTATTGATAAAAAAAAATAGTACAAAATGTAAAACATACTGCTCATAAGTTTTTTGACAAGTTAATCTTCCTTGGTTGTTCTAAAGGCATTCAGTTCTTCTTATAAACCTTCTCTTTCTCTGAATTTACGCCGTGATTCCAAACTTTTAGTCAGTAGTATATATTATATTATATGGCAAATCGATTTATGGAAACGTAATTTTATACAAATGACCAGACATTCCGTTTGGTGATCATTACACGGTTATAGTTGTAATGCTAATATCTTATCACAAATCAAATTAATACCAATCTTAAGTTGAAATTCTTTAACGTTTAATTAAATTGCTCCATCAATTAAATGTCCAACGGCTATCCAAATGAAATAAACATTCCCGCAATCACAAAAATCTCTCGCATCGTACAATTAATTCCATAATACATGTTTCCCATGAAAATTCCTAATACCCAGCTTCCGTTCGCCGGGCACCGTGCAAGGTAAGCATTATGCAATATTAATTAGGCAATAATGATGGTGCTGCTAATCAGATAAAATGATCAGAATCAGAATCTTTATCTGTGACAATTTAAGACCTCTGCAATAAATATTAGCAGACATTTAAAAAAATTCCTCCCACCCCTGTTACTATCGAGAGAAAAGGACTGAATCAATGGCTAATAAAACAACTACGAAGCCGTACTAAAAATCTCTATAATTTTTATATAACTGTTCAATTTAGCTCGTTCTCATAATTACTGATGATACGAGTATTCAATCCTATAAGCCATAAACAGCAGGATGGTCGTTAATAATTTCGTTTCTAATGCGATCGCTCAAAAATAAGTATATAAGTGGTAATATAAATTCATTTAATTATTATACTTTAATATCTACTTTTCATTTATTAACGAGGAAGAGGATTAAATTAATCGATTATAAAATCGTTGATAATATTAATGCCTTTTATCCTACCATTTTCTACTTAAGAAACTGAACGTGACCTTCATGTCTCTATAAAAAAAGCCAAAACAAACTACATCACTGAAAATCGTGTTTCCAACATTTGTTTGAAAAACGTATTAAAATTCGTCCGATCTATTTTCATCGGCTTTCATTTTATTCGAATCAATCGCCGCAGGTTTCAGCTTTCAGCAGAATTTAGCGTCGGTCCAAGTTATAATTGCTCTGCGAACGGGAGCGGTGATTGGCCGATCGAGGTCTGATAACTCGCTCGATCTCCGCGAGCATAGTGGTCCGAGATTATTCTTACCGGTGCACGGTGCAGCGGTCGGCGGACAAGTCGGTAATCCGATATAACGATTTAAGTTGTCACCGAAGCTCGGCGTAGTTTAACTGACTATGGTGTAACTAGCGGATTGCCGTCTATTGGTTAACCGCCGCGCCGCGCGTCGGTTAGACGGAGGAACATTTCAGCGCTGGAACGAAGACGGAGGAGGCAGCCGGTTCCACGTTCCACAGCGGACCGGCTTAGTTTTCTTTGGGGCTCTCGTGAGCACACTTCAAAGGCGTCCTTACAGGGAAGGATTAAAGTGCCATTAGGCTCATTAAACTGTATTTAATGCCGGGTTCCGCGGAAAAGGCAGAGTAATCCTAATTGAAGCGGCCCCGGGGTAACGTTTATTCAATCGACGGACGAAAATAATTACCGGGGACCTTTAATCGTTTTTCTCGCCCCGTGAGGACCGAGGAATTATTATTATTGCCCATCTCGATAGAGGCCGGCCGCGATGAGATGAGATAATAACACCACGAAGACGGATAGGGAGGGAACCGCCATGTAGGTGGATCTCACGGAAATGTACAGGGTGTATCGTTGATCGAAATGAGACCAAGCATACACTGTGACTCTCACATTTCATTGTCGACAGAACAGCCTAAAAGGAACAATCATATCAAAAATATTGGGTTGTAATGTAGTTCCAGTCGATTGTACATAAATATAAATACAGGGTGATTCAACCATCTACATTATCTGTGAACTGTTAGATATACATGGTGCCTCAAAATTCCTTCAACATCCGGAAATGGGAGGTTCCTGAGATCATTTGAAGCAACATTTTCCTTTGCAAAAATGGCGTCTGCAGCTTTGTTAAGGAGTTATTACCGAAAAACACGGACCAATCCGAGCCCTCTGACTGGTCCGTGTTTTTCGTTAATAACTCCTTAAGAAAGCTGCATACGCCATTTTTGCAAAGGAAAATGTTGCTTCAAATGATCTCAGGAATCGCCTATTTCCGGATGTTGAAGGAATTTTGAGACACTCTGTATGAAAAAATGGTCGAAACGAAGGTTATATGGTTTCAAGAGTAGTATACAATGAAATAATTAGTTTTTACAAAGGCCACCTCGTTTCTTTATTGCAAACAAACTGTAAGGATACATAGAGTGAAAAAATAATAGTTATTTGTATGCTCTCAATAAATAATTTTGAATGGAATTAATGCTCAAAATGTTCTCTATTGTAATTAATACATTTGAATTATTTTAGAAATTCTCGTTTTATTTCTCTTCTTTTGGTCGGAGAGGGCGAATTTAATAATAATTATTTGACACCATGAAAGTTTTTCGCTCGACGATTACTGTCATTCCGTATCCGTGATAAAACCTTCATCCTAATGAGAATTTAGAGACGGAAAGGAATTACGGGTAGCCTTGATTGTTTTTTTCCATCTCGCACAGATCAAGGGATTATTACCGATCGTGATGCTACAACGATTCGGATCAGAAATACGAGATAATACTATCAAGAGGGGAAGGGAGAAAAGCAAGAATTGGGGTGCTCCGTGGACATTTATGCGGTGTTCTGAAATATGAGAAAATGATAACTAGATTGCGGATTTTTGTGCAAAATAGAAATTGTCTGCATCAATTGCAAGGATTCGAAGCTAGAAAAAAAGTTCTTTCCTTTTTTCAATCATTTCAATCAGTTCGAAATAATATATTAATGTTCATAAACTTTTTTAATCCACCGTCTTAAATTTCACCCACCCTTCTTTGTCACAAATGCATAAAATCCGCAGTCTAATACAACTATACAAAATAAACCATTAAAATATAAGAAAGTGCAGAAAAACAGAAGAGAAATGCCTCGTTTTCCGTTAATAACTCCATAACAAAAACGCGGAGAACATTTTCGCAAAGGAAAAGTTACTTCAAATGACCTCAGGAATCACCCCTTGCAAGCCAGTACATATTTTGGACACCCTGTATAGTCTGTACACGAGTATGCATACATCAATTTATTTGGTTTTGTTATTTTTACTGTTAAATTCAAGCATCTGACATGTATACTATATTTCTTCTGCACCCCTGGTCTTCTAGATGCTTTCATTGTAGTACAAGACACCCTATATAGAAGCGTACACATGAAATCAACGAAATAACTGAAAGATCAGAGGGTTCCACTGCCATAAATCTCGCGATTGCCATCGAGTGTTATCGGCGACTTCTGGATAAATGAATTTATACGGCACATGGGTCCGTAAATACTACCGGGTCGTCATCTTATTGCGTTGATCGTCGTCGATGGTGATTATTTATCGAATTATGGATCAATTATTACGACCACGTGACAGCACACAGTCCCACAAACTGACCTGTCGATACAGGACTTTTGATTATGACTATTCATACATATCTAAAGCTCTTTTTGATAATTTTGAGCGGAGTATTGTACTGTTATTACTATACTGCGGATGTTTATGCAATTTTCAACTTTTGTAGGCAAAATTTAAGAAAGTGGGACCAAATGAAATCCTATTTTCATCGGTAATAGCATTTGTAGATTCAAAATAGATAAAAATCGTACTAAATTCTGTCGAATGTAATACTCCAGCTTTTTTTGAAAATTCTCATAAGCCATAAGCCATGAATGCACAAAGATCTGCAGTCTAGTTATTACGAATGATATTCCAGATTGAACGATAAAGTAATTTTGAACGCATAGGGGACAGTTTGCGCGTAGAATTGTTAGGTACACAGTACACACGCAACAGAACGATTCTAAGAAGCGAATAAAACTTTGTCATTTCCCCTCGAATATGAACGAAGCAAATTATTCTGATCAAGTGGGAAAAAACATTATAGCGGTCAGAACGCAAATAAGACCTGAATGCTAATTATCTTTACTTGCAGCGCATAGAAAATTGTACAGGGTGTAAAGAAATGTTTGATCTTGGCTGCCATAAGCGTATACATATCTTCGGATCGGTAAAAAAAATCTGCCGCAAAATTGCCTGTGATCTTGAATATCAAGGTCAAATTATTTTTATTGCATTGTATTCTATGCATCATTGGATAAAAGTAGAATACAATGCAATCAAAACAAATTTGACCGTGAAATTCAAGGTCAAAGACAATTTTGCGGCTCCGTTTTAATTAGAGATCAAACATTTCTTTACACAAGGGCGACTCATAGTTTCTTTAATATCTGTACCGTAAATCAAATTTTTTAACAATGTTCAATAAGATTGATGTCTCGGTACTTAATATTTTCGCTGCATATTTTTATGCTACAAACGTAACTTGACGTATTTATTCAAAATATGGAATCCTAATCGAGTTTACAATTTTTTCATTCAAGTTGTACAACAACGTGATAGAGAAAATTAATCTACATTCGATAAGGCATTTTTTAAAACTTTTTTATTTGGGTCCTTAATGAAAATTTAAAATGTATGTTTTGTAGATCTATGTTAGTCATACATATGTTGAAAACTTCATTGAAATCGGTTAACATACACACGAGCTACAAGCGGTTAAAAATGGTGAAAATCGTAGTTTCCCACGACTTTTGATCAGTTTCTGCTTAAAATTCACAGAATCTTTCGACGCCTGTTGTTTTTTCCTGCGTCAATCGATTTCGATGAAATTTCCAACATGTGTATAAAGAACATGGATCTAGAAAACATATGTTTTAAATTTTCATTAAGGGCCCAAATAAAAAAGTTTTAAAAAATGCCTTTTTTATTTTTGCCTGCAACCTTGTAAATTGTAATTTTTGGAAAATCTTTTTTTCATGCCAGTTTGTAAACGAATGCTTCTAATTGATTATAAAAAATCAGGTCGTTTGGTACAATTATAAAAAAAGTTATTAGTTTTTAAAAGGTGTACGAATACTTTGTACACCCACTATATATGCGAAATATAGTTATGTTTGAAAATGACATAAAATTATAAAAATCTTAAAACTTGCAAATGCGTTATTAGTTATCGTCCGTTTGCTTCCTTTTGCATTTTCTCACTAGGTCTCACATTGCAGGGGGGTAAGAGCAAAAATTTCAAAAATAAATTTTAACCCCTATAGGTAACCCGATTGCGCATTCCCAGAATTAAGGTGAATATTTCATCCGTGTTTCCTTATCTAAAAGTTTGTTCCGGTAATCGACGTTGTATGGTATCGCCGGCACCAGGAATCTGAGCAGTAAAAGGTTCTACGATATTGCCGCAGATTCGAAGTTCCTATTTTACCCTCCCAGTTCCGTCCACGGATGAAAATTGCGGCCGAAGTTGGAGCGGGTCGCGCGATAACGATAATCAAATGATACGGCTGCGCGAGGTATCGCGTTTAAGCAGTCCAGCAGCGTCGCGACACTAAAGTCCGCAGGATTCAGAAAATAAAACGGAGAAAGAGGTTCTCGCGGGACGACGCGACGGGACGCGATATGAATCTCCAAACTATGTATTCCACTTCTTTCTCTCGTGACTGCAATCGCTACAGACGAACGGGTTTCCTAATACAATAATAAAACATTTTTACGCACGCTTTTACGTTAACCAATTGCGAAAGTGGTTCAAGTATAATATTTTAAGAAATTAGGTTGTGGCAAGAAATTCGACCAGCAATGCACAAAATTCAATCCATCGAATTCGAAATATCGGAGTATCCTAAAACGAGAAATATTTTATAACTTGAAACGCTTCCATATTGGTTAGTACACGAGGGTTCTTCAAAGATACACAGGAGTTTGACGAAATAACGGAAACATTGGTAGATGAAATAATAAGACAACGTGAATACACACACATTGCAAGAATAAAGACCCGGGAAAACTTGTAGAGAAAGGTCTTCCCCTCAGATTTCAATAATTTTGAAATCTGTTGTCAAGGTAACCATTTTTACCACGTTTTTATTTGCAATTATCTCGTAAACTAAAGCCGACCGCCAAGAATTTTAAAGGGAAACGTTGATCTGAATTATGACCTTGACAACATATTTCAATGTCATTGACATTTGAGGGGAGGACCCTTTTCTACAAGTTCATCAAGACTCGATATTGCATTGGTAAGTGTTGGAAGAAATAATAAAAAAAACCTTGCATATTAAAAGAACAGTTTCTGATAATTGCAGATGTGATGGCCCCGCGGATCGAGACATTTATTTAGCATTATAAAAAATAAAGAAGGATATACAAAATATAGAAGCGAATATTAATATATTTTAAGAAGAGTGTGCTATAATTTTGTTGTGGCGGTTTTATGTTATTTTGCAATATTGCTCAATAAAATCTTTCATTAACGTTATAACTGCACTAAAATGATTTCTTATCCCTAGCATACAGTATGAATATACATAATACAGAAAACAAAATAATATATGGCTTCGAAATTTAAAAAACTACAGAGTACGCCTTTATTCGCATAATATAGAAAAAAATATCTCCTTATTTAACCCCTTGTCAAAGATTGGAAATCGTTTCTATGGGCAACGTATAAATATAACACGGTACTGCAACAGCGCGATGCTCGTTGGAAAAAGAACGAGCACGAGATCAAAAAAGGGAGCTGAATGACTCAAGAGGGTTCAATAAAAAAGGAAGGGCACAAGAAAGCAGAAAGTAACGGCTGGGGGATCAGGGCGCACGTGGTCGAACACGTGTGTCCACGTGGAATAGCCACTTCGCGGTAAGAATTGCGCTCGCATCTACCTTCCGTCGGTTTCCACGCTCGATTAAACGTGGCGCATCTTCGATCGACGACGTGTCGATGCCCTCGTGCGAGTGTACGGGACATTTTCTGTCCCCCCGATTTCTTAACATCGTTTCAGATTCTTGGAGACTACAATCTCAGAAGATTTTCGGAATAAAATCGATGCAATTTCTAATTACCAGTGTAAATTCTTATCGTAAAGGAATTCTCTTCACTTTAAAGGAAGAGTAGAGAAAAAATATTAAACAGGTTATTCAGGGCATCCAGATGAAGATAAGCATCTTTCTTCTGCGAAACATACATACTATTTTCAAAATGTCCAACTTTAAGTGTTCATTACGATTACAATTTTTATTATATTTGATTAATTTATTTATTTTCGAAGTATATTGATATTTAGGAAGCAATACAAACCTTGTACTTACATGTCAATATGAGAAAGCTCCATTTTGTAGAAGACATGTTAGGGGGAAGTCGTTCAGAATGATTTCGATATTTCAAGGTCATCAAAATGGGTGTAGAGGACCCTTTTTTAAATAATTACCCAAATGATGAATGAAAACCTTGTTCCACTGAATTCTCATTATTTCTTACTTATTGTAAATATACATTTACCTACATTGCAGGTAACATAATTCGCCACGTGGATAAGGAATATTATAATCGTACTGTGGTTCTAATCATTTGATCAACCATTGTAAAAGGGTTGTTGACTAATAAAATGAAATTAAATATGACAAGATGGAGTGTAACTCCAAAAATGAATTTGTGAATGAGGATCTCATAGTTTATACTGGCTCCTCATCTAAGTTCGCGAACTAAGTGCTAGATAGCACTTAGTTTCAAAGCTTCGCATACGACTGCTAGGGGCTAGTGGCTAGACTATGGGAATCCGACTGGCCGGTAGATAAAACAGATATTTTCGGTTGTTTAAAGTTTATATTTCGACCGGTGACACTCTGAAGTTTCGTTTTTCGTAAAACGTTTACGTAATAAATATCAACGATAAGCTGTAGCACGGACTTCCCATGGCGAAAACAAAAAGAAGATCGCTAAGACTCATGTAATCAATTACGTTCGAATCCAGCAAGCATTCGACTCTGCGAGTCCCCACAGAACAATCCCCCTGAGTATAGTGCAGAAAACCTATTATCGCATAATACCCGCGCCTCAATAAGATCGGCAGCATGAATTCAATATTTGGCGCGCGATAAATCCAACGAATTTAATCCCCGAGCGAAGCGGATCGCGTCAATGAAATACGAGCGACGTTAAACACCCGAGCACCGATTAAGGGATTGTATCGAATAACCTACGCGATTCTCGAATCCCATAACGATACCTCAGCCGGACGTAAGCTGATGCCAGTAAACTTTACCTTGCGGTGGTTCGTGAAAAAAGGTGAAGTCGAGCCGACCAAAAGGTATAAAAAGCTTGGACGAAATAAAAACAACGATAATGGTCTTAAAACCATTAGCGAACGATCGTAAACAATTAGAACGATCGCCAGGCGGCCAGCGACCGTAGAAGCGGAGCCACGAATGAGGGGATGATTCGTATTTTGAATGACGGTAGCGAGTCTGGCCACCATTAACGTACACAGATATCACCGATTACATCCTCGCTGCCGAGCAACCCGCTGCGATCCTTGGCATAACACGTTCGCTGCGATGAATGGAACAATCGTGTGTTAGCGGGGAAACGAGGGCCCGAAGAATATGCGTTAGCTCGTCTTCTTGCCAGGATATCTACGGCTCGCATCTTTCATCGAATTCAGTTACGATAGGCTACGACGGAATCGGGAACTGATACCGGCACTTTTTGGCACTGCTTGAACACGGAGCTACAGTGATTCTTGCCGTTCCGTGCACATGTCGTCTGGCTACGAGCAGCGTTCGAGTATCGTATACGTATAGATTTACATTGCTTTTATACAGGCTGTCTCAAAATGCTGTACTTCCTTGAAAGGGCTGATTCTTGAGGTCACTTCAAGTAACTTTTTCTTTTGCGAAATTGTTCTCCGCAGCTTTGTGAAGGAGTATTGATGAACAAGATATCTGTCTCTTCAATACAAAAATTATGTTTACATTTCGTAATATTTATTCAGACTAAAACATTTACGTTCAAGAATTTTTCTTCGTCCGTTCCCATTACAATTTACAATATCAGATTTTTCAAAAAAATTGTACAGTCCACGTTTCGAATGGAAACTAGTGAAAAATTTCATAATTCTTTCCTTAGTCTTAATAACTCCCAATTTTATCAGTTCATAACAAAAATGAGTGGAATTTAAGAGGGTACAAAACAGTAGAAGAATTTAAAAATACTGTTACATAGTTTTCAATCTATTAAACGTGTTAAGAAAGAAAATACATTTCTATGTCACTCCAGTTTGTTCAGCAATCCAGGTAAAAATTTTTTAATTTGCATAATGATCCGCTGTCTATTTATTATTAATGGTGATGGAAAATGTTATTCTACAATGAGTTAATTAGATCATTGACTAGATTAATTTTAGACAGTAATTTATGGGGGAAATACCCTTACTAAGGGGAACAAAATTTGATACAATTCTGTTCCTATAAATTGATGTACTAGTCGTAAATTTGTATACGAATGTCACAGAATACTACAGAATAAAGATATTCTGCTTCATAAACTAGTATCTAAATGGCGAATTTAGTTTGTCCAACTGGTATGGCTCCAGTTCAAAGCCACCCTCGTTCCCTGGAAACGATCTCGCTTTCGGTCGATAACTTTTCAATTTTCCTACAATCTCCCGACCACTTTTTAACGCTGAACTCGAGGACCGAACGAGCTGCACTTCGAAAACAGTTCGAGAAGAACAAACATCGGGGCTAGGTCGGCTCCACTGGTTCCGATCGTCGAGACGGGAATTTAATGCCGGAAGTCGTAGGAAAGAGGGGGTGGTGAATTTTAATTCGGGGGAGAATATCGCGCGGACTGTTCGCCATCGAGCACCTCTCCCCATATCCCGGGTCCCGACGTGGCCCAAACAAACCAGAAACAATCGAATCTTGTCGCGCGACGGAAATCCGAACGTCTCGAATTGGTAATTCCGCCCAGTACGACGATCGTACACGCTGCGGCGAGATCCGAGAGAAACCACAGTAGCTGGGGAGACATCGTCACAAGAGAAAACTTGACCGCTCGTGTTCTGTGTTCTGGACCTGGCTGGACCGTAGTCTGGCTCGGATCAAGTGGCAGAGACCAATCAACGTATTTCTACTGATCCGGTGCGCACGACTGACGACCCATCGTGATTATAACGCACCGCGGTCACGTTCAGCGCCCACGAGCCACGCGCGCGTCTGCGTCCATGTGTGTGTCGTGCGCGTATATGCCAGTTTGTACAGGATGATTCATGAAACAATAGATCTTGATCTCTATCGATATGGACATCCTGCAAATATGACAAGTTCCTCGGGCATTGTCTATCCACACACTGGGTTTAGGATTGTGACGACTTATTGTTAGAAAATTGCTGACAAGATTTTTAGTGCTGTGCAGGATGTGTTAAATAATATTTTGCAAACTGTTATTATTAAATAGTTCAAGAAGACTAATCCTCATTAATATATTAATACATTATTTGAAGGGGAAACTTCTAGCTTAACGCTAGATATATTTTCCGTAAAGATTTCGTAACATGCGTCAATTTATAAATTCACAACTTTTACTTACACTATTTTTCAGGAAATAAGTATTTTTGTTGCTAAATAAAAAGCGTTCAATCATAATTTCTAATTATTGTGATAGCTCTCATCAAACATGAACCATTTTTATTTTCGCCATGCTACTGACTTACAGAGAAAAATTAAACTTTATTTCTCAAATACGATCACAGACGATACAATAAATTACTCATACGTTCTTAAGTGTGGGAAAACTCGCCTATTTACTATTTTTACGTGCTGTAAAATGATTGATCCCTTTCTGCTCGTATTGTGAGACGTATTTCTTTATAAATGTAACGTAATAAGTCGATTTAAAATGTAGAGCAAAAGGGGGTGAATTATTATACTAGCATCTTTCAAACAATGTCGACAATCTTTACGAACATATCTCACTATGTACTTATGCTATGTAGTAATATGCAGAATAAAAAAAATGGATTGAAACAAATGTTATTCAGTTTGACGAGAATTGTCATTAGACTGCGGATGTTATGCATTTATAATAAGAATGAGAAGCTATAATTAAAAGCAATAGGAAAATTAAAATAATTTAGCAATATTCATGTACTATGTTCCATTGGTTGAATAAATACCCAACGAATGCAGCAAATTTTAATTTTGATTGTTCATTATAATAATTGTTAAATTATTATAGCCTTAAAGTATTCGAATCTATTAATGCATATTTTCAGCAGGCAACACGCTGTACAGTCTAGATGTGTGTTAGGGTATTCCAAAAGTTGGTTATTGTCACTTGGAAGCTACATTATCGAGAAAAGATATTCAATGAAATGGATCCAGAGTGTACAATAAAATTGTATGATATTACGAGATCTATCTTTAAAGTGAATCAATATATTGGAGTGTGTACAGTCCCCCAAGCAATCTGAGAGACGCGAGGAAAACAATTAACAAGTGGGAATTCGAAATCCGAAGCTCAAACACGAGCATCAACATCAATGCAAAGATACGGCTCGATTAAGCTAGCCAGCGCTGAAAAGCTCGGAGAGCAAAAAGTCTTCATTGCACCCTGTCTCGACCACCTCCCGTAGGTAAACAATATCCACGCAGACCATTTTACGGAGCAGTCTGTGCACCATTCATACATGGCGGGTGTTCTGTGCATGTGTGTGTAAGTGTGTACATGTACAACGGTGCACAGTTATAGGTAACCGGGTTTGGTAATTGCCGGTACGGGCAGAGGTCCAGATGCTCCCCAATCAGCGGCAGTCCTCTACTTCTGCCTTCGCCTCCTCCTCTAGCTATCTGCGCTCTCCTCTTACGCTCTCTCACACGGATATGCGTGAGCGGAGATCCGTGATCGTGTTGAGAACGGCCGGTTAGTTCCTGACCATACGCATGGCAGCACCGTTTAATTGGCACTGGACACAATGGATTATGGAATGGTGCCGCCCCTCCTCCCAACGTCTACCACCGCTGGTGGCCACCACTTCATGTCAAAACCATTTCGCTTGTTTTACGTACGAAAGTGCTACCGTGCTCCCTATCTAGACCTATCGGTTCACCGAGCTACTCTCTCGCGTTTTTGTATCTCTTTCCTATTCTGCGATCCCTGTTGCCATTGCTAGCTAGCTTGCCCATACACTTTCTCCTATTGTGCTCTAGATTGACCATACACAGTCTCCTACTGTGCTCTAGCTTCAGCTCACTCCGAGCTTTCTTCTCGCGGCACACCGATCTTCCGCCTGTGGAAAGACTCGTTTCCTGGATTGCGAGGGTACTGGATGCGCCTTCTCATTTCTCGATAATCACTATTTGTTTAAATCTCAACCAAATTTCTAACTTTCCAAGAAAATCAAAGTGGTCCAATATTTGAAATTATTTAAATAAAAATTAATTTTTAAAAAATTCCACGTTTTTAAAACGGACTAAAAAGTATAAAATAAATTTTTCTAGCCCCATACAGATTGCCTAACCCCGTACAGTTAGTCCTAAAGTGAATTTTGAATAGCTATGAAAATACTTGTAAGATTTAAAACGAAAAACGTGGGGCTCAAGATAATACATAGTAAGGAGTGTAGAGAGTAGCTGCCGTTAAGAAAACTCGCACAACAGTTCATATCATTTGCAATGCAATAAAATTGTCAGTGATCTAGGTGTTCATGCATCAATTATCTATTGCGTGCGCCACACGTTTTTCGCTTTAAACCTTACAAGTATTTTCATAGCTATTAAAAATTCACTTTAGGACTAACTGTACGGTGTTAGGCAATCTGTATGGGGCTAGAAAAATTTATTTTAACTTTTTAGTCCGTTTTAAAAACGTAGAATTTTTTAAAAATTAATTTTTATTTAAATAATTATTTTCTGCTTTTTAGTTTTGTATGTGTGAAATTTTACAATCGATTTTTAACATTTTGATGAAATTATAACAGAGACGTGTAGTAAATTTCAGACGGTATTGCGACGCGTCATATCAAAAACAAACGGCGTGCTAAAATGTCAAAGATAAAGGTTCGACGGAAAATTTCGGTGTAACTGTTCTTTCGCTTGGTAAACAAACATTATAGTATAATAATACGTAGTAACTTTGTAAACACCGCACGGAGCTCGAACGCACACTGAGCTCCTTCGGTGCGAAGCGGGTCAGTGGAGTGGGGATCAGTCAGAGTGGGAACCGAGTGGGTACTACCGATCGTCGCGCGGGGAGGTGTAACGGTTAAATTTTTAATAGTTTATATCTCCTAAACGCATAGGCTTTTTTAACAATTTTTTTAAAATATTGCATTGTCATCCAGGTCTGAGCTGTGTTTAAACTTTCAAGTCTCTAGCGCATCGGGAAGTTAGTTTAAAATCAGTTGCAAAATTTGTACCGAACAGAGAAACAGACATACAAGAAAGCGACCTAATAAAAACGTGGTAAAAAAGTGATCGTCTTTCTAAGAATGTGCGAATATGAATAAGAGTGACTGTACGTAGAATTTCGTAGTGTGCCAATACTGTAGAAAATACTTTGAAGCGACAGTGTGTATTCTCAGGTTCTAGTGCCAGGACACAATAAGAGATCCTGATCCTGAGACGGGTTTCCTTTTTCAGCTCCGGGCGTTCCCGCTACGACTGTGCAATTTCGTCAGGCAGAGACGCGAAGACAATAAGAGGGGGCGCGGGGAGCAGTCGTTACAGTTAGAAATTCCATCTAATAAAACACGGTTCCCGGGCATCGATATCCTGTCTCGTGAAACGGCAATAACAAACAGATGTCAAAAGGAGAGAAAAAAAATTATCCTCGAATTGACGGCAACGAGTTTGCTCCAGGAACTACATTTTCGATATCAATCACGCACGAACACGCGCTGGTACAAGCAACGGGGAATTTTATTCGGAGCAATCCACGTTCGCGCGAGACTACAAACACGCGGCTATTTTTTTCAAAAGCGTCCGACGCTTTTTTTCCTCGCTTTGTTCCCGTTCATTTTTCCTGGCTCGAACGTACCACCTGAATACAATCCGATTCGTCGACACAGTAGACAGAAAAATCTGTTGAAAATGTACTGGCGAAATTTGTATGCTCGTAGCCGTGTGCATCGACGAAGGAACCGAGAGAATTCTTGGTTTGACAACAGTATTTCCTAGAATTTCGAAATAATGGATAAATCTGTTTGCGTTTTATGGCTGCAGGAAGGATTGAAGTTTCGATTCCCCACAACCACGCCGATTGCATTACGCTCGGCGACCGTAAATAGAATGATTGACTACTTTTATCATTATGCTGAATTCTTCAATTTTTGTTATATGTTAGCGAAGGACTAATAAGATACAGTCAATCCCATAAGTATTCGTACGCCCCATAGGGGGGTCGCAGCCCTGAAAACCTGGCAGAAACTCGAAATATGAAAATTTAACAATTCCTGATTATCCATCAGTAAATTATAGTTTAGAATATGCTCTTGTACAATCAGTAAAAAATTAGGATGTTAAAAGGCTAAGTCCGGTGACATTTGAGTTCAAAATTGGTCATTGCTATTGAGTTTAGTTATGGAGTGAAGAATATGTTCTAATAAGTATATTTTAGCGGTTCCCCACTATCAACTATTTCATACTGCCCTAACCGTATTTTGCCTCGCGTGACTGCAAGGGTGCGGCCTCCCCAACCTCCTCCTACACTCCACAGGAGTTTGACGGGGAGGACCCAGGAGTAGGGAGAGGCTCGCGAGCCGCGAGTTGCCCAGATCAGGTTTAAATGTATTTCACTGTTGTATTTCCTGGTGCAAAATTAAGTCACGAATAAAATCACATATAACTAATAAAAATATAACAGAATCAAAATATTAAGCTGTTTTTAAGTGAAACGATTGCGTAAGTAAAACCACATGTTTTTCCAAAATTCGTATATACCATGCCACGAATTCGGATGAGCTGGTGCCGAGGGTTCATCGACGCGTTTTCCGCCAGACTCTCTCCGCCATCGAAAAGCAGTAAGCGTCTTGAATTTATCGCCGGCGCTATTCTGACGCCGCGACACGACGCGACGCATCGAGGTGGTCGAGGATAAAGGAACACAGCAGCCGGAGCGACCCCGGTACCTCCTTCCGTAGAAACGGGGAAGAAGCGAGTCTGCAGGGAGGGAAAATAAAAATAGACAGTTACGGTGGAGGCACGGTAGACTGACCCTCGACAATCGCCTTTAGCTATATTTTGAAAGTCTCATTACGCAATTCCTGAATCGCCGTTCCCTTATTTCTCGCAACCGAAACTACCCCCGCTGCCGTCGCGCTGCCTTTCCGCTTTTAACGCAAGTCGACGTCTATAAAACTTGGAACTCTTCCTGCTACTGCCTCGTTACCGGACAGGAACACGGACCCCACGAGTAAATGGATCAGACCGCAGTCGCGGCGCGGAAAAATCATAGAGGAAGCGACTGAACGGTCGAATCGCTTCCCGTGGACCGTTCGCGATCTGTTATCTGAACGGAAATTGTCTAGTGACTCGTGTCTCTCGACACCAACGGGAGCATTTAGAGCGAGTCCTGGAGATTGTGGAGTGTAGTCTTCAAAGATTCACTAGAGATGGGGAAACGTTATCCTAACGGTTCCAGAATTGCACAAAAATTAAGGAATTTTATATTAGGTCGATCGTTTCTTTCGCCATTATTTATAAAGTAAGTACGCAAAAAAAATGTCAAAACAAGTAAATTTTCCAGAACAATTTTAGCATGATTGAAGGGGTGGATAAATAAAAATGTCAAGTAAGAAATTGTTTGTTTTCTGTAAAAAAATTTTTAACGAGGTATGTTGTCCTTTTTTGATGAATGAAGATAATAACACTAATCAATTACAAATTATATATATATATATATTGTTATGGTTAATCTCTAATACAAAAAAAGATAATAATTATCTTCATTCATCAAAAAAGGACAACATATTTTGTTAAAAACTCTTTTACAGAAAACAAACTTGACACCTTCATCCATCCACGCCTTCAATTGTTACGTGAAATATACATATATGCTATTTAATATTGTATATGAAATATTTTCTGTGTAATTTGTAGGAAATTAATGACATATTTAATTACCGACATTCACACGTTTCTGAATGTTCCACATTCACCAGATTCAGACTTCTCTCCCACTGTACCCTTGCCCTTTCACGACACATTAATTTTTTGCCATTTCGTGTTATTTTATATTCAAATATCTGTCGTTATCAGGAAAAACGCCGCGTGTCACAATTTCAAAAAATTTGAGTTCATGCATTCATTGAGCTTTATAGTATCGGATTGGCGTATTTACCAGAAAAAAAGTCATGAAAACAAATTCGAAAGGCTCGAAAAAATAATACAATTAAACCGATGTCCTATGTCGAAGCATTAATGATCAAAACTTCAAACGGCAATATCTCGAAAGTGAAAGTATGTGACATGCGGCGTTCTTCCTAACAACCACAGATGTATGCAATTCAATTTTTCTTTCAGTACAATAAGTGTAGAAAAACTAGAGTTGCAGAAGGGTGAAACGGTTTACAAAAAGGTGAATTTAATTTGCAGAAGTCCAAATCCTGTATAACCCTTACGTGTAACATGTATAACAGGGAATAGTTTATTCACCTTGGATTATTTCAATCTTAAAAATCATTTCTCGCTCGAGTGGTGCCTCAGAGAGACAGAGAGAGAGAGAGAGAGAGAGAGAGAGAGAGAGAGAGAGAGAGAGATTCACCACTAAAATTTTGTTTACATTATTTAATATCTAATCAATTTCTAAACATTTAAGTATTGTATGAGGTATTATATCAATTTCATATCCATGAGATGGAATAAGTGTTTAATTTTCGAGTTAAAATAGCTCCGAGTGCAAAGGGTTAATATTTATTGGCGATGGAGCACACTGGATTGGCTTGGATTAATCGATCGGTTGGTTGTAATCGTTGGCAAAGCCGAGAGAGGCTAAAAAAGAGAGTATAAATAAATAGCGAGCGGACGCAATCGTAGAACGAGTGACCGAGTATTTGGAGTCTGGGTGCATCGTCGAAGTCGAGACAAGGCATAATTTAACGCGCCCATTGGCCAAGGGTAGACGGTACATAACTCGAGTCCCGTTCCACTCGTTTCATTCGGGAGACTTGGCGCCCACCTCGCTTATTCCTCTTCACCCTATTCTACCCTCCCTCTGCAGTCTTCCTCCCGGTCCATTCACCCTCCCCCGTCCTCATCCTCATCCTCTCGCAATATCGTACGGTCAGACTGCGCCGGACAATGCGTCGCATTCAATTCTATACCCGAACCGTATAGAATCCTAGGTGACCGGGGTTGTGTGACCGACGAGAGGGGGAGGAGAGGCGAAAAAGACGATACGAACGGAGAAAAGAGTGAAACTAGTAGATGAAAATGAGAGAAGGGAGTGCTGGGACGAGGAAACGAGCGGCAATGAGGCAGAGAGAAAAGTCGGGACAGTATTTCCTATAGCAACGTTGAGACTGGCGTCACAACTGTAGAGAGCGGAGGTCGCAATTTAATTTCTCGGGGAAAACAAATCTTTTCTGTTTCATTTATTTTTATTCGTCCCGTTCTAAAACGAAGTATGAACATTTGTACATTGTTAATTGCTGTGGTACGAAACTGGAAGAACTTGTCATTCGCTTCCTGCTGCTATTAGTTATATCATGACATACTAGTGGCGGCGATTAACCCTTAACCACTATAGGTAGGCCTGAGAAATCGTTTTAAATTGTCATTCGTTCCTGTTTCCTTTCCTTCATAATCTTTCCACGCAATGCACTTTTCAGTTAGAGTCCAATGTTAATTTCGTGAAATTATTTATGGTTCAATGTGTTATATCTGGACGATTTTATTTTATCGTAAATCCGAAATTTAGTATTCAAATATACTGCATTTTGTGTCCACTACATGTATCCACTAATTCGTTTTAACAAAAGCTTTCATATGAAATAAAAAAATACATACTTCACTGTAAAACATTGAAGGCCACCTTCATTTCTAAAACAAATAATGCAGATAAAAAAATTATAGATAGCATTATTACATCGTTTGCAAAAGACAGTATAACTTTTTCGTTTGTTTCTAACGTTTACTATTTGCAAGAAAAACATTGGCTAGTGTTGGCGTGAACAGCCTGTATACAGGATATTCCACGCACTCGAAATAAATTGGAAAATGTTCTACTTCTCGAAGCTTTCTCGCGTGAAAAATGAAAACAGTGAAATCACAGAAGGCAAATAAAATTGCTCAAGAAGAATGTGAATAGCAAAACGGCTGACAGGAAAACAAAGAACCGACCTGGAAAGCAAGTGAAGAAGAGTAATAGAGATCGAGAACGGAGATCAAGAAAAATATACTGCCCTCGCCAGGAAACGGAGAGAACTAGCGATATGAACAGGGACGACGTACAACAAGGAGAAACTCGATAAATTGGTATAAGAACCGAAGAACAGATATGGACGGAGGGTTGGCGATCGAAGCAGGAAGCGACAAAGAGGATGGGAACGAAATAAGAACTGGCGAGAGAAAGATGGGAGACGAGTGGGCCTTCGGCGGGGTACTCATGTGTCATTTAACTGAAATACCTCCGTTGCGTCGAATTGATTTACAGTCGGACGCTCGTGAACGTTCCAGCAGACGTGTGTAGGGTGGGGTGGGTGCCGGGGGTGAGTCCGTCCGTAGACACTGGGGTGGCCCGGTCGGTGCCGATCCGCGAAATAGCTGGAGTGAGTCGTCCTGCTCGCTCGAAGAATTGTGGGCTTCGCGTGACGAAATTTATTTATTGCCAAGCGGGCCGCAGGGCCGGGTCGCGGATCCTGGAAGGGTCGAGATAAATATGGAACAGAATTTAGCCAGGATCATTAATCGGCCAGGTTAGGAACGCTGGTTGATGAATTATTCCACAGGGATGATTAAAAATCACTTGACCAGGGTGCACGGAATAAAAAGCATTAAGCGACAGGCGAATGAGCAATCGCTCGAAGGATTATTCGGTATTCAGCTGGCTTCCTCGAGAGGATGACTATATGACTCTCTACTGTTGCGACGCTAACAATTAGTAAAACTACATTTATATTTACTTAACTCCCAACTATGGTTACAGCAAAGAATATTTTATGTTTATGCTTTTTAAAACTTTCAAAGAACCATGCGGAAAGAAACAATTATGGACTGAGACCTAACCCAGACTTACTCCAGACACTACCTCTATTTTGAAGATAGCTGACTATTCAGTTATTAGTGATAAATAAATAAATATATAAATAAATAATAAATAAATAAATTCCCGGCGATACTTTTATTGAATTCTATATAACAAGAATATTGTTTCGAATTTATACTTGAATAGCTCTCCTCAATGTTTTCACTAATTCTTGTTCACTTCTAGTTATATTTGTGACTTGTTATCGTAACACAGTCTTCTTTACTTATTACAAATGTAAAGTTTTCATACAATAATATTGCTACATGCATGAATGGGTGTGTACAATAGGCAGGCAAAAATGTAGAATAGAATTCGTTTATACGAGGCTTTGTTTTCGAGAAAACCGATTTGGAAAATCCGTCAAGTTTGTGTGCTTAGCATTTGTAAGCAGTAGAATCGGTAGGTTACGAACGGACAGATTGGACGGCAGATTAGACATGTATATAACTTACTTAAATTTCAAAAAATGTTTAAGAAGAAAAAATGATAAGAAAATTAAAAATTGTGGCGTTTACTTTTGTCTTCGCAATTTTGACCAACAGCAATTTTTACATAATAGTGTTCATATCTTGAATCTCAAAAAGATTCAAGTCGTTCCTTCCAATTTTAAAAAATTTGTTCCGCAAGAATTTAGAAACAATGTAACACCTATGTAATATAAGCTAAGTACACGTAACAATATTGTACTTGCTAAATAAACCACTTGGTTTAAAGCAATGATTAATACATAAATAAATAAAAGATCTTCGTTTTTAAAGGGCGTCCGAATATTTTTGTCCTCACTTGTTGTTAACGTAATAAAGTCATTAAGGGATGAAATCAATTTTTATTTTATTTCTGCTTCCCACAATCAATGCAGAATATTTTCATTTTACATAAAGCTCCGCAGTCTAGTAATTAAATACATATACTGTGTCCTACAAAAATGAAAGAATAATACGATTGAGATATTAATTGTAGGAGGAAAGTACAGGTAAGTACAAAGCGAATAAATTCTACGGAATCATAAACAATCGCTTGACTCTGAAACCGACTATACCGGGTGATTCACGACAAACAGGCCACCTAAATAGCTCCGTTAGGATTAGAGATAGAAGAAAATGTTAGAGAGAAAAGTTGTACAGTTAAAGGGGGCAAATATGGTGATATAAAAAAATGTTCCGATTGTAGTCGTTTTTAAGGTCTTTTGAAGGTCATCGATGATTTTTAAATAGTACCATATATTTTTAACTTCACAGTGTTGTAGCTGATGTCAAAACGAGTTCAATGATGTGGTACACAATGGCCTTCAAATGACCTTGATCTTCGAAAATTGGCGTTCCTTTGCGCGGTCCATCTCTTCAGGCTATGGTGATGCAAAAAATATTTGTTACGTAATGTGCATATCATCAATGGACCAAATATATGGCAAGAATATTTTTTTCCACAGGTCATTTTTTTCGGAGTTATCAAGGTTATCGATGTTTTTTGATACATAACTACATTTTTATTTTATTGCACCGTGTAACTGATCGAAAAATACATTCAGATATGTATAATAAAGTGACCTTAAAATGACCTTGATCTTCAAAAATTAAAGTTTTACCTTCAGATCAAGCTCAAGGTCATGTTATTATACATATCTGAATGTATTTTTCGATCAGTTACACGGTGCAATAAAATAAAAATGTAGTTATGTATCAAAAAACATCGATAACCTTGATAACTCCGAAAAAAATGACCTGTGGAAAAAAATATTCTTGCCATATATTTGGTCCATTGATGATATGCACATTACGTAACAAATATTTTTTGCATCACCATAGCCTGAAGAGATGGACCGCGCAAAGGAACGCCAATTTTCGAAGATCAAGGTCATTTGAAGGCCATTGTGTACCACATCATTGAACTCGTTTTGACATCAGCTACAACACTGTGAAGTTAAAAATATATGGTACTATTTAAAAATCATCGATGACCTTCAAAAGACCTTGAAAACGACTACAATCGGAACATTTTTTTATATCACCATATTTGCCCCCTTTAACTGTACAACTTTTCTCTCTAACATTTTCTTCTATCTCTAATCCTAACGGAGCTATTTAGGTGGCCTGTTTGTCGTGAATCACCCGGTATACTCATGTGCAACAATATCAAGGATAATAACAGTGTTACAAGCAGGCGCGTTCAATCGTGCTTCAAAAGTTGCGAAATTATAGCCATTTTCCTGTTGCACCTGGTGGAAACGTGCACGCACATGTAGCACGAGTTATTTTATACTCAGTCCATGAGGTTTAGAATGATTCAAACACGCAACAGTACGACAAAAGTGGAGTCTTGGTGAAGCATGTACCAAGCAATTTCTGCGACAGCTCCCATTTCTATCTCTATACTCTGCGGTTATATTTCTATTAAAGTGTCGCGATTTTTCAACTTTACTCACTTGCGACCAAGTTACTTCGGCTGAATCGTACAACTGAACTTGGTAACTTAATAAATAAATAACTAATTAGAGTTTCAAGACCACGAAACATTGTATAAAAAGATACGAAAATATCATTTGTCATATTATTGTTTCAATTCTTCTTCTTCAAAAATTGATGTAATACAGAGTAATCCAAAAATCTCTAGACCATTTTTACCACTTGTACTACGATTTATTTTGGGGTTGCACTGAGTAGAACATCTTTGTTCTTAATTCCTTAAAATAGGAATGAAGTTTGTATTTATTGTATGCCCATACGCCCCGCCCCTCCCCCAAATAGCTACATGTTGATAACAACACAAAAACTTTATTCAAAGTCAGTTAATAATATACATACATATTATATTTACGTAGATCCTTTTCGAAATCTTCGTCACGAATCTCACTTAATATTATAGTGCAAGCGGTTAAACCTGACCGTTTATTTTTTAAACATTCACATTTATTCTGATTTTTGGGCCATTCTGTAACAATAATTTTAGAAAAGAGTATTAACACGTTGATTTCCACGTCACCCATATCTGGGTGACGGGTATGCTACCGTGGGGGCCCCGTCACCCAAATATGGGTGACACTCTTCTTGTTCGAGTTAATTAAAAATAGGATATTATATATAGGATGTACAATATGAATTCCCGCTTTTCGCACTATTTTCGTTCTGTCTACCGACGCGACGGTAGGATTTGGGCCCCGCGGGAAACTTAGCCGAATTACACTGGGCGATCAACGTGTTAAGAGTACATTACTAATACGTTCAAGTTAAATGTCCCTGTAATGTCTAAAATTTCATGGCACCGAAACTGAGTACTATTGTGTCTTTTTCATTATTGACTTCAGTAAACTAAAAATACAATAAGAACTTTATTACGTTTCATTTGTAATTGCTAGCGTTAGCCAGCGTTGCTAATAAACTGGACTGCGGATCTTTATCCATTTATAGCGAAATTTCACTTCTTTTAAAGTCATTAAGGGGAAAAATAACATTAAATTTAGATTCTATTTCTCGCAATCGGTGCAGACAATTTTTATTTTGCATACAGATCCGCAGTCTACTAAAGTCTATTAATGACCTTAGATGTCGAAGACACGCTCAAATATAAATTAAAATGAAACAAGAAAATAATAAAATAATTAGTTAGGATAGTTTGATCAGAGTTTCATTTGGCCAGGCTCTCTCTGTATATCGAGACACAGGACACATAACATATTGCAAGGTCATTAAAATCGTATTGCCATAATAATTCAATGCACTGGCTAACGAAAAATAAATAGTGTGTGGATAGTTTGAACAATCGTAATCAGCAATGACAAGAGGATTCACATGACGCAATAAATATTTTCGATACAAAACGAGTTCGAAGACACTTGCGATCTTCGAGTGTCCTCGTCTTTGCTGGGAAGATGGCACGCGACCTGCACGTGACATTGTGAAAAAAGATGAGTGCTCACGCGACAGTCGCGACAGATCGGTATCGGTTCGGCCGAGGGTCGAGTCCATCCATTGTCGATTCGTCCTTTGAATCGGCACTAATTTCAACACGCGAAATTGTCGCAATTAATAGAAAAAGAAGGGAAGCAGGAAGACGATCCCCGGGATCGAGAGCCGATCGTTTGGGGCGCGGCGAGTTTGCACGCGATCGCCGCGGCATGGCCACGCACGATCGATCGCGGTCACTTTGGACGATTATTCACGTTCGTGCCGGGGAAATCGCTGCTTTGTGGTCTGCGTCCTCTTACACTGTGCACACACGTGTTTCTCCGAGTGTACACACTGTAAACCGGGCGCAGTCAACTACGGGGATTACACGCGCGTCCGAACCTGACATTGTTGCTCTGGATCTAGTCTCCGGTCACACGTGACTTGGCTATCATTGGACCTGCGGCGGTAGCCACGCTTTCAGCGGATATGTCGCTCCCGGTGATAGACAATTTGCGGATGCTCGACTTCGAAGCAGATTAATTGTTAGGAGCGCCATAATTATGGGTCAAATAGGTCTACAATGTAGACGTCTAAATACTCAGTGTTCTCCACTTCTGATGTACGGGAGAATCGGGCATGGTTGACGCATTTTTCTACAAGTTATAGCTACAGGGCTGCAGATTTTGCACTTCCTTTTGTAAATCTGTTTCACCTTTTTGTAAATCAATTTCAACCTTTTGGAAATTAATTTCACCCTTTTGTCAATGAATTTTGCAAATCAATTACATCATTTAGGGATATTGTAGGCAACATTTTATGTAAAATGAATAATAAATGTACTTTTCATATTGAGTCACTAATAATTTAATTTGATTACGTGCTTCAAAAATTTTTCCTTTGATATCCTTTGTAGCTAGATGTTAATATAACCTTGAAGTGACATTTTAGATACTAAAATTAAAAATAAATAAAAAATTAATTTCCGACAAATATCAAACAAAATGATCTTGTTATCATTGCAACTGAACGAGATTTCAAAATGGCTACCCGTAAATATGATACTCTGTATAATATTAATAAAAACGAATGGTACAAAAATAAGATTGTGGCTGTACAATATATTACAGGTTCGTGCTCCCTTCTATAATTAATTAATAATGCATATTATAAAAAAGCACACTGTATATTTTCATCTCTACATTGCAACTCTATTCAATTTAATATTAATGAGTTTATGTTGTGAGTTTCTGGGATTATGAGTGCAGTAGAACATCGATTATCCGAATCAGTGAATGAGAGATCTGGAAAAGGCAGTCTTCGATGGCCCAACAAAAATGAAAGATTACTCTAACATATAAGTTTGTGTTAACATTAACTGTATATGTACAATTATTATGTATCATATACATATATTTTGAGTAATATACATATATCACATTTTGATTACAGCAGTAGTACTTTTGTATTTAATAAGTAATTTCAAAACTGTTTGATTATCCGAACAATTCGAGGTTCTACAGCATTTACTTTATTATATGAGTGATCTGTGTGCAGATTTTACATGGTGTACGAAGAGATAGACAAGGAGACTATCTTGTTTATTGTAATAGCAATAAATCGTAATTAATTTAATGAAATTTTTGCACGCAACATGTCCACCTATGTATCTACTTTGCATTATATTCACCAACATCCTAGGTTATACTACGTACACTCTAATATCCTGCTGCGTTAAAATATTATTAATCTATGGCAGTTTATATAATAGCAACACGAAACATAAATAAGAGCAAGGAGCACCTTGCAAAAATGATTAAACCTTTCCTTTATTAATTAAAGATTATTATTGGAAAAGGAAGATACGTAACCGGTCGGTTTCTCTGTTCAAGATTTATAATTAAGTCGTTGTTACACAATTTGTCTATAATTGAAACTCTTTTTATTCATTACACGAAATAACCGGTTGTGCAAATAACCACGTCGAGCGCCGTAACCGAGCTGCTACTTTTACTCAAGTATCATAATGCTTGCGCGTAATCGGTTCGATACTCAAGTAAATAGGTATAAGTGTACAAAGTTGCATGATGAAATCGATATTATGCCGGCAACCGGTTGCGTTTTTTCACTATATAATATCGAAGAGTATCAAACGATACGCAGCGTTCGTTTAACGGGAAAACGTCTGATTTTAATTGGACTTCCGAGATTAGGTACGCATGAAATACACGCTAATTATCTGAAAATATACGTCGGGAAGGAATGATTAGCAGAATTTTAAGAGCCTAATTAAAGTCTTTGCAACATAAAGAATTTTTCACTGCTTTGACCGCGAACAAATGACTCTTTCACAGAACGATTCTGCAAACACATTGTACTTCTAAATACAATGGTGTATTTCTTTGGATATTATAAATATATAAATGTCTTTAAACCATTTTTAAACATCCTATGCGACCGCTGATTCTGCTTTAGACTTTAGACCATGTTCAAGGCGTCCCGCTCTCTTTAACCCCTTGCAATATCATTTTCTTTACAATTACAGTGATTAAAATATCTTTATTCCGAAAATGTCGTAGAAGAGAAAAGAAAATTTATATTTTTTGTATGGCTACATTCATTTTAATGCTTAAATATTGATTACAAACGAATCAAATTTTATTTAATTTAAGAAGAAAGGCGTAACATTCACATTTGTTAGACTTTGTTCATGATCCTCATGACGAGCGTGACTCGTTAAAATACGGCGAGGGGTTGAACATTTTTTACACATATTTAAATATTTCTAGTATCATACAAAAACACACTGTTCTATTTAGAGTCTACAGAATTCTTTTGTATAAAAATTATTTAAATAGATTTTATGGTTAAAACAGAAAAAATTTGACTGTTTAACGTCGAACTACGCGCTTTTGCGTAGACACTTTACATGTCTATGTTTTTCTTATTAAACCTTTTTTAATAAACGATCTTTTATTAAACAGATTCAAAAATATGTTTTCCATGAGAGTACATTTTGAAACAACTGTGCAGCATTTCACCCCATAAAATTCCCATAGGTACAGACATTATTTTAAAGGAGACA
The DNA here is from genome assembly GCA_933228785.1 of Lasioglossum pauxillum. Lineage (NCBI taxonomy): Eukaryota > Metazoa > Arthropoda > Insecta > Hymenoptera > Halictidae > Lasioglossum > Lasioglossum pauxillum. The sequence goes on from OW121699.1 coordinate 42,247,526, forward strand.
CCATGTATAAGTTCGAACCGAATTTTGTTTAAAGGCAACAGTTCATTTCGATCTCTGATACGAGCCGATCATCGCACAAGGATTGGAAAAATGTTACGTCGACGGTACTTGTCGGATTACGATTAATGAACTACAAAAAGGCCTGATAATTGCCGCGAGGTCGTGACAAATTGCGAACGAACAGAGGCGACTTTGTCACGAAGCCGGTTGAACAGGGGCGGTAGCTGGCAGAGTCGAGGACAGCTCTTTGATCGAGGATCCAGCACAGCGCGTGGAGATTTGGCTGGCATAGCGGAGCGAGACGGGATCGAAAAGGGATCGAGAACCGGAGTCGATCGACGGATCTCGCGGCTCACGTGTACGGATGAATGTGCTTGCACGTCGTTCGCCATATGTCGCGTGGGTCGCGTGCCTTCACAAGTGGGCATTCGTGGCTCCGTAATTACGTGCTTGAGGAATAATGAACGACTAATATTGTCGTCCTAGCTCCCATTCCCGTCTCCTTTCTTCGCCGGTCACGACTTATCGACCTTTCGTTTTGTTGCCCTTTCAGACCCCCTTGTGCCCCGCACGGGTCTTTTGATTGCCAGTGTACATATATTTTCTCCAGCCTTCTTCTTCTCTCTATTCACCCCCCCTCCTCCTTTCTTACCCTGTTTCTTTTCGTTCCCTCTCCGCTTTTATTATTACCTCTGCCCTTTGTCTCGACAACATTTTGTCGTCAACAGTCGTACAAATGATTAATTCCTCTCCCGTATCGTATTTAGCGTACACCATCACGGGGAAATGGAGATAAGGATCTCTATCGGACAGGTGAGGCGTGGGAAGCGTAGGCACAGGCGGCTGTAGGGGGTGGGGGTGAAGCGTTCACGAATCTCGACGTCCCTCAAACCTTCTGACAGCCATCCTACAAATAATTGAACTCTTTGTCGTGACGGGCCCGGGAACGACGACCGCCGCTTCACCCTTTTATGCTTGCCGCGCGCAGCCCTCTCGATTCTATGGATTCCCTTTGGCCCGAACGTGTAACAGTGATGTTGAACCGACGGCCCATAGATCTCTCGTTCCGAGTGCTTTGTTCCCGTCCAACATGGTGACGCGATTTTTCTGACTGGAATCGGCTAGCCTCACTGATCAAGGAATTCGATGGGATTTGATGATCGTTACCAGAGAAATGGTCACCCATTTGTCCTTGATGGATCCAGATGGGAGCTTCAAGTGTGTTTCATTCATACCAAGCCGCTATAGATCACTCCGCTACCGAATAAGCGTATCAGCAAAAATAATTGCGGTTCTTTTTCTTGAATTTTACAATATTTTCCTTTTTCTGCCAACATGAGCTAAACGTGACTTCCGCAAAAACATTTTCAATGCTACGTCATTCGATGTCTCATTTTTAAATAATGTTGATGTGCAAAATATCCATCCCTGTTACAGACAAATTTTCATATTTTTTCTTCGTCCGTTCAAAAAAATTCTTGATTTTACTTTACATTATAAAATTTGATACAACTATTTTATGAATAAAAATGACTAATTTTTTAATCAATGTAGTAAATTAAGTGTTCTATTGTTAAATTTACTTTATTATGCCAGCAGTTAGGACAGCCATGCCAATAGAGGGAGCATGGTTATTGCAAGTTGATTTTATTTCGTAAGCTACAAGTGTACTTTTTTAAATTTCATTCTTAGTTTATTTATATCTTGATGTTTTATATTGAAGAAACTTATTTAACCAAAACTGCACCACACACTAAGTGGCTTATGAAGGAGACATTTATCTTAACGTAAAGTAGATACGTAGTAATATCCACAGAGACTTCGTATCCCCCGACACATTTGTCAAAACTGTTCATAGGACGAAAACTAACCAGCACAATTAATCGGACGCTTTCAAAGTCGCAAAAAATGGAATGGCAATGCTTTTACCGGATTCGTCGGGAACGGTTAGCCCGATAGATTTCGGCACGATGAATTCGCGAAGTTTCGCGACAGCGAGTGTATACAGTGTACCTCTTTTTCCCTCTCCTGGTCCGGGTCCGCCCGTTCCACGACCTCTTTCTTCCGCTCGTGAAGAGCCAGAGGACAAGAGAGAGGGAGAGCAGGGGAGGGTTCTAATTAATGGGCGGCACTGTGCTTGACATGTTTACTCTGGGTGCAACCCCTTGAGCCTTTCTCTCTCTATTCTTTTCCAGCTAGGGCGATACAATCCTTGCCCCTCAGTCTTACTTGCATCCGCGTTCTTCCTACGCCTTCGCCGCCTTTCATCCCTCTTTCCTTTCTACCTTCTGCCACCCATACTTCTTTCTTTCTTTTTATTTTTTATTTCCACGAGTTTAGTTAAAAGCGGCAAGCAAATACTCGCGCTTCACGGTACGACCAATTATGCTGACCGGAGAGAGCCGCACGCCGCGCGGCGGCGAGAAACTTTAGAGTTCTGATTAAACACGGTACCTCTAATGGATGGTGCTCCCGGCCAACGCGGTCGGAAACACGTCTTCCGAGTAGATCGATCAATGCCGATCCCTGGAAGGAGGAGTTAAGTACGAAATGTAGCACTTTGCTGACGCGCTTTTATATTTATGGGCTCGGTGACTCGATGAAACGCGTTCACACCGAGGTAAATCGTTGAATAGGAGCTGCCTGGTTACGTGCACTCTGCACCCCGTCGATGGAATTCTCTGTTCCTGATAGAAAACCCACAGGAGAATGTGATCCCTCGCACGATTCACGACGAATTCCAGCCGTGTCGCTCCCACGTTTCGTCGCAGTTCCTCCCGTATTCAGAAAGCGTTTCGATGCATCGATGCGTCGAATGAGACTCTTACATGTTCAGATTTTTATGAAACCTGAGGGATTTTTTATTGAATCTTTTAACCAATGAATCAAAATGTCCGCTCTAACTTTGTTAAGAATGTTGTAAATTTACTAGCTGTGCAAATAAGTTCGGTATGTTTTAGTTTAAATTATACTTTTCGCTCGCTTCTGGTTGTGTTTTTCAACTTTAAGAAAACCCGCTTAGATGCAATCGATATCTCTTAGCATTAAAAAGTTAGATAACATTCAAAAGAGCTTCGTCGTTGGGTCCGCCATGAACTGAACGAATAGAACACAGACGCAAAATTGATACGGCGATATTTTTGCTTTCTTTTTTTCTGTAATTCAATTTCATGGAAATCGATTAACATTGTTACAAACATTAAAAGATGATCACTGGACTGCGGATTTTATGGATTTATAACGAAATTGAATAGATCAAATTCAAAACTCTGAGAACATGAAAACAATTTATAAATATTACTGCACTATTTTCGCTTTTAGAATTATTAAAAGAAAAACTATATATTTATCTGAATTCTATTTCTTACAGTTGAACGTTAAACGATTTCCATGAAATTGACACCGTGTATTATAATTGACATAGATCTATAAGCGCATTGATTATAGTTTCATTACAGGTTCAAATTAAAAAGTCGAAAAAGATTGACTTTCACTTTCTTCTTAGCAATTTTTTCTAAATTTTGTTTACGCTTATTTAGTAAACTAATCCTTCTAACGTGTCAAAAAATCTCATTTGGTTAAATTTTAAGAAAATCGTGCGATTTTTAATCATGTATTTTTAAATGTGATCGAGTACTTTTTGCCAGGGGTTGTATTCGGCGCATCAAAGCGAGCAGAATGACGTATGACAGGGATCTGAAACACTTCGAATCGCTTCGATCCAACATTTATGATGAAAAATTCGAATCACTTCCAACACAATTCGAGTCACTTCCAAGATAATTCGGAGCTTAGAACTCTTGAAACTCAAACCTAATCTAAACTTAATCCATGCATTTACAAGTAAACTTTTTTGCAATTATCTCATAAACTAAAGCTGACCGCCAGAAACTTTAAAGAGAAATATTGTTGAGAATGATGACATTGTCCACATATTTCAAGATCATTGCTGTCAAGTTTAGCAGTCTTGAAAGTCTTAAAAGCTTTGATCAAGACACCAAATTTTCAAGCCTTCAACACGTTTAAGATCTTCAAGAATTTCTGACTTCGAACAAATATCGAATTAATTCGAAAACCTATGGTGATTGATTTGCTTGAAAACTTGCAAGACAGAGTATTAAATGCCCATCTCTAATAACATGTGCCGGAAACATGTCCTACGAAAAACACATCGATAAACTAAATTTTGCGCTTGTAGAACAGACTCCGCGAAATTGCTGTGAAACGTTCGGAGCACGGCTTTTCCTGGTTGACAACGGAAGAAATTAGTAGGGTCGACAAAGCCGTGTCTCGCGTTTTTATGGAACCCGAAAGTACAGTCGACAGGAGTGCGGATAACGTCAAATTAGAATTAGAGGGTAATCGGGGAACTGAAAGAGCCGCGAGCGAGGCAGTTTAAGAATAATACCCCGTCGTCCGCGTGGCTTAATGTCCGGGATGCAAAGCAGGCAAAACGATAAAGTCCTTCGCACCGTGACGAAGCAACGCCGTCTACGACGACGACGATACGGCCACGACGAACGCTCGGATAAGGCGAAGACGCGAGTCACGGAAAATGAGAAAGGGGCGGCCAGGGGTAAGGTCCGGGGTTTGTTTTCAGTTTAACAGCCCCCGACGCGGAATAAATTCCTTGGAAGGAAACCCTTTGGACCCCGAAGCGTCACGCGACGGTGAGAGAATCGTCCTCTCGGTGTCTTCATTACTTTAATGGAGTGCGAGTGTCGACTTGGTGTCCCGGAAGGAGCCGGGGGTCGACGAAGGGATGAGCGAAGAAGCCGTCGTCGGCTCGAAGGATGTTATGAAATCGGCAGGATAATAACCTCGCCAACAGAGGACGGAGCTGGGCTCGGCACAGTGCTAATAGTCGAACAGCGACATTCGGAGAGCGCTTCGAGCTGTTGCTTTTCTTCGCGAAACTCCTGCGACTTAATCCGCGTCCTCGCCCGAGGCGGGGCGATAATGTAACCCGATGAAACGAAACACCCTGCAGACTAGTTTCGCAGGATTTGAAGAGTATCGAGGGTCCTTTGTACCTTTGATGAAGACGTCGATAGACGGCGAATTTCTTCGACCCTGGCTCGAAACGGGATGACTCCTTTTGAACCCGAGCTTATGAAATAAACATATTTCTGATGAAATTATAAGACTCCCTAAATGGTCCTGTATTATTCCACTTCAAACAATTTATTCGATGAAATGAATTTCAAACACGTTCGCTTTTCAAATAGCATCTAGATACCTAGCCTTCCGTAAGACTGCGAATTAATTTTACTTTCAATCTACTCCTGTACAGTCTTAGCACGATATAATGGTAATTAAGTTTCACATTTGTTTGATCCTAGTAACTGAATAGCATTTGTATCGGCGATCGTTGACGCTGAAACTGCTACGATTTGTTTTCTCGCAAGAAGTAACCCTAGATACTCACTTCTACAACTCACGTGTAAGTCTGCAATTATTAAAGTGTGATAGACAATATATACAGGGTGGTCCACGCAACTTGCACACCTATAATATCTTCCAAAGTATGCGTTGCACGAAAAAGTTTTGTATACAGAAGTTGCATGGTCTGAAGGGGTACATTATGTAGTGAATTTATTTTTTACAGGTGGGCGCGTGAAGGACATATGAAGGTCAACTTCATTTTTTTAAATGGAATGAGGTATTTTTTAATACATCAATCGCTGCAGCTGGACATTCGTTATAAAAACGTACTAGCCCATGTATGTCGAAAAGCTAGTAGTTCAGGAGATATTTCAATTTAAATAACTCTAAAATACCATTACTGTCGTGCTAAGACGTTACACCAGTAAACACTAACGTCTTAGCACGACAGTAATGGTATTTTAGAGTTATTAACTTCCCGATTTTATAGGGAAGTTATTGTAATTACCCCGAAAATCGAAAATCGATTTTTTAGCAGATCTTCACGTTTCATGGTCATTGTAGTCATTTTAGACTATTTTCAGCAAAATGTTCGTATGTGTGTGTGTGTGTGTGTGTGTGTGTGTGTGTGTATGGCCGTTTCTATGTAATCAAATTTTTCGTTAACGTTTTCAGAAAAAGTAACAACGCGATCAGGATGATGAATGATGCAATCGATGTGCCCCGTCGTAACTTAGAGCTGATTAGATTTTGGTCCATATTGGTCAAGTAGTTTTTTAGATTTTTAGTTTTTTTTCGAAAACAGTTGATTCTACAATGCAATTTATAAGGGAGGACGAAAATTTTCCACCAAAGAACCAAACGCAATTACATAAAAAAAAATTTTTTTCTTAATTTTTTTTTAAATTTAAAAAAAAATTTTTTTTTAGATTTAAAAAAATTTTTTTTTTTAACTGATGCTAATGTTACCGCTTGGAATAATCGAAAGTTATTCCAATGCAACAGTGAATTTATCATCTCTACTCCCAAGAATACATTTTGGGAGAATATCGATGAAAGTACAAAAAAAAAACGATGTTAGCGATGTTGGCGAAGGAGTAACGAATCGGGAAGTTCTTTGTGTGACTCTTGGAGAGTCACACACCAAATAAAAAACATTAATATCAGTAGGCCCTACTAGCCATGCGTATCACTAACCCTCTCGCAAGAGCAGTTCCACCCGCGAGCTCGCAAAGCGAGTGAGCAAAAACAACCCTACTCGCGAGCGAGCGAAGCGACCGAGCAACAATAGCCCTCTAGTTTAAATTGAAATATCTCCTGAACTACTAGCTTTTCGACATACATGGGTTAGTACGTTTTTATAACGAATGTCCAGCTGCAGCGATTGATGTATTAAAAAATACCTCATTCCATTTAAAAAAATGAAGTTGACGTTCATACGTCCTTTACGCGTCCACCTGTAAAAAAAATAAATATACTACATAATGTACCCCTTCAGACCATGCAACTTCTGTATACAAAACTTTTTCGCGCAACGCATACTTTTGGAAGTTATTATAGGTGTGCAAGTTGCGTGGACCACCCTGTATATAAAGCTATGAAAACAATAACGGGGGTTTGTAGATTTGAAGAAGTCTTAACAGCAGAGACCCCATAATTGTTATAACTAAAATTCTGAAAGTTGTGACGTAACAGTTAATATAATAAGAGGTCCATAAATATTACCATCAATTTTCAATTTATTCCTTTGAGGAGTTTGTTCCTTTCGACGAGTACAACGCGATACAAACATAACAAAAATTTGATCTTCAAAAGGTCTGTCCAGGTCAATTTTGCACACAGATTTTTTAACAGAGCTTCGCCGACCCTAACGTGTAGAATCACTCTGTAACGGGTTTTGTGCATATGTAATTTCTTGACATCCCGTACAAGTCAGCATAAGCAATGAGATTCTTCGAGCTGGCGGGTGGCATGAGTCTAACATTGCAGATCTACCCTTCGATCGCGGAGTCAAACGGAGAAACGTCAATGTTCCGTTGGAATTTTTCATGGCGAACGAAATCCGGAAGCTTAACTGTCCGCTTAGGACCGTTTCAAAGCGTCGCTTATAAATGACGGAATCAGCGTTTCCGTGGATGGCGACGAGAAAGAAGAGGGGTCGAAAGGGGCCAGTCGGCTAAAAGGGAATTCAAGTGAGCCCGATGCAATATAGAAACGGAAATACATGAGCTTCCGGTCGATAGTTCGCACTCTCTGGAATACCGGCTGGAATATCTGTCGTTGACATATTGCTGGCATCGTCGTTACGCCAGAAAGTGGAGTGAACCGTTCCTCTCATCGTTCTCTGTCTATCGTTCTTCTCTGTTTGCCACCCCCTGCCCCGCCACCTCTTGCCACGGCGGGGCCTGCCATTTCACTGACAACCTCTTCTGCGAAAATCGTCTCCATTCGGATTCAAATGAGGCCTCGTTCACACCATGCCACGCGTCATATACCCCTTAGGCACTTGGAGTGGTTCGACGCGTCGAAATCGTCGGCGGAAAGGGAGCGGAATAGCGATTCCTTCGCTGCTACTCGAAGCTTCATAGTTATCTGTCCTCCCGACAGCTTCGTCGAGATTATACCCTGCCTTTTTATTAAACACTTAATCCCTATTCTTCCACCGACGGCGTTAGAATGAACGGAAAACGCGTTTCACGCGAAATAAGTGGCTAGTGGTTCGGGATTTGTCGTACGTCGGTAAAAACATGCGACCACCTTGTTTTTTCTTTCTAATGAGTGACGGGACAAAAACGCAATTTTCGAGATATCGCTTTGTAAATGCTGTGGATACGATTCGTGACCAATTTAGGAAATCTCATTCATTTGTCTGCGTAGTTTGATCTCTCTTCTTGAATTATGTGGCACCGTGATGTATCACATGACGCTTTTTCGGTGGAATTTGTTTTACGAGCATTAATCTTTTTACGCAAAAACTAAATCAACCCTTGCTTGAAAATAACGGCACAGAGATGTCATTGGTTTTGGGCAATAAGGTTGATTATTATGAACTTTCCATCATAAATTAACATATGTGTTGAGCGTCTAATCGCTGTGAACACTCTGTAGCACAACCCTTGTTCGGATTGAGAGCCACAATTGAAATGTATTTGAAATAATGGGAGAACTTGCTGGTTGATTTAGGTTATTGACAGAGTTTCGATTTGCTTTAACTGGCACAGAATGACTATTGATAAAAACGCGGATGTCGATTCTGATGATTGTGCGGCGATGTCATACGGTGAGCCACCTAAGACAGACTATCTGAATAACTCGATTGCTGTTGGTTTTTTAAATTAAATGGCTCAAGTTCATTCGAGATCGTCGAAGGTCAACTGCCATGGAAAATATTCTACTGTCAAAAATCTCCGATTTTTAAAAAATCTCAATCTGCGGTGGATGCACCCACGAAAAAAATTTTCCAACGTTTTGCCGGACGTTTCAACCCACAGCATTCTTAGGAAAAATAGGTTTTCGGAAAGGAGAATCTCCGAGCTTCTTGAATCCACTGTAGGTGGAGAGTCGACACTTTCAAGGTGATGATTAGACTGCGGATCTTTATGCAAAATAAAAATTGTCTGTATCGATTGCAAGGAATGGAAACTAAATTGAATGTTATTTCTTCCCCCAATGATTTGAATAGAGGAGAAATCATATATTGACATCTTCAATTTTGAAAATTTTCCAACAATTTTGAATTGCATCTACTCAATTTTGCTACAAGTGCATAAAGATTCGCAGTCTATTGATGATGTGAAGAAGAAATAATTTGTATTAATAATGACCGTAATCTTTTCGACACGTATTATTTACCGGCATCATTTTGTTCTGCTCTCGCTAAGTAGCCCAGTTAGCAGTGTAAACACCGCAGTCCCCGGGGGCGGGGGGGGCGACTTCTTAATTCATTCCGAGCATTTAGAGCACGATCCGCAAACAGGCGATGCGTCGTCTCTCCCCGAACGGTGGGCGATTCCCACTCGGAGTCGTTGAAATTAGATTCGCGTCCCGAAAAGGCACGGTGGATCGGGGTCTCGCGAAACGGAGGGCTGGGTTTTCTCTCCGCTCGCTTCCGTGTCGTTTCATCCGGGCGACCGAGTAATTTTCGATTGCCAAGGCGAAACGACGGATGAATAAGTAAGAAGATATCGAGCCTAGAGCAGTTTGCGTTCACTTTGTAGTTCGACCGACTGTGTCTCTCTCTCCCCGGTGGATGCACGGTTGGCACGGCCGAAAGGGGTTCAGGGTTTGGTTTCCGTGGGCGGTGTTGGCTGTGGCGGGGGTGGACCGGGTGGCTGGATACACTGCCACGGGATTTCGCGAGCAATTACGTGATTAAGACGCCTCCGGCTGTGCTTCGGGTCTACTAAGTACGTACTTAGGTCTGATCCGCTACCGTGCTAACTGGCTGCGCCTCTTCTCTTGCTCTCCTCCGACTCGTCCCGTCCTGTTTCTCCCTTTCCGCCCGCGTCCTCTCTCCGCTTCTGTTTCTCCGCGCTTGTCTATACGTTCCGCGGGGCTGAACGCCCGCCCGCCTTCTCTTCTTCTCGACACTACCCAAGGCCCTTGCAGAAAGCTAGCGGGCGTTCAGCCGCGGCTTTACCGACAACGGGAGTTTCAGTTTACCGGAAATTAACTAAATAATTCAGACGTCGGCTGGCTCGCGACTCCCGACGATATCGCTGGTCCTTCTCGACACCGCGCTCTGAGTCTTCGTACCTCGAGGAACTTCTCGAGAGCGCAAGACGCGTGCGTACACATAGGTGCTGGCTCGATGATACTGGCGAGCTTGCGTGAAAGTAATAGTCTTGAGTGATAATTTTCCAGCCATTGACGTAAAACCTTCTGTACTTATGCGGTTGTAAATTTGATTGCATACATATTACTAGACAGAGGATCTTCATGCAAAATAAAAATTTTGTACCTGAATTGCAAGAAACTAAAGTGAGGTAGACATTTATTTTCTTCGTTAATAGGTTTAATAGGTTGAACATAATATAACAGTATATTTAAATTCTTCTAATGTTTTCACCGTTTTAAATGACATCTCATTTTTGCCATAAATGCATAAAATCCGCTGTTTACATACCACGCACAATTATATCCCCATTGGTGAAGTTGTTTTTGTTATGTCCCAGTTTTCCAACTATCAACACAGTCAACCCTCTTACAACACGACATTCGGAAAATACGGTTTCGACACACTATGTATAATAGTACACCATGTATTCCAATAATACGGTTTCTAAGTGGCACGAATTATTACCCTTTGGCAACCCTCATACAACGCAAATGTTATCACCACCCTCTTTAGCTGACGTAAACAGAAATTTTATCTTGTATACATAATCATACGGACATTGTGCGTTGCTGTTGTAATTGAAAACCAATTCATTAGACAGTTTCCCGTACAACGATCCTGACGTAGCAAGCGTAGAAGACAGTTTCGATATAATACGGAACACGTTTCTCTATTATACTATAGTCACTTTCTACAGGGTGAGGCACCTAAAACAGGCCAACCGAATAACGCTCTTGTTCATAGAAGTAAGGTGTCACACGAAACTTGCGTGGTTCGAGTGATTGAAGAGATCGAGAGATTGAATTATGTCAATGTAATAGTTTTTTTTGTAGGTGGACGCATAGAAGTATGAAGGCTAACTCCATTTTTCAAATTAGAGTGCTGTACCTTTCTATGTACTATCTTATAGGCAGAGTTGTGCAGAATTACAATTGAATTACTCCAACATTATAATTACAAAGTAATTGAATTAAATTGTAATTCAATTATGTTGTAATCTATAATTCAGATCTTCAGTCAATTAAATTACAATGTAAAAATACAAATACATTGTAATTGAATTATGAAAAATGAAGTAATAGGCAAGAAGAGGTTGAAAAATCCATGTAAAGGTTTCAAACAGAAGGAATCTATTACTTATAAATTTACTAGCTGCTCGTAACCTACTTACGGCACACCCTCGCAATCAGTTCAAGTATATTGTATTTCAATTATACTGTAATTCAATTATACATTGCATTTAAATTATATTGCATTTAAATTATATTGTATTTCAAGTATATTGTATTTCAATTATACTGTAATTCAATTATAAATTGCATTTCAATTATATTGTATTTCAATTACATTGTGTTTCAATTATATTGTAATTCAATTACAAATCTGATTAAAATACTTAGTAATTGAATTACGTTGTATTTGAATTATATAGTAATTCATTTACGACGTAATTGAATTACTATTAATTGAAATACAATGTAATTCAATTACGTAATTGAATTACAATGTAATTGAATTAGCGCAATTCTGCTTATAGGGCATCCATTGACTTACAAGCCAGAGTCATTCAAAATCGTTGAAGGTCAACTGCGATGGAAAATAAAATTGAGTCGTAGGTCACTGCACACGTCTTAAAACACCTTATTGGATAGTACATAGAAAAGTATATCATTCTAATTTTAAAAACGGAGTTGACCTTCATATGTCCTCTACGCATCCACCAACGAAAAACTATTAATGTAGAATTATGCCACCGTCGAAACCACGCAGGTTTGGTCTGACACATTTTTTCATGAGGACACGCGTATCATGAGAAAACTTGACAAATTTTATATTAACTTTTCGCTGTATAATTAAACCACCGATCAGATCGAACATCCTTGAAGAATAGTTGTTATAGAACGTGTTCCCGTTCTAAACCCGCGGTTCTACGTGGAAACTTGTGTCATGAAAATTGAAAAAGGCCGTCCGACGTCCAAAGCTTTTAGCTCTGGTTATAGCAGCGTGTCCATACGCGCTTTACGGTCTCGTGAAAGGAGTCGCCGCGTTAGATATTCATTAGGAGCGTTGACGGTCAAAGCCGATCCCTCGGCCTCGCGAAAAGACGAGAAACGGGCGAGATAAAAAAGACAATAATTACTCTGGGACACGAGCGGCAAGACGGGTTTAAAAACATTTTACGATGCTCTTACTTAACCCGGAAATCAGAACTCGCATATTCCGGTTGGTTGAGGGCCACATTACCGCGCCGCGAAGTTACGCGACCAGCCACACGCGTTCCGTTTAATAAAACATCTTCGTTAATTATTGCCGCGGCTCGTTCTGGCTATTCCAGCCTTCGGTTTTATGCCGGCGGCTCCGTGACGCGGCTGTTATCTCCTCCCTACGGGGCTTCGAGAGGCTTTCACGCTGATTCGGTCATTTTCCGCGCCGCGTAATGTCGTAAACCGTGGATCCGGATAACGTAAGACTAACATGAAACGCGAAAAACAACGAGGAACCGAACCGAACTTCAGCGACGGTTCAAAAATGATTTATTCCGCCTTCTCTTTCGGATCACTTTAATTCAATTCATTTTATTTTCCTATAACGTACAGGGTGTATAAAAAGTAATGGTCATCGGTTCTAGGGTTGAATTTACACCTCTGGATCGGTGGACATTTGTAAGAGAAACTTGCCGCAAAATTGTTTATAACAAAGAAAATTATAGTTAAAGTTTGTTTTTACATCAATACCTTCTACTCATCTAAACGAGAAAAAGTTTGAAAGAAGCCACATGTCGCAAACAAATAGTTATTGAGATAGAAGCTGTTAAAGTTCTTGCAAACTTTGATTGTGTAGAATTATACGTATAGACCAGGGATGGGCACGGGTGGGGCCCCTCAAATGGTTGCTTCTCCCACCAACCTCTCTTTCATGCACCGCGCGCCTTCGTCGCACAGGGCGCACCTCGCTTCCTCACGGCCGCGATGCGCGAAGCCTTCGCGAGACATGCGCACTGTTCGCTACGGGCGAAGCGCGTTCTTTCGCCATGCTAACGGTGGAGCTGGTGGGAGGCAGTGGGCGCTGTGGTGTGGACGGTCTTGCCTCAATTGAGGCAAAAATGCCCATCTCTGGTATAGACAAAAGCCTACTACTACAGTCCACCCGACTGTGACGATGAGACAAAACTAATCGTGTGCGTGCCTCGAGACAAACGAAATTTAAAGGGACAATCCGTCGCTAGCCCGTACCAAGTACCAAGTTATCGTCTCCCAGCCCATTCGGATCATAAATTTAAAGTAACAAAATATAAAAGAATACCTTATATCCATTTTTATACGTAAGAATATTAATTCTGAGTTATAAAATACTAATGCCTAGGTACTTACAAATTTTTCAGAATCTTCTGTTCCTTCATCGTCTTCTACGTCTCATTAGCGATGAAGTACAAAGCACTACACTTCTACACAATCACTGAACACTACACATCACACTTTCCGAAATCGTGACAGCAAACGGGAAGAAGGTACTCCGACCACGGTCGAAATAGTACTATGGTTGTCACCTCAGTTTTTCATGAATGGTTTTTTCAACAGTTTCCAGTTTCCCCACTTCTCGATCTTTAACCATTCATGAAAAACCGAGGTGACAACTGCAGTACATACTATTTTGACCGTGGTCGGAATACCTTCTTAGCGTTCGCTGTCACGATTTCGGAAAGTGTGTTGCGTAGTGTCCAGTGATTGTGTAGAAGTGTGGTGCTCATCGTCACGGTCGGGTAGACTGTAGTAGGCTTTTGCCTATACGTATAACTCCACACAATCAAATTTTGCATTTAGCAGCTTATATCTCAATAACTATTTGTTTGCGACACGTGGCTTCTTTTAAACTTTTTCTCGTTTGGATGAGTGGAAGGTGTTGATGTAAAAAACAATTTTGCAACAAGTTTCTCTTACAAATGTCCACCGATCTAGAGGTGTAGATTCACCCCTAGAACAGATAACCATTACTTTTTATACACCCTGTACATCACGTATGAAACTTGATATTGTAAATACGACGGATATTGTTATCTGCTAATATATAAATATACTTAATTATAAATATATATAAATATACTTAGTTATACTCCACAACGAGTAATAACGACCACCCTATTTTTAGAAAAATTGTACATATACTGGGTGATCGGTAAGTGGCGGTACAACCGAAAGGGGGTGATTGTATAATAAACTAGAGGGCTATTGTTGCTCGCTCGCTTCGCTCGCTCGCGAGTAGGGTTGTTTTTGCTCGCTCGCTTCGCGAGCTCGCGGGTAGGACTGCTCTTGCGAGAGGGTTAGTGATACGCATGGCTAGTAGGGCCTACTGATATTAATGTCTTTTTATTTAGTGTGTGACTCTCCAAGAGTCACACAAAGAACTTCCCGATTCGTTACTCCTTCGCCAACATCGCTAACATCGTTTTTTTTTGTACTTTCATCGATATTCTCCCAAAATGTATTCTTAGGAGTAGAGATGATAAATTCACTGTTGCATTGGAATAACTTTCGATTATTCCAAGCGGTAACATTAGCATCAGTTAAAAAAAAAATTTTTTTTAATCTAAAAAAAGAAAATTTTTTTTAAATCTAAAAAAAAATTAAGAAAAAATTTTTTTTTATGTAATTGCGTTTGGTTCTTTGGTGGAAAATTTTCGTCCTCCCTTATAAATTGCATTGTAGAATCAACTCTTTTCGAAAAAAAACTAAAAATCTAAAAAACTACTTGACCAATATGGACCAAAATCTAATCAGCTCTAAGTTACGACGGGGCACATCGATTGCATCATTCATCATCCTGATCGCGTTGTTACTTTTTCTGAAAACGTTAACGAAAAATTTGATTACATAGAAACGGACATACGCACACACACATACGAACATTTTGCTGAAAATAGTCTAAAATGACTGCAATGACCATGAAACGTGAAGATCTGCTAAAATATCGATTTTCGATTTTCGGGGTCATTACAATAACTTCCCTATAAAATCGGGAAGTTAAAAAATAAATTGAAAATGTAGAATAAAATTTCTTCATATGAGGTTCTGTTTTCAAGAAAGATTTTCAAAGTCGATTCCCACGAAAAGCCTCATAGGAACAAAATTTATACTAAATTTTCGACTGATTTATTTATGTAGAATCATCCCCTTTTCGGTTGTACTACCGCGTTCATCCTGTAGAAATAAAATTCTACCTATTGTACACACCTATATATACTAATATTATTATAATGAAGATTTTACACTTAGAATACAGGGTGAGTCCGAAGAAACAGAACACTTAAATATCTCCGTTACTTTTCGTTGTACAGAAAAACTTCTTAGGACAAAGTTACACTGCTTGAAGGGCCACATGTAACGGTGAAAGAGAAAAAATTTTCAAGGCCATTTTTTTATGAAATTTCAAGGTCATTGATATTTTGTTAAATGGAATGAGGTATTTTTTAATACATCAATCGATGCAGCTGGACATTCGTTATAAAAAAGTACTAATCCTATGTATGTCGAAAAGTTAGTAGTTCACGAGATATTTCAATTTAACTAACTCTAAAATACCATTACTGTCGTACTAAGACGGTAGCGTTTACTTGCTAGTGTAAATTGAAGAAATTGAAATTGGAATTGAAAAATTGACGTTGATAATGAAATTGAAGATTTGAAATTAACGAATTAAAATTGAAAAATTGAAGTTGAAATTGAAAAATTGAAATTGAAGTTGAAATGGAAAATTTGATTGTTGAAATTGAAATTGAAAAATTGACGTTGAAATTAACGAAATGAAATTGAAAAGTTGAAATTGACGAGTTGAAATTGAAATTGAAGTTGAAGGGTTGATATTGAAATTGAAGTTAAAATTGAAGTTGTAAGGGTCAATATTGAAATTGAAGTTGAAATGGAAGAGTAGAAATTGAAGTTCAAATGGAAGAGTTGAAATTGAAGTTCAAATGGAAGAGTTGAAATTGAAAAATTGAAGTTGAAAATGAAATTGATGGTAGCGTTTACTTGTGTAACGTCTTAGTACGGCAGTAATGGTGTTTTAGAGTTATTTAAATTGTAATATCTCCTGAACTACTAACTTTTCGACATACATAGGTTAGTACTTTTTTATAACGAATGTCCAGTTGCATCGATTGATGTATAAAAAAATACCTCATTCTATTTAAAAAAATATCGATGACCTTGAAATTTCATAAAAAAATGACCTCGAAAATTTTTTCCCTTACACCATTACATGTGGCCCTTCAAACAGTGTAACTTTGTCCTAAGCAGTTCTTTTGTACAACGAAAAGTAACGGAGGTATTTAAGTGTTCTGTTTCGTCGGAGTCACCCTGTATAAGTGAACAAGACTGTGTTGCAGTAACAAGTCACAAATACAGGAGATAAGAAGTGAAGAAGAATTAGTGAAAACATTGAGGACAGCTATTCAAATGTAAACTGAAAGCAATATTCTCGCAATATATTTTATTTATTTAGCACTAATAACTGTGAAAAATCAGCTATTAGTGTAGTCAACTTAACCAATGAAGATAAAAATACATCTCCCACTATGTACTCTACTTTCAGGTTTCGGTATTTCATCCCGTGACACCATCAATTCGATATCTCACGCCTGACAACCCCCAAATGCTACTAATCTGCGAGTGTCTTCGGACCAGCATCATGCCATATTCCTCTCATAAAAATTTGTCTCGCTGCGGGTGGAAATTGTGCTTTCTAGGCTATTCCTATTCAACTGGGGTGCGATATGTCGAGATATGGATTCCGGAAATTACATTCACGATGCTGGTCGGCGCATTGTTTTCCGCTCCCCGACAGCGATCGTGAAGAAGTGGCCCTGCTCAATATTCAATAATTCGTCGGCCGTCCGAACCAGGAATAAACTCCCTCCGGGGTCGTTTGCTGACCCACGGGTCCGCGATCACATAAAATAGAACGAAAACAAATCGGAAGTCGGCCGGACATTACGTTCCGGCGGCCGGCACGAAATCGAGGTTAACTTCTTCCGGTTATTCGGAGACTAGCGCCAATATCTCACGTTGATGACGCTATTAACGGCCGACGTCTAGAGGCTACCAGCGTACAACGATCATTCTTAAGTGACGGGAACAAAGAAACGGTAATTGTCGCGCTCCGTATCTTTTCTTTTCAACAAACCTGGACAGACTTCGATGAGAAATGAGTAACGTCGTCTGTAAGCGCTACCGGTGTCTTTTCATCTGGCGTACCCATGAGTAATAGGTACATACGCTATGCCTCATGGATTCGTAATCTAGCAGTAATCTCAATATTCGTTTAATTTTAATACGAACCGTCATTTTGTGTTTACCCCAGTCTGCATATACAGTAGTGGACAAAAGTTTAAAACCGCTCTAAAAAAGACGATAGTTTTTTTAATATTGTACTATACGATTTGAACTTTTTTGGGAAGCTAGATCAATTAGTTTACTAAAGGATGTGAAAAGAAATTTTGTCAAAAATTGCACTTGACCAAAATTGTTGAAAAAATACTAAAAGTTGAATTTTTAACTTTTTTATGTGGGCCTATATTGAAAATTTAAAAAATACGTTTTGTAAATCTGTGTCAATTAAACATATTCTGAAAATTTCGTCAAAATCGGTCGACGTTGGAATGAGCTACGAACGTTTAAAGATGGTAAAAATTGCAGATTTTCAAGATTTTCGGCAATAAATCGTGAAAATCTGCAATTTTTACCATCTTTAAATGTTTGTAGCTCATTGTAACATCGACCGATTTTGTCGAAATTTTCAGAATATGTTTAATTAACACAGATCTACTAAACGTATTTTTTAAATTTTCGATATAGGCCCACATAAAAAAGTTAAAAATTCAACTTTTAGTATTTCTTCAACAATTCCGATCAATTGCAATTTTTGACAAAATTTCTATTCACATCCTTTAGTAAACTAATTGATCTAGCTTCCCAAAAAAGTTCAATCGTATAGGACAATATTAAAAAAGTTATCGTCTTCTTTAGAGCGGTCTTAAACTTTTGTCCGCTACTGTACGTTATGTCGTTTCTTGATATAAAATTTTATTTTACTTCACGTTTTGTATAGGTTAATTAATTACAGATGAATTTCATAAGTGCGAAATGTTAATTTTGATTCATATGTCCTCCACGAATAAGGTTGCAATGTTTAACCAATTTAGAGACCTCTATTACTTTGCATGTTATTTGACATTTAAATTAAAACTCTTATAAAAATATATATAACATATATTATATTTTCCATACTATTGTGGATGGATTATACTACCTCTGGCAGAAAATATTCGATCAAAATCCTGAATATGTGTAACTGTATGAGAAGATTATAAAGACATTTAAATAGCATAATACAACATTTTTTACTATTTTACCACGTTTTTTTTAACGGTGAAGACGATAGCAGATATTTGCCACAAAAATGTTCTGAATCTTTGAAGGAGATTAAACAGTTCCTTAAATCACTTTCTAATTTGTTCATTTTATACATTATGAGAAAATGAACATATTTATTAACTTCCCGATTTTATACGGAAGTTATTGTAATGACCCCGAAAATCGAAAATCGATTTTTTAGCAGATCTTCACGTTTCATGGTCATTGCAGTCATTTTAGACTATTTTAAGCAAAATGTTCGTATGTGTGTGTGTGTGCGTATGTCCGTTTCTATGTAATCAAATTTTTCGTTAACGTTTTCAGAAAAAGTAACAACGCGATCAGGATGATGAATGATGCAATCGATGTGCCCCGTCGTAACTTAGAGCTGATTAGATTTTGGTCCATATTGGTCAAGTAGTTTTTTAGATTTTTAGTTTTTTTTCGAAAAGAGTTGATTCTACAATGCAATTTATAAGGGAGGACGAAAATTTTCCACCAAAGAACCAAACGCAATTACATAAAAAAAATTTGTTTCTTAATTTTTTTTTTAGATTTAAAAAAAATTTTCTTTTTTTAGATTTAAAAAAAATTTTTTAGATTTAAAAAAATGACTCTTGGAGAGTCACACACTAAATAAAAAAACATTAATATCAGTAGGCCCTACTAGCCATGCGTATCACTAACCCTCTCGCAAGAGCAGTCCTACCCGCGAGCTCGCGAAGCGAGCGAGCAAAAACAACCCTACTCGCGAGCGAACGAAGCGAGCGAGCAACAATAGCCCTCTAGTTTTTATATTAACATTTTCTTTGTAGATGACAAGTTCTCCCATGGCGTTGCTTTTATCTTTAATAAAAATATGTTCCACATTCAATTTTTCTGCGATATCAAGATGACTTTGAGTTTTTTCAAAAGTTCTTTCAAGATCAACTCTAAGTCATATTATAGGCCGCTGAAATTACCCTCCCATCGGTAACAACGTAGTAATAAAAAAACGAAAATGGGCATTAACTTTGAGCAAACTCATGATCACTTTGATATCTAAGAAAAAATGAGATATAAAAAGATCTATATTTTTATTTACAATCAAAATGCTATATAATTCGTTAAACATTTTTTCGACACAACCATAGACACCGAGCTATTTTAGATAATAGTTCTTCATGACTTACCCAGTATGTATACAAGTGCTTTATGCAAAATACAAGCTTATGCAAAAGTTTTAAGCGGTTTTTTAATTTTTTTAAGTATACACGACATTGGTTATATATATTGTATAAACACATCGATATTTCTATATTAATTGCACAGAAAGCGTAAGATTATAACCATTATAGTTGCAAGTTTGTACATAAATATATATGTACACTGAAACAAAGATCTGTTGAGTACATTACGGGATAAAAAATAAGCAAAAATGCTGTATACATTCAACAAGCTAACATGTTGTAGCACACTAGCGAATGTGTTCGCATTACGTTGAAAAATTTTAAAAATATCCTTTCATTCCGGTTCCGCAAAATGAATCATAAAAATGGCAGCGTGGATTCATAAGCGACAAACGAACTAGAACTTCGTCGAACAAAGGAACCTCCCCTGAACCCCCGGCCACGTACACATCGTAGCAGACCGCATTCACGAGAATGTACACCGAAAAGACCAATTCCCGAGATTATCAAGACGCACGACGCAACGTAATCCGCGGCACGACGAGGAGAGAGAAGTGGAGAGGAGAGAGGCAACGTCTCAAATAACCCGGCGCGGCGCGGCGTAACAGGAAATAAAGCCCGCCCGAAAATTCTGCTCGCGGCGCAAAAATCATAGAACACTGTGGCGGAAAATAATATCCCGGGAAACGTCGATATCCGTCGTCTCGAAAACGGCGCGGCCTTACGTCCCAATGGCTCTAACGTTATTTCCGACCAAGATTTGCTTGAAATTTGCTTCCGTGCCCGTACCAGAAGCCCATAAATATGTAATACCTCCTTCTTCGCCCATATCGTACGGTTCCCTCCCTCCCCGGACCTCCGCCCCTTTTCTCTCTTTCGACGACTACACACGGCGGTGACTCTTGCAACCCCTTACGTGTTTTTGCTGGGGCTGTAGTAGCTCGCGGCAATATAAGGGGAAACACGGTAAATCATTTGTCCCGAAAGAAAACACAATGCAATATCCCGGTCGTGTCCCGGTCGAGACGGCACCATGCGCGACCCTGCTACGCCCCCCGCCCCCACCCCACACCGTCTGTTTTTCTTTTTTGCGAGCGTCTCTGGTCGAATCTCGGTGTCTCTGTCTCGTTTTCCGGGAGTGTTCGAGGGAGGACAGGGTGGTGGATGGGGAATCGCAACCGGGCCATAAGTCAACCCCTTATATCGCCGAAAATACTTTAAAGAGCCACCACGCTCTTCTAAGCTGTGCGGGAGCAGGCCGAACAGTGTTGCTCTACCGAAGATAGAAAGAACGAGAGAGTGAGAAAGATGCTGAGCATGTTTTATCACCGCTGTTAAACGGCCGACAAGAATGACACGCGGCCAACCTTCGCGACGATTCCGAACGACGAGGTGTCGTTAAAATCGCACGCGGTGTATCCCCCCGTTCGCCGAACGGGATAACGCGCAACCACTTGATTTATAACGCCGCATGCCGGCTACACGATGATGCACGGACGCCGACGAAAGTGACGCAATTTGTACGCGAAATAGCACAATTGCAATACCTGAACGACGACGCGACGCAGAGTCATGTGGGCGACGATTTAGGGATACGGCCCAGCCGACTCCGAACGAAACTTAACGCGCACAATCTACTCGTGCTCAATTTAAGCGTGCATGTGACAACTGTTCATATTTTCAATTTTATTATACACCATTAGCTTTCCAGCGACTGTAATTTATAAAAGAACAGAACCGGTGTATTGCACATCTGACTCTCGCGTTAGAAACCTTTTAATGCATCTATTTACTAGAGGTGGGCAGGTATCCAAACCTCGGTTCTGATTTTGATGACTCGGGTACCCGTACATTATAAATTTTCGGGTCCTGACCCGAACCCAGGGAAAATACCAGACCCTCACTCATATGGAAAATGCCTTGTTTTTAGGGGTGTGGGAGAACCCGAAATATTGGGACGGGACGGGATCACGAATTTTTTCGGGATCGGGACAGTTACCCGAAAATTTCGAGATTCTCGAATTTATCGAGATTCCCGAAAAAAATCGGGATTCTCGAATTTATCGGGATTCCCGAAAATTTCGAGAACCCAGTAATCGTTTATATTCGTTTTAATGAATACATTCATAGTTTCGGATTTTTTATTCTAGATGTTTTCGAGATTGAAAGAATGTTGTCCATCACGATTTCTTTTCAAGAGTGTCTTATGTCATATTCTCGAAATTTTCGGGAACCCGATTTCTTCGGGAATCTCGAAATTTTCGGGAATTCGACCCGACCCGACCATCGGGTTCCCGATATTTCGGGTTCTCGCACACCCCTACTTGTCTTATATCGGTATTTAATGCGTCTGCATTACTTTCTAAATGTTTAGCAATGCCGAATTTAATAATGATTTAATAAAAATTATAACAGGATTACTTGGGAAACCATAACTTCGTCTCAATTTTATCAGAAAATCGTGCACACGTACTTTAAAAAATGGTTTTTTCGAACAAAATCGCAGTTCCAGTTTCGCCCAGCTGTGCGCATCTTAATAAATTAGAGCAAAAAAAATCAGTGTTTGCGACTCGTCTCTCGAGGAATCGGATTAGCAGGCCGGTGGTGTATGTATCCTATCATGCCGACGCGACGGCCAGGCTCGTATACTTTGGAATTAACCGTTTCTCGCCGGCCGTCGTGCGATCGTTGGATATTATTTGTCCGTCTCGAGGGCGGGAAAGGGCAAACAACATCGAGTGTCGATAGCGAAGGACGAAATTGTGGCTCGTACAAGGGGGTTGCATTAAAGCTCTCGTAAGGCTGGCCAGCCGGCAGGAAACTCGACATATTTCTCCCCTGGTTACCGACCACGGTGGAAGGGGGTGGGGGGTAGAGGAAGAAATAGAGGAAGAGAGAAGAAAAGAGAGGAGTGGAGCGGGAAGAGATCGGTAAACCGCGATCCAGAAAGCATTTCTCGACGTAACCTAAAATAATGCCCGACAGAATCGAACAAAAGCATGATATATGGACTGCGCGGAGACGTCACGGGTCCCTCCGCCTGCTTGGTAACTTATGATACGTTTCCTCTCTCTCTCTTTCTCTTCTTCCCCCTCCCCGTGTCTTTCCACACATGTGGAGGAAAACACTATAGCACGCTCGTGACGACGTTCCCATTGTAATTTAACGGATGCGCCGGTCGTCGCGCGCTCGCGACCTCTTCTTTCCGTGACTTTTTTCGCTTGCCCACCCTTGCGTGCTCTCGAGAGTTCCTTTTCCGTGGAGTTTAAGACGACCCCGGGCTCGAGAACCGAACAGCTAAGAAACATGACAAATTCGTCTCCAGTCGGAGGATGGAACGATTTAACGAGTCGTCTCCGTTTCCGCCGTGGCCGCTTCTGTTTGGAACTGGATTTTTACGAGGATTTGGACGGAACACGAAAAGAGCCTGTAATGGAATTAATAAGAAGAGTTCGTTACAACGAATTTCCTCGGAGGCACGAATCCGTATGGAGATGAAATTTTGTTCGAAGGGACTGTCGTAGGAGGAGAATAACTTTTACGTTGTTTCTCTGTTAGCATAATTAGAGTGCCGCAGGTACGTTTAATTATAGAAAATCTAGCCGGGTAATGAAAGACCCAGTTTGCGAGGATTAAGAAATTGCTCTTAAATAACGATTACGAAAGCTAATTTGTTCACCGGTGAAGGGGCACCGTTGCGTTACCCTTCAAGGTCGATGACTCCGCGCACGACAAGGTTAATGTAACCACGGGGGTCCGGCTCAGAGTAATTAATCTAAAAGTTTCGAACACGGAATAAGCCGAAACGCGAGGCAAATATCGCTGCGCAAAAAAAGGAAAAAAGGCAATGCCGAGGGGGTGGAGGGCAGTAGGGGCGGGCAACGTTTCCCAAACGATGCAGAGGGTTGCGGGGCCGAAATTGAATTAATATGCATAGCCGTGCGAGCGAGTCCGGCCAGGCCGACGGTGATGGAGCGACGAAATCTATCTCCGACGAGCGTCCCGGTGGCTGGAGAACAAACCTGTAATTTGTCAGAGTGTAGGTCTCTAAGCCCCGGCATTATAATTTACGCCTATGCAGAGAGCAAACTAGAAAGGAAGAGGAGAGAGGGTCAACAGCCCCGGACAACACACACTCTTGCCTTTCTACAGAAATCGATCGAGTCTGGAATATCAGAGCGCGGCCCCCTGGCCAAGTATTCATGGCCGACGACGAGTTTCGTCGTGGAGGTAACCGATGAATTCCTTATGAGGCGCCATGAATTTAATGGCGAATCAATTGCGAATCGCCCGGCTAACGAAACTTCCTTAGAGTACGCGGCGACGATGCTCGTATCGGATCCTGGTACCATCTTGCAAGGGGGTTCCCTTCCTACTCCATGGATTCCGTGCTTCAGTTGGATTTATCTTTCATTGGTTACCTGACTTTGGGTAAAGATACCACGGAAATATATGTAAGCAAAACAGGATTTGATGAATGAAGGATTACAAGACTGATGGAACGTAGTCGCACGCTGGACTACGACCAATATTTACTGCAAGTGGAAATGGTGAATCATAATCAGACACGGCACGGGACGTGTTCGACGATTTTTCGAATATGATTTTAGTTCTGAGCAAGGTCTTGTGTTACTGTATGCTAATCTATACACTGTAACGTTATTCTTTCATGTACGCAGAGTAAACGACTTTTGGATTATATCTGCAAAGTTATACCGCGTGTCCGGTAACCGTTGGAAGAAAATTTGAGAGATGATTCTCCATGTTAATATAAAACAAAAATCGGAAATAAAAATATTGCAACTCCATGAAATTTGGAGATAGAACGTTATAAAGGACACAAGTGTTCGAATGGGGTAAATGTTCAAAACCTAACACAACCGTTACATTATATGTATTATATGTATATTCTATTATACATATATTATATAATAATTATATGTATATTCCATTATGTATTCTCCTATATATTAATGTTATATATTATATTATATATTGTATTATATGTTATCTTTTATGGTGAAGGTTCCTTTCAATTAAGAATAATTACGGTGCCCCTCGAGCAGCAACCCGCATGGCATTGTTGCAGATTACTTCAATCAACGCACGAGTCTATACCTAACCTACAGTAACCTAGCTGTTCCCTTTCTACATTCGCTTATTGAAAGTCATTAACGAGCTTAATAATGTTAATAAAGGTTTCTTACGATGTTACAACAATCTCTGCACCATTCAAAGGGTATAAATAGATCAACGTGATGTACATCGCATTGATCTCAATTGAAATAGCTGGTTTTTCTTTGAAAACGCGTACTGTTTTGATGTAAACGCATCGATTCCTGTAAGCAGCTTTAACACCAGCAGTACTAGACGAGTCAATATGACTTGTTTCTGCTGTTTGTTTTATAATTATTGAGATTGCGAATAATAAACAATAAATTTGATTATTCAAGCATAGGCACATTATAATAAAAATCGTAGAAAATCTGAATAAATTCGATCTTGTCGTATCAGTTATGTTTAACGTCCGATAGTTCTAGTCTGAATAATTTAATTACCCACTGTTTCGTCACTGTGTCGCAATGTCACGCGACGAATCCGGAACTGGCAGAGAGAGGGTAACTTTTTCCCCTCGATTCGAGTTAATTCCCCTGATCTGACTACTGTGCCTCCATGAGTAAGCGGCAGAAACTTATTCAGGTAACTCAGTGCACTGACAAAACTCGGAACAAAACTCGTGACAAAACTCGCTTTTCCGCACCGAACCCGAACGGGCTCGTATTACCGTTGGAATAGGGGCGGACATTGTCAGGCGGAATGGGGCAAGGCTCGGAGTGCTCTCTCTTAATCAGGATCGTTAGTCGTCGCGGCTCCCGGTAGCCGGTTTATTCGTGTGCATATCGCTAAAGGATATTCATCCAGTAGTCGAAGGAGAACGGACAGGGAGAGTCACCCCCGTCGCGTCCGTAAGACGATGCCGTTTCCGGTTCTCGTTTCCAGGACCGGCCGCGGAATTAATTACAACGACCGTGTCTTAATTGGTAACGAACAGCATTAAGATCTCGCGTAATGTCTCTCGCAAAGGCGAGAGAGATCCTTGTAGAACGCGAATGCGGGTGGAAGTAGGAATCCCACCGTGTCTCCAGCCAGTCCAGACTAACGTCGGGGGACGCGAAAGGAGGAGGTGAAATAATGCCGGCCGTGTTTGCATTAGCTATTCGCTTGACCCTAAAAACTGTCTGAACTGCTCCGATGGCTGCTCGTAAAGTCCAGGAATATCGCCGCGGAATCACGCTCGAAATCTGAAACTCAGCGACGCCAACTAATCGTGGGTCTCGGCGATCGGCTGACAAGATATCTCTGGGAACCGGCGAACGAATGGTTGTTGAGACACTTTTTAAACTTTCCCTGCTGGGAGTACCTAAAACTCAACGACGCGACGGCTGGCTTTCACGCGTTGAAAATTTATAAGCAAACGTTTCTACCGAGATTATTCTAACCTGATCGTTGTCAGGGTGTTTAAGGTGTTCTGAAATGTTTCGGGAGCAAGATCAGTTTAACTCTAGATAGCTAAACTATCACGCGGAGGAGCACATCGAGTCAGACTCGTGATGAAGGATCTACTAAATATACAGGGTGAGTCTCACAACATGATCACTTCAGATAACTTGTATTTATCAATCATTCTTTCCGGTGTTATCATGGTCACCTTGAGTTTTTTTTATAGGTAAACCTACAATTTTTGTACATCCATCTTTTAGGAGATACTGAGACGAATTCGACAATCATCGTAAAAAGTATTAATTCTTCTATTTCTTCATCTAAACCAAAGGAACATTAAAAAAATATTATTTACCTTAGTTGAATCGATGCTCCACTACACTCGAGTAAACGGTTATGAAATGATTTTTTTTATCATTTTAGTTTCCGAAAAAAATATTTATTATGTTGCTTGCCGAATTTGTCTCAATATCCTCTAAAAGCTGGGTGCGAAAAATTGTAGGTTTACCTATAACAAAACTGATGACCTTGATAAGGAGAAAAGGATTGAAAAAAATTTTGTACAATCATCTTAAAACACTCTTTGAACCATGTTATATTAACTAGATAGAACTTCACACTCATGTTCTCATTTTAGAACGAAAGTTCATAGCTACCTTAAATTCAAATTCGCACAAGTAGAACAGAATTTTTTTTTTGGTCGAAAACATTTTCTTCAGAAAATTGGTTCTAACTTCTAATCCGTTAACTTTCTTCAGCGAAAACGTAGCGTGCAACTATACCTTTCCACCGGTATACATTTTTTTACGTAATTCTCACCCTACGAAATTTTAAATCTAAAAAACGAACTGTGTTCCAACCTTTACGACAGTCCTTTACTGGTGCGATCAAGAATTACTCAAATTATAAAGACAACATTGAAACTATAGAAAAACAAAAAGCAGTTAAAAACGAAGTTCGTTCCAACGCAATATTTTTATCACGGGGTGTAGGAGCGTAGAATCCTAGGGTTCTACAAAAAAATCAGCAGAGTAGGACCGGAGAGTACAGCCGCCGCGCAACAAATAAAGAGCCCGACTTCCCCGAGTGCATTCCAGCGTTCAATTCCACCGTACAAAGTCTCTAGTATACCTGGACGCGGCCATCCGATCACGGGGTATACATTCGCGCGGAGTAATCAAAATATCCGGGAGACGTCGGGTAGTAAACCAGCAAATCTTATGTCAGCCGCATAAAAAAGTTCTGTCGGAAAGTTCTCGCGCGACTTACCCGGTGGTGAATCGATGCTTCGTGGAACAGCTCGGTGGGGTGAGAGTCGTGGACGTTCCGCGAGGTCAATCCTTTAGCGGATCGCGTGTCTTCGGTCGTAGACATGACGAATACGCCACGGCCGGCCGCACAATGTATCCGACTTTACGAGCGGCCACCTAGAAAAAGAGGAACGAGAGAAAGAAACAGGACCTGGTAAGAGGGGCCGTGGCGGTGCCAGGCAGATTTTATTACGTTATTTTGTTAATGTACTGTGGCCCGGTGATCCGCGCGCCTCCACGAGAAAATATGATGTCCCTACGGTCAGGGAACGGGCCATGAAAGCCTTTTTATGCGTTCATCCTTCGACTCCGCGGAGTTTCACCTACGAGCATCCCCGGATTCGTGTCGACGCTGCATGGCGCGGCATGGCGCGACGGAACCCTTTAAACACGGAGGAAGCGAGGCTGCACAAGTCGGGGCAAGGGCCGAGGAGGTTAATAAACTGAGTCACGACGCAGACTATAAGACACTGATAAGAAGGAAACATTGTTCCGGACAGTATAAATAGGAAACCACCAGTAGCCCAACGATGTCGTAAGCAGTTGCCTCACGTACGCAATTTTTGCAGCAAAGCAGTTTGCGCTCCGGTTCCTTCCTCGAATATTATGAGCCCGATTTAGCCGAACGGGTCGCGAGGACTTGTGTTATATGTATGCTCGGAAGGGGAACGCGGGAATTCCCCTCTTAACTGAATGAAAATTGGCTGTTTATCGAGAAAGCGATCACATATTTTTTCATAACGGTGCGCATTAATTGAATGGGTGTCTAGCAGATGCACGTACCTTGCATTTCATGATAAGAAGACGCAAAGACAATTTGTAAATGTAGCAATGAGCAGATCGACTAGTGTCACCTACGCTCTTCTCCTCTGAAAACAAAATTTTATATGGTATGCTAGCGGATTCTTTCATTGTTACATCGAACAACGAATTGTGTCGCGTCCTCCTATTCTATTAATCCTATTAAATGGCTTATAAATAGTGTGAGAAACAGCAAAATATCATGAAAATAATGTATTCCAAATAGCACAATACATCTTTCGAACGTCCGATGTTCGTCCATTCCGGACGTTCTGTACATCTCAATAAAGTCTTGTCCCCTATGCATTCTCGTTACGTTCTGTATAAATATCGTATGAATGTCCCATTTGCAAATTGGGATGTTGTAAGGATGTCCTGTATCGACATTCTTATACCTAATTAAACATTAGATTGTAATATAATTACATGCATATAACACTAATACACTATACATTTATTTATAAAACAATATTACGTATACACTAATTATATAATATGATATAATATATATTGTATATATGTATATTATTTCGTTTCTTCCCTAAATGATCATGCTACAGCCAATACAATGTTACAGTCAAACTTTTTAAAGAGACGTTTCCAGGACATTCGAGCTTCTAAGATGGACGTTCTTAGAACGTACGAAATTTAAGTCCTACGGACAAATTTAAGTCTAGGAGCGTACAAATATAAATATAAACTGAACGCGAAGCGGACGCCGTACGGATGTACAGTGCCATCTGAGATAAAAAAATTCAAATCTACGTTATAAGAAAGGATTTCTTCTTCTTGGGTACTATGTACAGTGACTCAACATTAAAAAGATATAATAGATCTTTTTAGTCGTATTTCAATTACAAAAACATTCAACGCTGCCCATCACTGCTTCCGCGATTTTTAACAGCAGCGGAATTGCTTTATACGTACGAGCATAAGCGGATGCTGCAATCGTAGACGCAAACGGTGAAGTGAATAAAAGGGGGTGGAGTCTTCGAAGCATGAAGTAAGAATAATTTCTTGTGGCGTGGTTGAAAAACAACTGAAAGCTTAGTCTCTCAATGCCAGAAGCCGGAATGGCCAGCCATTAAAGTGGCATATTTGGATGAAACGCGGTACGTTCCGGCCGAAAACGATCCCTCGCCGATTCGTTTACGCCGGAGGCTTTACAGCCGGCGTTTAGAGTCGGCTTAAGTACAGTCTTGTCGTCCGTAAGGACCGGCTCATTTCACGAACGGTCTCGCGGAGGCAAACGCGTGTCTGTCAATAAATACGCCTCGAGGTATTTTAACGGCGGCAATAATTTTCGTCGTGTCATAAATCAGCCGTTGCAGCCGGGACGTGTGAAGGGCGCACCCTTTGCAACTCCTTTTTCTTCTTCTAGGCACCCTCCCCCGCCTACGAGAGCCCTTCGCAGCGAGAGTGGTTAGCAAACCAGTTCTCTTGTTATTACGACAAATGCGTCCGGTCATAGTTCACGCCCGGCCCCCGAAACGAACAGATTGAAGCGCGTCAACCTAACTTATGGGAGAACAATTTCTATATGGAAGTATCCCGCGATATTTTTATGATACCGGTAACTTCGATTTTACTGGATAGTGGAGAATAACATGTCCGCAACGAAAGCTGAAGAACTTCGCGATAGAAGTACTGAGCGGTCGGAGATACTTATTTTAATCAGCTTGTAAAACTTGCACGAATTAATTAGGACTTGAAACGAGATCAAAACTAATTTCATCATATCGTCATATATTCCGAGATCTTACGAACAACAATGTCCTTTAAAATGTAATGACATAGTCATTCAAGGTCGGAGAAATAAATTGCTTAGGGACACTGTCAGACAACTTCGACGACATGCATGCGACTCACTGGTAATGCAAGCGTTCAAAATGACGATCTAGAACATGGATACAACGATATATGTGCTAATAATCAGAGGCAACACGAAAGTATTCGAAGAGCCCTTCAGTGACCTTGAATGTCCTTCACAATGGGGTGAATTCGTGATAGGAATTAACTGACACGTCTGTTCATGACCTACTGATTCTACTTCCTGCAAACACTAGGCCACGCAATTCCCTAAAGTCTCACAAAAATCCTACTTCTTCCAAATGCTATGGCGGATGTTTAAACCTGATTTTCTCAAAAACAAAGCCTCGTATGAAACAATTTTATTCTACATGTTTGACTCATTTTTTCATGTATCCTCCTGTTCGGCTGTGCCACCAGTTACCTTTGTATTTGACCGGCATTATGTACAGGTCCAATGTGATTTCACGTATCACGTTAACGACAACGCTTCGCCAGCGTTTTAAGTGGAACGTTAAACAGGAAACTGCTGAGAGTCAAATTTCCTGGACGACGACGGTAAAATCGTTCGGTTCAATTTGCGAGACGATAATTTCACGTTAACGAGCAATTCAAAGGAATATTTAGGCGGGCGTATCGCCCGTAATGAAATACGCGTTCCTCTATGTTTGCTACGCCGCGCCGCAGTCATTTAGCATTCCTAGAGGCGTACGTGTCGTATTGATTCAGCGAGTGTACATGCAGTACCCGTGACAGCAGTCTTGGTAAATTCCTTACCTGACTCACTGGGAGTACCTGTACGTCTTCTAACCTATTTGCCGTGTGATAACATCGCTTCCCGGGAATCGGAGGAAAGGGGAAGTAAATTGTTGTGCCGCTCGATCATATTTTAGAGCAACTGTGCGTACTTCTACGGCGCTGATGCACGAACGCCGCGGACGTAACTCTACTGATAAAACCAAGCCGCTCGGCGCGGCGCAGCGGTGATAACAGTTGTACCGATTCGTATCAGGTACAAAACGGTTTCTGTTGAATTGATTCACTACTTAATCCTCGACAATCCGCCCAAATATTATTTTACTTATTTCTCGACTTCTGGAAATATTTATTGTAACGTACAAATACATGTTTACGGGCAATAAATATTTCCAGCAAATAAAATAAAGATTACTCAAAAATGTGAAAACTAAGGAAGAGTAATAGGTCACGGGGATTATTTAAACTTATTCGATCATAGCTTTAAAAATTAAATAGCTAAGAAAATTGTAAGCACATACTTCTTTAGGCTTCTTCTATCAGCTGAACCTAATCAGCAGAACTAATCTGAATTAATAAAGATTCCGAATCAGTTTCTAAATGAAATTGCCATTCCATCTGTTGACTTCTTCGAAACGACAGCCAAACCATTAAAAATCGCCAATGAACGCAATTGGACCACTCGCGACACGGCGACAAATAAGTGATGTATCAACGAAGCTCACCCCTGGCTAAAGAAGCGCGCCAACAAAATATCGAATTGAAAGGATCAAGTGCGAGCATTCGCGCGCGAAGATGAGATCGTGTCCCGCTAATGGTTTCTCGGGAGGCAGAGAGGAGTGAAGCATCGCGGCGGAACATAATTCGACAGCCGTGAAAGCACGTGGCCGTATCGTTAAGAAACATGTTACGCGTGCGTGTGTACATACCTGCAACCAGGAGCAGGCTTATGTGCGAGCCCATTTCAATTTACATACGACCCCGGTCGGTGATCGGCCGGTATATGTAACGAAATCGGTTCCATGGGGAAAGACGATATATCATAATTCTCCGGTGAAAATCGAATCAATTCTCGGCCGCCTACGCGCGTCAGGTACTGATGCACGCAGATAAAAGCGACGGGGGATTTCGCGTGAGCGGTAGCGTCATTCCGCCAATGAAATGACGCCAACACCATGATGACTTCTCGCCGCGATTTCCCGTACACCATAAAAATCGGTTCTCCTCCATCGAGTCTATTTACAGTTTTATGCTAAATAATATTCTTCAGTTATTATTAGACAGCGGATTTTATGAATTTATGACAAAAATGAGTAGGTGGAATTTAAGACAGTAAAAAGATTAGAAGAATTTAGAAATGTTCAACCTATTAAACATATTAACCCCTAGCACTCGTCAACTAAAAATTGCTGTACCATTATTCAATATATTGTTTACATTATTAAATATGTTGGCATCTAATCAATTACTAAACATGTAAGTATTGTGTGAGGTATTATATGAATTGTATATGCATAAAATAAAAAAGATCATATAGAGTAGAATTATACTAAGTCGGAAAAAATGTTTTACTTTCGAGCCAAACAGCTCAGACTGCAAAGGGTTAAGAAAGAAAGCGAATTTCTATTTCACTCTATACCTTGGCCAACGAGACGAGGCAGTAAAGTAACAGCGTGCGTCCTTTGCTGCCCACCTGAGAAGGGTAACGTCAATTCTCTCCCACCCATTGGACAGGGTATAGTTTGCTGCAGTAGTTGCTGTCTAGTTATTATATGCTTCGAATTTTGCGGTTTTGACCTTACGTTTTACAATGTTAGGCAGCACTCATTCCGAAGATTTACTAAACTGCTTTAAATGCATGACGTATATTCTCAACAATACAATATCTTAGTCCAGCACAATCATAAAAAAGTCGTAACAGTGAATTTGTCCTAACAAGGGAACATATTCAAGTCACACAAGCCCATTTTAACGAAACTTTTGTGAGAGGTAGTTCTTAAGAAAAATATTCTGCATATGTTTTTTTTGGGTCCCATGAAAATCACCGAGTCAGGTTTCACTGACTCCAGATTTGACCGACAATAACTTTGCCCGACAACGACTTTAGTCGACGACAGTATTATCCGATATTAACATGATTTGACAACAACGTTAACTGACTGCATCTAACTTCTCATAGTGTAATAATTATATTTTTAATTGGGTAAACGTTCAAGGAACTCGGACATTTTTGGGACACCCTGTATTTGAAACTTGAACAATAACCGAGACGTTAGATGAGCGACGCGGTATGTCAAAGTATTTAATGTACTTCGGAGTCTTCGGTTTGACGGAGTAGGTTGGAAGCGTATTAAAACGATTTGAGTACTTGGTTTACGATCGTGTGATAGAGGTTGTGTGACGACTGCTGTGTGAAGACGAACTACTCTCGTGGAGTTTTCCCATAAGGAAAACTTCGAGAGACGGTGAAACGAAGCTAGCTAATTATTAGACAGTGGATCTTTATGCAAAATAAAAATGTTCTACCTGAATTGCAACAAACCAGAGTGCAATAGAGATTTATTTGCTGAAAATTGTATAACAGTATTTTGAAATTCGTCTAATGTTTTTAATGATTACATTACACCGACTCATGTTTGTCATAAATGCATCAAGATCCGCTATCTACTAATTGTATTTATATCATTTTTTAAGACACGGACCTATTCATGTGCCCTAAGTGCACGGACCGCATGGACCAGTTAGTGCCGCTATGGAAGGGTAAGCTGTCGTGTAGCAGAATTTAGAAATGTGACGGAATCTTCGTCAAGTTTGGTTCTCGGTGTGTACCTGGCCGTCGGGCGATGGGCCCGGACTCCAAACCTTTTGGAGGTTTATGTTTACGACATGAAATTAGCTGTTGAGGGCAAGCAGAGATTCGGAAGCGACTAATAATGATGAATTACCGAAATTTATTTATAGCCGCACCAAATGCAGTTGATGCTGACCATCGTGTTCCATGGAAATTTAAGGATTTTATTTGCACCACTGTGCCCACGCAAAGAGTGTGATGAAGCGGTACGCGACGGAACCAAACTACATCCAGTAGAACGTCTATTATCCGAACTAACTGGGGGACGAACTCATCCGGATAAGCGACTTTTCAGATAATCGGTCTGAAAGTTCTTGTAAGTATGTCATAAATCAACTAGCAATTTTATAGTTTCCAAATATGGACGTTCTTGGACATCTCTAACTATTTAAAAGTTTAACTTTTGCCGGCGTAACCAGGAATTTTTGGCTTTTTCCTATGGAATCTAGTAGATTTGGACGAGAAAATGCCAAAAATCCAAGTTTCGATCGAGATTAGTGATTCAAAAGTTATGAGTGTCTCAGTTGAGCGGTGTACAGTGTTTTTGACAGGTAAACACTCATAACTTTTGAACCACTAATCTTCTAGGATGGAAACTTGGACTTTTGGCATTTTTTCGCCCGAATCTACTGGATCACATAGCGAACAGGCACAAATTCCTAGTTACGCAAGGAAAAGAGCAGCCTAAAAAATAATTAACATCTAACACAGCATTATAGATCAAAATATTGTAAAAGATTACTTTTTTGATGTACAACACAAGCACGTTATTATACTACAAACAAAATTGAACATCTATCATTGAGAAATTGAAGATAGCATGTGTGCTATCTTTTTGGCTAGGACTGTACCTACCTTAATCTTTATTCTTTATACAACTAAACTTTCGCTTATCAAATTTGATTTCTGATAATCTAGTCGAATTTTGATTAAAGAAATTTTAAATACGAACAACCAGTTTGCACACGCGTTTTTATAAATATTAGTCGATCGTTGCTATGTCGTGCGATCGCTGCTTGTTCAGAATCGGAAGTTTCCAGTAAGTATTAATAAAATTAAACTCATACAGCTACAAGCAGACTGCAAATTTTATACATTTACAACAAAAACGAGTTAGTGTAGTTTAAAACAGTGAAAAGATTGAAATAATTTAAGAATGTCGATATATTGTTTTCAACTTATTGACATTATTAAAGAAAGAAAGGAACTTCAATACGTCTATCGTTTCTTTCAATTGACCCAGACAATATTCAGTTTGCATAAAGTATACGATTAGCACTATTATTATCCGTATGCATATTTAACCTACCTTTTAATCAAAAGAATATATAAGCATTAATTGTGTCAAATGTTCGCGAAGAGATCACGAAGTACTCATAAATTGTTATACTACATGTGAACAATTCGCGAACGCTGGAGGAGACACTTCATCCCTTTAATTGAGAGTTAAAGAAGAAGCTGTTATTTTATGTTCGTAAAATTTCCATATTATTATACAACTGTAATTATTAATCTGTTCTAAGCTGATAAAGAACACAAGTTTAGAAAATAGTATATTTTATTTTCCTTCAAAATAATTAAGTAAATAAATTTCTTTCTATTGTGCATAAAGTAATTATAAATTTTTGAATATTTGTCTGCAAACGTATTTGAAAAATAATTTTTCGTAGATGTAAAATATGTAGAAAAAATTTATTCTGAATGGTAAATTTGCCAATATATTTCAAATCTATTGGAATCGGTGGGATGGCCAAACTTCTAAATAATTACGAAGTTTTAACTTTACTACACTCACTCTCTCGAACGTTCCTCAGCTTAGGGAACCGAAGAAATTACTGACCGCTAGTAGTATTAGTCAATGGATTTAAAGGTCTTCTTTCGTAATCCTAAGGTTCTAATTAATACATAAATCGTTAACTTGTTACGGGTTTGTAACACGCGGTATCACTACAGACTTTACAGAATCGCAAGCATCGAAGTAACCGACAAACACGGTACGGTGGGGCGCAATTAGCGTAATTCGCGGTGAATAAAGTCAACTAACAATAAGTTGCAACGGTGACGAAGACAATTTCATCGGTGACGTTGCCAGCGGGATGGTATACAAAAGCGCCTTTTAAATAATAGGCAGCACGAAAGAGAAACCGTCGCGTCGTCGCAGGTAATATCGGAGCGCCGATAAAGCATAACGAGCCGTGTTACCAACTCGCTCCCCTTTTCCAATTTTTCAATTTCCATTTTACGTTTCCCACCGCGTTTTCCACGCGGGAAGACACGAAAAAAATCCACAAAGCGAGTCTCAAATTGCCCCGACGGAAGCCGGGAAAAGTGAGTCATATTTCCATATACACGAGAACCCCTTCCAGGCTCCGAACAAAAATATCTTACGATGTGCGTGAGCTTGAGATAGGCCACATTTACCATAGCTGTCTGTGTGTCCGTGTACACCGAACATTTACATCCACTCGGTAAGAACGGCGAAATAAGCACGTGTAAAAACATAAACGAGAAAATGCAGTACTGCGGAGAGAAATACTGGAAGTACAGATAGCTTCAAAACTCGAGCGATCGAACAGTCTTCGGTCTTGCAGCTCGACAAATACAAACACACACAAAATGCAATGGATTGACACGCTATAGAATCGTTCGGATACCGGGAAAGTCCAAGAAAATAATCTTTCCCGGGGTAAATACATATGACTTACAGTATATATACTAATATTCATTGTTAAAATATCTTAATATACTATTAAAAAACTTGGGAGCATTTGATTTCTAAACACAGAAATGAAATACTATACTACTCTCTTTCTCTTATCAATCCACTCATCAATCTCAATCCGCTTTATCAAATAGAGATTCAAAGAAAAAATTATTTGCTCTTTCTAAGATTCATTAAGCTAAAGGTAGGTAAAAATTTACATTGATCATTTTTGTGATTTGTGATCCCAAACTTTTGAACAGTTGCGTACAGCTAGACACATATCATACACCAACTCGATAGTGATCGAAACTTAGAACTTAAAGGAACATTCAATTGAACACAGTAATATTGATTTCTTTTAGACATACATTTATTAAGGTTTCGTAGCAAAAGACATGGAATAATACGTGGTAAAATTAATGGTTGTAAAGATAACAGTGCACTGAAACAGTGAGGCATACCAACGCGAAAAAATTGTCGTTACTGACCCAATCTCAAAATTTTCCCACACAACGTATCTCGATTGAAAATGAACAAGTTATTGTGCGGGGCGCCTTTTTGTGAGACTGTTTTAATTATTTCTTGACCCATTACGCCACCAACGATAGCGCATACTGGACTAATTTGAGCATACACGTCACCCCTGAATTCATAATTACATATTAAACATCACTGAAAATAAGCGAACACCAAAGAATCAGTATTTCCCATTATACATACTCTATTAAATGATTTATTTTATCTTCGAGTTCGTATTTTTTAATTATTTCCTCTGCTTCGGCTTTAAAACTCTCTGAACCCCTTTCACTGGGCAATGGGTCTTTGCCATACTTTTCACGGTATTTGAGCATTACTAAAAACACAAATATTCTAAGCAAAAGTACTTACTATCATTAAATTGAATTCAGAACCTATACTAAACTTACTTAACATCATATAATAAATCTCAGATTCTTTGCGAAGGATAGATTTTTCTGCATCCAAAATTGATTCAAAGGGCACAAAGGTATCTTTACGCTTCTCCGTTACAGTTATATTTTCAAACTTTTCTTTCTGTATGGGTTCTCCACTTTCCGCAAGCAGTATTTTCTTTGTCTGTACTATATCCCTGTGGGAATGATTGTATTATCGGTAAATTATTTTTAAATATTTAAGATATCTACCAATGCTACACTTACTCTGCAAATTCATGTTCTATTAAATCTGCGAAAGTATAACCATAAGCTCCCCAAACGTCTCCACAAAAGAATTTTACATTATGTTTTCTACATATCTCGTTAATTCTCTTTAACTGTGTAATAGTACACTGTGTTGCACAAACAACATCAAAATTGTTAAAGAATGTATCTGGTTTGTCATCGATGTTGGATGTATCTGCTTCGATATTGACCATAGAATTTAAATTCTGTGCCCTTTGTAAGGATGCCTCTGCCCTCTAAAGACACAATTCGTATAAAAATGATGAGCACAATTGTTATATCTTAATGGGATAGACCAGTTTCCAGGATTGAAGGATGCGGAATGCACCCTCTTATTTGTCGATAATGCAAAGATGGGGCTTTTCAGTAATCAAAAGCGCTAGATAAAAGATCAATCTTCGCTCACAAACTTCCCAATCACGCAAAAACTTTTGCATTTTCAAAGTGTAAGTTGCATTATTCGGAAGCATACAGCTGCGCATATAGCTATTTTTATAAAGCTGAGACAACTACATGCTGTCGAGTAATGCAAATTATGCTTCGAAAATGCAAAAGTAGGTCAGTTTGCTTGCATGCTAGATTGATCCTTTATCTAGCGCTTTTGACTACTGAAAAACCCCATTTTTGCATTATCAAGAAATGTGAAGACACATCCCGTACCCTTGCAATTCTGAAAATGCGAGTTTACAGCCTTAACACTCTACTTACATTTTTTCCTATTGAATCTTTAAATACTAGAAACTGAGAGCATCGATCCTCAGCTGTAACATCTCTATGATCTAAAAATGTAACTGCTTTTACACCAGCTAATATAATATTCTTTGCTATTTCTGCTCCAAAACCATTGAGGCCTATTAATAATACTTTGGCTGCCCGTAAGCTGCAAGTAATCGATATTATAACATTGAAATATTTGTTCTATTATATATATTTAGATCACACATTTCATAGGTTAGTTTCTGATATACTTACCGCTTTTGTGAATCTAAACCCCAAAGACGAATTTGTCTATCATACAACTCAGCTTCGTGATCTGTCAAATTGACGTTTTGAGTATTGTCCTCGACCATTTTGTAAATGCTGATTTTATGCTGAAAAATCTATAGCCGCCAAAACGAAGCTCTCAAATTGAACCGACACCGACACTTTTGTTGAACGCAGTGTAGGAAACATAACGAAATCTTACTTCAAATAAAAGGAAAAAGTGATCATCGAATAAAATTTTAATTGAGATACTACGTATACAGTATGTAAAAAGAGTTTACATTATAAAATGCCAAAATATTGAATGAAACGGTGCAGATATTATTGAAATGTACCAGCATTAATGTTGGAGAAACTGTTTATTAAATGGCTGGGGGCGTTGAATTGAAGGTCTTGACAACTATTTACATGTGAGTGCATTGTGTGTTTACTCAGAAAGTTTTGCTAGTAAACGTTGCTAAGCATTTTTTTTATGTCGAAATACAATTTGACATTACAGCATACGTCGCCTACGAAAAAAAAACAATTTGTACGTATACAATTTCAAACATTTAGGTTAACTTTAAAAAGGAACTATGCGATGGTCATATAAATTCAAAACAACACTTGGCAAGTGATGTTTACTATCAGAAATATAAATATCTGGTAGAGACATAAAGTATCACTTTCGTATTATTATTCTTGCGATTCTCAATTGTAAAACAATTATAAACAATGAAGCGATTCTCACAGTGGCGTCCTCGCGGGCGATATTGTAAATACTTTTCAAATTTTTTCTTATCATATAATTATTAATTACAGATTTTGAGATACTTTTTTGCAAACTCTTTTTATGCTTGTCGATATTAACAAAATTTATCAGAAAGACGTATTTGATGTCATTGCAAATAATATTTGAAAATGATTGTTTTTAAAAGGATGTAGATAAAAAATGCAATCAGAAGTGCTTTTATACACTATCAGTGACCTTTTAATCTAAATGTTGTGAAATCTGACCCCCTAAAAAATATTATTCGCAATAAATAAATAACATTGATCATCCGTGGTATTGTAATAATCAACCACATTCGGTGATTAATATTTCCTTATGATTATATGTACATTAAAAAAACAATTTCCTTAAAGGCTAATCATTTTACTTTTTTTTCATATAGAAGTAGGTATATGAATCAACGAATATAATGAAAAACTGCTTGAAGAGGCATGAATATGTCAGAGGAACAACACGTGGAGAAAACTTTTGTATATAAGTTTCCAACGTGTACAACAAATCAGGAATATGTATTGGAGATACCATTAAAAATACCTTACTATGGATCAATTAAAGAACTCATGCATCGTATTGTCTCATCATTTAAATTACCATGTTACGTGGAACCAAATTTACTAGAATCTTTGGAGAACACTATTAAAGAGCTAACATTACAATTTTACGATGAAAGAGCAGAGAATGCCCTGGAGAATGCAATGTCAGGAAAAACAGATATTGAGGAGATTATAAAAAGTTGGGAAAAAATTTATAAACAAAAAACAGTGGATTATGCAGATCCAATTGGAACAACAGATGAAGAGTTGTTCGCTGCAGCTTACCATAGATTGGTACATTCTCCATCGTTGGAACCTATTTTGCAAGCAGAGCATAAGTATGGACGAGATGTAACAGAAGTCATTGAAAAGAGGGATAAACATTATGAGCAACTTACTCAAAAGTTAGTACCTAAATGTAACACTGCTAAATTTATATTTCTAGCTACAAGAGGAAATATCTGATAGATTTGAACTGAGTACGTATCTGTAAGATACTGTTCAAGCTGTTTATATTAAAAAATATATTACATATAATGACGCATTCGACAATACTATTACACTGAGCGGCCCGAGCGATTATTGCGACAATGTTAAGAAACTATTTTGTTTGTATTTCAAAAACAAAACATGATTTACGCCTTCTATTAATGTTATCCATAGGTCAAAGGTTTATTCTATCACGTGGTGTAATTAATTTCTTAGATAATTATATTAGATAAAGTACATAATATATATAATCCATATTATTTCTGCTCACATTTTCCTGTTATTATTATGCTAGAAAAGAAAAGTCCAAATTCATATAATAATGTTTGCTTTACACTAATGTGTATATCTCTTAAATTATCGCTTGCACTGACCTTTTCAAGCAGACTATCAATAGCTGTAGTATAACAAAGATCACGTTCAAGGTCAATGATCTTTTTTATAATTTAATTGGAGAGAGTTTTTTTTGAAGAGGCTTGTTAATCGCGTACATCTTTTTCAAAATTACACAAGAGTGAAACAAGTCATCAGAAAATTCAATTCCAGTCAAACGGAAGAAATGCGCAAAGCTGTCGAAGCGTTGGAGGCTGGTTCTACTGAAAAATCCATAAACGAGATGGCTGGACGACACTTCGAAGAACAAAGTTTATTGCAAGGGCAGTGGGGATCAAGAGTTGATGCGTTGAAATTAGAACAGAGGCGACAATATCGGAATTGGATTATGAGGCTACTAGAAGAACAACAGACTAATATGTTACCGACACCAATGTATGTCTATGCGAGTAAATTAAACAACCACATCAATATGTAATCATTTTTAAACATATACTATCATCAGGGGTTCTCCAATGGGGTCGACGCCGCCGATTCGACCCGCCTTAGATAATTTTGTGCATACCGAGGATAAAACAACTGCGGACTATCCCATTTTAGAGGAGAGTTTCACTATACACTTGGGCTCCCAAATGAAACAAATGCACAACATACGAATACTGACGGGTGATGTATTAGATTTTTGTAGGATAAAGAAAAGCGAGTCTGGGTGAGTTACTGGAAATAACAATACAAATTTAATAATGAAATAGAAGTTTCATTGTATTTAAAAAAAGCGTTTGTTATCATATAGAATGGATCCAACGCCACAGAGGCTGCAGACAGCTTTGGGATTGTATTCTAATGATTTGTGTGGATTAGTATTATTGAGCGACAATCACTTAGGAAGTTATTCTGGAAGCACAAAGGGTAACGACTAGAGTGATTATGTTTTACGTTATCTCTGTGCTTTTTCCAATTTTGTTTTTTCGTAGAATTGTGCTCCATATGTCAATTGACGACAGAGTTTCACTTTCTGCCAATCGACGAGCAATTGGAAAAAATAAGAGACGATGTTAAAGATGCTGTTGCCTGGAGGCAAGCACATCATAAAGAAGGAATCGAATCGCAGGTGAGAAATTGAAGAAAAAAAGAATATCTGACCAATATTCGAATATATGTTGAATATATATTATATTTAGACAAAAAAATCGACGACTAGCAAAAGCTTACAGACAGGAGACGTTTATATTACAAGGCATTCGAATTTAGCACAAGTGCATGTAATTTTTCACATGGTGGTGAATGATACCTTGAGGTCCGGTAAGTAACTCGTATTTATTTTATTGATGCCAATCACTTGCTCGAATAAAACGTTTTCTGTAAACCACAGGCGATATCAATTCGAGACACCCGGCGATTCTGGGATTGCGAAACATTCTAAAAACTGCTTGCTGTAGTGATGTGACCACGCTCACTATTCCTGTACTTCTTGTTCATGAAATGACAGAGGTATGATGTTTCATTAAAAAATTGGCTTCTGGTATATTAAGACATGATATATTAAAAAATAACAAATATATTTGAAAACTTCAGGATATGACTGTGGCATGGTGTACAAAACGAGCGGAATTGGTTTTCAAGTGTGTGAAAGGGTTTATGATTGAAATGGCGTCATGGGGTGGCGCCGAATTGAAGAACCTACAATTTCTCGTCCCGAAGGTAATTTAATGAAAAGATTATTTCCTTAGGCGTGAATAAAAAGAATCGTAAATAGGCCATTTATTTAATGCATGTTTAAACTGTGTGACGAGTGATGAATTCCTACATTCCACCATCCTATCGAACTATCTATATATCTTTCATCAATTGTTGTATGAAAAAATGTCAGTAGAAACCTGGAGGAAGATTGGTAGTTTAATTGAAGAACGCTCTTGCTCGAGTATGCACGACTTGCGATGAAGTTTGTCACTTCTATTTAGAAGTTGAAATTAAAAACTGAATGTAGTTGCTAATTCACCATTATTTTTAGGGCATGTCCGAAGAAGTATTTGGCACGCTAGCCACGATGTTACCGAGCATATTTCGTGTATCGAATCCGCTGGTGTTTAAAGCGACCAGTACACCGCAAACTCCGAAAAAGTGAACGACTGTCTTGCCACCGTTATCGTACAGCGATAAAAATAATAAAATATTTGTTACTGTGTATCGGTCATTCTGGTCACAATTACCGCGGCTGGGAATAAGATACAGTTCTGCGAATAAACGCCTGATGCTCTTAATGAATTAATTGTTTATACTAATTTTTCACGAGCATCATTCCTTGAACGATAATTGCGCGACTCGCAATCATTGTAAACACTATTTGAAACTATATAAAAATGCATAAATGTTGTTCTCAATTAAACTAATTGAGAAATATCATTGTCGTTTTTCTTTCGAATAAATTGTGCAAAGTCTGAATGCTTAAAGATATTTTTAAAATGTAACTAAATATGATAACTAGAAGATGGATGTATAAATAGTTGCTTACATCCTGGCGATAAATTGAACTTTGTTCTAATTATAGTGGATCGTATAGGACTGTGCTGGGCACGGTTGGGGCCCCTCAAACGTTTGCTTCCCCCACCGACCTTTCTTCCGTGCAGCGCGGAACTTCGTCGCGTTCGTTGGTGTATTGAGTATTCTCTTCGTTGCCCCACCGTACGTACCTACTCGCGACAGTGGTGAGATATTGTGCAAGATTTCTCGTGCATGAGCGTTAAAAACAGTAATGTATCTGTATTACGATGTAGTGGAGTCCTGGGGCAGTTACACTACCGCTCAAAAGTATCCGAACACTTCCTTTTTCCCTACAAAACGTAGTTTAAGCTAGTAGGAAAAATATTCAGAACAATTTTATCACTTGTAATTGTTATTATTATGTACATATATTGTGATATTATAACACAATAGAATTTATTTTCATGTACAAATTATATAATGAAAATGCAATAATATAATTTCTATCCACAAATACGAAATCTAGTGGAACGGTGCTTGAAAGGATTTCAAGTTCCACTTTGTTTAATTTCTAAGGTGCAGAGCGAATTCAGAGAATTTTTTTATACAAATACTAATAATCAATAGTAATAGAAAGATTGCCGCGATTA
The DNA here is from genome assembly GCA_933228785.1 of Lasioglossum pauxillum. NCBI lineage: Eukaryota > Metazoa > Arthropoda > Insecta > Hymenoptera > Halictidae > Lasioglossum > Lasioglossum pauxillum. Next base: position 42,291,495 of record OW121699.1, read on the forward strand.
GTGCAAGCGGCAATATCTAATCGTGGTGGATACGTCGACGAATTTCGTATTTAATCTTAGCCTAATATGGTAAGTTTAAACTGAAAACTGTAAGTTAACTTAAAGTAAGTTAAACTGTAAGTTTAAACTTAAAATATAGGTAATTTTTAACTGAAAACGTTAGACATTCAATAAGAAAATAATAAAGATCGATTTTAGTGTCCGGATACTTTTGAGCGGTAGCGTATATTGGCGGAAAAGTTCCGATATTTTACCGAGTGTTCAAGGTACCCCATTTTATCGAGAATTTTACTCTACTGAGGGTAAAATTGCTGCGCAGGCGTGAGAAATCTTGCACAATATCTCACCACTGCACTGAATCGCGACAGTCGAAGCGCGTCCTTTTTCCATGGTAACTGCGCTTACTGGTAGGAGACAGTGGCCGCTACGATGGGGACGGTTTTGCCTCAATTAAGGCAAATGTGTCCAGCACTGGTATAGGGTGATTCAAAATTATATGTCGCGACCACCATAGCGTGATTTCTATATTTTGGTTCGATGGATATTGGTGTAAACAAGTTATCGCAAAATTGGTCTTGACCTTGGAAAAGGTGAATGTCTTAAAATCAATTTTTTTACTTGTACAGTATTCTCATTGCGAGGGCCAGCATTACAAAAGAAACCATGGTTACCGCGACTATGGTGCATTCGTAAGAAAAAAAGAATCCAATAGGATTTAAACTTTGAATTCTCGGAAACACATAAGAATTGAATGCTTTACCAAGCTTAATTACAGAATTTACACACACACAAATAAAAAATTCTTAAATACAATACAAAAATAAAGAAGAGACGCAAAAGTATTTAGTTTAAGAAGATGCGAAGATATTGGGAGGCAGAAATCATTTGACTTTTGTACCCTGTATTCTTAACAAACATATAACGAATAAAAAATGCTTTATTCACTGGTAAGACTGTAATCTTAATACAACAATGTGCAAAAATCTTGTACGTATTAAATACAATTTTCCAAATAATAAAATATATCTAATCTTTGCGTCACAAAAATATGTATAGTCACGTTATACGAATGGGACATATGAAATTAAAATGATAATTTTTAATTTCACATCCATGGTTTTTAAAATGATTTTATTAAAACATTTTTAATTCGCTATCATCCCTATGTAATCCGTTTTTAATTCTCCGGATATCCGCTTAAGCCACGAGTATACAATACAAATGAAAATACACTACATAATGTAAGTTAGATCCTTTTTTGTTTGTTGCGCGTTCAAAAATTAATTTATATCGGCGTCTGAATATTTTTGTGACCGGCTGTACATTTCGCCATTTCCGTCGGGGCGTACAATAATTTATCACGAATATTGTCTGCAGCACGGAGGCACCATAGCATCGTCATGTTATCCGCGCCGGTTTTCCATTTCGTTCACGATTAACGATATCGTCGTGCGAAAATAAATTGATTGAAAAAATACGCGGCGATTGGGGACGTACCGGGCAAACGTAAAAAAGCGGACAAAACAGAGCGACAGATAGAAAGAAAAAGAAACGGCCGAACGTAAATCGGAACGTGGAACGAATTGGGGGCATAATCGCGGTTTATTGAGAAAGACGTGCGTTAATCTCCCGGATTCTGGACCGGCCAGAAACGAATTAATTCTGCGCGTGTTCCGAAGAGCAACTCGGAAAGACATTGACCGAGCATTTTTCCGTTCTTTGTTAACAGAACGGGACGGTCCGTTTTCAGTGTGCAGTTTATCTTCCTTGTGTGAACAACTGAATGGAGAACATCTCTGTATTTGGTCGAGGATCAACTGTGCACGGGCTTCAGTGAGAAGGATAAATAAATTGGATCTTTAAATTTGATAAGAAGTCTTTTAAACAATTTGAATAAAAGAAGGCAGAAGAACATAAAGTACAAAGTGAAAAATGAGATTTCAAATATAAAACGTCTGCAGAAGACATCATAAGAATCTTGAAAAATTTTGTTCGAAATAAATAACTCATAATAATACAAACAAAAGAAACAAACTCTACGTAGTTCGCACACCTTCAACTGGAAGTTCAGAATATTTGTTATTAGGAGATCAGGTTGCATTCCATTTGCGGATCTGTTTATCGTGGGAAGAGATTACTTCTCGTGAAGTGACCGATTAAAGAGCAGTTGCAATTACGATTAACCAACGAGCAAGAAACACTCGATAGCTTGTGAACAGTGATCTGTTCTTGATAAAAGGGCGCCAGATCGTTCGAGAATTGGATTAGTTGTCGCACGAGACGGAGAAGCGGGGAAAACAAAAGGAAAAAGGAAGAATGTGTGAGTTCATCAGAATACCGAGTGTGTTCTCGCTCCCTTCATAATTCGGCATCGTGATCGTGAGCAGTGTATGCTGAGGACGAGTTTACTGGCATTCCAGCGCAACCTTGTGTGATAAATATAGTTGTAAACTAGGCGGCCCATCTATCGAGGAACTGGATAATTCATCTACCACCTGAACAATGTGGCTCCGGGAGATCGCGGTATTCGCATTAATTGTTTCGTCGGTCTCGCCAAAAACGGTAGGTGGTTGTGGATTTTTCATAGCTTTTTCGCTTTACCGTCACATTTATATTATACAACACAGATTCGTTTTGTAGTACAAGATGTTGTACTTAATAACAGAAATGTTGTATGTTCATGGAAGGGGTGATTCCTGAGTTCTTAACGAAAAACACGGATCAATCAGAGGGCGGCTAGAGCGGACGAATTCCGGCCCGACAAGAGGGTCCACTAAGCGTGGCGTTGACATTGACCGAGCCGGGATCTGCCGACTGTAGCCGCGCTCCGATTTGGTCCGTGGTTTTCGTTAATAACTCCTTAACAAAGCCGAAGAGAGCATTTTCGCGAAGGATAAAGTTACTTCAAACGATCTCAAGAATCATCCCTTTCAAGGAATCACAACATGTTTGAACACCCTGTATGAATTTGAGTAGTTAAAGGATTAACGACATCGTTTCCTAATATCTGTGAACTATCGGTATTTCAGCGTACGATTTGAATATAAATTTTTCGTGGTTGCAGAGCAGGATTTATGTTTATTACGTTCGAAAAATTGTTGTAGGCTTCGAGGTATGAAAATACCAATACCACATTTGAATGTGGTCTGACTGGTATTCATATTTTCAAAAAGCTACGTTACAATTTCTTAACATTTCTCCTGACTGGTATTCATATTTTCAAAAAGCTACGTTACAATTTCTTAACATTTCTCTAATTAACTCTATATGTATAATAACTCTCCAATTAACAACTAATTTCAACAAATTAATTTAAACGAAAGCCATACGAATCTTCTGGTATGCCACAAATTCAAATTACATAACGCCACAGCTGGGTGAAATAGTAATGCGTGCAACTTAGAAAATAAAATATTTTCCCTTAATGATTTTAATACAGGAGAAATCATATAATATTGGCATTTTCAATTTTAAAAATTTTTCAACAATTTCGAATTTCATCTACTCAATTTTGCTATAAATGCATAAAGATCCGCAATCAATTCATGATGTTATTATTGAGAAGCAATGTAATTTGTATACGTGATGCTACCACCTCTATAGAGGTGTTATAACAATATCCATCTTGATATCTGTCAAATTATGTTCTATACCGACCGATGAGATTTATTAAACTGATAATGAAACTATATACTCACGTGTGCTTCCCAACAAATTTGACAAAATTGCAGTAACTCAATAGACATCGCGGGTATTGGGCGAATTATCTGATGTCGATACCACTTCGGCGACGTCCCTTTTTAATTCCTCTACATAATATTAATATTTATGAATACTCGCTCAACAAATGCCAGATCATTTCTACCTGACGCTGGTATAATTATCCGCGCACTCAGTTTGTACTTTTATCGTTCTAACATAAACGATAAAGTATCAAAGAGTGGTAGGTACAGTGGATACCCCGATTTAAAAAATTATTAAGAGTATACAATCTACGCGTGTATACAGTGTGTCCCAAAAATGTGCTTTCTTGTAAGGGGCGATTCCTGATGTAATCTGAAGCAACTTTTTCCTTTGCGGAAATGTTCTTCGCGGCTTTGTTACGGAGTTATTAAGAAAAAACACGGACCAATCAGAGCGCGGCTACGGCTGAGTGTGGCGTTGTCGTTGGCTCTGCCGGAATCCGTCTGCCATAGCAGTGCGCTGACTGGTCCGAGCTTGTTCAAAATCTTTTGCACGCGTCATTTAGTAAATCAACGCTTTTAATTGCTCAAAAAAAGTAAAGTCGCGTGGTACAACTTTTAAAAAGTTATTTCGATATAAAGTGCGTTCTTTCAAATTTTATTTTGTCTCGATGAGTAGAGGATGTCGCGAATTATATAGATTAGAGGATTATGTAGCGAATTTCTTTTACAAATGTCAACCGATCCAGAGGTTTAGAGTCACCCGTAAAACGGATCATTACTTTTCTTACACCCTGTATAAATGTTTATCTTCTTTTTATAAAGCGTATAGTACGTATACTGCAAAATGCAGTTATAACAAGTCGAGATATCAATCATGCAAAATTTAATACGAGAATCGAACGACCGTTTAAGAATCGATATACGTTGTTTAGTTCTTATTTCCTAAAAATTCGAAACTTTTCATACGTAATGTGAAGGATGGTTTCCAAGAATGATTAAATAAGCACCGATAGGTAATGTGTTAAAATTCATTTACTAGGGAGAAGTCTTCTGTAAACATAGACGATGATTATTGAAAGATATTAATTGTCTGACCTTTATGTTGCAGCTCGATCTAGAAGGCCGTGGCTTGACGAAAGAGGACTTCTTCTTGCAATTTCAGAAGTCGATTAATGTAGCAGAAGTGACAGGTCTGATTCTCCGAAATAACAAGTTTGACAAATTTCTCGACTGTTCCACTAATCTGTCGAGTGTAACATTCTTGGATATCTCGCAGAATCACCTCGAACAATTCTTCTTCTTGTGCAAAGACGAGTACAATTTGAAGGTATTGAATGTCAGCCACAATAAATTACAGTACATCACCCACGAAGCCCTCAACCACAGAATCCCGAAGCTCGAGGTCCTTGATCTGTCATCGAACTTGTTATCGTTTGTCAATGAAACTATGCTGGAATACTTCGAGGTAATTCATGCATGTGCTTCTCTACCGACTGAGGGCGTAACGACTGTACTTGTATACACTTCAACTGGTATTTTATTCTTTGTAGGTTTTGACATATCTTTCGTTAGCTAACAATCCAATGAGCGATGGAATTCATGAGAATGCATTTTGGAATTTGAAAGAGTTGCAGTATTTGAATCTCAGCAACGTGTCGTTGTCCTACGCCTCTGCAGAAATGTTCAAAACATTAGATAAGTTGAAAATGCTAGATTTGTCAAGAAATCCTATAAAAACTATTCCAATGCTACCGATTGCAATAGAAGAACTTGACCTTTCCAACACTATGATCACACAACTGAAAAATATCAAGTTACCGAGTTTGCGAACACTGAAATTAAATGACATGCAGAGCCTACAAGAGCTATCTTTCGATGATCTTAGCAACTTAACCAAATTAGAAACGTTATCCTTAACCGGCTCGAAGAAGTTAATGCACCTGAACGCTCATGTGTACATCGGAAGACCTTTGCCACAGCTGATGCAACTGTTGGTAAACAATTGCAGTCTAAAAACACTTAATCACAACTTTCTGTGGATAACACAGAGAATGCCAGTTATGAACTTGGAGGGGAATCCCTGGAGCTGCGACTGCAGGATGAACTGGATCAGGATGGAGGCAACAACCAAAGCCCTCAGCCGAGATATCAAGTAAGCAAAACCAACCCCAAATTACCAATGACAAGAGTAATTTTAGCGAGACTGTATAGGGATGGTCGATAACTTAGTGAACATTTCGTCCACCCTTACGTAGATGTCGCTGCTGATACCGTAAGCCGTAAGCCAATGAAAAAATACCATGCATCTGACGATCTCTAAGAAATAGAATATAACAACATCAAATGTTTAAAAATGTGTAAAGTGTATATAAAACGAGTCTGTATTTTTTCTACAAGCTTTAAATGTTAAAATATTAGGATGGTTTACAAGTAATGGTTGAATACTTTCGATTTCTATTTTATAAATGATCTCTCTCTAATTTCTTAAAGTACAAATATATTTAAACTTTTAACTGGGTGACTTTGCAATTAAGACTGTACATTTGGAGACGTATCCAGACGCAGGTAAAATTGATGTCACTAAAATTTGACCACAATCAATCAAAATATAATATAGTTTATAAATATGGATTAAATATGGATACCATGATACCATTAAGTGAAAGACCTATTTATTGTATTAAGGAAATAATAACTATTTTTGAAAGTTGATAGCGAATTCCAATGACGAATTAATTTGTCATTTTTAGTTAAAAGGTTACAGATTAAGTATTAATTGAGCTGTTAAGTTGCCAAATAGATTTACTCCACAAACTAAAAAGTACATATACATTAATTTCTAAATATTCTTTCAGTTTTTTGTCATTCAGTGGTATTAAGTCTGATTAACACTAACCGTACCACGAACGGTTTCACATTTTTTATTTTGTAATCATTAAAATTATGAAGATGCTTCCATCAGAAATTATTCAATACATTTCTTTATTTAATCACGTATAATTATACAAATTGTGAAAAATCTAAATAAGTTCAGTTTTGTCATTTTTATAAAACAATGTGTATCCGACACATTTTGTAGCCGGTAAAGTTAGTGTTAAGCCCTTATTAACACTACATTTTTGTTTAATTGTGAATTCGGCTTCCTCAGATGTTACAGTCCCGAACGCCATCGTGACAAACGGCTGAGCGAAGTACCGGAGTATGAGTTCGAGTGCGAGAGCGAGTCGTCAGTGTTTTACCCCATGTTGTGGGCCAGCACTTTGTTGTTGGTCGTGGCGTTTGTATTGGCAGTGGGCTTCTTCTTCCTCAGACGGCCCATTGGTGCGTGGGACATCGGGCGAAAGAATCGTGACACGGTCAAATACACGAATGTTGACGCATCGTCGACCGACATGGTGAGAATTCTGCCTGGTGGTGAGACAGGCGATCGTAACGGAGAATAAGCTAACATTAGATGATATCTGCACGGGGTGCGGACAAGATCGTTGTATCAGCAGGAATTTGATGATTCTGTGTACAAATACAAATGATACGAGGCGCAATTTGTTACCTGACACTCAATTTTCAATTATCAATTATTTTCAAAGAACTTCTTCAAAGACTTTCAAAAATCCTCATAGTCATAATAACTGTCCAGTTCATTCCTATATTGCAAGATTGCAATGATACGAGTGGGATGGACGTCAAATTTCGTCTTTCGAAAAATAGGCTGTGATAAGGCTTAGAGATTTCAAGTCATTTATAATTTCATGGCGAAATATTTTTTAACCGAGAAGTTATATCGTCTTTACTCGATTTTACTCGACTTCTGAGAAATAACTTTCTAAAAGATGAGTATAACAATTTGCGAGTGTAAATAAAGCGAGGGGTTTTCAAAATTGTATTTTCCGAAAACAAAGTCTCGGATGACGAATATTTAGAATGTACCACTACGTATTTTTGTACCAGGAATCTGTTATAGTACGATTTATTCCGAATCCTTTGTAGTAGAAACGTATTAATTTAGGGTAAGCAATAGAATTTTAAGGAAGAACATTTTACTGGTTAAGATGTGAGTCGAATTATGGTCTTGTGCAGATTCATGTGCACAGTGTTATTCTGTGGATTTTTCTTTGATATCGCTTTAAAATTGTCCGTGATAAAAAACATTTGCACGATCATCCACGCTGTGATTGTGACCGCCTTCACTTACAAAGTAGCGAATGATAACGCTTCATGGTTTACGGGATATGCATTTCTCCAGCGAATTAATCTAATCTGTTCCATGATATTTGGAGGTGTCAATGCGTGAACTGTGGAACATTGACCTTTCGAACTCTCCGGATATCAAAGTCTGACAAAAGGTCAACGGTACAATAATCGAAAAGGGTGACGGAGGTTCACGAACATGTACTGATTAACGTGTTCTGTTGTTGCAATCTGAATACGTTGGATGCAAATACACTTTCTCCTGATATGTTTCACACTTTAAGAAAAAAGAGACGGGTATGGTCGTCCACTTCGATTTTCTTACGAGTATAGCTATCGGAAAATCATTTTGACAAATCTAATACAAACTACCTACACGTGCCTTTATAAAAAATGAGTCGTATGGATATTATATATAGGATTGAAATTTAATTATCTTTCACAAAGAATAATACGCGTCCTATCTTGATACAATTCCGTAGCCAACTATGCCTGTCGAGGGGACACGGCAATATGTTTACGCACGATCCTGAGCTATTAATCAATTTTCACCGTCTACTGTTTCTGTACTATAGCGTTTGTGAGCACCATACCCGGTCCTCCCTACTGTTAAGAATTACTTGATTTCAGAGTCGCCAGATGAGGGGAGGGAGCACGAATTGAGGGGAAAAAGAACCCTCTCTCTGCCAATACCGGATCACTCACGTTTACACATTGTGACACATGCATGACAGAAACGAAACGCGTCACGTGACCGCGGCAAAATTGTAGAAGGGAAGATAGAGTGGGGCACAAGTCTTAATCTGGCGACTTTGCTCGATTCCAAATCACTGCCACATGAAAAACGCTTGTACCCTTAAATTATTTAGCAAAACGGGATATGCACGTACTTACGTAATTAGCATTTCGTAGGGTCATCGAGTCTCTAGGGCGTGCTAATACATAAATATTGTAGATGTAATCGCACCGTTCAAATTTGTATTGTCTACATTCAAAAACATTCTGTGCAGTTAATTTACTATTTACACGTAATAAATGAGAATTATACCGCGACGTCCGTGTAGATATAAATTCGAACGCAATTCATATTGCATTGTACGGCCGAGCGATGATCAATAGGCTTTGTTAACTCGCCACGTGTCGAAATTCAAGTAAATACAGTGTAAATACAGTGGCAACGTCTGCCTAGTTATTTTCATCATCCGATCCCGATGTATCGAGTGGTGGCCAAGTATCGCCCGGCACACCGAACAACAATGCGTCGACATAAAAACGTCTTTTTTCGTCGGTGCGCATCGACAAAACCTCTTGGTTTTTCAAAAACCCTTTACCGATCTCGCCCCGTTGCGAAAACGGAATTCGTCCGAGGAACAAAAGAGAAATGGTTACAAAGCGGCCGATGGCTCATTTCCTTCGAAAGATTCTTTCGCCGAAGCACGTCGTGAGATGCGATTCCACGCATCGGCGAGCCCGCGTACCTTTTTCAAAATGGAGCTAATTGAACCTCGACGAGCACCCCTTTGCACCGCGATTCGCACTGAAGAACCTCGCATGCGTTTCAGTTTTATTTGAGGGACGTGCTCTCCGCTGTTTTCTGGTCGGGAGTCACAAACCGGACAGAAATTGACTGTGCTTCACAGTTTGCTTCTGCCCGAAAGAGACAAAGGAATGAATGGATGCACTCTGGTTTGGATGAATGGTGTTTTGCTATGTAGGCAAGTAATTATTGACATGCTACGTTAAGTTCGTACAAGTGTATTGATCGTGCATTTACAACTATAATCCAGGTGGCGGCACGAAAAGGTATATTTTGGACGTGAATTGGTATAAAATGTTCAATTAATTACGTGATACTTAATGCCTAACTGTCGTTGCAAAGAATGGACCTTGTTAACTACATACGGGTTAGTATACACAATTTATTGCTTAAGAAATCAGGAACATTTATGACAAAATAATGCGTATAGCTGATTGAACTGCCATGTACGACATCATAAAAATTTAGAAGCTTGCCAAGGAAAGAATAATAATTATCAATAAACAGAATCGAGAGAAAGCATTGGGTTGCAACATGAGTTTTAACCTAAATTTTAATGATTCAGTTATAACTCATTGTAAATGTACGCGTGATTAAAAAGAAGTCACTTGCAATAAGGAATTATACAATTGATTGAATATAATTCTGTACTTTATTGATAAATTAGAAGAGACACCGAGCATAACCGAATTTATGTTACAACCCAATACCATCGTTTACAAAATCCGCAATTATTATTCAACGTATTTTATTTATTTGAAGAAGTTTTAATGTGGCTGATATCGCATTACTGATAGAATATTATAATGAAAGAGTTGTATAGTTTATTAAAAAAAAGTGTGGCGCGATACTGGTAGTGGAGGGGATGGTTGAACAAATGGTGCTATGAAGATCGTCAGTTTCCATGACGTGCACCGTGATCGCGTGCGATGTAGCGATCAGCCTTTGTACCGAAGCATGATCTTCCTACAGGAAACCTATTGGGTTACGGCTACGCCCGAGGAGTCTTCCATACGGGAGAACACATTACGCCAGCAAAGTATGGCCAACGAGCAAATCACGTCGTGTGTCGCTGAGTTTAACACTTTCAAATTTGATCGTCGAATAACGTGCAACGATAAGAAAACACACCAACTTCAGAGCGAAAACATTACGAATCTCAACAGGTCTTGTACACTTACTTTACACAACGTAGCGGACTTACAATTTTGATTTTTTTATTTTGTAAAACTAGGCTTTGAAAGAACAAATTTTATTCTATACTTTTTTCTTATTTTTTTCGTAAGGGATTACCTCGTGTTCAGTTATACATGACACTCGGCCGCACCTTGCATACAAGATGGCCAGCTTTGAAATTGAAATGAATATTACTTGAATACTATATGTGTTATATAAAAAATAGTTTAAATAAGAAGTGAATAATTTTGAGAGGACCATAGTCCGCGCGGTGTACATAGTTTCTTTATAGACGGATGCATAGAGGTCACATGATGATGATCATGCGCTTTTTTAAATAGTATCGTATATTTTTGTTCATTCTCTTAAGTGTTCATTCATTGGACAGTCAATCCTAGGCAGAGTATTTGAGCATTTGATGTCCTACGCACTATTATTGTATCGTGGTGTTCATTTACAAAAAAACATCACAGCCAATTTAAACTCTTGTTATTCCAAAGTAGTAAATATTCATACATTAGGTTGACCCAAAAGTTTCTTCCGGAATGTGTTCTTTTAATGTTGCTAAATAAATACAAACACTGCGATAATCTTTATGTTAGTGTTTTAGTACGTCCTAACATGAATTTGGGGAACTTTTGGGACAACCTAATGTTTATTTAGCAATATTAAAGGAACACATTCCGAAAGAAACTTTTGGGACAACCTAATATAACGAATCTTCAGCATTCTGATCAAAATTCTGAATCCTGAAATAATATTTTTAATTACCAGAACTTATGAATCAGATTTTGGCAGAAAATATAAAAGTAAGAGACACTTCTTCTAATAAAAATAATTGCATTCAGAGTGTGGGTGTTGAAGGAATAATAAATGTTGCGAGTACTACGGTTGGAAAGAAACTACGGGAGCGCGTCAGAATCGGCGAACGTGGTTGCGGGTGGTTCGATGCGTGAAGAACGGGAGGCAGGATGAGAGATCGGGGGCCGTGCTCGATTATACCGATCCGCGCTCAATGGAACATTGTGGAACTCCTTTTTGGATATTCCAGAAAGAGAGGTCCGGACAGCGCGGCGCGACGGAGCGGGACGTTCGAGCGTTTTACGCGGCGATATCGAGTGTCCGTAATTCGAGATGTCCGTGCGAGCCAATTTGGCGAGCAAGTGGAAAAATAATACACCGTCTACCAGCGTCGAGGCACATCGAGACTCCTCGCGAGCGAGCGCGGAGAAGCGAATTTTTTTAACGGTCGAACGTGAAACACGTGGGCAGTCCTGGTCTGACCCATGGCCCGATCAGGAATATCATGTTTCCAGCCAAGCAAATACGAGATTCTCCCTTAAGACACCTCGATAGCCCTGCCGATATTTTCGCTGAAAAAAATCTTCGCCTGATAGCTGCCCGGAGATCAGCCCCCGGGGAGACAGATCCTAATCGACGTCGACGAAACTGTCTACTGGAAGTTACAAATGAAACTTTCAATGGGGATGATCGGCAGACAAGGATCTTATAAGTTCCACACTGCAAAGGCGTATGCGTCACTTTTAGATCCATCATTGATAATAATTTTTCATGTTTGACACACTCAATGAATTTTATTTTGTTTTATGCATTTTAACATTTTATACTGGACGTGACGCTAAAGGCATTTATGACTAGAGGATTTTATAGATTCATGACAAAAATGAGTTGGTGTAATTGAAGATAGTAAGAACAGTAGAAAAATTTAAAAATCCGTTTATATTATTTTCAACCTGTTTAGCTTATTAGGAAAGAAAATAAATTTCCATTTCGTTCCAGTTTGTTGAAATTCAGGTGTAACATTTTTATTTTACATAAAGATCCACTGTCTATTTATTACTGAACATATGGTAAATGAGAAATGCTGAAATATAAAAATGATAAGTGTTTTAGTGCACTACACATTGAAGTATTTAAGCTCGGCTTTCAACGTTTAATTTGAAATAGGTTTTACTCTAAATTGAATTAATAAACTTATTATTGTACGATAAGGCAAGAATAATGACATGGCCAAAAAATTCAGTAACCTCGCAATAACGATTTTAAGAAAATTATACAATTTCTATTAAAAGTCTGGCAAGGGTTAACTAAAAAATGTGTCATCAATGAATATCAATTTCTAATGAATGAACATATAAGTACTCCAGTGAATAATAATTACACAAATTCTTCATAGCATCATTGAACCACCTCAAGATACAAATTGCTAATTTCACGATAACAATACTTGTATACGTGGGATGTCTTTCGTGCACCTGCTAAATAAACTATATAATATAGGGTGTATAAATAAAAGATCTCTTTAGCGAGGCATTTGTGAACTTACAAAAAAGTTACTGTATTTTCAACTAAAAGAGGGCGCCATAAATGATATTGTTTCGTTCAATACGAATTTTGTTTCGTAATAAACACAACGTGATTTGTTAATGGAATGTAATTTTACAACAAACTTTTGTTGTAATCGTTACAATGACCATTAAAAAGGCCTAAATAAGTTTGAAAATACACAAAATGAAAGTCAACGGATTAGTTTCTATATTTACCCTAAAAACGGTGTTATTCGTATGTAGACAATACGGACGAGCATGATGAAAAGTTCCGTTCCGCCGTTTTTATTCAACAAAATCAGTGGCTTCTGTTCACAGTCGGCTGATCAGTGTATTCGGCTTGCTTAACACTTGGCGAGATGTATTTTCGAAGCGTTGTCGCACTTTTTATGATCACGATTCGTTAAACCATTGCTCCCGCATTAACTCAGCTGGCCTGCTAATTACCTGGTAGCTCTGATATTTCATCCGTTTCCTTTCTTCTATACTTTTTCGTCGACCTATCGCTTCCTCCGACGTTCTACTCATTGTTTGAAACGACCGGGTACGGCGGAAACGCGAGAAAAAGAAGCTCGCTCCGCGTTTCCGACAAGAATCGAATTATAATCTCGCGAAAACTTATGCGTAATGGAGAATGTACAGAACATACTGTGAGTTGTAATTCACTTCATGATTGATTTTGTCATTTTAAAGGTAGGATTTCAGAAACAAACCTGTTGGAAGAATTTTTAAAGACAATACATCCTTTCCATTTATCTTGTCAACGGTCCCTGTCACAAAAATTGTATACTGACTTTGGGTATCTAATTCCAATTATTTTCTAACCCATGTGACATGTTGTTACCTTTTCACTAGCTGTATTCACTATTCTTAAAGCTGAACACGTGGACTGCCACACCAGCGCCCACATAAGTCACACAAATTCAGAACAAACTATTTAATAATATAAGGGTAGAAAAGTAATTTTCGTGTACCTTGTAGATCCTAACAAAGTTTAGGTTACTCAATATATTGTAATAAAGATTGCTTTTTAAATTTGATGCAAAAAATATGTGTCATGCATATATGACTTCTGTTGGAGTAAAAATATTCAGTGTAATATAATAGGAGCATGATAAAACACTAAAACTGCCAATACAATTAAAAGTGCCTATGTAACAGAAGAGAGTTGCTAAAATTGCAACGTTGTAGACGAATGCTTCTCGAAGAATTTGGGAATTGTCATCGCATTCATCATCATCCGGTGAACGTACTTGCACGATCAATCAAACTTCCTGCAGGTCTGCACACTGAGGTCGTCGATGTCATGGGGTTGAAAGCTCTGATTCGTAAGTAACATAGAAGCCGGTCGGTGTTCGGCGATTTTTGGCGTTCCGGAGTTTTATCTGATTAAACCATCATAAAAACATGGGTTTATGCGTGTAAGCTCGGCTGGGAATCCGTAGGGTACGGTCGAACAAATGAATAATGAAAATAAAACCCACGATGTTATCGGCAAGCATCACGGGATTACACACGCATCAGCGCGGTTGAGATGAACTTACATTATGGAGTTCCCCGCGAGGGTGGCGCACGTATACGTAGACACAAGTCCGCGCGCGCGCGCGTTTTAAGCGCACACCGTACGTTACGCATTTACGCGCAGCACCGCCGTCAAAGAAAACAGACTTTTTTCCCCGACTCGGCGTCACACCAACCCTCTGTGCTCGCATCGACCCAGAACGGATTTAAACGGCAAATCAGGGGTTCCGCGTTACGTATTGCTGTTACAAATGGCAGTTTTCCCTCGCAGGAGCGGCCGCCGTACCTACGGTACTGAATTTCGAAAGATATCTCAGCAAATACAGCGTCGTCGAAGTAAATCCGGAATTTTTACGGCCGGTCCCATAAATAAAATAAGGCAAATATAATCAAAGCAATTGTTGATAAGGTATGAGCCACCGATTAGTGGACAAGTGGGAAAATGTCAGCCATGAATCGAGAGTATACGATCAAAAAGCGACAATACTCTAATCTACAAGAAGTTACAAAAGACTACAAGAAGCACTGTCACCAGATGCGGGGAGGGAGCACGGATTGAGGGGAAAATGTTACCCTCTCTTTGCCCGTACCGGACGCATGCACTCTTGCATTCATACATTCTCCCAATTATTTTCTATTCATTCTATCCAATTCTCATGCATTCTTGATCTAGCGATACAGACAAGAAGCCGCAAGTCTAGCCAAAAAATTCAGAAATTCTGACAAACAGTAAAAGGTAATTTTCATATCCTGGACACCTCATATGAGCGCGGAATTCGTAATCGTATTAAAAGAAAAGATTAGGCTCACGGAAACCTCTGTTATCACTAGTTTCCCAGAATTGTGGCCTCCCTGTAGCCCATACTGCAATCCTCTCGACTATTGCATGTGGATCGTAGTCGAGGCAAAGGTAAATGCACAGCATCGCAACACCACAGATTCCCTAATGCCCACCATCTGGAAGTGATGACGGAAATGGACAAGGAGAAGGTGAAGCGAGCCTGCAGCGGGTTCAGGTATAAGCTCGAGAAGGTCGTGGTGGCTACTCGAGGCTACATCGAGTAATTCCATTCTTTATACTTTTGAACAACCTGACGAAGGAATATATTGACAATGAAAGTATTTTTTTCATTTCTGCCCTCGATTGACTTTAAAGGTCATGATGTATACGAATGAATTCGTTTTGGCACATGCTTTCATATGATTAAAGCATTGCAGGTCACCGTCGTTTCTAAAAAAAATAGTGCAGATAAAAGTATTACAGACACCATTATATTGCTTGCAGAAAACAGCACAACTTTTCCGAAAACGTATGCCTATATTATGGATTAGATAGTTTTAAAACTATTCATTATGTATTACGTATACGTACATGGAAGGAAGAATCATTGTAAAGAATATGTATGCAGAAAGTACAAGCTTAATTAATATATACCTAACACTAAATTCTCTCTCTTACAGTCACCGCATTGATTAAATGACTGGTTAAAGATTTTTTATTTTACAATTATTGAAGGTCGAAAAATGGCACCATGAGAACTGACTCAATAAATATTTATTTAGGCACGTACTATAATAACAATTGCACACATCTTGTTATTTTTATAAAATAAGACATTAGCTAATTTGAATGGCCGATAGATTTAATGCCAAAGGAGGTTGAAGGCAAGGGAAGTTGCAGAATGTTAATAGTTAAAGATAAAAATATAATAGTTCTTGTCTAATTAGATTCTTAATCTCCTAAACACCTCGGGATTTGGATGGAATACTTTCAATAATCATAAACACATACTTGGAGTATTAGAATTTACTTGAAAATCGGTAAAGATTGCAAATGTTTTTTTGCCAAAGTGTGAACTCTTTTGCGAGAAAAAAGGAGCTCAGCAATTTACTCTAGTATATTCCAGTGACGACCTTGCGGTGGTGTACCGGAAGGATTACTCCGTTCATGCAATTTTATCGCGCCTAATCACTAGCAGCGCGGTCGCTTTTGTGACGAGCGGGGCACAGATCTCCGCTTACGGTGTAAATGTCGTTGTAATGGTCGAGCGCGTTCTGCATTCCGGGATACTCCGATTATGCCAAGGTGTGAACTTACGGGGCCGTCGAATAGAACCGACCATGAGCACAAAGGTAAAGTCTCCACGGACCAAGCCGCTTACGATCAATACTTCGATCCTTCGATCTCGCCTAGTCTCTCTGCCTGCGGAGAGTGTCCATTCGACGGTGCACAATGCCAAATGGACGGAATATGCTTCTTAAATACCCAGCGGCCACTTCTCCGGGATAAGAGGCATCTCCTCGAGCCCTTGCAATCCAGGGCGAGGCACGTTCCAGCCCGCGAACGTCCGGAATAATATCGCAACGCGAATCGAATTCGAATCGGATAGCGGTGCGGCGACCCGACGGCGATTTTCTGACGCGCTGCCACTCTTTAACTTTTTCTCGGACGTTTGAATGCCCGCTAGACGCGTCAGTAATTCTGAAAAAATAAACGCGCCAGTTAAATGATCTAATCGCTACACTGCGAAGTTACGTATTCACCACGTACGTTTGCAAATGAAGTACAGCAATACCCCGGCTAACGTCCTCCCGTCTTACAAGGGATCATACCGAAGATACACACCGATTTTGAGGAAACTTTGGGAGAAGGTTACTCTTAGAAAAATATTCATATTTCTTTAGAGTCATGGTCTACACTGAAGGGGTGAAAACAGCCTCCAGAGTTGGGAGTCGGAACCATTATTTGTCCTAATATCTTGGAAATGATTAGAGCTAGGGGTGCTTCAAATGCCAAAGTTGTGAATCTTTTAAAAAGCAATATATCTGCGAAAACAGATTTCCAATATCACTATTCGTTTAAGAAATATCTTGAAACATGACACTTTTTTCATCATGTGTAAAAAGTATTCGTACGCTCTTTAAAACAGTATAACTTTTTTATAATCGTACCAAACGACCTGATTTTTACTAATCGATTAGAAGCATTGATTTCTGAAATTATATGCAAACAAGATTTTCCAAATAATAATAATTTACAAGGTTAGATGCAAAAATAGAAAAGGCCTAATCGCCACCTTGACGCTCACACTCGTTCATTCGCTCACACGCTTATTCTGACACATATCGTCATGTTTCTCCGTCACGCGATCCTACAGACCCAGTGTCGTAGCTACCGCGGAGAAAACTGCTCCAGGCGCACGAAACATGAGGACTCCGAGTCAGAAATTGGAATATCTTATTGTTGAAATGCCTTGAATCTCAAATAAATTATTATTAAGTAAGGTTTTAATTCGAAATAATTACACATACGTTTTTAACATATAATCCGAAACAAGAATGGAAAATATCTTATAAACCTTGCCAATTGATTAAAGTATAAATATAAAAATAAATAATACAACCAACATCATCGCAAAATTTAATAATTGTAGAGAGTAAGGTGTTCAACTCGTGTGAGATAAAAATTGTCTGTATTAACCCTCATACGTTTCTCAAGGTGAAAATTCACGAATTTACATTTTTTGCATATTACAAAACGATTGACTTATTTCCGTCTGTGTTGTAAGACGAAAAATTATGATTATAAGTGAAACATAATCTGTCGATTTAAAGTGTAAAACAAAAATGGTTGAAATATTATGAGGTATGATTATGCAGTGTATAAGGGCTAATTGCAAGGTACAGAAGCTACATGGACATTTATCACTTTTCTTAAATAATGTTGTGAGTTGAAAATAATCTATCCACCATTTAACAATTAATCAAGAATTGAATTGTTGGCTGGAACAACGGTGGCTGATACAAAGTGTAAATTTGACAGGAGAACAGGATTTGATGGAAGAACAATAAAAGCTAATATAAAGCGTAAGGAAATCTCACATCCAACGTTGTTCCAGCCACCAATTGGATTATGATTTGAGTACTTTGTGCAACATGTTACCCTCGAACGACACAGTGAAACAGAGTACACGAGAATCACGGAATGTGACGTGCCTGTTTGTTATTCCAATACAAAATTTGTCCGCGCGTAGTTGAACGCTGTCTACCGTTTTCCAAAGTATATTTTCGTACGCGCGCTTTTTATCGGTGGCGCGAGGCGTAGGACCAAAAAAAAAGAAATGAAAAAAGGATAGAACGGGAAAGCAAGAGAGAGAAAGAGCGATGTTCGCGACTAAATGCACTCCGTGAGAAGGTCTATTCCTGATGCGTTCAAGGGTGGCACTCGTCACTCAGTGAGACGTCAGGTCGCCGACTGCAACGGCGCCGCGGACCAAGTAGACGAGGAAGAAGAAGCGCAGGAAGTGGCCGGGAACTCGATATCGCCGCGGGCAAATACGTTTCCTCCCCCCTTTCGGTGGCTGTTTGTTATGTTACATCTTTGCTTGGCGAACGGGTGGCCTTTTAAAACGCCTAGTTGTCACTCGGTAAACGTTGCCGCAACAACAACGACGACGCGGAAACCGTCCGTTCGTCGAGAAAACGCGAAAAGACTGTCTAATCTACGCGAAATCCGTCAGCTTTCATGCGGCTCTGGCTTTTTACCTTTTCTTTTCACCCTCCCCAGCAATCCCTCAGCCATACACTGAACTGAAATTAAACATTTTATCGGCGCTTTGTTGCCATTTAACAGCGCTGAGAGTTTTCTCGCGAACGTTCGCACAAAATGGCAATAAAGCCGCGAATAAAATATACAATAAATAGAGAACTTCCGTTGCTACAATCGAGAAAATCGTTGAGCGAGAAATATTTCGAAGTCAAACAAACTGCCAGAGGATATACAGTGGCGAACAAAGGAGAGCGTAAATAGTATTGTATACGATAACTACCACAATTTTTACAAACTGAAATTTTTTTTAAAACAGCAATGAATTATTTATAAATACCTATATTAAGATAAAATAATCGAAACAAGAAAACTACAAAAGAAGATAAAAGTTGATAGTAACTGCTGGAGCATCTCGAGTTTTCTCTTTCGAAAAACAGACCACAGTTGCTTATATGAATATTTTACATCTGGACCCCACAGCCAGTGTGTATTAAGTCACAATTTTAAAACTTTAGAGGAGAGCACATTAAAGGTGTAAAAGCTTGTCAGCTTGGAAGACGTCACAGATAGATACGTAATCTTCTGAACGCATAATGTAAAAAATGCATCATTTTATTGTTCGAAAGTGACATCGTGTACTGGACATAGTTGCTTTTGGAAAAAAAGATTAATTGATATAATAAAGAATATGATCTAAATGTCATTGGGTAAGAACTGCAGAGAAATTGCGAACTTTCTAAGAAATAGTTATTTTTCAGAAACATTTGTATGTTCCACTAATTAAGATTGAATTTAGAATCGTTAGTTTCCCCATTTATGAATTAATGCATGTAAAATGCCAGTTTTAAAAAGTGTTATATTTTTAATTTTATTATTAAACTGTAAGAGTTAAATGTCTGTAACTATCGACCAATAATATTTTTCGACCAATTAATTTTTTTAACTGTGGCATATTACACCAAGTCACCCTACACACTCATAGAATAAATATTCCGTAATTGAAAATGTAATGAACGTTTACAATCATTTACAGAAGTAAACAGGAATTTGTTGCCACAATTAGCTGATTAACAAATTTAGTATTGTAGACGACGGTATCGAATCATGTAACCTAATACCTTATCGATTCTGTTGCATTTGAGCAAAGCTTCTTGTGACGGTGTAGTTAAAAAAAAGATCTTCCGTGGAGAAAAAAAACGAGCCTCCAGATTACGAAACCGTCAGAGACACCGTAAAAGTCGGTACTCGAGCGATGAACGAGGGGCGAGGGATGGGGAGAGGTGAGAGGAGAAGGGCAGGGGAGGGGTAGAGAGCTAGGGTTCTACCGTAAGGTGGACGTTTTTGACAGATTTTAAGTTTACAACCGCTAGTGACCAATAAAGTTATCGATCTAAACTGCTGGGAAATCCCGTGTAGCCTGCACGCGACGATGCTCAACGGTGGGTTTCAGCAGGTTCTCGGGAATATTGCGGAGGTTGGACAGGTCCTTGGAGGACCCGGCACCTTGTTGAGCCCCCAAAACGACAATAAAGTCGAACAAACGTATAGTAGTCGGGTGCAATGCTCACAGCACCGGCGACCACATCTGGAAGTAATTACGAAGGATGGGGACCTTACGCTCAGGTGTAAGACTCTTTTCAGGCGGTAGCTGCGACGAACGAGGGGGGAGGGAGGGGTCAAACAGCTCGCGAACGTGACGAATCCTGAGTTACCGGGCTTAGGCGAACGATGCTTTTCGGTTTTACTCTTGCTTACGGAACAGCCGCAAAAGTCGGGATACAATCTCTCGTGTCGCTTTGCTGGGCAAACGGTGTATGTATTTACCTACTTACTGTAAACGTACACGGGTGCACAGTGGTGCATAGGCCTCAAAAATCCATTTCATAAATTTTTAATTTTTATAAAAAGAGAAATTATTGAAGTTTAATTTTTTATAGCCATGATACCTTTCCTTTTCTTCGGGGAATTAATCAGTCTTTAATACGATGGTTATATAATTTGTCCGCCTATAATTTAATACTCAGGGGTCTACAGTTATGTGGATTATTATACACAGTTTAAACTATACTATCTCGCAAAAATAATTTTTCAAAAAAGTTGGTTACTTGACGTTAAGTAACAATTTTTATTTATGAAAGCATACAACAAATCTATTAAGAGTAGAATGAAAATTTAAAATGTGTTAATAAATTATTTCATCGCATCATAAACTTTATTAACCAATTTCGATGAAATTTTGTGCATGTGTATAACTAACATAGATCTACAAAACGCATATTTTAAATTTTCATTACAGACCCGAGTAAAAAAGTTTTAAAAAGTGCCGTTTTTATTTTTTCATGTAACCTACCAATAGCAATTTTTTCGAAATCTTGTTTGTACGTCATTTAGTAAACCAATGCTTCTAATTGCTAAAAAAAGTGAAGTCGTTTGGTCCGATTTTTAAAAAGTTGTACTGTTTAATGGACAAAATCAAACCAATGTAATTAAATGGGAGTGTACGTACAGCGAGTGTAAAAAGTATTCGTACACCCTTTAAAATAGAATAACTTTTTTACAATTGTACCGACCGACTTGACTTTTTATAATCAATTAAAAGCATTGGTTTACAAAATGATATGCAAAAAAGATTTTCCAAATAATTATAATTAGAAGGTTACATTTGAGTCCTTAATGAAAATTTAAAATATGTTTTGTAGATCTATGTTAGTTATACACAAACTGAAAATTTCATCGAAATTGGTTGACGCAGGAAAATACCTCACGCATCGAGAGATGTACGATTCTGTGGATTTTAAGCAGAAACGAATCAAAAGTCGTGTAAAACTACGTTTTTCACCATTTTTAACCGCTTGTAGCTCGTATGTATGTTAATCGATTTCGATAAAATTTTCAACATTTGTAACTTACTATACATAGATCTTGAAAACATATATTTTAAATTTTCTTTAAGGGCCCAAATAAAAAAGTATTAAAAAATGCCTTTTATTAGACGGAGCCAGAACTGTACCCCTGTACCGTCTCGAGTCTCTTCTTATGAGACGCGGACAATAGTTATATGTAGACACAGCCGGTGAAAGTTGTACTCTTGTGTCTGCGAGCAATTGTAATGGTGTCTCTAATCGTTTTTATCTGCATTATTTTTTTAAAACTGAATATGACCTCCAATTTTTTAAATGGCAAGCTATGTATTTCTTTATATCACGAAAGCGTGAATCTGTATGTGTATAAAATAGCAAACTCTAGTCATTTCGTGGAACGTTCCAGTCCATAAAGAACTAGGTACAAACTGAATTATCAATTAAATAAGGAGAAGGTAAAATGATGCAACAAAAGTGAAATAAAAGCATACACAAAATTGCATGTTAGTTAATTTAATTTTGCTGGAATGTTCCAGAGCTGAAAGGTTTCAAACACCTCTAACGACAAATAAACTGCAAAAGCACGCTGTCATAAGGATTATTTAAAAAATATTAGACATTATTTTATGATCCCAGCCAGCATGCGATGTTACAATTGAAAGACAGATGAAGCCAGCAGAGGAGATTTTCCACGGCGGACCAATTTCCGTTCCCAAAAATGACGGTCGTCAACCGATCCGTCAATTGCATTAATTACAACGCGGCGAACAGAACGAGCACGCTAATCACCGGAAGCGGAATCTCTGTGGTGCGTGCGCCGATTTCATTAATATTCGCGTAAGCGCAAGGGTTTTCGTTGGGGCGAGGAATATTAAAAAAAAAAATAATAATAATAATAAAACATCGTCACGGAAAAAAATCGAAAAGGACGGGAGATTGGCTGGCCGATAATCATCAACGTCGTCAATTTTGCTGGCGAATGTAAAATCAGCGTCACGTCGGCGAATTATGGGCACGCGCGCGCGGGCGCGTACCCGTTCGCGTCACGCCGCGTTCTTTGTACGTATTTCGGGTGAAATTCGAGTGTCAGTGCATGGAATAAAACGTAATGAGCCGCGCGTTCCGGTCGGCCAGCTTTGCGTACAGCGGGGAAATTATGGCGGAGGCGTCGATGTTAAAAGCAGGATGTAAATTCGGGACAGCGTACACGCGCGTACACACGCAGCATAGGTACTCCAACGTACGGAAATACGGGGTGTGCTTAATGTCACTACCTATTTTAATCGCGTAATTCATCTAAACAATTTCAAATAAACAAATCCCTTGCCAGCAGTCCTTATTAGACTTTCGTAAAAGTCTATCCAATTGCTTCCCGTAAGAATTCCAAAAATTTTTCGTCTTGCTTTTGCGTAATGATTAGTTAACCCCTTGCCGTATTTTAACGAGTCAGACTCGTCATGATCGCCTGTCATTTTAGATAAAATAAAATTCGATTCGTTCGTAATCAATATTCAAGCATTCAAATAAATGTAGCCATACGAATTAAAATCGAATCAACTGTACACATAGAAGAGATTAAACTATTATATCTAGCACTTGATAACACGAATTAAAATATAAGAATCTAGTGATGGACATGTTGGACAATTAAGTGTATGAGGTTCAAAATGGTTGAATTGAATAAACAGCATATTGTAGTAATAAGAATTATACAATATTATATCACAAGTATTATCGAAAATAAACAAATGTTTTCTAGACACTTATAAAGGCGTTAATGATATAACATTTGTTTATTTTCGATAATACTTGTGATATAACATTGTATAATTATTATTACTGCAATATGTTGTTTATTCAATTCTACTCGATATACTTGACTTTTACTCACCGTTTCGCGAAACTATTCAAATAGTTTGACCGAGATATGCACGTGCAAACAATAAATTACATCAGTCTGGGACGAGAACGTGTTTTAATTTCCGTGCATGGGACTTGTATCTGTTTCACGTTGAAGATATTTCGCGTAGTTCGAAGTTCGTGATTGATTCGTGGACGGAGACTTTCTGGACACCCAGTGTATCATCCATTGAGGGTAGACGGATACGGTGTTACTCGCGTGACGCGAGCCGCACGGGTTGAAGGGCGGCAACGAAGGCACTCGCGTTCATGATTGCGATAATGCCAAACGCAATATCGCGGGAAAATTTATCGGCCGTTCGAGCAACGGCACGCGTAGCAAACCGTGCGAAAAATAGTAATGAGCTGCCGGCGAGAGCACGAAAAAGCGCAATAACGAGTGGTCGCCGAGAGACAGAGACGGGAACGGGACGGCAGAAAGAGAAACGTTGCTCGAACAGAGGAAACGTGCTCGGAAGTGAAAAAAATAATGAAAACGTGCGAATATAAAACTCTCGAGAGGAAGAGAGGAAGAGGGAGCCGGAGGGTGGGAAAAGAATTAAGAGCGAAGTAACGAGGGTAAAAAATTGAGAATAATATGGGGAGAAGGAGAAGAAGAAGCGAAGCGGAGAGAGAGTGTGGAAGAAGGGTAAACGCGCTCGTCGGTTCTGTGATTTGGCCGAAGCTTTTGTTGAGGTTCTTATGTAAATTAAGGGCACGGTGCTCTCTTTGGCTTTTAATTGTCGAAGATGTTCGGCGCAACGACGCGACGGAAGGTTTAGACTCTAGACTTATAGATTACACACAAGATTAACGATGATCGGGCCAAACGTGAATATTACGGGCATAGCCCGTTATATTGTACGATGATCGGGCTTGTTTACGTTTTCGGCCAAAATTTTTGGAAAGTAAATCGTAGGTTAAGGGGTTAAAATATACACCAAAACTTGTAACATGATTTACAAAAAACGTGTAATTTTACTTTTGCGAGAAATGTTTACACCCCTTGCACTCGAGTCAATCGTGATCACGATTTCGAACAGAATCTACAAAATGTGTATGCCATTATATTTTCTTGATAAGAAATTGTATACAGGGTTTCCCAACAATGCCGTAATTCCTTGAAAGGGGTGATTCCTGTTATTGAATTCTTTATGTTGGTATTATATTGATAATTGTCATTAATTGCTTTTACAATAGTGCACAACCTTTACTTTAATAGTTGGTGTATATACACGTTAAATAGTGTTTCGTAATTTTTAAGTGTTCTTTTATTGTCATTAGTTGCCTGTACGTGTTTTATAATATTTAAAATTGTTCCCACTGTGTTAAAGTACCGCAAATAAATAAGTAAGCACGTTTTGAAACCATTAAATAAGAAAGATAATTTTGATCAGCTAAATCGGGTATATCGGGCAGAGTATTACTCAATTATTCAATTTCTGGGGAATTAATTAAATGGACAACTGCTGCATTGGGAACAACAGAAAAATTAACGTGTCTACAAGAAGCACCCACAAAAATATGTTTTTCAAAAATTGATCAATAAAGCAATGGAGGGTCCCAAACATTGTTAATATATACATAGTTACAAGAATGGTCCGTCGTCCGAGAATTAATGGTGCACACTATCAATTTCGTGTTTCTACCGAAATACTCTTTCAGTTTCATGTGTGTTTGAATATGTATACGTAGATAAACATGCAAATTAAGAAAAGGGAAGAGCAAGTTCAAGACTGATAAAGAGCGTAAAATTCAGAGCAATATGTGGAATAACAGGACAAGGAGGAAAATTGAACACAGCGAATATAAAATGGCGAGTGGTTGGTAGGGAAGTACAAAAAGTGAGAGGGAAAGAGTCGACGGGAGGGACGCATAAAAAAGTATGGAACGTTTAATCGAAGCATGGCCACCTCTTTCCAGGACTATCCGGAAAAGATGCGTTGAAAAAGCCTGTCCAGTCGAGTCTTCCGTATTTTGGACATAAAGCAAACGATCGGATTTTTCCCAGCGCAGGAAAAACGCGTGCTTGCACTAGATGGACACGCGAACAGGAAGCAATTTTTTAATAAATCCACTTTCTGCACCGGGATATATTTTCTTCGTCGCGTCGCCGGTTAAAAGTTTCTACGGTCACGCGTCGGCGGCAACCTTTTCAAAAGTGAAAGGTTCTTTAATCCGACTAACGAAATCTGTTCTACAGAATAATCGATTTCGGAAACGTGGGTGCAAAAGTAGCCATTTTGACGTTTGAATATTTTAAAAAATTTTATTCTTTAAACCTCATTTCGTCATTTATATTGCCTATGACCATTACGAGATGTTTACATATTTAGCCCTTCAGTGCACGGGCCAAAAGTATACATTTTTTCGCTGACATTTCTCCTAAAAACGCAAAGCTTTCTTTACGTAATGCTAATGTTGCTAGTAAAAGTTGTCAAGCTAAATTAAAGGAAATGAAAATAATCATGGATTTCACAGACCCAATCCGTGCACTGAAGGTTTAAGTTTAATATTATCAGTTTTACTTTTCCGAAAATTTCGTATGCAAAATCTTTGATAAAATTGTTCGTTAAAAGCCGAATAAATTGTTAGAATGTCAAGTGATACAACTTATTCCACGAAAGGCCAGGATCAGTGGCGCACCCAGGATGTAATCTTGGAGGGGGCCGAGTTGAACCCAGCCCTAGGTTTTGCGATATGACCTTATTTTTTTTCTTAAATATCTGTCAACGGTACCCAGGGCTATTCCGCGATTTTAATTTTGGAAGCTAAACATTTTTTCTTGGGGGGGGGGACTTGGCCCCCTGGTTCCCCCCTGGGTGCGCCACTGGCCAGGATACACTGGCAATATTCTACGTGTGGACGCACGCCATTTTACAATAACCAGCCTAGGAGGCCCAACTAATACCAGTCCGCCAAGCTATGACGAAACGTTGGTTATCTACGCATGGTGTAAAAGGAGTGTGAAAGATCGAAGTGAACAATTGTTACAAGAGATCAAGTTTTGTACCTGACGATATAAGAGAAACGAGACTTTTGAACCGCAACAAAGTGTATGATAACATCTCTGAGTAGAAGGGCGAGGCACGTCCTACCGACCAAGATAGCGGAATTAGTGGGAGCCTTGTTAACGACCTCATTAACCCACGGTTAGAGGCGAAAGAGGGCCGAGTTGGAAGGCAGCTCGTCCAGAAAAGTAAAACAAACAAATGGCTGTGGCGCCATCGCGCAGATGATTCCCGTCAGACAGCGGGTCCACCGATCTCCGGCTGCTTTTCCTTTGCCGGGCAGACCCTTGTGTCGCTGCCGCTTTCGAACCTCAAATTTCATCCCCGGCTTCCGAGGTTCCTCTGTAAACATACCACGAGGAGGGACATACCCGGGCGCCACTTGCGACCCTACCCAAAATCGACTTCTCGACTCCACGAGCTTCTTCCTCCGCCGCGCCGATCCTGCGGAACCTCCTTCTTCCATTCAGGGTACGCCTCTGTTAGCTGATCGGTAACGATAACGAAAAGTTAAGCTACCGAAGTGTTCATCGAGCAAAACGCTGGTCAACAAGAGGCCGGTGGAAGTAACTCTGGAATAACGACGCTGAATCTTACGGTTAATATTATGAAATAGTGGCTGCGTCCTCGAATATAAGTACCGTCTTCATCCCATTAAATACTCAGGAAGGAAATAATCTCACGATTGTATTGAAGGATTCATTGTTTTCTTTTCAGTTCTACCCTGGATCTTCTAGCTGAACAATCTTAATTATTTAGCGACATTATTGACGAGAGAACTATTTCTTTCGAGGAAATGAGGAAGAGATCAAGGCGTTCGAACTTTGTCAATACTTTTACTTCTATCACAGGGGAGAGTGATACTTCTAAAATGTCTGACAAGTAAAATTACATTAATACAACAAAGAATCAAAGCTCAAAACTCTTGTTACCAGGCTGTGGATTTTTATGCAAAATAAAAAATGCCTGGATTCATATTGCTGGACACAGAAGCTGCATAGACATCTATTTCCTTTTTGAGTGATTGTAATCGCGTGAAAGTGATACATTACCATTTTTAAATTCATTGCATTTGATCTACTCATATTTATCACAAATGCATAGAATCCGCAGTCGACTTATTACCTTTAACACTTATGTCAATAACCTAAATATTCTATGATATTCATTGATGTTGCACTTTATGATCACCCGACATAAAAATCTACAATAATTTAAAAGGAATTTAAGAAGGAATTAAAGGGTTAACGTCCACTTTTTTGCTAATTTATTCCGAGTTAGATTTCATAATAGCATTCAACGGTTTTCACCACCTTCTTTTAGGGTGCGGTTATATTCCAGCTTCCATCTTTGATACAGTGTAAATCGCCTTTGCTATTGTATGATTACTAACGCTGTAGGTATTTGTGTATTTACGATAAAACTAGGTACAGTTCAAGGTATACTAACATATAATTTTCAATGACAATTATTAAAATGATTAAAGGTTGAAAGGCATTACCATTTAGCTCCTGCCGTCTTTCTTTTCCCAGTTCGAAGAACTTAACAGAGACAATGGCGATTAACGAAACTTAGGACTGCAGGCGAAGTTAACATTCGATAATCCGTAAAGTTTAAGTAGAGTCGAATACGATTCGTCCCTACCCGTGGTACACACACGGTCGTACGACAATACACGGAACGCGTTTATTAGGATGCCGTTAAATAATACAGTCACCATATTAGGCGCGGCCACCCCATAGCCAACGTAACCAGAAGAGGATTATCCCACAACGATATGTCTCGCGCTCCCCCTTTCCATGTAAGCCGCAAGCAACCAGCAACACGTAACTTACCGTCACCTATACAGATACGTGTACGAAATGTTCGATCGGGGAAGCTTACGTTCGACGGAATCGTTGACAGTGATTTGTACAGAGTACAGTCTAATCCGACGACAAACACGAACGTTTTCATACGATAACGCGGCGCACAGTAACCCTCATGCACTCCATGTGCGCAGCTTTTTCTCCTTTCTTTCGCGATGGTGGCTACATGGCGCCTTTGTCGCTGACTATTGTAAAGGTGAACTCCAGCGTGTGTAATTCCGTATAGTCACGCCTTTAAATGGAGACTACCAACTTTAAACATTTTAAAGTTTTAACTCAATTTATTTTATTATATTTTATTATATTTTATTATACATTTTAAATATTTTCATGAAGACAGTGTAACAGGTTCGGCAAGATTTGAATTTCTATAACTGAGGGACTTGCAGCAAAAATCAGAGAGACCCAATTTTTACACATTTTCCGTAAAATATTATTTAATCCTTAGCATTCGAATGGTTACTCCAAGGCGCCACTAAAAATTGCTGTACTATTATTCAAAATATTGTTTACATTATTAAATATATCGGTATCTAATCAATTACTAAACATTTAGGTATTGTATGAGGTATTATACCGATTTCATATCCATAAAATTTTAAAAATCATCGGGAATGGAAATATTCTTGGTCGGAAGAGAGGTTTAATTTTCGAGTTAAAATAGCTCCGAGTGCAAAGGTTTAATATTAACAATATACAGGGTGAGGCTTTTTGAAACAGACCGCCTGAATAGTCGCTTGTTTTTGAAAATAGAAGACGATGCATCAAACAAGCTTTTTTGGTATCTAGGGTCTGGTCTTTTATTTACATTTTGATAGTGTGTATAAGAGGAATAGAATGACCTATTATGAACGTCACTCCAGGTCATTCAAAGTCAACTGCAGTAGAAAATAAATTGTCTCAAGGCACGACGATTTACCCATTTCTCTTTCTCGATGATTACACCGTTTGATACACGACGATGCTACGTCGTTTTAAAAGGAAATGTCGTGATAAGATCAATATAGAAAAACTTTCTAAGATTAACTAAAATGAAGATGACATTTTGTTTACAACAAATGTAAGAAATACTACACAGACAAGGGTATGGAATTAACAATGTGATATTTTCTCGGCAAAAAACAGTTTCCCCATTGAAAAAACTTCAATATAAAATTAATTTTAGCATCAATTGCTTCATCGTAAAAAATTACACAAAACCACGTAATTTAAGATTTTTATCGCAAAAATTACTAGTTGATTTTCTCGTAAAACCCCTCCGAAGAGTGTAATCACCTTGAAAAAGCAATCTTTCTAATCTTCGGAATTGAGAACTCGTATAGTTTGATAAGAAAGGGAACCTTTGGGGAACGTCATTGTAATTCATTATGCATCAGGCGGGCACAAAAACTACGATACACGTGCGAAACGCTTGACGCGGCCAGCGTTTTCCTTCCTTTCCAGGCCGTGATTAATCTACCCTCGGTAACGAGTCCAGCTTGACAGTTCTCATCGCGGAAAGTAATAGCGGTGCCCCGATGGTATTCAATGAAGGGCCTTTTGTTGCCACGTACGCGCCGACCTGCGCTTGTTACAAATACAACGTGTGATAAGAAGAACGAATATTTCTCGCCTCGGGAACGAAGGTAAAAGATTTCCCTTCCGGGGTTACAGAGAACGGCTGACGGCGAAGTGGGGAGAGACATACGGCTGCGACTCTGAAGATTCTGAAAAGAGATGATGGAGAGTAAAAATGGCCGTTGTGCGGCGAAATCCGGAATGAAATTACATTAGATCCGAAGATAAAGAAAATGTTAATTAGTAGACTGCGGATATTTATGCATTTCTGTAGAAATTGACTGAGTGAAGTATAAAACAGTAACAGATTACAAAAATTTAATTGTGTCTGGTGCTGTTTTTAATGCAACAAAATCATTAAGGCATCATTGAGCAAACAATACAAAACATCTTTATAATTTCAATATTTTTTATAATTTTTTAATAACTCCTTAACAAAGTCGCAGAGAACATTTTCGAAAAGTAAAAGGTTACTTGAAATCACCTCAGAAATCACCCCCCTCAAGGAGGTACAACAACTTCGAGAAACCCCGTATTCTTTTGGTATGGTTTTACAGCTAATAACTTGTCAAATAATTACTGAGACATCTGTTTATTATAAATACAATAAATGTTAGGAATACCTCTCATGCGAGAAAGAGTAATTTTTCCTTATAGGTTAGAAAGAATGGAGCACACGTGGTTCCATGGACGAACATTCTGAAAAAGAAGCAACGTACATAGAATAACATGGCTGTCGTGTGGAGAAATCGGTTGTGCAGGAAGCCGCTGGCCAGCAAACAGATGACACCGCCGATACATCGATCCGCATAATCGAGGGTGCGATGATGGAACGGTGTAATACTCACGGTCTACCTGTCGCTATCACGACATTTATCTGCGAGACATTCCACCTGCGATATTCTATTATATTGCTCGGCAATATTATCCGTCATCCGCTAGTTCTGCGCGGCTATTCACCGCTAAACGCGTTTATCGTCCGCATTTCTTAGTAATAGAGAATGAAATTCTCTCAACAATTCTCAACACAAAGCAACAATATAATAATTAATATTGTATAGTTTTTAAAATTATACTCGTAAATTATAAACTCTTTAAACCAAATAAGGTTTATGTAGCATATGCAATACATGAACAGTTTGGGTACAGTAAACAATACAATACATGTATAAATATTTTAATATGTTGTTCCGGTATAGCTTAACGTGTACGTTAAAATTAGTTTACATAAGTTCTGCTAGGTTGTAACTACCGTATTGAAATTAAATATTAATTGAGCATAGATTAATAAAATCAAAAATCATTTTGAAGCCTTTGATCCACTCGCGCATATTCGAAATTCCTTCGAAAAGAGGTTTTCACGATCTGTGGCACTCGTCGATTACATCGAATATTCAGCACAAAATGTCCGAAAGGGCGGGCCGACGACAACCGTGCATCAGTATGATCGTATTATACAAAACGCTTGCTGCGACTCCACAAACACGTGCGTGGCAATTAATGCGCGCAATCAGGGGAGAATTTATCCATTACACACGCGGCGATTAATTGCTAGCCATTCACGATTGGCAAAGACGGACGAAGGTCGCCAAAGAGTTCGTCGGGCTCGGGACTCGTTTGCGCGTAATTTTGATACAATCAGCCGGTATCGAAACGGAATCGAGGATGATGATCAACTGCGTAACTTCAGTAAGTGCGCGCGGGTGAGCGCCCACGTCATTTGTTGTCAACTTTTCGGTATCGTTGACGGCGATCTGAAAGGTTTATCGATATTCCGTCGACCGTGGGATCCGTTCATTAATAGCCGTGGCTGTGTTACGCGTTTAGTCGCGCACAGAATCTCGGTCGTCGCAAACAAGCGAGCACAATTAGGATTTAATGGTTGCACAAGTCGATTGCGAGGCCTGTTGTCTAAGTAAACCGATTAGAGCTAATTACACGTAATAAGAAACAGTCGCGAGCAACGATCTTAATGACTTAATACACGCTGAAAAAAATGGTCCTAAGTCTTTAGCTTGTTCGCACATCCACGATTGGATCGTTTCCTCTGTTTTCTTAAAGCTGCTTGTCGCGTTTGATAAGCTCAAATACCCGGAAGATCTATCATTGAAATATAACCGAATATTATTTAAGGAGAACGTTTCTATCCGCTTGTTGTTTGACCGTTACAGTGCCGACTGAAAAATTAACCCTTTCGACGCTGTTGGAACATATACGTACATATCACAGTGAATGTAGTAGAACAATTAATTTGTTCGCCTCTAAAAGGGTGAAACTGTCCAAAAGATTCTTACATTAGAGAGTTTAATAAACATCATGCACGAATTCACAATTTTTATCGGTTATTTCCTTAAATCTCATTTGACAACCCTTGCCGTATCATTTTCTCTACAGTTACAGTGATTAAAACGTCTTCATCCACAAAAATGTCGTTGAAGAGATATTTTTTGTATGGCTACATTTATTTTAATGCTTAAATATTAATTACAAGCGAATCAAATTTTATTTCATTTAAAAAGAAACGCGTAACATTAATATTTGTTAGACATTGTTTTACATTTTCATGACGAGTGTGACTCGTTAAAATACGGCAAGGTTAATTGAATCTTTTATACGCCTGAAGATTGCAGGAATTATAGGAATTTTCCATTTTGAAACGTCCTCTATGCCTGTAGGTAATCCCAGGTTTCGTAATTCGTTTATTTGTGAAAAAATGGAATAAAACTCGGGAGAATTTGTTTAGTTGGAGATAAAAAGATAGTAGAATCTTGCAAGGAGGAAGAGTGCGTGATAACCGGGGATAGTAAACGGAGAGAATCGCGATCGGGGACAATGGGGACGAGGAGAGAAGAAAAAGAAAGAGATATCGACGAGGTTCGGTTCCCATAGATTGTGTATAGTCGACGAGAATGAAGCCACCAGTCGGTGGATAATTGGACCCTATAAGTATTTACCACCTTTCAATTTCGATGGTGGGTCTCTCGTCCCTACAGGGGTCTGCTTCGTACCCTATTGTCTCGTTTTTCCTATACCTACTCACCGTAAACTTGGGAATTCCCCGGGGAAATCCCCAAGGTTCCGTACTTCCAGGCTTTTCATGGGTCTCGCTGGCTATCCTGTCGCGGCTGAAACATGTGTTTCGGATTGAAACAAATCACCTTCTGGAAACATTACACCTGATTTTAAACACCCACCGATCCTGGGCCCGAAGAACATCTACCAAGCATAAATCTTTTGAAACAATGCTATTTTCTATTGGACACCGATGTTCCGTTACGGACCTGTGCATACAATGACACGCAAGAGCGTCCGGCCACCACCAAAGGAATAACTTTTGGAAGATTGGTTAAAACGGCTCGAGTTTTTCTTAGACGTCAGAAGAATTAGTTTACTAGGAAATTTATAAAAAAATTAATTAAGTATTACCATTGGTCGAAAGTGCGAAGTAAAAAGTAATGGTTAGGATTTATAACTCTTTTATCTGCGCCTATAACGAAAATTTAAAATAAGCCTTTTGTACAATATATTTATAAATGAGAAACTTGTAGTACATCATTAGAAAATTAATAGCGACTTCTATCTTACATGTATATTACATGTATACATGGTAAGTCATTAAGAGAAACAGTATTAAAGTCAAATTATAAGAAAGTGAAACCTAATTTATTCCACTGTATTTCAAAGTTAGAGCAAAAATGCACAGTCAGCCAATCAAACAAGAGACCAAATTTAGAATTCCAAAACGAATCAAATGGACATATATAAGTAAATAATGTAAGGACAAACAAAACGTAATGAAAATTATTGCAATAACGGCATGAAAAATGTGATCGTGGAAACGGTAATTAATTGCTGGAAATATTGTTATTGGATACAAAGCGATCTACGTTAGCGGAGAGGCGAGGCAATATGGTTAAAAGAGAGCGATTCGATCGGTGACAAAGTGGCATAAATTCAGGTGGACTTCGGTGACAAAGTTGCGTTATTATCTGAGTCTAATGTCTTGAGACCTTTATTGTCGCAACGGCTGATTATGACAGGCGATTTCGTGACACGGCTATTGAACATGTGATACGGGCATCAACCCCTCTTCCCGCGCGGCTGTCAGGTAATGGTCGGTATATGGATCGACGTGACGCAGACGAAAGGATGGCGGATCGTATCCGGGAAAACCCGGGGACGAGCAACGAGAACATGAACGAAAATGATGTCTTTCTAAAAACTCGTAATCCCGCTTTCCCGTAATCCGATTTAGCTAGGGCCAATCGGCGGGTGCCGATCGTATAACGAAACGAGCGATTGCGAACGAGAGAAATTGACGGCATCATCGACCGGCCCAGATTATATTTCCTTCTATTTCACCCCCGGTGCTGTGATACTAAGAAACTTATCCAGAATAAATATTTTGCAGGAAGTCGGGGCGACCGTTTTCTTCTTTTTCTGCTACCTCTTTCTATAAAATTCACCGGGAAAGTATCTGCAAATAAATTCACAAGATGTTTACCAGGGCTACTATTACTTACTTGGGTAAAATTTTGTCTAGTATGGTGAAGTCCACAATATAATTTAAACCTAATGTTAAACAATATCATCGTGTAATGACGAAACGATTGTTCTCAAAAATGAAAATTAGATACCAATACTTTATTAGCGGAACAAGAAAAATTAAATAAAGCTTGGGATACTTGTAATGTGTGTAAATTAACAACTAAATAAATGTTTTCTATGTGAAATCGGTTAGCTATACAATTTAAAAAGTAGAAAAAATCGATGAAATAGTGTATATTTAGTTTGAAAAATCCTGTTAATGTTTGATATTATGTTTAATTATTTAGGAAAGTCATTTTAAATGCAAAAATTTAAACGTCGATCGCGTATTTTGGCAGGAAAATGTAAGAAAATTTGAAAGGTAGTTAATCGATTTGGCTAGTAAACAATCATTCTAGAATAGGATAATAATACTTTGTCTTTCGACGTTAGAAAACTGGAAACCTTCCATCATTGCGATTATTTACATTTAATAAAATTACCCAAGATTACACCAAATATTGCACAATCGAATAATTTTTATTTCTGTTTTATTAGATTTTAATCCGATTTCAAAACTGCACATTAACGATTCATAATTAGCAAAGTAGAATATTAACTCTTAAGTGATATGTGTAGTGTTTAGTCAGCTATAACGTATCATCCTAGGACCTCTCTAGAGAGATTTCTAACTTTCGTACAATAGCGAAAGTCAGTGTACAGAAATTTCGTTTCTTATACACGGAATATTCTAAATACGTTTCTATTCTAAATTGTGGAATGCAAATTGGTATGTACATTGCAAATGCGTCGTTTTAATCCGCCGCCAGCCAGTTAATTAAAAGGGGTTGCGTTTGGAACGCGTTGGAAAAAGAGGAAACGGATGTTGTTGAAAGAACCCTACGTCGAATATCTCCGAGCAACCGAGTCGACACTTCGGCCTGGTTACGTCAGAGTTACAAATCAGAATATTTATCACGAGTCTGAAGCTTCTGCGGTGGCTGTGCGCGCTCGATAAAACGGAGACGCCTTCGGCGCCGTCGCGCGTCCTCTGCTTCTCGATACACGCGTACCTGTCGCCTTGACGAGAAATGAAATCTAGTCGCGTGTCAATAGAGAGCTTCCATTCCTATTGGCGATATCGCGGATCCATATTGTCGAGGTTCCGAGAACGGAAGTCGTAGAAAAAGAGCTACGATAAAACCTCTAACGCCAATGCGGAAAGTATTCCTTTTTCAAGTGTTCATAATCCACTAATCTCAAATATTTATCTAAAATATTTATCATTTATACTGATAAAAAATTGTGGCAATGCATCTAACTATAACAGAAAGATCGCTGTTGGTTTGGAAATGGTGTTAAAATATACTAAACATGGAGATTCATACGATCAATAGGATAAATAAATTGTATCAGATTTTCCATCCCTAATGAGTAGCCAGCGGATTTTATGCATTTACGACAATAATCAATAGGCGAAACTTAAAACAGTAACAACATTTAAGAAATGTAAAAAAATACGGAGACGTTACTTTCAATCAATTACAATGATATATTTACACAAGAAATAAATCTTTATTTAGCTTCATGTCCACGCAAATGTTGTAGAAACATTTTATTTTGCATAAAGATCCGCTGTTTACTAATGAGAGATGGAACACTATGACCCATACACACTATTGGCTCGCGGTCCGCTCTCCAATTCAATCACATCCCTAAATATTCATACCGTGATTTCGCTCGCGATCCGATCGCTCATTGAAAATCAGTTTCCTTAAAACTTTCATACCCTGTCATGGATCTAGAGAGGATTTTATTTTTATCTTGATTGTCCATTATAACTGTACTCGTCACAGAGGGCAAAATGAACTTATATACTCCAAAACAGTCTGCCTAGAAATTAATATAAAGTATATTAATCCCTTGTGGTATTATTCTCTTCGCAGTAACAAAATAATCAGAACTTTCTTAACCCGAATACTTTCTTAGTCAGAGAAGAAAATTTACATTTATTGCACGTCTAAAAGAGATAAATGACATTCGTATTTGGTAGAATCTTTTTGCAATCTTCATCATATAAGTATGACTTGTTATTATACGAAAAAGATTAATGTATAGTGATCATCTAATGTAATATGATAGACATTATAAATTTCAGTAATTTGATTCGTTATAATCACTGATAAATGTTGCATTAGTTTTTATATGAGAAGTATAATATCAAACAGGATGCGTCCAGTCTGAACCAATTTCAGATGTAAATATTTAAAATGGAAATTTATACATATTAGTACCGACACATGATACTCATATTAATTAAAGTTGTTACATAAAAGATGGAAAATATTATATTTATAATTATTGAAGTATTAATGGTCAATTGTTCTCGTTTGCAGCACAGGGATATGAACAGTTTTATCACTAACCAGTAGATACATACTAGCGGTCACGGTTAAATGTTATTGATGTTCCAAAGATGATAGATTAATCGGTAAATATAAATATGTATAAATATTCTTTCCAAGCAAGGTAACCGAGACGTAACAGACACAAAAGCGTTAGCCAGAGCGTGAACACGCGCATTCGAAACAGTAAAATAACATTGACTACCTAAGCAATCATCTTTACAGTATGGAATAACTTGCAAGTTTCGAAGAGTCCATTGTGCCGCGTAAGTACAGTATACTATTCCGGAATCGAGCACCCTGAAAAATTCCCCAATCTACATAGAGCTACCTAAGATACCAAACGAACCGAAAATAAAGCGAAATAGCCAGCGGCAAATCTCCGGAAAACGATACGACGAGTAAATCCATCAGAGCGATACATCGCGGAAAGGGAGCGATCGCGAAAATGGCATTGCGTGGTAGCAAACGGAGCCGAAAAGCCAGCCAGCGAGCGAGCGAGCTCTGCGGACCTTACGGCCCCGGTGTATCAGCGAGAGCGGAGGCAGCGAGTCTCGTCGAAAGCAGTTCGTCGAGAGATCACGGCAGCAGGAGCAACAGAAGGTAGGGAACGGCAGCAGTTGAACGTGAGGATCATGCCGCTCGCCCCGTCCTTGCCAGCACCCCACTATCCCCTACACTCTTCGTTCCACATTCACCTGAACGCATCGATCGTTCTCTCTCTGTCTGTTCGCGCGAGAGAGGGGGCGTGAGAGATGGACGTGGCGGGAGCAGCAAGAGTCCTGGGTGGAGAACCGTCGGAGGGGTGAAGGACGAAAGGTAAACGGTATGGTGGGGAGGAAATGCAAGGAGGTGGGGTGCGATCGCTGGCTAGCACGTGGTAGGGATAATTAAACCGACACAAATGTGCATACGGGCAGTGGTGTACGGAAGGACGAAGAAAGGTTACCATAGCGACGTGGATGGGATCCGGCCAATCCCGGTCTGGCTGGTAGGCGTGGCCTCTACATTGGCCCCCCCGAGCTCGTTTATCGTTGTCCCTCTCCAACCAACCGATCGGCCGTCCTACCGACGCCAGTGGTAGGGGAAAGGACGAGGGTGCAAGAGAGAAAGAGCAACAAAGGGGGAGGTAGAGGTAGATCGCGAGAGCCGGCGAGACTACCCGATTGCAACGGGCGCGTACAAACGTATCATGCTGGGTAGGGCCGGTGCCGAGATGCCGGCTTGTAAACGAAACCAGTTTGCTATCCGATACGATCCAGGCAACAGCGGCCTCGCGTGATATCCCCACGGCTGAGGAGGAGAAACGTCAGCGCGCTTTTCGCCGGTGATCCCGAGGATATGTACCTGGCGAACGTTACCTACGTCGAGAGTCGGTTGACAGTTACGTCGGGGTGAGATATTCCAGTCCGGGACACGCAGGCAACCGGTCAGCATCCGCTAACCGACCGCGACACGTCGCCTGCGATAGTTATTTAAGATCGTCCAGTGCCATCTAGGACATCCCGACAAACGGAAGTGGTAGAGGATGCTGTCGAGTCGTTTGTCAGTCGTAATCGGGACGTCAAACAAAGACATTTCACCGGGTCGGTTCTAAATTGTTCGCGCACCACGAGCCTTGCGGCGTTCCCATCCAGTGAATCCGTTCGAACGGCAATACGTAGGTACTTTCAGTGACATAGCATGAAGTGAGGTTCCATATATGGTAGTCCAGTGATCGGATGAAACGAGGTGAATAGAAAATGGGTCCGATGGCAGGTGCATCATGAAAACTCCAAAAAGCAAGCACAAATCGAGTGGGAGAGTTTTTTGAGTTTGGCGAGATCCGACACTGGTGCTTTCGGAGACAGCCGAACCCTTGGAATCTAGTGAGTACGAAATAGCCGAGTGACTTGTGATCGCTGCGGTTCTAAAGTCGAGAGAGGAGAAATGTCAGCTGTAGCGCCAGCAGGGACCGGTGCCACCGCACCCACTGCAAACGGTCCTATCGTGCCTGCACCCGTTTTCGCGTTGCCGACGTTATCGTTCACCGTCGGCCAAGTTGCTACCGTCTGCGAAACCCTGGAGGAAAGCGGTGACATCGAGAGACTGGCCAGGTTCCTTTGGAGCCTACCGGTCGCGCATCCGAATATCCAGGAGCTGAATCAAAGCGAGGCGGTGCTCAGGGCTAGAGCCATCGTCGCCTTCCACTCGGGACATTACAGGGAGCTGTACGCCATTTTGGAGAGGCACAAGTTCACCAAGGACTCGCACGGGAAACTACAAGCGATGTGGCTGGAGGCCCATTATCAGGAAGCTGAAAAACTCCGCGGCAGACCGCTCGGCCCAGTCGACAAGTACCGAGTTCGGAAGAAATTTCCGTTGCCCAGGACCATCTGGGATGGCGAGCAGAAAACTCATTGCTTCAAAGAGAGGACCAGATCTTTGCTGAGAGAGTGGTACTTGCAGGATCCTTATCCCAACCCCGGGAAGAAGAGGGAGCTAGCCGCCGCCACCGGCCTCACGCCGACACAGGTGGGGAATTGGTTCAAGAACAGGAGGCAACGGGACCGCGCTGCTGCTGCGAAAAACAGGTACGTCTGCAGCTAAGCTTGTACGGTAATGTTACGATAATGTTCTGGACGAGATGGAGTACAACTGCTAAAAAGAGTCCCCGATCGCATCAGTTCTCCAAAGATAGTCCAGGACTTCTTTAGACATCCCATAGAATAGCATGTTGTAGTCGTTGAATAATACTTCGATTGCATTAAAATAGTAACGAAACTCTGTTCCAAGGATTGAATTGCTAGGTTAGTGTTTAAAGTAATTATGGCCATAAATGTTTAAAAGCTGACACTGTAACGAAGAGTCAAATGATCGAAGCTGGCGAAGGATTCAAGCGCTTCTCCGCGACATTTTCCACGGTATCCTTTTTTCAAGTAATTTACACTTGCAAGAGAAAAAAGTTTTGCGGTCATTAAGTAGCATTTAATGGAAGTTAATCGCGAAACGATTAGTGGTTTAGGTCCCTTTAGTCAAATTGTTGTGCTGTGTCCTTTGCAAACGAGCCTTTGTGCCTACCCCAAGTTCCCCGCGCGGAGGGTCGCGTAATTTCATTTTGACGTCCGACGGAGGGTCGCTGCCGTCGGGCGAACAACGATTTTCGAATTACGTCTTTCAAATTGTATTTCGTCGATGCTTTCCTCTGCTCTCCGGCCGTGATATGTCTGCATAGGAGTCCTGAATCGAGTCTAAACGGAGTCCCAGTCAATTTCGCGTCGTCTCTATCCCAGCCGGGATATTGAACGACCTTATGCGTCTGTCTATAAATGCCCTGTGCCTTTCTACATCTACGCACATTTATGTTACAATTTTAATCGGAAATTTTCTTCCGTAAACGACCGAGTAAAAAACAAAAGTCTTCGGCGCGGCGGAACGCCGAGATAGAAAGGAGAGAAAGACGTTTTGCCGTGCAATATTCGCGAACAGAAAAAGATAACGAGTTGCAAAGTAAAAGTGCTGTAACCCTTGAAGCTTTTTTTTCAACGCGGAAATAAAAGAAAGCTGTATGATAATCCTCTCCGTTTTCGGTTAGTCATGACTGGTCATCGTTCCTGATGATAGAAAAACTCAGTACACCACCTGTCGATTCCGTTCCGAGCATCTCCATCTCAGGTAGTGCCTGGTGGTGGTATTGTTAGAGTATTTGTCGCTGGCCGGCAGCGACGGTATTATTTCCCTTACTGCCAAGAAACTCGAACTGGGTTTTCCCCGCAGTTCCAGCGGTAGGCATATATCTTCCCGGGCACTTAAACGCTTTGCCCAGATTTCTTTTGATTTACAAGTCCTGGGGAAAACCAACGTGTCCGAACAAATATCCTATTCCATCGCGGCTAGAACACACGATTTTACTTGCGATTCACCGTGCAAGGACATCCAGTGTATTCCGTAGTGCAGTTGTTCGAATAAGGTGAAATCCTTCAGACGGTAGAATGCTATTAATGCACCGCCCAGGGTACTGTTTATCCTCGTTTATCCAGAATGCATGAAAATCCGTGAAATCCCAGTTCCGTGTTCTCCGAACGGTGAAAAGAGGCTCGCCAAACGTTATAAAACCTATTTCATTGCAGTGTTTTAAAACGCCGACGGTTATTGTGTTCACGTTCCGTCATCAAATAATCATAATAATATTGTCTTTTAACTGGCTGCCCGGGTATTGGCGTTTCATACACAGACTATTTTAAGTTTCATAATGGAAATTGAAATGGGGTGGTTGGACGACGCGAAAAACGGGGGACTGTCGCGACATGTCGGTTCGAAGGGATACATTGAAAAGCTCGGAACTTATTCTTCGGTGTGCCAGAAATTTGATTATCTGCTTCAAGATAACTGATTTATTTGCGGATATATTTCCATTTTTTCAGTTTGAAATCTGCCCGAGTCGGATTGTATGTTGCGCGCGTGGCCAACGGTAATTATTGTGCTCTGAATGGAGTCATTAATAGTTATTACCTACAACGTCTATGCTGTAATTGATATATCGTTAACGGTTGAGGATCGTCCGACTGTACTGGTTTAATTGATCTTGATGAGGCTGCGCAACGGGAAAAAGATTACACGTTTCGAACTTGTGATGTCCATCCTCGCAGTCACCGGGTCGTCTGCTCGCGTTGGAAGACGCGAGAAATTTTTGTAACGTAAAGATTAATATTTTAATATTGCGATTCATGCAGTCTTTTCGCGGAAACCATTTTTTAACAGTAAAATAAAGGTTTTTGGTACTCTTGAAAGGAGATAATATTTATCTTTCGTGCTCATTAGATAGACAGGTGTATAAACTCGAGACAAATGAGACGAGATGAGTCTCGAAGGAACAAAGAATATAATATAATAAAGCAGAAATATACAAGGTGTACGACAAAAATAGAGAATACATATACAGACGCAAAATTGAAACAAGGATCAGGTGATCGAGAGTCTAGCAATCAAGAGCTTGTGAAAAGCGTGTGAATAATGACACGATATAATAAGTAAAACGAGAGCTGATGCTGAGAGTGTTACTTCGAATCAGAAAGGGAACGAACGAGCGGTGAGAATGCTTAGTGCAGCCTTCTTTATACTCTGGTGGGTCATCGGTTTCGGAAGAAATAAGGAGTGGGATTTTGAAATTGAGAGAAATGGATCACACCAACGTTTGTTGGATTCCAATGAAATTTCCAAGGAAATAGGCAACGCATTTGACATAGGGAAGAAATGATACGATGGCCCACGCGACAATAACAAACGAGTTCGACGAACATTTGACGCGCAAGGTTTACAAATTAGGTCGATTACCTTGCCGGTTGTCACCGAGCTCGAACAGCTGAGATCGTTGATGAGACAAAAACTACCGAAACGCGATAGTTCTTGTGCCTCACCAACGACTCGTACACGAAACGTAAATAGATGGATTATTGCCCGGAATCGACTCGCCGCCGAACGATAATCCGATCGTAGGATTTTGAACAACAGGAGCGAAATGGAGATATAAAAATAATAATACGACCTTTTTGGTCTTGAGATTTTTAATCATTTTTATCATAAAAGTTGAATGATTCCTCACGGAAGCCGTCGGTAGCATCTTGACAATCTCTATAATTTAAAAAACTTAGAACTCCGTCAAAATGACGGGTTCCGTAAATCTAGTGTTAAATGATTAATTTACTGAAAGATAATTTACGCAAACACCTCCTCGAACATTTATGTGGAGCTCGCATTCAGCGTGCTAATTGGATAAAGTTCTTAATTGCGTTATTCTGTAAATTATTTTCGGCGTTATCGGCGATCTTCAGCGTCTTGGAGGTGGCGGGGGAGGGTGAACAATGACGCATTAGAGACGGCAGGAGGAACACGAAGACAGGAAGAGGTCCCCGATTCGTCATGGATTCGCAAAGATATTCGAGATACCCTGAATGACCAATTCTCTTTACATTTCCGCCGATACAAGCGCTGTGTATTCTAGTCAGGTTATCCAACAATGGCCGTGCCTTACCTATCGTTACCCGGCGTAACGACATTTCGTTTCTGGCCTCGAGCCATTTTCCTGCATGTAATCCTGCGAATCCCCGGACGAATCCTCCTCAACCTTCGCCCCCTTACGTACAGTCAGCTTCGACATGAACAGAAAGCTTTATTCCATTTCCTCGAAAATATCGATTTGCGTATTGAGCGCGGTGTTCGTGCGGTATCGATACCATTTACCTCTGCAACGTCTACGGTGTAAGTGTCGTCCATATTTTTTTTTTTTGTTTGTTATTTAACGTCGCTTTTTGAACTCCTTTTTCGGAATTATTTCACGACGGGACCTACAGTTTTTATAAGGTGGGTTCCGAACCACCTTGGGCACCACAGTCTACAGAGCACATGGAGTATTCCAGAGGTGCCGTGTCGTCCATATTGTCGCATTCAATCATCAAGGTTAATTCTGTTTTAACAGCCGTAAATCATTTGTTGACTGCATCTTCGAGCATAAATGTCCTCGGAATCAAAAACATACAAAATCAAAGTACAACTGAACAATATGTAAAATCGGTTAAAAAATTAATAGATTATCGGAAGATGTACAGTCGACTGTGGACTTCAACGAAACTGGTCCCTGAAGGTCAGCGATGAGGATCATTGGAAAGATCGGAAAGCTCTCGTTTGAAGCAATGCAGAAAAAAGGAAGAAATCATCCCCTTTGTTGTGTCTATGCCGCAACGAGATTCCCTTCGCGATGTATTTTCAACCCCCGGCGTAGAGGTAATACGCGGACGAACCTCCTTCCATCGCGTAGTCGTCGTCATTTCTCTTGGGGTGGGCTAGGTAGACACGTAGACAGGATACAGTGCCCGCCCCGAGGATCCTGCAAGGTCCTTTCAGGAACGTCGATCCGCATACTGGCA
The DNA here is from genome assembly GCA_933228785.1 of Lasioglossum pauxillum. Lineage (NCBI taxonomy): Eukaryota > Metazoa > Arthropoda > Insecta > Hymenoptera > Halictidae > Lasioglossum > Lasioglossum pauxillum. Next base: position 42,335,530 of record OW121699.1, read on the forward strand.
GCCTCGCGGTATATTTTCGCGGTCCAGTGAGCGAGTTATTCAATATGCTCAACCCCGAAAGCCCCGGAGCAATCTCCGTGCTCGTACGTACCCCACTCACATACACACACGCACACCTATACACGGTGCCGAGAGTCGGTGCTCGCCCGCTTTGCTCGCTCGCTCGCTTGTTCTCCCGCTTGTCCGCGTGCGCTCTTGCAACCCGCGTGTGTGTCGGTCGGGGCGGTCGCTTCGCGCTAGCGCAACGATTACGTCCATGTCTGTCTATAGTCCATACAGCGGCTATCCGCGTATATTACGAGGACGAGCCTGGGACACGTACGTTTTGCCTGCTGGTACTCCGCTACACGAGCGCAATCGGTCACATCCCGCAACGCGCTACGCTGCGGGAACTTGCTGGTCGTAAAGTTCGCTCGGCGACCGCGACCAACATCACGGTCGCATAATTTCTGCGACAAAGCGCGAGGACCGACACGTTTTCAGTTAACACTGATTTATCTTTATTACGCCTAGATCCAATCTTTCCGGCAGCCAAAGGCTCGAAACACGAACGCTTACATTGGTAGACTTGGGAGTAGAGGATATAGTTTCGTGGGTGTCGCCATGTTCCTTTTACACGATCGTGTGAGGTTTGAGGAGAAGAGTTAAATTTTCCGTCCTGAGGTTTCTATAAACAATGGAATTCTAATACATAGATTTTTATGCATTCATGAAGCAATTGGCTGAGTGAAATATAAAACAGTCTAACCATATTGGTATGTTGTTTTCAATGTATCAAAATTATTAAAGGATGAAGTTAACTTTTATTCAATTCCTGCTACTCATAATCGATGGAGAACAATTTTATTTTGCGTAAAGATCCGCAGTCTACTAATAAACATCGCGAATTCTGGGTAAGTTAAAATATAAGGAAACCGGAAGTGGAAAAAATAATAAAATTGTCGTAATTAGGGCTTTGTTCCGAGAAATCAGATTGGAAAATCTGTTCGGTGCACGTGCACTCAACCTAGTTTGAAGACTACTTATTTCTCTTAGGTCCTAGCTATACTTTTATTAAACGAGGATGTTAATGTTTATCAGTGAAATTCACAGACTTGAAACTTAAGTAAGTTCATATAGGATGTTCGAGCGGACTGAATGAAAGTACCCATTTTTTCGTTGACATTTCTTCTAAAAAGTGGGAGCTTTGTTTACATAATACAGAAAACAAGAATTCATCGAGGAATTCCAAGATATTGTAAAGAAAATTAAGACAGTACTCATTCAATTCATGGATCTTATCGAATTCGTGTGCTCATCGTGTAGAATCACCCCTTATGCTGATATACAGAGTATATTTTTCGTACTTTTATTTAACTAATATTGAGTAGTTATTTGATACACTTCTACAAATAAATATTATACGAATAAATAAATCAAACTGTAGCACTTGAAAGCGATGATAATACGCACAATATTGGGATACGAAAAATTGAATCATAAAGTATTATCTTAAAACAACAATGTGTTCCTAGAATTAATTACAAGGATTCTGCGATAGTTAACATCGGAGGGATGCAGTGAATATTCCCAATTACGGGTACAAAAAATAATCGCGTCATACAGACAGTTTCTTCTTGCTTTATAATTTGAGAATAGTCGAATAGCTATGAATTGCCAGATATTATTGCATATCGTTGTCTTCGTCTCTACAATATTTAATATAGTAATCATAAAAAATAATTATATCGAAGAATTAGAATTTATAGATATTGTATGTCCCCTACCTCTCTCGCGGAGTCGAAATATCAAATAGCGACATTTCGGGATATCGTTGGTGCCAGGGGTCGCAAGTTTACGCCCAGCCACTGGCGCCTCCTGTGCACAAAACCCGTTTGTAACTCGAATACAAATTTCCAAGAGCGTTACATCCAAGGAAACGAGGAACCATAGCTTCGGAGTGGCGAGACTTTCCGTAGGGACGCGAGAAGAGGGGATAACGACTTCAACAACCCTCCGCGACGCCGGCTTTTCGGGGGTGGCTTAGCCCGAGCGTGTTTCACCTCTCCTCTTTCGCAGTTGCCTTCGCTTCTGAAGTTACCAGATTTTGATAAAGTCCCCGGTGTATTAGAGAGCCGCGCTGTTTGCGTTCCACGCAGATCCTGTCTGGCTTCCACCTCGTTCACTCCACCCCCGAGGTTTCGTTCCTAACGGAATCCTGGGGTGGCGCCAGCTCTTTCTTCTCTTTTCCTTTTTTTCCCTCCGCCAGACGAATCCACGATTTTCTTCCTTTCTTCAGCACGGCGAGTGACATGATTCGCTCAAGAAATCGTTACGTTTCGCACCTCTTACGTGTCTCCTATCGCGAACAATTGGTTGCGTTCGACATCCCTTATACATTTGACTAGTCATTTTTTGACGTTAATGTAAGTTGTTACACAATTTTTTATATTATATCTGGGTTATACCTTATTAGTCGGTCTTAATCCCTTCCGCTGGTATCCCGAGTCTGACTCGTGGTACCCTAGCTGAGCCAATCTTTATCGAATGTTTAAATATCTTTGCAAAATGATATTGCAAATATGGGAAGTAATTAAAGAAGATATTTTGAGTAACATTGATAAGCAATTGACTATTCGTTAAATGAAGCAGCAGAGAATATCGTAACAGGCCAGCGTTGCTTGGGTAGTCTGATGCTTCCCAGGCAAAAACCACGGATTATTTACAGACTACATTATGTCCGTTATTCACGCCGTACATCTTTAACAGTCTCATAAAAAATAAGAAAAAAAGGCCAGCGTTGCTGGTGGTTATCACCAAAGCACGTAGTTTTCTTGTATCTTGTTGCAAAGATATGTCGCGTTATTCACGTATAATACGAAAAATTCCAGTAAGGTGTCCAATTACAACAGGATTAACGCGTTAGGGTTCTACGCTGACAAATCTGCTGGCTTGACAGAAGACGCGTCGCGAATGCGACATCTACAGCAGTGTCGAAGGAACGAAGTGCTAGGCTGGAGATTCTTGAAACTCGATTGCTCCGTTGCGGGGCCACTGTTGTTGGATGCGTAAACGCGCGACGATTTCGCATTAATTTTCAATAAGCGGCAACGAGAGGCTCTCTGGGATTTATGTATGAAGAGTTTTCTCCAGCGAGTTGGGGTACCAGCGCCAATCATTATCCCAGGAATGCCACTAATGCAACGACGGTCGAGCGTTAGTCGAAGACATCCTCCGTTATCTTGATGACCCGAAACCAGAATGGAATACATATAGAAGACGCGAATGTCATCGGCGTTGCGCAATCTACCGCCGCGAAAAAGCCTGGTCTTGTCCCCCGTGTCTCTTCGGGCCTGCCCTTCTCCGCACAGACGACAGCTGTCTGACGAAACGGAGAGAATTCCGGTTTCGAACCGTCCGCGTCCGACCGTCCTCGCGGGAAAATTGCCAGGTTTCTTCGACTCGATCGATCCTCGCCTCGGACATCGGATGGGGCGCGAGAAAAATCGATGCATTTAACGATGAGACGCAATTGAACCTGGATTACTGATCGATGACTACGGGCGAAGCTTCTAATCCCTCGATTATCCGACTAACTCTCGCAGAGGAAACTTCAGAGGATCGAGCAGGTTTTCGTTCTTCCTCTTACGGTTTTTCAATTATCTGAACAGTATACCGGGCGAATCTTGCACAGGTAGGTAATTACCGTTCTCCGTGACAAATCCCTCGGCGTAGCGGTGTTCCTGTCGCGCGGCGATCGTTTAGAAGTCGTCAGCCATCGAAACCAGCGGTCATTTATGGTCGGCGAATTAACGACGATAATGACCAAAGCGGCCAGGGCACGCGATTTGCAAGAGAGCCGGACCGAAAAGCCGCGGCGGCGTCGTCGCGTACGACACGGCAAAAACCGAGGGGGGAGAGAGACAAAGGCAATGATTAATTCCACGTTGGATGTCCAGGATCATTAGCGGCCCGGCCGCCATGACACCTGCTCGCACGAGCCCTTCGTGATAGATTACCCGGTTGGCCGGCAGTCAAGGAGAAAGAGGAGAGTGGATCGCCGTCGGATCGTGCTGCCTGGTTACTAATGATTCCGTATTTCGACATTCTGTACGATATTCAGGAAGTCATGGAAAAAGAACTACGGTATTACCGGCAGTCTCTCGGGGTGGCCACGGAATTCGCGTGGCAGCTTTTTGTCAAAGCCTGTCACGATGTAACGTGATTGATGGTGGCGTGGGTTTGCACGGTTCAGCCACGAGAAATTCGCGGCGTCGCACCAACCGGTCGGCCGGCCGCGAGAATCTGGCTCGCAAGGAAAAACGGCGAATTAATAAGGAGCACCCGAAAACACGTCGTCTGACAGGACTTGTTAAAGATTCACACCGATCGCCGTTGTTGCCCGGCCCCTCGAGAACGCCTTTGCTCCCTTTTTACCGTCGCCGATTTCTTGTTAATTTCTCCGCTCCGTATGAAAACCTGTGGCATCCAACTTGAGTTTAACGCACCAAGATTCGCATTAATGTTCCGGAACATTGTAACAGACTCGCATATGTACTGGCCCCCCTTACAACCACACGCGTTGTCACCATTCACCGAAGACGATGACGAAGAGGTCCTACCGAGGTCGAGTGGAATAGTATAATTTCCACTGAACAGCATCAGCGCAACCTCTAAAGTCTGTAATGTCACTGTTCTATTTTACTCGGTCTCGATACTACCCGCTGTCGCTGTCATCATCAGCCAACAGCGAAAATGCCTGCGATGACGGCGGGACAGTACATCTGTCACTGTCTATTCTCTAATTCGGACCAAGAATGAAATTGGTAATCGAGGACAAGTTCCACAGAGTATCCACCAATCGGTTTCGAAAATAATCATTTCTTCCGATCGCCTTCGCATCGATTATCCAAGAATTACCGCACGGAGACTTCAATCGCAGACCTTCCGCTGTAATAGCCCTGTCACCGACCGAAGACACATTGACACTTAATTAGGTGCACCGTGGGCCGGCAGCCCGGAAAGAAATCGCAGAAACGAGGTAATTGACGTGCTCGCGTTGTCACTTGTTTCCGCGACGCTCGGTGTTTGTTTCGCAGAGAAAGACCGACGTCTGGTGACTGTTTTCACGCCATCGCCGTGGGGGTTCCCCTCGCCGATGGTGCGGCGGCTGCTAACGCCGATGGAAACACGCCGCGCCGGGCAGTGTGTGCGGGGGCTCTCTCAGGAGGGGCCGGGATATTAGGGTGAGATATTGGACCGCAACCTACTAATTCGTACGGTGATATTGATTCGGACACGGAATCGTTCGGTGATGTGCATCCGGCAATTTCTTGGGTTCCGTACGCGCGACCAGCCCTCCGTTCTCGGCCTGGTATCCAGCGGTTAGCGCTTCTGCTACCGTTCCCGAGCCCTTTGTCCTCGCGCCAAAACGAGCTGCTGAACTACTTGTCGACGATCTCCGTTCCGTGACCGGCACCTATATGCCCGACAGCAGTCGGATCGTTTTCAGAGAAATACAAAGCTATTCGGAATCGTGGCGGTTTGATAGTCTTCGTCATGATATGTACTCCGCGGTATGGGTAGCCTAGAAAGGAATCCTGGTATCCATGACATGGTCGATCTCGAATCTTCGATCTCTCTTTCAACGATCTGCGTGGCACTTAGCAATAAAGGAAGAACTTGAAGAATAGAAAGAATCCTATAATGTTGGTGAATGGGAAAATAAATTGAAAAGCAAGTCTATGAGCACGGTTAATGGTAGCTCTTTATAGAGGATAAAAATCACCAAGATCTCGTAACATACGTAGAAATTCGACTGGATTTTTGTTCCGCGGACCTGTGACCAAGGCCCATCACGCGTATCCCTGACACGGTCAATCGGTACAAGAATAGTCCCAAATTATTGATCCCCGGATATAAATAATTCGGTCGCGTGACGGTTTAATCGCGTGGCTAATATTAAACCGCGAATGCACTCTGCGTGACCGGCCGCTCGAATGCATTGTCATTTATGCGAAGGTTAACTCTACTTGAACCGAAGCTTTGTCGACGGAGACGCAATCGACCTTCCATCGTTCATTGAGGAATTATATCTCAAGTCCAGACCTTCTACACCAGACGTTGTACCTTCGCAACGTCTTACAGACTTCGGGATATTAGTGCGTAATATGCGCACTTCTTATTTATATAAAAAGGGAATTTGGTCACTTCTCATTGTCGACCAATTTACAGAAACTAGATACAACAAGAAGTTCACTCTTTAACACGGTGACTACAACGCTGGTGATCGATCATCGGCTGTCGTTTCCTCAACGAGGCGTGATCGAAACAAGATGAACAACAGCGACTAAAAAATGTTGAACTATGTGAATAATTGGACGATAATTACGGGTGATCGTCAGCGTAAAAAATAGTTTATCATCGTTATTTACATCGTATTTAATCATATTATCGAGTATTGTATCATTGTAAACTTCGGTTGATACATCACTAGCATGACTGTCACTTCTTGCAGTAATTTGGCCGCATAATATTATGTAAATTAAAAATAGATTTCTGCATGTATAATCGCACTAGAATGATCGAATGATTCCCACATACTGCGATTTTGTTGACTTCCATTTCACTTATCACGTTCGCCGATCGAGTACCTTCTCCACCCCTTAACTGGTTATCGGTGTACTCCAATTTTCGACGTAACATTTTCTTCGAAACAAAGCATTCGAGCTAGAAGTTCATTTTTTACCACGGTGACTACCACGCTGATGATCGATCATCGACTGTCGTTTCGACAACGAGACGTGATTGAAACAAGATGAACATCAGCGACTAAAACATGTTGACCTACGTGAATAATTGAATGATAATTGAATGGATTGGATGTCCAAGGCGTTTTCCGGCTTCTGATGAAACCACAATTTTGCCAAGCTTCATAAAGAAAGCTCACACGATCTTCACATTCTATTCGCCCGATAGATTGTTCATCCCGATCCCTCGCCTTCGATCAGCGTTTTCCCTGTGTAGCCGCGCAGCAATATGATAATCACGTAGGCGACCTCATCGATTCATCCAACGGGACGCGTTACCGTGTACCCGAGCCACCTCGCGGTTTCTTTGTTTTGTTCTACGAGCGAACAAATGACCGCCGGTTCACGAAGGGCGTGCTCTCCCTCCGCGAGAGAGATCATCGATCGTCACTGATCGTTAGCCGTAGAGACACCGTAATTGCCACTCATTAGGGGGCTAAAGGAGCGTATTATGCGCGCTGAAAAGAAGGTACGACCTGGCGAGCCAAGGAGCTCGGAACGGGGAGGGAGGACACGTTACGAACAGTGAAAGAGTTTTAGCGAAGAAAAAGAAAACGAGAAGAGGGCATCGAGAGAGACGAGATTTCGACGGGAGGGAGGAACCGTGGAAGGCGTTGAAAAAAGCACTCGACGTACGGCGGTCATGAGGTAACCGATACGCTGGCTCTCGGCGCACAGTGCGCTAAACGTATCAACATTGTGTCAAGATTGAACTTTTGGAAGAAATGAGATAGCGCGATTATTGAAGGACGAGGTTAAATCTGAGAATTATAGAGAAATCGGCATAAATAAGACTTTGAGTTTGGAAAACTACGTTGATGTGACATTTTCGTATACCCACTACTGTGTGGTGTCAGATATTATTCTTAACATGTTAAATCGTGATTTCTTTCATTTAAATGCTTTGACGGCAGTCTAGCCGGAATATATGCACTTGTATTTAACCGCATGTAAAACTCAATTTATGTTCCGATTTACAATGTGTTTATGTTAGACGAAAATTTATTTAGCAGCTTCATTGCAACTCTTTTGTACTATAAGGAAATAATTCATCTTGTTTCTTTTTGAGAAAAAAAACATTTTTTATTCTGACTGTCCTTTCTTGCAGTAATTTGTGTAAATTAAACATAAATTTTTATCAATAATGTTAATCGTTTGTTTATACAGTTTCATGGAGTCTTAGATAATCTATTTGATCAGGAGAAGAGTGAATTTATTTTGAAACTTAAACTCGGTGACCATTAGACTGTAACATTTAAAGAATTCGAGCATATTGCGTGTGCGTGTTGCATTATTTTCAACTCATGGAAATATTTACGAAAAGAAATAATTCTCTACGTTGTTCCAATATCTTGCAATTAATGAAGATAATTCATCTTTTGCATAGAAACTCGCAATCTAGCGATTATACTATTAGAACAGTTGTACGATCACATTTACATTGACAGTAGTTTGTAATCATCAAAAGTAGAGTAATCAATTATCCGCTTTTTATAATTCTTTTAAAACTTCTTTATGTTGGCCTATATTGAATTTTTAAAAAAATACATTCTGTAGATCTGCATCAATCATACGTATTCTGAAACTTTCATTAACACCTCTTTATTTTTGTTAACAAATTGATATAAGTGTATTATTTCAGTTCTTTTTTAACGTTTAACTATTGTTTTAAGACTTCGAATCGTATACCTGTACAGAAGTTGGTTTTATGTAGTTGTTAGTTTTTTGTTAATCGAACAAGGCCTTTATACATAGCTTGTATACGGTGAATTTTGTAACTGTATATTCAGATCACTGTTCTCGGAATGTTCGCGATGAGAAATGGTACAGATGATCGGGTGGTAGCAATTACGTTCAATAATCCGTTGGAAGTTCCTTTCAGAGGGCGGAAATGAAATATAAAGTTCGTCGTGAAGCGGATAGAGAATCGAAATATAGAATCGATCGGTTCGATGACATAGTCTGGAGTAAGAATATCGCGGAAGAATCTCTGTGAATCCAGATCGCTGCACCCAGGTGTCGAAATACACGTAACGAGCAATGAATCAGAGGCGTGGTGTCGTATGATATTAAGTAACCTGGAAAAGGGTGCCGATACATGGTACTCGGCAGTACTCGCCACGTGTTGATCGACCCGCACGCTGCCAACCGATCCCCTGAAACGAGCCGCCTCGATCACCTGACACTGCTCGTTACACGCGGGTCCCGCAACAACAGCTTCCGTCGGATAATTAACGATATCGAGACACGAGGTACGAAATCACCGTACCTGGCTGGTGTTCCGCTCGCGCCCCGTCTCCTTGCGATCAGGTGGAGCGCCGTTGGATCCCCGAGAATCCATCTGATGGATGGCAACGAAGCGGAGGCTGGTATTGCGCTAATCGATCGAGCTACAAATCAATTAACGTCACCGACAGCAGCTACGGTGTTCTCGGTTGCCAACTAGGAAACTTGGCTCTGCCGGGCTCGGGAGATCGTTGGTCCTTTAACGACACCCGTTTCGCCCGCTAGAACTCGAACCTTGAAATTCAACTAGTCGAACGTAACACAATCATTCGCCTAAACAGTCTATTACCGTAACGATCCACCGAAGTGCTTCTTAGAAAAGACGTAGACGACGACGACGATGAAGAAAGAGGAAAAAAGAGCATCTTTGACAGTCAGAGGACCTTCGTACGCAGCCACTACCACCTGTGATATAGAGTTCCAGCGGTCCGTGATCATGGTGTCTGGTTACCTGGTTGGAGCAACCTACCTAACGTTTGCTGTCCAAGGACTACCTTGTATAGAGCCACTACGCTCCTCTCCCTTGCCCCACCCCCCGTTCATCTCCTTCTCCGCCAGGTACCGTCGATTGCTCGTTCCCTCTTCTTTCGTCGTACAGTTGCTGCTCTCCAACAGAAGAGTTTCGGGGGTGTATCGAATGTCCTGCCATCGTGCGGTCTCGTCTATGGTGTCCGGCTACCCCTCGCTCGTTTCACGGTTAATTAAGCGGCTGACAATCTGACCACGAGACGGTTAGCGGTCAGGGGGGCCCGCGATCTTCAGGAACTCGTAAACAGAAGGAATTCCTCGAGCATGAATGAAGACGAGACCAAGACAACGAGGAGGTGGGCCACGGGAGAAGGAGCTGAAACCGGGCTGGGCCTTCCAGGAGATATCGATCATCCCCGATTACCATGAATCCGACCACCTTACGGCGGTCCGAGAGATCGGCGGCAGCGTTTTCAGAACTTTCTACCGAATATACGATTCCTTCCCCCCTCCGGACCCTCCTTCTCCGCCGAGCCGCCGCGACCGCCTTCGTGTTGGATCGATGGTGCAACGTATAAAGGACCCGGGCGACTTTGGTTACCGAAGGAGATCGGATAGATCGATGAACTTGTTTTGTATCGAACCTTCGGCCGTTTTTCTGAATATTGTCGCGGTAGAGTGGCTCGCGGGGATAGGTTTACGGGAATCGATGCGTACCGATCGTTATTCGGTTTTGGCTCCGCCGCGCCGCGCCGCGCCGGAAAAGCTGACGCTTGACTCCGCCATTTGAATTTCAACTCTCTAAAACAATTTCGGAACGTCTCCACGACAGCCATTTCACTGTTACGAAAGCTGGTGTATTCACTTTAGACGATTAGATGAGGATCGTGCTGAATTTGCTGTAGCAACTTCTGTGCTACAATCCATTTTTCTTCCGACTATTTGCTCTATTTGTTATTTGTATTTCAGTGTCTTCCTTTCAACTAGAAAATAGTGTGGATTATATATTACTGTTACATTCCATTTTAAGTGGACGAATGCTCTGTCTAACAAGTGGAACAAAGCGTGCTAGCAGCTTTCGTTGCGCAGTTTTGGAAAACTATGTTGATGTGACATTTTCGTTTACCCACTACTGTCTGGTGTCAGATATTATTCTCAACATGTTACACGCGAGTTCGTATAGATTTTGTTTGTTTACCCCTTCAGAATTTTAAGAAGAAAGCGATTTAAGTGAACATTAGATGAGGATCGTGCTGAATTTGCTGTAGCAACTTCTGTGCTACAATCAATTTTTCTTCCGAGTATTTGCTCCATTTATTATTTGTATTTCAGTGTCTTGCTTTCAACTAGAAAATAGTGTGGATTATATATATTACTGTTACATTCTATTTTAAGTGGACGAATGCTCTGTCTAACAAGTGGAACAAAGCGTGCTAGCAACTTTCGTTGCGCAGTTTTTCGCTCATTGCCGTAAAATTCACTGTTTTACGCAAGAAACCGCACGCTCACCACCTAATAACTTCGTCACTTTTATTTTCTAGACTTTTATTGTCGAGTTACGAGAAACACGTGATTGTCCTGTAACTCGAAGTTGTCAATGTTCGCGCTAAACATAGTGTTGCAGTTATAGCAGAATCCTCGTTTTCGCGCTCGCCACTTCATAACAGTACATTGAACGAAATTGCAACGTCCCAGAAAATATGGTATGCTCAAAGCTTTAATTTGTTGCATCGTGTCTCGTTAATTTCGCGTGAAAAGATATGTAATAAGAAAATAGCGTTGGAAAAATTAATTATCGTTCGAAGCTCGGTTGATGAACATGTTCGGTACGCCGAGACGGTTTCAAGAGTTTCGATCAATGAATTTCAATCTTGATGATTAATCACGCAGCGGCGTGGGCCAACACCGTGGATAATGATGTTGTTAGAGGTAAATTGGAAACGGATACCTATTTAACGCAGGTGTTGAACAATGAAAATTACATTGGTCGTTAATGAACAAACAGTACAGTCGCAAAAATTGATTCCTTCCGTTGAAAAGTGAAAAACGATAGCCTTTCCCGATCGAGCTGATAATTAAAATTTAGTCCGTTCCGGTTACTAAAGTAACGAAGCGGGGTCCATTCACCGGTCCCGTCTTGGTGAATCGAGGAGAAACGAGAGCGGATTATATCGTCGGAGTATCGGAGGCATCGTCTCTCGTTTCTTGGCCCCACGGCTGATAGTTACACCAGGAGGCGGCCCAGGTACCTGCCAACAAACGACCAGTAGATGATTTAGCACATATTCCAGCGAGAGGCTCGTTCACGTCCCGATCGCCTTTTACGTGTACCGGTGCCCCGGCGGAGCGTGATTGTTTTATAATTAAGCCGTTACTGGATAAGGCACGGACGCGCGGGAGGCGGTGGTGATTAATTGTTTTCGAATTGAAAACCTATCGCGGAGCCGTCTTAATTTCATCGTCCCTTGCTAGAGCGCAAGACGTGGAACTTATAGTCGTAATTACGCGTTCCTCGTCGACCTTCGAAAAAATTAATAACTAACAAACACCGACGGTACCAATCTACGAGTCTCCGATACAGTCTCGCCCGATCCCGAAAATGATTGCAGCCAGGTATCGTCGAAATTCATTTTCTTGTACACGTACACCCTTAGCATAGCGATTAATCGGCCCTTGTTATTGACGATCATCCTACTTGGGACGTAGGATACACATAACTTCACATAACTTCAGAGATTTCTTATGTTTTTTAGAAACATTAAAATTTTTGCTCGACTTTGGAGGTAGTTATTATAGATCCATCGATGGAAGCAGAGTCCCTACCATCGTTATCAAAATTTTCAACCCTAAAGTGTCACTAGCGTTCGCCGCTAGTGTAAGACATTAACACAATTTCACATGCATTTCTGTGAATGCAGTCTATGATTCGCGGCGCGCGAGTCTCTTTTCATTCCCGTAGAAACTTCCTTCCTCTCATAGTTCACCCCTCGCTGGAAAACGACAGCGACAGCTTTCTCCGTCTCTCTTTCCTTCTCTCTCTCTCTCTCTCTCTCTCTCTCTCTCTCTCTCTCTCTCTTTCTCTCTCTCCCTCTGTCTCTTTCTCTCTCTGAACGTCGCTGGAAAATTCGGCGAGTCTCGAAAGCGCGGCACATTAAACGGAGCAAATAGACGCAAAAGGGTGCCGACTGAAAGGCAAACAGTTTAGCTGGAAACAATTGACTGCAGATTGAAGAGAGAGACCGTGCAAAGGGGTGGTACGGGGGCGGCCGCCGGGCCGAGAGAGACATCTGACGATCGATGCACGCGGCGCTGCCACGAGAGAGCGAAGTTACATCTGTCCGGCGATGAAAATAGATTTTGAGAGCCGTGGCCGTGCTCCGGGGGGTCCGCGAGGGGGTGGGAGAGAGGGTTGTTAAAACACTCGTTTCCAGACCAGAAATTCGTGTTTCTCGTCACAATGCTACGGCGCTTTGATCGAAGGGGTATGAGCGAAGCCGAAAGGGGCCGGTACTACCGAAGGCAAAGTATTTGTTTTGTAACGTTTGTAAATGGAAAAAATTATCAACGGTATTATCCTGGCCGCAGAGCCCGATACAAAAGGGGTGGAAATTGTGCGAGATTTCTGTCCGCGCTACCGTTCACCAGCCACCCCCTCGTCAACCCCCTGTTCGCTCGGTGCGTGCATATTTTATATCGACGAGTTTATTCATACTTAATGTGCCGTGGTCTTTCGCGGCGTTGCATGAAACGCGAAAAATATAAAAAACGTACCAAAAAAAAAATAAAAATACGAACCCGGTCCAGGGAATCGAATCGTCGACAACTCGGCGCGCGGTTTTATTAAAACAGAGGGGGATTGCAGCCGCGTTTTTCACAATGCGACGTTTTCCTTCGCTCGGGCAACGCCAAGCGTTTCCGATCGATCGACGCCATCGGAAGAACCCGACTCTTCGACAGCCTGACAAACCCCCGGACAATGAACAATAGCTCATTGATAAGGAAACGTATCGAGGTGAAGAAAAAAACACATCGGAATACAAAGAAAGAAAACCTGGCAACGATGCAATGCAACGCGGGGGCGGAAGTGCCACCCCCCCCCCCTCCCCACCGAGTGTTTTGTCTCGCCCGACCCTTTTAACATCACTTAAAACAGTGTATCGATTTGACCGGTCCTCCCCTTGGCGAACGCACTCGACGAGTGCCCGGGGGGACGCTCGATGCGCCGAAGACAAGTGACACTCGATTCGTCGGTGGTCCTCCCGTGAGATGTGCTTTGTTTTTCTCCTTTTCACACTTCACCGTACACCCCCGTCCTCCACTCCTTTTGTCGCCACACAGTCGACACGAGGGCCGATGTCAAGTCGAGTAAACAGAGTATCGTACCCGTGAATGGTGCCAAGCGGGAGCAATGATTCGAAGCCTAGCGATCATTCTGCAATCCGGTGATTCAGGTTCCGTTCAACTTCCGAATGAGCAGAAAAACCAGCTCACCTAGAACGAGGAAATATAGTCTTCCTTTAGCAGTCTATCCATCTAGCTTCTGACCACGAAATGTTATCTACTATGTACTTGATACCGTCGCGCTCGAGTTATGCTAACGAGGGAAAACCGTAATCTGCCGTGAGTGAGTGAGCTGAAACGAAACTGTTAGGTTACCGCGCGCAGAATTGTAGAACGCTGAATCGGTCGATGAATCTTTAATCCTCTTTAGCGCGGCTACGTATCGAGCGAGAAGCGAATCGAAATCGAATGGTAACCAACTGTGAAACATTAGAGAGAAGTACTACGGCGAAGGGACGCACGGACGGACGGATTGTGTACAGAGTAAGGTTCCCGCGAAACATTTCCACGGCGTGTTCCCGCCGCGATAAATTCGACGATTACGATGTATAAAGCATACAATAGCGGCTCCGTAGAACCGCGAGCCGGCCGCCTCAGGAACACGTACATTAAATAATACGTCTTCATTACGCGTCGAACGTAGCAGCTCGCGTGGCATAAAAGAGCTTTCCATCCGACACGACCTACCAGGACGGCTTTTTCCGTTGACGGACCCCTCCTCGAGCCACACTTTTTCTCGTACGTACGCCGGGCTGGCCCGCCAGCAAGAAAATTGAATGTCGGCGTCGATTCCCTCGTTTCGTTCTCTCTTCTCTCTCTCTCTCTCTCCCTCTCTTTCTTCTCTTTCTCCACCCAACCCTCCATCCTTCGACCCCTCTAGCCAACCACCGTCGTTCGCCCGCCTTCTATTATAAAGTATAATACCGGACTCGGTGTTTCCCAGATTATCGTCAGCCGGCCACGACGCGATACCCTACGCCTCGCGTGTCAATTAGACACGGTATATGAGGTTACAAAGTGTGCCAGGTCTTTGCACCAGCCTCGCCGTGCCACGACATCGTTTCCGATCGCCGCGCTGCGCTGCACTGACCGAAGCCGACCGGACGATCTGCATTCAGGGACGACCGGCTCTCACGAGAAGCGTTTTACTTCACTTCGTGTTTCCGCGATAAAAATCGGTCTCGAACGCGCTCTTGGTCCTTGAGGCTACGTTAAGCTCCCACTGTAACGCGATAGCACTGATACTCTCGTTGCCGGACGAGCTGCCGGTTAAACTGTTCCATGAACGTGTGTCCGTCGTCCGGATCTATGGAAATCGCGGAGTCGCCGCCTAATGGCGAGATAGACGACCGATTAGAGATCATTGATCCGATCTTTCCTCGTATGTCATATAAACTATGATTTCACAGTAGAATCTCGCTCGTTGCACGGAACGGGACCCAAAATTCGTGCGAAAATCGAGGTTGCGCAACGAAAGAGGTAACCGATCGCGCGAACTGTGATGTCTTCGTTTTTATTTATTCATAGTTTATTTTAACACTTTACTTACCGAAAGCCGATTAATAGAATTTTCAATAATTCTGTTGTACCAAAAGAAAGCATTATTCTTTTATATTGCAATCTTAAATGAAACTACAATATTAGATGACGTTATTGAGCTTGACTTGTTAATTCGCAATGAAAATTGCTATTACTATTGAAGGTTCCATTAAAAAGTGTTCAGCAATGTATGATTTTTCAAAATTATCCAATATCCACCGGTCGGTAATGTGAATGTGGTCGCATTAACGACAAGGTCATTAATCATAACATATCTTACATGTAGTTTGCATAGAGGGTTACGGTTAATGTTGACATTGGGATGGGAGACAACAACATAGATTTAAAGCAGTTCATATATGTATATCGGTGGATCTAAAGAAGAGGATGTTCCTGATGTCGTCCTTGCCTACACTGGACTGGAGGTAATTTTCGATAGAGAATCTGGATCGTTCCAAACAGAATCTGAGACATGTCTTCATTTTGTTTCTTGGTAGTCATCGCAAGTTTCAGAACTCTAAGAACGTGTGGTGGGATTAGCCTGATCAGGGGAATTGACTCGAATCGAGGGGGAAGAGTTACCCCTCTCTCTGCCAGTACCAGATTAGTCACGTGACGGAAACGCGGCGGGTAGCGGCGTAGAGGGGGACACGAAGATGCCATGCAATAAACGAGGTAGCAACGAGCGAGGTTGTACTGTACTCGGATTTCATAACTCGTTGTTTTGCCACTAACAATAAGATTTCGGTATAGATTCGAATTCGAGAGTCCTCTTTCTTATTGAGTCTTTAATAACCTAACATCTATGTCCTTTGTAGTAAAATTTTCCGATTTTAACCAACTTATTTTAATGGAAATTAGTAGACCTAAATATTTTTTCCACTCATAGTCCAATTGGTTTATGAAACATACATTGGCAGATGGGGACAAGCAGGTGTCAGGATTAAACAAGGAACTTCGTGCATGTTCAAGCATCTTTGTATTTTACTTTCAACATGCCAGAATTCTACAGGTCATTCTTTCGTTAATTTATTTAACGGCGCTAAGTGATGCAAGTGTCTGCGCGAAAGTACTTCCCGACGGTGAAGCGCGAACAGAAGCGTCTTCATACGACTTCTTAACTTCGTTCGTTTTTTGTTTCACGTCTCCGTTCCTGTAAACTTCCAGTCGTGTGATAACTTTATGGATATATCCCTCTAGCGATGTCTATTCCGCGTGTACACTCGCACACCAGCGAGAGAAAGTTTTACGATTTAAATCACTGAATAGATTTATTATCAGAGATGTAGTATGAAGTTGTACGTAATAGCATTACCCGTTAATTACTCTGCCAGAGACAAACAGTGCCGTTCACTTCTGTTCGGTTTCTTTTGAAATCGAATGAACCACTTGTTATTCTAAGCGATTTTATTTCGTAAATTCAAGCCCACAATTATTTAAAATTTCATGTCATTATAACGGCAAATGCACCGTTCATCCATCGTGGTTATTTATTGGAATTTTCTTCGTACAATTTAATAATAACAGATGAATTGATTTAGTCGCAAGAACATTCGAAATGGTTCATAAACCTTTTTGCGTCTCTATTCGGACAGGTTGAATCAAAATAGAACTCTCACTTGTAAGATACATCAAATACCTGAGGAAATAAAATACAACTTATAATGCGACTACAATTCCAACCTGGTGGTATAAATACAAAAAAGTCATTTTTACTTTAATATACAAGGTGTGCCCGTTAAGTTTTCTCACCACTCTTAGGCATTTCCGGTAGTTCAATGAAAAAATGTTTTAGACAACATTTTATCAGTACTTGATCGACTACATGTTGGCATATTCTTAAATCTCAAAAAATGCTTTTTACGTAAGAGAGTAAAGGTCACTTTGAGCTTTTTAAATGACACCATATGTTCTGGACATCATAGGATTGTTGCTGACGTCGAATAAAATTGAACAGTGTATGATACTACGACCTTTAAATTACCTTAAATTCGAAAATGTGCAACCGTAATTTTAATGAAAAATTATTTTTCTCACAAAATAAATCAGGTTACATCGGATGTTCGAATTGCAATCTATCTTCTACGATACAGAGCAACGCTCTTTGTATTCGATTTTTCGTTGTCGCTATAATTAGGGCGTGTAGGTTTATATAGTTCTCGAACATTTGTCGTTTGTCGTATAAAACGTAGAAATAATTTTTAAGGTCATTTCAAGGTCATACTATGAAACACCGTTGAATTCTATGAGCAACATCCAGTTACCCGAGTACCCAGGCATCTCCAAGTTGCAATTGGCACCATTAGCCCTAATTGAACTGATTTTGTAAACTCCAAAGTGTTTAAAAAAAATGTCATATATTCAGAGCTAGGTGCAATTCCTCATAAAGTAGATCGCGTCACTGGCAACCGTTTAAGAGACCACACAACACTGTGGAAACAGGATTTCACGAACGCGAAGTCATTACAAATGACGTCTGTTTCAAAAGGGATTTCGAGCGTATCACTTTCAATGCGTTGAATCGTGCTCGCCACCAGCTCGAGCCGGCCGCTATGCTTTTAAAAGGCAGTAAATCACGCGTTTCGCCTTCCTTTTTATCCGGCGACCGAGGCCACTGATTGTGCCATACATAAAATTACGATAAATTCACGGGGTTTCTCTGGCTGTCGTGACCCGGGGCAGTCGATTGTTCCCGGAGACCACTAATGGCAGCCGCGCGCAGCATCTTGCTGGGTGGTGCCACCGATTGTCAACGTAACGGATCCGCGAGCGGAACGAATGATCTACAACCAATACCACACCACTACCATTACCACCACCCTTATCATAAATTCTCACGCGAGATTTCCGCACTATCGGCGAACGGCTGGCTGCAGGTCTCGTGAAATTGGATCGCGCGTTCGCGAATTAACCAATCACCGACCACCGGGGAAAAAATCCTCGATATCTGGAGCTTATCAGACTTCTAATTGCACAGATGATATCAGCAATTTATGTCGCGTTCGCCAGCACGCAGATAGAAACAGACCGGATTAGAATTTCGACGGGCAGCTAGTTTGATTAATGCCTTGCCGATTGCCGACAACTCCGCGTTCTCGGTGCGGGATATCTATTGAAACGTGATAGGAATTATGCGACGTTAATTAACCGACTCGCTGAACCTTTAAAACAAGCTTTTTATCTAGTTGCATGCGTATCATTCTATTATGTAATATGCGTGTTCCGAACGCGGTGTGCGATCGATCTGCTCACTGTTGGGATCCTTCGGAGGCGATATCTTGTCCGAATAGATTTAAGAATCACCTACTCCCGGTCGGAGACTTTGATAAACGCGCGATTAGACGGAGGCACGTGTGAATCAAATGACGGGCCCCTGTGTATCGGTGGAGAGGGTGATGGCACGGCGCGGGATGAACGTCGTTAGCCCGGCACAATGCTGTTTTGACGGTGCAACAAAAGACAGGCCTGGCCCGCGTCCAGACAAATGACCCTGGATCCGAGAACAAATGACAGTGGCTGTCCAAACGTGAACGCGGCACTTTTGTGAACGCGCCTCATTACCGGCTGCTCGAAATTTTTCATATCCGCGCCTCCTGACGGGACCCGATCAAGAAAAATTGATCGTCGCCAGGGATCCGATGGCGATGGGGCTTCCTTCCGATCTTGATTAACTTTCTTTACCCCGCTACCATTCGTTTCATATCCCACCTCGTGGACCCTGGAAATCGGGATCACGAGTTCAACTACTGCAGCTGTCCGAAATATCAGATTGTTCCCATATTATGTTCATCACACGTATAGTCCCTTCTTTTGTTTCTCTCGGGATAAAAAATGATGCGTTGCAGCACTGCGGAAATTGTGTCGACACGTTACATGCGAGCTAGACACAAGTATCAAGGTGCTTTTAACTATTTTTTAGAACATTAAAAGTTTTAGCATTACGTAAATAATAAACTCAAAGTTACCGTAGTATAATTCGTCCGCAGTGAGCGTGTTAAGTACACTATCATTCAGCTACTGCAGTATAATTCGTCGAATAAAGACGATCACTTAATTTGTAAGGTTTCCCACTGTTTAACAGTAGTTTGCAGTCCGACAAATTCGATTTAAACTTTGACACAAATTCACCAGTAGCTTACACAAAGGTTCCAAACATGGAAAACACAATTGACTGTTGTTCAGCTTTATCTACTTTGGTATGGTTACACTATTGAGCTACGATCCTTCTACGAGTCATTTGGTAAGCGGCACTCTATAAGAATAAAAGGGATTGCATTAGGTTGTAAAGAAAGCAATGCAGGAATTTTGTTCGTTTGTTTTAATTGCAATTTTATACCAACAAATATTTACCTTAATTTAATGAGTTACATGTCTTTTTAAAGCTTGTTTTACGCTCTGTTTAATTATGCTTTTGACATTTAGTTTTATTCAAATTTTTATTAAATCATATTTTACTTCAGGATGTCAAAACGCGATTTTCGCATTATTTTTTTCTATGAATATCAACGAAGTATGGGGCGAAGGTAACAGTTTGAATTCATAGAAAAAAATAATGCGAAAATCGCGTTTTGACATCCTGAAGTAAAATATAATTTAATAAAAATTTGAATAAAATTGAATATCAAAAGCATAATTAAACAGAACGTAAAACAAGCTTCAAAATGACATATAACTTAGTTAAGGTAGATATTTATTGATATAAAATTGCAATTAAAACAAAGGAACAAAAATCCTGCATTTCTTTCTTTACAACCTAATAGTTTCCACGGCAATCGAAATTTGTTAAGTGACGACAACGACCTGATTAATTAGATTATTATTCCGCGAAGAAACATTCCTCAGTGCGGAGCCAACAGAAGGTAGCATCTTGGAGGCTACGTGTCCCGTAACATTCCTCCGTCCATCGAAGTCGCCCACGGTTGTTTGCTTTTTTCATTGGAAGTCGGCGAGACGCTGCGCTGTAAAATCTCAGCCTTATGTTGCAACTCGCGGACGTAGACACGCGAGACGAAGCGCATACACCGAGCGCTCCTAGGGCAAATAAGCGTCAAATGAAGCGTGCTTAAAGATCAAACGAGCGAGCAAACACGAAACAAGTGACGGGGCGTTAACGTGTCCCCGTTGTAAAAACATTGTCGCTACCGCGTGTAATGCCACGCTTTGCCTACCGGATTACCATTTGGCCTAATCCTGCCCTCGGTCCTGCCCCAGGACCGGCGATGAGCGCAAACATAACGATCGAAAATCGAAAAAACGTGAGAGGGTGTAGTAAGAGGATCGTATTAATCCCAAGTCCGAGGATTTGATAGAGTCAGAATCGGAGAAACGCTTTCTAAAAATTGGAGGCGGTTCACGCTGTTGGCGAACTTGCTTAACCTTTCGGCATTTCGTCCAAGAAGACCTGAACTTTACGAAAAATTTGTATACTATGTACAAAATTCCCAAATTTGTTCCTGGCCACTATCAAGAAAATTTTCCAACTTCGTTTTCAATGATAGGTAAATCTTGAGATTTAATGATCTGATTCTCTCCCCTATGTTTTCCATATTTAAACAAAATTGTTGACAAAATATTTCCTTCGGATTGAAGTAGCTGCTCGTTATCTCGCCTTTCGCGATTCCAAACAAATACTGTTCGTCCACGACGACCACGTCAACTATATCCGACTTGATCAGCTGGCAGCGACGAGACTGCCAATATTCTTCGGTTCCCGTCACTCGACTATGTCCATCCTTTCTATTTCCCAACTATCCCAGCTGGACGATCGTGCAAACGATGATCCCGCCGCTCAACATCAGCCTCGGTGACCGGGTAGCTAGAGTTACGTAACCGCTATTTACACAGTACCGGGCTTGTAGAAAATGATAGCTGATAGCCGATGTGGTTGATAGTCATTCTGGGCTCGAGCGGAGTCTCTCACGGAATTCACGTTGATCGTATGGGCAGCCTCGCCAGCAATGATCGGCAGGGTAGCTGGCACGAAGCCGCGTTACTGTCGAGTCATTAAACAAAGATGGCCGCTGGTTCCTACGGCGCGGCGTCGAGTGCCATATTTGTAAAACAAAGAGGCGGCTGCCTAGCGCCTAGACAGGCCGTCCGGGTCGCCTCGGGTCGGCTCGGACCGCATTTACATAAATATGTGCAGTTTCTGTGAATTCATTCACCGCGTTGCCACGATTCCTTCCGGGGATTGGTGCTTCGCCGCGTGATTAACTTGTCACGAAACGTTGTAGTCACGTCTCGAGCTATTTATTAGCCGCGGATAAGGATCGGGCTGCGAAACGAACGAGCGGCAGCGCGCGACGAATCGTGCGCTTCGGCTTCGGCTTCAATTCGTGACGACGACGTCGCGTCGCGTCGGCCCCCGACCGAGATTGCCTCGCGAGGAAAGTCTCTCTCACCTAGGCTGCTCGATATCCTGATCGGAATCGATTAGAAAGTCGATTCGTTAACCCTCGGATTGGCCTCTTCTCTCGCGCGCGCGTTCCCGAGATCATTCTCCCGATCGTCGCACACGCTTTTACCGTTTCGATTATTGGAGAGATCCTCC
Source organism: Lasioglossum pauxillum (assembly GCA_933228785.1). Classification (NCBI taxonomy): domain Eukaryota; kingdom Metazoa; phylum Arthropoda; class Insecta; order Hymenoptera; family Halictidae; genus Lasioglossum; species Lasioglossum pauxillum. The sequence continues at coordinate 42,357,502 of OW121699.1, forward strand.
GCAGGAAACGAAGTTTTTTAATCGAGGTATGCTCCGGTGTGCTTTTGAACGTCGCGGGAATTGACAAAAATTGACGGGTTGGAAAAGAGACGCGGATCTTTTCTCGATCGAAAGTGGAACGAGCATTGTATAGTGCGGTTATCGTGCAGTGGCTCCGGAATTATAATTTAAACGATGACTCTTGGCTACTTCGCATTCAATTATTAAATAATTGACGGAGAGAGTGGCACTCGTGAATGGGGAACACGAAGGCGGAGAGAAAGAGAGGGAGGATCGAAGGGCTCTCGAGGAACGTACGTACGTACCCTGTTCTCTTTCTTCCTCTGTGTACAGATTCTCTGTTTATTCCTGCCTCTTTCCTTTCTCCGGTCTTGGCCATTTCGCAGTCGGGGTGACGAGCGTGACTTATCTCCTGCAAATTATAATCCAATTTGCGATTATCGTCGTGCCATCGTGGCTGTGGTTGCCTTTGGGGCGCGTTGAAGGACCAGATGCACGGTCGCCTCACCTCCGGCTGATTAGTAAAGGATAATTAACCGCGTGGTAGTTTTATGCAGACTCCATTCGTTCGAGAAAGGCTTCTTCCTCGAATGCTGACAGTTATCATTCATTTGATTTTTCTACGTGTTCAATTAATCGGACTTGTGCCCAACAATGTATTTCTTCCGCGTTTCCAGCGATTAGGCAAAGTTTCAACGATCCCCATTATTCCAATTATAGGAATTGCTACCACATTAAAGTCATTCTAATCGGTATTCGTTAATACAAATTATAAGATTTCATTTTCGCGTTCTAGAAACTTGTTTTAGCTTGACAACATGCACGTCTTATTTATTAGTTGGTAGATGAAAAAGTAATCTCATTATGCGCTGTCTTGGGGGTGAGCACAAGTTGTGAACTGAAATAAAACGATCATTGAATATTAATCTTTTGCCATTCGTTGGCGTCGTGAGACACTTGTTAATTAATGAAAAGATGAATTGTTTTGCTTTTTACCAAATATTAAACAATAAATTGTTTACCTGTATGAAAAAATTATAAAGACATTTCGATAACGATAACTAAACCCTTGTTAATCTAATTTGCTCGTTGTGTATATGTATTGCGAAAAATCGTTAATGGAAATATTTTCCACGTTGGACGTATGAATAATTTCAATGATAGACACTCGATTTGTTTGAACGAATAATTTTTGCTGGGGGTAGTAGCAGTAGAACAAAAGCAATATCTTGCAAGATATTATAAACAAGTTTAAATTATAAAATTCAAAATACACGGAGAAATGTTCATTTTTGGAACAGTGTGTACTTTTAAAACATTAATAATGTGTTCAAACGTTGATAACTCTAAACATAATAGTCACAAATATAAATATCTTCACCAAAACCTACATAGGCACTGTGTACCCTAAACAATCTTCGAGGTTGATGAAATAAGCAAAACGAATCACCATTTTCTATCCTCAACCTTTTCAATCTGTAAATCGTAGTTTCACATTATTTCCGCTAGATCACAGTACCTGCTGTGAATATTTCAACTAGCCCAAATGTAGACGTCCACTAATATAAAATAAAATAATACGAAATACTGTTAGGGGTAGTATTTCGCCGGCCATTAGGTTTCTGAAACATCCAAGCAGGATAATAAATCCTCGAATTCCTGACTCGAGTAGATGAGACTCGGCATTTGTCCGCGAATGTCACCGCATTTCACCGTCACCCTCAATCGAGCGGAGAAGCGTCCACATTTGTCCCCGTCACCGCTTTCGTGACGGGCCACTGACAACTTGGAAGCGAGGGCAGCGTATTTTCCGCATAGCTCGCGATCTGCGTCCGCTTGTCGCCGTCGCCGGCCGTTGCTCGTTCGTATCGCAAAAACGCGACGGCGCGGCGGCGGCGGCGGTTCCCGTCCGCTTGAAATTGCCGATGACACGCGGCGTCAAGGTGCGGAAAGGTGCGCGCCTCGTAACTAGCCGGGGAACGACGACAGGTGTTGCGCCAGCATTTCCTCCTGTTCATCCCGCGAAATTGCGGGACGCGTTTCAGCCACGGTGAAACTCGCTGGCCGATAAAGCCGGCCCCGGGGGGAATGGAGAATCGACGAACGAACCGCGTCGACCTGTCCCAGTCTCCCTAGGTCCTCGTCCTCTTGGGTCCTTGCGGCGGGCGAGGATAATTCGCCGAAAGTTCTCGGTTCATTTGATCGGGACGCTCCTGGCTGAGCACTGTTTTTACAGTCAATTAGACAACCGTTCACATCGGTCCACGCTACTTACTCTTGACATTTAACGGGGCCAAGATAATCTCCCTTGCGTCCGTCCCCCTTTGCCTCCTCGCCCTCCGTTACCGACGCGACGGCGCGTCGTTTACGTGAACGGCGGCTGCACGCCTGTTAAAGCTCTCGAGACCACGAGAAGAAATCGCCGTCTCATTCGTTCGCTTTCAAGGTGTATCCAGAAGACACGGACCGGGATAGAGAGCAAGAAGGATGAAGAGCGAAAGACTGCAGAAAAACAGGAGGGAGGGAGAAACGAAGAGACGAAGAGACGCATCGCCTCGTCTCGTCTCGCGTTTCGTTACACGATCATTATAACCTTCCCCTGGTTGGCCGCTTCTTGTGTATGCTCCGAATTATCCAAGGGATCATTATCGTTTAAGTCGAAGGCCATCGTGATGGTGGTTCTCCTTACCAACCGGCCGGCCGGGCCCTCTAGTATCGAATAATCGCGACAGACTGCTCCGAATCCATGTAGCGTGGCGTGATTCGAAGCGACGAATAGAGAAAGCCTGAAATCAATCTTCGTGCTCGCTACCGGTCGATCAGCGCGATCGAGTTCTCCGAAGTGTGCGTAATTGCTACAACTGATGGGTGTCGTGAGATCTGTTCAGCGGGAAAGATGAATCGACTTGTTGTCTTTGACCGGTTATGTGTAACTTCTCGTGGTTCCCTCGGTTTTGGAAGGCGAGAGTCGGGTTTAGAGTTTAGAGCGGTGTCACGTGGACTGGCGTCTTTGCCGCCATGTTGGTCACCGGCGATCGACCGCAGCGATAGCGGCGAGAATAATTACTCTACATCGGTTAACAGCGAGGCTGCGACTGATAGCGGTTGAAAGTCAGGGGTACGAAACTTGCCAGTCAGCGCTAGATGACAGTTACAGTTTAATGTTATAACCCGCGGGTAATCGGGAAGAAAGTGTGCTACAATTTGTCTCTACTTTCCATTTCGACGCGTCCGTAACAAACGCTCGATGAATATACATTATTTTATTAGGATTTGGACGCCCACCTTTCTCAATCTTTTCGTGCAAACTTCTCGTCAATAATTACATCGACGTCGCGAGGATAAAATGAAATTTCAACTCGGTTCCGGGTAATCTGTTTTACATAGTAATTGTTGAGGACCAATAATCATTCACACGAAAGTAGTTTTATCTTTCCGACTTTATACAGAGTGTCCCAAAGATATTGTACTTCCTTCAAAGGGGTGATTCCTGAGGTTAGTTCGACTAACTTTTTCCTTCGCGGAAATGTTTTCTACGATTTTGTTAGGAAGTTATTAACACTAGAACTACCAAGCACTAAACGCAATTGGCGTACATACCCTTATAATAATGAAAAAACTGCATTTGTTTAGATTTTGTACCAGTTTTGTTTTAATATTTACTTCAATACAGAAGTTGACTAAAAAAATTTCTCCGAAAAACATATTTATAATTTTAATATTGCTAACAGAAGAAATCAGGAGCAAGTCATTTTGACTCATCCGGTAGTCTAGTGTTAAGAAACAACACACACACACACACACGCGGACCAATTAGAAAATTAGAGTGTTTTTTGTGAATAACTCCTTAACCAACCAACGGAGAAGATGTTCGTAAAGCAAAAAGTTGCTTCGAATGACCTCAGGAATCATTCTTTTCGAGTACAACATCTCTGGGACACTCTGTGTATGTTAGCAATTCGAGAAATCAGAATGGGGAATATGCGAAACGAGAAGAACATTTTTAAAAACTGCGATGCTTGATACTTATTAGCAAACGAGTAGAGAGGCGAAGTGAAACAGTTATTAACGTTTGGGCGAGCCCGCGGTTCCAACAAAAAGGGCCACTTCCGAAGGCTGCAGTGTCACATCCGGCATCGTAAATAGCCACGGGCAAACCCCAATTTGCGAAGAAAAGCGAAGTTTTCGAGCGGCCAGGTTGGGAAAGATCCTCCGCCGCGATAACGGAGCGGCAACGGCTAACAGGAGACGCGTTCTCTGGTCAGGGCACGCCATTTCCTCGCATAAATGCTCACGCGAACAGTATTTCACATTTTTCCATGGCGTCTAAGTAACACGATCGTGGTCCGCGACCAGCAGCCGAGACGGCCCCGTGTAAATCTCCCGTGCGTTCGACGGTGACCGGTAGAAAAAGCGCTATTAATCCAGCGGGATCGTTCTAAACCGGTTTTATCGTTTTGTCGAATCGAAATTTCTTCGTTGCCCTCGCTCGGCTACTTTGCGCGGGTAGACACCTAGTTATCGTGGTCGACGGGGTTAAGAGAAAAAGAAGGAAGAAGTTCCGCGAGAACAAATAAAAAAGAAGAATAAAACATGGGACGAGTACGGAACAATGGGATCGAGTAATTTCGTTCTCGCGTTACGCAAAAGGTAGATACCTCGGCGAGCCGCAAGACACGCGCGTCAGGTTTGTTGACGCTTTAATTACATCGGAAATGGAAAAGCGAGGAACTAGGGGGACACTGATGGCCACGTTGAGAAATACAAATGGCATCAAAACTGCTATTTATTCGTTAATAATAGCGGATCATGTGGTGACTCGCGCATCCAATGAGCGAACCAGAATTTGAGGCCACGAAGGTATAATGTGTTAACAGGTCGGAGAACCTGTACAAATAAAATGTTACTATAACTTTGTCTACAGTGAAAGAGCTCATTCGAAAAAATAATTAAATGAATGAGAAGACAGCAAATAAGCTACGGTGCGCGATACTCTGATGTATTCTATGCACATAATCGCGCAACAAGGTTTAGATTTGATAATATCTAAAAGCCCTGCGATTACAGAGCTAAATGCTTCAAGTAAGATTTCGATCTTCCGTTGAACATTTTTAATCGAGTCTTCGAACCCACGTGGCGAGTTACTCGGGTAGGGAGCTCGTTTTTTACAAAATAATCGATGTAGAACAATTTGCATTTGCATAAATATCCGCAGCGTGCGATAGAATCACGCACGGCCGCATGGATATCACATAAAGCGCGATTTCCTCCGCGTCGCCCGCGCGCACTTCCTGTACCCGTTGGAACGCGGGACGACCAACCACGGGCTGCCTCGTTTTTCGTGTAATAGCACGGTGTAATTAACCGGCGGACAAAGTAGCGATAATTACACCCGTGTTTTTAGATGCGGCAGGCGTTCTCGATCCGCGTTCACGACGAAATTTACGACCGGTCTCGAGATCAAGCATGGAAGGGGAGGCGAAAGAACTAAACGATGTTCCGTGTAGTTAACAATCGCGAAATGGAGCATCGTGAACGAAATGGAAACGACGAAAGGGGAGAATCGATCGGTGAAAGACGTTTCCGCAAAAGGATCCCTCTCTTTCCGCGAGTGCGAATCGCGCGCTCTTCAGCGGCTTCGATAACTCGGGAAACGTCATCGATCCTCGATAGGCCGACGTCCGGCGAGTCCCCAGGCGAATTATTCAAACTCGTTGCTCGACGACGAGCCGCGCACACGTTTCGCACACATTTCGCCGTTCCCTCTCAGCGCCGGCGATCGCAGTGCGCGATCGATCCGCGATACCACGCGGTGCCTATCGGGGAAAAAGAAAAAATGGGAGCGCTTTCTACGTAACAGCGAAACCGGTTGCGCTGCTGATTACATTACAAAATCGTAAAAAAATCAACCTGCCGTTAAACGCCGGGCCGAGGAAACCACGGTTACAACAACACACCCAAAGAATTCTGACGTGGACGTGCTCGGCCTCTTACCGATCCTCGATGAATTTCCATAAAGTCGAAACCGCAAGTAATCGTTTCTTCTGCGTCGGAAGGATCGCCAGTGTTCTTGCTCGCCTCGGGAAATGGCGTTGCCTCGCCGGCGATTACGTACGTGAAAAGTGCACTTCCGGCGGAACTTCGGAGGGAGGATTGTTCAAAGGATGTGAAAAAAGAGTTCTGTAAGAGCAAAAAAATGTACAGGTCTCGTCAACCTTTTTTCGGAAGAGGTAGTGTGCTCCGTTCCATGTGTAGGTTTGATCACGATAGTTCGTCCATAAAAAACAGCTGTAGGATCGGGTTTTGGTGAACGGACTTCCATCAACGTGTTCGGTAATAATGTGGGTCTGTTACTATGATATGCAAAAAAGAATGATATGGACAAAATACGTTAATCGATTCGCTCGCTAGCTATAACTGGACACGACTGGCGACTCTTTGTACATATTCCCTGTCCGCTCGTCGTCCTTGGTTTGTTCGTCGTGGACTAACCTTTCTTGAAACTACAGTGGGTGTACAAAGTATTCGTACACCTTTTAAAGACTAATAACTTTTTTATAATTGTACCAAACGACCTGATTTTTTATAATCAATCAGAAGCATTAGTTTACAAACTGATATGCAATAAAGATTTTCCAAAAAATACAATTTCCAAGGTTGCAGGTAAAAATAAAAAAGGCATTTTTTAAAACTTTTTTATTTGGGCCCTTAATGAAAATTTAAAACATATGTTTTCTAGATCCATGTTCTTTATACACATGTTGGAAATTTCATCGAAATCGATTGACGCAGGAAAAAACAACAGGCGTCGAAAGATGTACGATTCTGTGGATTTTAAGCAGAAACTGATCAAAAGCCGTAGAAAACTACGATTTTCACCATTTTTAACCGCTTGTAGCTCGTGTGTATGTTAATCGATTTCAATGAAATTTTCAACATGTGTATAACTAACATAGATCTACAAAACATACATTTTAAATTTTCATTAAGGACCCAAATAAAAAAGTTTTAAAAAATGCCTTTTTAACTTCCCGATTTTATAGGGAAGTTATTGTAATTACCCCGAAAATAGAAAATCGATTTTTTAGCAAATCTTCACGTTTCATGGTCATTGCAGTCATTTTAGACTATTTTCAGCAAAATGTTCGTATGTGCGTGTGTGTGTGTGTGTGTGTGTGTGTGTGTGTGTGCGTATGGCCGTTTCTATGTAATCAAATTTTTCGTTAACGTTTTCAGAAAAAGTAACAACGCGATCAGGATGATGAATGATGCAATCGATGTGCCCCGCTGTAACTTAGAGCTGATTAGATTTTGGTCCATATTGGTCAAGTAGTTTTTTAGATTTTTACTTTTTTTCGAAAAGAGTTGATTCTTCAATGCAATTTATAAGGGAGGACGAAAATTTTCCACCAAAGAACCAAACGCAATTACATAAACAATTTTTTTCTTCATCTTTTATTTAGATTTAAAAAAAATTTTTTTTTTAGATTTAAAAAAATTTTTTTTTTAACTGATGCTAATGTTACCGCTTGGAATAATCGAAAATTATTCCAATGCAACAGTGAATTTATCATCTCTATTCCCAAGAATACATTTTGGGAGAATATCGATGAAATTACAAAAAAAAAATGATGTTAGCGATGTTGGCGAAGGAGTAACGAATCGGGAAGTTCTTTGTGTGACTCTTGGAGAGTCACACACCAAATAAAAAACATTAATATCAGTAGCCATGCGTATCACTAACCCTCTCGCAAGAGCAGTCCTACCCGCGAGCTCGCGAAGCGAGCGAGCAATAACAACCCTACTCGCGAGCGAGCGAAGCGAGCGAGCAACAATAGCCCTCTAGTTTATTTTTGCATTTAACCTTGTAAATTATAATTTTTGGAAAATCTTTTTTGTATATCATTTCGTAAACCAATGGTTCTAATTGATTATAAAAAATCAGGTTGTTTGGTACAATTATAAAAATGTTATTAGTTTTTAAAAAGTGTCGAATACTTTGTACACCCACTGTATGTCTTCGCCTGCGCGTGACATCCTTCGTGTATAAAATCAAATGGAATCGTGTGACAACGTTAAAAACCCCTTGCAAGCTACTCGAACACTCTTATCGCCTGTTCGGCGTGAACATCCAGAAGATAAGATCTGGTGCGTGTGCGCACGCCTCCCGAAAAGTTGCTCGTAACCGAAGCTGCACAAGGCCCAGCAAAAAAGTAGTAACGACCGCGCGAAATGTGGTGAAATCTGCATGTAATTCTACAAACGTCCAAGGAAACGATTGATGGGCCGCCTCTGATAATTTTCCGAAATTCTCATTACTCGCCGATTTTTATCGCGTCGCTGTTCGCCATTAAATTCCCCGCGAAATTCGGCTGTCGAGCGTTTCCGAATGACGGATAAAAAAGAACATTAATGTTGTCCTGCATACGCACCGACGGTCGCGTCGGTGCTAATGACGTTTTATCTACATGCAACTATGTGTGTCAACCTGGCGAGAATGTCTTAACAAGGGCTCGGCTGTTGCGTGAAGGATAATTAGCTGTGCGTGGCGGTGGCATTAGTCGGTGTCTCGATTCCTCGCAGGATACATTTATTATAGTTTTATATTCGAGTGCTCGGTGTCTACGGACTCGGGGGGCGGCCGTGATATAGGCGATGATGGCGTTAGGGTAGTCTAGAGAAAACGGGAGTAATTCTTTCAAAAGGTGCAGAATATTCTGCAGCAATTACTAGATTTAAAATAGTTTAAATGCGACAAAGTTTAGTTGCAATCAAGTCTAAAAATTAATTAGGGGAAATACGGTTTATACTTTCATGATATTAATTCCATTTTTATTGGGTTGGCAAATAAGTTCGTTCGGTTTTTCAGAGCGGAATAAATCACAAAAACCGAACGAACTTATTTGCCAACCCAATATTATAATCTCTAAATTATTTCACTAATAATTTTCATTACTATCAATCTGACTAAAACCAGCGGTAGGGGCATTCTTTTTTAGTCTTCAATATATTTTGTTAGTCTTCAACATTTTAGAGAACTATTTATTGTTACCTGTGAGATGGTCATTAAAATAGCATTTGTATTATATATTCTGTAAAGACACTTCGTTAATAATATACAATAACAATCTTAATAATCGCAAATTAAAAATATTAAAACCCGTCATTTAAAAAGTGTTAAAAAGAATATCGAAAATTGGTGGGTACATGCTGCGCTTCGGATTTTATGCATTTCTGACAAAAATGGGTACGTACAATTTCAACCAGTGGACAGGTAAAAAATATTTAAGGACATTTATTTAGGATATTTAGTTTCAGCTTAATAGGATAATTAAAAGAAGAATACAATTTTTATTTGGCTCCTGTGTCCTGCAATCAATGCAAACATTTTTTATTTTGCATAAAGATCCGCAGTCTAGTACATGCACATACGAGCTGCACAGTCTCCCTACGAATAATAAACTGAAACACGAGTATGTTAAACAAGGTAAATACATGATGCGAAAAGGATTTCCGAAACTCGTGCAGAGTATCGACGTTTCTCTGAGCGTGTCTAGAAGCCACGGAGCCAGACGTCGAAGAGGAACAAAGTGGAATCATGGCGAGGGCAGAGCGAGCGAGAGAGAGGGAGAGAAGGAGAGAGGGAGAGAGAGAGAGAGCCATCAGCAATTTATGCGCCCTCGGTAATCGAGTTTCCCTGAAACGCGAGGTTGACTGCTTTGTGCGGTGCGTAATAAATTTCGAGATGACGTCTAGGTGAATTACGCGGCGTAGGTGTATTACTATTTAACGGTACGTTCGGGGCATGGTAGGTGTATCTGGAAAATGGAAAGAGTTCCTTGGCCGGATGTCTTTCTTTGGTATTATCGACACGTGGAGAGTATCGAGCATCTCGAATCCTAAAGCTGCTGCTGCTACAGAGTGTATTCTCGTCGGCAGAAAATCTAGATAGCGGGCTTATTAAATTTGACACTTCAAGAAGCCGGAACATTGAAAGGGGGCCAGGAATATCTACTGGCACATGCACGAGAGGTTACCCCACCGCACAGAGCAACCACCCCGTGGACGATGCGTATCCTAACGCCTCGAGGGAACAGGGATTCGCTAATTTTACCCGGGACACGGGGTTCTTCTGAAAACACCCTGGCGATGAAATAGTCCGGACAGTAGTAATTCTTCTGGGAAAATGAAGCCGGATACGCGGCATTATTAAAAAAATTCATCCGCCCCCGTAAAAAACAACCGTATTTCACCTCGGGCGGTGCGCAGCTTCCGGTTCGAAGCATGTTGACAAATCAAATAAGCGGACCATTACTTACAAGCTTCAAGCGGTAAGAAAACTCTTATTGAATTCAAATCTCGTTGGAAAGTGAGCATTAATTCTACAAAGTTGTTAAAATTTCTCCATTCTGAATATGATATCCAGTAACCTGAACAGATTGAAGTGCTCGAAATTGAGTGCAGGTCAATTCCCCAACGCAATAAGTTTGCCCGCGGCTCGAATCGACCATTTTCGAGGTCATAATAGTCGAATCACGCTTTATCAAACGCGACTGTCGGCAGAATATTTCGGTCAAGGAAATATCAGCGAGGACCGCGTCGTCCCGGCGGCACATGATCGCTTGGCAAGAATGGGGGACAAGTTTCGGGACTGGCATCGGAGGCCCGCTCCACAAGCAAGTATTCTCGAGATCGGTTAAAATTGGAAAGGTCCTCGCGGCGGGTCAATTCATTGTTGAAGTGGCTATTCTTGACGTGAAATTGCCTGAAATTGGTTTACACGGACACGGCCGACACGTCAGAAATTGATTCGTGCTCTCTTTCGCCCTGCCGCCGGTCCACCCTCCGGGATACTGAATGCGTTTAATTTTTCTGCTCGGCTACGTTTATTCCCGGCGGACCGTCCTTCTATTCCTTGTCAACCGAGAAAACGGCATACACAAAAAAAACCGAAAGAAACGTTCACGCAGTCGCGAGACGTTCGACGAAGACTAAACGGTTGAAGCGCTGAGAATCCTGGGAGCAGGAGGCGGGAAGCGGGAATGATAATACCGCGTCGTCGGGTTGCTAATAAATACGGCGAGGCTGAGTCTCCACTGTCTACGGGGATAGCAATTTCCTCGGTCGCCACCCCACCGGGGGCAACAGACAGAACAGAAGAAGCTCGCTCGAACGGAGAGATTTTGGGGGGTGGCTGCCGGGTAACGTCTTTAATTCTGCAGTCGTCGAAGACGTCGCTCCGCTTTCGTCCCCGGATCGAGTTATCGCGCGGAATGAGAAAAATTAATAAAATGAATCAACAGCAGACACTGTGGAAGGGAGGAGGCCAGGGGGCGATCGCAGATCGAGTTTGTCGAAAGGAATTAGCTAAACGAATTTTTTTTGCCATCGTTGTCAGCATCGTCAGGGTGCTCGTCGGCTAATTCCGACATCGCTTCTAATCGCTGCTAAATAACTGCCGGCGAACTGTCGCTTCTAAACGAACCTCCTGGCTTGCATAAATCAGCGCTCGATTAACATCGTCTGGTTAGAACCGCACGCGCAGTCCGTATCCCCGTCGGTTCTCTAAAAAGATGTGTCGGATGTCGTCATTAATACTCTTCGTTCGCGTAGAATGGAAAGTCCGGATCGCGCCGGTAAACGCGCAGCTTCGCGTTATTAGCTAGGATAATTAACGTGGCCCCCTCGCCGCGACCCCCGCCACGTCGTCGCGCAATCGTTAGCTTTTAACAACCTGGAATTTCGGTCCCGCGGCGTAGATTATAGCGACAATTAGCGGCCGGGGTACACCGTGACGAGATTTCTGACGTACCTATCTACCTCCCTCTTTCTCTCCCTGGCCCCTTTTACCGGCAGCTATCACAGCCATTTACCAACGGGAACGACGGTTGACGAGGACTCGGAGAAGCCGATCCCTGGCAAGCTTCCACGTCGAAGACGATGGAGTTTGTAACGAGGAGCTGCTGCCGCTGCCGTTGCTGCTGTTGCTGCTGCTTCTCCCGCGGCAAAAAAAGCCACGATGCGCCTCGGCCCGCGCTTAATTGCTTAATCAGACGTAGTAAATCTTGCGCCACGGGCATTTATGCGCGATATGATACGATACCGGCCTTCCCCGTTCGAACGGCCGCGAGACCGGTGTCGACGTCCGACGCGCACGACGCTTTCGTTCCCGAACACAATGGACGCGCGGCTGCCGTTTGATACCATGCAGTCACCTTGCCAGCTGGGAATTCGCGTGGACGCGCGTTTAGTAGAAACAGTCGGTAATAACACCCAGCGGACACGCTCGGACGAATGTCAAACGCGACACAGTTCGTAATACTCGTTCGCGTATCGTCCGCCACGCGGATATTTTAATTATTTAATTCAGCGAAATGTTGTGCCACGGCGGTTGCGCGTCTAACTGGAACTGCAAATGCAGAGTATTCCATTAACGCCATTGTTACGCACATTTTGAAACTTGCCTCAAAGTCTCCCTATGCTGGTGAAATATATCGTTGTTTAGTGGGCTTGAATAGGGTCATATTTAATCACTCTCTAACCTCTATTTACTTCTTCCTGCGAGTTTTGCATCTCGTCAATCGCTGAATATTTGCACACTTTTTGATTGTGCAATGTTTTCTGCGAGTTTGCCTGCAGTACCCCGGTTCAGCGCGACCCGAGCGGTATCAATTTCATCGCACTAATATGCCGTCCTTATTGTACCACATTGGTTATAGGGGCACGCCCATTTCGCTGGTGAAGCAGGACTCGAAGCATCTCCTCCTCTTCCTCTTCTTCTTCGTCTTGTTTTCTCGTTGAATCCCCCATCCCCTTTCGTAACACGACGCTCGCTTACGGTCTCGTTAAGAAAGCACCCGGTATATTAAGGGATAACCGTAACCGGTGATGTAATGCAACACTCTAATCCTGATCCTGATCCTTGAATGAGATGGTATCTCCGGCGACCTGGACGCGTCGCGTACATACCTGGCCGCAGCGTGTTGCACGCACGTATGGCGCGCGTATTATACTACGCCGGAGTATCGAGTGACCCCCATACATTCTTTGTCGTTCGAACGGCACACGAAAAGTTACTCCCTATTACCGGAGGTATCTCGATCCTTCATGAAATCCCGTCTTCGATTGACGAATTCGCAAAAATATATTTGCTTATCGATTGAAATATCCACAATGTTTGCTCGTGAAAATTGAATTCATCGTTTCTTAAGTGATCCTATTCTGCATCTTTTCGCCCAGAAATTATTTGATCATCTTCTAGTAATCATAATGCTAGATTTCGTATTCTCTAAGTTAACGCACGTTAGCGAAGACGAATAACACTGTCCAACATCAAATTTGTTCCCTAATTACTGTTCGGTCCTTCGTATAGAGTTTTTTGGACTGAATCTGAATCTGTTTTTAATTTTTTTCCTATACGCACAGTTTTTGAGAAACATGACTTTGAAAAAAAAACATTTTTCAACTTTAAACAAATATTGTAGTGTTATTATAAAAGATATTGAATTGTTCTTTATAGCAAAAGATTCTGTAGACTTTCCCGAATACAGCGATATCAAATATTAATACATTATGATTGTTTAAACATGTTTAAATAATCACTAAAGGCGGAGAGACACCACTTTTGCACCAATTTTTCAGGATATTTTTCAATTTATCTCAAAAAATAACGGTCCAGCGGAAAATCGAACTATACCATGCGATAGAGCATACTTTTATCTTGAGAAACCCCGCTTTGAAGTTTGAAACGTCGACGCTTTTTTCGAACCAGAAAACAAAATATCTTCACCCGACATGAGTTGCCGCCAGTGACGCTCACCACTACAACAGTCGTTCGCCGCTCCGTATCCCGTCGCTGCTCCGTATCTCGTTCCGAGCGCCACTGGCGGCAACTCATGTCGGGCGAAGATATTTTGCTTTCTGGTTCGAAAAAAATGTCGACGATCCAAACTTGACAGGGTGGCTTCTCAAGATAAAAGTCTGCTCTATCGAGTGGTATAGTTCGATTTTTCGCTGGACCCTTATTTTTTGAGATAAATTGAAAAATATCCTGAAAAATTGGTGCAAAAGTGGTGTCTCTCCGCCTTTAGTGATTGTTTAAACATGTTTAAACACCCATAATGTATTAATATTGGATATCACTGTATTCTGGAAAGTCTACAGTATCGTTTGCTGCAAAGAACAATTCAATATCTTTTATAATAACATCACAATATTTGTTTAAAGTTGAAAAATATGTTTTTTTTTCAAAGCCATGTTCCTCAAAAACTGTGCGTATAGGAAAAAAATTAAAAACAGATTCGGAATCAGCGCAAAAAACTCTATAAGAAGGACCCAACAGTAATTAGGGAACATAAAAAAAGTTGAAATTTGTTGGACAGTGTAATTAAACAATAATTATGTATGAGCAGCTTGCGTTCTCCTCTGTTTAACTTATTTCTCTGCAACGTGGGTCTTGCAAGCAATGCAATATTTCTGAGTGGTAGAGAACGCTACGTATTAGGTCACATATCGAGTGCACGCTTGAAAATGTATTATGAAATTAATGAGTGCTTCGAGCAAATTTCTCCTAGATACCATCGAGACTCGGAGGTCTATAATTATGTTAATATAAACTGCGCGAAAGTGGTACTGTATACGCAATCTTCATAAAATATCACATTGTTAGGCGCCGCGGCGGATACGAAACGCAAGCATATAAATATAATAACAGAAAGGATAGCGGCCAAAGATACGGTAATATTGACCAGGACATCCCGATACATACTTAGCTACCGATCGTTCTAACAAACGGATAAGTATCGCTCTGGTGGCAACGGTTGTTTAAACGAATTGACACGATTCGAGCGTTATTTTAGGTAGGTTGGAGGTGCTCGATCGATAGATACCGATGTATCCTTTCCGATCTACATCAACCATTACCAACTACCATTATTATTTGTTCGGGTGACAAAGGAATTACACATCGGGGAGAACTGTTTCTGCTGTCGCGATACAATTTCGACGTCCGTGAAAAGAGACGTGCAATTACGAAAACTATGACATCAGCTGATAAGGGGCCAACCGCCGCGCCGCGTCGCTCCGTGTCGTGGCAGCAAGGTCGACATCGGTCACGCGATTCGTCAATTATTCCCGAATATAATAGCCGCGGATTGTTCGAAAGACTTGTTTCAACGCGAGCGACGATCCTTTTATCGTCGGCGCACGCGGGACTCCTGGACGATTTTTACATTTGAATCCTGACAATGAGGACACCAACGCCCCCGGCTATGAAAATGTTACCCCTATCGCGAGCAATGATATCCCCCTAGTCGGTCACTGGTGCATGAAACGGTTAAGCATCGACAATGTAAGCCAATCAAGGGGTGGATGGTATAAGGGGTGTATCACAGAGCGGGCCGCGGTAATCACTCGGGATTGCGTTAAATTTTTACCCCCGCACCCGCCCCCCGGGGGCTACGCGTCTTGGTCTTTTGATGCTGGGTCATCAACCGGCTGGGAAAGATGCGTTTAGCAGACGATACCGTGTCTCCAAGCCTATTACGGCTGGCAAAATACTATTACGGGGACATGGATAGTCTGGACCCGGCCTAGGGATCGAATAGGTCCCTACGATCGAGAGCTCGATTCGAAAATACTCGATGAGAACAGTCCTCGAGCGTCTGAAGTTTAGACCGGGATTTATTTAATTTTTACCCTCCTTCTTTCGTCGGTTATTACTAGACTGCAGATTTTATGCATTTGGGACAAAAAATGAGCAGTCGAAATTTTAAACAGTAGAAACATTACAAGAATTTAAGAGTATCAACCCATTATGGTTGTCCTGTTAACAGTATA
The DNA here is from genome assembly GCA_933228785.1 of Lasioglossum pauxillum. Taxonomy (NCBI): domain Eukaryota; kingdom Metazoa; phylum Arthropoda; class Insecta; order Hymenoptera; family Halictidae; genus Lasioglossum; species Lasioglossum pauxillum. Next base: position 42,373,339 of record OW121699.1, read on the forward strand.
TACCCTTTGCCGTATTTTAACGAGCCACACTAGTCGGGAAGATTTTGAACTAACAATAAGTCTAACAAATATGAATGTTACGCCTTTCTTTTGAACTGAAATAAAATTTGATTCGTTTGTAATCAATATTTCAGCATTAAAATAAATGTAGCCATATAAAAAATATAAATTTTCTTTTCTCTTCTACATTTTTCGGGATAAGGACGTTTTAATCACTGTAACTGTGAAGAAAATGATACGGCAAGGGGTTAAAGGAAGCAAGCAATTTTTATTTGCCTCCAGAATTCTGTAATTGATGAAGAAAATTTTTATTTGGCATTAAGATACGCATGCATTTATAACAAAAATGGGTAGATACATACACATTACAGGAATTTGAGAATATCAAGACTTGCGACTTGTTAGGACTATTCAGGAGAGTAACAAATTCCTGATTGGTTTCTGCGAATTGCGATTGACAGAAACAATTTTTATTTTGCATGAGCAGCCTAGTTATTACTATCCGACAGCTGTTTCCGCTTTCGCGTAGATTGCATTTTATGCCACCGCGATAGTATAGGATTTGCTATCCAACTTCTTCATTTTTCATTGTGACAGTTCTAACACATTCTGTGTACTGCTCTAGCATAATGTAAATCGAAAATTTATATTGAACTATCTTGCTAATTTTTAAAGGTAAATTTCAATCTTAAATATGTAAAGAAAGTGTACTTTCTTTAGTTGAATGTGCCGAGTCCCGCGCGAGTGCGACTGTAGAACAAGAGGGAATCTGTAAGATCGATCTATAGAAAGATAGAGAGAAAAGTGTTATGTAAGACGGAGCACGTGTGCAAAATATAGACAGAGTAGATAGGAAGAAATTGATAGAGAAGGAGTTAATAGTGCAAGTAGAGAAAAGATAAATTAATTAACTTTAATTGTCGTTTCTTTGATTTACAGGTGAGAATGTATATAGTGTAAATAATAATTCAACGTACATAATTAAATAAACGAAAATCTTTGATTTACAGAGGAACAAATTCTGGTTGATTGTTAATAGAAAATCCTCGATAAATTGTCTTATAAATATATGTATATCGACTGCACGAAGAATTTGTATTATAAAATTTTTCTTTGGAGCTTCCCCCTCAAAATCTTGAGATATTAAGTTAAATATTTGCAATGTTAAAGAAACTGTGAGAAGGACAGTCTGTATCGATTAATATGTACTAATTCTAAATTAAAAGTCTAACAACTAAACATCATTTAATACACATACTGCATTTCTATTAAAAGGACAAAACATTTGAAATAGTGCAACTCGATTCTGCCTTTGACACAAAGCTTATCGATTTGAAAACTTGTCAGACTGTATACAGGGTGTCCCAAAACTCCTTCAAGTCCGGGAAATGGGAGGTTCCTTAGGGCATTTGAAGCAACATTTTCCTTTGCACCAATGTCAGCGGCGGCTTTGTTTAGGAGTTATTAACGAAAAACACTGACCAATCAGAGCGCGCCCTGGGCCGCCGCGCCGCGCCGCGCTCGCTTCAGAACGTTGGCGGTACGCCGTGACATCGCAACGAACAAGAGTTTCTCGATTATCTGAATGCTCTCCGATTTCAATGAGCTTTGAATTTGTGGCTGTAGGCTTTAGTTTACGAGATTATCGCGAGAAACTTTACTTGTAAATTCATTATGGGTGTTCATGATAACGGACACGGCCTGCTAATGTCTCCGAAACTAAAGCCGACCGTCAACTATTTCAAAGGAAAAAGATATTTAAAACGTCGAGTTTTATAACATTATTTCAAGGTCATTGAAATCGATGAAGACCCGGATCATCCTTACCCGACTTACGGCAACTTTACCCGAACGAGAAAAGAGGCAGAAACTGATTGTTTTAAAAACTCACTTATTCAGCCGTAAATCCATTTGCTGCTTCGAAATGTGTGTCACTAGGTCACTCGGTGACGAACTGCACAGATGTCTTCGGGCATACGGCAGTAACGAAATGTAAGGGACGTACGGCCAGGTCGACGAACTGCACAGCCGGTGGTAGATCGTAATAAGGCCTAAGGGATGCGCGGTCAAGTCGACGATCCAGAATTTCACTTTCACTTTCGAATCGATAAATAATTCGTATGTTTATTTCACACAGGTGCCTTGAAATTTTTCCACGCTCACAATCACTGTTCACATTTGTCTACACACATAGTTATGCACTAATAATAATTTCCATATCCCTTGTACTGCTGCACAAATCACAACAATCAGGTAATGCAATCACTAGACTGCGGATTTCATGCATTTGTAGCAAACATGAGTAGGTGCATTTTAAGGCAGTAGAGAGATTAAAATAATTTCAAAACACCTATGTATTATTTTCAACTTCTTAAAGTGATCACAGTAAGAATCAAATATCTGTCTGGCTGCTGTCCCTTGTAATAGCGGCAACCAACTTTCATTTTGCATAAAGATCCGCAGTCTAGTGATTAGTTTAAATATCACTATCAAAATACAGCTAATAGCAACTGTTAGCTTTGAATTGACAAATCTTTGGAGATGTTCTCTCTACCGCGGCTCGAACGACACTGATTTTCCGCAAGATTTTTCTAAAGATTTTAGGAAGGGCATTTAGAGTGTCGAAATTCGAAATGCACGCTGTAGCACGTTTACGAAAACGACGGGACGGTTAGACGAAAAACAGGATACGAGAAGGACCGCTGTAAGATTTATGGCAATCACATGTTTAGTTTTTCCTGCAGATTGATACGCAGGGTCGATGGGTAACCATTCGAAAACGTCGTCTGTCCTTCTTTTAGAAAGCTTCTTAAGGAAGGTATAGGACAATAGGGATGCTACGCTGACCTGACATTTTTACCCCTTGCTGAGTGAAAGGACCGATGACGTTTTCGAACGGTTACCCATCGACTCTACGTACCAATCTGCAGGAAAAACTAAACATGTGTTTGCCATAAATCTTACAGCGGTCCTTCTCGCTTCCTGTTTTTCGTCTGACCGTCCCGTCGTTTTCGTAAACGTGCAACAGCGTGCATTTCGAATTTCGACGCGCTAATGCCCTTCCTAAGTTCTTTAGAAAAATCTTGCAGAAAATCAGTGTCGTTCGAGCCGCGGTAGAGAGAACATCTCCAAAGATTTGTCAATTCAAAGCTAACAGTTGCTATTAGCTGTATTTTGATAGTGATATTTAAACTAATCACTAGACTGCGGATCTTTATGCAAAATGAAAGTTGGTTGCCGCTATTACAAGGGACAGCAGCCAGACAGATATTTGATTCTTACTGTGATCACTTTAAGAAGTTGAAAATAATACATAGGTGTTTTGAAATTATTTTAATCTCTCTACTGCCTTAAAATGCACCTACTCATGTTTGCTACAAATGCATGAAATCCGCAGTCTAGTGATTGCATTACCTGATTGTTGTGATTTGTGCAGCAGTACAAGGGATATGGAAATTATTATTAGTGCATAACTATGTGTGTAGACAAATGTGAACAGTGATTGTGAGCGTGGAAAAATTTCAAGGCACCTGTGTGAAATAAACATACGAATTATTTATCGATTCGAAAGTGAAAGTGAAATTCTGGATCGTCGACTTGACCGCGCATCCCTTAGGCCTTATTACGATCTACCACCGGCTGTGCAGTTCGTCGACCTGGCCGTACGTCCCTTACATTTCGTTACTGCCGTATGCCCGAAGACATCTGTGCAGTTCGTCACCGAGTGACCTAGTGACACACATTTCGAAGCAGCAAATGGATTTACGGCTGAATAAGTGAGTTTTTAAAACAATCAGTTTCTGCCTCTTTTCTCGTTCGGGTAAAGTTGCCGTAAGTCGGGTAAGGATGATCCGGGTCTTCATCGATTTCAATGACCTTGAAATAATGTTATAAAACTCGACGTTTTAAATATCTTTTTCCTTTGAAATAGTTGACGGTCGGCTTTAGTTTCGGAGACATTAGCAGGCCGTGTCCGTTATCATGAACACCCATAATGAATTTACAAGTAAAGTTTCTCGCGATAATCTCGTAAACTAAAGCCTACAGCCACAAATTCTAAAGAGAAATGTTGTTCAGAATAATGGTCTTGACCACATATCCAAAGCTCATTGAAATCGGAGAGCATTCAGATAATCGAGAAACTCTTGTTCGTTGCGATGTCACGGCGTACCGCCAACGTTCTGATGCGAGCGCGGCGCGGCGCGGCGGCCCAGGGCGCGCTCTGATTGGTCAGTGTTTTTCGTTAATAACTCCTAAACAAAGCCGCGGCTGACATTGGTGCAAAGGAAAATGTTGCTTCAAATGCCCTAAGGAACCTCCCATTTCCCGGACTTGAAGGAGTTTTGGGACACCCTGTATACATTATATGGAACTATCGTGTCTCTGAAAAATCTAAAAGGGGTTGAAACGACCTCGTTCCCCTAGAACCTCATTCTTCTAGCTATCAAGTGCCATTGTCCAATTTAAAGTTCCTCTTGTGTCGAGAGTCGAGAGGATAAAGGAGGGCGGGCTGGTGCCCGATTGATAATTCGCCAAGTTTAGAACTATTCGAGTAATGTACCCCAGTAGACCACGAGCTCTCTCCGGGTTAGATTCTCTTTAGAGTGGCCTGGCAAAGCCCCACGGGGTTTCAAGGATATTACGGAGCAACAAAATAATAACGCGGCGGTGTGTGGCGGGGTTTACGGGGGTGGCGGGTCCTGGAGGGTTCGCGGAGACGAGGCTGTAGGAAGAAGGTGGTCGGGGTAGGTTTAGGGCGCAGCCAGCAAAACACACACGGCGACTAAAAGGCTTACGGGGTAATTTGCGACGGCTTAAGGCCAGGCCAATCTGATCCATCCCGTGTGTACACGTGAAATCTTACACCGAACGGTGCCGGTGTACGATCTTCGTATGGAAGAGGTAAAAAGACAGCGGAAGAAAGACAAGGCGAAAGGGATGAAAAATCGTGGAAGGGACCGAAACGAACGGAGAAGGAGAGAGAGTCGCAAACAGGCCTCTTTGAAAAACGATACAGGGTTACCTCAATGGACCTCCCTAACTTTCCCCTTCTTTCTTCTTTTCTTTCGGTCTTTCCCTTCCTTTTCTTTTTTTCTCGGTCCCTCTTGCTTCCGCTATTCGGCTTCTCTCTCTTCCCATCTCCGTCCACTTGTTCCATCGTCCGGCTTGGTTGCCTCGCGGTGAACACGAGCCGCGGACTTCACGGGCTGTCGCGCAGAATTTGGCCGGCGAATTTTTTCCCTGAAAATGGTTAATTGAGCGTGCGCCGGTGCAAACGAGAGGTTACGGGGGCTGTTTCCTCTTTTTGCACGGTGGAACGGCGGCTCGCTCCCCTCTGTTCACCTCCGTCTCCCGTGTCCCCCTCCCCCTATCTCGCTTCACTAACGCTTCCTCCTTATGTTACAATTTGGTCTCTCCGAGATTGAGAGTAACAAGAATTAGAGGCTTCTCGAACTTCTCGTGAACTCGATACTGTCCCGTCCCCGGGTTCCACTCTTTGTCCTTCCGTCGTTGCCCTAATCGAACGGTTCTAATGGCGTCACTTTCGTCTTGCGTGTACTGACAACGAGAAGGTCGTCTCTCGCATCGACGTTGATACGCAACGGTGCGTAGAACGCGATTCGGCGAACCGATCCTGAGGATGAAAGACGTCCGAAGATGAATGGCAAAAGAAAGAAAGGAAGCACGGGGAGAGAGGGCCGCGTGGAGAAAATGCGAGAGAAAGAGAGAGAGAGAGCAAGAGGGAGAGCATATTTCAGAAGCGAAACTTAATTTGCCCCGAAGTGTGCCACGGGACTCGAATCAATTCGAGGGCTCTCGAACCTCGGAGAGCCTCTAAGCGACGGCGCGTGCCTCAATCGGATGTCATTGAAGTTCCTCTCTTTCTTGTCGCGCGGTAATTGAGAGACATCGATTGCGGTGCACTCGTTTCGCCATCCACGCACCCTTTCCCTTCAATGCTGCCAGAAAAAGCTATCGGAAATGTATCATCGTCTCCGCTGTCAACATCCACCAATTTTCTGATGGGATACATTCGGATCTCCCTAATGAAAGATTCGATGGAGAAAAGTAAAGTTGTGATTTCGGAGAACGTATTTGTAATACGAATCGATACTTTCTCGGAAAGTTTCTGGTAGAACAGGGTTTCAGGATTCTTCGTGGGAACACGACGAAAATGAAAAGACGAGCACGAGCGAGCCATCCATCCCGGCGATACCATCTTCCACGTCACTTTGCTCAACGAAAAGAACCCCACGCATAGGTTTAGGACACGTTAAGAGGTCCTCAACGGTGTTTGCCGGCAAACACCCTTCGTTCTCGCGTTGCCTCGATGGCGCCCCCTTCGCTACCTCGTCAGCCAGGGCCCGTGTCCTCCCTTTCACTCGCGCATACAAACCGAGTCTGATTACACATTAATTATTTACCGAGTGATTTCTGACGTATGTACCGACCGGCTTCTCGAAAACGGGTCATTAAATTAAATGAGAACGCGGAATTCTCATCGAGAGAACGCGGCTTAAACGTTCCCGGAGACTGACGCCGCCACCGCCGCCGGCTGCGTCGATCGGTACAGTGTTTACAGGAATGTTTGCGAAAAACCAGTGGCTCATATCGTGCAACGATTCGCGTACACTGGATCCTCGTTGAGCAGCAAAACGGTCCCAACAATTAGAAGATTAAAACTGTACCGTGCGCCATGTAACGATTCATAGTTTCCGAACAGGACCGTGACGGTTAATTAGCCTGTCGGATCATTAGATCGTCGATCGGTAATTGTTTCGTACGGAACGTCGAACAAGGTCCACTCCACCGGAAGAACTTACTCGGTAACAGGAGATGCCATGTTTCCCGAAAGGGAAAATTATCCCATCCTCGTTTATCTCGGTCGACTGCAAATATTTTTCCTAGGTCTCGTTTCGACGACCAACGTCCGCGACGATGGCTAACCAACCGGGAATAATTCTTCTCCTTCGGAGCAGCCCGCAGAGGCCTAAAACAACGGGATTAGTCTTGTCGGACGGATTCTCGTCGGAGGAGGTCGAAGCAAGGATTTAATTTCCGAGGATTTTTCCCACGGAATGGTCGGGAGGGTAGTAGATGCCTCGAGGACCTCCGCAAACACTCGAAATGTCTATGCCGCTGTAGGAAATTATTTGTCGTTCATGGTGATTGACCAGCCTCGAGCAGCGGAAGAAAGTGTCGCTCGAAACTCTTCGAGGCAATACGGTTGTTCGGAGCTAATGATCGGTCGAATAGCAAAATTGTAAATAGAATATAGTCATTTATAGACAGCGGATTTTATGCAGTATGGCAAAAATGAGTAGGCATACTTTCAAAGAGCCGAAACATTGGAAGAATTCAAACATACTGCCATGTACATTATTTTCAATCTATTAAGGAAGAAAATAAATTTCTATTTCGCTCCAGCTTGTCGCAATTTATGTCTGGTCATTTACAATTTACATAAATTAATCGAATTTCAAACAGCACTAGAAATAGCACTGCCCATTCAATAAAACAAAAACTTGTTACATCCCAATCTATAAATATTACCAAGGCATACAGAGTATCCCAAAAATGCTGCACTTCCTTGAAAGGGATTTCTGAGGTCATCTGAAGTGACTTTTTGCTTTACGAGATTGTTCTCCGTGGCTTTGTTAATGAGTTATTAACAAAAAACACGGACCAATCGGAGCGTGGCTACTAGCAGACGGATGCCAATGCCAACGGAACGCTCTGATTGGTCCGCGTTTTTCGTTGGTAACTTTTCAACAAATCCGCGGAGAACTTTGTCGTAAAGGTAAAGGAAAAAGTTACTTCAAATGACCTGAGCAATCATCCCTTTTAAGGAAGTACAACATTTTTAGGATACATGTCCTACGAATAGTGTAGCTTCCGAATTTTTCAAGTACAAATAGACAATATTACGAGAGGAGACAGAATTCGGGGAAGAACCCACTGGATCTGGTTTCTCGCGACGCCCAAAAATCCCCACGAACAGATCAGGGTTTCGTTGTCCATAGTGCGACAGGCAAGATCACCGGCCATCAGTAGATACTTTTTGCTCACGGACAAACATTTGCCCGTTTCCTCGGCAGGGTGACAGGAAGACCGTAAGCGATCGTTCGCGTCGACCGAGGCCGCTCTCATAGTTGCGCTCGCCTTCCTTTCGTGCGCCATGTTGCGGCCGCTGCTTCTCGATCTTAGCTCGGATTAAAATACTGCAAATCATGGGCTACCTATACTCTTCAGCAACTGTGCGTTGCACTTCGTGTCCGCTTGTTTTCCTCGCGGCTTCTCTTTGTCCCGAGTCAACCGACGTCCTCTTTTAATTTCCGTTATACGCAAAATGAACTATGCGATTCCTCCAAGAAAAGGGGAGCGGCGACAGGGAAAATTTTCGGTGTTATAAGTAAGATCTTGGTAAAATGCGTTTAAGCTCGGGTCTTCGAGGGTGGTAGACGAGCTTTTCAAAGACAAACATGGCAGACGAGGTCTGTTCTAGGTGGTGAGGGGGCGTAGCAGGCAGGCACAAGGAAGAAAGAACTGAGCATCGACAACCGAGTCGGTCGAGAGGGCCCGTATCGTTTTAACGTCTCTATTAGCAGCTATTAAAAATGAGCTAGAGACGAAAAAAGAAAGCAGTGAAACAGCGACGAGGGGTTGCTGGGTACGGAAGGGGGGCAGCGGAGAGAGACGACGACGGGGTCGTCCCGGTTGCTTAAAATCGCGGGCCCTCTGTTCACATGCCGTCTCCTCCTCGTACCAGTATCCAGTTACCTTTTGTGGAGGCCTTCGTCGTATAGCTCAGATTTTCGAATGATATGTTCTCCATTGTGTGCGCCGGGTATTTAGCATGGCACGGGGTTGGTCTAAATCAGAGGGGCTGTCGGTAGAGGGGCAGGAAGAGACGGGATGTGCCCGTACCACGCACTAAAATCTACGCTGCACAACACGGGGTAGATTCTGTTAAAATGATATCCCCCGTCACTCTGCCGGAGTCGAGATAGATCCGATTCTGATATCAGGTTGAAATTGATCGTTTCTCTTTTTAGTCCACTCGCCGCCTAGAGAATCGGAGAAACTTGTTTTAAACCGAGCAGGGGACCGTGGACCCAGAATTCTCTGACCGACATTTTTTCGTTCTAGCTCTTCATTCGTAGAACGACTTCTGCCTACCAAAGGAAATTTAAATTTCGGTTGCCACCAACTGATGCCTGGAATTTATACACTTTCTGGGCTAAACAGCAACGATTAGGCTGAAAAAATTTTCAAAAAATCCTGGATTGTAATATTCGACAGAATTTGGTACAATTTGTATTTATCTCAGATCCATGAAGATTACTCCCACTGATAATACAATTTTATTAGACACCACTTTCTTAAAATGCGTCTAAAAAGAATTTCAAATTGCAAATTGCATAAACATCCGCCTATTTCTTGCGTCCCCAGGAATTTCTGATTGTTACGATGGAACGTTATACAAATTACTTTCTTCTTGCGCAGTTTTAAAATATGGCCATACGTTCACATTACATAGAACTCGAAAGCAAGTGTCTACTCGTCTTTGGCTTGTTCAATTGATCAGCCGAGGGCGTACGCGTACGGTATCGTCGCGCACGCAGGTTCCGAATCGCCGAAATGGTCCAACCTTGAGCACAGGCCTCTCGATGCTGTCAACGAGCACCGCGGAACCTTTCACCGTATCGTTAGTTCCTTGATCGGAGATCGATCGAGACTTCTACGTCGCAGGCACCACCATCTTGCGCGTAATTACAGTAGCTTCCGTCACGGTTTGAGCTCTGGTCGCCGTCCACGTGCATAATACTTTACAACATACACGAGGGATTACAAAAGTGACTCGTCATCCGCCGTAAATACTTAACGGCGGGGCGCATCCTCATCGCGGCATCCTCTGGCTGCACCTGATACTTTCCCCCTGGACGCGACGCCTGATGAATTTCTTTTTTAATCGTACCACCACCCGAAATCCACCGCATCACCTGTGATAGCTCGTTCCTCGAGCGGTTTCGACGCGGTCCTCGATTCGCCACGCGAATTCGGGGGAACGCGTGCACGCGCGTTACACATGCCGCGAATATATTATGAGGGCCCAGAAAAAACTGCGTGGCCCCTCGCTCAAAATCCATCGGGGCCATCCTCTCGGTTCGACGCTCGTTTCCAGCTCGTTCCGAGCTCGTTGAGTTTAAGGGCCGGGCGGACCGTGAACATATTTGTATTCGAGATCGCCAAGGTACACTGATTGGAGCTGAATAATTTCAATCTGCGTTGCATCCAATTCGTTTTTCGGCCCTTTAAAACTGTACATTAATGACTCGAACCGAAAAGAAATGTCCGATTCGTAACAGCAACTTTAGACAAACATAACTTTCCGTTATACAAAATTGAATTTTTCGATTTCTCACCTTCTTCATTTATGACACTGTCATCCCTATTTTCGAGCTTTTGCTATCATTGACTAACGTGCGTTCATTACTATCATATTTTGATTGAACATCACATAATGTTGTTACATCACGTAAATGTGCATGTGTAATCAGTCGACTACGGATTTTGTGCATTTATAGTAAAAATGAATGAGTGAGAAACAAAATTGTAAATATATTCGATGAAGTAAATTGTTATCTATCTTCGATTTCTTACAATCGACTCGGAAAAATTTTATTTTGCATAAAAATCTGGAGATCAGACTTACAAGATCAGCTTCCTACTTTCAAATGATATAGAATAAACTGGTAAACTATAATCTTTATTAAAACACAGCATAACGTTTGCATTCCACAACGACCTCATAGTAAAATATTCACTACTGCTTACGAAGTCGGCTAGTGCGAAGAGCACCTTTTTTCATCATTTTCGTGTCTCTTGTTTACAACCTAGAGAATCCAATATGTTACATCCCGTATGTCATAACTAGACAGCGGATCTTTATGCATTTATGAAGAAATTTGTTGGGCGAAATATAAAACAGTACAAGATTGTAGAAATTTGAGAATATCGTAATGTTGTTTTTAAAGTAAAAAAATCATTACGGGATGAAATGAGCTTTTATTTTATTCCTGCTTCCCACAATTAATGTAGAATATTTTTATTTTGCATAAAGATCCGCAGTCTAGTCATAACAAAACGAACGTATTTGAAAAGCCTATACTAGAATTGTGGCCACTTAAACCACTCATTCCACAAAGGGGCTCTCTCTTTTCCGAGAGTTTAGTGTGAAAAATGTATAGTAACGTCGAGCGAAAAATATGAACGAGAACTGATCTGTAAGCGGGATTCACATCGACGATTTCTAAAAGGCAGTTTTGTTAAAAGTGTCCGAGCACAACGTGTCAGTTGCCAACAGTAAAGATCGCACCATCGATCTTCGCGAGTCAGCTAATTACGGCTGTCCACGATCGACACTAAAAACTCGTTCCTCGAAATTGAATAACGCTAGGTCGTCTCTGTCGCGCGTGTACACAGGCTCGATCGTTAACAAGGCAATCCAACGAACTGGTAGGAGAAGAAAAAAGCGAACCGGAGGAACTTTCCCCGTCGAGACGTGTTCCGAGCAGAGCAAAGAATCAGAGAAATTAATGCTGCTCCGGGTCGCATTCACGCCGAAAAATTGACACCGTAAGCTCGAGCCTCCGCACTTTAATGCCACGACATTAAGACGGTCGGCTGAATGGAGTTCGGGGGCTCGGGGGAGGGAGAGAGCACTTAGCGGAACAAAGCGAGAGGCTGGCACATAATAAGTCGCGGCGCGCTCGTGCGGGTGTCCCGTGAAAGGACGAAGACAAAGGCGAGAGCGGTCTCAAGGCATAATTAAAACGCGTCGAGTGTCCCATCGAATCGAGACACCGCACTGGCTCGAAAAGACGATGAAGAGAGAGTGCGAGAGAAAGAGAAAGAGAGAGTAGGAAGGGTTCGATTACCAGCGTGTCCGACGCATATTCGACCGGGACCCGCGTGAGACTGGCCTCTGCTCGAATCGCGTTTCACCAGCTACCTTTTCAGCTGCAACCATCCATCCGCCCCTGGAATCGAGTAAATGTCGATGTCGAAGAAGTTTGACGCGTCTCGTTAGAAATCCATTCAGCGCCAGCAAGCGCCGTTATTTATCGAAAGGAAATACGATTTTCGAATAACACCAAAGAATCAGGGAACGATTAACCGGCTGATATCGGTAGCTCGTCGGCCACGACTCCTCGTGAATGATTCTCTTTTTCGTTCCCGCTGCTCTCTTTTTCGGGCGCGATCTTCGCTCGAACTGCGAACCTGTTCGAAATCACTCGAGGTGTTACCGTGGTAACTGTGCGGGCTCGAAACTCGATTAGCAAAGAAAATACGGGAGTATCTCAGCCCGGCCCGCCGTTGAATCGATCTGCAGCCGAAGAGGCTTTTAAGGCGACCACAACATCTCATTGTCTTCCGCAGAAATGTATATCTACACCTTGCCGTGGATGGAAGTTTCCGATTGGGACGCGTGTTTGTCTAATTCGGATTAAGATTATGGTAGAGGATTGTACAGAAAGTAATTAATTCCACGTGAAACTTGTTGGGAAATGTTTTTTTCCAGCGTTAGCACAAGGTTCGGCAGATCCACTCTTTTCAATCTGTTAATCGAATCAATTCTCGTCCATTATCGACTAAAGTTTGAAATAGTTTTTCGAAAATGGTGGTTGTCATTTTTAAATTGATTTCGTTGACTTGGATTCACAGATTAAGAAGTAGAATGAGAATTGCTTCCAGTGTATGCGCACAAATCGAATTCTTTAATTTATTCAAGCGTACAAACCATTTTGAATTTCTTTTGATATTTCTGTTGACATTATTACTGTAGATTTTTATGTTTTGGAATGATCACAGTTTAATTTACATTTGAATGTATTGGCTATCGACATAAGGACTAAAATAGAATTTTATTTCCTGCTATAATTGCCTTGATAGCTCAGACCATTTTTTTGTGAAAGTTCTCGACAGTTCATAAACCGTGAGTGACTAAAAATCCACGTGGAACAACTTAATGAAAACTAATATGAGCTTGTCGTAAAAAATAGTTGGACGCGCAACCGACAAGATAATTTGTTTTCCGGGATGATTAGGATAAAAATGCATCGTGTGTGGCGAGGCGAATTACAACTTCACGTCGACAGGTCGGAACATCCGTTTCGATCGCGGTAAGCCTGCTCGCCGTTTATCACGTTCGCTGGATGTCTCGCGTGAGAAGTTCGCGGTATTTTCTCTATCTATCCGTAATCTCTCGAGTAATGAGGTGGATCGCTCCTCGGTACGAACGGTCGTTGCCGGGAATCGTCGTTACTCTCCCGTGAATCCTTGCTCACCTGGGAAGTATGAGCCCGCTCATTAATTACAGCCACGATGACTGGAAACAAAGTGTTTTTCAGCGCCGCGCACATCCTACCTGCCTACTCGATCTAAGCGGGAACGAATTAAAATTCTGATCTCGATCTTACACCCACGCGGCTTCTGCTCCGCGATGGTCGTGGCTCGTCATTGGCGGACGGTGACCTTTTTCATTAACCTCGCGACGGGAGTTGCATGTTCTAGTAATCGATACGGAAAGAAACAGCCTGAGACTGCATTCGAACAATCAACGACGGAGAATTGGTTAAATTCAAATTAATATAAAAATGTTATTCATTTAAAATAGCCATTAAAAAAACTTGTAGCAGCTCTTGGCGGCGAAACTTGAAGCGCATCTCAATAACACAAGCTCGATAAATGAATATTGTAGTAATAGGGAGCGTTAACGTGATGGGGATACGTTTTGTTACAGAATGCAGCAACAATCTGGCACAGGAAACGGAAATACAAGACGTGCGCTGAGCCCCGGCCCGGGCGGCAGCGATTCGGAGGACTCTGACATTTCTCTCGGAGGAACGTCGCCACCATCGCCGAGTTCCTCGCCTCCGCCGACTCATCAACCATCTCCTGTTCCTCTCGGGCCCCTTGGACCTCTGCCTCCTCCATCCTTAAATTTCCGCTTCGATCCGTCGCAATCGCAGTTTCGATTCAACCACGCGACGGCTTTCAAGTTCCCGCCGTCGGGTTTCCGGTTTGGACCGCACAGCCCGCAACACAATCATCCGAACATCTCAGGTGGCGGGATCTTCAGGCTGACGGAAACGAGCCCGTTCCAGGCTGTAGGACCCAGGGGTGATCTAGGATCGAGGTAAGTCGCTTGAAAAAACCACACTTAATCGAGCACCAAGCTAGTCGATTGGCTATCGATGGAATCGGTGGCATACTTTAACCTGTTCACCGGGCTGAACCAGTTAGCTCGTAATTTCTACTCATATTGGCTCGATCTTCCCATCTTTTTACGCTTCCTCAATTAACCTCTCAACAATTCTCAATTGTTATGCTGTATAAAGCAATTGGTCACTTTCGTAAAAGTAGTCTAGTCCTAACCGTAACCCCTAACGACGAGTCAGATACACTGCCGCTCAAAAGTATGTGGACACTTCCTTAATTCTTATAACTACCTGAAAAAAGTTATGATATCTTTGGTAAATTTGATTATCTTGTATGTATTTCAGTTCGTACAGTATTGGAGAACATATTTTAATAATAATTTATTAAAGATCTCACCGATAATGATAAAAAATAATTATATTTTCTTTTCGTCTACATATCCACCGCGTGCTTTTATGACCGCGTTTACTAGTCGTGGTATTCTGGCTATTAACTTTTTCATTACTTCACTTTCAACAAGATTCCACTCAGATTCTAATATTTCCCACAAATGTTTTTCGGACTTGGGACATCGTTTTCGAACTTATCTATTTATGTGATCTCATAGTTTTTCTTTTATTTATTTATGAAAATTCAATATCTAAATTGTTTATTTTGGTACTATTAGAATACATTACATACATATTCATGATAGACTTTAGCAACAAATATTGTTTGATAATAAAAATATACGTTATATATCACAAATTTCATGAACATGGTAAGTGTCCACATACTTTTGAGCGGCAGTGTACGTGATGAACACTTGAAACTACTAAACATAAATGTTATACCCTTCTCTTAGAATCAAATAAAATTTTACACTTTTTAAATGAACATTTAGGCACTATAGTGAGCGTAGACGTATAATAAATATAAATTTTCTCTTCTCTTCTGTAAAGTCATTACACAGAGAGAAAGAAGAAATAAATCGTACGTCAAGGGGTTAGAAAGTATAAAGAATACTAGTCCGATTCGTAAATCACTCGTTCGATCCATATTTCCTTAAAACGTTTGTATTAAAAGTTACGTGTTGTGAGATTACCAATTAGCCTTTGAATTCAGTGACAAAATGATTATAGTTTCACAAGATTATCCACTGAATCTGCTACGTGGGAAAAAACACACTCCACCCTCCTACGACAGGGTTAATTCGTTTCGTGTTGTACCGAAACCGTGTCAAGCGAAACTTAGGAGTAATAAACGTCACGAGGATGCAGAGGGTTGTATGGGGGTAGCCAAAGTCTATTAAGTCTACAACGTGGAAACTGTGTTATAAGTGGACTCCGGAAGTTTATGGAAAATAAAAAGTTTGCGCATCAATTGCGAGACACGGAAGCTAAATATAAATTTATATTTTTCACTAATCATTTGAATGTAGCGAAGTTCTAATATTTTCACCGTTTTAAATTGCACTCACTTATTTTTGCCATGAATGCATACAAAACCGGAGTCTAGTTGTAAACTACCATCGAGACTGTGTTATATTGTTTTACCGAAACCGTGTTCTCAAAGTACTTTATTATATCGAAACCGTGCTGGAAGAGGGATGAGCTGCCTGTAGTTCATGTGTTGCCTTCCGGTAGGATTTAGTAATCCTGATTTTCTGAAAGAAGTCTATTCCATTGCAGACTGCCGGATCCCCTAGGATTGCCACCTCCGCGGCCGCACCCGCACGAGGGTCTGCTCCACCACCCGCACGTCCCGCACCAGCTACCAGAAGGGATATCCAGGTTATCGGATGGCTCGCGACTCTCCGACGGCGGGATCTCTCGTCTGTCGGACAGCCTATCGGAAGCACACAGCCCGCCGTTAATGGCGACGAATCTGTCGGTGACGGGTCCGCTACGAGTCGCAGTGCCGAGCCCCCACACGCCTTCCTCGCGGGGCAGTCCGCCGCCGAGTCAGCAGACTCCTCAGGGTCAGTCCCAAAGCCAGGGATTGATAAGGGTCGTGACACCGCCGCCGAACCCGAAACCGCCGCAGATCCACAGACCGTTCTCGCCAGCGTGATACGACAAGGAGGATGATCCCGACGAAATCGTATTGGAGGAACAGGAACAGGAACAGGATCGGCCCACGGAGATGACCGCGAGCAACGGTGAACATCAGTTTCTCGGGAAGCGGTTCGAAGTATTGTGAGGACGATCAGAAACGATGCGACGCGAAACGGCACGACAAAGAGAGTCTCGTTTTCGCGGGAACGAATCAGACTCGAGCGCGATTTCGGAGGCCCTCTCCTCCGGAACGTACGATGATTACACGAGATCAAAGAACCAGCTGTTTGAGGAGCGTTCGAAAAATCGAGGGGGCGCAAGAAATCAATCAACATCTGACACAACAAATCCGCGATCGGAAGTTGAAACGCGTTTCGAGCACACCGTCTCGGAACAATGTTGTTGTTCGCTTTTCAAGGAGATGTGACCAGAATAATCGAATTCGACGGTGCGTTGTTTTAGACAGATCGTACAGGCGGACGTGTGCAATTTACCCCACGGTTAAGGAATCGAAACCGAGTGCGCGTGTACATAGACAGGATTGGGGATTTTAGGGTCGCGTGCGACACGCCTCGACATGCTGAACAGACTCAGTGTAGTGATGTTACTTTGTAGTTTGTATATAACGACGCTTTGGCGAAACCAAAAATCGAAAAGAATGAAACGCGCGACATTCATTGTGAGCGCGTAGCTTGAAGACTGTTCGCCGTTATTTCCAACCACGTGGTGCCCCTCCCGAGTTTTCGTGATTACGGGCTAATTTGAATCCTCGACGGGCTGAATGCGGACTGAGCCCGAGCCTCGGACGTGGTGCGTGATCGACGAACCAAGTGACCTTTCCCTTCTTTAGATCGTCATGGGAAAATCGAACAACCGCGCTGAAGTGATACATATGAAATTGTAACGATCCCTCTTTGCATCCGAATCCATTGCATTGGCAATCCGCGTTGAGATCGATGGGACCTTTTCGCCGCGTTTCGGTACGAAATCGCACAATTATTAGAATGCTTGCCGGCGATCGAAAAGGAACAAGCGACTCGCGGAGGACACAAGCTGATCGAATCGTACGCAACACACCAGAGAACACTTACACACATACACCTACATTCTCGCCCCTTATTAGCCTAAGTAGAGATTAGCGACGTGTACATTTCTGAAATGGACTTGGTCTCCGTTCAACTGTTTTACTCTGGGAGTAACGAGCCGCGATACGACTCGGGGACCTACGTCGATGCGAGAACCGATCGATCGATCCTCTCTAGAGCCTGATGTCGTAGAGAATCCCGAGATGCTGCGCAGACAACGTCCTACCGTTCGCGTTTCCTTTCTCTCTGTAGATACGCATACGTAAGATACACGCGTACACGCATACACGCAGTGAACAAACAGAAAACAGATTAGATCATTTCTTGTATAATCGGCCCTTATAAATATTGAACATACTACCGATCTATGTACACATAGGAACCTTACGTAAAAGAATATTACCAACGGAATTATACATATATAAATATATATGTATATGGCGGAGAAAATGAAATATTATTATTATTATTATTAATTATTATTATTAATATTATTATTTGCGCCTGTACATAACATTCACGCGAAAATATATTAACAGATTATTATGACATTACAACAAAACCGTGGTTGTCACTTACTCGAATCCGAGTACCCCATTCTGTTCGACTGCACGCCCATTCAATCCCATTCCATTACAAACCCGACGTCCAACAATCCCAGTCAGAAATTTATGCGGCCGGCCGCCCCCGTTAATCCGCCACCGAAACTATCGTCGAACGCGTTAAAATCATGTGGCCGGCTAGCGGCAATTATCCGGTCCGTTTGAACCTCGGTGTGTTATAAAACCGCTCGCCGTGAATTCTCTCTATTAACACGCTGACTGCCGTTGAGGCTCGCCGATCACCGGCACAGCAGCCGACTTGCCGCCGGTTCTATGAGCGTATCGGTAAACCGGCAACGACAGGAATTAATTAAAGTAATTGATTTAAATGCACGCCGCTGTTTGTAAACTTTTCGACGCCGTTCACGCCGCCACAGAAACCGGTGATCTTCGGCAGGACGAATAAGGACCGGTCCATTTCGCCGTGAGCCCTTCGCGAAAAAATATTTATCGAATAGCACTTTTTCATATTAGTGAGAAAGTTGACCATTAATGGCAACGTAACATGGATCAATAAACGTAATTCAAGATTTCACACAGTCTGTGTTGTAAGCTAACAATCGTTTCCCAGTTTACGGAAAGTTGCAGAGGAGAATTCAGGAGAGAAATATAATTCATTATTGTAAGGCATTTTTGAAAGAAAGGATCGTTCGAATGTTACGGTTTTGGACCGGTTAAGATAAAGAGGACAACGGGTCCGGGTTCCCCTGTTTCAAAAAATTTGATTGTCGATCGGATGCGCAGCTAGCGTTCGACGAGTCTATTTCCGACTCTCGCAAGGAAACAATTAAAATAACTTCGGCCGCGAAAGAAGCGAGCCAATCCATCCTCGCCTCCTTCGCTCCTCCCGCGTCGGTTCTTCCCACAATTTAAGCGCGGAGCTGTTCCCCACGGTGCGGTGCCGGGCCGTCGGATATCGCCTAGTCACGGGGCTCCCTGTTAACGAACTCGAAGAAGTCGCATTCGAAACTCAGATCTTTCTTCGTCGAAGGTCAAACCGCGTGGCGCGTCTGGAACACTCGAGAGAAAGAGAGAGAGAGAGAGAGAGAGAGAGAGAGAGAGAGAGAGAGAGAGAGAGAGAGAGAGAGAGAGAGAGAGAGGCGGAGAGGGCGGAGGGAGGAAGACGAAAACGGGGAGAGACAGAGAAGTGGAGGGAGAGGTCGACGGAGAAAGAGATCAGCCGAAGGGGAAGGTTATCGACACGAGTCTCTGCCAGCCAGAGAGAAAGAGAGCCGGAGATACGCGAGAGAGGGACGAGGGCAGAGAGAGAGGGAGCGATCGAGGGAGAGCAAGAGGATCAGAGGAGAGAGAGTAGTTGCGCGCGATAACGTAGCGTGGGCGGGTGTCGCTGACAAAATGGACCAATCGGCTGGCTGAGTTGCCTTGTAACCGATCCCGCGGGTTAACCAGGAACCAGGAACATCGACCAAGACTCTCCAAAAAGCCGATATGCCCAGAGCGCACGCCTAACCAACCTCGTCGACGACTCCACCCTTGCCCGACGCTTCCACATGCGACTACTTCCTCTTTCCCTCTCTATTTCTTGCTTTATCTCCCTTCCTCTGTCTCTCTATCGCTGCTTCTCTTCCTTCCTCCCATGTTTTCTTTCGCTCTGTCACTCCCGCTTCTCACCCTTCTTCTGTCGCGGCGTTGCGTGAACCTTTCCACAGTGATCTTCCCTCTCTCTCTCCTTCCCTTGCACCCTTTTCCTTCGTCCCGACTCCGTTCGCTGCTTCCAGCGAAAGTTCCCGACAGCTGGGTGGATTCCTCGCTGCTGGAAGATGGAGTCGTTTCGCCACCGGGAATGGAGATATTCCGCGGATAGCATTTTACGATTTGTTAAACGGGTAGCTGTAAGTGTTAGGACTGACATCGTGTACAGGTAGACAGGCGTTCGCATCCACTCACGTCGATACGGAATATTTTATTTGTAACTTGTTGTTTCAGTAAATAGGGTGGAGGAAGAAACTACGGCTGCACTATACTTTCTGAAAATTCATGTAACAATCGGATGTGCTTGATGTTGAAATTATCCGAGGAGCACTCGAGGTTGTAAATTGCCATCTGTCAAACTTCTAAACTAAAGTGTGCGTTCGGAGTCGAGTCGAAAGAAAGAATTACTGCAGATGATATTCAATCATTTCATCTGTGTATCTGAACCTAGCCAATTTTTTATCAAATTGGTGAAACTTCAGATTCTAGTGGAGCTCGCAAGAATGATTACACAAAACCGACTACAGTAGAGCCCCAGTAGTTGCACTTTCGATGCTGGCATGCGAATCTCGTCAGTTGCGTTACGGAGAACACGCGACAGTAAAAGAAGAGATAGTGGGAGATTTCGCACAGTACTTCATCAGTCCCGTGTCGTGCAACTACCGAGGTTCTACCGTACTATTTAATAATTTAGCCCATTGCGGACGCGTGTCGGCAAATAGCCGCCCAAGTCTGTTCAAACTTACGAACACGAATTATAAATCTTTCCGAGCTATAAGGGAATTAGAGATCTTTAGCGGTAATGTCTTATTTTCCGTTTAATAAAGTTTTAGCTTTTATAACGCAAACGTTCAACGTGCATATTTTCTCAACTGCGCGCAAAAATACCTCTCGGCCACAGAGCGACGCTCGCTCGTCGAACGACTCCATCCGCAAAGGGTTAGAGGTAATATAAATGATTGCTTTTTGAACAAATGCCACACATAAGTGCTCACGAACATTAAATCTCGCGACACCCTTTCGGAAGAGTATCCCGTGCTGCCCTATCATAGAAACTCCCGATCAGACGATCTACATTAATCCTCTTGTTGGAACAGCAAAGCGTAAAACGTTGACGAGCCGCTAATTCCCGGTTTCTCCGCGTTCCTATAAAAAAAGAAAAGAAGGAAGAGAAGATGGAACGAGCGTCCCGGCCTTCTTGATAAGCATCGTCTGCGATTCACCGAGCGGAAGGTTGTGCAACAAACGCTTCGAACAATGCTTCGCTGGAACGTCCGTGTCGCCACGTAGCCACGGAAGAATTTTGTACGGGGTTACGGGTCGGAATGGAAGGATGAATGTCGCGATTATCGATAGGCATCGGCTCCGTGTACCGTTTTCCAAGGTACATCCAATATGGTGTGAAAAGGGCCGTTCCCCGTCCACTCTCGCTCGTCCTGTTCGTCCCTCCTCGTCGCACACTGGTTGCCACGCTCGTCTCGCTGGTCGTGTTTTGACAGTTGCTGCTCTGACACCTCTGGCACATTCATTAGAAAGTGGTTCTCAAACCCGGGTACCTCACGCGCATATCATTTTCATATTTTAATCAGGTTTCTTTTGAATCTGGTCTCCTTTCTACTTGTATCACAGGCGATATTTATCTGCGATCATTAGTTAACTGTTCAATTGCATCGTCGATTACAACATTTTTCAAACTATAATCATTCACTTATGGTTTTGATCGATTTCGTGGATGCTCAAGTTAAGACGACTTTCTATCAAACGGATATCATGAAGGAGAAATTTTTATATTTTGACATTTTGCTGAACAAACTGGAGTGTTCGCAGACATTTTTCAAATTTCTGTGTAGATCACGTATAAACATAAAGCCGCCATCGCAAGGTAGTTGTCATCACAAAGCATCGATGTGTCAGGAAAGCTGCGTTGACCCAAATATTAACGAAAAAATGATTTATGCGTTTGTCGCGCAAGTGGCAGGTTGCCGGGGCGCGGTATCGCGGCATCAAGACGCGCCATTGTTCTGTTTCAAGCAGCGGGTGATGTCTGCTCGGGATGGATGTTTGCTCGCGCAAAAATCCTCTTTCCCGTTATCGTGACGATCGAATCGCGATCAGGCGGCGTGGCGGTTTTATCAGTTCGGGTCTGGACGGGCATCGAGCCTCGAAAGGCGTGCTAATAGGGGATGCCTGCTCTAGTTGAGAGTCTCTGATAGACATCCAGCTGTCCGGATTTAGATGTTAGGATAATACGGTGTGGTCGGGGCCTTACAACAAAATAATGTAGTCCACTTTGAATGGCGTGGAGCGGAACGGTGAACGAGGGAGGGATGGAGGGGTGTGACACCCGGAGGTAGAGGTAGACGGCGTCGACAGTGGATGAAAAGAGAGCCTTCCGGCTAGCTGGCCAGGAGAGAAAGAGACGGATCGTTGAAGAGTATCGACAGAGTAACCATTTCTCTAGTGGTTATTTGTAGACAGATTCGACACCGTGACAATGCCGCGAAAAATCATAATGGGGGCCCGCAGGGACCCCGCAATGGGAGGCCTTAGTGAGATTACGATGCCCACCAGGTATTTGTTGTAGGTCTTAGGCCAGGCGCTAGGGTGCCATGGAGAGGTGTGAAAGTGATGGTAAATCTTCGCAGGATCTTTTTAAAATCGATGCCGGCCATTGTTGCGGTAAGAAGTTTTTCAGGATTTGCGCGACTACCCCCTTTTACTCGGTCTGTTCCGCTCGTGGACGGTCTATATTTTCGATCTGCTCTTCCGGCGACCATGGAGCCGGGATCATGGGCTCTTAGCTGCTTAAGGGCGCGTCGAATATTCCGTCGAAAGGGAATGGAAAAGCCATGGAACACGCTCCGGGAGGAATCGGTATTGTGACGCGGGGATTGCCGCCGGCGTAATGACGCAACGGTGACGCAGAACAATCGGCTACTCGGTAAATCACATTCTCCCTGACTTTTTCATCACTTGTTTATAGTACTGTTTATGCAAATCCTTTACCATGCATATTTATTACTTGTAATTGAATTTAAAAAATTGTTCAGTAAAACATTTGCTGATCATTTTGAAACGGAAGAGAGTGCCTCAGGAAATATCACCACTTTCTTCTTTCCGATTATTCGTATTGTTTTTCGTCAGAGTGAATAAAGTTGATTGTGAAATAGTGACAGGAGTCGTTAGTAATCATTAGACTGCGGACCTTAAAAATTCATTTCATCCCTTAATAGAATTTTTAGATCGAAAACATTATAACAATATTCTTAGATTTTTCTAAGCTTTTAGTGTTACATATATTTAAATCCGTAGTCTAGTAATCGCGTGTGAAGAAGCGTTCTATGCCGGTTCGAATTATCTTTTGTTTTATTTATAATTAGGCTGGATTTTATGCATTTATGACAGAAATGAATAGACGCGATTGGAAGCAATAGAACAATTTAAATAACAGGAGAAAGAAAGGAATGTTTATCTGGTTCCTATACTTTGCAGTTAAACTGAATTATTCTGTTGATGCCGAGTGCATACGTGGGCAGTTTTCGAAAAATACAATGTACCTAAGAAATAGAAAATATATGTTATGATTACACATAGATATCAAGGTGGAACATTCGAATAATAGAGGCTCGACTTTATGGGATCGTTTTGGGGACTGAGACTCAATAATGTTTCTTTCGCGAACGTTAACTGTGATCGTTCAAAATGTCTCGCACGACTCTTCGGAACCTATAATAAACTGCCCCTGTGTGAATTTCGAATTCGAAAATCGGTTTGTCGCGTTTCACCGAGGGTCCTCTATAGTCGAGTTCACACGGGGTTAATGAGAGGTTAGATATAACTCGCTATTCTGTACCATAATGTGACACCGGCGTCCGTTTAATTTAAGTATATCCCGTGTATAGGATTTCAATGGGGGTGTGTCACGCGTCGCCCCCTTGGCTCGTTCTATGGGACTGCGCCTGCTTCATGGGAAAAACAAAATATTTAGCTAACTGCAATAACTAGGCGGAAATGTTCTCGCGTTCTCGCTCTAGATTGTTTATATAAACATTATCAAACCCTATAGAACAACAATGAATTTTGATCGGTATTTGCGTGAAATTTTCAAATCCGTTGAACCTCTGACAGCAAGACCGGACAAACAATGCCGATGTTCATGCTTTATAAAACTGTACCATGCCTAAAATAACAAAAATTATATTTTGTAAATAATGAATAAACAGCGGATTTTATGTATTTATAATAAAAATTAGTAGATGCAATTCATTAGGTAGGTGTAACATTATTTTCAACCTATTAAACATATTAAGAAGGAAAATAAATGTCTATTCAGATCCAGTTTGTTGGATTTTAGGTAAAAAATTTTTATTTTGCATGAAGATCCGCTGTCTGATAATTAAAGATTGCAGATACAAAATGTTCCGATACCTGTAAAGTAGGTATCAAGTAACTAAATGAATTACCACTATTATAATAACATAATTTAATCTCCCACAAAAAAAGGTTAGACCACAATGTAAATTATTCAAGAAATATTTTTAATCAATTTATCGATCTCTGATTTTCGTTCGTAAAATAATATTGTAGGATTCTTTAATACGTGCACGTTAAATTGAGTTTGCAAGAGTTTTGTTATTCCGAGACTGAAACGTTTGTCGGCGTAACAAAAAAGTGTTTCCGAAATGTTCCTCGAAGCTGTCACGTATCCGGACTCAATACATACTACATATATGGATATGTCAGGCGTCACTGCCCTTGCGAGGTACTAAGCCGCTTAGCACTATGGGGTTTACTATGTATTATGTTCGATGGGGTATCTCCTAACTCTGTGGAACTTATATGGGAATCCGTAAACCCCGCCTACTGCACGCTGTCTTAACATTCGAGCGTGCATAGTAGCTGTACGATGTTCTCCAAACTGCGATTTTTGAAGCGCAACATTCAACAAATATACGTGCATAATATTGTTATGTTAAATTATTCATGAAAAGAAAGACAAAATAATCTGCTTCAAACTGATTGAAAATTGTACGTCATTTAAAGAAACAATTTAGTGTACGCGTTTCTTAGCAGTTCAGTATGCGATTCAATAAAACAAAGATGCAAAATCGGTTAATCAAATTTATTTTCTCTTAATATGAAACTATATAATAATAATAATAATAATAGAAACTCAATGAGAAAATTTACTATTATAATCTTGGAACATGAGCGTTACGATTAGACTGCGGATCTTTATGCATTTGTGAAGAAAATGATTGGACGAAATATGAAACGGTAAAAGATTTAAATAATTCAAGAATGTTGTAATGTTGCTTTTAATGTAACAAACTCGTTAAGGGATGAAATCAGTTTTTATGTTATTCCTGCTTCCCGCAGTCGATGAAAAACATTTTTATTTTGCATAGAGATCCGCAGTCTAGTTATGATATAGACTGTGAAATGTTGATAGACTATGAAAATTGTGTCAGCATCGAGTACTATTTCTTTTACTTCTCTACAAATACAAGAACAATGTCCGGCACGTTGATTAGAAGCCCAAACACGGCGCAATTTGCGCGCAAAACAATTCTTCGTGACATCCCCCGTTTTTCTTCCCGTTAGGATGCACCCCTCAGCAACAGGACGGAAAAACATTTTGAGGAAGTTTCTGACGAGGGTATTACGCAAAACTGTATCGGCTTTTCCGTGTTTTGATTTCGGCTGGGAGGCGACAGAACGACAATGAAGGGTAAGAGGAGGACAGATACTTAGCCGAGGACTAACAGCAGGCTGCGGATTAAAGGGGGTGAAATGTTATTATTGCAAGGGGTACGTCTGCGCCCGTGAGTACTAAGTAGCCCGGTTAAGTATGTTGTTTAAGCCAACACAGTAAGTAACCATCCCCCAGAGAAATTGCCGTGACGGCATTGCAGCCAAGTCGAAGCTCCGGCTCGCTGGAATACTTTAGCATCGAAGTGCCTTGTCCAGATGGCTCTCCTAATACCACCGTTTTCAGTCGGGGTGGGGGT
This sequence comes from Lasioglossum pauxillum, assembly GCA_933228785.1. Lineage (NCBI taxonomy): Eukaryota > Metazoa > Arthropoda > Insecta > Hymenoptera > Halictidae > Lasioglossum > Lasioglossum pauxillum. Next base: position 42,399,012 of record OW121699.1, read on the forward strand.
GGACGTACCGATGAAAACCCGGACACTACGTCATGATACACGACAGTAGAAAAGAGCTTACGAAACTATCGGAAAACATTGACGAAATTTTTCAATGATACGTGACGGGGAACCGCAATTTTTCCCACCCTCGTAACTTCACCGACAAATTCCTTCACCGATAAACGAGGACATCGCTTACTTTCTGGATGGAACAGGCATACTCTGTCAAACTACAAGGCGTACAATTACTCGAATTAATATTCGGACGCTCTAAAAAAGACAACTTTTTAAATATTGTACTGTTTATATTTATATTGTATTTATATTGTATTGTATTGTTTAATATTGTTAGAGCAATTAGTTTACTACAGGACGTGAAACGAAATTTTTTCAAAAATTGCAATTGATCAGAATTGTAGAACAAATACTAAAAGTTGCATTTTTCAACATTTTTATAGATGCCTATTTTCATGGAAAATGAAAAAAATAGGTTTTGTAGATCTGTGTAAATTAAACATATTCTGAAAATTTCGTCAAAATCGGTCGACGTTGCAATGAGCTACAAACGTTCACAGATTTTCACGATTTCGGCCTATATGTATCTAAGAATTCTTACATTTTTCAATGCCTGTCGTTTTTAATTGACTCAGACCTACAAAACGTACTTTTTAAATTTTCAATAAGGTCCACATAGAAAAGTCGTAAAATGCAACTTTTAGTATTTTTTCTATAATTTCGATCAATTGTACTTTTTGAAAAAAATTTTTTTCATATCCTGTACATAGTAAACTAAATGCTCTAGCTTCTCAAAAAAGTTCAAATCGTATAGTACAATATTAAAATAGTTATCGTCTTTTTTAGAGCGTCCGAATATTAATTCGAGTAACTGTATGTAGAAGGAAACGAATAAAATGTGTATTATAAGATTTATTTTACCAACCATTAATGTAGTGCCACCCTTATTTCGTACGACCACTAGCGTTCTTTTCGGGAATGATTTGTATACATTTTGTATTGTTTCTTGCTTTGTAGATCTCCATTTTTTCCCACATACGCTTACAAATCCCCAACGTTATTCAATTGTTTCCCCTTTGAAAATAACTCATCTAACTATAAAGCTAAGATACCCAAACTCAATGATATTTAGGACCCGAGTCCTCGCACGTCATGGCTAAACATTTCATTGTTGAGACTTGAAATAAGCTTTCACAACTTCTATCGTACATACGTAAATTATAACTGTACTGTTGGAAGATATACAGGGTGTCCCAAAAAAGTTGTACTTCCTTGAAAGGGATTCCCGACAGTCCTTGCACGTATTCATCGAACAGTTGTTCCTTTACCACTATTTTTCAAGTGATCGTAAATCGCTCAATGACGTCTCCCTAATATTTTTGACTTCATTTAGACTTTTCCATTTTTAACTATTTATAATAATACACTATTTAACTAACTGATTACGTCACTCATTAATTATTTAACACCGAATTCTCGTCTTTTCAAGAATTTATTTTCTTGGTTTTTCAACAAGCTCTTACTAGTATTTTTGTAAAAGATGAACACTTAATCCTCAGACACCCCTGCTTCTTTCAACATAATTTGACAAATTGAATAGAAATCTTTTGCATTTTTTATAAATAGTAAAACGACGAGTGAAGGCACAGTTAGAACTTTATTGATTATGAACTGCTAATAAACGTTTAACCCAGAAAGTGATGCGAATTGCTATAAGATACCGCCTATTACCGGAAAACGGTGAAAGGGTTACTTTCCACCGGTCGGAATTTCCAAGTATCCGACGCATCGCCGTTAAACCGTTCTGAACAAATGATCTCGCCTGGCAAATTGCAGCCTCGAAGGTGAGGAGAGCTTCTGCACGACAGGAAAATGATAAATGCACTTCCACAGGGGAAAGATTAAAATACGCTATTGCCGCTATTAGACGAGGAATTTGAGCTTCTGGACCCCGAGATAGAACGGTAACAGACGTATAATTTCCTGGAAGCTTTGAATTAAACAACTCTCTCGCTTGGTGTGCCCGGGCGAGACGAGTGTAACCAGCTTTCAAAGCTTTGAGGGTGAGGAAGCTCATTAACGTGAGCTTTCTGTTCCTTCGTTCCAGCCTCGGTTCCTTCCACGCACCGTTCCATCCACCGCCCGATATCCTTTGCGACGCTCCTGAGACCAGGTTTCTCCTCTTACCCTTTGCCGTCCCTTTCCAATGACCAAATTCCTTATTTACATAAATACGAGAGTTTTAATGGCCGTGAATTGTGCGGGAAATTCACCACCGCTACGCCACCCTAACCGCCTCAACTTTTGGCAAGCATAATAAGTCGACCACCATTCCGACAGGTTGATTTTTGAAAAATGGTAGGTCAACGACCTTGTGAGTACAGCTACAATTCCGTTAATACAATCATTGTAGTTAACTATATTTTGCACACCCGATTTTTTATTTACCAAATATTAATGATAATCTTCAAATAATCAAAGACACTTCATAATGTTACAAATTTTCACTGATTGTTAAGTGCAATAAAATATTACCAATGCTGACATTAGACAAGCTTTTTAATTTTATATTGCTTAGAGTAATTTTAATATAAAAAAAACGACTAAAGGTTATATGCGAAGCCATGTTTGTATTGGTTGGATGCAGCAGACGATAGTACAAACTGTGCTACATGTTCAAAGTAGATAAGAATAAATAACTTTTATTTAGTTGATTAAAATGTGATTACCCGATAGATTATATATTAATTTAAGAATGACATTTATTCATAAAAAATCGTAAATCTTCTAATAATAAGAATAATAATCTAATTAGAAATGATATACCGTTTTAGGAAGAAACAAGAAGCGACAAATTACAAAAAGCAGAAAATTGCTTTCGTAGAATTGTTGTATTAATAGTATCATTTTTACAGGTTTCGCATTGCAACATTTCTGATCTACGCGATTGACGTAAGCAATAAAAAGAAAGAGTGAAATCAGCCCTCCATAATTAACTGGTATTTCACAGGAACGAGTTCGATAAAAGCAACTGATAAACAAAAGACATTCTTATTCAACGAGACCGTCTTCTGTAATACTAGTATACGGGCGCGTTGGAGGTAATTATTCCTTCTCGTTACGATCGAATGAATTCAATTAATCAGTGGATCTCTCTGATGCTGGCATATTAGTGCTCGCTGGTTCGTTAGCAACGAATTCCCATGAACAATTGCGCGGATCGTGAGTACATGCCGCCATTAATTTCCCGCGATCCAGAATAAACATCACCGGTTCCAATCGAGATCGCGATTTTTCCTCATTCGGTGTAAATTCTCGTTCGCCGAAGGGATTTTGTCAATTCTCTGTGCTGTCGAATTTGTAAAAATTATGTTCATGGACAACTGTAATTTTCTCTGTTGTTTGCAAACTTTCAATAAATGAGAAAAGGAAGATGCCATTGACCGATTTTCTACTCTTGAAAATTTTAGAAAAATTTCAAGAAGGAATGCTTCTAAACATTTCAACGGAATGCATAATTATTTATCCAAGAAGCGGTGGAAAGTTATGAAAAAATATGCGCAGACTTTTCAATATTGCCGTCCATAATTCTCACCCAGTTAAACTATTTCGATATTCTAAAAATAGTTGTTTAAAAAATCGGTACCTAACATATTCAAAAATAAAGTTCTTGTTACTAAGAACAACGTTTTTCAACTTCGTATCTGCGATAATAAAACAAATAAATAAAAACGATAAATAAAATTTATACAAGATAGATTAATACGACAATTAAGGGCTCATATAAATTACTTGCGCTAATTAATCGATTCAAGATGTTGGAGCTACTTGAATTTCAAAATCACCGTGTCTGTGTATGTGATCAGCATACTATCCTAAGGCCTAGTTCATTTGTTTTGTCCACAAGTGTACATATAGATATAAGTCACTAATAGTTCATTTAGGGCAATAATCTAATACTGCAATTTCAATACGAAGAACGCGAGACCTATCCATCTTTAAATGTTCGAAAATAATACTAAACAGCGTACTAGTAGTCTTCTCGAATTGCAACAAACTGGAGCCAAATAGAAATTTATTTTCTTTCGTAGTATGTTTAATAGGTTGAAAATAATATAACAGTATTTCTAAATTGATCTAATACTTTTTACTGTTTTAAATTACACCTACTCTACTGATTCATGGCACATTTTAAGCAACCTATTAACAACATTTGGTCAAATTTCAATATAATGGCTGGCTGAGATGCTCATTGAAGCCTTAAAGTAGTGTAAGCAACGTATTATTTTGCACTGTTCTGACAAACATTTAAACATTTTCTAACGTAGAACAATAATGCTCCTTGTCGCACGTTTAAACTCTACGTCCCATTGTGAACATAATGTTAGTGAATGGATTGACGACCCTTGCACGTAACAATAATTTCATAGTTTTCCTACTATTAAAAATAATTATTTTACTAACAAATCAGTATGCGAAGATGAAAATGTCAGAAATAGTGTAACTGGCTGAGCATTTTTATGGTTTATAACTTCGTTACTGGTTCATTACTTCCTGCATACACAATTTTGTAGTTTTTGAAATCTACAATATTCTATCAAAATGTTTCATTAGCAGTAAGATTGAAATTCGACCAATTTCTATTCACCTATGCTGTAAGTGTTGTGTACAGGGTGTAAAAAAAGTAATGGTCATCCGTCCTAGGGGTGAATCTACACCTCTGGATCGGTGGACATTTGTAAGAGAAACTTGCCGCAAAATTGTTTATAACAGAAAATTAATGTTAAAGTTTTTTTTGCATCAACGCATTCTACTCATCGAGAAGAGGAAAAGTTTGAAAGGAGCCATTTGTCACAAACAAATAGTTATTGAGCTATAAGCTGTTAATGTTTTTGCAAAATTTGATTGTGTGGAATTATACGTATAGAGAAAAGCCTACTACTACAGTCCACACGTCCGTGTCGATGAGACAGAAGATGATCGTGTGCGTGCCGCGAGACAGACGAAATTTAAGGGGGATCTATACCCTCGGATTTTGGGGTATTTATCAATGTTATCAACCTCTGTGCAGAAAAAAAGTTTGGTAACATTGATAAACACGCAACTGCATAATGAACACGAGATGGAGTTGCTTGCTATTTCCATATTCTATTCATCTCGTCGCGAATGCCGTTATACAGGGCAGGTCGCACTAATATTAGTGCCACCGATGAGAATATGTACCTCGTCTGTGTCAGTTTTGCTATGATTCCACATTGACAGCAGTGAAATGTTGCACAATATCGCAGCACTGATTGACAGTCCTTCTGACTAGGCACCATCTCGTGTAAACTAACTGAAATGAAATTGGTTCTAGATTGGCTCTACATCAGAGATAACCTCTGTCTTCATGAACGTAATATGGGGAAATCTCTGCTAATGTGAATGAAATCACGCGCGGCGATTTTTTGTCCTTATACGAGCATATTTTGAGCTACACAAAGGCTCATTTGATAGAGGAAGGTTCATCACGGCGCGCTCTGCTCATCATATCAGTCAGAAAAATCTCTTTGCGACAGGAAAATACATTGAAATCTGGGGTTATTTTTCTAGATTTTTTCTCTACTTTGAGCACTCATATTATTAGATATAAACATAATCTCGTTAAATCAATAGCAGAGCGCGCCGGATTTAACCTTCCTCTATAGAATGAGTCCTCACCCAGTCCAAAATCCGCTCAAATAAGGACAAAAAATCGCCGCGCGTAAACCCATGTTTCGACCCAAAATCTAGTAAGATTCTAGTTCCTTTCTAGTTACTTCATTGGGTATAGATCCCCCTTAAAGGAGCCTAACGACGAATGCGCCTTTAAATTTCGTCTGTCTCGCGGCACGCACACGACCATCTTCTGTCTCATCGACACGGACGTGTGGACTGTAGTAGTAGGCTTTTGTCTATACGTATAATGCCACACAATCAAATTTTGCAAAAACTTTAACAGCTTATATCTCAATAACTATTTGTTTGTGACATATGGCTCCTTTCAAACTTTTCCTCTTCTCGATGAGTAGAATGCGTTGATGCAAAAAAAAACTTTAACACTAATTTTCTGTGTTATAAACAATTTTGCGGCAAGTTTCTCTTACAAATGTCCACCGATCCAGAGGTGTAGATTCACCCCTAGGACGGATGACCATTACTTTTTTTACACCCTGTACAATTATACAGGAAATCATGATGGACAGCTTCATTTAAAATTCTCGTAAGTCAAGGAAATCCGTGAATTCTCTGAATGGACGTACTTGCGAAAAATAAACGCGACAAACGAACAGTTTCTAATTCGTTGCACGTGATTGGCGGATCGACGAGGGATGCTTCTTCTCACTTTTCCCCCGATGGCGGTGGAAATGGTTTAAGCATCCTGACACGACTTAAATACAGACAGCTAGATGCGGTTAATGCAACCGCGAAATAAAGGGCGTGGTTTTAACGCGCAGCCGAGGATTGGCTGTTGAACTTGGCTACCCGGTCGATACTGGCAGACTATATCTGCCTCGACCTGTATACTTGATACTTATCCGGCAGGCGTGTATGTACATCTGATCTCGCGGCATCGACACAGCAGGATTCAATGGAAGATGCTCGAATCTGCTTTGGAACTTCACCCTGCTCGATTTTATAATTCAAGGCTGGCGAGCCTGTTAAATGGGAGTAATCAATGGCTTGATATTCCATTGCACACCCTATTTCGTCCTGCTTTGGAATGAAACGTTTCAATGCATTAGTTTAAAATCAAATCAAGCTTGATGAACTTCTGCTTAAAAAATTGAAAATTTTCATCAGAAAAAATAGAAGTGTATGTTTGATTCATTATTGAGACCGGAGAGTATTAGTCACATTTTATTTTTCATTAAAATTTTAATTCTACACATCAAGCTTGGTGAAGGTGTATACGTTACTGCTTAAAAGATTGAACATTTTCATCAGAGAAAATAGAAGCGCATGTTTGATCTATTATGCAAGACCAGTGCATATTAATTAAATTTTAATTGTACAAATAATTTCTTCGTGTGTAAAAAAGAACCACACAGTGTCCGCCACTCCAAGATTTTATACTATAATCTGGGTTATTGGTAAAAATGATGTTTGAGCAAAGTAATGTGTAGTATAAATGATTCTCAATACAAAAGGATCAAAATAAAAAGATTTTCGTAAATTTCATTCTGGGGACTAATAGTCCGTAAAGCTGAAAAAGTAATAAGTGTAATGTACTATTATTAGAATTCCTCTAAAATTGATTTTACCATAAGAACCCGTCTGAAATTAAATTCTACAATTCTTTTAGAATTAATTTAAACTTGAATATCCCTCTAAAACTAAGTTTAAAATTAATTTATTATAAGAATTCCTCTCAATTAAATAAGTCGGTACAGTAAATAAGGACCAATTATGTATAATAGCAGATTTTAAGTTCTAAGTAATTAATGAGGTTAGTAAAAAACATTTGAATATATGTAGATAGGTCAAATAAAATAATCAATGATATCTTGGTTTGTACCTAAACTCCACATTATATTTGATGCACCCAGTCTTCATGTCATCTTCCAAAGAATCATTATTTAATTGCACTTTAACATCTTGTTCACTTGTATAAGAAACTAATCCACGTTCCAATTTCCAGTGGAAGGTTGTTTAAATTTTCGTGAAAATTTTCAGGTGTCTGTTTTTGACTCAATTTGTTTTCCAGTAGTATTCTTAAAGTCGTATACATTTTTTCTGTGTCGAATTTTCTTTTTACTGTTCAACGTCGAAAATTTGTCTACTTTTCATATGAAAGAAATTATTAAAAATTGGTCAATACTGTAGGACAATATACGTGGAGAAAGTCTTAAGCTATGTTGTCCACATTTGTTACCGCACCTCGTTACTCGGAATATCATTGAAGTGGTAACGAGATTCGGTTAGGGGTCCCTTTTTAACTTAATACAATTTGTTTACTGCTGCCAATACCTGTAACTTGCCACCATTCACCCCACCGACATCGGAACAGAAAATCATGTAACGAGCAATATGTCATGATAACAGAATCAGGTGCGGTAACAAATGTGGACACAGTTTTGGGTTTGATGTGTAATATACAAATGAAATTACAAACCTTGCAGCATTTATGTACACGCCTAATAGGCATAAAAGTAACCCGTATAATCTGATCAAATTGTTCAATGACTTTAAAAGTAAGCCGGCTATGAAAAGTAGCTTCCGCGGCACGATACGCCAGCTTAAACGTTAAACATCTCAAAGTTCTGATAATATTGAAAAAAAGACGCCAGAATATATTACCTAGAACTATAATATTTGTTTATGTAACTAGACCATTTAATTACATTAGTTATTATGATTGAATATAATTATTCATAACGATTAGACTATGTAATTAACAGCTATTAAAATATTTAGAGTTACAGTTCACAGGTGTGTGTATAACGTACTGGTAATTGTCACGATAATTGGAAGTAATCAATTAACATTGCATAAACAAATTTTAATGTTCCATGAAACTGGTCGAATATTTCTAGATTATAAACCCGTTACTCCATCACGCAGCCTTTATTAATCTTGATTAATAGGATCTATTCTGTCACCGACTATTAATTCTCGGACTACTACGTGTCTGCATTATGATAAACGTACTTCTTTACAAAGAGAGACTTACATATTTTCTAATGAAGCAATCCTGGCTTCCCGAGTAAACGTGAATCACGAAAAAGAGTGCTCTTTAAAAGCCTGAATGAGCCTACCGATGATCAATCTTGATTTCCTAATGCGACATTAATAGTCGGTGATTAAAATCTTCTTAATGATGCCGGCAGTTTTACGATACAAATTGCAGATTAATCTCACAATCGCCTGCAATCTACAGCGGTAAACGAAGGATCGTCTCATAATATTATCATTTGAAGAGTGGACCTAAGAATTTACAAGAATCATACTTTTTATAGAACAGAAAAAATTACAATTTTTACGTGTTATAAGTAGACAGCGGATCTTTATACATTTATGAAGACATTCGTTGCGTGAAATATAACAGTAAGATTTCAAAAATTCGGGAATGTTGTAATATTGCTTTTAATATAACAAAGTCGTTAAGGGATGAAATCAATTTTTATGTTATTCCTGCTTCCCACAAACAATGCAAAACATTTTTATTTTGCATGAAGATTCGCTGCCTGGTTATAAGTAATTTATGATATAAAAGTAAGACATGATTTTTAGGAATTTACCTCGTGAATTTTATTAAACTACTCTTCTATTAAATAATAGTAGTACTCAATTAACTTTAGTAATTCGTCCCACATAAACACCCATATGAACGATAATGTTTTTAACTACAGTCCCAAATAATATGTATAACTTCCATTTAAAGATCCTTAATAATAACCATTTGAAACACCAATATTTCATTTACTTGTTTCAATATACTTTTTAGTAGAGGTAAAAAAAATCGACCACATATCGTCGCGTACCTCACCTTGCATATAGGGGTGTAAACTGCAGACTAATAAAATGCACCGAATGGAAAACTTCTAAAGTCCCCTTGGGAATGTTATTTGCTACATATTTCACAAAAAAATTGAAATTATTAAAATTACTATATTTATTTACAGAGAATTTGTCTATATTGTATTCAATTTTGTGATCTTTCCATACCCAAATTTCAAACACAAATACTTACGGAGTCAAAGTTTATTCTTTACATTTTGCACTGAAAACGTGCAGCGGGGTGTGATTACACTCCAAAACAGGATTAACATTAGAACATATCGCTCATGCACAAGAAGAACGTCACAAATGTAAAAATACAAATTTTACAGTAGAGCGCTTCAAAGTCCTTTGATAGTTTAACTAGCTATGGCTGCAAGTAAAATCAAATAAAATAGGGCTATCTGTGGGTTTAATTTTACAAGTATGTATGTATTAGCATAAAAATGTACTTGTTAATGCCGTTTGTGTGTGTTGTATTTGAATGCAATGAAACGAAAACTGAAAAATTTTGGGTTGTGACGTTTTTCTTGTGCACGAGCGAATATGTACAAGGTTTGTCCGGAAAGTAATGCAACCACATTTTTAACTTCCCGATTTATAGGGAAGTTATTGTAATGACCCCGAAAATCGAAAATCGATTTTTTAGCAGATCTTCACGTTTCATGGTCATTGCAGTCATTTTAGACTATTTTCAGCAAAATGTTGGTATGTGTGTGTGTGCGTATGTATGTCCGTGCGTATGGTAACAAATTTTTCGTTAACGTTTTCTGAAAAAGTAACAACGCGATCAGAATGATGAAAGATGCAATCGATGTGTCCCGCTGTAACTTAGAGCTGATTAGATTTTGGTCCACTTTGGTCCAGTAGTTTTTTAGTTTTTTTAGTTTTTTCGAAAGAAGTTCATTCAACAATGCAGTTTATACGAGAGGGCGGAAATTTTCCACCGAAGAAACAAACGTAATTATATAAACAATTTTTTTTTATTTTTTTCATTTTTAAAAATTTTTTTTAAATTTCATTTTTTTTTATTTATGCAACAAATGCTAATGTTACCGCTTGCAATAATCGAAAATTATCCCGATGCAAGATTAATAAATTAAAATTCTTCAAAGTAGGACCCTTGGACGTCGACACATTTTTTCCAGCGTGATTTCCATGCTTCGTATGCTCCCTGGAAGGCGTATCTGGAGCTTCTCGTAGTACCCTCGTCGCAGCCTCATCGAGCACTTTCAACAAAAACTTTTCCGTAGATAACGGGGAAAACAGTAAACGGTACTTCTTAGTCGGATTACAACACTTCCTCAACCCCCGTATAGTCCTGACTTGTCTCCCGCCGACTTCTTCTCGTTTCCAAAAATTAAAAATGTGCTAAAAGGATGCCATTTTGAAAGCGTGGAACGCGTCAAAGAGGCTGTGACGAGGGTACTACGAGAGGTTCCAAAAAACGCCTTCCAGGGAGCATACGAAGCATGGAAATCGCGCTGGAAGTAATGTGTCGACGCCCAATGATCCTACTTTGAAGAAATTTGAAGGTTTGTACCCATATGTTTAATAGATTTTTTTTAAAAAATGTGGTTGCATTACTTTCCGGACAGACCCTGTATGTACGCACAGTGATGGTTACGTCGAATAACCGAGGTTCTGCTGTACTTGAAAATAGATATGTCTTCTGTCTATAAGTAAGAACAATCGATGATCTCCCAAAATGTCAGAGAAACCACCGTTGAACCGATTGGTATAGGTTCGTCGCTATAGAAAAAAGAAAAGAATGATCCCGGGTGATGATCAGTGGAGGCACCCCAATAGCGGGTCAACAAACGACCGACCGGAAAACTTATATCGCCGCACAAAAGCGAGTAGGTTAGTATAATAACGCGATATCCATAATAAACGCGACCGGTATCCTCTCATTGAGGGCAACAATGCCTCTGATAAATGAGTTAATCGGTAAGTTCCTCCCCGGTGGGGCGAGGGGCCCAACTTGGCGTTTCATGTTTCATTGTGCGGCATCGTTGCTCGAGGACGACGGGAACGTCAACGACTACGTCGACGATTTATCGTATACGGCGCGTCATGAAAAAACACGCGGAAAGCTCATTAACATCGGAAGCTCAGTAACACCCGGTAACATTAGACCCGAAACTAATGCAGTCAGAATTTAATTATTAGGCAGCGGATCTTTATGCAAAATCAAAATTCTCTGACGTAAAAATTTATTTTCTCTCTTAATATGTTCAATAGGTTGAAAAATAATAGAAAAGTATTTTTAAATTCGTCTAATGTCTTTATTGTTTTAAACTGCACCTAATCATTTTTGTCATAAATGCATCAAATCCGCTGTCTATCAATTTTAAGTATAATTTAAAATGTTTGAAAACTATCAGAGAAATACAAACAGCTTTTTTTTAAAGAACTCAAAATTGTAAATTTGAATAGACCGTAGATCTTTATGCAGCTAAAACTAATTCGCATGTGCAACAAATGTGTCCACACTATACAAAAAATATGCAAGAGATACACAAACTATTTGCTAATATTATGCATTATATGTATACATATTTATATTATAATATTAATGACATTATAATGTGTATACATATACATATTACAATATCAGTGATATTATAATCATTTCTAAAAAATTTTTTTACGATATACAATAATCACCGTTCTTATTCTCTATTTACCGTTTTCTTTAAAAGTATCGTGTTTTTTATATTTTTCGTACCCATAATTATTTTTATTGATGCACTGAGAAAGTCCTTTGCAGTTCAGATCGATGCTGCAACTTTTTTACTTAAAAACTTCGTTTAGAAATATCATTTCGGAATAAAATTAATTATAAAATTGTCGTTAATAATGAAAATACCAAGGTTAGCATGAGGAATTATTACAATGAACTTCTCTGTTAGTCTCTAAATACTTTGCATACATAGAATAGAGTAGTCTCCAAGTTCTCCATTTTGGAATGACTGGCTGTAGTGAAAGTGGACCGTTTGAGTCTTCTCTGCATATGCATTGCCGTCGCTATCAAAATATTAATACTTACTTTTGACGTATTTAAGTATTATATTGAAAGTTAAATTTATTTGTTTCATCACTTCTTACTTATATAAACATGTTTTTAAAAGTTAAAGATGAAGAACATAGAGAGTGGAGAAGAAAAAGGGCAAAAATGAACATTTCATGTATATGTAGCGAGGAAGTTCCGAAGAATAATTTTGTCGTAAAATTATATACAATACGTGTAAAAATAAGCAACAAATAATAATTAACTGATCAAATATACTGTCCAAAATGAATTTTCGACACCCTTTTTTCTTATTGGCTTAAAATTGTAATTATTTTTAACTTCCCGATTCATAGGGAAGTTACTGTAATTACCCCGAAAATCGATTTTTTAGCAGATCTTCACGTTTCATGGTCATTGGAGTCATTTTAGACTATTTTTATCAAAGTGTTTGTATGTGTGTGTGTGCGTATGTCTGTTTCTATGGTATCAAATTTTTCGTTAACGTTTTCTGAAAAAGTAACAACGCGATCAGAATGATGAATGATGCAATCGATGTGCCCCGTCGTAACTTAGAGCTGATTAGATTTTGGTCCATATTGGTCAAGTAGTTTTTTAGATTTTTAGTTTTTTTCGAAAGGAGTTGATTCGACAATGCAATTTATACGAGAGGACGGAAATTTTACACCGAAGAAACAAACGTAATTACATAAAATTTATTTTTTAATGTAAAAAATAATTTAATTTAAAAAATGAAATAAAAAAAAATTTTTTTAAATAAATTTTTTTAAATAAAAAATTTTTTTTTTATTTATGCAACTAATGCTAATGTTACCGCTTACAATAATCGAAAATTATCCCAATGCGAGAGTGAATTTATCATCTCTACTCCCAAGAATACATTTTGGGAGAATATCGATGAGAGTACAAAAAAAAAAACGATGTTGGCGATGTTGGCGAAGGAGTAACGAATCGGGAAGTTCTTTGTGTGACTCTTGGAGAGTCACACACCAAATAAAAAACATTAATATCAGTAGGCCCTACTAGTTTTCGTATGTAATCTTCTGGTAATCTTTAATTTAATTTTTTAGAAATATGAAACTGATCGCCACTTAACGTTCTTAAGAATTAGCTAGTGATAATTTGGAATTATCGTCCAGAACCATGGTTGGGGACAATTCTAACAGCAGCGGCTAAGGTTATACTCGACTACAAAGTCAAACACTAAAAAGCCAGTTAAAAAAATAATACAAAATCAATCATTTCGAACGAAAGTGTATTTGTCTGGCCGAACATTATACGGCAGTTCCAAGGACTTAGGCCTCCTATTATCCAGATCAGTGGTTGGCAGTGGTTCTCGGTTGCTCTCACAGCTCGATGTCTTCTCTTAAATGTTTCTCGACTCGCTGTCGAGCGAAACAATTGGGAACTACTGTTCATCAAAGAGTAGTTCATCAGAGTGGATGCTGGGACTGGCAGACCTCCGCCTCTTTTCATCCTCGAGGTTTTCTACCGTTTCTCGTCCCGTCCTTGTATCTCTCGGCCCTGTATTATCCGACTCCGCGACGAGCAACGAGGTCAAGCCGCAGCCTAGTTAATTTGTCGCTTCTTTCGCTCTCGTCCTGGCGTTAAAAGACGCTGGTCACCTTGCTCGAAGTGTCCGGATCGAATCGATGTCTGACGTATCGCTGACCGACGAAGATTATGGACAGATATCGCGACAACGTAGTGGTTTATTTCTGATGAGGTGGCTGGGTCTTCGGTGCATTGCATCACAACCTCGTCAGATTTACTTGCTGTCAAATAATATATATAAAAATACTATTTTCTTCGATATAGTCACACTATACCATTGTTAAAATACGAGGGCATTCATGCTCCATTTTTCTTACCGCATGTTAATTAAACTATTTAGTTTTCCATTAATTTACGACACCACAACCTTATAAGATTTACATATTGTCAATAAAGATACGATTTTTTTCGCTATAGTCACACTATACCATTATTAAAATACGAGGGCATGAATGCTCCATTTTTCTTACCGCATGTTAATTAAACTATTTAGTTTTCCATTAATTTACAACACTACAACCTTATAAGATTTACATGTTGTTAGGTAAAAATATGTTTTCCGTTACAGATTTAATCACACTATACCATTATTAAAATACGAGGGCATGAATGCTCCATTTTTCTTACCGCATGTTAATTAAATTATCTATATAGTTTGTCATTAATTTGTTTGGTTCCACATTCATTATTTTTGTATATTTCCTTCATCCGTGTTTTGCTTACTTTAACTCGAATCTCCTGTTGCAAACAGATTTATGTAGGATTTATGTAGAGCTCCGCAAAGGTTATATTATCGTTAAAAGTATTATCATTAGTATCTGATGGCATCTCCCATTGCGCAACTATTTCGTGGCGAAGTAACAATCGTTTAACCAATACCCTTGTACAAACCATCGAAACGACGACCTAACGCGGTCCGGTGGGGTGTTGAATGCTAGAACGATCATCCTCGCCACTGCGAACCGCAACCGACTGCACTCGGACCAGCAGGGGAGGGGAAAGGCTGTCTATATTAAGGATTGATTGACAAACAGGCTGACCTACATTTCGCGAACGAACGCAGAAAGCATGCGTTACCGGCCCGAGTCCTTAAAAGACGTGTTCCGTGCGGATAATTGCACACCTCGTGGCCCGAGGTGCTGCGAATGGCACGTGTCCGCTAATTCATGGATTCCCGGGCTCCGAGGGGGCGTTGCTTCCTGGAAAATGGAGGTGGGTTTTTTTTTATTCGTCAAGCAAATTGCTCGGTTGCGTGGACGTGCGCGTGTATCCTTGCGCCTGTTGAGGCGATAATTAAACGACGCGATCCTTCGACGACCCGTCCTCCGGGGATGTCTTTATCGATACTGTGGCGCCAACTAAAACAATACTCCGCTTGGAACGTCCGGAGCACCGACGTTTAATGGATTCCGGGAACCCGCCTCGTGGCGATGGTTTTCCTTTCGCCCTGACCGTACTCAACTTCGAAGATCCGTTCGTTGATTTCCTGCGTATGCAAATCTCTTCGAGAAATGATCTTTCTAACCTCGTCTTCCGGAAATTTGGACCGCTGAAATCGATTGCGAGGCTATTCCAACCGATAGTGCAGTAGAACCTCGCTCGTTGCTCGCTAGCGATCCCCACCACGAGTTGTTAGAAGCTCTGGAGCTCGGGCTGGGGTTGTGGTGGCTAAGTAATACTTAGAGTCGGGAGATTTTCGGCCCCCCTTCGTGCAACGATAGAGATTCTACTGGACACGAAGAACGTAGGTGGACGCGCAGCGAAGACGGTAATGCTCGGTTGATTTGGTGGGTAGTCGGACTTGCCGCTTCCGACGAAATTAGTCGATTTCTTGGCGAAAGTAACGGCGACGCCTCGTCCTGGCAGCCGTCTCCGGCCCGATATTAACTCGATCCACGATCTGGCGTGTCCTGATGATTTCATCAAGCCCGTTTCCGTGGGATCATCATACTTTGTAACCGGCTGGCAAAAAGCAACCGGCCGGCCAGGACACGCAAGGAAATATATGCCGGTAATACGGCGTGGATTCAACGCGTCCGCGCACAACGGCTGACGTATGATGATAGTATGGCTCAGGAGAATCAAGATGGCCGTAATAATATCATTATCCCAGTGGTCTCCGTCGGTCATTCGGGGCCCCAAGTAAGACATTCACCGTAACGACCGGCCATTCGTTATCGAGTCCCGGGTTGCCTAACCTCTGTCGGAACCGCGACACAGACGGAATCCTCGACGAAAGATCGTAGATACCTTGCCTCGTCATTCCGGACGCCTGCTGGCTCTTGATCGCTCCTCGACCATAACGTTCTCAGCTTCGGTAGCGTTCAATGATCCATTAATTCGTTTAGAAGCGTTTCGCTCTTGTAACGGAGGTGTATTTTCATCGTTAATGGCACCACTAATTTCTATTATTTCGTAGAAGAATCGCCGAGACGTTGGCATGCTAATTTCGAATAGAAAGTGCATAACAACAACAGAACCGATCGTCTCGATTCATCGTGTCCAACAAACTATGTAGATTGAGTCAATACACTTAACCATCCGCCGCCGAGGCTCGCCTATACTTCATCCATTTCCACGCATACTCCGCCGTCAGTTTTTCTGACGACCCGTAAAGCCTCTATCACCATTATCATTATCGCTGCCATTACCGTGCATCCAGGAACGGAGTCGGTCGGTTTCGAGAGCCACGCGTTGCCAAGCAGGTAGAGAGCCGATTACCACTTTTTCTCGTGGAAAGGGGAAGATAGAGGGGTGACAACGGGGCACCTAGTCGATACAGCAGCGTTCGAAATGCTTCAACGAGCGACATTTGTTTAGCGGATGTCACGGTGCGCGCCGCATTCGTCTGACTCGAGCGCGATCGTCTCGTCAGGTCATTGCGTTGCCGGGCTCGGTGGTTGGATTTAATATGGCGGACGCCGGTGTACGGCTTCATTAAGGCCTTCCAGGGTACACTGTTGGTGGCGCTAGTGATGTATATTAGCGATATCTCATAAGCGGGGATGGGAATTGAAAAAAAAAGAGAAAAAGGAACGCGGCAGAAAAGGGATACGAGAGGAGGAAAGGCAAAGAGGCCTAGTAATGACGTCAGCGTCAGGGCAGCTGCCTCGGTTATTAATTAAGAATACGGACGGAGGAATGGGGCCGAAGTGATCGCGCGGTCTAAAATTCGCCCAGAGGATCCCGGGAAATTAATCGTGCGCGATGGATTCCGAAGTTGCCGGTCCCGACCGTGTCGAGACACGGATACCTTCGGGCTAGGACCACGCGTGCTACGAACACCGAACTTAATTACCGTCGAATACGTGATGCGGAACCCGCAGAAGCCTGCACGATGAAAAGAGGCGAGATGAAAGGTGTCTCTCGCCTGTTAATTATCACGAAACCGTCTAATGGCGAGATTCATCAAAAAATCATCACCAGGCTTGCTTCACCACCTGACCGTCGAACGCACCGTCGCGGCGCGGCGCGGCAGCGTCGGCGCACTGTAAATTTAATAAGTTTCATCCCTCCAGAGAGCGGAGAGAGCGGAGTGTGTTCATAATTAAGTCCCTTTTTAGCGGGCAACGCGCGAAGAATTGAAAATGCACGCGAGGATCCGCGAGGACTGAGCGTTAACAATTAATCGCCGGGTGTGTGTAAGTTCGAGCCAGGTCCAGCATAAACAACAGAAATCAGGTAGACCACAATGAACGTAATCAGGGGAACGTGGAAGTTCGGTTCTCGGATAATTCATAGGATAAATTAGAATTCATGCGAGATGAGGCGGCAAAGAGCGACAGCGGCTGACGCTCGGCATCCTTTTAGCGGTTGGCTGCCGCCGCGCCGCGCCGCGCCGCGCCAGTTCTCTCCGCGCCTCTCTTTCCACGCTAGAAGTTGAGCGGCTCCCGAGTTGGAAAGCACTGCTGCTTCTCCAAGAATTATAATAACGAATGCTTAAATCAGCTTAGCCCCGCTAACTTCGCTTTTGCGACTACCTCCCATGTAAATATGGAAGTAGCTCTCTACAAAGTGAAAGAGTGGGGCCGTCGGCCGATTGGATAGACCGGGCGAGAGAGTAGGGAAGGAGTATCTCGGCGTCGCGCCGGTGAACGAAGAGGCAGCAAGAGGCAGAGAAGGTGGAGAACGGCGGTGGCGCGACGCGTGAAAGACTCAGAGGGATTCATGAATCCAAGATGCGCCGGATTAGACCGTCTTTGGCCGTATTTCTGTTTTCGAGGAAGTCGGCTACGAACTGCAGATTACCGCAAAAGCAGCGCCGCCGGCAGAGCCGCGCGTTTGGATCAGGAATTAAATAGCCATTAATTACCCTCTAACCTGCCCCAGGCTGGCTCGCTGGCTCGCTTGTGAACGTGTACGCGAGTTTTCTTTCCCGGAAGTGAATTCGGTGCGCGAGTGTACCTGGGTGAATAGCGTTCGGGTACGCTTTCGAGGATAACCAGTCGAAAGTATGCATTAGTATGTAAAAGTCTCGGGGACATTGTAAGAAAAACTGATCGTTTGTTTGTTGTAGAATTGCGAAGAGATGCATCATCTTTTGGAAAACGAAGCACACAATATGCGATGATGCCTCTGTACACGATTATTGGATTCCATTTGAGCACCTCTGATACCACGGGTTCAGCTATAGAGAGCTCTAAACCGAATCCAATCCTGATTGACGTGAAGGAAAGATGAGGGGAAACTATCGCAAGGATTATCTTTGGCGCCACACTAACACCACCTACGGCCGCCCACGAGATCTAGACGAGGCCTTCTCATATTATATTCTAACAAGGGGTGCTGGTCCGAGAAACCGTCTCGGTCATCATCATCATCCATCGAGTAAAACAAAAGGGCAACCTGTCAAAATGGATCTCGGGTATCGGGTGGATCTCTCTCTCTCTTCTCTCTCTCTCTCTCTCTCTCTCTCTCTCTCTCTCTCTCTCTCTCTCTCTCTCTCTCTCTCTCTCTCTCTCTCATTGCGCAGGATACACTGATCCGCATTAAAAGAGTTCGTCTGGAACGATGTTACGCCTACGCTTACCCAAGTATGACACGTATAATCTGTAAAGAATCCCCTAATAATGGATGAGTTGATCGAGGCGTTGCTGTCTCTAGGCAGCTACAATGAATCCGGCCCAATCGTTATCCGTTCACCGGGTACCAGCTCCCTTGTCTTAAGCGTTTCGGGTTGTCCGGTCTGGAGAATCTGTTTCTGCAATGATTGTTCAAAGTATAAGGCTTGCGCTGCCTCCACGTGGGAACACTCGTCCCAAGGTGTCTACGTCCGACTAACTGGCCTCGTCACAAGTCTCTACTCTAGAGAGGGGGAGAGGGGAGTAACAAGGACGTCGAAGGACTGAAGAGGGTTGGTCGAGGCGGTAGGAGGAAGCGCATACGAGGAACGCAGGTTACGTTCAAGTGGATTGTTTGTAGGCAAACACCACGCTCTCTTCGCTAGAGATCTCGAAGTCGTGTGTTGGTCAAAACGTGGTTGATATACATATGTAAAACGGACGTACAAATAGAATGAGCACGATGACGATCGCTGTGACGCGCGAGGAAGGGGGTGGGAGATGGGACGTAGGGAAAACCATGTCGTAGAATTCTGTGAATGATGATGATAATGATAATGATGACGATGATAATGATGATGACAATGATGATGATGATGATGATGATGATCATGATGGTGATGATGATGACGACGACGATGCTGAGGATAGTGGCTCGTGAAATAAAAGAGGAAAGGAAAGGGAGGCACCACGCCAGGGATGAAATTACCAAGTCGCAAGTCACTCCTGTAACACGTTCGCCCAAGACTCGTCCAGGCGCTGGGTATTATAAGTAAGACGTCCTGAGAGAAGGCGGGCTCCAGATATCCGATCGCTGGAATGTACGTAAGCTGGTGCCGTTTCTTGTGCTCGTTTCTAGTTCTCGTGTTACCTGAGTTACCTGCTGCCGCGGTGTCTCGCATTATCGAGCGGAGGACGCGATTGATCGATGCGAAACGCATTAACGAGACTGCCGAGCGTTCCTCCGGCGGCCATTTTGATCGGGCGGGATTACGATTAGAGGTAAATAGACACGAATCATCGCACCTCGCCACGGTTAGATACGCGATAGATGATACGGTTCAGAAACAAAACGCGACCAAATAAACCTGTTACGTACACGTTCATATAATGCAGAAACGGTAGCCATTGTATCAGCTAATGCCCGTGCTCGTTCACTCGTGATCTTGATCGAGTCAGAGACCAACTGGAAGAAAAAAAAAGAAAAACGATAACCACGACTCATTGTTCCAGAAATAACGAAGATTTCGTTTGGAGCGATTGTTCCATTCGAAAATGAGAATCTCTGCAGTTGATTCTCGGATAACGAGGGACGAGTGCTTCATCCCGATTCGGATAATAAAAGCGCCGGTGGCCGGATAATCAATGACAAAAAGCCTGCAGCTTTTTACGCCGTTAATGAATATTTGAGTTCAATCCGCGATTAACCGCCTCTGTTAACAGCCCCAACAAAACCGCCGCAATACCTGTATTCATAAACGTCACGAGCAGCCACGGCCGCACTTGCTGTCGCCGTTGGAGTTGTTCTTTCGCGGTGTGGAAAGACAAATAGAGGACATAGGGCGCGGAAAGGCCGAAAGAGAGCGAACGAGAGGAAAGATGCGAGCACAATAGCCGGGGTGGCGAGAGATGGCAGAGGGAGAGGGAGAGGGAGACGGTAAGAGCTGGTTGGAGCGAGAACAAGACCGGGAGATGCACGGTTAGTTAGGGCTCGTGTTTGCCGAGCGAGTTACCCTAACCCAACTCAGGCGGTTGGCGGAATTAAACGTTCGACGGAGGCTCGTTAACGTCATGAATATGTACCCTCCTACTCTGGCACTCGCTACTCCAGCGTGGTCCACTCTCGCTGGCTCTGACTACGCTTCATTCCATCGGCAGCCAGGGCACCGATGTTTGCTGGTTAATATTCATCGGTTACTGCCATACACCCAGTCAGATCCTGGATGATTTTCGATGGGCTCTGATTACAATCGATTCGATCGCTGGCCGACCGAGATCCTACCCCGTAAACCGACGAATAATGTAAAACAGGTACAGGAGGGGGTGCGCGGGTATCCCTCGCCGTCGCGTTCCGCTCTTCTTTTCGACGAAAATGAGAGACACTGCGGCGTACGCGACCAAGCCATCCGCCTTCGCCATCCGAAGACTGCCGATACAGGGTTAGGCAGCGACGACCGGCACGATTGTTTTCGACAAAAGGAACACCGAACTGCTTCCCTGAATGAAAAGTAAACGGGGTTAACCAAGCTCGATGGCTGAGCGGCCTATTATTTCGAGGGTGGATACACACAATGAAGAAACGAGTCTCTCCGTGCATCTTTGCGGAAGGAAAGCCTTTAGCAGTTTGATATTGGAGCTACGCGGCTATTGATGAGTCCTGATGGGAGATTGAACAACTTAAAAGAAGATTCCACGATTAGCGTGGAAAATAGATCGTGCTGGACGTACCAATAGGTGTCCCATTATTTTCTTAATAAGATGAGAAACACATTCCCACGAAATCACATCTTCACTTTGCTTGGAACTTCAAAAATATTAAATGTGGATTGTTATCTTAATATTGCGGGACGTTAACTTGCCAAGTGAAAAATATAAAGTTACTTAACTTACTCTGGGTATTAGCGTTTTGGAAGTTGAAATATTTTATTAAATCCACCTGTGCATGCTGTTAGTATCATAAAGGAACACTCTTAATAATCGAGAAATGAAATCATGTAAAGCGATCGATTGCACGGTAGTCGAAGAATCGAGATTACGATCCTTTTAAACAGATAGCGCTGAAAAGCCGTATCGAATCAACAATGACTACCGTGACGATCCACTTTGTCGCTCGGAGCAACCAGTTATTGATTCGTGGCCAAAATCCTTCGAGGGGTCTCGAAATTTTCGGAACGAAAGAGGCCGCGTATTAAATTCTGCTTAACCGGAAATAAACAGGGGCGTTCGTTCCAAGAATGGAACAGGATTAACCGTAACATCCGCCCCGTTCCACAATTAATTTATCATCAAGTCGACACGTTAGCGGAGCATTCAACGTGGAAATAGGCGCGCGTTAGTCCACACGGGTGCCTCGAGTTATGCGCTGGTCATTTATATAAATAAGAAGCAGAAGCGATACCTGACTACCATCCGCATGGTGGTGACTTCACACTTTGTATTATTCCCGGACGCCGCGTTCGCCCGAGAATCAGACACCGGAGGGATTACGAATACACAAGAGAGCGCGGGCCCAAGTATTCAGACTACGTTCGCCAGCGGTATCGTTAGCGTATTTTTCTTCCTTTTTTTTTCTTTTTCGTTTTGAGCAACCAGCGCTGCCTCGTATGTACGCTTTTAATGAACGACTACTGTCCCGCGCGTCGACGAATAATAATTGATGAATGGAATTTCCACGGCCCGAACATCTTCATTTTCATCTTAGCACGAACCTGTTCTGCAATACGCGGGGTCGTCAGCAAACGTTAATTTATTAAAATGAAGACCGTTCGATATAAACTAAAGTTAAACGGAATACGCAATTACCAATTTGAGGCAATTTGGTTTCATTTGAAATCTTATGGTTTACTGAAACAAAACCACGTGTCATTCAATACTAGTCGCCATTACGCTGGGTAGCTTCGCTCAATAGTTTAAGCAATTGATGAATGAATTGTGGAAGAAGCGATGGCGAATCTTCGATGCCTTTTCACGCCTCTCTTAGTCTTTTTATATTGATATCAGATAAATTATGTTGAGGAGCAGTTAGCATAATGATAATCTAATGGTGCAAGGTCCGATAAATAATATTAATCTTGCAACTGCAAAGCTGTCTTTGCTCGTTAGTTGTGTTTCCTAATATGTATACAGGTTATTCATAAGTGTTAGTACTTCAAAATCCAAACATGACGAGAAAATAATATCTAAAAAAAATAATTTGGAAATTGACTCAAAAAATGTATCGAATATTATTCACGAGAAGGTAGGAATAAGTATAAATATTAATAATAATAATATTAATGTTGCAACTTTAGAAGCAGTTTTCTTTAATTAAGATACGGAAAGCAAACAATGTCTAACAAAATGCTCGTTAATCGCTATCGTGATTAGTAATATACAGGTCCATGTTATCTTCCTTATCAAATCGTACAGTACTTCATAAATGTTAGTACTTCAAAATCCAAATATGATGAGAAAATATTTAAAAAATACAATTTTGAAATTGACTCAAAAATTCTATCTAATATTATTCATGAGGAATAGGATTATTCCCGGGCGTAATTAGGCTATGCAGTTTCCGAACCGGATTGGTGAGTATCAGGAGAAATGATTTTCTGCCGAAGATTCAGCGTGGAGGAACGTGAGATTTTTCGAAAGGCGAGCAGAATAGTTGAAAGAGCGTCCCCTACGCGCGTGAAGCATATGCGACCAGCCGAGAAACCGGGGACGGTAACAGGTCGTCATAACATTAGTCGACATCCTGACAAAAGATCCCTAAGCAAATAAACATTCTAACGAACCAGTTACTTAACCATTCGGCTGACCATCGTCCATCGGGCGCGAACTGTGGGGAAGAGGGGAGGCAAAGAAAAACAGTGAACCGAGGACAAACTGGTCCAGGAACCTGATGTAGGGACGTCTCATTACCGGATGCTGTCGCAAGCTGCGGAAACATTGTGTTCTAGGCTCGGTGGATGAACCAGTCTCAAGGACGTCGAAATTCACCACTATTGATGACAATTAACGGTCTCTGATGACCCGTAAAGGTCGAGAGCTGGGGCCCAGCTGAAAAGGGTTTCGCCCGCGAAACTCTTTACACAAGATGAAATATTCATGCTGTTATTACAGCTTCGTTTTCCATTGTGACGGCCCAAAAAATACGAGTTCGAATGTTACTGTTCAGCTGGAGCAGGTAAGACAGAAAATACGTACCCGATTGTTCTAGAACCGAGAGTAGCGGATAGAAGCACGGTTTCACTGAGACGAGACGACCGAGACCGTATGGTATCTTGAGCGCGTGAAAGCCTTTTGTGACGGAGGGCTAGTTCGACTCTCAATTAACCCATCAGCTACCGAATGGCTCCCGCGTTTAAGTTACCACGAAATCTCGACGTGGAAAAAAAAGAACGCGCACGAAGTCGGAGTCGATGCGAAGCGTCGAGAACGAGCGGACAAAACGAAGAAAAAGCGTGCCCGAGCGTGGAGAAAGAAACGATTGAAAGTCTAGTCCGAAACCGCTTAATTAATTCAGATTTATCCGAGGCATGACGGGCCAAAATTTTTATTCAATTCTCCCTTTTATGCCAACTTCCTCTCTCTCTCTCTCTCTCTCTCTCTCTCTCTCTCTCTCTCTCTCTCTCTCTCTCTCTCTCTCTCTCTCTCTCTCTCTCTCTCTCTCTCTCTCTCTCTCTCTCTCTCTCTCTCTCTCTCTCTCTCTCTCTTTCTTTCTTTCTTTCTTTCTTTCTTCATTCCTCTCTGTTTCTCTTTTTACCTATGGGAGAAGTTCTTGGTCGGGCCGCGAACGAGCACGTAGCCAGCGTGACAACTTTGTGATTATTATGCCTGCAATTAAGAAGCAGACGGAGGACAAGAAAATACCGGGCGACGACGGCAGCCACGGACAAAACGCTCGCCGCGTCCGCGACTGTCTTCGTCGTTTCTCTCGGCGGAAAGGAGAACGTTTGTTTGATTATCCGATGTAACCATCGTCGTCGAGAAAATCGGTGATACAACCAGCGAGCTGAATTTCTCACGATTACTGGATGTTCTACTGGAAAAATGAAACACAATGGGGAAGAAGCGTAACGGGCAAAACGTATGAGAAGAGACAAAGGAAGCAATCTCGCTCCGTGCGCTGGTTAAAAGTTTCCTTCTTTTGTGAAAACGTTTATGTTGCTTCTGCTGGGCTGTGCAGCCTGGAACCTACAATTTACAGTAGTGGTTAGATGTGTTGGCAAAACGTGTAATGCAGTTCTATCATTCACTATTTTTAGTAATACTGTTCTACTACCTTCGTCGAGGACTATAGATTAAGCACATCAATTTTGAATTTTATTTCAAATCCACATATACTTGTTGATCCCTTCCCGTACAATAATGAGTTCAAACAGATTAAATATGACTGTTTCCCATTTTTTTAAAAACCGAAATAAAAATTCGTCTGTTATTAATATTTAAGCATCAAATTAAATGTAGACGTACATGTAAATTGTCTCTTTCCACTAGGAAATTATCAACCCCTCGGGGACGACATCGGTACCACGTACTGACTGCGAGGAACAATACGAAATTCAATTCAGCAGGTCAGATTATTATTTTAATTTTCTACAATTTGGAGATAGCTAGAGAAAATAGCAAAGAGTCTAAATCATTAAGAAATTATTGTAACATATCGAAGGGTGAAGAACAAAGAAAATAATACAGCAAGAAGCGAATGAAACACCCAACTAACAAATACTCGTAAGTTAACAACGGAAATCGAAAGATACAATAATTAAGAACAGTACGTTAAAAATTGTCTCCATTTGACTCGAATATATGTTTGCAAGGTAAGTGATCTAGTGAATGTGGAATAAAAAATATCAGAAATCGTGATACTTGACATTTTAAGCTTACTCAGAAAATAGATTGATGTTAAAATATTAGCACAGGCCCCGAAATTTTCCAAAGGACATCATGCGCGGAGTCGAGTTTTATCCACTTAAACTTCGCGCACGACTGATCTTGGGGGAGGGGAGGGGGGAAGTCGGGACTCCACCATCAGAGTGTATCAAACCTGTCACAATAACCAGTTGCACAGTAATACGTCGATTCCTCCATTTGCTTTTCGCCGAAAGCACTTGTTCGAGCCTTATTTTCCATTCACTCTGCTGTCCGATGGAAGAGTTTCGCGGGGACTGCGGGTCGGTCGCCAGGCATCGCCAAGCGTCGTCCCCTGACTTGGAGTCGACGTACCAATGAATATATTGCATCCTCCTCGAATAAAAGTTGAATTACTACCGTTTGACGGGCAAGAGAAGTCGTCTCTCGTGTCAGGTGGCTGGCGTTCTCGTTCCCGTCCGTCCGTTCCTACGAGTCACACCTTGCAGGAAACACTTCAGGCTTAATTGCTCCTTCAGGACCCTCCCCCAGCGGCCTCGTGAAGCGCAGAATCAGCACGGAGGTTAAGGATATATCCAAACGAGTTCTTAGCATTCCACCTGCACGAAACCAGACTTCCAGCCGGATAGGACATATATCTTCGACACGAATTAATATTAACTTTAACCCTCTTGCTTACAATCAAACAATTTCGCACTGTTTCATGATCGGGGTACCCAACCACCAATGACCATTACTTCAAATCCTGATTTCAACTTTCTCTTTCTGTCTCAAACAACTACGTGTTGTATTCTTTGAGTTAAAAAGAAACTTTGGCAACATAGATAGGGGAGAGTCGTGCAGTACCGACCGGCGTACTGTACCGACCAAAATTAGTTTATGACTTTCCAGGTCAAATGGCTACACTTCCTTTACGAAAACAAATGAATATAACTATTATGGGTAATATGTTTCGTTGCTACATTGGTCATTCGATTGTTGTCGCAGTTCTGACACATTTAGCGTGGGCGTTGATATTTCGAGTGTTAAGAGTTATTTTCTAGATCTGATAATTCGTTTCTCAGGTAAGTAAACGACTTTGTTGAATTATGTATATTATATCTAGTCTATTAAGTATAATTAACGGGCCCTGTTTCGGAATTTTTTTGTATATTATGTATACCATAACCTAAAATGTTTCCTCATGTTTGTCGTCCAGTACCGACCATCCAACTGTCGTGCAGTACCGACCAATCAATCGTCGACCAGTATAAGCCAAACTTTTCTTATCTGTAAGTTCAATCTGTTAGCATTTGAAATGAAGTTAGAAGATGTTTATTTAATCTTTCTTTTACCTTTTCCCACAGACAAATGTCCGAAATTCCAAAGCAGAAAAAACCATCATCACCGCTCACTTTAAATATTAACGATAATTTTTCATTAACTTCTTTACCTGGTGTAACTTCAAATTTCATGGAAATGGTGAAATCAATCTCTCCTAGAAACGACAATTAGAGTTGCAAACAAAAAAGAGAAGACAACGGACGCAACAATCTGAAATCTTAACTTCGACCGTTTTTATAAACGAAGTTCTGAAAAAAAAGAACCTGGCTAAAGAAAAAAAGATAAATGCGGAGAAAAGAAAAGCTGCAAGAAACGAAAAAGTCAAAGAAGCAGAAAAAAGTTGAAACTCAAGTAAGGAAAGGAAATAAGGAAAGATGTAAAAACTAAACAAAAAAAATGAAATAATATATAAAAATATATAATTATTTTATTATATGTATAAATAAAATTTGAATAAAAATGCGTATTCTAACATCTAAATGTCTTTTTTTAACATTATTAATGATTTAGACTGAAAAATCTACTAAATACGTAATTGGTCGGAACTGGACGGCAATTCTTTGTTTCCTTCAAATTCTAATATCTTTATTTTCACAAATAATGAATACTAATTATTAAATTTCACAAAATTAATTTCTGACCTTTTATTAAGTTTCCTTTGTGTTACAAATTCCTTTTTTTAATTTTAATTTTTACCGGTTCTAGTCCACCTACTAACAAGAAAACTTAGAGCGGTCGGTACTGCACGACTCTCCCCTAGATAGAGATATTTACTAAAAATAATCAATTTTCGTGAGAATCTTCCGAGTATCTTTGGCATAACGTGGACTATATTCGAAACAAATAATGACACTACATTATATTATATTTATATATTTTTTATATATATTATTATATATTTATATATATATATATATATTATTATAGTATATTTTACCTTTGTTCGTTGTTTTTAACAAAGTCAGTTATGCCACAGTCAGAATTTGCACGTTTGAAGTAACAATGCTATGAACGTTTAAAGATGACTGGGGTTACCAAACCCCACATGTCCAATCAAAGGTTAGTAGACGTGACCAAACAATCCTTACTCGCCTGAGAGTTGAGCTGAAACTAATCCATATGGTATGTCGCTGTCACATGAAACTCCAAACAACTGCAATTAGTACAATGTGATCTTAACAACAAATCATATTCTTCGGCATTGACCAACACTAAATTGTGCAAGAAAGAAATTCAGAATTCCATCGCACTTAAAAGAAACCCTTAACAGCAACAATCTCATTAATTAATCACTTACGCTTGGGAAACCTCATTTAAAGACAAACCTTGTTATAGGACCCAATCACACAATAGCCACTAATAAACAGAAATGAAAAAATTGTATATTATTAATAATATAAATACGATGTGGAAATGCAAGCAAATGCAAACAATGTAAATAATTTCCTTTGAATATGTCTCTCATTTTCAGAATTCCATCGCACTTAAAAGAAACCCTTAATAGCAAGAATCTCATTAATTAATCAGTTACACTTGGGAAACCTCATTTAAAGACAAGCCTTGTTATAGGACCCAATCACATAATAGTCACTAATGAACAGAAATGAAAAAAATTATATTATTAATAATATAAATAAAATGCAAGCAAATGCAAACAATGTAAATCATTTATATTGAATATGTCTCTCATTTTCAGAATTCCATCGCACTTAAAAGAAACCCTTAATAGCAACAATCTCATTAATTAATCACTTACGCTTAGGAAACCTCATTTAAAGACAAACCTTGTTATAGGATCCAATCACATAATAGCCACTAATAAACAGAAATGAAAAAATTGTATATTATTAATAATATAAGTACGATGTGGAAATGCAAACAAATGCAAACAATGTAAACAATTTCTTTTGAATATATCTCTCATTTTAGAGGACACCGAAAGGGTTGAGCCGGACAGCTGCTAAAGCACTCGTCAAACAAAATTTGCTACATCGACAATTCTGTTTCCACCTATGGTTAAACTGACACGATGAATCAGCCATGTGATATTTTATTTCAGTTGAATGAATTTCTTTCATTTGTCAAACATTAACTTTCCGAAAAGAACGTTAGTTTTTACCAAAATGTCAAAATAAGAGGACCGAACGGTTTCGATCGAAGTGGCACTCACTCTGATTACAAGCTATAACATAATTCGTTTGCTTGTCTTCGAAAGAAATCTCTTTTAAACATATTTCGAACGGCAGGCGGGATGTCTGCAGCCGCGAGTGAAAGAGGTCATGATTACTTCCAGCCGGATCGCCTAATACTCGGTGCACGTGACAAGACCAGAGAATTAATCCGTGCCCTTCAGGAAGATTACGGATTTCGGGGAAAGTAAGGATTTCCGCGGGGTGGGACGCGATAGAAAGGCTGCAACTCAGAAACGGCAATCTTCTGAAGTGTTTACTCTGTGTCCACGGACGTTCTCGCTCGGTCTGTAGCAGCGGTCTCGGTCTCTCCTGCCATCATAGCCGAGATTTCCTGAAGCTCATCACGCGTCACTCTTCCATCCAGTCGGACGAGCGGCGCGGTGTCTTCGTTTATCCCAGTGGGGCTCACGTGCTCGAATCCCGCTTCGACACGGCCGGGCCCGTTCATCCCTGGATCTTCGATAGGTGGTGGATTCGTTGGCGAATTTCACGAAAATCGCCGGGGGCGAGTGGCCCGGCGAGGCGGTGATGTTTGCCGCCTACACGTCGAGTATTGTTGAATCACGGCCAGCCCCCGCGAGCAACGGGGAACAAATAAAGGGTTATTGTATTTACGCCAAGGCTCCGAGCGACGGCTCTGACACGTGTTTACGATGGGCGAAACGCTTCTTCCTGCTAGCAAAAGAAAAATCCTCGATCGACCGACGCGACGGGGAAAGGTGTGAAGGGGACTCGGCGGGAATCGGCTGCGGGCCCTCGTTACCGGGTCGTCGAGTTAATGGAAATTCGATCCCCGATACCGATTAGAAAGGAGAGAATAGTTTCTAAGAACCATCGGCGATAAATCTTTCGGAATGTCTAATTGCCTTCGGTTTGCCCGGCAGATTATCGCGCTATCGCCTGACACCGTAAACGCGAGCGACGCTGCCGGTATTAGCATTTCACACGACGTAATGAACTGGTGGCGTTGTTCGTCGTCGTCGTCGCTGGGGGCTGGTAGCGCGGAAGCGGACGCGAACGGAGAGAAAGAGAGACCGAGATAGAGGGTCGGGGGTGGCGGTGGAGGTAGTCGGTGACTAGCGGCCTAGGGTGGCGGGTTACACAGCGCCAGGGAACGAGCCATCATGCCTTGTGATTACCGGTGGCCTGGCACCGGGGGTAGGAGACGGTGCCTGGCTGGGTGCAGAACATAGCCTCTCATTAGGACTCGCGTGGCGCGATGCGAAATAAGGGTGTATCGCCAGTTGGGAAAATTGTAAGTGTCGCGAGATCAAAGCTCGGCCCAGTAACGCGATATCTCCCCCGCATGATAGGGCACGACTTACCCTCTCCCTCTTTTATCTTGACACCCAGCCGACGAGACCCCTCAAACGGCCACCTCTTTCGCGACAGAGAAAGAGACTTCCCGCGCTTGTAGGCTTGCGAGCTTGAAGGTGGGGCACATAAGGAACTGTCGTTACTTGGAAGGTGTCAACTGCAGCACAGCCACCGGTCTCACGCAAGCTATTACCGAACAGTGAGAATAAGTGTTTCTTGATCACGAGGGATTCGAGATCGCGTGCGCACGCTCTTTGCCATTTCTCCTCGACGAAGCTGGGACTAGTCTTCTACGAGTGCAAACGCGCCATCGAATTTCGAAGTTTGTTCGAATCTATCGAAACAATTGCATTGGTATCGCTCGGAAGGGACGGTGCCGACCTCTTCAATTCGAGTAGTTAAAGATCAACGAAACCGCGGCGACGGCTGACAATTCTCAGCGTTTCCATTTAAGTTCGTCGAACTTCGCACCTCGGTCGACTAGCTCGTCCTTTGTACACCGTTGAAGAAACTACCGTGGAACGGTATCAAGACAAAAATCGATACCGCATTCCCCGTGGCTATCTCGACCAGAGCCTGGCACACAGATAGAGGAAAAGAGAAACAGAGAGAGAGAGGAGGGAGAGAGAGAGCGAAATAGAAGGAGTGCAGTTCGCAAATTAAACCGCTACGCAGCAATCAAGAGGATTAAACGTCAGGAAACAACGCGTGCTCTCTTTCAATCTGTCCCCCGGCATCACACAATCAGATTAGATTTTATGGAAGCCTGTCCGAAGTCTGTTCCGTTACAGAAATTCAGCGTCGACCAATTGCCAGCGTCCGTTCGAGCATCGATCGAGAGAACACCCGTGACGACGGGGCGAACTATTTATGTTTACCGGACAGCCTAGCATTGTCGATCGTACATTTCGAGCGACATGCCGATTCCCTTCGAAAAAGGAGGCCGACTATCGGGATGGGAATCGATACGGAAATCATGGCTTTCGCGGGACCGTGTGTATAAGTGTCGCGGCCGGGCATGTAGGGAGCCGACCGTGCCAGGTAGCCGTTTCGCCTCGACACGGGTGCACAAATCACACGTTGCAGGCCGATGGGCCTCTTGTCCACAATTATAACCGCGTACACGTTGTAATAACCGTGCACGGAGCACCGCTTGTAATATATCCAAGCCACCCTGAGAGGAGCGACTGCTGGCAGTGTCGGAACGCCGCCGTCAGAGCCGAGCGACCCATTCCTCGACGCCTCGCTTCGTCTCGCCTCCCCTCGGCCAACCCCGTTTCAGAGGCGATGCGGCAGCACCTATATCATCGAAAGGCTACGGAACTTGAGGGGGTGAAAACCGGCCGAAGAACCGATAGGATCGGGCTGCCGTGCGCCCCGCGACGTTATTTACGATCGATAATTAGCGGTATCTATCGCTGGCGGCGCCAACTTCACGCCGTACTCCGCCCAGACCGAACCAATGATATACCATACGCACAGCCAAAGAGAGAAAGAGAAATGGCCAACTCTTGTCTCTGCACCGCTGCTTGCTACTCCTGCTCTTGCTCCTGCTGATGCAGCCGCTGTCGTTGCTGTTGCTCCGCTCGAGTTATGATCAACGCCCAGTGTTCTTCGAGCTCGTGCGACCACCGGGAATTATAAGACGGGGTAATACCTCGTAGAAATATCACGACGTTTCCTGACCGATGTTGACTTTTTGCCTTCCAATTATCGGAGCATTCGCTTTCAATAGCGCAAACATTCCACCTGACGGCTGACTTCGGCTCATCAACCATAGGGGATTCACTGGATTATTTCACCCTTAACCCTTCGACGATGACGCCCCGTTCGTGGTTTCTCTTCCCACCACTGCGCTGTGTAATTTAATAAATGTTACCATAATATGCTAATTAATCAGACCTTTCTGGTTTACTGGAGAGTAAACAATTATGAACGAACGTGTATCGTACTTAATCCCTTCAATTATGATTTATTTAGAAGCTAGTTTATATTTATTGTATCCCATGCAGTCTCCAATGACTATATAATTTTATTTTGGCTTAATCCTTAGCACTAAAAATTGCTGTATCATTATTCACAATATTGTTTAGATTATTAAATATGTTGGGACGCGACCAATTACTAAACATTTAAGTATTTTATGAGGTATTATAACAATTTCATATCCATAAAATGAAAAAAGTCATATGGAATGGAATTATTCTAGGTCGGAAGAAATGTTCAATTTTCGAGTGAAAATAGTCCCGAGTGCAAAGGGTTGAAGGAAATGAATAACATAATTTAATGGAGTCCGATTTCGATGTTACAGCGTCAAGGGTTAATAGTCTGGCCTCGTGTAATAAATTTTGAGACATTCATCAGAGGGTTGAACCTCGCTTTAAAGAACCAATATTTTTCTATCGCCGGAGACGTTTGACCGGTTTGGTTTAGCGTTTGAAAACTCAAGAGAGTTTCTGAAAATTCTGTAGCAGTCTAAACAGTTTTTTCGGATTCGCAACTTAACCCAGACCTAACTTAATTTGATGCATATAGCTCGCTTGGAGTTAGAGGTTCTGCAATTGTATACCAGAGAACGACATCTTTTATTGAACGATGCAAACAAGGGTTCGCGTGATTTTATCAATGATCGGAGCAAGCATGGCGGACGGTGTTCGATAGTCGCACGGCATCCCCCAGCCTCGGAGAAGTGCAACGAAATCGAAGGGAAGGGGCACAGATAGGGATCTGAGTGATGCGTTTCAAATAAGTGTTCGAGTTATCAGGGGAGTCGATGTACATTGTGAATGTACATTGTAAAATTCAATTAGAGATGAATAACGAGGTGTGAAGTAAGTGCGTGTGTATAAGGTAACGCGGCTCCGATCAGATTGCCAAGCGTTCCAGCAAGCGTGCCGTTACAACCTGAATTTGAATAATTAACAATATTGCAATGTGCCGAGTCACTTGGCGGAACAGATGGCGATTAGCCGCGTACAAACCGTTGGCATTCGACTCGCTAGACCGAGCTGGAGTCCGCGTGCGCGCGCGCGCTCTCGAACGATTTTAGTGTTCGTGTACAAAACAATTAACACCCGAGCCGCGTACACAGGGCCTTCCATTTTTCAGGACACGTTCGTTAATTTGACACTTCGCCACGCTGCTTTCCGCGGTCGAAAGAGTCGGGAGCCGCTCAAGAAAAATTAATTAAGTTAATGGACGAGCGAACGGTGGAGCCCTGATAAATTGGTGGAAGGAAAATGGCCGGAAGGACGAACCACAAGTGGAAAACGAAAAACAAATGATGCTCCATAATGAGCAGCCGCTTGAAAATAATTGCAGAAATTAAATTCGAATTAATAACGGCGACGCGTCGTGGAACGTTAATTACTGACTCCCGTTTCGAGTGCGGACTTTCCTGACGAGTGTCGAATGGCGAACGACTAGGACACGTTGCTATGAAATATTGTCCGGCGAGATTCATGCTGCTCCACTAATAAAATCACTGTCTTGTAATTCTGTAATGGAGGAGACTAAGGAACAAAGTTACAGAAGTTTAATGTTGCTATATTTTAGTGTGCCGGAGCTAATGTTGTTGGTCATTCAAAATCTATTACGCCATTATTGCAACATTCTTACGTTTCACGAGGAAGTTATATTTTTCGCAGTGCTTTGAAATTGTTATATAAATATTTCTTACGTACAGTGACTCCCACTAATATTCGGACACTCTTAAAAACACCATAACATTCTAAATATTGGACTTTGCGATTTGAACTTTTTTGGGAAGTTAGAGCAATTAGTTTACTACAGGATGTGAAAAGAAATTTTTTCAAAAATTGCATTTGGTCGGAATTGTAGAAAAGATACTAAAAGTTATAACTTTTTTATGCGAGTCTATATTGAAAATTTAAGAAATACGTTTTGTAGATCTGCGTCAATTATATGCACTGTGAAAGTTTCATAGAAAACGGAAAAAAACGACAGGCGCTGAAAGATGTAAGAATCCTTAGAATGACTGCAGTTGGAGGCCGAAAATCGTGAAAAACTTCAATTTTTACCATCTTCAAACGTCTGTAGCTCATTACAACGTCGACCGACGTTTGATGAAATTTTCAGAATATGTTTAATTGATACAGTTCTACGAAATGTGTTTTCCAAATCTTCCATATAAGTCCACATAAAAAAGTTGAAAAATACAACTTTTAATATTTTCTCTGCAATTCCGACAACTTGCAGTTCTTTTCAAAACATTTTATCACGTTGTGTAGCAAACCAGTTGTTCTAACTTCTCCAAAAATTTCAAACCGTATGTTCCAATATTAAAAATGTTATGGTGTTTTTAAGAGTGTCCGAATATTAGCGGGACTATATTGAATAATGCTTCACACTAATTTTGGATCAGATTCAAAACCTAATTTTTATTTTGTTGTATATCCGAATAAATTAAATTTAATTAGGATGTTTAGAATACAAACGGGTTACAGTAGCATCCATTGTATGATATATTTCTTCAATTAAATTACATTGATTTTGATGATTTAAATATAAGTTATTAGATTTGCGTTTCTGGGGTTGACTTGTTTGTTTGCGATTGAAGTTGCAATTCCTGCTGGAGGATCTCCAACAAGTGCGCAGCCATGGGCCACAGACTTCCAAAAATTATGAAACAAATAGCGGTAGGTAATCTTGTGAATAATTAGTGAATCTATGATAATTAATATGAAAATATTCGTGAAAAACAAGAGATCTGCGAGAAGTTGTTTAGGAGGAACCAATCACAGACGACAGTGCGATGTAAACACATTTACGGGTTCAGAAACGGAACGAAGTCAAGTACGCTCGACGGAAACGGAAGTGCCTGTCATAGCTGGATACATAAACACGCCGCGCTATTATATATTCACGCAACGGGTGCCGCGAATAATCTCTTAGTCGCCTTGAATTTCCTACTGGGATGCCTGAACAAATATCGCTTCCTACCTCACGAGAGTGATGTAACTATGGCGAGGTAAACACACTGCGCCTAACACCGTCGTATAAATTTTCGTTGCACCGAAATACCTCCGAATATCCTGGAAATTCTTGGTTGGTTACCGTTAAGTATCCTTGAAAGGCGTTAGATTGCTCTATGACTTTCCGCTGGCAATGATATAACATTCGGCCCAACATCTCAACGAATCGCATGAGATTACTAGGATTCATTCCAATCCTTCCACCTCGGAGCTTTTCAGTTTAACACATCGGCACAAAGCATTTTTACCTTTGAGCTTACCCTCAAAAATTGGCGAGTTTGATTTGTAAACGTTTCGCGTCGCCGGGAAATAAAAACATCTCGAATGGAAGCTTGATTGGACACCGAGTATACTGCTCAAACTGCGAAACCTTATTGTAGACTCTGTGCTCACGATCTACTTCTGAAAGAGTCTTCATTAAGAGACCTTCGGAGCTAAGAGAATTTTCCTTGAGTATCCCAATTTGTGAACTGTTTGAACAAACTTTGTTTATATACGAGTACTGTAGCGATAAAAAAAATGATCTCAAGGTCAACAAGAACTATTCCGACTCATTCAAATATTCTCTTCGCGAGACCCAGATGTTTATAATGTTTCGGGTAATACATGTGTCAAATACTAAACAATGAAATCGTTAATTTCGTGAATTAGGTATCCTACACTTTGACTGTCATCCACATTCGAGTAACGGAATGGCTAAACTTCTGAAGACGTTCATGCTCATTATTCCTTCAGACTCATAAAAGAATTTCTAAAAAGATTGATGATGTAATTAACACCATGAATTTTAACTTTTCAGTTTTTGTTTCATTATATCAATTGTTTTGGTTGTACCCAACTTCCGTGGTAGCCGAGTCGGCAGTCAGCATGTTAGTGTAATTGTGAGTAACAAATCAACATTTTCAAACAAAATTGACAGTTATGGCAAACGTACGTTTATAGCAAAAACATATACACGACATTATAGACATTTGAGTAATGCGAGTAGAATATTCGAGTAAAACATGACGATTACATTGCGGATTTTTATGCAAAATAAAAATAGTCTGCATTAACTGCAAAAGACAGGAGCTACATAGGTATTTATTTCTTGGACCAATAATTATAATGAGAATACAGTAAGACTTTTTGATTTTCCAAATGTTCTCACAGTTTTTTATTATTTTTGTTTTGTATTATATTTCATCTAATCATTACAAACTCCATCGTGTAATAATTTAAACTGCGGGCCTTCATGCATTTATAGCAAAACTGAGTGGATGAAATACAAAATTGTTGAAAGATTTTTAAAATTGAAGATGTCAATAAATATACATATGATTTCTCCTCTACTAAAATCATTAAGGGAAAAAAGGAAATTCAATTTAGTTTCTATTTCTTGCAATCGATGCAGACAATTTTAATTTTGCATAAAGATCCGCAGTCTAGTAATAATTAGTAGCCAAGTGCTTGAAAAAACGTCACAATACCTCAGCGGTAACGTGCTGCAATTCTACCACGTAAGTCTCAAGTTCTAATCTCATAGTAGCCAGGTGCTTAAGGGGTAACAGATATTTAACTACTCTCGACTATCACGTGTACGAAGGTATCGGACAAGTACGACGCTTGGAATCATACTCGTTGAAAGAAGAATAATTTGAATTTCCGTTCAGTCACACTTGATGTGACCAATTTCCGAAGTTTCGGCTGTTAAAAAACCCTCGGTTACCCTGCGGACACGTACGCATCCACGCACATTACTCAGGGCCGTATCTGTGCCATGTGGTCAGCAGGGCTCTTGGCAATATTTATGCGGCGGTAACTGTCCGCCTACCAGTGAAGGGGTTCCTAAATGCATCAATTTCACGCGGCGGCGTGAAAAGGGCGTGAATATTTGAAACGGATATCCATCTTCGGTTACTTTGTTATTTGGTCGGCACGATCGCGGAAAGCACCTTCATTTCCTCTTATTATTTTTTCGCCTGTACGTTCCGTGACCCGTCGATGTCGGTTAGGCCCGGTGTGATCGAGATGCGCGTAAAACCTCGCGAACCAACCACCACCATCCCCGCATGACGTAATGCGAACGTAAACGCGTACGCGACAAGGAAACCCGGAGGAAATGTACGGCTCGGGTCCGACGTCGGCGGAATCGACTTGCATTCGTAATCGATTCGTAAATTCGAGGGGGGTAGGAGAAGGCGGTCTAAGGGGGCGAAGGGGCACGAATTTACCTTACGGACGATTTGTTTTCTATTCATGGACAATTTGACGAGGCTGCTGCTGCGGCAGCGGTAGCTACGCCCGGCACCAGCTTTGTTCGCAATTCGGTATAATGTCGCATGTATTTGGATCACGTTCCACGATATGTCAATATAAAGGAGTTACTCGTGGGTCTCTGCATACCAATTCGGGGGCGGAGCAGCTTGTTATCCTAAATACACGAAATCCTTTAGAGACGCTAGGTCCGCCTTTGCCTCTCCTCGCTCTCGCTCCCCTCCGTGCCTCCCCGCCCCTCCCCTGGCCACGACCCCTCCGTTCCTTTCCTTACGTCCTGGATAATGCTAGACAAATTGACGATTCAATCGAATACTAAAGGATACACTGCGCCAACCAACGCCACCGTCGTCTAAAGGATCAATTTAAGCGTATTATGGAAATGATCG
Organism: Lasioglossum pauxillum; assembly: GCA_933228785.1. Taxonomy (NCBI): domain Eukaryota; kingdom Metazoa; phylum Arthropoda; class Insecta; order Hymenoptera; family Halictidae; genus Lasioglossum; species Lasioglossum pauxillum. The sequence goes on from OW121699.1 coordinate 42,437,223, forward strand.
AGCGACGTGCATCACGTTCGAATGGAAGGAAGATCATTTTGGCTCCTCTACCCGGAAGACCGGTCGACCTATTAAGAACCCATGGCTTGGCCATATCAGAAACAGATCGTTACTTCTTCCGTCGCCTCGTTCTTATCTGCTTCGTTGCAAAGAACAAAGACAACAAATAACATGCAGAATACTCTGGTAGATGGAAGTATACGCACTCTCTTTAACCCCGCTGGCGTACGATTTTCTTTATGGCTACTTCTTTATCCTCAATCACTTCACAGAAGAGGAAGAAAATATTTAATGTATGCCTATGTTTAAATTAATGCTTAAATATTGGTCACAAACGAATGGAATTTTGTTTCGTCCTAAAATAGAGGCACACCATTCATATTTAGTAGATTTTGTTTGGAATCTTCATAGCTTTCGAATTATTATAGGGTTGATGAAGAAATTGGCTGAGTGAAATGTAAAACGGTGAAATATTATTATGTTCCTTATGGTGTAAAAAAACTGTTAAGCTATAAATACATTTTTTTTCATTCTCTGTCACACTCGACAAAGGAGTGGGAAAGGTCAACCCTTAGCACTCGGGTGGTGCGTCAGAGTCACTATTAAAAATTGCTGTACCATTATTCAAAATATTGTTCACATTATTAATAGACAGCAGATTTTATACATTTACGACAAAAATGAGTAGGTGTAATTTAAAACAATAAAAAGATTAGAAGATTAGAAGAATTAGAAATATTGTTATATTATTTTCAACCTGTTAAGCATTGTAGGGAAGAAAATAAATTTCCATTTCACTCCAGTTTGTTCCAAATCAGGTAGAAAATGTATATTTTGCATGAAGATCCGCTGTCCAATTAGTAAATACGTTGGTATCTAATCAATTACTAAACATTTCAGTATTGTATGCGGAATTATATCAATCTCATATCCATGAAAAGAATTAAATCATATACAATGGAATTATTCTAGGGGGAAGATATGTTTAATTTTTTAGTTAAAATAGCTCCGAGTGCAAAGGGTTAACACGAATCAAATGTTTTGTTAGAAAAAAATGTAAGAAAACTCGAAAGGTGTTCTATTCGATTATTTTGAAGACTATTTCTGAACTCGTAATACAATCTAAAAAGGACTTTTACATGATAATATTTGAAGAAAATACATATAGAACATTTGTGCAACTGCCTGTCCATTTTTTAATGTTCCTATTTCATCTAAAAATTTGTTTTACGCCAGAACCATCAGTTTCCATTTTCGATTTATATTTTCTCACAATTCGCCTCTTTCTGGATTGTTTAGTTCGAACAATTAGTTCGCAGAGATCCTGTATAATTAATTTAGAACGGTTTAATCTCAAAACAAACTAGGATACGAATTTCACAAAGCGAACAAGGTTAAATATAATAGAATTTCTACGGCTGTTAAATCATTAATTAATGTTCATTAGAGGAAACAAACGAAACAGACGCATTAACGAACGATATTCTTCTTCTCTAGAAACCGGAACAGATTCGCGAAAGATACGGAAAGTGTTTCTAGAACGTACCAGCCAGCCAAACGAACCAGAAGCTATCGCGGTTTTTAGTTTCGATCAAACGCGTCCGATAATCAAGTTTCTAGCCTCGCGTTCCAGTAATAATATCAAGCCGCAGCTCCGCGCCGCGCCATCCCCTAGCCAACTCTCTCGCGCGCGGACGTTCATGATAAAACGAAAGAATTCGCTTCGACATCGGTTTCTCGTTTCCATCTTTCGTCTCGCGAAGCACGGAAACAGTATGGCGAAGGGGCGGCAGGGGAGGCCACGACCTATCTAATTTTTAACGCCGATCGCCTCACCTAGGAATATCGACGAGTTGAGGGGAGGACAAGGGAAGGGGTCGACAGTGGATATAAAACAAGCGAGTTGAAAGGTAAATCGGGAGAATCAGTGAAAAGAGATTCTTTTTATTCTCGCCCGTTGCTTCGCCGCCCACGGTGAGGAGACGCCGCGCCGGGCCGGGGCCGTGCTCAGGCAGGCCGGAGGGAGACAGGGGTCTGGGGGCAGAGATTGGAAGACAGGAAAAAGGAACTCGCGCTTTATTCGAGGCCTTTTTTGCATCGATTCCGCTGGCGGCATTTCGTCTCTCTCCTTCGGCTTCTTGCTCGGAGCCGTCACCGAGGGCTCGACTATAAAATATTTGCTTTGGTAATGAGGCCATGGTTGAGCAACGGGGTGGCTGCACCCCTGCCGAAAGAAGGGATTCGAACGGCAAATAAAAGAGGGCGACGGGGTTCGAGTTCCTGTGTAACACCTTGGAGCGCTCACTCCGCGAGTCCCCGAAACGATCTGCCCGATAGCCCTGCCAAGAAACTCCTTCGCCGATTCCCTTTTCTCTTTTTACCCTAGTTGCCGAGGCGTGCGCCCTGTGAACTCTGACCTTTATCGAATGAATATTGTAATAAGAGTACTCGAAAGATGATGCCCGGTTCAACTGGAGCAATCAATACCTTGCGACAGCCAGTGATATTAAGAAATTCAATTTGCGTCGAGCTAGGATCTACGTCATGTAGACAGATGGGAAACAGAATTAAGAAAAACTGATCACGAACTTCAGCGAAAAGTGCTCCAATGAAATGTGTCTGCTAGTCGTAATACGAGGGTCAGGCAAATATTAACCGAACTTCGTATTGTAGGGTTACCATGGGTTCGTCGACAACTCATTTGACCGACACGATTTGACCGACAGTAACTTTCGTCGACACCATGTTTTCGTCGACATTGTAAAATCGTCGACAAATAATTTGACCGACACTATGTTTTCGTCGACAAATGATTTGACCGACACTATGTATGCATAGACACGGTCAAATTGTCGACGTCTGCTGCTTTCATCGACAGTACGTGTTTAGTGACAGGTTTGATTCGTATTAGCTAATGTTGACTAATCTTATTATTACTGTTATGTTCTAGACACATTTAGTTGCTTGTATAATAAAAATAAGGAGAAGTACAAAGTACATTTCTTCAAATAAACAAACTTTATTAATAGGTACACACGAATGAACAAAAATCATAATATTTCATTTAATTTCAAACATAATTGTGTAAATACATATACATAATTTGAATGAACAGAACGAATGCTACGCATATATACGTATACAGATTACAAAACATAACAAAATTGTACAATAATTACATAAATATCAAGTAATGAAATCAAAGCGATATATTTTGTGCTAAAGTCTTTAAAAGATACCTGTCGCAAAACGCAGACTGTTGATGAAAACATATGTCGACAATTTGACCGTGTCTATGAAAACATAGTGTCGGTCAAATCATTTGCCGACGAAAACATACTGCCGGTCAAATCATTTGTCGACGATTTCACAAGGTCGAGGAAAACATAGTGTCGACGAAAGTTATTGTCGGTAAAATCGTGTCGATCAAAATAGTGTCGGTCAAATGAGTTGTCGACGAACCCATGGTAACCCGTAATGTATGTACAACTGCATAGTCGTCTTTATGTACAAGGTGCAAAGAAATTATACATAATGTATGTCGCGACTATCGCAGCGTGATTCTACACTCTCGGTTCAGTGGAGGTTGATATAACGAAGCTGCCGCAGATTTAATTTCAAGGCCAAAAGGTCAACAATCTTTTTTATTGCGTCTTACTCTACTCATCACAAGGACGAGCAATGCGAAAAACCATAGGTCGAAACTTAACGAACTTAACAAAAATTATGATGAGGTTTTTTCATTATGAAACGCAAACAAATAAATTCCATCGGCTTCATCAATAGCTCATTATTGTATACACTCCTAGCTGAGGATATTATCTCGTACATGACATAATCTGACTGAGAAATGAAAATATAATATAAATCAAATCAGTTTGATCATGAAAAAACTTAGCCACAATATTCTAAAAGAACTATTGACTTTTGACCGATAGATACTTTTGCACTTTTTTTTCCTTCTGCCGAGTAGAATACGATGTAACCATGAAAAAGTTCATGTTTCAAAAGTGCGTACATAATCATGAAATTGTTTATATTTTTAGAATATTCCTCTATAAAATAAAAAACCGGAGAAAAAGTCCGGTTTATATTTGGTTAACCCTCGCAATAGTCGGTTCTCCTGATTTCCAATTTAAAGAAAAACTCTGCAACCGCCATTCTCAACATTCAAGACGAACGAGGATTCTGTCTGGGGAGATTTCCTAATTATACTGAACGATCGATCCACATTCTGAGAGCGTCATGCCCCTTGTAAAATGTCGAGGGAGGGAGTTCGATGCGACAATCGAAATAAACATTGCATCGCGCCGAAAACACAGTTCGTCATTTGCATACGGAGTTCGAAATCAATTACTCTGCATCTTCGATCGCGGGTCGATGTGTAGCCCGGCCGCGTTTCGAGTGAAATAACAATCGAAGGGGGGGGGCCCGAGGGCCCGTGGCAACGCGTTAACGCACAATGCCGTAACGAGCTAATCACGATATCAAATTCTTTGCCTGTCAGCGCGGCATTTCGATGCTAAGATATCCGGGCGTAGCGACAGCGGGGGGTCCGCTCTGTAGAAAAACGCTGGATGACCGATTATGATGAAGCGATTCTCCCTGCATGGACCGGGAAAGACAACAGGGGGAGAAGGATGGAAACAGACCCAATATACCTTCGAGCGAGCCGTCTCATAATTGAAACACGCAATCTCGTACTTACGATAATGCATTTGCTCGCGCGAGAGCAGCGCAGAGAGCACCGCGTGTCGCGTTTCGTTATTTTTCTAATTAACACGTCTCGCGCGTTCCCGGCCTCCACTCTTGCTGCACTCTGCCGGGCACCGATTCGTCAAAATGAGTTGAAACAATTGATGATTAGCGGGCGTACTGTTAAGTCGTTAACGAAGGAAAACTGATCTGTTGACCCGGAGATCAATCTCCCTCGTGTCCCTCGATCTGTCGGAAATAGAAAATAAACACTAGAACAACATCACTAGCAAAAACACTAGAACGTTAAATGAATCCTTTCCTGTATGCGTTACGAATAGACAGCGGACTGTTACACAAGATAAAAATTTTCTACCTGAATTGCAACAAACTTCTTCCTCAATTTGTTGAAAATCTTATAACAGTATTTTTAAATTCGTCTTATGTTTGTACTGCTTTAAATTACATCGCTCATAAAATCTGCTGTTTAGTTATAACTTTAACTAAGAATGGGTGTCTGAAAGAAGGGCCATGTCAGGTTTTTAAAATTTTATAGGAGCGCAATTCTGATCACAAACGTGGATTGCAATAATAAAAACCAGCTAAACATGACATGAAAAGAGTGAAAATTAAAGACTTTTCTTACGGTTTGTTTTATTAAATATTAAAGCAAAATAAGTTCCTAATTGAGCTCCTATAAAATTTAAAAAACCTAAGATAGGCCTTTCTTTCAGACACCCGTTCAAATGATAAGTTCTTCTCTGTCATTACTAGAAGCATTGCATTAAAAATTAAATAATTATAATAGGAGGATTAATATCGTCTCGGTGTTCTTGCGACGCGCGACGAGGGCATAATAGTCAACCAGGATGCGTCTCGAACACCTTCGAAATTGAAATGCTCTCGCGTAGTCGGTTGAAGAGGCTCATTACACGGAGGTGATCACCATGAATCAATGTCTAATCGACGGTTGTTTCCTCTAACGTGTAAAGCACGAACAATAAATCGGTCCGGTGGTTTCGAGAGATAGCACGAACAACCGCGGAGATCTTCGATCCGATTTCTGTACAGCCTCGAACCGTTTCTACCGAGACGTACGGCGAAGTTGTACGGTAAACGAATCCCGGACAACCTTACGGTTTTCTATTACAAGACATCACTCGCGCATCCTCGCAGTATCGACATCCGTGCGCTTCGAAAGAGAGAACGAGAGCGAGAGGAAGAGGAAGAGGGATGGGAGAGGGTGAGAGAAACCTAGAGTCCTAGAGGATCCAGGAGTTAGACGAATCGAAGTACCCAGGTACGTGCGATGAGGGCACGGTGCTCCGACTACGTGTCAGATCAATCATACACCGTGCATTCAAGCGCCCCGCTGCGATACAGGACAACTAGCCCCGCAATTCGTTTCTCCTCATGGCCGCCGGCCTGAAAGAACGTGTCCGGGACCCCGTGGCCGGCGAGCGTGGGCCCCCAACTGGTATCCACGTTCGATATGTTACAATAAAACCACTATCCTAGCGCCGACACGTGATGACTCTATCGGACGATGCCTGAGCGGCGTGGCAGACCGGAGCCTTTTCTCAGAATCACGCATCTCTCGTTCGCGTCCCGGCCAGGATGCACCAGTCATCGTCGAGACGTCGTCGACGCGTTACATGCCCCCTTCTTCGACCCCTCCACCACTTCCCGTTTCACGACGGTAACCACTATCGGCGCAATCGAGTTGGCAAAGGAGAGAGAAAGAGAGACAGTCACTCCCTCTCCTTAAGCTCATCCTCGCCCTCAGACGGCCCCCTCTTCCTCCTCCCGACCGCCTATAAGCGACATCCTACGGCACCGTTACCCTCCAGGGAAGATCGAGCTGGCGCGAAATGGATCTGGCATTTCGAAAGCTCGATGGACCCTCTCCTCCTCCTGCTCCTCTTCTTTGAATTTATCGGCACTATCGGCATGATCCCGGCGCCCTCGTGCCTGCCTCGCTCGCCTCAAGTTAGGCGTTACAATTTAAACGAGAGCCGCACTCTTCCCCGAGATGTATTGTCCGTGCACAGATCGAATCTGCTCGATGGAGAATGGCGTGTTACGTATACTCTGTGTACGGGACATCCCCCGAGATTGTCTCTGGGAACTGTATGTATACGTAACGGTATCGTTGTGCCCGTAGCGCTCGTGCTGAGAGCTTAGAACTATTCGACGCCTGACAGAGATTGTTATGATACAGTCTCCTGCTGTAGCCTCGTTGCCTACCATTAAAATCTTACTGTATCTTTATCTGTCACATCTGAACCAGTCTCGCCGAACGAACCCCGCTAATCCTCATCACCTAAGAAAATGCGCAGAAACTAGTCTTTACATCTGGAATGATCAAGCGAATTTCCGAGTACCTTCACCGCGTAGTTCACAGAGTCGCAGGGGAGACTTGTGTACGCTAAAAGTTCGTGTTATTTCATGGTAAATCAATTGTTGCTCAGAGAAATCTGTAAACATAAAGAATCCAGTGAAGCCACTATTTCTACAGCCGAATTAAAGAAATAATATTTTATGTTCCACCAATCCACTGCAGAAGTCGCTGCGCAGATGTCCACAAGACGAGTTGGTTAAATAAACCGGAAAGCAGAAAGAGCGCGTTATACGGGCACCTAATTCACCGGGTGGGAAATGCAGTAATAGCGGCAACTTTTCTCGATATCGCAGTGCACAAAGTTTCTTCGGCGGAACCTGCAGTTAAGCAGGTCCCGCGTTCGATCGCACGCAAATTAGATTTGGCGAATTGTACTCGCGGTGCTCAATTTCGACATTCCCACGCGAAAAAGCACCGGCTGGATACGTGGCAGGTAAATGGAAATGAATTTTTCAACGACGCGACCGCTCGACACATTGCCGTCCATTGTGCTGCGTTATTACAAGCCTATCGCGCATTCTTATTAGATACTTATCACTCGACTCGTCGACTACTATCGACTGGTGTGCCCGACCGTGCGGCTCCGTGCCATTTTTCCCCCTCGATCGTTGCGCCAGTGTTGCACGTGGCCGAGATTACAGGGTGCATCACCCTTCTACCCTCCACGTTCGAAGATTATTCAAATTCGCCGCGACCCGGCGAAGATTTTCGTCTTCCCGACCCGTCGAATATCGTCGGAATGGCGACAGCTTTGTTTCGATGGCGCGGGGATTGCGTGACCGAAATACGTATGCTAGAAACCAGCAGAGAAATACTGGAGCTGATTGCATGCTAACAATATAATGTATTTCGTGCTCCCTGTGATGTATGGGTCCCTCCATCATCCTGTAAACAATGTCAACTTTTACGTCCGTTCCTTCGACAATCCTCTTGCATTAACTCTTTAGTTTACCTAAGTGTCGGACGGTGAAGTTGCATGAAGAAAATTGTTACTGTTTTTTACTGTTAAAATACTTTAATGCCCTATACTTTCGGTCTCATTTGTAGTCGTTTTGTTCGGGAGAGCAATAACCATTTTGTAAGAAAATCGAGTTCGATCGATCAACACATTTGCTACCAATAAAATTAACCCTTTGCACTCGCAGCTATTTTAACTCGAAAATTGAACATTTGTTCGACCTAGAATATTTCCATTCTCTATGATTTTTTAAATTTTATGGATATGAAATTGGTATAATACCCCATACAATACCTAAATGTAAACAATATTTTGAATAATTAAGTTGAAAGTTAAACATTTCTTCCGACCTCGTATAACTCCATCGTAAATGATTTTTTTCATTTTATTTGTTAATGTATTTTACATTTTTGTTGTTAAGACAATAAATTAATGTCTATGTAATTTTTATTTTGCATATAAATCCGTGGTCTACAGTTGCCTTTTCTGTTCTTGTATTATTAAATAAGTTGTGCTGAATTTATGTGACTTTTATGGTCAAAAGTTGTGGCAGTCAATTTGCTAAACGACTGAGGTCGCTCGTGCTAACCTACACCGAACAAAAACAAATTAAAAATGTGAACGTATTATACAAATTCAGACATAAGAGTAGATTTATTGAACCTATATAGCGGAGGGTTAATATCGAATATACATAGTATTCCTGCATCTTGCTCAGTAAAATTTTACTACGCTGTTACTACAATCATCAGTTACGTAGTATCGCATCCACGAATATTTAATTTGAGAAATTCTATCGAATTCTATCGAAGTGCGGAAAGTAGATCCAGTATTTAGGCGAATTTCGTAAAATTACGAGTAAATCCGTGCATTTATTTGCAGAAAAATTTCCTGATTGTGTAAGACGTTCACCGTTCCTACAAATATGTTGTCAAGAATTTTGGGGAAAGTGAAAGTGTTTGTAATATGAATATTTATCAACAAACTATTCACATCATATTACTTACAATTAAAGATACCATAAACTTATTTAAGACAAGCAAGTCGCTGTAGAAAGATTTTATCTTCTATGTATAATTATAAAATGTATAACAATCATGTATACTTTTTTAAAAAAGCATATCATATATTTCTCTGAAGACCCCACATATTTCCTGTGGTACGATATCGGCTACTTTTCCCAAAGCATTTTTGAAGTCTCCAAAGCAATTTTCCTATGCGATTCGAATATACATTCCACGACGGAACTCCGTTTTACGTAAAGGTTGGTTACGAGCGGAAAAAAGCCATCGTCCGAGCATCCACTAAAAGCGCCCGTTATATTATCTTGGCTGAATCGCAAGACCGTCGGAACGATTTCATCAACGTCCCGCAACGCTACCGTTGCGAACCGCCAAGTGCGCGCACATGTTTCGCAAAACCATGGAAAATCGGTCGGCATCCGATCGCGGCGCGTCCCGATGTCCATCGAACACAATTCGAACGCACAGTCGTTCCACCAAGAATCCTTAATTCCCACCAGCCAGTGCCCATTTACCTTGCGGTCGGCATATGCAATTGCATCGGCTGCGCAAGTGAGTCCCTGATGCGTCCTGCGGTCAAACATCATCACCGTAGCTCACGCGGCCCGACACAGGATGCACCTACCCTGCGGGACCTTCTAATATTCGAAATTGCTCGTCCTGGCATGTTTATTTGACGTCGGGGCTGCCGTGCTCAACCCCCGTCCAATTTGCCGGCTGACATTTTTCAACTCCTTCTGCCAAGCCGCGACGTTCTCACCTTTCTCTTTTTTTGCTCCCCCGTCCTGTTTCTATCACCCTCTTTCTCTTTCTCCCTCGCTCTCTCTCTCGCTCTCTTTTCCTCGCTGGGACCAGAGGAGAGTCTCTCTTTCCGACTTCGCGACGACGACGAGACACGACGCGACGCGACGGCTTTCCGTCGACCAGAGAGTGCAAAGTCAGAAAAACTCGCTAACGGTCCCGTGAAGGCGAGTTTGCGAGCAGCGCGTCTCGACCGATGCTAAAAGCATCCTGTGCGCAGCGTTCCCGAACTACGAATATTCACGCGCGCGTGAATCTTGAAGCGTTTATTCTGCTGATTTATAACGAGAGAATGGTCGCTTCGATTCTCGACAACAATCTCAGAAGCCAGCTAAATGAGCGTGCTCCTCGACGCACTCCACTGCGACGGAAATATTGTATCAAAATCAAGTAATTCACGCAACTACAGTGTCGTTAGGATACGATTCATTCATTTTCATTAATTATTAAATTGTAGTACAGTAAGACGTCGATTTCCAAACCCCTAATGTCTGAAATCTCGATTATGCCGAAAGCTTCATGTGTAAATAGCTCATGCTAAGTTGACCCACACGAAACATCTAGCACTCAAACTAATTGATAGTAACTATTCTATCGTTCGAATTGTTTCCCCGTTTACATGTAAATAGTCTAATAGAACATTCTGAGATTATCTACATGAAACTATTAACTATTATCTATCATTCAAATTGTTTCTTTGTTTAGTTCGCATCAGCGCAATTTTATTGTACCGCCCCAACACGCTTCGTGGTCCTGCGGAGAAGCAAACGGAGCACCGATTTTGAAACAGCTTATAAAATGGAGCACAGTGTTCGCTACGAATACTGATTATACTTCCTGCATTCTCACGTAATATTAAGCAAAATTTAATAAAACAGCTACTACGATTTAGTAACATTAAAAGAATAAAAACTGGAATGACTGCTGGTATGTTATTACTATCTAAAAAAGTATTTCAGGTATGTGATATTTTTATCTGTTTTTCGGCTGTCGGTTACCATATTAATGGAACACAAAAATGTCCCGCTTTTGGCGCGGGGATTAAACAAAAGTAAAAGGGCTGTAACGAATAATTAATTTTTTTAAATGGTAGCTAAAAACTCCTCCAAAAATCCTTTAAAATTTGTCGAGTTAATAAATAAACAAGACTAAAAGCACATTCGTTGAACATTGAACAGCATAAAGCAATTTTTCTTGACTGACAAGGCAGTACACAAAGTATCTGCAATCAACAAATTGTTGATGCGATGATTAGAAAATCATGTCAGATCGAATGGATTAATTTTTCTCGAAGCGAACGTCGGATCTGTAACAATCTAACAGAATCGAAGGTATTGCATTCCGTTCGTTTTAAGTCGGTAATCAAGCAAAAGATTTATTCTCAGCTCGGAGCGATTGAAAGTACAATCTCGAGTAGAACGCAGACAATGCGTGCGCGGTGAATTCGCGATTTTTTCAAGACCCCGTTGAACCGTGGAACAGGGAAGCGCTTAAACGCGGCTGCAATGCGCGACACGCTGCATTATGCATCGTGCACAACAACGCGCGCAGCGCATCCGTCTAAACGTCCGCCGGCGATAAATCGGATAATACGGTGAGGCGCATCGCGCGATATCGACGTACGTATAATTAACACAGCTCGCGTTCTATACAATCATTCAAATTATCCCGCTAATTATTGTCTTCGGCTTGCATCATCTGCTACGGCCGTGCGCGCCGACAAATGTTCCGATACTCGACCCTATTCGTAGGAAAACGTTATACCTACTGCCTCTCGGTAATTAGCATCAACTTATCATCGCTCTGCAGCCGAACGTAATCATCGAAACAGAATCCGCTATCGCTCAAGCATTCGGCATAACGCATTCGATTGAATAACGCGATCTAAATCTGTGTGGTCTGCTCCACTGATGGATAGCGATTACGAAATGTTAAAAGGTAATCGCAGTTTGTCGAATGAAAATTGTTTTCGGCCTGATTGACAACTAATAATGTTTTCTAAATGGTATTAATCGTTCGTGGATTTAGAAGAAAAATTAATTGATTTATTTATCGATGTAAATAGAGATTACAAGGAAAAAGATCGATGCGGTCGGAATCGTTCCTATTTTAATAAATAATCATCGTGATCGCATAACAGAATGGATGTTTCACCCTCGGCAGTTCTCATTCCCATGGTATTACAATAGTGTTTATGCAGAGTGTACGAGCATTAATCTTATTATCATTTAATTATCATTGGACTACATAAGCCGATGTATATTACACATGCGCGGGCAGATTACACAACGGGACCCACATTTAATTCTAAAAAATTAGTTTACTTGTTACCTTGTGTTTCCATATTACTTGGCACATTGAATTTCTTTTGCGCACTGTTCAATTTGTCAAATTGAGATATTTATAACGTAGACATTCTACTACATTTAATCAAAAGACATAAAAACTGATTCGGGTGGATAAAAACTAGAATTTTCATGATTATTTGTTCAGAAGGAATTTAAAGTTCTTCATGCAAAATAAAAATGGTCTACCTAAATTGCAACAAACCGGAGTGATGCATTTTATTTTTTTTTCTGAATATCTTGAATAGGTTGAAAATAATACTCCTTCTGTCCCATGATAATAATAGCAAGTGAATATTTAAACGGGAATTGTTGGCGAATGCAGCTGTAAGTTATGCTCTAGCGCAAAATGGCGAAGCCTCCAATCAAAATCAATGTTTCGTGACATCTGTCATTTGTTTCGACACATCTTTCAACTTTTAGGTTAACCTAATTATTACGAATTATAGCTATTTTTCCAATTTCATCCGCTGATCGAAATCAGTTTTATTTCAGTTGAATATCAACCCATTGTAAAAGTAAAATGAAAAATACCAGTTATGCTAGAAGCAATGAAGAGCGATAGCTCCAATAACTTTAAGCTCACGCATTTAGGGAAAACAAAGCTTCGCAGCCAAGGGATCCTACCTACAAGTTTAAACAGCAGTAACGAAATTATTGAAAAATCCAGAAACTATCCGAACACTCAAAATAAAAATTCGGAGTAATATTTTTAATTTATTGTTTAATGTAATCTAGTTTTTTGATAATACATGTTGCGTTCTATATTTATTTTCTTTTGCTACTATTATTATAGGACAAATTAAATTCATCAACTGCTACTATTATTATGGGACAGACGGAGTATAATAGTATTTGAAAATCCGCTGTCTAGCGATCACCAAAGATCCGGTTGAACAATGTATCTTCTAAAACAGGTTCGAAATCGAGAACACCGTCAATCCTTCCTCGGTTTCGGGGAATATTACGTGGAACGCGAGTCGGACAGCACATTGCATAATACATTTTTAATTCCGCCGGGCGCATTGTTGAGCCCTGCCACCATATCGCTGACGGATCTATGACGAGATATCGTATGGTCGCATCTCGGTCATTAAGCCTCGCGCTTTTTGCAAGACGACCAACGATCCCTATCGGTACAAATGAGTGTCATTTGCGCACAGGCCCCGGCAACGGGACACCAAACTGTTAGACGCATCTCTCGTCCGTGTACAGGCGACATTTTCCACTGTTACTGTTTTTTTCCGTCGCATAGTGTCGTCGTCGTTGCCGCGCGCCAGTTGCCGGTACACGCATGTGCGTCGACGCGCGAAACAATACGAGAACGCAGTTCGACCGACGGAAGATCACACCACCGCGCCAAGAACGGATAATATTCATTTCAACTACACCACGCGACGCGATCTTTTCCATCGGCCCATAAAGCCACGCGATACATCTAAAATGAGTTACATCACTGTTCACGCAATCCGTTGTTTAACGCAAACTCTGGTCCATTTAGACCCGGATCTAAACTTCTTTTATCGCGTTACGAGACTTTTTATTGAATTCTTGGGCTACTATGCTTGTCAAGTCTTCACTTATTATTAGACAGCGGATTTTATGCATTTCTGACAAAAAGGGGTAGGCGAAACACAAAGTAATGGAAATATCAGATGATTTTGAAAATGCCTGTGACTTAACGAAATTATTCTGAGTAGGAATAAATGTTTACGCAGCGTCTGTTTCTTGCAATTAACGCAGACAATTTAATATCATCATTTCCAGAATGCTAAGGTATCGAATAAATGCACACGATTTATTGCTTTTGGAAAGCAATGAAATTTGTAACTAAAGTTTTTAAGTGGGCCTCAAGTCCCTTGCACTTCAATCTAGGCTATGGAGCTTATAATTAAACGTCATTTAATTGACAGCTGTTCGAATCAGATCAAAGATACAATTCAATACAGACGAGGTGATTTCAAAGATACATCCATACAAATTGCTAAATAAGAAACTAAATGAAACAGACTGGCGAAAGCATCTGTACAGCAGTCAGAAAAACTAGTTTTTCAATGATTGATCGAAAGTGAAAGATTCGTTATTCAGCACTTATTATCTAGAAACACAATACAATAAAGAACGTATGAATAGCGTACTCCAAAATGTTCAATGTTGTGTGTGTACATGAATGATAGTAACTTCTTTGAAGAAACATCACGCAGTTGTTACGGAAACGGAGTCCATCAGGTTCTGAAACGTTGGGAAAAAATTGTAGAGAATGGTGGTGACTGCAGTTAATGAAACTGTTATTTTAAGAGAAAATTTGCAGTCTAAATCGAGTATCGATGTATAACAATTACAGCTAAACCCGGCTTGGATTCGCAGCCAGGCCGTATTCGATCCAGTCATGGTGGAGTTGACGAATATTAAATTCTGAACGCGCGATTCCGAGGACCGCGGAAGCTGTCCGTCACGATCGGTTGTCTCGATACGTTCCGAGAATCCATTTCGGTCGAGGTTAAAACATTCTGCGCTAAGCGCATCGAGCCAGCCCCGAAATGTGCTTGTATTAGCCACGGCTCGCCAATTTGCGCTTATTAATTCGAATTATCGCTACCACGTGGGTGTCCGACACAGGATATTAAAACCTTTGACCTTTCGACAGGATGAATCGTGCCGAAGTTCAGCTCGCCTTAGTCTCTGTCATGGCGCCCCGACATGCACACTCTGCTGGTAGGTATGTGTACGCACGCGAAATTCACTTACCCGACAGGAACGCCGCTGCTCCCACGATCAACAGGCTGGATCGAAACTTCGAAGTCGATCAATTACGATGCTACAAACCCGTCGCGCGAGCACTTCGACGATAGCGAATTAGACATTGCTAATAACCTCGCTGCCGCCGATACAGGCGAAAAAATCACACGTCTTATTATACTTCCTCGTGTCTAGCCACGTAATCGACTCCATTAACTTAATCGGAATAGTCTATCGGCGGATTTTACCTGTGCCTTGACAACCTCATTTAGAGACTACCGTATATGTCAGCTGGTCAAAGCAAGTGTAGATTTTTTCAGCCGTTCAAATATGCAATTAAAGTTAGGTTGTACGATATATTGCTGTCAGAAATCCTTACAGGCATGCCTTGCAACGAAGTGCATCGTGGCCATCGAATTTGTACGAGCCTCAGCTGCGGAAACTTACAATGGGACGTGGTGAAAACTCGTGTTGTGTTTCTTCAGTTGAACACTGTGTCCACACTGAAGGTATTAATTACTAATATCTTATGAGCAGACTGCGGATATTTATGCATTTACGGCTCACGAAAAACTTCAAAAAAGGCTAGATTATAAAATTCGATAAAATTTTGTATAATTTTTATTTGTTTTGGATCTACAAAGGCTGTTCCCATTAAGGATAACAATTTATTCCATTCCACATTCTTAAAATTTGTCTACAAAAATTGGAAAATGCATAAACATCCGCAGTCTACTCATGAGTGTGTAGTTTAATGTGTGCAACGTGAGAACGCTGAGACTCGTGTTACCATACGCCACTGAATTTCTTCTGGATTTCGTTACAACGCAGCGTGAGTGCACAAACTGGGATTGCATGTACAAAAAAATATCTATTTTAATCATACGATGGATTCTCTAAAGCCGTATTAACTTTTTCAACAGTTTTTCTCATCATTAAAGAAAATATTCTTAAACAACAGAGTTAATAC
Organism: Lasioglossum pauxillum; assembly: GCA_933228785.1. NCBI lineage: Eukaryota > Metazoa > Arthropoda > Insecta > Hymenoptera > Halictidae > Lasioglossum > Lasioglossum pauxillum. The sequence continues at coordinate 42,453,154 of OW121699.1, forward strand.
GTTATAAATAAAGCTTTAAAAATTGTGAAGCAATGTTATAGCTTCCTCAGAAGAGATACATAAAATATCATATTACTCTACAGTCAGGAAAGCGTTTTCTAAAATATAATTAATAGCGCACCAATGATTTAATAATTAGCGAATCGCGGTGTGGGGTCGTTTAAGGCGGTATACTCGTTTCCAGGATTGCAAGGGTGCGGGGTTCATCTTCTCATTTCTCGATAATAGGGTTTTACGGTTATAGTACGGGTTTTTTCAGTAGTCAATACGGGTTTTTTCAGTAGTCAAAAACGCTAGATAAAATATCGATTTAAGACGCTGTCTCCCCCAAAAGTCCTATTTCTCCGTTTACGAGGCGTAATTTGCATTATTCGGAAGCATACGACTGCGCAAGTAGCTATTCTCATAGCTACGGAGAGATAGCACCCTAGAGGGAGATGGCGTCCTAGATCGATCTTTTATCTAGCGTTTTTGACTACTGAAAAACCCCGTGTTTGTATCATCGAGAAATGAGAAGGCGAATCCCGCACCCTTGCAATCCTGGAAAAAGGAGTCTACCGCCTTGACAAAATGAACCGAAAAATGTACAGCCAGAGCCATCTGTTGCAGATGTCCGCAAACCGTATGGCGACAGCGACCTTACCAGCGTTGCGGGTTCGGCCGGAAGCTCATAAAAGGTGTACATCCAACGAGCCACGATGGATAATAATAATAATGATGACAACAGCGACAGATGTAGGACGCGTTTGAATCTCCGCCCAGAAACGCCCTCGAGGAGGCTATTGGCCCGATATCCCTAGCCCGGGAAAAGGCTGCCATGGCCGGCAGAGCCCGGCGAACGATCCAATCAGAATTCGTGTCGGCCAAAACAAAAGGCACGCACCGTCCTCGAGAGGGTTGCAAGTCTGAACAAATGAATACCGGAGAACCCTCCCGGGGGTGTCGCGACGGTAAGGAGAATTGGGAGAGGAGACGACGGATTCCGGAGTTTTTGATGTATTAAACCGTGGGCTCTACGTGACACCGAATGCTAAGTAGACCCTTTGGAATACCACACGCTGGATTCGAATGGGCAAAGAGTACCCTCTCCGGTCTTTATTATTACGACTACCACCGTTATTATTATCATCATCGTCATCGTCGTGTCTCTCCCCTCACCCACCTCCCACCACCCTAACCCCACTCACCCCGCCGCATTCCGCCCCACTTCATCCTACCCCACCACTAATCCAGCCAACCCTGCGGCTAGTCACTACACCGTCCCACCATTTATCATGCTCGATAAATTAAACGGCCAACTCGAGTGTGGCCCACCGCGACTACGATCGCCATTGCCGATAAGATTCCGATCTGTTCTTAAATGCGACCGCTTTTATCTAGATACATTTTCAGCCGGTCCTCGACGTCGCCTTATTACGGACGCTTTTGACCCGATAAATCGCTGGCACGGTTTCATCGGCTACAGAAACTCGACGCATCCGTTTAATCTCGCGAATCAATTTGGTTTCCAGTTCTCGATCGGAACAATTAAAAAGCGTCATTAACTTCCCATTGCTGATGATTGGGAAATGTTGAATTTCTCTTTCGACGCCTGCTGCCTTTTTTCCGATACGGTAGCGCTGACTGTTTAGTTTGCCGTAGATTGCGCCAATTAACATTACCTTGGTATACGATATGCATGTATTGCGATTACAAACAGAACAAAATTTGTTTCAATTGTTGTACCCTGATATTTTGAAATTAACCTCTAATTGTAAGTAATATTCTATGTATGAGGTTGTTGTATCTGAAATGTCCTTTTTTTGACAGTAAAGTTAAGAGGAGCTTCTCGTGTAACGGCAGTGAAAATAAGTGGTTATTAAGAATTTTTTTTAGAGTAACTATTGGGCACTTTTTTAACGTTTTTCAGACTGGCGTTCGCGATAATTAACAAACTAGTAAAACAATCAACTTCGGAAGAAGCTCTTTCATTTTTATTTACATATTTTTTTGGGCATTGAACCTGAAATTGAACCTACAGTGGGTGTACAAAGTATTCGTACATCTTTTAAAAACTAATAACTTTTTTATAATTGAACCAAACGACCTGAATTTGTATAATCAATTAGAAGCATTGGTTTACGAAATGATATGCAAAAAAGATTTTCCAAAAATTATAATTTACAATGTTACATGCAAAAATAAAAAAGGCATTTTTTAAAACTTTTTTATTTAGGTACTTAATGAAAATTTAAAATATATGTTTTGTAGATCTATGTTATTTATATACATGTTGAGAATTTCATCGAAATCGATTGACGCAGGAAAAAACGACACACATCGAAAGATGTACGATTCTGTGGATTTTAAGCAGAAACTGATCAAAAGTTGTGTAAAACTACGATTTTCACCATTTTTAACCGCTTGTAGCTCGTGTGTATGTTAATCGATTTCAATGAAATTTTCAGCATGTGTGTAAGTAACATAGATCTACAAAACATATATTTTAAATTTACATTAAGGACCTAAATTAAAAAGTTTTATAAAATGCCTTTTTTATTTTTGCATGTAACCTTGTAAATTATAATTTTTGGAAAATCTTTTTTGCACATCATTTCGTAAACCAATGCCTCTAATTGATTATACAAATTCAGGTACTTTGGTACAATTATAAAAAAGTTATTAGTTTTTACAAGGTGTACGAATATTTTGTACACCCACTGTATATTTAATTTTTTATTTATAATATGTTTTTGGACAATATAAATTTAACTAATCAGACGAAGCTTACTCATTTCTTTACATGTTTCCTTGGGGATTGGACCCCAAATGTATGTATATTTGATTTGTTATTTGTAATATGTTTTTGGACAATATGAATTTAACTAATTGACCGAAAAAAGGTTTCTTCCGATACCTAGAACTTTTGCAACCTTCCATATTCTTCTTTCAAAATTGGCTCAATCTCAGTTTTTATCACTATCACTAACAATGCTTACGCTGCCGAAGCAATAAATAATAAGAATTTAACTAAAAAAAAAGAAACACTTGCACTTCAGGATTATCCTTTTACATTCCAATAGCCATTCTAATAAAATTCTTAAAAATCACTTGTTTTCACTGTCGTTACACGAGAAGCCCCGTTTAAACAAGCGCAACTTTTTTCTGAATAAATTTATACATCAAAGTAAGCACCATTGTAATCAACGTATCCTGTCAATGAATTTCTAGTTTCTCGATTGTATTGCAGTAGAAATTGAATTTTTGGAGCATTCGCGTTTTCCACTTTCAAGATTATCATCTCCATTTTGTAGTTCTTTTCACCATCAACTATTATCAATATGTTGCTTTTTCGTACATATGAAAAGAACGCACGACAATCGTATTGATTGACGTTATCATAAAATTGTCGTTCACATTATAAATTAAAATTGAAGATAGCATCTTAAGAGTCGGCTTTACACCGCAAAGTAATCTATAACAAACCTATAAATTAATACTATTTCTTGGTCGAAACGCTTTGTAACATTTGCATTCTAAAATCGGACATTCTACATATGCGACAACCTAATAATTTATATCTTTCAGATAGAACATCAAAGGAAAGAGATTATGTCTAACTAAGACGGTGGCCTTATTTTTGTTAAAGATCGAAAGCCTTTGCAGTCAGTATAATTTCATTATCCACTGAATACTGAAATTGTTTTTTCGTGAATTTATAGAAAAATGTGAAGATTGTTACAGGTGTGTATGAACCTTTGACTGGCACTATGTTTAGTTAGACAACGAAGTATCATACTGGAGCTTCTCTAATAGTGGCGGATCTAGGCATAGTCTTCATGGGCTGCAGCGCAGGGCCCCGTTCAGTCAAAGGGCCCCCTTTGCGGTCAAATAAATAAAGATAAAAACAATTTAAATTAAAAACTTAACCCTCGTCCGTCCCTCGTGTCAATTTGACACTGTTTTCCCGAAATAAGTTATACTGTTCTGTTATTTATAGGCAAAATAGGTAGGAAAAATAACTGTCTACCTTGTTATTTTATCGATCATTTATCACTATGTCAATTTGACACCGAGGGACAAATTTAGTTCGTGAAATGAGAGATGGATGAGGGTTAAGAACAAATAACTCGTACCAATATTTCTGGTACTTGAGTTAATTTGCGTTAATCGGCTAGGCCCCCCAACAATGTTAGCCCAGGGCTCTAAAATTCTCTACTATTCCATAAAAATTTACTACGATAGTTTTAAGTATGATGGTATAGTATAAGTAAAATTAAAGAAATTTCATATTTGCAGTTGTGCAATACAGTATCGAGAATTAGTGCGCAGAAATGTTGGGATCAAGAAACCTCAGGATACCATTGCAGGGTTAATCGTACTCTTATCCTGATAAAGAAATGTTGGATGAAGTATGCCCGTCGAAACTGTCTGTCTACCGAAAGCCAAAATAATTATTGTATGTTTGCACCCTTTTTACTTAACGGATAATCGTTATTTTTTTAAGGAACCATAATTTCACCCCCAATTGACTGCTAACGCGGGTCAATTAGGGACCAGAACAACGGAGCGGTGCGACGGTTGCGGCCTTCTACTCTTCGATCTTCATTTTCGGGCATTCCAAAATGCGTCTCGTCACGTCCTGTTCGAAGCCTCTTCTGGCTACCGTTTGTTGCTCGGTTGATCATTTACAGAAGCCGGAATATCTGTAGAGGAAAGTACACCTTATCTATAATCTCCTGCAGCCATTAAGACGACCTTTGTAAACAGACACACATTTACCTGAAATCTCCGAGTCCCATCTGAACAGCCTCCACTATCAGGATCCATGGAGGACACAGTCGTTCAAATGCAGGAAACTTTTAACAGTTACACACGTTTTCTAGTTGTTCGCCATTTTACCACGTTTTTTTATATTTTGTACCACGAGCATGTAAACACAATTGCGCAACCATCTTATTTAACTCTTTGCACTCGGAGCTATTTTCAATCGAAAATTAATTCTTGCGACTTCTTTCCGAAATTAGTATAATACCTCATACAATACCTAAATGCGTAACAATTGATTAGATACCGATATATTCAATAATGTAAATTTTTAATATTTTGAATAATGGGACAGCAATTTTTAATGGCGCCTCTCTCCAGAGTCACCATTCGAGCGCTAAAGGTCAAAATGACCAAACTTAACTCTTTCGGACCCGTGTCTACGGCACGAACAATTTTAAAACATTATTGTTAAACAAATGTTTACTAAATACACCACTTCTTCCTTCATTTAATTTCTATACTTACAGCGGACCCAAAAAGTATTCGAACACTACATTTTCGATTTGTGGAAAAGTGTCAATACTTAAACTTTAAACTGTGATAATTTCGTTTAAAAAAATAGCACAACAATGAAGTTAGCCTTACATCGTAAGGCTTGAGACATCTACTTTCACAAACTATCATTCGTTCTTACCTAAGTCTGTTTTGCACGATGTGACGATGGAAATCTGATGAGATGTTTTCCCTCGAAAATGATATCAATTGAAGCGTCCCTAAAAACATCAAAAAATTTGTTTGGTGAATGAATCAATGATGGATTTCAAAATTGAAGCCTCCGCTTTGCGACGACGTAAGACTTCATGTACGATTTTTTGAACCCGTTGCATTAAGCTTTGAATGAAAAGTGTACTACGAAATTTACGGTAATATAAGATACACCATGAAAACTTATTCCTTGGTTTTGGTTTATAGAACAGTGAAAAAAATCGTACAATTTCTAAGAATTTTTCTAACAATTTCGTTGCAATGTAGAGGCTTCGATCTTCCAATTTGTTGTGGATTCAGCCAGGAAAAAAAGTTTCCAGTGTTTTTACACAGGTTTGAAACCATGGAATAGTTTAAGAAATATAGGTATCCAGTTTCTGACCCGCTACATTATGCGGAAAGATCTTAGAAGGAAATGAATGATTCTCTTCGAAAGTGGAAGCTTCAAGCTTTAAAATGAATCCAAATTTATTTTTGTACTATTGTTTTTTACGATACACAGGTTAAATATCACAGGTTAAATATCGACATTTTTTCAGTGTTCAAATACTTTCTGGATCCACTATAAATGTTCAGTACTGAGTAATGAGTATATTGAGTAGTATGCTAAGAATGATTCACTCCCACGAAGAGTGAAATATAACTGCTTTCGATGATTAGTTTTCAAAATTTCTAATAACGATATTTTTTGGAACTGAAATTAGTGGTTAGCAGAAACATGTCGATAAATTGGAGTAATAGAATGTAGGGTGGGGGAAAAACACTGGTGTACCGAAGGTGTATGGAGATGACATTTCATCGCAAGAAAGAATTGGAAAACAAGCAACAAATTCTCCATAAAATGTTCGCTATCCTCGTTATTTACTCGTGATGCCGCATTACCCAGCGTCCGGCAAACGTGACGAAATAAACGTGCCCGTAAGGACGGAGAGTGTGGAAATCAATTTGATAGACGAGTGTACACGTGCCGAATTACCTCTACGTGATGTCGGACCGTTTCACCATTTTCGCCATTATATTAACGACGAGACGAACGCGCCATGCCGGGGCCTCGATTTCCCAGCCCCGCAATGGTTACACGCGTATCGTAATGTTACCGTGGCGAACAATGGTAACATCGCGATCCAGGGCACGTTTCCACCCCGTGGCGAGGCAAATCGAGGAGGAGGCGGCGGCGGCGGTGGCGGCGGCGCCGGCACTGTACCTCGTTAATTGAAGTCCGCCGGAAGACGGCCATTTTCAAAATTTCATACTCTAGGTGGCCGTCTTCCTGCACGCGATAGCGTTCGCCAAAAATGTATTTTTCCCCGGCTAATTGGCCGGACGAGTGTTCACCGGATTTTCGATTAGCTTCGAATTGCGTAATAATGTCCCGAATCGAAAGAAAAAGTTTCGTTTCAACCGCGGAATAGAAGATCGATTGATCCGCCGTAATGTCCATAATAATATCCGGCAAGAGTGACTCGCTCCTGTGCTTGGCCTGTCGGTAAACATTGACTTTCTTGCGCTTCGCACACAGAGACGCGCACGGTCACGGGGTGACTTCATTAAAAGTACGTGGCACCGTCGGGAGAGTGGAAATATCGATTAATCTTTTTTCGCGCTCGATATAATCCTTGACGGAACAAGGCAGTAATCCGGGCTCCTGTCATCCGTCCCGGCGTTCTGGTGCTCCATCCGACGGATGAGACGGATTACAGCTCGTACCAAATTAACCTTTGTCTCCTCTTGCTCCGCTCCCTTTCGCCCCTCCCCCTCCCCCTCTTCCCCCACCTTTATCCCCGGCCGAGCTCCGATATGTCGAGTTTACACGAAAACTCACTCAACTGGTCGCGATAACACGAAACTAAAACTATCCCTGGTGACACAACAGGTGTCCATAGGAGCCTCGATATGGATCGACAAATCTTCCGGTTTACATGGTACGCTTCGTCGAGTCCATTTGCTGCGATCAATCCCCGTCGTTTCAGCACTTCGAGCCGTGAAAGCGGATCCTCGAACGGAGCAATCTCGTACAATTCGAGAAAGAATTGTTGTTTCGACTCCATAGCTCGTCGTTAGCCATCGCGTCGATGGAATTACAAGAACGACCGATTCGCGCGCACATCGATCGCTCGAGAGCCATTGTTTGCTCGATCTTATCGAAACGCGAACTAACGCGACAACGGTTAACACGAGCAAAGGTGTCTCGAGAGATCTTAACTTCAATAAGATGCACACTGGTGGCCAGGAGGGCCGAGATCTTGAATAGAAAAATGTCCGTCCGCCGTTTCATTCTGAACGTACAAAATGGCGTTCCTGCTCTGAAGGGGTGGTACGCGTGTATATTCCAACCCCTCGTTCCAACCCCTCGGATCCTCGGAGGGTGACAAGCACGTAACGTTATGTAACCGTATACATGCCTAAGATCCTGGAGGGTTGTCAGAAAATCGGGCTTTGTCGCCCGGCCATGTGTCCCTAATGCGAGTCCCGTGGGGGGTCATTTCTATTCTATTTCCCTTTGACGGGGTGTGTCGAGCACTCCCTTCACCCCACCTCGAACCCCATGCAGCTCTTATCGTGTATGGTAAATGCATCACGGAGACCCCACAAGGGTGTTCTCTGCAGATTGACGTAAAATCAATGAACGAAGTCAATGGGTCTCCCATTCCCTTATCCAAAGGGAGAGCAGAGGAGTATTATAGGGGTTGCAACACTTCGTATACCCTGGATAATGTGCCTGTTAATTACTTAGTATCGCGCCGCGCAAGCCATCCGTACGAACACGTTCCTCCGAATCTCTGCGTAATTAACACGAAGTCGGGCTCGGAAAAATACCACGACAATTAACAATTTAAACTGTGTTATAGATTCAATTCTGAAGGCGTTCGAAGAAGGAAAATAAAGGTCGCTTGCAACTCAACATTTATTAGACTGCCTCTGAAAAATGTGTGCATTTCCTAATGTTAACTTAGCAAACTGTAAACAATATTTTCGCTATCAAAATACAGGATCAATGACGAACTCTTATACATTTGTGTGAGTCCGTTCCTCATTTCCGATGTATAGTCCTCATACAACATTTAGAAAATATGAATAACACCGCTCAAGATGGTTAACTACTGGTGCAATTACTCTATGCTCTCTGATTGATTTAAAAAATCTGTTATCCTGTTACAAGAAAAATAACAAGAATGAAAATATTCTTTCTCACTTCCAATGTATTTATAGTCCTCACACAAAATTCTAGAAATAGTGTACGAATAATAACAGCGCTCAAGATCGCTGACTACTGGAACAAATACTCTGGTACTCTGTTACTATTATTCCGTTATAAGAAAAGTCACAAGAATGAAAATAATATACAACAGCAAAATTCTTCCTCACTTCCAATGTATAGTCCCCATACGAAATTTTGTAAATAGTGTATAAATAATAACAGCGCTCAAAGCAGCTGACTACTATAATTACGTTATGTATACTCTATACATACGCTCCCTGATTGTTTCAAAAATTCTCTTATCCTGTTATAAAAAAAATAACAAGAATGAATATAATGACAACTGCTAAGTTCTTGCTCAGTTCATAATATTTATGGGAATAAAATAAATTATCACCTAATATTTCGAAAGTGACCTATGCGGGAACGGTTAAGAGACACCGCCAGAACTAAATGCCGCACGTGTAACGTCGCTCTCAGGTGGCTGGAGAACGCTCGTCTGTTATAAATAAACAGTTGTCAGATAAGTTCCATGTACGATCGAATAAGAGAAACGCCGAACGGTTTAGTTCGAATGGTAACTGTTGCGATGTAGAAGCGACGCAAAAAATAATTACTTAATGGTCGTATTAAAATTGAATCCGTTCTGCGGAGCCGGGTCCGCGCAACACGAAGTATAATTAAAGTTTAAGTCGTTACAGAGGCGTCGTACTTAAAATCGTACCTGTCACAGTGCGAAAACCAGCGGATGGCTAATCCGAGGCGTATGAGAAAGAAACGCTCCATAAACTAATTTCTACGGGGGTTTATTTATATCCGCTGCCTGTGTAATCGACCCACGGCTACCGTGAGACGGAAAGAAGTGGTACCCGGGGCCCCCGTATTTTAAAAGTGGAAGAGTCATCGTTGCTAACGAGACGCGCGGACAGTCGAGGTCATTATTGACGTTCTTCTCCGGTGAATACCTCCGCTCTTAGCGACAGATATTACCGCCATTGTCGAGCCATCCGATGCAGATCACTGTGTTATAATACAGAGCACGATCGTTACCGCTGAATTGTGCGCGTGGATTTCGAAATCATCAATCCGCGATGTCTTAAATGGATGCGGAAACAAATTGCATTTTCAGTAAATTATTGCGAATGAAGTGACCAATTTTTGACATTGACCCTCCAGCGGACGGATCGGAAGTGTCAATTTTTCGCTGGTATTTCTTTTGGAAACTCGGAGATATTCTTACATATCACTATTGTTACTATGTATGTATATTCAATAAAAATATTCCTAGTAAAACAGGAATTCGTTGAGGAATTTTAAGACAAAGAAAATAAAAAATTCTATTCTTGGATCTCACTGCAATGTAGGGTTAAGCAGCTATAATGTATTTAAATCTGAATTTATTTATAGATCTGCTAGAGAATATAATAAAAAAAAGGTATGCGTGTAAAATTTCAGCTCGATTGGTCCAATTGTTGTTGAGTTATCTTGACCGCCAATATAAAAAAGTAGTTTCGATAAAAACACGTTTATTTTGTTTAGAAAAGCGAGGATCCGCCCTTGAGTGTTCTTTCAGCGGACAGGTCAATAAGCGGCGACACCTGTGGGGTACTTGCGTATTGAGACGAGAGATAAACTGGCGTCACAGCAGTGATGGTGTCTCCTTTAACGAAATTCGCAGGCCATTTCGTATGTAACAGCTTCGTCTTTTTTCTCGATCAAATCCGAACGATCAGCACCTAAGATATTGATGGCCAGAGTATTCGTATGTTACGACGATTTACGTAAGAAAAATCTATCAGTCTTATGCAATCAGGAAAATGCACGTTCTCCAATATCCCTCAATCTCGAGAAAGTCGAGGCGCAGCGATCAGTTCGCTGGAGCAAAGATCCTTCGGCGGATGTTCCGTAGCTCGGCGAGTTTTTCCGCGGAAATTAAATAAAAATGACGATTCCGAATAGGTAATTTCCAGCATTTCGTTCACCTTCCTTTCTGGCTCCTGCTCGAAACCCCATCGTGGTCTGTCCCATCGCCGCCTCATCCCTCTATCCTCGCCAGGAAACAACAACAGTGTCCCCATCAGCCTACGCCGCGCGCCCTCCTCATTTTCGCACTCGTTCGCAGTGTTCGCCCGACGCTGCTGCCGGATTGCTTTTTGTTTTCCGCTTTCTGCCTCGTCCTTTGTTTCCGCGAGTCGCCGCGAGGAAATGACAAACAAATGAGCGCCGCTCTTTATAACGTCTACGGTCGTCGCCATAGCGATGCATCGCGACGCCGGTGGTCGGAATTTTTATGGAATTCGACGAGACTCGCTTCCTTGACATTTCACATCATTCAAGGATCCTCTGAATCGTTTGAACAGAGACTCAAGCACCTTCCAAAGTCTTCGAACTCGGCTAGCTATAAATCTGTCTCTAAAATTACGAGTTTTCTCAATGCTTTTAGCTCCTGTGAAACGAATCAAATTACCGTTCCGTAACTTTTCATTTTGAGCACTCAATTCCGGGTTGGATGTCGTCTTATAAATGTACTGCTCGTCGCTAGAGAGTAAAACAGAGTCGCCAGATCAAAACTTGCCTCCGCGTTCTGCGACGCTATTCCCCACGCATCGGCCGCGTCCCGGTCACGTGACACGACTGGCAGAGAGAGGGCAACTTTTCTCCTCATCTGGCGACTTTGGAGGAGACCCTGCCTGTTTGTAATTTAATTCGCCCAATAGCAATACTGTGCGTAGTTAAATCAGACCAGTATTACTTCCGGCTGCCTTCTTTGCGGACGCAGACAGTAAGAGTTTTAACTGTTATGACTTTACTGCGGATTTTATGCATTCATGAGAGAAACGGATTGGACAAATACGGAACTGTAAAGGCATCAGAAGAATTGAATGACGTTAGCGTATTATTCTCGACTTATAAAAGTAATTGGAAGAGGAAGTACACTTTTACTTAACTTCCGTTTTCCACAATTGGCTCGGACAATTTTTATTTTGCATAAAGATCCACAAAGTTATAACTAGACTGCGGATTTCCATGCATTTACGAAGAAATTGGCTAGGGGAAATATAAAACAGTGAAAACTTAGGAAAATATAAAAATAGTGTTATGTTGTTTTCAGGTGTAAAAAACTATTAGGGGATGAAATGAATTTGTATTGAACTCCTGTTGTCCACAATCGATGCTGAACATTTTTATTTTGCATAAAGATTCGCAGTCTAGTTATAACAAATGAAAGAGCAATGCTTGGAACGAGTCTCGTACGATTTCTGTTTGATTTTTTCGCATCGAAAACAAAATGGCGGCGACTTTACATGCCGCGCGCGATCTTCATGCTGGCGCAACATAAGCGCAGTGGGAATTGATCCAGCCATGAGGGTGGCTCCGCGTGTGCTATTCAAAGTCGATGAGTAGGTGAGCCATGAATTTTTCTCTCGACGGTCTTCGTAACTATCGATTGTGTTTCAAAGTCGATTGTGTCACCATTATGTTCGCAACCGAGAGAGAGGAAGAGAGAGGGACAGAGAACGAAAGTAAGAGAAAGCAGGGGCCCAGAAACTCGGGGCAGAAACTTAGGGGCTGAAAGGGAAAGGCGAAGCAGAGATGGATAGAAAAAGTGTGAGAGAGAAAGAGAGAACCCTAAAGTACGGAACGTCCAATTGACTCCGCCATATTGAGTTTGGTTCTATGGGCTCTCGAGTATACAGAGCTCTTGGAATCGAGACACGCTGTACGATGGTCCGCCCGTGGAAGGAGCTTCTAGGGTAACTTCGTTATGGGGTTTCTACGTGACCAAAATCCGGCGAATACAACTGGCGTATGTACGATACGCACCTTGAAAGTATATGTCGTCGACAGCGCCGGCTAATGTATTCCACCGTCTTCGTTCCTTGCAAATGTAAATGTAATCGTTGCAAAGATGAAGAATACCAACCGTCGTTCGCAGCACAATACGTCTTATGATCCCACGTAAAATAAAAAGGTAGAACAAATTTTCACGATGTATATTCCAGTGTTGTAGAAAAGCTGGACCATTCTTACAATATTTTTATTTTTGGTGGTACTTCTTGTAGACATGTTACTCTTTCTACTGCCTCTATTATAACAGCTGTTCTTCATTTAATCAGCAGAAACTAGGTAAATACACTGCGGATCTTTATGCGAAATAAAAATTGATTTCTCCCGTTAATAATTTTAATTGGTTGCAAATAATGTACCAATATAAATTCATCTGAAGTTTCTTCTATTTTGTGTTTCACCCGCTCATGTTTCCTGTAAATGCATAAAATCCGCAGTCTAAGGGTGGTTTCTATATTCTGGGTCGAAATGGACCCAGTCTCCTCTGCGGGAGGGTTCGTATTGCAATTTGAAATTCGAAACATTAATATTTAACTGTAAAATTCATATTCTTGCCACTTGTGTTTCAAAAAGAAAAAAATTTGATGTATGTATCCTGGATCTAGCCTGGAAATAGAAACCGCGGTAACAAAATGTGTTTAGCTACTTTCCACGTGATTTGGATGGTTACTGTAATTCAATTACTCGCTTAACCACCGTTTACTGAGAAGTATCGCCACGAGTTCACCGCCCAAGGCCTGGAGGAACCCCTAGCAAGGGACCATTGTGAGTCCCAGGCCGCGATATGTATCAAATTATCCTTATAATAGAAAATGGCGGCAACGTTACACCTACCAGGTGTTGTGCTAGGCGCCAAAGAACGTTCCACGGTATAAGAAACACAATGAATTATAATGTGCTCCGTGCCGCGCACAATAATGTCGCCACAATACCGTTTCTCGCTACAAAGGGTGTTGCTTTAATGGGAGTCTGGTTACACCGGGAAACCTTTTAACCATCGTCGCCGCTTTTCCCGCGCGTGTAAACAGCCGCGACAACGACCAATCGGATCATCCCCGGTACAAAAAAGAAACACGCGTTTCCCACCGAGGTCAAGAGAGGAGTATATGACACGAAACACTAAACGACGATTTTCAGTATATTCTGTCGTTTCTAGATACAGCCAGACACCTATCGGCTACTTAAGATAGAATAACTGCGCACAAAAACGACGAAAAAATGTCCTGTAATTCGAACACAATGATTTGTATCTCGAAACGGTCAAATGCTATTCAATCTACCGTCTTACAATAGTCTGCGAACAAAATGGAATTTCCAGCTTGTTAGCACATTAACACTAAACCTACCACCGGTTAAATGATCGGTTTCTGGTTTTTTACCACTTTTTTATTATCTCGCTTTCTTGTCTGTCTGTTTGGTACAAATTTTGCAATTGATTTTAATTATTTTACAATTATGGAATTATAACGATGCTTCCACTGGATATGATTATATGTACACACATTTTACACATAAAAATCACAGAAAATCTATAATATATAAATTCCATGTCACTTTTATAGCTCGGTAAGTTTAGTCTAGTGTTAACAACTCACAACGAGAACTCTCATTTCCACATAGTGTACAAGGGGTAGCCAGATTATTATACTCGAAATAATATAATATTGCAATGTCACAAGTCCATTATTTAATAATAATATGCGCATATATTTAAAAATATGAAGTAAACCCATTCAGGTAAGACAGGGGTTAAAAGTAACAGAGGGCGAAAATAAGTTTGTGAATAATTCAAAATTTATTACAGCTGCCATCGTCAATTTTGGATATACATACGTATTATGCGAAACTACATTTCCAACATGTACATACATTGTTATTTTAATCATATAGATATGCACTTATTGCCTCATAAAATTGACAAAACTTAATTCATTTAGACTTTAAGCGGTTGTTATTGTAATATTTGCTTCAATGAAGATATTTATTCGATCAATTCTTATTGCAATAAAAAAATTTTAAAATACAAAATCTAGAACCGTCATGTGAACGATAGTGGTAGGTTTAGTGTGAACGTTACATACAGACCAAAATGACTTTTCGATACGCTAAAGTAACTTTTTCTTAGTGGCGGAAAATTGTGATTATTTCGTGTGGAAGTAAGGCACTTTCTCTTTCCGGTAATCTTTAATCCACAATCATGGTCGGGGACGATTGCAAGTTGTTACAATCGATTACTTTTTGATAAGTAAATTGATTACTTATGTTGATAAATTGTTGTACTAGAGACCTAGAGCATGAAGAAAATCAGAGAAAGAAAGAAACAAAGGAAGGAAAAATAAAAATGGCAAAAGTGGGAGTAAATACATCACAAATAAGATGCTGGACACTCCTGTTTCTTGACTATTTCTCAAGTAATGCACAAATGTATCCACGAGGAAAAGACAAAGATGAATTAGATTAAAATAATCATTCAGTCTATGTATAGTTCTTGTACCGTTAGAGAACCGAGCATTTTAATTGTTCGTATAGCGCCATTCCTCTCTTCAATGCCTACTCCAATAGTTCGCAAACTGTTATACATAGACATAGACCATTAGGTAATTAGTACCTATTATTGAGTTGAACTCATGGGAATATTATAACTTTGGCGTGAATTTAAGATACATTACAATTTCATATTTAAAATGATAAGATAAATTTGGAAATTCGGATATACTATTATTTTGTACAGCGTATGTATTTAGTATTTTTGAGTATTATGTAGTTTCGGGTCATATATGGGGCCAATCGGAACATTTGAGGCGAGTCGAACCATTCGTTTTTCTTATCTGCATATTATAAATCTGATAATTAATTATGTGTACATATAAAAGGTCCGCACGTACATAGAAACAATCAATCAAGGATTTAGCGTCCATAAACAATGAAGAAGAAAGAAACTGTGATGAAGCTTAAATCTGAAGAAATGACTATAAGATTTACTCCTGTCAATCTGTAATTAAACGATGGATGCGGAAACAAGAAAGGAGTTCACTGATCGATTAATTTATATTGTAAGTCACGATCAAAAAATAGATAAAATTGCAAACAGGATTAAAATCAAAGATACAGGCAACCCATTGCAAGAGTAGTATTAGCTGCAATGAAAAATTTATTCAACTACCTTCAGAAGATTAGACACAGTGCAATGTCTCTGAAGAGAAGGTGTCACGAGAATATATTTGCGATAATGTATCAAGTAGCATCAGTTCGCCTCATTATTATTTAAATGCATTGTTTAACCCTTGTGTAGCCAACGAAAATGTATAAATCATTTCAAGACTTTATTATTCAAATTTTTTGTACAAGTTCTTATTTGGAGACTATAATTCAATATAATAGTGAGCAAAGAATAGGGTTGCCATATCATTTGTGTTACATATGTTTACAAAAAAAGATTTTTTAGTTTTCTCTTACTTTCCATTATTAATTTTTTCATTATTAACTTTCCATTGTCTACTTACTTGCGTAGTAATAACGCGTTTGTAATAAAAAACCAGATTTCTAAATTTTTACTATTATTGTTTTAACATTAAACAGAAAATAATCCGATTCCTCAAGAACTACCCAAATTGTTTCGAACGTTTATTTCTAGGGTTCATATATACAGTAGCGGACAAAAGTTTAAGACCGTTCTAAAGAAGACGATAACTTATTAAATATTGTACTATACGATTTGAACTTCTTTGGGAAGCTAGAGCAATTAGTTTACTAACGGATGTGAAAAGAATTTTTTTCAAAAATTGCAATTGATCGGAATTGTTAAAAAAATACTAAAAGTTGAATTTTTAACTTTTTTATGTGGGCCTATATTGAAAATTTCAAAAATACGTTTTGTAGATCTGTGTCAATTAAATATATTCTGAAAATTTCGTCAAAATCGGTCGACGTTGCAATGAGCTACAAACGTTTAAAGATGGTAAAAATTGTAGATTTTCACGATGTTCTGCAATAATTCGTGAAAATCTACAATTTTTACCATCTTTAAACGTTTGTAGCTCATTGCAACGTCGACCGATTTTGACGAAATTTTCAGAATATATTTAATTGACACAGATCTACAAAACGTATTTTTGAAATTTTCAATATAGGCCCACATAAAAAAGTTAAAAATTCAACTTTTAGTATTTTTTCAACAATTCCGATCAATTGCAATTTTTGAAAAAAATTCTTTTCACATCCGTTAGTAAACTAATTGCTCTAGCTTCCCAAAGAAGTTCAAATCGTATAGTACAATATTTAATAAGTTATCGTCTTCTTTAGAGCGGTCTTAAACTTTTGTCCGCTACTGTATATAGAAACTTGTTGCGAAAGAATGTTATAAACATTTGTCAAACGTATTCATTATACAAATTTTAGTTTTACATAATTTGAAAAAGACAATTTTTAATCATAAAAAAATGGCAGTCGTAGGCTAATTAGATAAGTTTTGTAAAGAGCAAAAATTACTGTAGTAATTGTTTACTGATAAAATGATCAATTTTAACAGAGGTTTGGAAATTATGAATGTGGTAAGAGAAGTGAGCGCCACTTCGGCGATATGGTTTCCGTCGGACGACCGTTCTTACTTCCAACCAGTATTACAACTCTTGATGTTATTTGTATCTTTTTATAAACAAAATATCTTGAAAATTATGATACACTCGAACTTGATATTTTTCCATTATTTCGGCAAATTTTGTTTTGGTTTTGTTGAATTTTGTTTGGATTTTAGTTTTGTTTTGTTTTGGTTTGGCAAATTTGCGCGAAAAAAAGAATACAGTAGTCCCTCGGTTATCCAAACCTCCGAGTGCGAAATCTTTAGTATCCCAACAAGTTTTATATGTACCTAAATAGCTCAATCTAAGGCGATCCATATGCAATACTATTTATTGTGCAAATAAATAAACATTGAATATAACATTATAACTAGACTGCGGATCTTTATGCACTGTAAGACTTATGAAAATGTTCAACAAATGCTAGAATATAAAATTCGATAGAATTCAGTATAATTTTTTATTTATTTTGGATCTACAAAGACTGGTCTCACTAAAAATCGGATTTCAAAAGATCCACTTTCTTCGAATTTCCACCGCCTGCGTTCCATGCAAAGGTAAATGTAGTCGTTGCAAAGATGAAGAATACCAACCGTTGTTCGCAGCACAATTTGTCTTATGATTCCAAGTAAAATAAAAAACTAGGACAGTTTATTTATTTTGGATCTACAAAGGCTGTTCCCACTAAAAATAGAATTTTAGAAGATTTACCTTCCTGTCAAAATTGAAAATTGAATGAACATCCGTAGCGTAATTGTTCTAATATTCGAACAGTCATGTTTCCCTGTTCAGTTCGGATAATCGAGGTGCTGCTGTACAGTTATACGCGTGACAGAGTTTATTGCAGGAAAATGTGCGAGCCCATGGGTGGAGCTAAAGATTGACCGTCGAGGGAGAGTTCGTTGGTTTGCATTAAAGCGAACTTGCACTCTAAGGAAGCACATTGAAGCGCAAATCAAAATGCAGTCGCTACCGGAAGAGTACTCGACCAGTTGGAGGGCCCTTCGCTATTACTGTGGAGGACTTCGCAGTGCTTGACGAATCACTCACTAATTGCATTCGTGACATGGCCCAGAACTAACAAATGGTTTCTTCACTTGGAAAGTGTTGACGACTATTTTTTTCCTCCTTTTTCCATCCATTCACGCACACGTTTCTGCATTCGCCGCGAGCTTTATGAATTCATCAACTGGAAAAGATTGTACGTGGAGAGTCGAGAGTTCAAAAAAGTTATACAACGTGCCTTATGCAACGTATCGATGCAGGAAAAGGATCGTGTTGGTGGTTAAAGAACTGATTCAATTTTGGAAACAGAATTATACCGATCTTGCAAGCATGAAATCCCTTAGATTCTATTATTCACTATTGTCCTAATGGGGGATGATCGTAAGACTCTTCTCGAGAGTCTCATTACGAATCAAGAGTCCCTTAATGGCTTCTATGAAATTTATTGGCCATTTAACGCCGAGGACGCGCCGAGAAACGCCGAAAGATTGACGGGCTCGAGTGCGAATCTTCTCGTCAATCATTCAGTTCTCTGGCTCCGACGTTTTCCACTCGAAAAGTCGCAAATTATCCGGTTGCGTTATGATCACGAGCGCGGATGATACTTGGCATGTTTAATTGAGAAGTTATCTGTAGAGGGATTTCCCATAATGCCGTTCACCTAAGGTTTTTCTTAAATAAATGAAAAATATTTTACTTCTTATGCTGCTCAATTTATAAATTAACAAGAATTAAGTGAAAAATAATTAATATTTGCGTAAGCATTAACTTAAATTAACGTTATACATACTTTGTTTTACTATTAGCTAATTGATTTGTGTATGATTTTAAAAATTATGAAATGTCCCCTAGTATCGGCCACAATAAAAATTACTAATAATAATTTGCAAAACATTCTGAGATATCGTCGTGAGCCTCGTGGGCCCATTTTTGTCAGTCCGAACATTGAATCCAATTAGAGTCACCAGATTAAGTGCCCCCACTCTACCATCCCCACGCTTCCTCCCGGTCACGTGATGCGTTTCGTCTCGTGTCCGGTACTGACAGAGAGAGGGTAACTTTTTCCCCTTAATTCATGCTCCCTCCCCTCATCTGGTGACTCTGAATCCAATCTTCTTTGCTACTTTCTGAACAAACTACGCAGATTTGTTTGACCTTGCCTCGTCTCTAGTGTTCTAGTAATCCGGAGTTCCTTTTCAAAATTTACGCTATTCAGGTCATGTATTTAATCACTGAAACCGAAATAATAAATAGTATAAGAAGGAACGCACGATACTGTGATTTATACTGCAATAGAGGAAATTGATCTGTAATAGGGGACAGTGAACGCCTCAACGGAAAATTTCTTAAAATCAATACATTCTATGCGCAATATAGAAAGGTAAATTAAAAAATACTTATCAAAAGATATGTACGTCTTTCACAAAGATGAATAGATACAATAGTTTATAATTTGTATGAATCAAGTGATCTGGTGATCAAGTGATAAAACCGTGACTATTGTTTGTTCTTGTTCCTTTTAAAGTTACACGATACAGTTTTAATTGTTAAAGATACAGCTACTGTCCTGCGTTAAAACTCTCCCTAACTGGACAGTTATCTGTATGGTTTAATCGGGAATAACTGATAGGATGCACTAAGCTGCGCTATTTTATGAAAATAAAATGTCTAACATGACGAAGTCAAGTTAGAAGGAACGTCCCTTGCGCCGTGCTTACAATTGTATCGTATTTTCATTATCATCAAATTGGACACGTACCACAGCCACGAATTTTAACAATGGCAGCTTCACCATACTTGCCTACGTACGCCCGACACCCTTTATACGTTCCCCTTGCGGAAACGCGACGTCTCCATGGTTACAACATTGAAACCCCGCTAGGGGATGACAAAATGGAGAGGCGCATTACTCGGTCTGACAAAGGCGAAGTAGAGTCGAAGAACTTCTTCGGCTACGTACTTGTATTTGAAAAGTCGGGGACGTGTACACAATCCGGATAGAGAGAGGCTGGCAAAGTTTGGCGCAAATGCACCAGCCCGATGATTAAAATTATTCGGAGCGCTAGAAAAAGAACGGCCTCTGATACTGGTGAATTAGCAAATGCTTTCGCTCGTCCGAGAGTTGCTCGGCAACTTTTTCTCAGGTAAACAACACAGTCGCCAAGAATTACAATGGTAATAGAATTGACGGTGCCCGATAGATAAAGGAACGATATTTTTATGTCGTACGTGTTAAATAATGAGGTCTGTCGGAATTAGAATTTGTTCACTTCGAAAAGTGTTCGAAAATAGTCTATCGTTTAAGTTGAAAATACCGAAAATATGTTACATAACTTACCACAATGTTCAATGTTGTCTTCATGTATGAAAAAGGCCAATAGCATTGTTGGCCCAGCGGGAACATTTAGCGAAAGAATCAAAGTGTTTGAAAAATTATGACAGAAGTGAAATGATATTCCTCGAGAGAAATCGCTTGAATATACATCGATTTCTGTAAGTTAACTAATTACTTGAACCAAGAACACAGCTACACTTGGCAATAACAAGTTCTATTCAGTCTTGAAGTTTACTCAAGTAGGTTGTCAATTAGAAATAACAAATTTCTTAACCGTA
Organism: Lasioglossum pauxillum; assembly: GCA_933228785.1. Classification (NCBI taxonomy): domain Eukaryota; kingdom Metazoa; phylum Arthropoda; class Insecta; order Hymenoptera; family Halictidae; genus Lasioglossum; species Lasioglossum pauxillum. The sequence goes on from OW121699.1 coordinate 42,473,911, forward strand.
TATCGACTACGTTAATGAAAACAATCATTACGAAATGTATCATTTAATATAATTTAGAACAAGAGCCATGGGGAGACTGAACCAACCCCATACAAAAATCAACGAAGTGTATAAACTGCCTTGTAAAGCTAACCAATACCTTGTAAAGGTCTGGGTTAGGTCTGAGACTATTGATACTAGACACTACCGAAACATGTACCTATTGTCAGTGTTTTGTAATAACATTAACATACACATGCAAAGTCCAATGAGTGAGTGCACTCCTCTGAATTACTATGCAGCATCATTTGAAAAAATAAATTCTGCGATTGTGCCAGCGGACAGGACTAGTTCAGTCCCCTATCGGCGTTGACACTCTCCTGTCAAAGACAAAGAATTAATTGCATTGAGTATGTTCTTTTCGAAGATAAAAGCGAACAATTAGAAATAATGATAAAATACTGTCGATAAAATTCTGTCCAGCTCATGCCGTCGACAGCAAAACGGGACTGTACATCGGCGTACCTAATCGAGATTCTTGCAAACTCATGGTATCGTTAGATACTTTCCCAGAAGATTCTTATATTATTCGAACCCATCCGACAAGACTAGTCCGAGAAGTGCAACAGGAAAAGCATGTTTCACACTGACATACAGCAGTACCGTGTCGGGATATACAATACCGTCATCGAATCGGTCCCACGACAAAAAGGGGCGAGATGAAGATCTCCTGGTCTCCGCGCGATTTGCGTTAGGTGACATTTAACGGCGCCCGCATTGACACTATCTGTCATCGGAGAGCCAGCAGCCTGTGGGTACCGACGAAAGGACATCTGACAATGCGCAACCTGGATATGAACGGGCCGAACGATACGAAGATCGTATCTTCGCACTTCCTGGTACATGCGAAGCTGTTCGAAGCTCCGGACTTCATCGACTTCCAATGGGCCCAATAAAATCGTTCGCCAATTCCCCGATCCAGAAAAGAACGAAAAACTAGAGGGAAACAATGCCTCCGCCCTCTCCGGTAAACAAAGGGGGATCGCTGAGGAAAATGGCGACTCAATACACAGGCGTCTAATCCCGGATGAGACGACGGATGTGACGGCGGTGGGTGATGGAGGTGACGGTGGAAGCGGGAGGCGATGCAGACACATCTCTCGGATTACGTCTTAACAAGCTCCACGACGTTCATTTGTCTTATCCGCTCTTACTAATGCGACAGCAGCTGTTGAAATGATTAATTCACCACGAGGATGCTCCTACGCCTTGCACAGACGTACGCGGTCGTGTTCAAGCGCTCACACTGACTTTCCATTATGGCCCCAGCTCCCGATTAATCAACTCCCTTATCGTTACTATAAATACCGTCGAATGTTTAATTAAACAGCGCCCGGAATGACGTTCGTTTGGCACGAATCCACCGCGTGCACCGCTCCACGACCAATAGAGACAGATGGATCTTGGGAAACGTGGTAATTCTTACGAAATCACGGTACGCTCTAATTTCGTCGAGTGCTCGGATGTCGTGCAGCTCTTTTTGCCGATTTCCCGATGGAAACGAACCTGATCATTCAATTTATAAATGTAATACTTTGTTGGTACTTTGTCGTATATTAATGGAAAGTAAATTGAATTTTATTCTTCCCTTGCGGGTTTTATTTCTAGGAAATCTCTGGTTTTGTGATTATACATATTGTGCTTAAACTTGGCTTTCAAACTAGTCATCGTATACTGCTCTTTTAGTAGGATTCACAGATTACGTGCAATTTCGTAAAAGAAATTGACAACAACACCAGACAATAATTATAGTAGCAGCGGTGAATTAAGTTAATTTCCAATATAAAAATTGAAGTGTTTATAGTTGCAACCATTATAAATTGTTAACTGGTGCATTTTTTAATTGACTTTTTGATATTTCTTTCCATGCAGGCGCATTAAAATCAATATTTGAGAAAGCACCGTTTGTTGCAATTTGTGCAGCAGATAAAGGGAACGAAACCTTACACGGCGGCTCTGTAGACATTGTCAAAACAGCGCCACTGAAGAGTGCGAGAACTGATCGGATTAACTTTCGATTTCCATTAACCACCTGTCATCGACGGGTGTGAGGATCGGTAATTGTTACAGATCGATGACTAATCCGCTCTGGAATTGTTAGTATTCGCTGCGTAAGGACGCTAACTGACTCGATTACGGGCTACGAGGGTCCATGAGAACAAAGGACCACCAGTGTGACAATTGAACTTCATCGCGCTGATATAAAGTTACAGATGCGAAGGGAGAAAATGAGAGACGAATATTAAGTCGGCGTACAAAATGGCCGTCGCGAAAAAATAGGGATGCGTTCGTTCGTTCCTCTCGCTTCTCTGTATACATACAATATGTTGGTTCACAGAGCTCGAATAGCAAACCACCACGCATGCGCTGACCAAACGGATCGAAAGCCCCGCCCGGAGACTGCCTTTGTTTAATCCACAGCACCTACGCCCACGACATGTGGCCAACAAACTACGAATTTGTCTCTCCGCAGGATCCTAATCTTCGTGCAGCGTCGCTGTACGCTACAGATGCCAGAAATCGGACTGCGAAGGGGAAACCGATGACGTAAAGTGTTCCATCAATTATTAACTTACAATTTCGTATCACGAATTTTCGGCGGTTGTGGAAAAACATTGTTATTAATGCAAACGTAACGAAACGCTAATTACATGGAAGTTGAAATAGACAATAAAAATTTGTTGACAACAAAAATCGGTATTTCAAGGAAATACAGAATTAAAGACACCTCTATGAAACACGACAATAAACAATTTTATGTATCATATTTCGGTACGATATACAAAGAGATCATATAGTTGAAATATACTGTATATGAAACATTTTTTATTAATTAAATAGTACGTATATGCAAACAAATACAATATTTCTCTTCGAATACAGATTATACATACTTATGTGTGCATTGTAAAAACACCTCATACGTGTGGTAGCGTGGCCGAGCGGTCTAAGGCGCTGGTTTAAGGCACCAGTCTCTTCGGGGGCGTGGGTTCGAATCCCACCGCTGCCAATTTTTTTTATAGCCATTTATATGGATTATACGACTTCTTTAGTTACAATTATGCACATTGTAAGTATACGCGGATCAAAGTACTTTTCAAGAGAAATTCAAAAAACAGTTCATACAATAAGTGAAACCTTGATGAGAATCAATTACCCACTAGAGTGTGGAATGTGAAAGCAGGAATCTTTATTATCAACTAATTTACCGACAATTGATAAATTGTGTTTCATAAATTCTATCACCGACCACCGACGAAATACTATTAAAGACAGCCAGCCCCTGTACGTATCTCGTCGGTGCCCTGTATATACAGCGGGACGGGTAACCGGGCGCGACGGGCGCAGGAATAACGTGGAGCTTACAGTGACCTGAAATACCAATCGTTAAAAGTTCTACCACCGACGAGATACTCGCCAAGTAGAAGAAGAATGATATAGTATAGAATGCTCACATATTGATTGCCTTATAATACTATCACCGACGAGATACCATCTCGTCTCTTTATCTCAATAGAACCAGACAATATATAACATTGTTCACGGCCGGGGCGAATCAGCTTGAATAATGCATACATTTTGTTCTGAAGGAAGGTGAAATTGCAAAATGTTATGGAAAACAGTAGGTATAGCAATAGAATTTACTGAAAATCAACATATTTATTAAATGTGCAGCTATTAGCTCGATATTATCCTTTATTCATAAGAGTTTCACTAGAAGTTCTTACAAATAAAGGAGAATACCGATTGCCCAGGTCTCACCACGAGGAGGTTGCTGCACAAGAGACCCGCAAGAGAGTCAGAACGAATGCAATATTCCTTCTGGCTCCCTTTCTAACAACGGCGGACTTATACTAAATTACGCACGCAAGACGAGCAATTATTGCGGAGCAAAAGAAGAAGAAGAAGATCGGAGAAGAAGTCTCCGATCCACGGGGGATCAAAGGCGAATCAGGCAGAAGGCTCTGATTCTTTCAAAGAGAAAAACTAAAACGAACCAGAGCAGAAGGCTCTGGTTCAAAGGGGACGCGGCGCGTACAATGCCGGCAGCCCTTCTCCGGTCAGAGGCGATACCCGACGTGTCCTCACCAAGAGAGATGGTCACGAGAAGTGTTCAAACGTAATACCATTCCTCTGCCAACCACCTGGCCACCAGGAACGCAATGCGATGAGGTGAACCCGGGTAGGATTACAAACAGAGAGAACTCTGCCAACTACCTGCCACCAGGCATCGCAAAGCGTTGAGGTGAACCCGGTAGGATGACAGAGAGAATGGCAATACGAGTGAACAGGTCTCAATGAACCACCTCTCTCAATGTATCGACCCCGAATACCGACTCCAACCGGTCTGGAACATACAAGCAAGGTCCGACACAGCAGAAGGCTGTGTCGGAATCAAAAAAACGAGTAACGAGAAGTTAAGACAATAATTACTCGACGATATACAATATTAAAAACTAACGCACGCACGCAAGTCGAGCAATTATCGCGGGGCAAAAGGTGTGAATCGGAGAAGATGTCTCCGATTCTTTCAAAGAGAAAAACTGAAACGAACCAGAGCAGAAGGCTCTGATTCGAAGGGGACGCGGCGCGTACAATGCTGGCAGCACTTCTCGGTCAGAGGCGATACCCGACGTGTCCTCACCAAGAGAGATGGTCACGAGAAGTGTTCAAACGTAATACCATTCCTCTGCCAACCACCTGGCCACCAGGAACGCAATGCGATGAGGTGAACCCGGGTAGGATTACAAACAGAGAGAACTCTGCCAACTACCTGCCACCAGGCATCGCAAAGCGTTGAGGTGAACCCGGTAGGATGACAGAGAGAATGGCAATACGAGTGAACAGGTCTCAATGAACCACCTCTCTCAATGTATCGACCCCGAATACCGACTCCAACCGGTCTGGAACATACAAGCAAGGTCCGACACAGCAGAAGGCTGTATCGGAATCAAGAAAACGAGCGAAGTGAAGTTAAGACAATAATTACTCGACATTTACAACGACGGTATAAAATCTTAATTACTAACGCACGCGGCCTATAGGCGATTCAGGCACCCCGGGGACGCGACTCCCCGTACTCACTCATGGCAACATCCGTGAGTGAGCCCCTGGGGTACCTCACTCGGCAAATAAAACTAACTTATTGATATATCCTCTTCTTGATTTGCCTTCCTCTCGGGGTGTCCTCTTCTTGGTGTGTCCTCTTCCTAGTTTGTCCTCTTCATAGTATGTCCTCTTCTTGGTGTGTCCTCTTCCTCGTTTATCCTCTTCATAGTATGTCCTCTTCTTGGTGTGTCCTCTTCTTGGTGTGTCCTCTTCCTAGTTTGTCCTCTTCATAGTATGCCCCCTTCTTGGTGTGTCCTCTTCTTAGTGTATTCTAACTAAAACAGACTAATAATAATTAGACATAACAATACATTACCCCGCACACGAGTGCAAGCCTAAGACCCGCTCTCAAGAGCAAACCTAAGACCAGTTCTCGAGAACCGAACGAACCCCGCACACGAGTGCGAATCTAACCAGCTCACGAGAGACCAACTAAACACGCACACGGGTGCGAATGAAACCAGCTCACGAGAGCCAACCTAATACCAGCTCACGAGAGCCAAACTAACCCCGCACACGGGTGCGGCCTATAGGCGATTCGGGTAGCCCCGGGGACACGACACCCCGTACTCACTCACGGCTCCATCCGTCAGTGAGCCCCTGGGCGACCTCCGATCGGAGGAATACCAATTTCAAACAAAATTTGATAACTTTTAGAAGAGGGTCTTGTCAAAGTTCCGACGCCAATAATTGAAAATTCAGAAATAACACGAATGCGAATAGAGCAAATATAATCCCGAACGTAAGCACATGAGTGTGGACACAACCAGTTCACAAGAGCAATTATAATCCTGCACATTAGTGCGAATACTACCAGCGATCCAGTTCACAAGAACAATTGTAACCCCGCACAGAAGCGCAAATACAACCAGCGAACCAACTCATGAGAGCAATTGTAACCCCGCACAGAATTGCGAACACAACCAGCGAACCAGCTTGTAAGAATAATTGTAACTCCGCACACGAGTGCGAAAACAACCAGCGATGCAGCTCACAAGAGCAATTATAACCCCGAACACGAGTGGGGCGATCAGAATATAAATTTGATGAATAATTCAATTATAAATTTGAAAAAGACTCAATACCGAAAGTCTCGATGAAAATTAGAGAAAACAGTTGATGGTATTCGTAGAATGAACTGTTGGAGGACAGGTTTGTTGAAACTGGGCCAAAGCTAGGCAAAGGAAGCATTGAAGAATATTAGTAATCAAATTTACCGGTGTTCGTTGAAGGAACAGTTGAAGTTCAAAATAGGATTGTTGAAGGTAGGTCAGGGTGGCTGTAGATGACCTTTGGTCAACCTCTGGTCCACCTCTGGTAGGTCCCTGGTCCTTCTGGTCCTCCTGGTCCCGGAGCCCGACTGAACTCGACCGCTCACGCCGCCCTCCCCGCCCGACTGACTGATTGACGGAGCTCTCTGACCGAGCGCGGGCGTGCGCCCCACACGCTCGAAGCTCAACGGTCCTCACCCCAACCGGATATCGCTCAATGTCGATCGCCGTTACAATTACTGATAAATTTATTATTTCCAGCTGGTTAATGTTTATAACAATTCAATTTTACAGCGATGTCCACAAGCAATTCCTTGGCTATCTGACCACCTAATTTTTTAGTATAAATGGCTAATAGTATTCGACATAAGGAATAACTTTTAAACCATGAACATTCGCACGCATTAATTTATTCAATACAATTCACAGATAAATTTATTATTTCTGACTGTTTAATGTTTATAACAATTCCTTTTGCTAATGATGTTAACGAGCAAATATAAACCCGCACGTATGTGCAATTCTAACCATGCACATGAGTGCGAATGCAACCAGAGAAGCAGTTCATAAAAGCAATTGTAATCCCCCACAGAAATGCGAATACAATCAGTTCACAAGATCAATAATAACCCCGCACACGAGTGGAGCGCTCAAACTATAAATTTGATGAAGAATACAATTGATAAATTTGAAGAAGACTCAATACCGAAGTTTCGTTGAAAATTTCAATTAGTATGATGGACAGGCTTGTTGATATTGGGCCAAGGGTAGACAAAGGAAGCTTTGAAAAATATCAGTAATAAAACTTACCGTTGATCGTTGAATGAACAGTTGAAGGTAGGTCAGGGTGGCTGTAGATGACCTCTGGTTCACCTCTGGTCCACCACTGGTAAGTCCCCGGTCCTTCTGGTCCTCCTGGTCCCGGAGCCCAACTGAACTCGACCGCTCACGCCGCCCTCCCCCGCCCGACTGACTGATTGACGGAGCTCTCTCGCCGAGCGCGGGCGTGCGCCCCACGCTCGACGGTCAACGGTCCTCACCCCAACCGAATATCGATCGATGTCGATCGCCATTACAATTATTGATAAATTTATTATTTCCAGCTGGTTAATGTTTATAACAATTCTATTTTACAGCGATGTCCACAAGCAATCCCTTGGTTATCTGACCACCTAATTTTTTAGTAAAAGTGGCTAATAGTATTCGAGATACGGAATAACTTCTAAACCATAAACATTTGCACGCATTAATTTATTCAATACAATTCACAGATAAATTTATTATTTCTGGCTGTTTAATGTTTATAACAATTCCTTTTGCTAATGATGTTAACGAGCACTCCCTTGAGCACCTTGCCAACCAATTTTTTCGTAAAAATAGACAATAAAACTCGAGAAACAGAATAACTTCTAAACCATGAACATTCGCACGCATTAATTTATTCAATACAATTCACAGATAAATTTATTATTTCACGCTGTTTAATGTTTATAACAATTCCTTTTACTAATGATGTTAACGAGCACTCCCTTGACTATCCTGCCATCTAATGTTTTCGTAAAAATAGACAATAAAACTCGAGAAACAGAATAACTTTTAAACAATGAACATCCGCACGCATTAATTTATTCAACATAATACTATGATACATTTATTAATTTTAGCAAATTAGTGTTTATAATCATTCCTTTTGCCAACGATGTGGACAAGCACTCCCTTGACCACTTTGCCATCTAATTTTTCACAGTGATCGGTATTGGCCTAAACGGGAGCATTCAAACGAAGGTGGTTCGACCGTTGCGTTGGTGCCGTCTCGTTATTGTTTTCGTGTCTCGAGCGCACGATCGCGAAACCGCTGTCTTGTCCTCGTAAAAGTCATCGTACAATAAAGAATATATGTTTAACTGCAAAATTCGAAATGTTGCAAACAGCCAAATATTAATATGTGTTTTAAAATAAAATAAAATGAATGTATCGTTAATTAAATCATATGTGCATTATATATAGCAAGCGATATTTATGAAACTTTTCAGGAACATTACAAATCACCCGTTAAAACATCATGTAAAATTGCAATTGATAAGAATTACATGAGAATGTAAAAAAGACATTTTATAAAACTTTTTGATTAGAGTCCGTAATAAAAATTTAAAATGTGCGTTTTGTGGATCTGTATATGAATTATATGCACTATGAATGCTTCATCGAAATCGGTTAATGCGGGAAAAAACGACAGGCATTGAAAAATGTAAAAATCCTTAGGTTTATTACAGTTATATTGTATTTTATAACAGAAGGTTTAAAGAAACCAACAATTAACGCACTTTATATGAATACATTTTTAGATAAAAATAGCGTTTAATAGCTAATTCAATTTTCAACAACAATTATTACTTTGTTTGCTATCAATAAATAACAGTTTATTTATATATAAATCGAGAAAACATTTATTCAGTTTTAAAATCATTATAGAAACAGGGAGCATTATATTTAAACAGAGATGAAATATTCAGGTTGAATTAATCATGTACTGACTGACTCGACTCGTTTCGTTTACTTTTCCAGAATTGTGACTGTAACGTGGAAAATAGCAAAAATACGCAATTTTACATGATGTTTTAACGGGTGTTTTGTAATGTTCCTGAAAATTTTCATAAAAATGACTTGCTATATAATGCACATATGATTTAATTAACGATACATTCATTTTATTTTATTTTAAAATACGTATTAATATTTGGCTGTTTGCAACATTTCGAATTTTGCAGTTAAACATATATTCTTTATTGTACGATGACTTTTACGAGGACAAGACAGCGCTTTCGCGATCGCGAGCTCGAGACACGAAAACAATAACGAGACGGTACCAACGGTCGAACCACCTTCGTTTGAATGCTCCCGTTTAGGCCAATACCGAACACTGTGAAAAATTAGATGGCAAAATGGTCAAGGGAGTGCTTGTCCACATCGTTGGCAAAAGGAATGATTATAAACATTAATTTGCTAAAATTAATAAATGTATCATAGTATTATGTTGAATAAATTAATGCGTGCGGATGTTCATTGTTTAAAAGTTATTCTGTTTCTCGAGTTTTATTGTCTATTTTTACGAAAACATTAGATGGCAGGATAGTCAAGGGAGTGCTCGTTAACATCATTAGTAAAAGGAATTGTTATAAACATTAAACAGCGTGAAATAATAAATTTATCTGTGAATTGTATTGAATAAATTAATGCGTGCGAATGTTCATGGTTTAGAAGTTATTCTGTTTCTCGAGTTTTATTGTCTATTTTTACGAAAAAATTGGATGGCTAGGTAGTCAAGGAAGTGCTCGTTAACATTATTAGCAAAAGGAATTGTTATAAACATTAAACAGTCAGAAATAATAAATTTATCTGTGAATTGTATTGAATAAATTAATGCCTGCAAATGTTTATGGTTTAGAAGTTATTCCGTATCTCGAATACTATTAGCCACTTTTACTAAAAAATTAGGTGGTCAGATAGCCAAGGGATTGCTTGTGGACATCGCTGTAAAATAGAATTGTTATAAACATTAACCAGCTGGAAATAATAAATTTATCAATAATTGTAACGGCGATCGACATTGAGCGAAATCCGGTTGGGGTGAGGACCGTTGAGCGTCGAGCGTGGGGCGCACGCCCGCGCTCGGCGAGAGAGCTCCGTCAATCAGTCAGTCGGGCGGGGGAGGGTGGCGTGAGCGGTCGAGCTCCGGGACCAGGAAGACCAGAAGGACCAGGGGCCTACCAGAGGTGGACCAGAGGTTGACCAGAGGTGGACAAGAGGTCATCCACAGCTACCGTGGCCTACCTTTAACTGTTCATTCAACGATCAACGGTAAGTTTGGTTACTAATATTTTTCAAAGTTTCCTTAGTCAGTTTCAACTTCCATGGCTCAGTTTCAACAAACCTGTCCTTCAACTGTTAATTCAACGAATACCATATCCTTCATACTAATTGAAATTTTCGAGACTTTCGGTATTGACTCTTCTTCAAATTTATCAATTTTATTCTTCATCAAATTTATATTTTGAGCGCCCCACTCGTGTGCGAGGTTATAATTGCTCTTGTGCTCTGCTTCGCTGGTTGTTTTCGCACTCGTTTGCGGAGTTATAATTATACTTACGAGCTGGTTCGCCGGTTGTATTCGCACGTTTGTGCGAGGTTACAATTGCTCTCTTGAGCTGGTTATCTGGTTGTATTCGCACTCATGTGCAGGATTACAATTGTTCTTGTGAACTGGTTCACTTGTGAACATGATTATAAATCATAATTGCTCTTGTGGACATATTGTATTCGCACTCATGTGCATGCTTAGGTTTGCGCTTACGTGCGGGTTTATATTTGCTGTCGTGAGTTGGTTACATTCGCACTCGTGTGCGTGATTTAATTCTGTATTCAACAGCATTGTTTCTAAATACGATTAGTCTGTTTAAGCTAGATTACAACAGCCGGCTGCTAACGAAGACGACACACCGAATGAAGAGGACACACCAATGAAGAGGAAGAAGACTAGAGTGTATTTTTAAGTTAGTTATATTTGGTTTACATATTAAGATTGTAGACCATCGTTGTAAATATGTCGAGTAATTATTGCCGTAACTTCACTTTGCTCGTTTTCTTGATTCGGACACAGCCTTCTGCTGTGTCGGACCTTGCTCGTATGTAGTTTGTACCATACCGGTTGGTACGGCAGTTCGTGGTAGATAATATTAATGGGGGGAGGCTTTGAGAGATGTGGCTCGCTCATGTAAAACCTCTCCACTGTAAATTTATTCCACTCATGTCCGTCTCTGGCGGCAAGTGGTTGGGAGAAATGGGTATTGCAGCTTGAGTTCCTCTTGGCCATTCGCGCGTCACCCTCGCACCAGGGCTTTCTGCCCTGGTTTGCTTTAGTTTGTCTCTTTGAAAGAATCAGAGCCTTCTGCCTGATTCGCCTTTGGTCCCCCGTGGATCGGAGACTTCTTCTCCGATTCACAGCTTTTGCCCCGCAATAATTTCTCGACATATCTGCGTAATTTAGTACAAGTCCGTCGTTGTCAGAAAGGGAGCCAGAAGGAATATTGCATTCGTTCCGACTCTCTTTCGGGTCTCTTGCGCAGCAACCTCGTCGTGGTGAGACCTGGGCAATCGGTATTATCCTCTATTTGTAAGAACTTATAGTGTCTTCTGAATAAAGGATAATATCGAGCTAATAGCTGCACATTGCACATTTATAATTTTCGATAAGATTGTGTAGTAGAATATAACAATTGCGAGATATAAAAACGTTATTTCATTAAATTGTATATGAATTTACTTTCAGGTAGCTTGCTGTCGGCCAAGGGTACAACAATGCTTTCTCCGTTTACCCTTGGCCCATCTTCAGTTCGTTATTTCGAATTACTTATTCAGTCAGTGATCACGACAATTTTTATTTCTGAATTTCGAATTGTTCGCTGCGGAACTTTCACAAGTGCCTATTCTAAAGATTTTCACATGTTGTCTGAAATTGGTATTTCTCCGATGGCAGGTCCCCCAGGGGCTCACTCACGGATAGAGCTGTGAGTGAGTACGGGGTGTCGCGTCCCCGGGGCTACCCGAATCGCCTATAGGCCGCACCCGTGTGCGGGGTTAGTTTGGTTCTCGTGAGCTGGTATTAGGTTGGCTCTCGTGAGCTGGTTTTATTCGCACCCGTGTGCGGGGTTAGTTTGGCTCTCGTGAGCTGGTATTAGGTTGGCTCTCGTGAGCTGGTTTTATTCGCACTCGTGTGCGGGGTTAGTTGGGCTCCCGTGAGCTGGTTAGATTCGCACTCGTGTGCGGGGTTCGTTCGGTTCTCGAGAACTGGTCTTAGGTTTGCTCTTGAGAGCGGGTCTTATGCTTGCACTCGTGTGCGGGGTAATGTATTGTAATGTATGATGATATGTCTAATTATTATTAGTCTGTTTTAGTTAGAATACACTAAGAAGAGGACACACCAAGAAGAGGACATACTATGAAGAGGACAAACTAGGAAGAGGACACACCAAGAAGAGGACAAACGAGGAAGAGGACACACCAAGAAGAGGACATACTATGAAGAGGACAAACTAGGAAGAGGACACACCAAGAAGAGGACGTACCAAGAAGAGGACACCCCGAGAGGAAGGCAAATCAAGAAGCGGATATATCAATAAGTTAGTTTTATTTGCCGAGTGAGGTACCCCAGGGGCTCACTCACGGATGGTGCCATGAGTGAGTACGGGGAGTCGCGACCCCGGGGTGCCTGAATCGCCTATAGGCCGCGTGCGTTAGTAATTAAGATTTTATACCGTCGTTGTAAATGTCGAGTAATTATTGTCTTAACTTCACTTCGCTCGTTTTCTTGATTCCGATACAGCCTTCTGCTGTGTCGGACCTTGCTTGTATGTACCAGACCGGTTGGAGTCGGTATTCGGCGTCGATACATTGAGAGAGATGGTTCATTGAGACCTGTTCACTCGTATTGCCATTCTCTCTGTCATCCTACCGGGTTCACCTCAACGCTTTGCGATGCCTGGTGGCAGGTAGTTGGCAGAGTTCTCACTGTTTGTAATCCTACCCGGGTTCACCTCATCGCATTGCGTTCCTGGTGGCCAGGTAGTTGGCAGACGAATGGTGTTACGTTTGAACTCTTCTCGTGACCATCTCTCTTGGTGAGGACACGTCGGGTATCGCCTCTGACCGGAGAAGGGCTGCCGGCATTGTACGCGCCGCGTCCCCTCGAACCAGAGCCTTCTGCTCTGGTTCGTTTTAGTTTTTCTCTTTAATAGAATCAGAGCCTTCTGCCTGATTCGCCTTTGATCCCCCGTGGATCGGAGACTTCTTCTCCAATCTTCTTCTTCTTGTTTTGCTCCGCAATAATTGCTCGACTTGCGTGCGTAGTTTAGTATAAGTCCGCCGTTGTTAGAAAGGGAGCCAGAAGGAATATTGCATTCGTTCTGACTCTCTTTCGGGTCTCTTGTGCAGCAACCTCCTCGTGGTGAGACCTGGGCAATCGGTATTCTCCTTTATTTGTAAGAACTTCTAGTGAAACTCTTATGAATAAAGGATAATATCGAGCTAATAGCTGCACATTTAATAAATATGTTGATTTTCAGTAAATTCTATTGCTATACCTACTGTTTTCCATAACATCTTGCTATTTCACCTTCCTTCAGAACAAAATGTATGTATTATTCAAGCTGGTTCGCCCCGGGCGTGAACAATGTCATATATCGTCTGGTTGTATTTAGATAAAGAGACGAGATAGGATCTCGTCGGTGATAGTGTTATAAGGCAATTACAGACTGGGTAATGTTAACACTCTATAGTACTTATTCTTCTTCTACTTGACGAGATACTATTAAAGACTGCCAGCCCCTGTGTTATTCAGCGGGTCGGGTAACCGGGCGCGACGGGCGCGGGGATAACGTGGAACTTACAGTGATCTGAAATTCCACTTCGCTAAAAATTCTAAATAGTGCCAAAATAGTACCAAAACATCGTCTGAAGTATGGCGGAGAATGTAACATTTAATAATAATCGATATGGTTTCGTGATAACTCGCATTCTCACCGATGCATCGCGACGAGAATCTCCTCGATAATAATAGTTATTTGCTAATTTACTAGAATCCTACTAGATTTTGGGTCAAAAATATGGGTTTGCGGGAAAGCAAATGCTGTCCTTATTTCAGCAAATTGTAGGCTGGGTGAGGGCTCATTGTAAAGAGGAAGGTGTGACGCAGTTCGCTCTGGTCATCAGAGCAGTCAAAAAGTCTTTCAGAGACAGAAAAATGCATTGAAATTTGCGAGTTTTTTTCCTAGATTTTTTCTCTACTTTGGACCCTCATATTATACGTATTAAACATAATCTCGTTAACCTCATGACCAGAGCCCACTGCGTCAAACCTTCCTCTTTACAATGAGCCCTCACCCAGCCCACAATTTGCTCAAATAAGGACAACATTTGCTTTCCCGCAAACCCATATTTTCTAGTAAGATTCTAGTTGTAACTAGCGCATAGACTACCCCCCTAAGGGGTACAACTGGTTACAACTAGAATCTTACTAGAACCTTACTAGAAAACATGGGTTTTGCGGGAAAGCAAATGCTGTCTTCATTTCAGCAAATTGTGGGCTGGTTGAGGGCTCATTCTAAAGAGGAAGGTTTGACGCAGGTCGCTCTGGTCATGAGGCTAACGAGATTATGTTTATATCTAATAATATGAAGGCCCAAAGTAGAGAAAAAATCTAGGAAAAAAACCCGCAGGTTTCAATGCATTTTTCTGTCTCTAAAAGACTTTTTGACTGCCCTAATGACCAGAGCGACCTGCGTCAAACCTTCCTCTTTACAATGAGCCCTCACCCAGCCTACAATTTGCTGAAATAAGGACAGCATTTGCTTTCCCGCAAACCCATGTTTTCTAGTAAGATTCTAGTAAGGTTCTAGTTGTAACCATCTAACCGTCTACCCGCTGGTTACAACTAGAATCTTACTAGAATCTTACTAGAAAACATGGGTTTGCGGGAAAACAAATGCTGTCCTTATTTCAGCAAATTGTGGGCTGGTTGAGGTCTCATTCTAAAGAGGAAGGTTTGACGATATTCGCTCAGGTCATTAGGCTAACGAGATTATGTTTAATATGTATAATATAAGTGCCCAAGGTAGAGAAAAAATCTTGGAAAAAAACCCGCAGGTTTCAATTCATTTTTCTGTCTCTGAAAGACTTTTTGACTGCCCTAATGACCTGAGCGAATATCGTCAAACCTTCCTCTTTACAATGAGCCCTCACCCAGCCTACAATTTGCTGAAATAAGGTCAGCATTTGTTTTCCCGCAAACCCATATTTTCGACCAAAAATCTAGTAGGATTCTAGTAAATTAGCAAATAACTAGTCAAATAAGAAATCCTACTAGATTTTGGGTCGAAAATATGGGTTTGCGGGAAAACAAATGCTGACCTTATTTCAGCAAATTGTAGGCTGGGTGAGGGCTCATTGTAAAGAGGAAGGTTTGACGATATTCGCTCAGGTCATTAGGGCAGTCAAAAAGTCTTTCAGAGACAGAAAAATGCATTGAAACCTGCGGGTTTTTTTCCTAGATTTTTTCTCTACCTTGGGCACTTATATTATACATATTAAACATAATCTCGTTAGCCTAATGACCTGAGCGAATATCGTCAAACCTTCCTCTTTAGAATGAGACCTCAACCAGCCCACAATTTGCTGAAATAAGGACAGCATTTGTTTTCCCGCAAACCCATGTTTTCTAGTAAGATTCTAGTAAGATTCTAGTTGTAACCAGCGGGTAGACTACCCCCCTAAGCCCTAAGGCATTGCAGAGAGGATATGAGAGTGCTCACGCCCGGGTCTAACTTGCCACCACTTTGTGGCACGCTCACGCTTAGCATGGAACAGCTCCTACACCGAGGATAGAGCCCACTTTTACTTTTTTTTAGCCCACGAAACAGAGACCACAGCATGTATTAGCATGAGACAGAACCAGGCTAAGCGTCCGCTCTACCTTGGGACTAGGATCTGATCCAGGCTAAGAGTGGGAGGGGGGAACCAGGGGAAACCGCTCTACCGTCGGTCTAGGATCTGATCCAGGCTAGGATTTGGAGGCATCGAAAACCCGGACGTGAGCACTCTCATATCAGAGAGTATATGAGAGTGCTCACGCCCGGGTTTTGGCCGTGCCACTTTTGGCTGCCATCATCTTTTAGTCCGGACAAGAACCGGTTTCCACACTCAGTCCGGACAAGAACCGGTTTCCACACTCAGCCCGGACAAGAACCGGTTTCCACATTCAGTCCGGACAAGAATCTGTTTCCACACTCAGTCTGGACAAGAACCTACATCATACAGTTTATATTGTTTTATATAAAATATGTAACTAAGATTTATTTCTTTCACGAAATGAAGGAAATATCCTGTATTAAAATAACTGCAAAAATAATTATTTAATAAGGTTAAATAAAAGACAGGATTGCAGAAGTAGACACGTTGTACGGAATAACTAATTTTATTTTTTATTTAAACAAAAAAGATCGAACAACATTTAAGCTCTACTTCCAACAAACTAGAAAATGTACAAGGTACTATTTACTTAGGACTTTTAGAAATTATATTTAGTTTGAAAGTCGGAATTTAACTATGGACTGGAAAATAAAAGAAACGCGAAACAACAAAGATAGCACAAAGACATCTTAAAGTACGTCTAAGAGCCCGTTCAGACACGGCGGAAACCGCGCGTTTTCGACCGCGCGGACCTATTTACATTGGCGTAAATGGATGCGTTCACACGTGACCGCGCGGTTGAACAATCAAAAACAAAAATCGCGCGGTCAAAAACGCGCGGTTTCCGCCGTGTCTGAACGGGCTCTAAAAGTTGCCTGACGCAAGACGTAACGTACATCTTTAAGTCGTACGTTACGTCTGTGGCACGTCGTTTTCACGTCTTTTCCACGTACTGTGTACAACTTTAACAGGGCTTTGTTACAAAACTGTGCGACTTAAAGTCGTCTCTCACAGGTCTTTTCGACATCTTTAAGATGCATCTTTAAGACGCAAAAAAGTTGCCTTTTTGGACATCTTTTATGCATCTTTTTTCAGACGTACAAAATCTTCAAAATTAAGAAAAAATTATAAAAAAATTAGAATCTATATATAATATACAGGGTGGCCCACATAACTCTGAACAGCTCAATATCTCGAAAACTATGCCATCGATTTTAAAGTTCTTAGTCTTAAATTGCATGGAACTGAAGGGCCTTTCTGTCTACATAAACGTGAAGTGGCCTCCCTTCCCCGTTAACGCGGGAGGGGAGGTACCTTTGTAATTTTAAATGGAACCCCCTATAAAATGTTACATATTTAGATTCTACCGGAAAAAACAAGTCAATTTTGTCTGAAACATTTTTTTGTCAGATACTTCCATGATGAGATATAACAGTTTGAAGTTTCGAGTTGTAGGTACTTGAAGCGCTCGGAAATAGCGTTATGGAATTATACGCGCTTGAGTCCTTTACTTATTCATGAAGAAACACAAACAATAATATTTACAATTCTTGAGTTTGACTCACTTATCTATGAAAACGTTTTCAGTTTAGAGCTGTTATTCAAGCAGTAACATTGCGATTATGGCTACTTTTGACACAGAAGTGAATATGTTATTAACGTTAGGTGAATGCCAAAAAAATTATCGGCGTGCAGCAGTGATGTTTTTTGAACGTTATGGTATCAAAAAATGTCATGCAACATTTCATAATTTAGAAAAGCGGCTTCGCGAGCACGGTGAATTGTGTAAAAAAAACTCGCAATAAACCTAAAGCTGTCACTAATGAAAACTAGAGGGCTATTGTTGCTCGCTCGCTTCGCTCGCTCGCGAGTAGGGTTGTTTTTGCTCACTCGCTTTGCGAGCTCGCGGGTGGAACTGCTCTTGCGAGAGGGTTAGTGATACGCATGGCTAGTAGGGCCTACTGATATTAATGTTTTTTATTTGATGTGTGACTCTCCAAGAGTCGCACAAAGAACTTCCCGATTCGTTACTCCTTCGCCAACATCGCTAACATCGTTTTTTTTTGTACTTTCATCGATATTCTCCCAAAATGTATTCTTGGGAGTAGAGATGGTAAATTCACTCTTGCATTGGAATAACTTTCGATTATTCAAAGCGGTAACATTAGCATCAGTTAAAAAAAAAATTTTTTTTAAATCTAAAAAAAAATTTTTTAACTAAAAAAAAATTAAGAAAAAAATTTTTTTTTATGTAATTGCGTTTGGTTCTTTGGTGGAAAATTTTCGTCCTCCCTTATAAATTGCATTGTAGAATCAACTCTTTTCGAAAAAAAACTAAAAATCTAAAAAACTACTTGACCAATATGGACCAAAATCTAATCAACTCTAAGTTACGACGGGGCACATCGATTGCATCATTCATCATCCTGATCGCGTTGTTACTTTTTCTGAAAACGTTAACGAAAAATTTGATTACATAGAAACGGCCATACGCACACACACACACACACACACACACACACACATACGAACACTTTGCTGAAAATAGTCTAAAATGACTACAATGACCATGAAACGTGAAGATCTGCTAAAAAATCGATTTTCGATTTTCGGGGTAATTACAATAACTTCCCTATAAAATCGGGAAGTTAATAATAGTGCCAGTATTCTTGCTGCAATTACATTAAATCCTCATATTAGTCAACGTACACTTGCATAAACATCACATATTAGTCGTTCATCAATTCAACGAATTTTGAAACGGCAAAAGTATCATCCATATCACATGGTTTTATCACAAGAGCTTTCGATAGCAGATTACGATCACCGCGTAAGATTTTGTGAGTGGCTGCAGGGTGTTGTGGAAAATGACTTTTTGTGCAAAATACTTTTTTCCGATGAGGCCACTTTTATGAATTCAGGGCATGTAAATAGACATAATCTGCATTATTGGGCCGTGGAAAACCCAAATTGGATGCGATGTGTTCCCTTTCAACATCGATGGTCTTTAAATGTTTGGTGTGGCCTAATAGGAGATTTTGTGATTGGACCTTATTTTTTTCAAGAAACTGTAACATCTGCAAGTTATTGTGATTTCTTAAAAAATCATTTGCCTGCGCTTTTGGAAGATGTGCCACTGCACGTTAGAAGAGAAATGTGGTTCCAACAAGACGGCGCTCCTCCACATTTTGCAATCATCACCAGGCAATTTTTGAACGAAAAATTTGGGAACAAATGGATAGGTCGTGGGGGACCTCGTCAATGGCCTCCTCGATCCCCCGATCTAACACCATTAGATTTTTTCTTATGGGGATATATGTAAAGGACAAAGTTATGTTTGATGAACCACCGACGACAAAAGAGGATATGAAACAAAGAATACGTGACGCTTGCGCTTCAGTGACTCCCGAAATGTTAAAAAATGTTAGAACAACTTTGATGTTTCGAGTAAATAAATGTTAAATAACTCCTGAAGTACTAACTTTTCGACATACATAGGTTAGTACTTTTTTATAACGAATGCTCAGCTGCATCGATTGATGTATTAAAAAATACCTCATTCCATTTAAAAAAACAAAAATGACCTTCAAATGTCCGAAGTACCTCCACCTGCAAAAAAAAACTATTATTGCCACCGGATGGACCCCTTCGTACTGTGCAATTTCATTTCAGCAAATATTTCTGTGAAACTTATAGTTTCGAAGATATATCTGAGATGGTAATAGTTATTCTCCCACCCTGTATATCTACCCGTCGCTGGGACTTAGTTTCCGAGATAATTGAATTTTCCGTATTCTCACACGCTCCGTGGCAATGTAAGCCTGCTCCGACACGGCGTCAGTTTACCGTTTTTGGAAATACTGTTTTTGTAGTATGATAGATATTGTGCAGTGTGTGTAATGAATGCGGTAATATATGCATGGTTAAAATATGTATCATATTTGTCATCTATTTTGTTTTCTCGGTCGTACTCCTTGAAAGTTGAAATCTTGGTTTTGCTTTCTGTTACATGTTTGTACCTTCTGTCTTATTGAACTGTTCAAAATTGAATAAATCATATATACTGTATATAAACCGTTTTCACCTTGTTCTATTTTCCTTTCATCTTTTCCTATCCATATTTTCGTAAATTTTGAATCCAAATCATTAGAAGGAATGACCCATCAAATCCTGCCACAGTTCTTGAAACAATCCTATAAATTTTTAAATTATGTATCCCAAGCGTTTCGTCCTCGATCTTCCGATTAAGAAAAGACAAAACTTGATATAATTAGGGCTTTGCTTACTGGTTTTAGTTTTACTCGTGAAAATCCCTTGGAAAGTATCTAAATCCATTTTTTGCCAATCATCGGTGCTAGGGCTAAGAAGCCACGAGTTGCCTAGGGTGGCTTGGCCAAGTGGTGCAATAAACATGGCCGGGCAATCCCCCGGCCAGCCAGGTAGCTCGGCATGAAACCCCTGACACGTTCATCCTGAACTTGTTCATTTTTCGTAATGCCCTCACGAAAGTGGCACGAGCCAACTCGTGGCGTTCTTCCGATTAAAAAAAGTCCAAACGCGATAGAATTCGGCCACTGCTTACTGCCTTTATTTGTGAACATATATCTTTGAAAATGTATCTAAATCAAAATTTTGCTGCCTCATCGGTGCTAGGGCGACGAAGCAACGAGTTGGCTGGGGCGCCTTGGCCAAATTGTGCAATAAACACGTCCGGGCAATCCCCCGGAACAGCCAGGTAGCTCGGCATGAAACCTCTGACACGTTCATCCTGAACTTGTTCATTTTTCGTAATGCCCTCACGAAAGTGGCACGAGCCAACTCGTGGCGTTCTTCCGATTAAAAAAAGTCCAAACGCGATAGAATTCGGCCACTGCATACTGCCTTTATTTGTGAACATATCTTTGAAAATGTATCTAAATCAAAAATTTGCTGCATCGTCGGTGCTAGGGCAACGAAGCGACGAGTTGGCTGGGGCGCCTTGGCCAAATGGTGCAATAAACACGGCCGGCAATCCCCCGGCCGTGTTTATTGTACTTCTATTGTATTCTGGGCTCAGGCCTCGGAGCCCGACCCTCGAAACGTGTTCATTCAAGCCTCGAGCTGGTCAAAAGGATCTTGAAGGATCCGAAAGAATCTTTTTTTTTTTGTTTGTTATTTAACGTCGCTTTTTGAACTCCTTTTCGGAATTATTTCACGACGGGACCTACAGTTTTTATAAGGTGGGTTCCGAACCACCTTGGCACCACAGTCTACAGAGCACATGGAGTATTCCAGAGGTGCCGGCATCGGGAATCGAACCCGCGACCACGGAGTCCGTAGGCGCGCGTTCTGCCCACTGAGCCACTGCGTGTCCCCCCCCCCCCCCGAAAGAATCTTGAAGGATCCGAAAGGATTTTTGAATTAGATACTTAACTAGTTAAAAATGTATCCGTAGCTTCGGATCCTTCAGCTTCTGATATGAAAGTATCTAATTAAACTTCGGATACAAGTTACTTTGTATCTTTATCTTCGAGTAACTAATTAAAAATTTTCTATCTATGATCCGTGATCCGAAATTTGTATCTAATTAAATTTTTTGCCCAACTCTGATGACATTACCTCATTATTAAATTAATAATATTCAAGATGGTCGCATTTACGCCTCGATATGAAATCTGTATTTCTTCGAATTCTTCCGGGTTCTTTATTTTTTACAACTAGAGTTTGCAACTAAAAGATTGGAAAAAATGAAAATACTTCTTCTATCATTATAGTTAATGTTATATTTAATTTATATTAATTAGAGATTTGTATATTAGATCTATATCTTAGTTACATATTTTATATAAAACGATATAAACTTTTCGTTCTGATCATTGTCCGGATTGAGTGTGGAAACCGGTTCTTGTCCGGACTGAGTGTGGAAACCGGTTCTTGTCCGGACTGAGTGTGGAGACAGGAGCTGATCCAGGCTAAGCACTAGTGTAGGGGGCAGCACTATAATGGGCACGGCCAAAACCCGGGCGTGAGCACTCTCATATACTCTCTGCTCATATCCTCTCTGGGCATTGCCACCGGTCAGGGTTGCAAACTTTGTCGTGACATATTCCCTAGGCGCGTATCTAGGGGAATGATGCGGCGACGCCAAAATCCCTACATGCTCTGGTACGATAGCGGACTCTGGCGGACTCTATCGAAATGCAACAAATGAAACGGTCAGCTAGTGAACTATACATGACGCGATTTTAACATCAGTAAAGTAAAATTAAAATGGAACACCTTAGTCACCCCGTATAATTTCACAAAATTTGTTACGATATGATTTTGAAAACTGAATGTACAATATGTATTTGTAAATAAAATATTGATAATAATTTACCAAAACTTCGTAACACGCTTGTATCGTCGTCTCGCCATGGACTCTTCCAGTACACTTTCCCGCCAATAATAGTCCCTTACTACTTTCTCCACAATCTAGAAACATTACTGCGCGCCCAGCGCATGCGCGAAAAAAACCCGTCCAATATACCATCGCTATCACTCCTTGAATTTTCACTTTTGGTGTTCTGTGTTAGAATTAATTATATATATATACATATTATTGTTGTAGGTCATAGGTTAACAAATGGACATCAATGTCATAAATAATAACTTCAACAAGTTCTATGTATAATGTGCATACATAAACAAATAAATCAAAAATGAATTTAGAATTATTAGGTAAGATTTTATAAACATTTCGTTTGAAACATAATGGAGTTATAACCTATACATGTTTTTTTTTTAGAATCATTTGGTCAGAATTATCCAGAGGTAAGATGTAACCATTAAAATGCATTGTGTTGTTTTCATTTCCTCGAACTTAAATTATTTATAATTATTAGGAGTTTGATGGTACATTAGATTGCATATCGTTAGCAGTAACTTGTACATTCAACAAAAGAGGAACTCTTCTTGCTGTTGGATGTAACGATGGTAGAATCGTTATTTGGGATTTTTTGACAAGAGGTGTTGCCAAAATCATTAGTGCACATGTTCATCCAGTATGTTCCTTAAGGTAAATAATTCAAAATGATGATACAATAGTCAAACCTCGATAAATTGAAATAAAACTTCCTTTAACTCTAATTATTTTCCACAAGTGTGATAGTTAAACAAGCTAAAATAGCAGTAAATGTTTTACGAAGTTTTGTAGAAAGATGCAATGATATTGAAGAAGTATTCTCTGCTTTGATTACCGTTGAAGGTATCACTGATCAATAATCTGTTAATTCATTAACGCAGAGTAAAATCACAGATTTCTTTAATATGTAATAGTAATATATAAGAGCCTAATACTTTTCTTTTTTTGAAACTATTACAATCAACAAATTATTAACTCTTGTACAAACCCCCTGTAAGTCGAATTTTCGTAGGATAAACCTCTCTTACTCGACTTCGATAAGTCGAAACCTCTATACTCAAAGATTTTAGTTCTTTTCTTGAGATTCGAGTTATCGAGGTTCAACTGTGTACGATAATTATATTATTTCATGTATTGAAATGTTATGTTATTATTATTATTCTAATTAAATAGCTGGTCTAGAAATGGACACAAATTATTAAGTGCCTCGACAGACAACAACGTCTGCATATGGGATGTTTTATCAGGAGAATGTGATCAAAAATATAGGTTTCCCTCTCCTATACTGAAAATACAGTTTCATCCACGAAATCTCAATAGATTCTTAGTATGTCCAATGAGACATGCAGCAGTAATGGTTGATGTTGAGGGTACACACAGAGTTATACCGCTTGATGACGATGTATGTAAAATATACATTTAGCATAATAATATAATATTTCTAACATTAAAAAGAAATTGTAATTTTATTGCAGAGTGACTTAAATATAGTGGCATCTTTTGATCGTCGCGGAGATTACGTGTATACTGGAAATGCTCGTGGCCGGATTCTAGTTCTTGATGCAGAATCTTTAACTATGAAAGCTTCTTACAAAATATCGCAAGGCACTGCTAGTAATACAGCTGTAAAGAGTATAGAATTTGCTAGGAGAGGTTCTTGTTTTTTAGTAAATACATCAGATAGGGTAATTCGTGTATATGATAGTACAGAAGTACTCGCATGTGGAAAAGATGGCGAACCTGAACCAATACAAAAATTACAAGATCTTGTAAACAAAACTATGTGGAAAAAATGTTGTTTTTCTGGAGATGGAGAGTATGTATGCGCCGGTTCTGCAAGGCAGCATGCTTTATATGTCTGGGAAAAGAGTATTGGAAATTTAGTGAAAATTTTACATGGAACTAAAGGAGAATTGTTACTTGATGTTGTGGTAAATAATTCATTTACCATTTCATTGGTATTGGATAGTTCATAAAATAATGATAAAAATTTTGATACAGTGGCATCCTGTAAGACCAATCATTGCTTCTATATCATCCGGTGTAGTTTCCATTTGGGCACAAAACCAAGTTGAAAATTGGTCAGCTTTTGCACCAGATTTTAAGGAATTAGACGAGAATGTTGAGTACGAAGAACGAGAGAGTGAATTTGACTTGAGCGATGAAGATAAGTCTGTGGTGCAAGGTGAAGAAGCACAGGATGAAGAGGTTGAAGTGGATGTTGCATCTATCGATAGAGTTGCTGCCTTTTGTAGCTCCGATGAAGAAATGGAAGATATTGGCTCATTACAATTTTTACCAATATCACCAGATGTAGAAGATTCAGAAGATAATCAAACAACACCACATGAACCACCTGTGAAGAAACATCGTTCACATGATATACATTTGCAAGGAGCACCAGTAGATGGTAATGTCTATAACATATACGAATATGTAATAAATTGCGTTCATTTCATTTACTTCTAATGCTTTTGTTTCTAGAAACTCATCCATTATTAAATAAGGGGAAAGACAAGCCAACAACCAAAAAAGGAAGGCCTCGACTAGAACACAGAAAGGGGAAATAATTTCAAATAAGCTGTTTTATATTTTTTTAGTATTAACAAGTATTTTACAATGTACAGATTGTTCAAAAGTACTTCAAATATTTTATCAATTTTGATAATATTTTGTATTTATAATATATATTATGAAATGTGTCAATGCTTCCTATGGAATGTTTCACACAACACACATTCTTATATGCACCGTTCTCAAGTGTTTTGATATTGAAAGTTTATGTTAAATACTATTCTGTGTATCTGAGCATAGACAAAAATTTTAATTTCTTGTTCATCTTAACAACAATAAAAAGTAATGACTTTAAATTTCAATTCGACAATTATATTCTCGAATATGTTAATTGATTATTAAATAAATTATTATAAAAAATTCATAATGAAATTATACTTATTATGATTCCTCTCTATTATTATTATTTTTCGCAAAACTGTATATATATATATACACACATATATTTATGTATTTAGTAACGCTGCTGTTGCCGCTCGAACTGTGAAATGCAATAGAGTTAACCTATATTTCAGTACAAAATAATTTAAAAAGAAGATTAATTGAGCGATAAATATGTACTTATCTTATCCAACTTAACGTTGGCTGGAAGCATAATTAAAGTTGCGCAGTGATCAGCCTAACTTGCTAGCTAAGAGTGCATCAAATTGTTTAACTATTTAAATATGTTCATTTCGAGGTTGTTGGAACTAGTAAATAGAAAATGGTTTAACGTTCAGAAGAAAACAACGGAACGCGTACAATCTGCCAGACATGTAATACTAAGCGGCGGAATGGTCATCATTAGTGGAGTTCTTGTTGTATGGTTATCAATATTTCTTTATATAGCATTCTATTATGCGTACATGCCCAGTATGTCTTATGTGCGTCCGGTACACTTACAATTCAAGTGAGCTCCTTAATCGTATGTTAATTATTTTGTTCATAATCAATTGTATTATTCTTCATCCTTTTTAATTCTATCAGGATATATATGCCACATGCTAATTCGGATTGACCCTTTGCACTCCGAATTATCTTCCAATTTTGTTAGCAACAACTCCCTTACTTTAAAGGATAGTTCCTTGACTGCTACTTATTTTAAACAATTTTGTTTACTAACTATATTAAATATAACTCTCAACCTTTGTTGTAATTTATATTTGTGGAACTTATATTTGTTTTTAACTTAAAAATACGACTTAAATAAATAGAGGAAGAACCAAATACATATAAAAACACGTTTCATTTAAATTTACCTTTCTCCGTTGTTGAGACATACTCGACAAAACAATGCAAAGAGTTAAAATATTTTCTCTTGTTGCAGATCTTGTAACGAACAGAAAGGAATATGTAGTTTTCCTTCAGCGTACGTGCAGTTGACAAACAAACAACAATTGCTTATGGTTGGACAACCGTATAAAGTAAACTTGCATTTAGAAATGCCAGAATCTCCTGCTAATAAAGAACTCGGTAATATCTACAAACTTTTCTTTCGCCAGACGAGATAGAATTGGAATTATTCATTTATATATTTTTCTTTTAAACAGGTATGTTTATGGTCTGCGCGGAATTACATAGCAGAGGTGGTTTCGTTGTAGAACATGTGTGTAAATCTGCCATGTTGCATTACCGCAGTACATTGTTACATGCAATTACAACTCTGACATTGTCGCCTATGATGATTTTTGGCACTACGGAAGAGAAACAAAATCTAGTTCTAGAATTGTTTGGTAATTTTGAAGAAGATCAGAGCCATCCAGTTACAGTTGTATATATTGAAATACAATCACGACATATTGAATTTTATTCATCAACTGTGATGATAAGTGCACATTTATCTGGTCTACGTTACCTCATGTTTCATTGGCCAGTTTTGTCTGCCATTGTTGGAATCAGTACGAATTTGTTTTTCATAGCTCTTGTATGTACGCTTTCTTACTTTCACTTTACTACCTATGAGGATAACAGCGATGAGAATTTCAATTATGAAGAAGAAATGCAGAATAATCGTTCTATAACTGGTGGTCATGATTGTAAGTTATATTGTTTCTTCTTATTAGGTTGTCCTAAAAGTTTTTTTCACTACGTGCACATTCCATATTGTTAGATAATATCAGCATACACAAACAACACAATCTTCTGTTCGTTAATGTTTTATTATTCCTTACGGGAGTAGACTCGTTTTTCCAGGATTGCAAGGGTCTGGGATGTGCCTTCTCATTTCACAATAATGTAAAGATGGAGTTATTCAGTATAGTCAATAGTGCTAGATAAAAGATCAATCTTGGCTGCGATCGCCCTCAAAAGTCCTACTTTTACGTTTACGCCGCGTAATTACATTATTCGGCACCGTAATTTGCATTATTCGGAAGCATACAGCTGCGCATGTAGCTATTTTCATAAAGCTACTACAGCTACATGCTGCAGAATAATGGAAATTACGCCTATAATTGATTACAGTTAAAGAACCCCATCTCTGTATTATTGAGATATGAGAACGTGCATCCCGCATCCTTGCAATCCTGGAAACGAGGCTTCGCCTTCCTTAAACATGCCATTGGTTTTCTTAAAAACTACTCTGAATTTGCACTGAGCACATTAATCGAGAGCGAAACGAACTTTCGGAACAACCTAATATAATTCTCTGTATTAAAGTGTTACTAAAATGATCATCTTTTACAGCACTATCTGATTCATCATCATCAGACGATCCTTTCACATTACCAGACGTTATGGATCAAGAAGAACAACTACTCTCTTCACATATTGAACAATTAAACTAATTTACTGTATATACATTCACAGTGCATTTATAATTTTTAATCAAAGTAAGGGATAGAAGTGCAATTGGTTATGCAACTAATGTTTAGGAAGAAAGATATTCTTTAAAGTAAAAGAAAAAACAAAGATTATTTATTGCATGACTATAATTACACTGATAGATGTGATAAATAATAATAGATAAAGTGATAAATAATATATATATATATACACATTTTATTTAGTTGTACTATATACAGTTAAAGATATTCGTAATAAATCAATTAACTTGTAGAAAACCATCGAATACGTCGCAACTGTACAATTCTTAACTTTTACTTCTTGTATCTTAATTTGTATTTAAATGTATATAAATTGCATTACTTGTTAGTTATATAAGTGTCGCGGAAAGTATATGTATATGTTAATAAATCATACATGGAGTAAATAATTGATAGATATCGATTAACGATATGTAAAAAATATAATATATTGTATATAATAAATTAATACACAATACTTTCGTTAGAAACAATTTACGCTTTATCATATTATACTTTTTATACATACGAAATCACAGATTTGTATGAATTTGTATAGTTTTGCAGTACGTGACAACTTGATTACGAAGAGATTTTTAATTCTTCGATATTGTTTAAATTTTTTGAGTCGTAAGTGTCGAAAATTTAGTATTAACTTTTTTCAGAAAATTATTACTTCAATAGTATTGCAGACATTAACATGAAACAAACCATATTTTAAGAATGTTTAACCACTCGGTAATAAACCAATTCACGTGTTCCTTAACGAATTCCAACCGTGTTTTCCAATACCGTTTAGAAACATGTGGTTTCTTACATGTTATGAGTGAAAAAAGATTAATTACGTTTAAACAACGGCTAACTGTCTTGCTGTTTATGCTTTCGGGATTTAACGGATCTTTTATTTCAACAACAGTATTTATCCATTTTAATGGATTTATTTAGAGAGTCTTAAAATTCGGCGATTTAGTTTCTATATTAGACATATTTAACAATATTTTGAATAATGGTACTGCAATTTTTAGTGACGACTCTGAGTCACCACTCGAGTGCTAAGGGCTAACTATTAAAAATCCGCCTAAAATGCGGCAACCTGATCAACAGAGGTGTACGTTGCGCACGTCACAGAGGCGTGCGACAGTCGTGTACCAAGTCTTCCATCAAATGCGTATTGCATATGGGTATTTTTGTGACTACTTACACTTGTGAGGATTTCATTCAACATTTATTGACAAAATGGATATATGGAAACTATTTTATAGTGATTACGAGTAAATTCCTTATGCGAGCCTAATTGTAAAGTGAAAGGGCATTGATCCCTTGTGGATTTTAACGAGTAGAGAGGTTCAATGCCGTCTAACGATTAATTTGTACATCCTTAAAACATTTTCACCTCGCTGGGGCTCCCGATGAGAATTGAGTATCTGTCACAATACGTGATTGTCGCGCGCTTCTATGACGTCCAACGTACGTCGTCGTACGCAATGTACAGGGTGTGTAAAAAGTAATGGTGTCCCGTAGCAAGTGATCGTCTCCCTGCCCATTCGAATCATAAATTTGAAGTTGCAAATGTGAAAGAATACCTTATATTTATTGTTACACATAAGAATATTAATCCTACATTATAAAATACGAATGTTAAGTATACAGGGTGGTCTTTTTATCTGAAGACATTGAAATATCTCGAGAACTATGTATCGGATCAAAACAAGTGGGCAATGAAAGTTGTTCGTCGCGAATGGGGACATCCAATGACACCAAACTGGACCCCCACAGCCACCCCCTGGGTTCCCATTTAAAAACTTAAATGGGAACCCCCATTTTTCATTGCAGATTTGGATTCTCCAGAAAAAAATACACAAATTTTACCTAGGAGTTTTTGCATTTTGATTCACAGATGGCGCTGTAATGGACAAAAATCAAAATGGAAAAAGTCGTTGAAAATTGGGCATATCCCGAGAAATACACATCAGATCAGAAAAATAAAAGTAGACGTATTTGATATTTTTAAGAATGCTATTCAATAACACCATAATTGACCCTCCGCCCCCACCTCCTGAGGATTGATAAACAAACCAATGCATTTTCCCAATTGCTTTCGATTGCAGCGACATCTGTGAAAGAAATTACACCAATAATATCAAATCAATGGAGAACCAAGATTTGCTATAAAAAAGGTTTTCTCATTGAAGATTTTGAAATAATTCTTTCTCCCACCCTCAGGAGGTGGGGGTGGGGGGTCAATTATATTATTGAATAGCATTCTTAAACATATCAAATACGTCTACTTTAATTTTTATGATCTGATGTGTATTTCTCGAGATACGCCCAATTTTCAACGACTTTTTCCATTTTGATTTTTGTCCATTACAACGCCATCTGTGAACCAAACTGCAAAAACTCCTAGGTAAAATTTGTGTATTTTTTTCTGGAGAATCCAAATCTGCAATGAAAAATGGGGGTTCCCATTTAAGTTTTTTATCTTCTCCCACCCCCACCCCCAGAGGGTGGCGGTGGGGGGTCCAGTTTGGTATCATTGGATGTCCCCCTTCGCGACGAACAACTTTCATTGCCCACTTGTTTTGATCCGATACATAGTTCTCGAGATATTTCAATGTCTTCAGATAAAAAGACCACCCTGTATATAGGTACTTACAAATGTTTTAAAATCTTCTGTTCCCCCGTCGGATCAAGTGGACACTGCCATTTTCGCGAATACGTCTTATTAACGATGAAGCACAAAACACCATACTTCTACACAATCACGACATTGTATACACAACACACTTTCCGAAATCGTGACAGCGAACGGAAAGAGGTTAATCTGACCACCAAAGGACGTTATTGTAAGCAAAAAACGCATGCGAATCGGTTCCGAACCGGCCGATTATTTTACAACTACCGCGCTCCGACAACTTCAACCCCGACAGATGGACAACACGTGCGACATCGAAGCGACGAGCGGACTAACCTTATAAATCTCGTTATTGACGACCGAAGATAATACCAAAAGGAATTTCTGTGACAGTTCCCCACTACTCAACCTAAAGTCTTTCCGACACATCCCCGTCTTAATTAACAAACGCAACATTTCCTCGCCTAAATCCAATCTTAACCATACATGAAAACCGAGGTGACAACTGCAGTACTATATCTGCCGTCACGAGTGCCTAGACCCGCGTAAAGACCAGTTTTCGTTCGTCTTTGCGCATCTTTGCCCTAATTGGTTCAAGAAAGTGGCTAGTGGATAGTGGAGTGAGAGAGATGATAGGCTCGCTGTTTGCCCCCACCATCTTGCAAACTGCGCAAAACGGGTCTATTCTCTATTTTGACCGTGTTCGGAGTTAACCTCTTCCCCTTCGTTGTCACGATTTCGGAAAGTGTGTTGTGTAGTGTCCAGTAATTGTGTAGAAGTGTGATGTTTTGTGTTTCATCGTTACTAATTGTAAGACGTATTCGCGAAAATGGCAGTGTCCACTTGATCTGACGGAGGAACAGAAGATTCTGAAACATTTGTAAGTATGTACCTATACTTGACATTCGTATTTTATAATAGGATTAATATTCTTACGTGTAACAATGAATTACCATTACTTTTTATACTCCTGTGTTGATCGGGTTGCCGCATTTTAGGTGGATTTTTAATTGTTAAAAACAAAAAGACTAAACCGAATCTCAATATTTTTATTCTTCATTTTCGTCCTTACATTGTCATGGAGAACCCCTTAAGTTTTCTCTCACCTCTGTATCAATATGATATATTAGGTTAATCTGAAAGTTCTGTCCGTTTTTTTACAAAAAGTAGAGCTTTATTTAAGAAACAAAATGAAAAAGTACGTTAATCAAAATATTGTCCATCGCTAGCGATGACTTTTCCCTATCTTTCGGGCAGCAAGCGAATTCCGCGACGAAAGAATGAGTCATCTTTGGAGTTTGGAGGTTATCCAGAGATCCATTGTTCGACATCTTCGTAAGAATCAGTAAGAATTAAATCGTTCCTCAGCAGGTGCGTGTGCCATCAACCAAAACAAGTGATAGTCAGAAGGGGCACAGTCTGGCTAATAAGCCGCATGGGGTAGCACTTTCCAGCGAAGTGCTTCTAACGTTTCTTTGACAACTTTTGTGACGTTTCTGTCTCTTGTCTCTTTGCTTGAGTTTATATGGAACCCACTTTCCTTCCTTGTAGACCTTCCCCAATGCTTTTAAACGATCGGAAATGACAGATTGAGCACAATTTAACGCTTCTGCAATTTGTTTTTGCGTTTGACATGGATCTTCATCCACCAATGCCTGCAATTCTTCGTCTTCGAATACTCGTGGCCGTCCAGAACGCTTTTTGTCCTCCACAGTAAAATCGCCATTTTTAAAGCGTCGAAACCATTCTCTACATGTTTTATTGGAAACAGCATTATCGCCATAAACGTCTACAATCATTCGATGAGCTTCAGCTGCAGTTTTCCTCCAATTGAAGCAAAAGATTAACACTTCGTGCAAATTACGCTTATTCGGCTCAAATTCCGACATTTTCAATGTAGAAAAAAACGATGTTATTGATGCAAGCGTATATTGTTATGTATTGAATTTTATTGAAAGATGTCCAAACTAAAAAGATAACATTACTTTAGCCGTATAGTTAACCCTAGTTCCAATTACAGCTACTCGACACTAAACGGAAGGAACTTTCCGATTGACCTAATATCTTTAATAATGATAATGCATGTTTCACTAACGTATTTGTTTATTCACTTATACCTTCTAAATAAGAACAAAACAATATTTTGATATTATATTAAGAAATAGACAACTACATTAATAAAACATACAGGGTGTCCCACGTAACACTTTTCACGATTTTTCAATTAAGTGCTTGTGATAATCTGACAAAAAAATATTTTAAACAAATGTCTATCAGCTTTCGATTGGCTATACACTGCAATAAAAAAAGTTCGAAAATTTTCTTTTTAATTATTTCCAAGGCCACTAATTTTTTAAAATGGTACTTCAAGGTCATCCGTAGGTCATCGTATACTAGGTCGTTGAGTTCGTCTTGATACGGGCTGTAATACTGCTAAGTCAAAACTTCCAAGTGCCATTTAAAAAAATAAAGGTGGCCTTGACAATACTAAAAAAAAGAAAAAATTTCGAACTTTTTTTATTGCAATGTATAGCCAATCGAAAACTGATCAACTGTTGTTTAAAATATTTTTTTGTCAGATTATTGCAAGTACTTGAAAAATCGTGAAAAGTGTTACGTGGAACACCCTGTATATCGATATTCATTTGCCTGCTACGCCATAACCCTTCACTTTCTCTATTTATGTTTGAAATGTTATTTCTTTGTGTTATTGTTTTATTTCAATCAATGTATATTGATTAGACGCGTCTAAATCAAATGTTTTATAAATTAAGTTACATTACACATTTTTTTATAAAATCGGCAACGTTACCAACGAAACTATTTTTCGTTGAAAAGCAACAGATTGAAGCGTGTCGCTCCCATATTTTGATAGGAAACCATTTGAAACTCTAGCACTCTAGTTAGTTAGAAACGCTAGTTGGAGAATCGGTTTCTGTGTCGATGTTTCTCCATTTCCAGGCATTTACCAAGACTCGCTTTCATTGTGAACGAGTTACAAGAGCTTCTGGGAGTCTCGCGCCGGAACGACGCGACGCGACACCATGATATACGTGGTGTTCCAAAAATCTTGCATTTCCTCGAAAAGAGCGATTCCTAAATTCATTTGAAATAACTTTCTCCTTTACGAAAATGTTCTCCGAGGCTTCCGTTAAGGAGTTATTAACGAAAAGTGCGGACCAATCAGAGTGCGGCTATAGTGGACGGATTGCGACTCGATGATCGGTCATGCTGAAAATGGCGTTGGCATTGGCCAAGCCAGAATCCGTCTGCTGTAACCGCACTTTGATTGGTCCGTGTTTTCCGTTAATAACTCCTTAACAAAGTCACGGAGAACATTTTCGCAAAAGGAAAAGTTACTTCGAATAACCTCAAGAATCGCCCGTTTCAAGGAAATGCAACAATTATGGGAGAATCTGTAGAATGTTTAAAGTGTCTCGACAGTGTACCGAATGTTGGCGCGTTAAAGGAAGAAAAAAGGAATGACGGACATGCGTGCACAAGTGTTGGCGACTAAAGAGAGCAGAAGGGGATGGGTGAATCTTATGCATTCGTAGGCGCAAGTCACGTTACACATGGAGCATAAATACATGGAACCGGTTTCCAGCGTTATCCTGGCTCCGCGCACCGCGGTGGGTTAAAAAGGGGATCTCAAAGGAGCAGCACGAATTCGTGGGGTTGCCTTGTGTTTCTCTTGGCTCGTTACTCGAGATTCAGACAGGTGTGCGAGCTCTCTCCTCTCTCCTCTTCCTCTGTCTCTCCGTTACTCGTTCCTCGGCTCTTCGCGAGAGGTTCTCGATTTACTTTAAACCGGTGTTTCCGACGCATATGCGAGAACCGAAGTGAAATTGCATCGATCTTTGATCCGATCGGGTCGGGTCGGGTATGCAGAAACGAAATTGAAAACAGGCTCGTTTTGAACGAAATTGTAAATCAGATACCGAAGTACGATCGAACAAAAATGATCGGCGCAGCGTTGCATACGGTCTTTCGAAATTCAATGAGCTTATCTTGTCGCTATTATTTTATTATACTCCGCGGTAATATTGTAAGACACTATACTAAACGAACTAAAAGAACTTGTCCCGCCCGTATACACGGTGTTATTGTTTACTGAAGCCTTTTTCGTTAAAGTATACTTTATAACTATACTAACTGTAATAATAAAACCAATTAATATAAAAACACCTGTGTTTAGCAGCGACAAATGTATAAGGTTTATTAGCAGCGAAAAACTGAATAGGAATACTTTATTTTTATTGTTCTTTCCTTTAGACTTTTAGAGCATACTTTTTTAGCTAGCATTGCACAACCGTTCTCTATAACATGTAAAATATAAATATATACAGCGGATCTTTATGCAAAATAAACACATGTTCTACCTGAATTGCAACAAACTTGTTTTCTAGGTTAATATGTTTGATAATTTGAAAATAATATAACGATATTCTTTAATCCTTCTAATATTTGTATTGTTTTGAATTACATCTACTTATTTTTGTTATAAATGCATAAAATCCGTTGTCTAATCCCAGTCGAAACGGTGGAAATATTCATTTGCAAGGAAGTTCTCGCTGGACCACGTAGCATCCCCCATGGCGGCACTTCTAATTCTCGCCGCTATGCGGTTACCACCAGAATCGCCAGATTAAGACTTTACCTTTCCCCTTCTACGACGCTATTCCCCGCGCTTCCGTCACTGCCCGGTCACGTGACGCGTTCCCTCTCTCTCATGCATGTGGTGCAATGTCACGTGACATAATCTGGTACTGGCAGAGAGGGGGTAATTATTTCCCCTCAATTCGCGCGTAAATTCCTCTTATCTGACGACTTTGGTTCATAGTGTTTGTGAGGGGGTGGCTCCTGAGAGACCATACTCTAGCATAGGACTTCTTGCACACTGTATATCTTCATTGTAGATATCATAGCATAGACATATTTATGATAATTGCAATTTCCAACGAAAAAAAAAATCGGATGATTGCATAGTCCCGATTTTCATAGATATCGCAAACTGTACTGCACAGCGGAGTGTAAAGAAAAATTATATTCTACAATTAGAAAAGAATCGTGACTATATAATTTATTAGTAAAGCTGTATTCTTTAAAATTTAACCATTGAATTATATTTTCAAATAGGGCACGAACTTGTGTGCGATCATCTAATATATCTTCCTTTACGGTATAATTGCATTCTTTAAACACATATAATCTAATTAATTTTCACGAATTCAAACAAATCCCGTGGTACGCATGTTCAAGAGCACTTGTAGTTAAAGAATAATCAAAAATTGGTTTTTTGAAAGTTCATAGCGAGAATACTCCCTTAAGGATTCTGTTTAGCTGACTGTGAATTATACACATTCAGACGTTCACTTCTTTGCAATTTACCTTACAGTTATCAATTTCCTTGCTGAAAAAGTTATAAAACAGACACGAGGGCCATTCGTTTCATTGAAAACTATTTCGCCCGGGCAACAGAAACAAGGCAGATTCTCATCCCGGCCCAAATATAGCGGACGAATTGTGGAGCAATTTGAATATGTATTGCCGCGACGTGCGGAAAAACTGTGATTTACCTCGGCTGTACTCGACGGTGTTTACCAATGGCTCGCTCTTTCACTATTGCTGAATCGGTGACGCAGAAACTAGATTTTGTCACGCTTTGATAAATAGCGTGCGAACTTTCAAAGAGCGTTTGATAGGATGCAGTTAATGTATACATACATAAATATTTTTAGTTCGCCTACATTCAATGTGTTTCATTTTCGATGCTCTCATATCCCTGGAACGTTCGTTATATTATTCGTAGACTAATCATGACCTATGCAATTTTGCTGCGCGTATGTATGCACGTTTTTCCTGGGTGTTGCACATTTTTCCCAAGTGGTACACGTTGTTCCGTTTCAGCGCTTCATAGCGCGACTCTGATTTCATAAACGTTCCCGTAATTCAATTTTTCAATACCGAAAACTTGCAAATTCATTATTCATTAGATATCTAAATTAACACTAAACCTACCATCACCGTTAAAAATGACCGTGTCCAAATTTTTTATTTCACAATTATTGAAATAATACAAATTATCTCATAAGAAATTAGTGTATAGATGGCTCAAGTAGAGCACGTATTACAATAGGAGCCGTACAAACTCTAAATAAAAAATCAAACTTGTCATTTATACAGGGTGTGGCCGGACGGGTGGTACAACCAGGCAGGGGATGATTCTACATGTAAACATAAATTGAAAAGAAGGAATAACTTTTTTTCGTTTGACGCCTCGTTTTCGAGAAAATCGATTTCGAAGGTGCTACTGTTGGGAATCGTCTGACGCGTCTGATCATGACCAACCGATTCTACTTCCTGTGCATACTGAAGCACGCGAACCCGACGGATCTCGAGAACGAGGCGTCAAACTAGAAAATGTTATTCCTTTTTTCGACTTATTTTTACATGTAGAATCATCCCCTACCCGGTTGTACCACCCGTCCGGCCACACCCTGCATAAGGGAACGTGTACCAGTTACTTTTAAGGCTCGGTAGGTTTAGTGTTAATATAAAAGGTGGTGTACTAAAGTTGGAAGATAAAATGTATTGAAGAATTATAAAATAATGTGCAAACAAGTAAAACGTTCCTTACATACACTGATTTTCACTCGAAAATGTTACTTGATTGGAAAAAGAACCCCGCACTAATCATATGGAAAATCTATCCCGGTAAAATCAGTTGGATTTTTCATATGTTGTAGCTTATGATCTACTGAACAAAAGATGTAATGGGCACAAAGCTCAATAATGGACAGTTATCGAGTTATAATCAGTCAAACATGACAAATTCGAGCTGACGAATACTCAAATCTCGGGAAGTATTTATTGATTGGAAAAATGTTTGAAACAAAAATAATAGGGTTTTACAAAATCTGTTAGGTGGTGTCATTATTTTTTGATTTTGAATGACCTTGAAATGGTCTGTGAACAGAAATCTTTCACAATAATCTTTGCGTGTCACGGCAGAGATAAGGATTCCACAATTCGTCACTCCCGTAGCATTTTCTTATTCCAAACCCTCTCTGCTGTGTGTGTGTGTGTGTTTGTGTGCGTGCGCGTGTGTGCGTGCGCGTGTGTGCGTGCGCGTGTGGATTAATACAAAATTGATCTTATTGTGTATTACTCATTTGGATTCTGTTGTGGTGGTCTCTGATTCGAGTATTCGTCAGCTCGATATTTGTCATGTTTGACTGATTATAACTCGATAACTGTCCATTATTGAGCTTTGTGCCCATTACATCTTTTATTCAGTAGATCATAAGCTACAACATATGAAAAATCCAACTGATTTTACCGGGATAGATTTTCTATAAGATTAGTGCGGGGTTCTTTGACTGATGCGATTATTGACCGTAGACTAATTATGATCTATGCTATTTTGCTGCGCGTATTCATGCACGTTTTTCCTGGGTGTTGCACATTTTTCCCGAGTGGTACACGTCATTCCGTTTCAGCGCTTAATCGCGCGACTCTGATTTCATAAACGTTCCCGTATACGTATACATCCCCGGACCTTAATTCAATTTTTCAATGCCGAAAACCTGATCTAAATGCAAATTCGAATATTTGCACGAGCACAGTGTATTTTTTCGTCGTAAATGAACTACCGGTTGAAGCAGCGGCCGGCGTATCAGCGCGAAATTTATCGTCGACGCGAGACAGAAGATACAAGGACGCATTCAGAGGTTTGTTGGCCGTCGCGATGTTCTTTTTACCGTATTTGCAACGTTGCGCTGATTATCCAACTGGCTGTTTATATTTTTACCGCTGACTGACAGTTTATGGAAATTATCGAGCATGTGCTCGGATTCTAAATAGCACTGATTTATTTCATGTACGTGGGGAAAGGCACTGTGGATTTATCGAGTCTTAAAACTTTTTATGAGCTTTCAGTGTGCATCCTACATTTATCACGCAAATGTAAATTTATAAATGATTTCTTAAATGAAATGCTAAAATTACTACTTAACAGAATGTTTCAATCGTAATGCTTGCGTCGGGGATTATGAAAGCGTTGTAAATCGAGGAAACAGACAATGGAAAAATGTGAACGTTCTCCAATGTTCAAAAGTGCCCCTAAATCAAATTAATATGTAGCTTATTCAAATAAAATAATTTGTGCCAATTTTCAACCCCACATGTCGACATGGGGTGGCAAAGAAAAAAATATTTAAAAAAATATTTTACCTATTAGAATGCACATCTATGAATTTTTTCAGAAGTTTTAGCATCGACACCGAATTTTAAAAAATAAAATAAATTTTGAAATGCCGATTTCTTTTAGATGTTATGAAATACTACATTTATATTTTTACAGTTTTAGCATCTCGTTATTGTCTCGGTAGGGGCACATACTTTAAAAAATCAAAAACCGATCACATTCAAGCGCTGCCTGGCAGAAATCGTTATAACTTCGAAGGGGTTACCCCGATTTATTAGGTCTTCTCGGTCCGAACTAATCTAGAGGAGCATTTTGCAGTTTTTGCAACGTTACAACAAATGCCAGGTATTCGCGATGCGTTGGGTGTAATTCTTCGCTGTGGAAATCATTTGAAGATGCAGCCAGAAAGTGGTCGAACGTTTTAAAAAAAGCGATTACTATTGGTAATATATTTTGCAATAAGTGCCGCTTAATTATATACAGAAAAGGAGAAATGTGTATCCAGACCAAACCTAGATCCAACAATAACTAATAATAATAAAATCTATTGAGGAATTATAAATTTATGATTTGAAAACAAGTAAAGCGTTCCTGAGATGCATTGATTTTCACTCGAAAATGTTACTTGATTGGAAAAATTTGATTGATCCGTTTGTTGATCGTATACAAATCTGTGCGGCTTGGACTCAATGTGAAATTGATGAATATTTTTAAAAAATTATTAATAGCCTCAGCTCAAGCGTCTATCGATTTTTCTCTATAAATTCGAAATGGTAATTCATCTCAATCGCGGATCAGCTAATTAGAATCATTTTTCATATAGAAAAAATATCCGTCAACGATAGCGGTTTCGGATTAAATAAAATAAATGCAGGTTTTGCGCGGGGTTTATTGACTTTTCACAAATCGAAGCTCCGCAAAGCTCAACCTGGAAAGCGCTGATTACTCGCGTCGATGTTAAATTTTATCATGCGCGCGTTGACGTTTCCAATTAATGAATGCCCGATCCGGGAACCGAAATTACAAATTTTATAATTTGTTGGACGCGGGGCGCGGAAACGGCTTCATAAGCCGATCGATTTTCAATAACTTGCTTGTGTACACGTCGCGAGCAATGTAATCAAGTAGACTTTACCTTTAATCCCTTTGTATACTATTTTAAACATCACAGAAAATTTTATGATAACGTTATTCCTTGAATACATCAACGTGGTTATTCATTGTCGCGAGTTATTTTCATTTTTGAACGAATTCTTCTTTCTAAAAGAACAGTAGGTATTTCGTCTTTAAGAGAATTGTTTTTATTAACTTCTGTCAATGTTGTGTACATACAGTGTCTTCAAAAAGTATCTGAATACTAAATTTCCGAATTATTACTGAATTATTCTTAAACTCTTACAATGATGTAAAACAGAATTCCTTTCGATGAGGACAGACCTCGGAAAGTCTGTCAAGGTCAACTTTGCACAAAACTTTTTTAACAGATCTTCGCCGATTCTAAGGTGTAGAATTACACTGTAACGGTGTTTACATCTAATTTCTTGACACCTTGTATGTTGATGTACGTCGTACCCATTGAGTGTGCATCTCCAATCATCAAATACACAGTTTAATTAGTTTATCCACTACAAATTCTCTAGAGGCGTAAATAAGTGGATGATCAGATTGCTGCTTCATTTTGAAATTATTTTTAACAAAATATGTACAACAGCTCATTAAAGAGCAAAAAGAATAAGGGCTGAAAAAGTGAAGTGGTGAAAAAGTGAGCACTAAAAAAGTAAAGTTAAATTATGATTTCGATCTTACTGTAATTCTATTAAATAAATCAATAAACGTGATATTTAATAAAATGAAGGCAACGGTCTGTCAGGGTCTCGTCAGATGTCGCGGATGTCGGGATTGTTTGACAGCACATTGTGATAGTGTTGAATTAGTAGAACTGCGACATCCGCGTAGTGTGTTGACCAAGAAGGATAGCAAGAACCGAAGAAATCTGTGGAAGCAACCCTCAGTCGCATCTCGGCCGCTTTATTAGATTCGCTTGGGTTTCATTTCGTGACGGTTAAGCGAACGAGATTTTCGCGCCCGGTGGCCAACTGCCAACGGATTGAATTTCTTAAAATTACCAGACCAGAGTAAACCCAGTTAGTAACCGGCTCTCGAACGGTTCACCCCAGCCGAAGGACACCTTTGTATTGCAAACTTACGTAATTATTTTAGAGGGACCATGCCGTTAAAAGACTTAACGATATTCATTGAATTATCTTGGCAATGCCGTTACAACAGGGGAACGCAACTCGCAGATAAATGTCCGCGTTTTCTGCCAATACAACCCTTACAACTCGGGCATAATAGGCTACTTCTGTACCATTATAATTGACGTATGTTGCGCCTGACCAATTTATCGCGTGGACCAATGGAAATGCACATTTACTTTTATATTAAATGATTGCATAAGTTCGTGCCTGATTTCATAGATGTCGAAAACTGTACTGCACGGCGCAGTGTAAAAAAATTTTTATAGTCACCATTCTTTTCTAATTGAAGAAAATTCAGCGAATTTTGCGACCAGATCTACTGATTCTACTGCTTGCTGTACTAAAGCACGCGATCCCGGCGGATTTTTAAACTAGTTTTTCTCGAAAAGAATGCGTCAAACAAACAATTGTTATTATTGTATGTTAAACCAGACAAGAAAAGCCAATCTTTGTGCGTTGTCTTTGATTTTGAAAAAATCAGTTTCTAAGACAGTTACAAATAGTCTAAATTACCAGCTTCTTTTGTTTGTAAGAAAAAAAGAAAAAATGTAGTAATAAAAAATCCGCTTCGTCGAAGAGTAAATAAGTTTTACGACTGTTACTGCAAAATTTTATCGAAATTGGTCCTTCAGATATTTCAGGTACCGATTTCGAAAACTTGATTTCCACACAAAACTTTGGAAGAGTATAGCAAAAGGATAATACCAACAGTCTTTTAAATTTTACCAAAGGCACGTAATGGCTTAAGTGCACGGGTATTCAACTGACTTCCAAATACATTTTCCTCGAAGACGAATCTTCCTAGCAATTCTGTTATTCTCTATTTTCGCTTCATTTCAAGCCAGAGTCTCGTAAACTG
Source organism: Lasioglossum pauxillum (assembly GCA_933228785.1). Classification (NCBI taxonomy): domain Eukaryota; kingdom Metazoa; phylum Arthropoda; class Insecta; order Hymenoptera; family Halictidae; genus Lasioglossum; species Lasioglossum pauxillum. The sequence goes on from OW121699.1 coordinate 42,515,549, forward strand.
CATTTGAACCGCGAACTTCAGAGTTGATTTAATTGAGGAATCGTTCGAAGTCAAATCGACTATAATTAGGCTATAATAAGTATAAAAATGATAATGAGAATTATCATTGCTGTTTTCACGCGCGGCGGGCTTATCGCTCCTGAAATCGGACGCCCATCGTCTCGTTTCGGCGCGGCGGGGAGGAATTTACGCCGTGACTGCCTCAATTAAAACACGAGTAGGAACGGTTGAATAAATGACCGCTAATTATTTCATCTGACTCGACATATATCAACGCTATGATTTAATAATCTCGTTAAACCGGGGTAAATAAAGGTGAAAGGGAAGAGAGCAAAAAGTGAAAACCGGTGAATCGACTCGGACAGGAAAAATAATAAGCTTCTGCGGAGCGTGTCGTCGGTTTCGTGTCGTGTCCGCGTTTCTTGGCAGAATTTTTGCGGTCGCAAATACTATGAGAATGTCGCTGAACTGTTTTACGTCCTGCTGCTCGAATGTCCCTCGTTTTTGTTATAATCGCCCGGCCGCGCCGTACCGGCAAGAAAATCGAATTATCACCGAACCACAGAAGAGGAGACCTTTCCAGGGAGTGCCGCTGCGTTCGTGCTTTGTATTGTGCAGCCGCCAATGCAACATCTCGCGATTTAGTAACTTTAACCTTTCTGTTCATAACCGAGTTACCCGGGTACCCATTTGACACTTTGAGTTAGACAATAGCCTGATAAGGTGGTCAAAAGTGCCCCTAAACGAAATTGAAATTGCAATAGGCCGATAGCTTGTCCAAAGGAAATACTTTCTGCCAATTTTCAACCCCACATGTCGACACGGGAACCAAGTAATTGGCTGGCAAAGAATTGCTAGTTATTAAAACACACATCTATGATTTTTTTCAGAATTTTTAGCTTAAACCGAATTTTAAAAAATAAAGAAATTTTGAAATGCCGATTTCTTGTAGTGGTTCTAAAATATTACGTTTGTATTTTTACTGTTTTAACATCTTGTTATGGTTGTTAACATATAATTTTTTCAGATTTTTCAAAGTGCAGGGACATAGTTAAAAAAATCAAAAACTTGACATTTTCGAGCGCCGCCTGGCAGAAATCTATATAATCCGGAAGGGGTTAATCCCATTTCTTCGGACGTTTCTGTCCGAACTAATCTAGAGGATCACTTTGCAGTTTTTGCAACGTTACAACACTAAACGTTGAATTAATATAAGTGTATATTGTTAAGACGAATGCCATATTCGTGATGTGTTGGGTGTAATTCTTCATTTTGGAAGTCATCAAAGCCATATAAAAAGATGAATATTAAATACGCAGCTAGAATAAGTACCGGTTAATCATGTACGAAAAGAAAACAGAATTGTATGTAACCTTAAAGGTCAACCTCATTTCTGCCAGAGGGCGCTCGAAAATTACTGGTTTTTGATTTTTTAACTGTGTACTCTACCTTCGAAAAATCTGAAAAAATTATATGTTGATAACCATAACGAGATGCTAAAACTGTAAAAATATAAACTTAGTGTTTCATAACTTCTCCAAGGAATCGGCATTTAACATTTTTTTTTATTCTTTAAAATTTGGTTCCGAAGCTAAACATTTTGAAAAAATTCATAAATGTGCATTCTAATAGCTATCTATATATTCTAATAGCTGCATTGTTTCAGGATTTTCAATTGAAGCGAATAAGAGATATTACGGCAAAACCGGTCTATTGCAAATTCAATTTGGTTTAGGAGCACTTTGGATTCCCTTATCCGGCTACACCCTTTTTTATAATCCTAATAAAATATCTTTAAACCCATCCAGATACTCGTTGAGATACAAAAGGTTGAAAATAGCAACACACTATTTTCTTCGTTTCCGTGTAAATTAAGATGGCACCATGGAGGTCCGCTAACAGGCCGATGTACATACAAGAAGTCAGTGAAAAGAAAGTTTCTGTTACGCAATTCGAGTAAGCCGTATCTGAAACTGTGAAGTGTTCCGCTTTCAAATTGTTCCGCAGTGGATGGTTTGGTTCGGTATTGGAAGCGGTGCGCCAGCGATGGGTCGTTGAAAAATAAAAGACCCGATGCGAAAGCGATCTCCACTGTCAGGCGATTCGAAGGACGCTCTGGATGGAATTTTACTGCCATTCCGGTCGTACCGAATTATCGAGCGTGCATCGTAACACGTTTCGTTACAACGTAACAGCTTTGATATGCAAATACCTGCTCGAACAACGAAGAACTTATTTATCTGCACTCCAAGAATTCGTGTTTTCGATTACTCTCACTCTTCGCATAATTCTCCCGCGCGGCAATATTTACTAGACAGAATATTTAGTAATTAAACAGAATTTTGCAAACTATATTATTTTCTTTTATAATATTATTTTTGCATTTGCCGTTTTGTATAAAATTTTACAAGACTGTTTATTGTGCAAAACAACGAAAAGTAAATATTTCTGATTTGATCAAGATTCAAAATTGTCAAGCCTTCACGACTTTCAAGAGTTTCAAGAACTTCTGATTTCGAATAAATATCGGATTGATTCGAAATCCTGTGCTGATTGATTTGCTTGAAAACTTGCAAGACAGAATGTCCATCACTACTTATACGAGTATAAACGATTAACAGATTACATATCACTAAGTCCATGGCTGGATTTTAGAACTATTTGAATGCACTGAAAGACTTGTTAACGCGACGCTTCTTCGGTCGATCTTATTTCTGATCGATGAAATCTTCAGAGAGTTTCGTAAGATGTTATCCTTAGTTTTGCGATCGGATCAATCGGTTCGAGCTGCAATTGGGCCCCGTGGCTATTTATATTGGCTTGATAAACGTCATTCGATCATATTAAGGCAGCCACAATTCGCGACTGTTCGTCGTGCAATGTAATTGTCGGGACAACAGGTGTTTGTCCAGTAAGCTCGTTAAGGTACTTTTCAACGAACGGTGCTTTTACGGCTGGCTCATACCACGAAGGCATCGGAGGTAATAAAGCCTTGTTTATTTATCGGCATAGAGACATAAAACTGCTCTTTACTGGCGACGCTAGGCTGCCCTTCGGTTGGACGCGTGGAGAAACGAAAGCGATGCTTTAGCCTCTCGTCGACTTCACGTGATGCTACATCGGAATCATGCGACCAACCAGACAGGTGTAAGATGTTCAACATTCTCACGCGACACAGACCCACCAGCAGGGGTTCACTATTGACTGCTACGGCGGAATGCAAAGGTAGCCTAATAAAAAGTATCGTAATTGGGCCCTAAAAGGACTTTATTACACAGCGTGGTCCACCTAAGTAAGACCATCTACATATTTATCACTACAAATAATGATCATTAAGCAAGAATTTGTTTGCCAAGGTTACTTTCCTCAAATTTTCAAGGTTGTTGATGTTTTTTAGCATAAGATATACAGGATGTCCCAAAAATGGGTTAATCTTTTCCTTTATTAAAATACAAGTTTTAAAGGGCGGAGTTCGCTCGTAATAAGCTAATCTGCTAGGTGACAACATAAACACGTAACAACAGCAATTCCACAACGGTAATTCGAACGCCCGATAGTTACATTCAGGAAAACTCGCAATTAATTAAGCTTGCGAAAACAAATTATTGCAAAAATCTAAAATGCAAAATTTTTGATCCCAGAAGGAACAGAATAGCCCAAAAATGTTGCCCAACACAACTAATTTCTTTTAAACCAAGCTAAAGTTCTCATTCGTTACTATAAATTTTTAACCGGTAGATAGATACGTACATATACAGGGTGTTTCCTACTTTTCCGGCAAGATTGTAGGAGCATATCTACAAGTGATTATACGAAAAAAATGTTATATGAAGTTTATTTATAAACGTTTTATTACAATATTATAGGCAAATATTGAATGTAGCCTGAATAGGTGCGGAACAGCAGATTTAAAACTGAATAATACGGAAGGTCGATTGTGTTTACTTTGCCGGTATTTACGAGATATTTCTTAACATACGAGGATAGTTAAAAATGTTTAAATCATCATTTCAAAATGACCACCTTCTGCATTGATACAAACTTGACATCGTAGATAAACAAATTTCATATAACACTTTTTTCGTATTTTCACTTGTAGATCATGCTTCTATTGGGTTGGCAAATAAGTTCGTTCGGTTTTTGTGATTTATTCCACTCTAAAAAACCGAACGAACTTATTTGCCAACCCAATACAATCTTACCGGAAAAGTAGGAAACACCCTGCATAGGTAAAGACTATATTTAAATTTCTTTTCGTTTTAGAAAATTTGATTTACTATACAGGGTTCCCTAAAAATTTCGTGCAACCTTGAAAGCGGCGGTTCCTGAGATCATTTGAAGTGACAATTTCACTTGTAAAAATGTCTGCCTCGGCTTTCTTAAGGAGTTATTAACGAAGAACACGGACCAATCAGAACGCGGTCACGACGCGGCAGGTTCCACTGAGCGTAGCGTTATGTCGTACCACGGTAGAGCAGCGAACAAGAGAAGAAGCAGGAATTGATTTAATTAAAACTCACTTATTCGGTTGTAAATGCACTTGGTGCTTCGAAATGTGTGTTATCCTGACCTCAGGAATATGGTAGTGTCGAAAGCTATGGGACATACGGTGAGGTCAACGAACTGCACAGTTGATGTTAGATAACAATCGCGAGCTTCGAATTAACACGTCTTTAGAAATGTTCTTTCTGCCGCGGTTCGAACAACACTGTTTTCGTGCAAGATTTTTCTGAATCGTCAAATGACGGGGTGGTCAGACAAAAAACAGAACACGAAAGGGACCGCTGTAAAGAGGCCCATTCATGATCAAGCATTTTGCACAATAATTATTGTGCAGCCTGATGTTACGCAAATCCAAATTGTATTCACGTTGACACATAATTTGAGCGATCGTTCTGTTTTTCACTCCGTATTGATGAGACTCGTCTGACAATATTGCCATTCACAGTACAACACAGTATAAACGCAACCCGTTTGTTGTGCACAAAATATCAGGAAATTCTAATTTTACACAACAGGTTGCGCAATTAGTTAATCACTATCATTCACGATCAATCATGTTGCGCAATAGGAATTGTTGCACAAAATGCTTGATCGTGAATAGGCCCCTTAAGACTAGAATTTATGGCAATCACATGTTTTGGTTTTTCTGTAGATTGGTACGCAGAGTCGACAGGTAACTGTTCGAAAAGAAGTCTGTCCTTTTACCGAGCAAGAGGATGAAATGTCAAGTCCGCGTATATTTGCTAGTGTCCTAAACCTCCCTTAAGAAATTTTCTAGAAGGTGTTACGAGCCGAAGGCTGGCGGATAGACGTAGCCGAGGTTTGTTCTTGTGAACTAGCCGGTGCCTGTTTCATCACCGGGTGTCACAGGATAGGTTTTCGTGGACTAGCCGATGCCTGTTTCATCACCGGGTCGCCACTAGGTTAGGAAAGACAGAGGGTGTCGTGGACTAGCCGATGTCTGTTTCATCACCGGGTCGCCACTAGGTTAGGAAAGACAGAGGGTGTCGTGGACTAGCCGATGTCTGTTTCACCACCGGGTCGCCACTAGATAGGGAATGGGTTTTCGTGGACTAGCCTATGTCTGTTTCACCACAGGGTCGCCACTAGGTTGGAATTCGTGAACTAGCCGATGCCTGTTTCATCACCGGGTGTCACAGGATTTCGGAAAGAGGTATGGTATTAGGAAGTTCAGCTCTCGTAACTCTATATAGAATAGTTGATAAACCTCGAGCGGTAAAGGTTTATCGATATGGGTGCAATGCTAGTTACTGGAGTTTAAAGGATGTAGTAAAGATATTGGAGACTCTCAATTATCTCATGTGAAGAGTACAATATATTCTTTAGACAAATGGAAATACACATGTAATGTGTCATGGTTCGCGGAAGCTAATTCCCAAGCTCTCGGTTTTCACGAACTGAGAAATGCGGGGGTAAGTGAGTTGACTTGACTTAAGAACTGCGTTTCGAAACTTCTTTCAAGTTAAAACGATCGAAAGGAATCAGACCCAATCTCACTATAGACGCGTACAGATTCGTGTTCAGTCTTTAACTAAGCCCGTGGTGGCCAAGCTCGAACCCTTTATATAGTGATGAAATTGTTCGGAAAATGGTAGTGGGGGTAAACGCAAATCTGGAAGATTATCTACGTTTCCCAGATGTATACACTTTCCCATAAGGGGAAAAACTGTTTATTTGGACACGTGGTTTCAAGAAGGGAGCAAAAGTCACGTAGGCAAAACCTCCGTACGTAACAAAGGACAGACTTTTTTTGGATAGGTTATCCATCGACTCTGCGTACATTTTTGCAAATGAAAATGACACTTCAAGTGTCGTCAGGAACGCATCTTTCAAGATTGGACGACATTTTTGGGACCCCCTGCATATGTATTTTTAGAGATAGTTAAGAAGACGTAACTCGGGGTACAATAATTCACGGTTAATCTCTAACAGTATTATGGGATTCAACCGAAAGAAAACCTACTGATTACGAGTTGCACAGCATCATATGTTCCTTTAAAAAGAAATCATGGCGTCGTTACCGTCTGAGGTACACCCGAGCCCCATTGAAAAGGGTTAACACACTGTTGCGTAACTCTACGTCGCGTGCGGATCTACTTCATACTTCTAATCAGTCCACCTGTGAATGCGCAGTTAAACAAGTGCACGGTGGTCAGTTCTGCTAGGATCGACGCGCACGTTATGCGTCCAGTGTACATGCGTCCACGTTGCGCGGTCCCGGCACGGTCCGAGAATCAGCCAGCATTTTGCTCGTGTAACACGATTCTGTGGCAAAACGTTGTAGCAATTTATTCCGCGAGGTATATAATCGTGGCTATCCGAATAGTTCTTGCACGATCGTTCCTTCACCTAGTCGTGCTCGATTACGCGCTGCGTGTGGATAAGCAAATCCACATTCCTATCGGGGACTCGTACCGTTCCCGCATACCGGTTCCAGTTTCCAGTCTCGAGAAATTTCAAATAAAACTGCCCGCGATCTGATACTCGGTTCTGATCGGAACCTGCTAGTCCGTGCACCATCATAAGCGCGACGCGACAGACGCGGGCCAAGCAGATGATGATGGCGCGGCCAACTATCGCGACGCGTCAGCATTTTCACGCGTATCACTTTGAGAAACGGTGACACTAGGGGTCCATCCGCTAACCACCCTCTGCGGGCGACGCTACTTACCTGAATTTTGCACCATGATTTTCCGGCCAACTCGCGTATAGTATGCTCGACGTGACGCGAAGGTCCAAGCAAGGGATTGGTCGATGCGAGACAGTTTACAGAGTTTCGGCTCACGTTGCTCGAATAGCGAGTTAAGCGAGATGCTTGATCTTGTAATAAAGTTCGACAATATTTCCAGGATGCGTGCGAGAGATCGGCCTGTAATTTGCGACACCCTGACCCTGATTACATCCACATACCAACACATCCATCGAGCAGGACGTTTGTTTTTTTGACCCCACGATAAAGGGGTCTAAAGCGAACCTAAATCAAATTGAATTTGTAATAGGCTGTTCGATAGCTTATCCGAAGAACATACTTTGTGCCAATTTTGAAGCTCATACGTCGACATGGGGCGTAATAATGGGATGACAAAGAAAATTAGGTTTTTCCGTGAATTCCCTTATCCTCTTAAATTAAAAATTCTGAAATAATTAATAGATGTGCTTTCTAATAGCTAAACGATGCTTAACTTTCTTCAGAATCTTAAATTAAAGAGGATAAGAGATATAGGGTTGAAAATTTCGACATATGGGATTGAAAATTGGCACAAAGTATCTTCTTTGGCTAACAATAATCTATAGAACGGCCTATTGCAAATTCAGTTTGGTTTAAGGGCATTTCTGACCTACATATTCGGCTTTAGAAGTATCCAGAAATTGAGTTTGCTAGAAATTTTAATCTTGCATCATGTTATACTATTTCTTTACATCTTTCATCATATTCTTCACAAAATTACTTCGCTCTTTATTCTTAGATAAAAATTTCATTTAAGAACTTCTTGACTTTATCGCCGGTAGTTACTTTAAAGTTTTCACGTCGCGTCGGTAGGATATTTGTAGAAGATGATTGATAGTCGTGAGGAGGGAATCAAATATTAACTGCAAGTTATTCGGGGATGGAAGGAACGAAAATCAACTTTTAGCAAACTGATATTTTCCGTCCTGTTCAATTATATCAGACCTCTGATTTTCAGCTGTAGTCTGGGTATAGTGAAAATTGATCAATCTTGGTAGATTATGTACCATTTGAAGTCTTGGTTCACTCTCAAAATATTTTACTCATTCTGCAACAATGATTAGAGAAAGTAATTATTCGGCTAGACTGAAAATTAAAATACTAAACTGTAAAGATATTGGAAGAAATTACTAATTCTACTACATCATTTGCAATTTGTTAAAGTTACTAACAGATGAAATACATTTTAATTTAACGTCTGTTTCTTATAATTGATGTAGATCATTTTTATTTCTGATAAAGATTCGCAGTTTAGTAATTATTAAACTGCTGGTGTTTATGTAAACTTTTATATGTCGAAATATACAAAATATATGCAAAAAATGTGTAAAGTATAAGCAAAATTTATTGATAATAGTACACTATAATTATTATCAGATACATGCAGAATAGATGTACAATTATTTATCACTATTTGTAATTTGTATTACAATTCGTAACGATAACATTTTCTATGTTTTCAACTATCAGTTGGTGCCACTTATCAGATAAAATTAATTATATGCTAAACAACGCAAGATGCAAGATGTAAGTTCTTTCATGCTAACGTATTTGGTTCTAATTTTGCGGTAGTAATTATCAAAGCAGAGAAATTAGCTTGAATAAATGTTAAATTGTTGATAAGAGCTTCATTTTGTATAAGTCTTTAGGTTCTCATTGACTTTGTATAGTCCATATATGTATTTGGAACGATTTTTATAAACGTATATCAATGCATTACGTAAAAATATGATTATAATAATTCGAATACTTATTAGAAATTATTATATTTTTGATTATTAATGCATGAGAGAAATACAAAAAATATGCAAAACATATGCAAGATATGCAAAATGAAAAATATATGTTTGGGATGACCTAATCATGATATAAATTTCTGTCCAGGTCCCATCAGGATCTCCCTGCTTTCTATAAAAATATGCGTTTACATAAATTTCCACTAGTGAATAGTTGGCTCGCTAAGAACTCGATTTGTGGATGCTTTAGAATTTTCAGAGAGCTACAAAATGCCCCCGAGATAATTCGGGCAGGAGGGGGGGGTCGCTGTTTTTGAATTAGTTATATAGGAACATCGATACACCTGAATCTTTGGTAACGAGACGAGGATTCAATGTCGCCTTTACAAAGGCCGCTAACGCTTCGTTGAGGGCCTCGTTAAGGATTCGTAAAATTCCCATTACATCACTATTTAGTGATTCGGATGGCGTCGCAGTCTGGAGAGTTTCAAGTTTCGGAGTTTCAAATCTAGAGCAACTCGTAAACTCGGGTAGGTTACGCCGGCAGTAAACGGAGAACCGTCGACAGGCAAGGAGCCTCTGTAACAGTTGTTTCATTATTTAAAGGGATGCTCGATTAATCAGGGGAAACAGGCTGGAGGGATAAAAATCCTTTTTAATTCGGCGTGTTTCTCCGTGGCGAATTGAATATTACACTATGGTTCTACACGCGTTCCACCGGCGGGCAAACGAATTCACGTCATTCCGTGCGGAGAACGATTAATTGTCTATGCATGAGATCACCTCAGGCACGCAGTGTTCCAACGACTCGGTTCAATTACACGATATTACAACGTCTTCAGCTATTAATGCCTATGATTACCCAACGAGAACCAACTGCGGTATCACACCCACGAACACGATCCGACGATTCGGGTGTTCCAATCAGTTTGACAGATTGATCGTATTCAGGCCGAAGAATCTCATTCGTCAGGGTGTCGATGGAAGCAACATCGAAGAGCCTGTTCGTCACGCGCCCGAACAAGCTTCAGCTCAAGTTGGAAAACCTGTCACGGCCTCTGGTTGATCTCTAAATCGTTCAGGGGTAATTAGTTCGATGTTTCATCTCCTCATCGATTTTAATGACCTCGAAACATCTTATAAAGAACATCTTCTCAAACAGATTTTCCCTACGCAATGACGCACGTATAAAACCAAGTAAATGCTTCCGTTATTCATTTCCGAAACAAGCGCAGTGCACGAGATTTCAATAAGAACACTGTGACTACAATGTTTCTATTATTCAACTCCGAGTCTAAGTCGATACACGCGATTATGTCTTTAAATATTGAAAATGCAAAAAAATGTTTAAGACGAACGTTGTATAGTATCACAGGATATTTATCGTGATGATGAGACTGCGTTTCTTCATGCAAAGTAAAAATACTCTGCACTGATTTTGGAAAGCAGGAATAAAATAAAAATTAATTTCATCTCTTACTGACTTTGTTACATTCAAAAGAACATTGCAGTATTCTTAAATTTTTCTAATGCTTGTTTTATATTTCACCCAATCAATTTCTTCATAAACGTATAAAGAGTCTAGTGATAATGATTATTTGACTTTGTAATGACCTTCGAGAGTTCTTTGAAGGTCACATTCAAATTTTTAAACTCTATGTTTTCCATTACATATTTAAATTAAATGTCAACCACTACTTATTGCGGTAACTGCTACCTCAATGGTCACAAAAATTGAGTGAGATCAAAGAAATTGATTTAATAAAACGAAACTCGGGAAGTTATGATTTATGATGTTCATTACTTTTTCAATCCACTTACATTTCACAAATCATAAGCAAATCTGTCTGAAGAAATCATCCCGTCACCCAAATATGGTTGACGTGGCAATCAACGAGTTAAACTTGTACTTTGCATGAGCCGTTATTAAGTTATTAAGTTTCAAACGGTTGCATGTTACTGGCATGTAAGCAATGTTGCAAGTCCAGTAAAAATACTAATAAGGGATGCTTCTGAGGCAGATACCTACGACTTCATTTTTTGTTCGTTCTATATCAAAAAATGAAAATACGAACAGAACACAGGTGTAAGCAACAATTTGATCCTGTGTTCGTGCATGCAAATGGATGAAAATTATCATAAAATCAATTGAAACATAGATTTATACCCTACCATGAACATTGCATGAATCTTACATGTTTTCAACGTTATTTACGAATACATCTTTACGAAATGTAATGAATAAAACCTATCTTTGTTTCTAATAATGAGCTGTGTACAGGGTGAGTCACCTAACGTTGCACGTCAAATATCTTTGTTATTTTTAAAGATACGTCAAATGTCTGAAGGACAAATGAATGGTAAAATGGGGCTCACACAATACCAAAAAATTTTTGTTTTTATGTAATGTCTTTTAGAGATATGAAGATCACCTTCATTTTTTTAAATGGAACGTGGTATTTTTTAATACATCAATCGATGCAGCTGGACATTCGTTATAAAAAGGTACTAACCTATGTATGTCGAAAAGTTAGTAGCTCAGGAGATATTTCAATTTAAATAATTCTAAAACACCATTACTGTCGTACTAATTGTAAGACGTTACACTAGTAAATAAACGCTATCGTATGAGCCCCATTTTACCATTCAACTTTGTCCTTCAGACATTTGAAAACAACTTTAAAAACTACAAAGACATTTGAGGCAACGTTGGTGACTCACCCTGTATAATAATCCACATTTTTACGATTGTAACACTTTATATAATTTCTCCAACGAACAAAATGTCTTGCAGTAGGTTTGAAGCCAGGATCAAACAAAAAGGCTCGTTACTTACTATTATGATAACTATAGAATGTTATCGTCTTTTAAAACGAATTTATTACTATTCAGTATGTTGTTATACCCGAACCAAATTTTACTATTTTAAGAGTAGGCACGATTTACGAAATCAGTTGCCAGAATCCTATCTTTCGCACACTCCTAAAATGTGCCATAATATAATAATTAATACGTTATTAAAGATAGATTGTCTTCTTGCAGAAATATTTCCGAAGTTGGCAATTGTCCTCTATCATTACATCCTACAAAATTTCATTCCTCATTATCCAGTAATGAACATTTTCTAGATTTCTCATAGTGATACATAGGTACCCTCATTCGAAATACGGCGGAAACCGGTCTCAAGGCATAGTCTTATATCGGAATAACTGTATTAGTGAAATATCGGTGCGAGTCAGAAATGACAGGCTTAGAACTCGCAGGAGTCTGAAGGTTGATCTGTGTTTATTGTGTTTCTGTGAATTAACGAATGTGTAGTTTCTGTATCCTTATAATCGAAAAAATGAAATACACTATCCCATTATATGTATTGTTTTCCACAATTGTTCTCCGATACGGTTATTCATTTCAGACTATATCCTATTGTATTTAGTTTATCAATGTATTTATTAATTTTTTTACATGAGAATTTTTGGAAAAATCTTATTCTTTTCTGTGGATATACTGACAGCAGTTTTGATAAAAAGAATGTTGTCTTCGCAAAACTGTAATGAGAAAGTAAAGCAATTGTTTTCTGATATGATTTAGGAATTTCGGAATTTCGATCGGATTTAGTTCTCATATTCTAACATAGATGACGCCATAGTTTGTAGATCCCCTTGACGTGATTACGCTAGGCGTACCATTCTTGATAGACTGGTAGACTGATCTGAGCGGTACGTTCCGGATACACGCTGTTGAAACGTTAAAAGGCATATCGAAGACGCATAATACGCGGCGTTTGCCGCGAATTATCTTACATATGCTAATCCGATGAGTTTCGTGGGAAATCTGAAAGGAAATTGCCACAGATGAAACAGACACAGTGCATGTATAATATTGCAAATATGAAAAGTTAAAAGTGTCTTATAAATATGTAGCGTGTGATTTCGGAGTAATTTTCTTAAAATCGATCTACATACATAATCAGTGTTACAGAAAACACTGTTAAAGAAGTACTTAATCCTTATGTCAATAACCAACATTTTCTCCAATATTCAATGGCATTGCAATTTACACTTTCAATGCATAGCTTTTTAAATGTAAATTAATTCTCCGATTATCTAAGGACATAAAAAGCTACAATAATTTAATTGATGACTGGAGCAACGTTGGATGTGAGATATCCTTAAGATTTATTTTAGCTTTTATCGTTGTCCCATCAAATGCTGCTCTTTTGTAAAGTTTTCATTTTATATCATCCAACGTCGTTCCAGCTAACAATTTAATTGTTGAATTAGAATGCAAATTTTACAGAGCAGGATTTGATGGGAGAACGATAAAAGCTAAAATAGATCTTAAGGAATTGTCTAAACGTTGCTCCAGCCACCAAATTCGATCGTGCTATGTGTTAGCAAAAATGTTAAAGTAGTTTTAAAAAGAAATGGAAAGTGGGTACCCAGATACTTGACAAGGATTAAAGCTAGATTCTATTACATAGCCCATATCCTAATATGACGGATTAGATTCCATGCATGTTCTTTTTCGTTTTCGTCCAAGGTTTCGGACAAATCGAGCATCGTGGAGTGGCAGCAGCGCGTGCTGTAGCCCGAGCGGCACTGTCTCCAGCAGAACAGCTTCTTCAAGTTCGATCCCCCGGAGATTGAAATACGCTGTCGGCCGGATCATCGACCGTAATGAGGGACGGCGATTTTGTCGCTTGAAGCGAGCTAAGCAGAACCGTGCAAAGCGGTGCAGAGCCGAGTTGAGTTGAGTTGGTTGCCGCGTATCAGTGGAACACGCTCCCATTGCGCTCCCGCGGACCATAAACTGACGATGCAACCTGGTTTTTTCCTTGGCGGAGAATCCGCAGCGGAAACAGGAGCAACGAGGAAGATCGCCGCGGCATTATGGTCTCCCGGTGCACCCGCGGAGGAATCTTTCAATGACTGGATCCGATCGAAGAAGCGGGGCGAAACTTGCCCCGCATACCTCGTTAACTCGTCGAATTGTTTTGTACGATTCAACGAGGTACTCGTGATTGAGACACCGCCACTCCACGGTGAGACGCTTTTTGCCAGGAATTTTTCGACCGAACGAACCCAATCGAGAGATACGGGGGCCAATCCGAGGAGCGTTCCGTGTTAAACGCGACGTTGAACGAAACACCGGCCTCCGATATTGGCACGCAAGAAAGCCCGGCCCGGCCCGGCTTTCTCGCAGCCTCGCTCGTGGAAATCGATGGATCGGTGCGTCGTCGTTGCCCGATTTGAAACGAGATTAAAAATACTTTGAAAGCCCGCGTTTCGCGACGGGGCGACGTCCTTCAAGGAAACTCGTCTTAAAAGAGAACGACGGGCAGAAGGGAGATGGGGGATTCGATCGTCCCGCTCAAATATCTTCTTGGAAACGTCGTTCTGCCGCGTCGAAAGTGAATTCCAGCAAACACCAGGATTAAATGTTGTTATTATCATCGATGTCCCTTCGTCTTTCTCTCGCTGAAAGGTACAGAGCAAAATAGCACACCGGTGTGTCTCCAATCTTGATCACGACTATCCTGCTCTCTTCTTCACGCATTCCTATGTAAAAACATCTCGAATGTTTTTTCCCGCGATCGTTCTCCGACTGCGTGTCTTCGCGTTTCTACAGGGTTGCGCGGCGTTGCGGAAAACGAGAGGAGAGAAATGAGCATAGCCGAGTCACTCGTAAAAGTAGCTCGTCATCGGCCGACCACTGGCGATCAGTGTTTTCTAACGGCAGCCCTGCAGGTTGCCGTACTTGTGGGGAGTTGCAGCATCCCGAGGATCGAGGTTGATAATCACTGGCGCGTAAGCGTGGCCCCGGATTCCTAAACCGGTCTTGGGAGCAGCCACGGGTGAGCAACCATCTTATAGCAGTCGATTTCTGTCTCTCCACCCATCGCGGAACCCGCTCTCCCCACCTAGGCCCCACCTGAAGCCACACGACAGGTGCCAGCGGCGTTACGCAGGCCGAGGAACGGTCTGGTCGTCTTTTATATTTATAGTCTACCCGATGCGGGGACCGACCGTGTGTTTTCACCCATAAGATTAGGCGGAACAATAGGGGATATAGGAGCAATCCGAAAAATGTGAGAGCATTTATCGGAGAGGACCCTAACGATCCGCGATCGGGGAACCTGTTTTTGTTTAGATTGCCCTCGCAGACTGCTGCCGCTGGGCGCTGATCGTGGTGCCGTCGTTGCTGCTTATTGGTTCGCCGACAGTGGTTCTTGCCGTGAGTCGATTCCTGAAACTCCTCGTTAAACGCGATTGTTTACCTTGGGAACGGAGCGTGGATGTAGGTGAAAGGGGATGCTGCAGGAACGCTGGGCCCGACCGTGGACCCAAGATCGAGATAGAACGAATGTAGTCGGTTGTAAAAGCATTCGATAACCAAACTCAAACGGCATTTCTGCCTGCTAAATTAGGTAAAACGATTGGGGGAACAGGGAGGGTGGTCGGAATGGAGTCTGAAACGAGAACCGCAAAATAGACCCTCGAACTTTCCGTGATCGCAGAACCTGTTCCCACACGGATAGCCAGGTGATTTTGCTCAACGACCACTTGTTAGTGGCAAACTGCGGCCGACGGAACACCAATTCCGATTCGACCGGTCGTCGATTGTTTATTCTATGGCGCGGGTTTGATGCAGGTGAAGAAACCAGTGTCAGTTGTATCAGGCGCATGAATCGGGTACCCGCGGCGGGAAAAAGTATCAGGTTGCGGGATTGTAGGGCCAGTTTCGGGCCAGTGGTTCTTATGCTGCGCGTTGTCAGATAACTGTCGAACTGCAAAGCACTTGGAAAACATTTATCACACGTATTTTCTCACGAATTTGAGAACTCGCGAATGTATATGTATAGTTGGATCGACTGTTGCAGCGAACACGTTTATCCCGAATTCGAAATTCGCTTATGCACTGTTGGTATGTTAGTGGTATTTCGCAGCCGGCGAAGTTTGTCGGAGAACCCGTTGCGATATTAAATTCAGGAAGGCCAGCGTATAATAATAAGCACCTAATAAAGATGAGAGATAGGCGGTTATAGCATAATTCATCGTCTTATTTCGCATCGTTAGGAAATCAACTTTGAATTAAGTATGAAATCTCCAGGATAATAATTCCCGTTCCATAATATTGTTGTTCTGTTTTTTCCTACTCAAAGAAATCTCGACAATTTTTGGTTGAGAGATACATAGCTTGATCTCAAGTAACGATCCAGGTTACATCCATGATAGAAGCTTTGCACGTTAACAAACACCCTTATGGAGCTTAATTTAATACGAACCTGGGAGAATTCGGTATTGAATGAACATAAGCCCTAGTTCATATCAATCGAAAGTTAATAATATTAGTACCTCTCCTAATTAGACGTCTTGTCTAAAAGCTTGACCACTTTGCTTTCGGAATAACGCTGATCCTTGTACATAGAAATCCCACATTAGGTTACGTTTGTGGTATTAACATTCTGAAGGGGCAAAAGCTTAGCTCACATGAAAGCAGTACGCTCTTCTGATTTACGTCACAAATGGATGATGTTATTCTGCCATTTGTAGAAGAATTGATGTGAAACTTTGTGACTTTTCAACATGAATATATATTTATTGTTAATAGTAAGACACATGCGACAAAAAAAAGTGTGACAACATTTATTACAAGAAGTGATCAACTTAAGTAATTAAACGTTTTTCCAAGTCCTTCGACGTCTAGTTCATTGTTTTGTAATTGTTACTCGACAATTGTGCATGCATTGTACAACCCCTTTAGAATGCAACTAGATATGTATAGCTTTGAATATCAAAAGTTGGGGTGAACTTGAAGAAGAGAAGAAGAGGCATTACGTATTCTCTTCGTTCCTCTTTTCGTCGGGAGACGAAGTTAAGAACGATAAGAAGCGATAAAACGAAGTCCAACACGTGCGAATGAAGTTAAGAGAAATGCGAATATTCGAGCAACACATTGTGTAAATATTTATTACTTTATGGTGTTCGTAATTTTTCTTTATCTACACTTTTAGAAACGAAGGTGTCTTTCATTTTTTAAAATTATGTTTATGTATTTATCCCGACCTACATATTTTTCGACATACATTGGCTACTTTGGAATCGAGTAGAACGTAACTCCCGATTTTGACTGTAGTTTGTAGATGTTATTCAATTTTCAGCAGTTTCGCAATTCATCGGCAACTTCCGATTTCATCGATTCCCGAATCATTTATCTCTGCCAGATCTTTTAATGTACGGTATTGTACTGTAGCTCCTGCTCCAATGAATTGTATCGAAGAACAGCAATTGTCCGAAATGAATGGTGCGATGGAGGATTATTATGAATCTATAGACGCAATATGACTATTATCTTTCGCCGAAATTTTCCGCTTTTTATTTAGCCTTTCCATTCGGAGAGAATAGTCGCGGATAAATTATAATCCTGTATATTATTCCACGATATTCATCATAAAAGATGAGTTAATGTGCGCTTTTTCGCAACGGCATATTCATTTTTACCGTCGCTTATACACAAGGAGGAAGAATGATTAAGGAAAACCGACTGCACGATATGATACAAAATAACGAACTTCACGTGTCAAAAGTATTGTGTATCTAACATTTTAGAATCGATGCGAGAGCATCACCTTCGATTCTAATATAATAATTCTAAGTCAGTTAATTTGCACCATTTTGCATCGTTTATAACTCGTAAACCAATTGACCAATTTGAAATTTTCAGCAAGTGTATTTATATACACATAATACACGTAACTCAGTTTTTAAATTTTCTTTACGAGCCCAAATAAAACAGTTGTAAGAAGCAACTTTTCTTTTCATAATTCAGACTGAACGACATTTTTCCACAATTTTCATTTCATATTATTTAATAAACTAATCTAGCTTGGAAGAAAGATCGATGTCGTTTGGTCCGTTTATAGAAAGCTTACTCTGATTTACAATGTGTGCCATGAATGGATTAAATCCATACTGGAGGGACCTTTGAACGGACTGAATTAATTTCGGTGGAGGAACATGTAGGGTGGTTTTTAGTATGAACAGTTCAGAGAGTACATCGAAATATTCGAAAATGATTTGTTACTTTCAACAGGATAATCCATCGTACAGAAAAGTCAAAGAGTCGCAGCGTGGTTTGAAACTTTTAATATCAAGTTATTGAAATGGCCAGCATGTTTCCCGAATCGAGATTCAATAGAAAATTTGTGGGGTTCATATTATGGTACGACGTATTTATGCAAATAACCGGCCGTTCTAAAACCTTACGCAGGTGAAAGCAGCTGTTATTCAATCCTGGAATGCAATTAGCGAAGAAATTTTGAAATAATTTGTTACAAGCATGCTTCACCGAGATATTTAATTGGTACGTAAGCAAGGAAGTTTTACGAATTATTAAAATTGTTCATTTTAACTACTTGTGCCATGATTTAATTATTTTGTTAAAATTTCATATTATCATATATATTGTAATGACGTTAATGCTGTGGAAGTGAACCATTCAAATGTATATTTCATTACCATATTATTAAATAAATAATGCGTTTAAAGTCTTTCCATTATATATCATTTTTTAAACTCTTTTCGCGTAATGCTGTTATGAATGTTTAAAACTCTTGAAAATGTTAGTGGTATATAATAGTAATGCATTTTAGTTATGCTCCAGAGTGCACACGAGACCATCAACCCTTGCATTACAATTGTCTTTGCATCTAGTATAATGGTTAGAATTTTCTTGTCATTTATAATTGTTTAGAAGGAAAAAAATTTGTATTATTTGCATTCCTATTTTTATTAATTCATTTACTGTTCTATTAAATTGTGAATAATAAAGCTTAACTCAATGTCTTATTCTTATAAAAAAGCGCTCCCAATATTTTAAGACGATAACGAAGTGGAAATATTAAGTATTATACATTGTTTCCGAAGAAGTTGTACTTCCTTGAAAGGGACGAGGCCTCAAGTAATTTGAAGTTATTTTTTCCTTTGCGAAAATGTTTTCCGCGACCTCGTTATTAACGAAAAACGCGGACCAATCTGTCCGCTGTAGCCCCGCTCTAATTGGTCCGCGTTTTTCGTGAATAATTTCTTAACAAAGTCGCAGAGAACATTTTCAAAAGAAAAAAGTTACTTTACTCAATGTTTATTACAACCATAATCTTTATTAAACCATATTAACCCTCTGCACTCGGAGATATTTTATATCGAAAATTGAACATTTCTCCCGACATTGAATAATCTATTCTATGACTTTTGTCATTTTATAGACATGAACACGGTGCATTATACAGGTGTGCCGACTTAGCATCTCTGTAACGTTGACGTTTTGTTATAGATGGGTAGTAATTCCCCGGCCGCCGCCAGGCGGCGCAAGGACATGGGTCCCGTACGTGTGCGAATGAGATTGTGTGTATTCGGACGCGCTGCTGACGTAATTGTCATACACACAATCACACTCATTCGCACACGTACGGAACCTATGACCATGCGCCGTCTGGCGGGTAGTAATTCTCTGGCCGCCGCCAGACGGCGCATGGTCATAGGTTCCGTACGTGTGCGAATGAGTGTGATGTGTGTATGACAATTACGTCAGCAGCGCGTCCGAATACACACAATCTCATTCGCACACGTACGGGACCCATGTCCTTGCGCCGCCTGGCGGCGGCTGGGGAATTACTACCCATCTTTTTCAATTTCTGAGGGAAGTCGGCACACCTGTATAATACACCGTGGACATGAAATCTATGAAATCTATACATATAAATAAAAATGTAAATGTCCGTTTGTTTGTAATCGGTCATCTCCGTAACGGCTGAATGTAGAAAGCTGGGGTTTGAGCCATTAGACGCAGCGTTTCTTCGGGAAGGTTTATGAGAAATCAGCATGCGAAAAAGTCCATTCGTTCAAGAGTTTTGACGACTTTCTCCACCGGCTACAACGCTAACTGCTTACTTCAAGTTATGTGAATGTAGCGCGTTTGCGAAAACACTGATGTATAATAATCGATATGATTCTCATTATCACCAATGCGTCACGACGAGAATCTTCTCAGTGGCATTCTGCTTCAAATTATGTCGTGAAATATATGTATATAAATAGAAAGATTGACCTATTTGGAGTGATTTGTTCTGTAAGTTTCTCATTGCATTGGAATTCAGCTGAGTAGATTGATTTGCGTTTGAATTGAAATATGTCGTTAGTATTTTTAAATTATTAAGTTTTCTCTTTGTTTTTTAGTTCGTGTTTTTTCCTTATTTAATGTTTAGCAATTTTAGATGTTATTGATATAACCTTCTTTCTACTTTAGTACATAAAAAGTGACTCGCAGAAAAGAAAACTCAGGTCGTTGTACTCGCGGAACGGAAGCAGTGTGAATACCTCTTACAATATTTAAATGTTTAGTAATTGGTTATATCGCAACATATCTAATAATGTAAACAATATTTTGAATAATGGTACAACAAGTTTTAGTGGTGACTCTGAGTCTGTAAGAAGTAGAGTACATTCAGTCGATGCCAATTAACATGATTCGAGTATCACGAAATTTTCCGATTTTGTCCGCTGTGCGACGATATATCGTATTCTCCGAATTGAATTAGCGAACACGCGAATCCCCCTTCATCTGAAGGATGAATCAATTAAAACCAAGAGTGATTCGCAGTGGCATTGTGCGATTGCGCTTTAGGGGATGTCTGGCCGAAGTGGAAGTAAACTGTGAGCCGTTGGCTGACTCTTATACGAAGCAAAAAGAATCATTTCCCAAGCGGCGGAAACTGATCCGCGGGGATGATCGGGCATCGGTGAAAGCTTCCAGAAAGAAAGTTCGTGTAAGAAGCCTGGTCGACGATGGTCGAGCGGCGTGATCGAGTTACAAGGGCGAGGCCTCTTAACCGGCGAGACCTCGGCAGCGTCATTCAGCGGATATACTGCAAAGTAAACGTTTATTTAGAAGATATCATCTCCACCTTTCTCGAGTCGAGTAGATCGTCTTTAGCGTGTCGCTGGGGGATGCTCTCTACCGTCGACATAATCTGCGCAAGAGTGTTTACCCGGGGAAACGCGATCGCAGATTTCATCTAATCTCTCGATGTATTCGTGACTTCTCCCGCGCAATCCCGCGGAACAATCGTGACCCGGTTCAAAGATTTTGACAAATGAATACGAGTTAACGGAAATATCAACTGTACTAGAATATTTTTTTACCGAATGCATATTTATGGGCCACCGAACGTCGATCGTTTTGCAATTTATCGGTGTACCAACGTCATTCAACATTCACAGCAGGACTGCGGCGAATTTGAAGTAATTGACATAAAATAGTAAATATTGAAATATTTGCATAATTAAATACTATTTCGAAATATTCTTTCATTAAATGTTGAAATTACCTCTCGACTTCAACTCTCGATACTCTCGAATTCAAATATAGAAGATAGTGAAGTGAGGATGAAAATGAGGGAATTCATTAAAAGATTGTAGTACGTTTGGAGAGTGTGTTCTGTTTAAAGCGAACAAAGTGAACCAGTGTAACTTATATAAATTACTTTTCTATAATGTTTCAACTTAATTACACAGAAAATAAACGTCTTATGTTATCGATATTATTTTTAGTCACTTATAAACAGAATTAACACTAGAACTACCGAGCACTAAACGCAATTGGCATACATTGGCTTATATTAATTGCAATTATTAGGTTTCGTTTGAGTTTTGTTTAAATATGTGCTTCAGTAAAGAAGTTCACTAAAAAAATTTCTCAGAAATTTATAATATTTATAATATTAATATTTCTAAAAGAAAAAAAAAGTTATTTTGACTGGTTCGGTAGTTCTAGTGTTAATGTCTTATATTATCGATAAAAGTACGTGGTACTCTGAAAAGTTAAAGGATAAAAACCTCTAATTTGTAATACTATTATTTGCAGTGTCATTACTCTATATACTATTGTGTTAAATATTATTTTCTTATATCTATTTCACAGTAGTATTTCTATGAGCTATTATTAAAATATATATATGAAATGCTATTTCCATATGTTACTACTATATAAAAAAAAGTTATTTGCGAAATTCTGTATCACATGACAAAATATAAATATTTATAGTCCATTTACTATTTAAAAAATCTATTTTTCCCCAAACCTCTATATTAGCTGCACATTAAATGTCTGATTTTTTACAATACCATTAAACATATTTATCTTTTTCCTAAATTAATCTTATTCACCAAAGCAAGTACCATTGTAGGGTATAGATTCTGCCATTGAACTATAAGTTTTTTAACACTAAACCTACCATTACCGGTCAAATGACCGTTTCCAGATTTTGTATATTACAATGATTGAATTTGTGAAAAGAGTTCTATTAGAAATGATTATACACGTTTCTATACTTAAGCACACATTATAGTAAAAAATTAGCCTAGCTACGTTATCCTCAAACTCCGATCTCACCATGGCGCTTATGATTCCGTTTTCGAATAAACACAATTTCAATATTAAAGACCAAAACTAATGTTTGTAACTACGCTACTAAAACACCAGACCTCGTGAAACTATGAATAGTAATTGGGATCATGTAAGTTCATTTCAGACATTGATGAAGATCGAGAGCTGATATTAAATTCGAGGTTCTCCATTTAACGTTGTTTTCTACAATAGATTATTTTCCACGAGATAAAGTTCAATCTTAACGGTCCGGATGGATTAAATCCATACTGGAGGGACCTTTGAACGAATCGAATTAAATTCAGTGGACGAATATTTATGATGTGGGGTGTTTTTCAGCATGAATAGTTCAGAGTACATTAAAATACTTGTTGATTTGTTACTTCGTACTCGTGCCAGAAGAAAAATGTTATGGACATATCAATTAGGATAATACTCTAATACACATTGACTTACTTATCTACGATGGCTGTCTCAACTTCGACCTCTGTCCTTGACGTATCATACTCGAACCTTACCCTAGCTACGTTATCCTCAAATTCTGATCTCACTATGGCCCTTATGATTCCATTTTCGAAATTCCGCACACACTCCATTCAAGTACCACAGGATCACTCTCTACCCCAGTGCTGGACTGTACCATTGTCATCGTGTTTTCGGTTCAGTTCTATTCAGTGGCGTAGCTACATATTCAGCGCCCTGAAGCAATTAGAATCGGCGCGCCCCTTTGTTTCACGGAAGACGTTTCGCGCAATTTGTTTCGAACATTTAGTTTAAAAACGTATATGTAATTATTAGATTGCGGATCTTTACACATTTATAGTAAAATTGAGTAGATGAATTATATTAAATTGAATTCACTATTCAACACATCAACTATTAAAATCATTAAGGGAAGAAATAACATTCAATTTAGTTTCTATTTCTTGCAATCGATGCAGACAATTTTTATTTTCCATAAAGATCTGCAGTCTAGTAATTATCACGATTTAAAACCTTACTTAATAACAATGTAGTTGAGATTCAAGGCATTTCAACAGCAAGATATTCAATTTAATAAATACAAATATAATGATGGAACAAAATATAACTCTGTAAGTACGGAGTAGGTACTAATAATACCTGTATTTAGAAACTGTATTGGCAAAATGTATGCAAGTTTAGTTTCATAAAAAATGCATAAAAAAACTTCAAAATTGTTGTACTCTCGCTTTTTGGTTTGCAAATTGGTCAATCATCACTTCCCCTTGGCCAAGTTTTTATTTCTCCCTTTCTAACTATGCGCCTGTAGCAGTTTGCTTCAGCTGCTCCACGGTAGCTACGCCACTAATTCTATTGTATCATACAAATAAAGTAGTTGTGCACGGAATGCAACACTATCGATCGTTGGGATAACTCTTCGAACGAGTAGTTCACTTGTTAGCACGGGTTTAACTTGCTCGCGTGTCACCACGGTTCAGTTACTAAAAGTAATGTCATTGCCGAGGCGATTGAAGGATTGATATTTCTGTCAGATTGTCCGTTGGAAAGTCTGCTATTTCGATTCTGGCGAATAATAATTCATCCACGTCGCTTCCAAGTTACTTTCATAGAAGCAATTAACGCGTCATAACGAGCTGAATATATCCAAGGAGCACCTCCTTTATAATTTAGTTATAGAGTAGATCAAGCTAATCAGGAATGGCAAAGCACGTGCTTCATCAAAATCATTTATTTATCACGCGCCCGGTTTCACCTCGGCCCGTCTACTAAAGGGGTTAATATCCTTGGGAAATTGGAATGTATTATTTAACGTGCAGCGAGCGACATAATTAAAACCCACTCCCGCTCCTCATCTAACGGCACAGTGATTGAAACGAAATTTTGCTTTACGGTCGCTGCGCCAGCGTACGCGAGATTGAATATGAATAAAACGTTCTGTCTTGTGCTTGAATTTTATACCTGATCTCATGTAGTTTTATCGCGGCCCCGTTCCTTTGAACGCGATTCTTAAACGGTTTGGGGCTCACCCCTTTCTCAATCCCGCGAATGATCTACGTAAGTATCAATTCCAGCCCGAACAGGCCGATACCCCTGGAAAATTGGAATTTTATTTAATGAACGGCTTTCCAACCTATTAGGATTTTACGTTGCATAACAGCGCAATCTCACGATTCTCGTATTCGCTCTCTGTGTGCTACCTGCGTAATTGACAGAGACGGATGTACGTATAACGCGCATCAATTTCAGACAATTGAAAATTAATTCGACACGAACCAGCGGAATTGATACTTCAATTCCAACTTCCCCACCCCCGAAGTTTGTCAAACACTATCACATTCTAGAAGTCGTCGCAATCGTTGGCCCTCCGAGCGCCGCGTGCTTTTTCTGCGGTCGTGCAAACAGAATAATGAGCAACGCGGAATACTTGGCCGTTTAAAATTAATGCGGCATAACAGGGCAAGCGTAAATTATGCAACAGTTCATCGACGTGATCGAATTGGTCGAAGCTGACTGCAGCACAGAGGTCTCGAACCATCTTCGTTTCAATTTTGATTTTCGGCAGTTCGTTCGTGTCGCTTTGGACGCATTCATAATGTAAAAGGGTCATTCCACGCGAAATCGGACACTTTTCGAAGTACTGTTTCGAATCGTGTTCTATATATCCGGATATAGCCGGATAAGAGGGCAAAAGTCACCCTAAACCAAATTGAATTTGCAATAGGCCATCCGATAACTTATTCAAAGTAAACAGTTTCTGGCAATTTTCAACTACACATGTCGCCATGGGGAGTAGTAATGAGGTGGCAAAGAATTGTTCAATTGAAAAGTCTGAAAAAGAATCAGGTATATTTATGAATTTTTTCAGAATTTTTAGTTTCGAAACCGAATTTTAAAAAATAAAAAATGAAATGCCGATTTCGTGGAGAAGTTATGAAATACTAAGGTCATATTTTTACAGTTTCAGCATCCCATTATGGTTGTTAACATATAATTTTTCCACATTTTTCAAATTGGGGGCACATAATTAATCTATCGCCCTCTGGCAATTATTAAATTATAAGACTAGAACGAACAAAACGATGAAAACGAGTTTTTAGAAAAAAGCTTATAGTTAGAACATAAGAGTGATTTAAATTATCTGGAAAGAGTACTAAGTAAGACAACAAAATATAAATACTTATTAAAAAAATTATTACAAAAATATATATATTTATTACACTAATTACCAGTACATTCATGTTTCACTTATGGTTCGAGAGTTATAGTAAAATGGGACCTTTCTCGATCCAGCCACCTGTGTGCAGCACTTCAAATAATTCTAATTTCGTAAATTTTAAAGTGTCCGCCTTTTTAAAAACAGATTCGCAAAGGGGACACTTGGGACTACTTCCTCATTTCTTTCAAATTTTTAAAAAGTTCCCCGCTATAGAAACATTGCATTTGTTTAAAACAATTGCAAAATAAATGGTGAAAAGAACATTGTTTTAAAATGACAACATTTTTAGTAAATGCTCTTATGTTCTCACTATAAGCTGCTAAAAACTCATTTTCATCGGTTTGTTAGTTCGAGTCTAATAATTTAATGAAACAGGGGATACACTTTTGTTTACACGTCTATAAAACCAACAACTTTTAAAATATCGAAAAATCATGTGGGATTTGTTCATACATTACTACAACATATTCAAATTTGAACAAGATCCGAAACAGTACTCATTACAATACATTAAACCAACGTCGATATAAACTTAAATGAATTCACAGTTTTAAGTTTCTCCTTGGAGAACGTAGTGCATGGTCCTCGCATGCTTTACTGTAGAAGCGTGCTGCAGGATTAACACGTCCACAGTCTCACATCTCACATATGGGTCACAAAGGATTAGAATAAAAACTGAATACATCATACGTGTTTGTAGACTTCCAACTCTGCGAATAAAGTGAACATTTATAAAATCGCAGAATGTAATCTACTTACGAAAAGACTTGTGACCAAATCTTTTAAAAAAGCCATTACCTCCCTCTGTATTCTGGATTAGTAAGTTAAGCTTTAATACTTAAAAACGGAAAGAAAAACAGGAAGTAATTACTCATTTTATATGAAAAACAGAAATACAATGTTTCTATTTTGGCAGTAACAAATTAATTATTTGTTTTTGTATTGACGATAAAGATTTATATACGTTTCTCAATGTATTAGATATAATATGCAAAAGCGAAGCATATTTTTATTATATTTCCATGGGCAAAGGTTTAAGATTACACATAAAGATAAAAACTTATAACGAAATAAATTCATATTCAAAAGATTAACATTCAAACCCAGGATATCTCCCCAGCTAAACACAATAATGCTAATAAATTTTGATGATTTGAGAAATTTGTTGCCAACTCCGAAAGTTAAATAATAATTGCTTTGATTATTAGGTTTTTTGGCATATTAAGAAACAAGATCTTTATTTGGACCAGTAGCAACTTAAAAAAAGAATTATTTATACCAAAGTAACACTGTTCCAGAAATGTTGAGATGTAAATAGACGTTATGTTGGACTCTTTTTATAAATAATAATTAAATAAATAAAGTGATCACTAGTAAGGGGATGAGATTTTCTTAGGAATATTTAAACTGAAATAACTCGTAAACTAATCATTTTTCGACATATATGGGTTAATATTAGTAAATAATACAGTTCCATTTAAAAAATCAAAGTTGACCTTCACATGTCCTTGACGCGCACCTACAAGAAAACTAATAACACCGAACGTGCATCTGCTGTAACCGTTTAATCTCCATCCAAACATTTCTGTCTACGAATATCAATAATGACGTAAATCGAGGTGGAAATATCTGGTGAACCACTCTGTATACATATAAACTTTGTAAATGTGCTATCATTTCGCCATCAGGATTTGTGTTTTCTGCTTGTACAGAAATCGAGGTGAACTTTAATCACTAACAGGGCTTTGGTTTTGCATTGTAACAATTATGATACTGTGTGTTGCATCAAAAACTTCTACGTAGTCTTTGAGAACTTAATGACAGCCCTTATGTGCTATTAATTTGTCCAGGAGTATAAATATCGCGAAGGGGAGGAAAATTGGAGACTGAAATTACATATGTCTATGAATGTCATTTTTTCAAAATTTTTATTCCGCAAAAAAGAATGTAAGTTGCAACGGCAATGCAATGAAATAAGGCTAAAAGCTCCCTGATGATTAGTTATACAAGTTTTGAGTTGATTACAACATGGTTACAAGCTTGGTTACAAAACGATCTTACAAGTTTTACATGGACTTTCCTCGGAATTTTCATTTTGGCACTTGCAGTCTTTTTTAATTCCAGTCTTCGATTGTTCGGCGAGGTCCGAAAAGGACACAGATCCGTTTGGTCGGTGAAGTTGCCAGGGAATGTGTACGGATCGATTGGATTCTCTTGGCGTGGGAATGCATTGGGAAATTTGCTTAACAGCAGCTGCAACCGAGGCCGGCCGAAGAGGCCCTCAGGCCAGCGACGATTCTTCTTGACCGTAGTGAGACTCGGCGAGCGGTATCAAGAGACATTGTTCGCCGACTACGCGAGAAAATCGAAGGAAACGGCGCAGGTTGATACAGTGGTATCAAAGGGAGAAACGGTAATAGAGGTGGAAGAAGAGGAGTGCGAGAAAACAGACGTGCAAGGTGAGGGAGGAACGGTCGAAAGAAGAAGAAAAAGCAGAACAAATAGAGAAGAGAGGGCGAGAAAGAGGGAGAGAGAAGAAGAGAAGAGCAAAGAAGAAGAAGAAGAAGTAGTAGTAGTAGTATAATGTCCCGGACGTAAAGCGGGCGTCGAAACAGCGGCTGTGCTCGGCTTCGGCTCAATTAAATGATCGTCTTCTGCTTGAGAGTCTCGGTAGAGGCATCAACCATTAATTTCGAAACATGGGGAACAAAGGATATACCTTGGAAATATTCTTTTCTCTTTTTTTCCTCTCCCTACCTCGGATCAGCTATCCCCACCGTCTCACCTCACTCTTTTTCTTCTTCTTGTTGCCTCCACCTTCTACCCTCGACCTGCCGCCGAGACGAGCGAGAGCAGATTTAACGAGCAGAATAAGGACAACGATCGATGCAGAAGGAGTAGGAGAAGGAGGCTGCAAACGCCGCAACCTGTTCAGCCTGCGGCAACGTTTCTCTTTTCCTGCGGTAGCAAGAGCCTCTATCAAGCCACGCTTCTTACTGTCTCCTTCTCCCTCCTGCAGCCGATGTCTCCGTTCACCTGCCCTTCTTCCATTCGTTCTCCTCGTTCCTTCGCGTTTCTTCTTCGAGTTTGGCATCCCCCTTGGAGTGCGCCACATATACACGCGTGGCTACGGCGGCCCTCACAGTCGCACATTAATATTCTAGCAAAAGTACGAAGGGTCGTCTAGGCGTGTCCAATATGTCTAGGTAAGCCGCACCAGGCGACTACATAAGCTGTTTTTTCTCTATTTCGTTTCGCTTCGCGTTGCTCCTCTTCACCCGACACCTTGCCCGATCCCCTCTCTATCGCTCTTTTTCTCAAACGGCGACAACGGATCTCGAAGAACACGCCGAACCCTGATACAACAATTTTTATGCAATTTTTGGAGAGATAGTTCTTGGAACAATACGTGACACACATTTTTTTAGTTTCGCTATCCATGTTAGAGACCTTCAAAGTTAGTGTTGCAATATGTTCTCGGTCGCTTTGTCTAATCATCGACTAAGGGAACTGCGAATTATTGAAACCTTAATAGCAGACAGCGGATTTTATGCATTTATGACAATAATGAGTAGGTGCAATTTGAAACAGTAAAGTTATTAGAAGAATTTAAAAATACTGTTATATTTTTTTCAACCTATTGAACATATTACGAAAGAAAATGGATTTTTACTTCACTCCAGCTTGTTGCAATTCAAGTGGAAAACTTTTATTTTGCATAAAGATCCGCTGTCTATTTACTAGTCACCCAAACGAATCGCGAAGTATTACCATTTCAGACATTGCCATTCCTAAACTCAAGTCGGAAGTTAATCGTTACAAGTCAATCATGTGAAATCTTCGAACAGTCCATTAAAAAGTCTGCTTACAAAATGGAGTAACCTTTTAGAAGCTTCACCAAATCACTTGAGTTTTTGCAAGAACTTAGAAGGATCAGTTGACCGAGCTATGTGTAAGAAAGACTGAAAAATCCACACAAGTACTATTTATACATACTGCAAAATGATTGATCACTCTCTTTCTGTGAGATGTATTTCTATCATATTACTATGATAGAAATATTCATGTAACTGCTTCTGAGGAGCGTACGAGAGCTAAATTACATGATCGTACACGAACGGCCGTTAGTTCCAGTTGCACTAGCAAGGACAGATCATGGCTTTTGTTTAATTCAGCACCTGTATATCGCTTAGGGCTTAGAGAACGACCAGCGGTAAAAAGGGAGCTCTTACGACTCGCAAACTACGAGGAAGGGGGCATAATCGACCGTGTCGGTCTTCGAGGAGAATTGACCGCGTGCGGCACCGTTCAGGAAGCAATGAAATTTCGCGATACCTTTTTTCCAGCGCTGTTCGTCCCGTTACAACCTGGAGGTGGCGCGATGTAGAAGCGCAGCCACGCAATCTGGGATTTTATCTCGTATGCAACTAATGAGAGGTTGCTCGTAGGTGTTCCTCGCCCCGGGATAGACAGCTATTACTATATTATATCGAACTTTAAGCTTAATGTATGGCATTAAGAGGTAGGATGTAATTTAGGATTTGTGACGGCCCGTTTCGGCTGTTCGCGCGCGGTGTACCCTGGGAAAACGTATTAGAAACTACACCGAACAGACGATTCGTCGTTGCAAGCCCTCTCTCCTCGTATTCCATCTCGCGTGTCAGTTATTCAAGACGGATAATACGCGGAAGACAGGCGGCTGCCGTAATAAATGCAACCCAGAACCTTTTATTTAACAGCGACGCAAGCATTCTGAATCAGTTTCCCGAGTTGTATTTTTCTTGCGGGTCGAGCTCGCTCGAACGGGATCCAAGATAAATCTACGGTGTTGCTTTAATTAATCACCCTGAGCTATCTTCATTTTCACCGAGCGAACCGTGCCAGAGAAGTTTCGTCGGGCGCCGCGGAAAAATTTCTGCATAGAACCGGGAAGAACTCTACTGAAATATTCACAGCCGCGGTTTAGACGGGCCCTGTGCGCTGCATTTTCACGACTTACACGTCCGGTCGTGCCTTCTTCTTCTTCGCTCGCCACTAGTTCTCGTATTTATCGTTCAGGTTACGACGCCGACACAGTATACAAGTTAACTTTAAATTAAAGTCTCCGTTAAAACCAAGGAAAACACCAGTTAAACTTGTTTCGCGCGCTCGTAAAAAGGTCCGCACAGACCGCCGTAATTCTTCGGCATATACCCGTTCGGCCGATGATATATTTCTTGCGTGTCTAGTGTGTGATGTGCTCGATATTCTACCCCGACGCGACGCGGTGAACTCGATTAAATATTCGAACATCTGGTTCAACCACTTTTCTTTAAGGTCTATCAATTTTACACCAACATGCACGCTGCGGTTCCACCGCGGTGTAACCCTCAGACCCTGGGTGTTACTCAACCAGCTTAGACCCTGGAATCAATATGGAACAATACAGTGAAAGAAAGGGTCTAGCAGGAAAAGCATGGTCCAGCGATCCCCACGACAATTTTCACTGACATCATGTTCAAAACAATATGCTTTTAAGTTGAAAAATAATCCCCCAGAATTTGAAGTCGCTTACACCTCATCTAAGGATAGTAGAAGGTAAACACCCTTAACTTTATCATTCTTGTTCGCGATTGTTCGTTGAGATATTAAGATGAAATACAAACGAAAATACTCGAACTTACCTCCTGCAATTCATATATTTCATTCACAATTGTGAGTAAACTATGAATGATAGAAAAAAAATTTATTTTCTTAGAGGTAGGGGTTGCAAGCAATCCTTTGGATGACACCTACAAAAAAAATTAAAAACAATGATCTGTTACCTTTTTAATATATATGAAAGTTTCGAGATGATCGGATTGGTGGAACATAGTTAATAAGAAGTATAATATTTGTAATAGTGATAACACTGCCCTTCTGAAATGTTTCTTAACTGCTATGATGAAACCAAGCAAATAGGAACAGTCCCATAGAAATTCGATTCGACAACATAGACTTTTGTTAATTACTGTATAAATTTGAGCGAATTTGTGTTATTTTAAAGGAACTTTCCGATTAATGTGTTTAACTTTTATAAAACATCTATCAGAACGTGTCTGCAGATATATTCAACTATTTGCACATGTAATTTTGTTTACAGTTTTACGTCGGAGGTTGAAGGAATCTAATCGTGTATGCGTCATCCGGCGCCAATGTGCAAATGTTTCTTCGTTAGTTACGATGTTCTTGTAGAAATGTCGTCCGCTGTATGTTTGTGGATGTTACCGCGTGCAATAAAAAGAGGTTTGTTTACCAGGCAGGAAAGATATAAAACTAATTCTATTTGCCGTTTCCCATGGATGATTCAGCGTTTAACATGTCGTTCGAACTGGTCCGCGGTGAGCATGACGGAAAAAGGTAATACCATCGACTATTCAGTAATTTGCAGACGAATCCCACGCAACCCGGTCGCATTAATTGTGCTAACCGATACGGACGTAGCAATTAGGAACGAACACGCAAACTTACACGGTAGTTTCTGCGTGGATCGTGCGTTCGCTTAGCACCCGATTAACCATATTACTCTAACTACAGGTACAGGCATACGCGTGGACGTGTGCGTTCGCGCACAGGCGCCACTGTCCTCCGGGGAAATTTTCTGAAAACACGCAGTTTATGTTTGCGGTCAGAAAATATCAAATACCAGGTCTGCCGCGCCGACCTATCCGTCCGATGATTCCATCTTCCGCCGGTTCCTATAGGTAACAGTGGCGGTCTGCGGGAGCTATCGGTTTTAATTAAATTTTTTTCCGCGATACGATGGGAGTGGTTTTTATATGCAGACCCCTATCTATACGGTATCCTCGATATTACGGTCGTACGTTTTCCTCGCCTGTTCTCCTACAGCCTACCAGGCCAAAGACGTCGTCGTTTTGCTCCACGTCGACCGCAAGGGAACCAAGGTGCCAAGGCGAATTAGTTGTTCCACGGCCGGCTGAAAAAGAAAACAAAGTTATTATCTTGTTGGATCGAGGATGATGGCCTCCTGACGAGACCGTACAGCTGGATGTATGGATGGATGTATGTCGCGATAGGGAAGACACAAAGGTGCTGGAACGGTGTCCGTGCGAAGGAAGTTTACGACGTGCTCGAACAACGCGGCTTATGGTTGCCGTGACATAAATGAAATTACACTCGTATAACAGTTACTAACTGGCAGTACGCCAAGCCAATGGAGTTTAATTCGAGGAAACAAACGCGACGGCATAGGACATAGCCATCGATTCAATAAATTCGTTATCGCGATTGTTCACGTTGATCGATAATATTTTGCTTGATTTCGAGGAAAAATAAAAATAAAAAATATATATATACATGTATGTATACATAGAGAAGAGGGTAACTCTCCGGGGAATCTGAACGACGGCTACAGGGTGGGTAGAGAGAGAGAGAGAGAGATAGACAGGTCGGAAACAAATGTGATTCGCCCGGACGGGCAATTTACAGCTCGAAGAATATGGCTCGGCGTGTAAACCGCATTGAAATTCACGGCGAGCACGGAACTGTACCGGGGTTGAACTATGGGCAAGCTGTTGCAACTTGCTGTTTTCTCTCCAACTCCTGGCCACCTCGTTCCCCTCTTCGTTCACGCTACCGTCCTGCCTCTGTCTCCGTCTAGTTGCCATTTAATTCTCGACGTACGGCTCCCTTCGGCATCCATTTAAAATCCCCGGGTGGTGCACCTATCAGGTGGTCCGCATTCGTACGCGTGGAATTCCGAGCCGGGCCCGGAAAGACGCTACCGGAAATCGTTTATCCGCCCGCCTCTATACGCGCTCCCCACCAAGTAGGATGCTCCACCATGGAACGCCGCGCCGCGCTGGCCCTGTACAAACACCATCAAATTTCTATTCGTCACGCATCTGTGTTTCGCTGAGATTTCAGTGTGTCCCGCTTATCGGACAACGTCACGTGCAAGTGGGATCCTAAAAACGGTAAACGACACTGTACAGGGTGTAACAAAATATTTTGTCATGGCTTCTTCAGGAGATTTTACACCTTCGGATCGGCGGCGATTTGCTAAGAAAAGGAGCCTCGAAATTGACAGACCAAAAATTTCAAGGACAAATTGTTCTTAACTCCTTGCAATTTTCTTTACAGTTAGAGCGATTAAAACGGCTTTCTCTCCAAAAATGTCGTGGGAGAGAAAAAAAATGTATGTTTTTTGGATAGGTTCATTTATTTTAATGCTTTAATATTGATTACAAACCAATCAAATTTTATTTCATTTAAAAAGAATGGCGTGGGGTTAATACTTGCCACGATCGGGGAACAAAAGTCTCAAGAACCATGATTTTAAAGTTGTGCGAATTATTTTATACCATACGTCTGCAGAGTGTTCCAGTATTGGGTACAACCGTGGAGGGATGATTCCATGTAAGAAAATAAGTTGAGAATATTGAATATATTTTATACATTTGAGGCTTTGTTTGCGAGAAAATCGAGCTTGAAACTTTAAAGTCGTTTTTCAAGAGAACGCTTGATTTCCGATCCATGGTTCCGTCGAGACTTTTGCTCCTCGTGACGAGTACTAAACGATGCAATAGAAAAACAATTTGACCTTGAGAATCATGCTCAAGGTCAATTTTGCGGAGTACTTTTTTGCTAGATGACCACCGACCTAAAGGTGTTGGATCACTTGAGGAAGCCATGACAATATATGTTGTGACACCCTATACAGGATCTGCCAATAAACCTCCAATTTCAGTATTTCTCTATTACTGAAATCACCTTTGTATTTCGTTCTCATGGATATCTGATGTCGTTGAATTCTCACGCTTGAAAAATAATTTCCTTAATGTTGGTATCGATCACCGATGTTGATCAAGTTTATCTTTGTAGTTTCCACAAAAATATCCGTTTTTTATCGGCGACTGTCCATGTTAAAGGGACGAGCATCATCCCCGAACTTGGGTTACGAAAGCAATTTTACTACTAGTGATAGCAGAACGTTTCTATTTTATAATGACGATGATGTAAACTTTTCGTAAGAACTCTATTTATTCCCCATAGTTAGTGGTTGTTCGAAATAAATATTGTGCAATTAATATTCCATTTCAATTTGTACAGGTTACTCCTAACTTATGGTAGATGATGTTTATCCCTCCGACTGCATACTGGGTCAGACTTCTCTAGACAGTCGGACCAAAATCGGTATTTTTAATCTTCGTAGATAGATGGTCTTGTCAAGTAACGCTGAACATCACTTCAAAGCCGCGAAGTACATTTTCGTACTTGAAAAAGTTACTTCAAATCACCTGGGGAATTGCTTCTTTCAAGGAAGTACAACATTATTGGGATACCCTGTATAAATCGATTCAATTACGTTGGGAACTTAAGAGTCTGACATCTGATATCAATTGCACCGCTTGGAAATAATTCCGCGGCACCAAAATAAGTAGGACGCACCAATAACTCTCTACCCCAATGAATACGGAGAACGTTTATGGTCGCGTTTTTTTTTATTCGTCTGGATCCGCTCGAAACGCGATGTAATGGCTGCATGTTCTTTTGGATTAAGGTGATCATGGAATATTATTATTAATCATCGTTAAATTCAACGCGATCCTAATGTTAAGTTACCGTTATCTGCACCGCGGAGTCTCGTGGATTTGCACGGGCATTTATTCCCATGTTGATACATCGTCGATACACGGCGGAGGCTGTGTACGTCGTTGAGCCGCGTGTGCACAGAAAATTCCAGCCGTGTATACCAGACGGACGAGTCAAGTATAATGCGAGCAACGCACCGCAACACTCTGTGCCGGTGTGCGTGCACCGCTGGCAGCGCAGCGCAGCGCGCGGCACCGGCTTCTTCGTAATTTTCTGCGATATGAGCGTATCCTATTCCTTTCTCCGTCGCTCCCGACCCTTTCTTTCGCATCCTCTTCCTGCCGGTGCATTAAGGGGAAACTGGTACCCTTTCAAATCGAGCAGGTGGCTCGGTGGGTCCGCTTGTATTTTGACGATTAGTTCTGGACCGAGCTCCTTCGATGCGCGGAGGCTGCTGTTGCTGCCTTTACCTTCGGGCAGGGCCGCACGTAGCCAGACACGCATCGCAGAAGAACACTCGCTCCTCGGCAACGGGAGCGGGAGCGTTGCGATCTTTACACGGATCGATTTTATGCTTTCCCTTCGGGGCGGGGCCGAGTAAAAGTCAGCAGCTTTCCTTCAGCCCCGTACCGCCATTTCCACCGGTATTGTTCATCATCGAATTTTATTCGAGACGGAGATGGATACTGAAACTTTTACTGCGGCGAGCATAGATAGACGGAATACAAAGAGGATTGATATCGACAGTCTGAAGTGCACCATCGGATATCGCGCAACCGTTTATCCGCTGCGCCGCGGCGCCTACGCCGTGCATAAACATCCCGGCGCAATGATATTTTACGCAGCCGGCCGTAAAGAATTTTTACGGCCAGCCATTCTCGGCGCTGCTTCGCACTCGAGGCCGACAGAAGTTTGTTAATGGCCACACTAATTTTTCACGTTAATGCCCGCCGTTCTTAACGCGTGCACGCCTGACGTCGTTGCAACGTTTCGAGATGATCCTGCGATGGGCCAGAGTCGAGGAGAGCACGAATTGAGGGGAAAAAGTTACCCCCTCTCGGAAAGTACCGGATTAGTCACGTGACACTGTGACACGTACACGACAAAGACGAAACGCGTCGTAGAAGTTGAAGGTAGAGTGAGGACAC
Organism: Lasioglossum pauxillum; assembly: GCA_933228785.1. NCBI lineage: Eukaryota > Metazoa > Arthropoda > Insecta > Hymenoptera > Halictidae > Lasioglossum > Lasioglossum pauxillum. Next base: position 42,551,900 of record OW121699.1, read on the forward strand.
AAGTCTTAATCTGGCGATTCCGGATAGGACCTCACGCGGTTAATGACATTATCAAAAACACGCTAACAGGCGGCGATTAGCGAGCTAGCGCGAAATTCCTCGATCCCTTGCGACATGCACAAAGTTTCAAGAAAGTAATGGTTGTTCATGTTGGCAGTTGTGATTCGCGTCATCTTGAATCAACTGTCATAAATAACCTTTTATTACGATGGAAATTAAAAGAACACACAAGTGCCACAGGGTAGTTGTTCAGTGGTCAGCCATCTTAGACGTTGTTATTATTATTATACTATGTTTTACATGTTTAGACTGACCATTGTACTCACTCAAATGTACAAATTTACTTTCAGAAAGACTGACTCAGTCTGGGTAGGGACCAACGTATTGAGTACTTTTACAATTAATTTCTACTTAATTAACACTATAAATTCGATTTGTTGGCGTCACTGAACATCGTTATACTATTTCAAACAATTTTCACATTACCATGTTTGTATCTACGAAATTGCTAATGATTTGAGTGCTGTAAGTACCAGTAATAGATGGAAATCATAAATGATGGAAGAAATGTCTTCGTTTTGGAGTTAGAAGAGCTTCCAGTGCAATGCGTTGAAATACTTAATTCACACCTGTGGTGCATCATTGTATTCTTTCATACGAAATGGAATCGGCAGCCGAAAATGCACGGTATCCTCGAAATGGATGGTTACGATATGAAAGGTTCACAGGCGTAGGGGGATCATGTTGTGGGCCTGTGGTCCTGAAATGCCGTGAAAGATCTGGAGTCAAAGGGGTTCTGCAGCCAAGGGACATTACGTTAACTGATACGAATCTGTTTGAGGACACGAGGAGACAGGTTGAAGGGGGCTACGACATTTCGAGCGAGGACCTCGGGTGAGTCGGTGATCCGATCCTGGAAATAAAGACGGGCAGTCGCCTCGGCTGTGCAACGGCCAGCGACGACGTAGCAGCACAATGCATGCACTTGCCGTCGGGGAAAGGTAGACGGCCGCGACCTTGATGCGCGTGGTTCTCGCGTGCCCGAAGGTTCACGAGCGACCACGAAACCGGCCGAAGTCGGATAGGCAAGAGTGCATCTATGCCCAGAGAAAAGTGGTTCGCGAGGCCGCTAAGGGCTCTTCAGCTCCCCTCTTCCGTTCTCTCTGTCTCTCGTTCGGTTTCCTTGCTTTTTCTACCCTCCGCCTGGTTACCAGCTTCCTCCGCCGTTGCCCCGGACCCGTCGATTCTTGCTCAACTCGCAGGTAAAAGGGAGTTGCTCGTGCCTGAAGCTTCACGGAAGCTGGAACGGCTATCGGAGCACGATAGTTGGAGCTGGACTAGCCGGCTAGGATGGGACCGGTATTTCAACTTAACCGGCCAGTCATCCGGACCGGCAGTGTCGCTCAACCGTGGCAACGTTTTCCGCTGGCAAGCCCGAGAATTATGTCTCCGTAGTTCCACTCCGCGGGGACCGTTCGCCTCTCTTTCCTTTCAAATTGGCCTGGGCACCGACCGGAGCGTTAGCGTTTTCCTATCTGGATACCTTTTGTTTTTCTCCTGGATATCTTTCTTGCCTCGGTGTTGGCCTCTCGTTACGCCGACATCCGCTGCTAATTACCTTGTCGTGCCCACGCGAACTTGTCAGGTGTTTATCGCGCGCCGGATGGCTGGCGGCTTTGGGAACCTGCGGCGCACTCGGGTTTACCGGTGTGATGACCTCAAAGTTCAGCCTGACCATTGTTACGAACTCGACTGTGGAAATCCTTCTTATAATAAGGCAAGCAAATTGGATGGCATCTCTCTAAGTTCGGACGTGTGTTGCCGGTCAAAGTGAACTCGAAATGTAAACATTAGAGGCTACCGGCAAGCATGATCCTTCGACAACACAGCAACATCGATCGGTCGTCTATACTACGGTGCGTGGGATAATCTACCAGCTGGGCAGTCGATCTCTGATAGCTCTCGAACTAGTAATGAGACGAAGAAAAATCCTGAAAGCAATTCCAGTTCGGAATTCCTCCCCCGTTTCGAATCGATCGACGGCTCTAAAGTTTTGTCAACTCACGAGGCCCCTTTGCTAACCCGCTAGGAAACAGGAAAGAAAGATTGAAGGAAAAGGGGTAGGGAAAAGCAGTCGGCTGGGAATTGGTCGAGGGCAATGGGAAAGAAGATACGCGTAGGGTTGAAGGGATGACGCTAGTACCATCCAGAAAGTGGTCGAGAGCTTAGACACCTGATATTGACAGGGCTGAGATACCGTATCGCAACGAGATCATATGTTACGGTTTCCTGGCCGAATATCAGGGATCGCTCGAATGAAATTTCTTTCTCTTTCCTTGCTACTTGATCTGGGACGCTTGATGAGATACGTACTGTATCCTGGCCATCAGCTTGGCTTTCGGCCATCTTGAAAGGGGGGATTCCGCTTTCACAACGCGTTTTAAGGTCATGCTTTAAGAATTTAAAAAGAGAATGAAAAACTTCTATGTGCGAGAATCTGCAGATTCGATCGTACCCGTTTATACTGTGTTCATTTTTATACGAATGCACTGAATAGCAATAGAAAAAATGCTGAGCAGGTTCTCAATCAATATGGCTTCCCGCCGTCTTGAATTCCACGTTCGCAATGTGTTTTAAGGTCATACTTTCAGAATTTAGTAAGAGTAAAAAAACTTCATTGTATGAGAATATGCAGATTCGTTCGTGCATATTTACAGTAGACTCTCGTATAACGCGACCACAAACTTGTTTAAAAAGACTGTATACATGTATTCTATGTTGCAGTAAATGCAGAAAATATTAAGTAAGGCGACTGTACCCCTTACTGCCATAGAAGATATAGATACACAATACTTTTAAACCATTTTTTCATCTGTTTTCAGTAAATCTTACACATAGTTACCAACTAAATCAATAATAATAGAGAACATACAGTCGGTGTACAAAGTATTCGTACATCTTTTAAAAACTAATAACTTTTTTATAATTGTACCAAACGACCTGATTTTATATAATCAATTAGAAGCATTAGTTTACCAACTGATATGCAAAAAAGATTTTCCAAAAATTACAATTTACAAGGTTGCAGGTAAAAATAAAAAAGGCATTTTTTAAAACTTTTTTATTTGGGCCCTTAATGAAAATTTAAAACATATGTTTTCTAGATCCGTGTTCTTTATACACATGTTGGAAATTTCATCGAAATCGATTGACGCAGAAAAAAACAACAGGCGTCGAAAGATGTACGATTCTGTGGATTTTAAGCAGAAACTGATCAAAAGTCGTGTAAAACTACGATTTTCACCATTTTTAACCGCTTGTAGCTCGTGCGTATGTTAATCGATTTCAATGAAATTTTCAACATGTATATAACTAACATAGATCTACAAAACATAAATTTTAAATTTTCATTAAGGACCCAGATAAAAAAGTTTTAAAAATGTCTTTTTTATTTTTGCATTTAACCTTGTAAATTATAATTTTTGGAAAATCTTTTTTGTATATCATTTCGTAAACCAATTCTTCTAATTGATTATAAAAAATCAGGTTGTTTGGTACAATTATAAAAATGTTATTAGTTTTTAAAAAGTGTACGAATACTTTGTACACCCACTGTATATTAATCTATATTTTTATCTATTTAAAGTGTTCACACATTGAGTCAAAAATTTAAAAAAGTGAGAATTCAACACCTTTATAATGTAGGAAAACACAAATTGCAGCAATAATATGCAACTGTTCAAGATTCAATACTTTATTTTTCATTTTCACTGACTTCTCAAATCACTATTCGTGTATCATTTTCTTCGTTAATGGGTTGAAAATCTTCATCACTTGTTATATGATCATTATATGCTTTCTTATTTCGTAATTTCATTAAAATTTCTTCATAAGGACTTAAACAACTTTGCCATTTTCCTTTGGAACTTTCCACTACCCACTAGTGAAGGATGTTACTGCAGGATATATTATTACTGAAGGACAACTTTTTGGATGAAACGAAGTTCCAATTTATTTATCACATCTATTCAAGTTTAGTCTCACCCAAGTCAAGTCTCAGTTTAATCATTTTGCAACCTTTTCCATAAGAATAGCAACGCGCATACACATGCACATAACACAACGAAACGTCGACATTAAATTAATTTCAGTAGCAATTCTTACGTATATTTATTAGGTAGTTGATCTCGGGAATTTTTGGGACACTTTGTTTATCATTTGAAACCTGATCTTTTAAGCCCTATTTTCAGTTTCTATTTACGCACCCAACTTGACTTTGAAATCCAGTTTATTTAAATATCAGTCGACGTGAACGTCGTGTGTATTCTTTCTATGCGAGAGGGAAAATTGATGTTTATGAAAAATATTGTAGTATAGGTCAGTGCTGACGCACTGTCAATCGATGATAGAAAATGCTCCAAAGTAGAGTAAAAATTCAATTGTTACCGTAGTATAATAACAAAAGCTCGTTATTTGTCGGCAGACTATTATTATTAAAATGGTGCTTACTTTAATAAATAAGATTTATTTGTTTAATGAATGGGAAATATGCAACAACTGATATTTGATAAATTCTAGGTTATCGTATTTGACGCTAAGAAAAAAGCAAAAATTCCGAAGCAGTTCGCATGAAGGATGAATCGAAGTGAACCAATCCGAAGGTGTCTAGCAGATTTTCTTTCTGTCGCGATCCTCGTGATCAACCGTCATTTTCTTTTTTCCCCGTAGCCATGGCAATAATTGACGCCGCTCCCTTTACATTACAAGATTTCCAGACTTGCGCTGCTGATTATTAGCAGAAAGATGTCGTTTCGTTACGCCGGTCTCCTTTACTTTCAGAAGCCGAACCGCCGCAGCATCGACCCGCAAGAAACGTTCGAGCCTCGGTCCCCCTTTCTTGTCCCACGAAACCGTATAATTTAATGCGTTTCATCTAGTATCGCCGGCGGGGCCCGATTTTTAGCGCGCTGTCCAGTTAACGGACCCGATATTTTGTAGCGTCGAGACGGTCATTTTCTCGGTTCGTGCGTAGACGAACATTATAATCGACGCGAGAACGAGCGCGCTCCACAAAACAAAATAGTTGGCAAGGTGGTTTCGTCGAATAATCATCGACTTGGCGAATCATAGATCATTACTGGTTCGACTCCGGGGATTCGTGCGTCTCTGTCCAACCGGAACCAGGAAATGATGTATTTACGGTAAGACACAAGTTGCTCTGTAGGGCACTTCCGTGGCTCCGCGGGGCAGAGCCGCCACCTTCCCCTTCTACGACGCTATTCCTCCACGCTTCTTCCAGGCCCGGTCACGTCAGTCAATTCCCCTGATCTGGCGACTCTGCCACGAGGATTGAGGGCAACGAAGCCACGCCTACGCATAGAGATCACGGTTTTGAACGGGTACTAAAATACACGTGTACAGCTTGTCAAATCTAGCTGTGCGGTTGACCAAAACTTAGGAATGCGCAGAAAAAAAATAAAGACCGCACTCGACGAGAGAAGGATGCAACATTTGAACAGTAAGGTACATACCTCGTCAAAAGTGCGCACTGTCCATTATTTTTTACAGCAGTAAACATACAAAACAACTGTTTATATGTTTTGTGTGAATACATTTGTGTCACTTTACTTTTTAACTGAACTGTCGCCACGTGCACCGTTTGACAGGTGACGACGATCAGTTCTCTATTGTTGTGAAGTTCCGCCTATTTACCACTGCGCAGCGGGGTCATTTCCCCTTGCGGGGGACATTCAGCCGCACAGCTAAATTTGATAAGCTGTACACGTGGCACGTGAACTGTGTAGTAAGGAATTAACACTAAACGTACCAGGCATAAGAAGCGTAAGATTGACAAGATTGAGGTTATTTAGAACTTTTGTTACTTTTATCATGGTATATGTTCAATTTAAGAAATTTATTCAATCATTTCCTACGGAAGGTTCTTTCCAATTTCAACAATTCTATAATAAATAATCTGGGACTGGTCAATTTGACCGGCACTGGCAGGTTTAGTGTTAAGGATCCATGCAAACGGATCCATGAAAAGGGTTCCGGGAAGACGGATTTGTTGCGTCTATGTTTTTCAATCGAATTCTTTATAACTGTTGATGTTGGAAGTGAGACGCAAGCGAGACATTACGAACCGGACGAATCGGAACGTTTCGGATTCGTTTATTACACGTGTTCACACGAATTTGCATATATGCGAAGTAGGGATCTCTGGATCCGTCCGAACGGATTCTTAACATGTTTCATGTGCCACGTGTATCCGCGGAACCGAAATACACGGGTATTAAAAATTATACGGATTGAGATCCGGATTCGTTTACTACACGTGCACCCATGTATTTAGATGTTACGGGAAATAGGGATCTCTGCCTACGCAGGACACTCTGCGGGACGAGAGCAAGATGGATAATCCCCTGGCATCGTTTATCCCGAAATATTGTCTCCGGATGCAAACCAAAGCACTTCCAGAGCAAACGAAGCTATTCATAATTTTCGTTATTGCTCTATGCAATCAAAACCCATGAAATTAGTGTGCGTAGGTTTTTATATTATGTCAAGTCCGAGTACGGAATATGCAATTTTTCATCCTGAGGGGAATGAAACTGCTTCCGGACACAACCGCGACGTTAATTAAACGAGTCGTGGGATCGAGGGTTGTCGATTAAGAAATCACCGCGAACTTCTTTAATTTAAACTGTCTTCGCCAAGCAGCGCACTGGTTACGAGCGTCAGCGCGGGCTGCGAAGATTCTTCGGAAGAAATTGGAAAAGCGTAATTGCTTGGGATACACTTGTTCCATTGGCGGTTGAATTAAAAGTTCAGAAGGAAGTACGGCACCATTGGTCTGCCGACTGAGTGCAAAAAACAATTAATAGCGTTTAAGTGGATAAAAAAGAGCCGCGGTAGCACGAAGCTGGTTGGCAATATCGTTCGTTGACCTTGATTCCGGTCGTGGCGGTAACTATCGAGTCGGCCTACCACGGTGGGAAGGTCGGCTGAAAGGACGTTCGTGCCTCGAAGAAGAGGACTCGGACGAGTAGTTCTATTTGTCCATGTTGAGCCAAAAGGATGCTAGCCGTGCTGTCGTTCGGAAAAGTTAGCTCCGGGCAAGCGACAGTAATACTTTAATAGACCCGGAGCACGCGATTCGCTCGGTCGCGTCGCATCGCGTCGTCTCGACTCGCCTCTGGAACACTGTGTGCACGACATGCACACGCGTCCCTGATTGCAACTGTTGCATCCACCGACGCGCTGTGGTTACAGCGGCGGAGTTTGTAAACGTATCTTGCAAGAAGTGTTCGTCTAGTGATGCGTTTAGATTCAAATTAGATTTTGTGCAGCGGCAGAGCTTGGCACGCTAAAACTAATGGCAAGCGGTTTTGGGTGGAGGCATTTAATGTAATAATTTATGAGCTGGTTGACTCTCGATACGAGACACCAAGAAATTTCTTATATACACTGTCTCTGTCGAGTCACTACTCTTCTTCATTTGTTATCATTAGACTGCGGATTTTATGCATTTATGACAAAAATGGGTATGTACAATTTAAAGCAGTGGACACGTTAAAAATATTTAAGGACATTGATGTATTAGTTTCAGCTTAATAGGATCATTAAAAGAAGAATACAATGTTTATTTGGCTCCTGTGTCCAGCAATCGATGTGAATATTTTTTATTTTGCATAAAAATCCGTAGTTTAGTCATCATTGACGGCTATTATATCAGTACTTAGATTTCACCTTCTATTTTATGAATCTCTGCAGGTTTCTTTCGATTTGTAGATCTCGTTAAGTTCTCTAGAATCTTCTACGTGACTTGTCTGATTTTGTGCAACTTTAAAATCATGTGCTGGACTGTGAGTGGCAAGTTGCAGAATTCACCCTGCCAGTCAGTATGGCCTGAATTATTTGATTTGGTCGCTTCTATTGTATGGTAACTCATAAGTAGACAGCGGATTTTATGCATTTATGTCAAAAATGATTATGTGAAACTTAAAACAGTGAAAACATATAAAAAATGTAAAAATACGGAGACGTTATTCTCATTCAATTAAAATTATTTACACAAGAAATAAATCTTTATTTAGCCTCACTTCCATGCAAATGATCTATAAACATTTTATTTTGCATGAAGATCCGTTGTCTACTCATGAGTGACCCATGATATGGGACCCATAACCTCTTGGCCCACTAAAAAACAATGTCAATTCCCATCCGCAATACGTTGAAAGCGGCCCCGAGCCATCGTCTTGTATCGAAAGAAAACTGTATTACCGTAGCCGATACAATCAGCTGGTAAAGTGAGCCTCTATTATACTAATTCGTCGACTATCCGAACTGCCTCTACCTTCGCAGGAAAGTGCGTACTGCATTTGAATGTGATTGTAGAACGTCTACTTCCAAGTACGACAATGTTGATCGAAACCAAAGAAAGATCCTCCGATCGGGGTGATCGGTAAAAAGCGGTGGGCACGTTTAATTCGCAATCAACCGGGGGATTTTTCGCACTAATTCCGTACTTTATATGGTCCTCCGCGATCCTACAACTACCACGGACCATTAAGGTTGCATCACGAGTTGCATCACACTGGTTGCCAACTTGCGGCGCAGCTGCAACCTGGCATGTTGACGAAGTTTCTAAGAAGATCAAGGGGGGTAGGAATGCCGATCGGTCTCCCATCCTGAGCGACGATTTTCTTTTCTTGCGTGGCGCGCGGACGATATTACGCGCAGCTGTCGTGCGCGCGCTACGATCTCCGCGACCAACCGGTGATTTTAATTATTGCTCGATCGCAGAATCATACTGCATTCCGTAACCAGCTTTCCGCCGCGTAATCGTGATTTCATTCAGTCCTACGTACTCGCAATTCGCGAACTCTATATGTATGCGGCGCGCCATTGAGAAACCCTCTAACCCGGCTCTAACTCACAAGTCCTCGTTGTTGGCGAAATTGCTCACAGCCGAGTTTCTCGCGTGATAGGGATTACGGTTGCAATTTAGCTTCGTGAAAGGAACGATGGCACGAGTTGGCCAGTTTTTGGTTCTTCCAGGCGACACACGAATGCGAAGACTCTAGCTCATCTTGCCGTTCAAATTGTCTATTTTCATTCACAGCTTCCTGTTTTTAAATAGGCGATGATTGATACAACCTAATATTATCGGCCAGTGATTTACTTGCAACATAACTGTTCGGTCAGAGTAATCATAATAATTACCATCGGAACGCCGAGAAACCAATCCCGAGCAGTTTACACGTATTTCGTGTTTCATGACGCGTTTACAGAGATAATAATTATTAATAGGTTCAACCGTTACTGGTCGAAATTAATACATTTCTATAAGTGTACAATTGATATTTCAACAAGAGCTTCCGCATGCTCTTAGGATTATGATCATGTCTCCGATAGCTATGGTGACGTCTCTCATTTGTAAGCCATTATAATTTTAGCCATGCAATGGTAAACAGTGAAGAATCGTGTTTCGTATTGTCGAAAGTTATTATTAGACTGCGGATCTCTATGCATTCTCCAATTTTTGTCGACAAATTTTAAGAAGGTGGAATGAAATAGAATCATATTTTTGATGTAAACAACCTTTGTAGATTCAAAACAAATGAAAATTGTACAAAATTCTATCGAATTCTAGCCTTTTTTGAACATTTTCATAAGCCATAAATGCACAAAGATCCGCAGTCTAGTTGTTATGAAATTTCGTGTTCTGTAAAGAATACTTTTTGTAACATCCGTGAACTTTTCACGGACAAAATCGATCGATATTGATATCAATAGACGATATGTGGTTCCCGCAAGATGGAGCCACATGCTCTAGACTCTAGACAGAGTTCTTTCAGAAAACAGTAAAGATATGCATCAGCGTATCACCGCAGCATGCACGAATATCACCTCAGATATACTTGTCAGAGTTCAAGATTCCCTTAGAGTCCGTTTACAAAAGTGTGTCGACGTAAACGGCCATCGTTTCAAATATTTAAATACAGATTCTGCTCTCATATTTTAATTCTTTATGACATACGGTGATTTTTAAATCACTGAATTCTTAACTGCAAACCTACCATCACCGGTCAAACTGACCGGTTCCAGATATTTTATTTTACGATATTTGATATAATAAAAATTATTTCATAAGAAATCATTATACAGATATATTTAGTTGAGCATATATTACAATAGGAGCTGCACAAAGTCTAAATAAAATCAATCTTGTCATTTTTATAAGACAACATGTACCACTTACTTTTAATGAAAGGAACTAGGAGAGTGTTACAAAAAAGGGTGGTTCCATTGAGAACAATTAAGGTCACCTTGATATCTCTAAAAACAATGACGTAGAAACTTTTATGGTATTGTGTGAGCTCCATCAAACTGTTCAACTTTGTTCTCGGGACATTTAATGTTTGCACAATATATCTTGATAGATCATAGTGTTCTAATACAAAATCCAGTGTATGTAAACATGTAGGACCGTTTGTATCTGTGGCTCGGATGCATTTCCTTTCGAAAAGCTGGATAAAAGCGTGGCGATCAGGAAGGTGTAATTTTGGTCTGAGCGATCAGAGGTAGACATGTTTTTTTGCAGCGATGGCACGGCGGCGGCAGGGCGAAATGAAACCGCGAAATGTAGATTACCGACTATCCTGAGAATTTATTGCTGAGCATGTCGTGTCTGATGCATGTCGAGTGATTCTCGGTATTCGGCCGGGTAATCACATCGTGAATATCCCTGGCGACGACGATGACTGTGACTTCTATCACGCAGGGCGACAAGTAACAAGACCTTCGGTTCTAATTGTACGAACAGCGCCTGTGTAGATAGTATCGCAACATCATCGAGCGACCATTCTACACCGGATATTTTCAACTGTGGCCAGAATATGGGTAGCCCTTTCTACCGTTACAAGTATCTCGGTCGTGACTCATCTAAAACCGTAACGCCGACTAATGACGAACGCTAGCTCGCAGTTCCTATTAAACCGCTTTTTCCCCCTACTGTTACCGGCCACGAGAAATAAATCGTTCGGAGGAGAACGACAGAAAAGAGTTCTCGTTTCCCGTTCGTCTCTTTTCCATCGGGTTCGCGACGCGCACGGAGCATTTTACATGTCTCCTACAACTCGACCCATCGACGGTTAAGGCGATGAAATCGGAAGGGAACGATCGCTGCTTGTTATCGAGTTCCTCTGGCGGCACCTACCGGGTGTCCTCTAATTTACAGGTCGACCGTGTAATTTGAACATTACGCGCCTCCGTAACGACGGACGGGCTGAGAATTCTAACGACAACTTCTCCAATTACGGTATCGCGACGTCTGCAAATAATGGCGAGAAAACATCTCGTTTAACTTTTTCCTAGTAGCGGGCGCTACGCGACTGACATCTTTCCGGGAGTTCAAGAACTTTGTGACATTGCTCGAAATATAACTTTTCTTCGCGGCATGTGTTACTCTCGCGCGAATGTACGCGACCGAGAAAGAGAAAGGAAAAGAGAGAGAGAGAGAGAGAGAGAGAGAGAGAGAGAGAGAGAGAGAGAGAGAGAGATAGTGTGTGCACTGCCTCGTTGTAAACCCAATTTATACACGTTAGGGTGGACCTTATCTTTCCACTATGGAATTTTGAACGCGCCGCCCCCTAAACTCGTTCCGTTGTATGAGAATTTTGTAATTTCGCGGGTTGTATTAGTCCGATTCACGTCATTTTTGTTGTTGTGTTGGTAGACATGTCTGAAAAGTGTCTGTACATTGGTTGCCGTATTCGATGTTTTGTCTATTGTCAGTTTTCGAGAGAGGTACATGTGTTTGGTACGATCAGCGATTGTTCGTGGCGAAACAATTCATGGCTTTTGCACTACGATAATGCACCTGCTCACACTTCATTGCTTGTTCGTGATTTTTTGGCCAAAAACCAACACTGTAATGATGCCCTAGTCTCCATATTCACCGTGTGACTTCTTTTTTGTTCTCAAAAATAAAGAAACCTCGTTTTTCAAGAATAGACGAGATTGAAAACGGATCGTTGAAAGAGCTAAAAGTTATCCTAAAGATCGAGTTCTAGAAGGGTTTCGGGGATTGGAAGAAGCGCTGGCATAAATGTGTGCTGCCTAATGGTGACTATTTTGAAGAGGATAACATTCATGTAGACGTACAAAATTCGTACAAAATTTGAGGTCAATTGGACGTCGGAAAGACAAGGTACATCGAATGCGACGTTTCGAAATAGAAATAACTGCACGCTAAATGTGAAGAGAACACTGAAAATTTCAGTTAAATATTTTATACCCAAATTTACTTTCTACGAATGAAGATTATTTTTTCACTGCTAACAAGTCCGTTTCTGCCAAACGTAATGCCGGTGAGAACGACGCGTTCCAATTCCAGTAATAACTCTAATTCACCCATTCCAAATCAGATAGATGGCGAAGACTATATTTTCTTCGAAAATATTCTTATTTAGAGATCAATTTACATTATCGATGAATGAAGACAATGGAATACGTTAGAATTGTGTTTTTGTCAGTAAACTGTGTTTAAGAACATGAATCCAAGCTCCAATTTCTGCAGAAGCTGACAAGACCATGAGTATTTAAAAAATTTATACACCCCCATAGCTCCATGAATGACAGTTAGTAAACATTTGTGGTAACTAACATTTGAAACTGCAACGCTAGCCTTTTTTCACCTCAATATTCTGCATATTGATACCGTTAATGATAGTGATGTAAAAAGATTAGTAATTAATTCCAATAATGTAAATGAGTACGTTGATAGCAACGTTGCAGCCGTTTTTTCTAAAACAATTTAAATTGTTTTAAAAGATTTTCAATTTCCTCAGATTTTATAAATAAGGAATTCTCAGAACGGCAAAATTATAATGTAGGCTTAAATACAGTATTCTACATAATTTAGCTGTTTTTATTTATTCGGAAAAATAAGGAGTCAAACTTATGCAAGAATTTAACGATGTACTATCGCGAAATGAAGAAGAAAAACAATTTATAATGCAAATGTGTTAGACTACAAAAAGAGCTATCCAGGCACAAAAAGACAACATTAATGAAAAATTTGTAAAATGTCTTTAGAATTGTAGGCTTGTATGTATTTATTAAAAAGTATTTAAACTCAATAGCTGTATTTTCTTGTATTCGCCTTTATATGGTGCAATATTCACCACATCCAATTAAAAATATCCTGCTCTTATTAAATAAATATGTCGAACTTTAATTTATCTACTTTCAAATTAGCATAAGAACACAATATATGTACAAAAATATCAGCATTAGTTAATTGTTATATTGAAAAACTTACATTGTGGTACTATTGTCATAATATGTTTGCACAAGAAGAACGTTTAGTCGTAATCAAAAGTATTTCCTTCATATATTCTGAATCATATAAAAATTCATATTTATCGCAACTCTAACGTGAATGTACCACGCGTCCTCCTCTTACTCGATTAACTTCACCTTTTGTAAGAATTATTTTCGTTCTCAATGAAACAGTTTTAGCTAGCAGCGTACAAAAAATCTCGCAAGACAAATTTCAGTAGGTACATGTAAGGTCTATCCTAATATACATGCATGTAGCTTCGAGCTGAAAGTGCTCTCTCTCTCTCTCCCTCTCTCATGAATATGAAATTTTAATGTTTCAAAGATAGGGTTGACTTGGAAGTTTAATGACGTTTTATACCCGACCGTATTCACTGTCTAAATTCTTGTGACCACTGCAGTCGGTTTCCGGGATAAAGAGACGCAGGAATTGTTATCAAAATTAACATGATTTACCTGCTTGAGCTTCAGTCGAATTTAATTAAATGGATCCCTAAAGCGTCCTGGGAAAAGCTTTGTGAAAGACGAAACCAAATATTGTATGGTTTTTGAAAGTATCGGGGAGTGGCTTCAAGTATTTCCAAACAGAACGCTCGTGTCCATAGAAATATATTATTTTCAAAATTTTCAACGAAACTTCCATTATAAATATTGTTTTCCACTCGATTTTTATTTCACGGTTTTGTTGTTTACTGGGACGATAAATTGCGGTTAGTGTATACGATATTTTAAATATTAGCAGACCTTACTGCATTTCGACTTCTTATTGTTAGACCGCGGATTTTATGCATTTTTATGACAAAAATGAGTAGGTGTAATTCAAAACGGTAAAAACATTAGAAGAATTTAAAAATACTTTTATATTATTTTAATAAAAATACATTTCCATAATATACATTTTAATAAATACATTTCCATCTCGCTTCGGGGGTCTAAGGGCTAAACAATGGCGAGAAAGAGAAAGACACGGACGCAGAGAATGTGGTTGAAAGTGATAGAATTTCGATACTCGTATTACTGGGGCGCTTTTTCTATAAGCACAGCAATGTCGAACAAGTTTAGGGATGAACGAGGAGTGTGCAAGTAATGAGATGCTCGCAGGCATGTTGCCCTAGTCGCACTGACACATTAACGTTTTCCATCCGGCGACGAGGAACATTAACTTTTCCGGAGGTTCCAAAGCAGTGCATGCCGTTGGTGAAATCTCGCTTGCGGCTCATTCGACGACAGGAGACAGACATGACGGAGACAATGTGTTGCGGATCCTCGGAGGGACTGCGCAACTACTGTCGGCGAATTTTCGAAAGTTAAATTCCCAGTTTTATGCGTGTACGCAGGTGCGTCCCAACATTTCGAACAATTATTTTCAGGTATTTCGCACATCTACTTTTCTCTGGCTCTGTCGGGTTTTAAAAACCGGTTTGTTGACCTGGATTCTGGAAAATTCGGATACGAATTTCGTTTGGATGTGAAAATCATATAATTGTTACAACTGCTAACGTATTAACGACGAATATAATTTATACAAATTTATATAAATATACATTATATTTGTATATACATTTATACAAATATAATAGAGTTATAAATAGACAGCGGATCTTTATGCAAAATATAAATTTTCTACCTGAATTGCAACAAACTGGAGTGAAATAGAAATTGATTTTATCTCTTATTTGGCTGATAGCTTGAAACTATTTTTCAATTCTTCTAATGTTTTTACTGCTTTAAATTACGCCTACTTTTCTTATAAATGCATAAAATCCGCTGTCTAGTCATAAAATATAATAATAAAATCAAAATTTATATTTTCGTATTTCCATACGTATTAGATAAATTGGAAAATTGTTTGAATTGTACCTATTATAGTTCTCCTTTCCACTTATTATTTTTTTGAGTATTGAAAATATAACGACATTCTGTACATTTTAGTATATTCTAGTATATTCAAGTATATTCCAGTATAATTGTTGAATAATACTTTCAAAATTTTGTTACATTTTCATAGCTCCATATATGTATTAAACGAACTGAATATGTTTTAAATAGATATAAATTTGTTTTATTATTATGTACTATTACTGTTTCGATGTTTTCTTAAGAATTGGTAAACCGGTTCGAGTGGTTTCTATACAAATCTGGAATTCGAAAACCGGTTTTTTCAAGAGTTGCTTTCTGTATAAACCCTGGTAATAACGTGGCGCCTGGTTGTTTCATGCAGTTCGTACTTATCAATTTGCTCGGGTCAACATTTTTCGATCACGAAATTCGAATTCCAGCAATGCGAAATACGCAGCTGTCTGCTGACCAGCGTAGCGGTGTGTTTCAATTCATACCGTCGGGGAAATTCGATATTTTAAAAACTCGATATGCGCTGATTTTCGCGATGGTACAACTTGTTTATTATTTCCGACGGGAAGATTTGTTCGCGCAACCTGGTTCGTTGTATACCGACGTGAGTTCGATCGCGAGAAATGGCCTCGTAATAACGAGATGGCCGATTTAAGGTCGGCTGCTTTGAACATCTTTCGGAAACATCCAATTACGTTTCGTGCCACAATAATAATTGGACCGTCGTCCTCGCCAACGCGGATGCGTCCTCTTCCTACGCCGCTCGAAGCAAAAGAATCGGAGAACAGAATTAGCTGGAAACCTTGAAAATCGAGGCGACTGGTATTTCAGAATGGGACGTGTGCATAAACGCAAGTAAATCCTTCGAAGTAACGCCTTGATCTAAGAAAACGGACACCGCAGCATTTACGAAAAACGAATATCCCCTCCATTCGTATCGATGTGATTCACAGCTAATCCAATTATAAAACTCTTTTATTTTTTATTATTTTTATATGGGACTTTTACCAACTTATTTGTGGTATTATTCTGATTAAAACGACACTAAACACGATACAATTTGGACTGTATTTAGTGGTTCAATTCACGAAATCATCAAGAAATAGTCGGACCACAGTATCTAAGAAACAGCTAAGGCCCGACGATTTTTCTTAGATTAATGCTTAAGCAAATACTAGTGGTATTTCGCAGGAAAATCGACAGACGTAGCTTCGCAGTTTTCATTCATGAATTATATAAATGTAATGAGACTAAACGTCGCTGCAGAAAAATCGCCGAGGTTTAAATTGATGAAAACCGGAGTTTGCAGCAACATGATATTTGCATCGAAAATCTTTTCGTAAAACCTTTCCCTTGGTTCCGTGCATACGGCCGAGTGATATTTTCTGTATGGACGACGGTGGTACGCGGATATAACGATTGCAGTTTATTTTTGGAGCGCGCAGCGACGGAAAATGTTAATTAATTCAATAAACCGCGGCGCGGTGGCTAATTTTGAATGTATCTGTCGTGCTCAATATTTGCGCGAGTTGAATTTCTTCCCCGCTTTGTATACACGGCGGCAGCTAAACGCACATCGCAATTGAGTTAATAACGTTATAAACGGTCTCGAATGTTTGTTTCTCGTTTTCCAGGAATGCTCCGAGTGAAAATTGCCCCCGGTCGGACACTGAGCACAAAGGACACGAAGAAGCTGCGCGGTTAAGAGGAGCTCGGAAAGGAAGCGCCTGTGCATACGTGGAAACATTCTGCCGTATACGCGGTCCGAATTCGTTCACGCAGTTTCACGCTCGATATCGCATGGCGTAGCCCGTCGTTGGTAATAGCAAGCAATTATGCGTGCGCTAAGGGAAGGACCGCATGTGAATTATCCTCGCACGCGAAGCTGTTTCACAGTTTGGATTTCGTTGGCGGTGAGTACACGGTTTCCGGTGTCTTTCATTATCTCTTTGTCCCCATGCGCCGCTATCAACAACATTGTTGGCGGTACGTGCGTGCGCACGCGCAAAACACAGGAATCGAGTGTTCCAACACAATAACCGCGAAACCGATATCAATAATATCTCATCTAGACGCGGGAGAAATGTAAATTTGATTACAACCGCGAACGCAAACGCCTGGCTCTCAGGGATCAGCGAAATGCAAACCGGTAATGGTAAACCGCCGATGATTTTTCTATTTCCCTCTCGGCCACCGCCTTGTTGATTATAAAGTGTGCCTGTTGGTTATAAATGGGCCGGATTGCGCGGCCGGACTGCCGCGTTACGTTTCGCCGATTGATTTCGACAATTTCCGTGTTCGCCGGTTGCCAATTATCGTTACCCGATCCTGAAAGTTTGACTTTCGGTACGTTCGCGCGCGCGTCCGGTCCGGTTCGGCTAACGCGGAAAGAGGATATTACCGTTTGAAACGGGCGCAAATGGCGTGGCCGGGTCCAATCCGCCGTTTACAGGAGGCAAACTAATTTCAATGAAATTTTACATCCGGCTCGGGCATTTGAATTTTAATTACTTAATATGCCAGAGCGCGTGTGTGGTAAATTCAACGGGGGTCGAAACACGCGCTCGCGCGCCCCCTCGTCCGCCCTTGTGTTCGTGTTCGCGCTCGCCCACCTTTAGCAATCTTGCCTGCCGTTATTAACGGTGGATGTCTCTGAAAATGGACTCACGAATCGCACGGGTTTTGAAACGGTCTCGAGGAGGGATTTAAACGTGCTCGGAGTAAATGAAATCGCGCTGGATGGAGTTAAACGATATTACGTCTGATATACACCGAATATAATGGAGAACTGCAGACATTACGGATCCAACAATGTTCTCTTAATTTCCAGGCGAGCTTAATCGTTCGTAGTTACGCATTAAGGGGCGAGCCAACGCCCACACGCTCCTCACACACGCACACGGGACCGCACAGCGCCGCGCAGGTTCGCGGCAGCATGATTTAAAAGCATTACACAGTCACGTGAAACAGTTGCGAACGGAAACGGTTTTTGGTTTCATCGATCATTTCCAAGACACTTAGTAATTAAAAGCGCAAAGTGGCCGGCGCTCACTTTTATGCGTATTCCAGTTTCCCACCGGTGCGGCACCTCGGGGCCAAATAATTTTTCACGGTCTCTAATTTATTTCGACTTCTTCCCAGTTTTTCGTAATCGCACGGGGCACCTAGGGAAGAAATTGATTGAGAGTAAACTTTTCTCGTATATCATCGCGCTTGTACTTGTCTCCCGCAGGTTCCGTCATCCCGGTTCCATGAATTAAACCCGTCTCTTTCCCTCTCGCTGCGCAAAGAAACGCTTCCGTACTCGCCGTCTTTTTGTGTGCCCGCGAAGCTACAAATTTCTGTGATTAGTAACGGGTGGATTGGACGCGCAAAAACACGCGGCCTCGTTTCCGCGTACGGGCACACGACGATAACTCTACGGAAACCAGGAATACCGCGATGTCCCCATCGTTTACTGTTGGACCGATTGTGAAAACGCTGATTGACCGACCAGCTTGCTTGGCGAACTAATTCGGATTACACCGCCTATTTCCTCGTCAGCATTGGATACGTGTATACGTATACCTGGGACGCTGTATGAACGCCAGTCTCAATCCACGCGCGAGTCCCGTGATCGCCCGTGGCGTTCGGGCTTCTAATACAGTGTAGCAGCTCGTAAGGCTGTTAGAGCCTTCCTTTCAGGGAGGCCGAGCCTTTTCTGCGTCGAGTCTCTTTAGATTTTAAGATCCATCCACCGGAAAGTTTCGTCTTCTTGCTGTCTTCTTAAAAGGCGCCGTAATCGTGAATAAATTAACAACGGACATACTTTAGCGAATACCGAGCCGCGCCGCGCTGGTAAGAGACACTATGGGGGAACTTGGCGCTTGTCTAATCTATGCAAATGAACGGCGAATATATTCGGGACATTAATATCTCCGGGGTCGGAGTCTCGTCAACTTTCATATCTCCCCTCATTAAGCGACTCGCGCAATTAAATGATTGCTGGGGTATTCCTACCTCGAAACATTTCGACTCGATCATTGGTTTAACGGCGGACCATCAAGCTTATCGTTAGACGCGAAATAACGGATAAAGGACAACGAGACGAGGCATTTTGTCCCACCTCCAGCGGAGGTGTTCCCGCAGTAAACGTTTCGGATAGATCAGTGGTTTCGCGGTTGGCTACCGAGCTCGTTGTCAGTCGGAGGATAACAGTTAGATAAAATATTTCCAGCAGCGTTTATTAAATTCTATTAAAGGCGTGGATGAACACTTAATGTGCAACGGACGGAGATAGACTTCTTGCGTGTAATAAGCTCGGCAGCTTGGTCGGTGGACACGCGAGAGATAAGGCTCGTCAAGTTGCGCCCCTGAGCTGGCTGGGGCAGATCCATCGGTAATTCCGGCGTCACGAAGCCGTCCGTAATGATATTCAAGCGTCCTTCGGCGTCAGAGCGGATTGGCTGCATTCCTCCCTGTCGAATCCTCCCTCCTTGACATCTCCTCGTCGGCATTTCGTCTATTCGCTATACTTTTTTAATGCGCGGGTCCCGCGTAATAGCGCAATTTCTGTAATAGCCAGATACTCGGCCGTCTTCGTGGTCGCTCGGCCGGTCTCGGCCACGCGAGCAACACGCGATCGCCGACCCGGCTGGACCAGTCCGAGATCTTCCAGGTAGGTCTGGTGGGGCAAACAACCGGCCCGGTCTCCGCCGTGCGTGTGATACCACGCTTACGCGCTCGCGAGCGCGCGCCTCTGTGTACGTGTACCCGGCGTCCGCTACTTTTTTACCAAGAGCTGCCGGAGAAACCGGAGAACGAGGACCGAGATGAGGGCCGGGATGGTAGCGAGCAGGACAGAGAGCCGTTCTCGAAGATGCCGGGAGGTTTGACCCCGCTAAGAATCTCGCATCTGCTCTGTCCTCCTCTTTGTTCATCCGCCGGCTGCTTGCTTCCTCTCCTTCTCCCTGTACATCTCTCTTTCCCCTCTGTCTCGCTCCGCCATAATCTGCTTTGATCTCCGCCTCATCCTCCTCCTCCGCCCTATCCTCCTCCTGTTCGTGTGCTGTCCCTTCCGTCTCGCTCCTTTCTCAACCTGGCGCTGTTCAGGGACTAATTTACCGACTCCGAGTCGGTTCTACCTGCCAGCTTCGCAACGTCCACGGATACGGGAACAACGTGGTACTTGCACGCTGATGTGTCGGGATTCGGGGTAGGAGGGGGATCACGGAGGGGGAAGCTTGGATTTATGTTCCGGAGAATTTCTAAGGTCGAAGTGGGAGCCTAGCGATGCTTTTCGGTTAGATTGGTTGGCGTTTTCAATGCGAGACACACCACGCCGTGTATCCTTTCACCCTTAATCATGGCTAGCCGGTCGGCCGGCGAGAGTTTTCCACTCCGGGGAGAGATCGGTGTCCCGAAATCTAACTCGAATCGAATGAAATAGGTCTGATCCCTTGTTGGACAAGACCTCGTGTTTACACGAGCCGTGTGGCCCGGTCAAAGAAAGTGTCTCGCCTCTTCGTCTTCGCCTTCGCCTAGTTCCACGCCGGTATCGCGAACGAGCGTGAAAAAGGGAAAGTCACGTAAAAGAGGGAACGGGGAGGTCGAAACAAGCGCACTATTCAGAGGATCGCGCGCGTCTCCAGCCTCTGAACTAAATAAGCGCGCGGCAACGATGGTCGGGAGCTTCTCTTTAATTCATTAAAACTTTACGCATGACGTTTTAGATATTTATCTCGGCAACCCCTTTTATCCGCCATAACTTTGCGTACTTTGAGTCTGCCCCAGAGGCCCGAGTACACTTTTATTCCTGCTCCCGCAGTTTCTCTTCCCTTTCTTCGTTCTTTCTTTCTTTCTTCCTTTTATCCCGCCTCGTTCTCCGTCTTCTTCCTTCGGCGTTATTTTTCTCCACGTTTTACTCTTATTCTTGGTCTCTTCCTCCCTCGGTTATTTTCACCGTTAGTTCCCCAGCCCTCCTGCTATTCTTCCGATTATCACACGTGTTCCACCACGCTCTATCTCGCTTCAAGTCCACGCCGTTCATACTGTCCCGCTGAAAATGCGACGAACTGCTCAACGTCCACTGTTCCGCGACAACAGAGGCGTACAACCTCGGGCGTGTAACAAAATCGTCGATTCGCCTGTCACGTTCGAGGTTGGTCGTCCATCCGTCCGGCCGGAAAAAGGAAGGACAAGAATTTCCCGCTCCGAGGCCACGAGTGAAACAAGAAAACCCGGCGCAATCTGAGCAACTCTCGGAAAATGTTTACCGCGGTACAAGAACCTCTATCCTGAGCGAGCATTCTTGTCGCAGGTGGCGGCGACCGACCGCCCGTTTCCGGTCCGCGTATCCCGAAATTCGCGGACGCACGCAGGAAACGCAAACCCGCGAAAGCCCGACTTCTTTCTCCCGGTAAGCAAAGTCTATTTTCAATAGTCTGAACCGTCGCAAGTGGTGCCCGTTCAATCGTTCGATTTAAATTCAAATTGCCAGCTGATATTGTTGCCAGCGAAAACGAATTTGTCTCGGTACCTTTTTTCCGACGCCTCCCTCTTGCCTCGTCGGGCTGGGCCGGGCCGTGCCGGGCTGGGCTAGCTCCGTTTGGCCCTTGAACGCCGTGCGCACGGCAAAGCTGCATCGATATTTACAGTTCTCTCGTAGAGGACCAACTGAAACCACTTCTCGGGCGTACCCACAATCGACAATCCGTTTGTCGACTCCGGGATTTCGCCGCGGCAGCGTATCGCCCGAGAAAATGCAAGGGGAATTCGTTCCGTGTGACGTATCGTTACGTTGGCAAATCTGACATCTAGCACGCGTCCTTTTACAATGTCCGATTCAGGTTCATTGGCTATAGTGAATGCAATTTCTACAAGAACGCTACAATTCACCAAGAAGTATTAATGCATTCACGAACCTTTGCCAGTTGTACTGGGTGAAAAGAAATGTTCGGTCCTGGCTAGTATAGGCGTACAGTCGGTTCACGATCAGTTCGGACTGCGTACAAATCGGACAACGAACGCATATTCGGATCACGAACACCTTGCAGTACATTTGTAGAATTGTTGAATGTCAGAACAACGGTTATAGAATGGCACGCAAATCATGTTCAAGTCAATAGGCTTGGGATCTCAACAACAAGTATGCTATTAATTATTTATTTATTGATGCCGTAAACTTAGTTTGGTTTATATAGCATACATTATTATAACACTTTACAAAAAAATAGAGAAGTATATAACATAATATGTATAAAGTGGAATTATGTAGTATAAACGTTAGGCTATAAATCCTAATCTTACATTTTTTCATAAAGTTAAAAATAAACATTAGCGCTGTAATATCTCGTATGCTTAGAAAAAATTAATAGTGTAGGGAGGATAGTGTTTACGATTGAGGAGCAATTCAAACAGGCGTTCTCGTTCTGAATCATATTCTGGACGTTGCCAGATGATATGACTGAGATCCTGAGCCTCCGCTCCGCACTCGCAAGAACCATCCGAAATGAAGCGCACTCTCGCCAGGGAGACATTTAAATTATAGTACAATAATTTGAACGGCTTTTGTTGACAAATGTAACAAAAACATGCTATTAATCTATGCTATTAATCACTTTCAAAGAATCCTGAAGAACAGAGAAAAGCAAACGACATTGGACAGATTCTTTAACGCCTCGCAAATGTATAAAAGAAATAATTTTTATTTATGTTTTGGGTTTCCCGGGCGAATTAACACTAGAACTACCAGACCAGTCGAAATGACTGGTTTTACAATTTCATTTTAAAATTCCTACTTCATGTTACATTTTTTTCCCGCAATGATGTAACGACTTTTACAGCGATAACTAAAGGAGTAATATAATGAATTTTATTTTTGTTTAATTTATTCAGAATCAAAATAATTTTGTATCATGGCTACTTATACCAATACCAGTCATTTCGACTGGCACTTCTCTATGCAGAAAAGTATTCAATAATTTGTTTACCGAACCCGAAATCGTTTGTTAGAAATTTAGATAGATTTATTGATGTTTTGCGCAAAGTCTTATTTTGGCGCCACAACATAAACATAGCAGCGATGTAACGTAACATAATTATCGATGTTGTTTCACGCGGACATTTTGTATAGGACGAAACACCACCTTTAGTTCCTCCAATAGAATCACACAAAGATAGCTAAGACGTAGTCCACAGAAGTATTACAAATATTAGTTTAGTGTGTAGTAATTGATCGAACCTGTTGCGCCGAGAACAATTTTCTTATTTATTTAACAAATATTTACGATCGTAAAACAATCCTCATTTATTTTGTATACTATAGCCGTTGGAATAGGATCTAATTCTTTTTTACATAACAATATTGTACTAGCCCTAAAAATGGCAAAACGATTGAAAATCTGTGAATTGTTACAAAAGTGAACAATATACCAATGGAATGCTCTGATATCGAGGACGGGGAATTGTATGAGCATGAAGAAAGTAAATCAGAAGAAAATGAAATTGAACTTAACAGTGATAATAGTAATAAATAGGGTAAATGTTACGTTTAGGGGAGGCTAAATATAGGGTGTCTCAAAATGTCCTGACATTTTAAATTGCGCGCCATTTTTTTGTGGCGAACATAGAGTACTGAGCTTTAGTCATGGAGAATTACACGATCGAGCAACGCATAGAAATTGTGAAAATTCACTACAAAACTGGTGAAAATTTTGCAGAGACTTTGCTGAGAGAGATTTTGCTGTGGTGCATTTAATCACAAAATTTGAGGACAGTGGTTCAATTCTGGCCGCGAAAAGCAGTGGCCGTCCTCGTACCGGTCGGTCGAATGAAAACATAGCCGTAGTGAGTGCTCGTATTGACGAAAGTCCTTCCATCTTGATTCGCCATCGTGCTCAGCAATTGAACATTTCAAGATGCTCTGAGCAGCGAATTTTGACGGAAGATCTACATTTGCATGCTTACAAGATCCAATTGACGCAAGAACTGCAGCCAGCAGACCATGCGGAGCGCCGTGCATTTGCCAATTAGATATTGGAGCATCAACAAATTGATGGTGATTTTTGGAAGAAAATCATCTTCAGCGGTGAGGCGCATTTTCAACTTAGTGGCTACGTAAATAAACAAAACTGTCGAACTTTGTGATTAAATGCACCACAGTGTTGCGAGATGGTGCGTTACGTTGACCAAAAGACGTGCGGACTCTTCGAACTGTCTCTGCAAAATTTTCACCATTTTTGTAGTGAATTTTCACAATTTCTACGCGTTGCTCGATCGTGTAATTCTCCATGACTAAACCTCAATACATCCCGATGCCAGTTGTCAAAGATTAGTAAGTACTTTATGTTCGCCACAAAAAAGATATAAAAAAAAAGAATAAATAGTAATAATGAGATTATAGAGACAAAGAAAATGTTCAGGAGTCCACGGAAAGTGAATTAAATAATATTTTGAATTTACGTAAAAGAATACGTGTTTGTGTGCCTTCAAGTTCTGAAGACGAGAATGAAAGTATACAAGATCCAGTTGGGAAAAATAAAAGCAGGGTCTAAAGCTGGAAGATTACTACTACATAATATTATCAAAGACATATTCAGTCCCATATTCCTTTTGTAAGATAGTTTTAAATAGACAGCGGATTTTATGCATTTATGACAAAAATGAGTAGGTGTAATTCGAAACAGTGTAAATATTAGAAGAATTTCAAAATACTGTTATATTATTTTCGATCTATTAAACATACTAAGAAAGAATATAAATTTCTATTTCACTCCAGTTGACTGTAAATCAAGTAGACATTTTTTTATTTTGCATAAAGATCCGCTGTTTAGTAAAAAATCAATAAATATAAAAATATTCTATTATTACATATTTTTTAAAGACCAGTCATATTGACTGGTTTTGGTAGAACTGGTTTCGTCTAAGCCTCGGTAGTCCTAGCATTAATCAAATACCCATTAGACTTCGGGTACCGGAGTATCACAAATTTTCGGGCCCACTCCTGGCCCACGTTTGACTGTTCAAACCTTTTCTCTCGCCCAATAAGGTGGACTTACACGGATATCGACGAATGATACTCGATTCGATGAAACCAAGCCTCTAAACGAAGGCCGAACGAGTTTCTTAGCCGTAACCTGCTGTTATGCTCCTGCTGAGGGCTTAGCCGGTTTTGCAGGTTGAAATTGGCTAGCCGTCCGTATTACAGTGTGATTATGTTGCTCCTTTTGCGGCAATCCGGTTGCCGCTTCGAAATTCGAGCTACGGTACACAGCTACATAGAAAGAGATAGAGGAAGAAAGAGGGAGAGAGAGTACAGAGGTTCACGAAAAACAGCCGATCTGAATAATAATACGTTTTCACCTTCGCTAATGTTTCATCTGCACTTCGGTATCGGTAGCCCTCGTTTCCAAAAAAAGATCAAGATCCGTCGCGAGCAGCATCGTTAAATATCTCGAACTGTTACCCCGATCCCGCGTGGAATTCAATTTCGACTGTTCGGCAACCCAAGGGGCGTTTCATTAGCCAGCTTAATGATTGCGCCAGTATTGAATGCTCTATCATTATGTCATGTTTCTCTTGCACACGAACTTTCCGGGGCTAAAACAGTCGGCGTTTTGTGAACCCCTGAAATGATTGAACGATGGAAGCATTGTGCCGGGTGTCAAGCAAACAATATACGAGTCGAAACAAGCATAGTAATTACACCCGTTAACCGGTCCACGGGCTGCGCTAATGTCGGACCTTTCATTTGAATTATGATGCGAAATCAATGACAATCGATTAAATAAAACAAACATACGTTCGGTGACCGTGCAGATAATATAACCAGGGAACACAGGCGATACTTCTACTTGCTCGCATACGTTACATGCGTGCGAATCAGTTCAGTCAATCCCGTGCATTATTAATATTATAACTGTGGATATTTATCGAAAATGAGAATTGTCTATGTCGATTGTAAAATACCGGAATAAAACGAATATCCATTCTCTCTTCTAACCACTGGCACTGTAATATTCAGGCAGTCTCGTGATGAATTTCGAACAGAATCTGTTAACTATGTATGTACTGTTCGAGTCAGACTCGTCAAGAAGATTTCGAACAGAATCTATTAAAAGGTGTATGCTATTCATTTCCATTAAACAAAAATGTTATCGTGAGGTCATTTGAAGTCACTTTTTCTTGCTTCCACGATGTCGAAGAAACGATGCTATGGACGAGATATCTCGTCACCACGATTTCGTCGTACAATGGTATGGACGAGATATCTTATGCATCTTTATTGTTGATATGAAGTGTTTTATTTGAATATTTGACACAAGTAATCGATTTTTAAGACATATCATCGTCGGTGGAAGGTGCTTAACCCTTTGCACTCGGAGTTATTTAACTCGAAAATTAAACATTTCTACCGACCTGGAACAATTCCGTTCTATATGATTTTTTTTTCGTTTTGTGGATATGAAATTGATATAATACCTCGTACTATATTTAAATGTTTAGTAATTGGTTAGGTTACAGTAGTACTACAGCAATTCTTAATTCGCAACGGAAAAATGTTACTTCAAATGACCTCAGGAATCTGTCCTTTCAAGAAAGAACATTTTTGGGACACCCTGTATAGCCATTAATGAATACATAGGCAAGCAATAGATATATGAATTTTCTTCTTCTAAGAAATGATTAAAGTAGTAAAATAAATCGTTGTGCAAGGGCTTAATCATTTTTAAGACCTTTTGTTTCGTAATTCTTTTATTGTATCATTATTACCTCATTCAGCGACCATTCTCCTTTTGAACTGTAGATCATTGGAAAGCTCTGAATTTTGCGATTAATTTGATATAAAATACTCGTGCTTAAAATATATACAGTGGGTGTACAAAGTATTCGTACACCTTTTTTTAAAAACTAATAACTTTTTTATAATTGTACCAAACTACTTGAATGTTTATAATCAATTAGAAGCATTGGATTACGAAATGATATGCAAGAAAAATTTTCCAAAAATTATAATTTACAAGGTTACATGCAGAAATAAAAAAGGCAATTTTTAAAACTTTTTTATTTGGGCCCTTAATAAAAATTTAAAATAGATGTTTTGTAGATCTATGTTAGTTATACACATGCTTCAAATTTCATCGAAATCGATTAACATACATACGAGCTAGAAGCGGTTAAAAATGGTGAAAATCGAAATTTTAGACGACTTTTGATCAGTTTCTGCTTAAAATTCACAGAATCTTTCACCCATCTTTCCATGCGTGTCGTTTTTTCCTGCGTCAACCAATTTCGATGAAATTTTCTGTATGTGTATAACTAACATAGATCTACAAAATATATATTTTAAATTTTGATTAAGGGCCCAAAGAAAAAAGTTTAAAAAAATGCCTTTTTTATTTTTGCATTTAACCTTGTAAATCACAATTATTTGGAAAATCTTTTTTGCATATTATTTCGTGAACCAATGCTTCTAATTGATTATAAAAAATCTTAGTTATTAGTTTTTAAAAGGTGTACGATTACTTTGCACACCCACTGTATATAAATAACTTTGCATGAGAAAACGTGGAGGTCGCGAACTTAGTTGCTAACCTAATAGTATAGCAACCGCTCTAAATTCCTTCAATGATTATCTAGTTTTGTATTAAACCTATACGTTTGTGTCATAAACACATTAAATCCGCAGTCCGGTCTTAACATTTTTATACCTGTGGTCTTGACACTTGGTTTTGCATCACCGGAATTAATTTCGACTGTAAAATATTTTCACTACTGTATTTATGAAAAAGTCTGGGCGAGAAATACAAGTGACGCTGAAAGAAAGAGGACGATTCGAAGAAATAAATCGAGAATGTATAATATAATGTATTCATACGAAGTGTAGGCTTCTAGTATTCTATGATTGACTTTGAATATTGGCCGAATGTATTAGCGCGTAAGCGCTTAAGAGAAGGGGATATGGCAGGCCACGAACAGACACGTTGATTGATGTCTGGTCAATAACACGCGTGCCGTACGAATTTTCAAATGCATCGCTAATAGTACAATAGAACTCCATTTATCTGAATGTCGTCAATTGCAATAAAATTTTCGCGTATAGCCGATGAAGTCAATTCTACGAACTCCTATTATCTGGATTAGTCTCGAGTATTATTCCAATTATATAGGAACGTCTATTATGGACGGAAACAAGGATATAATCCGGTAAGCTACGAACCTAAATGATGATGAAGTAACAACAGAAAGTTATAATTATTATATATTACATAATTATCATAATAAACGAAAGTAATTAAAGGAAAATTCTTAAATGAAAATAGGTAATTCTGTTTTTAGTTAATAGAACATGCGTTATATCTCTAGTAATTAATATGTATATCATTATATATTTAATGATATTACTTCATGTTTAAGAAACAATAAAATTCTTAGATCTTAAGATCTTACTAAATTCGTTATTAAATTCATCGATATTGAAATGTTTCAGAGAAATTGTCCGAGGACTATAGTATTGAAATATAATTACAGTGGTACGTTTATATTATGTTAATTATTAGATAAATCATGATCTAAGAAATGAAAACTTAATACTTGATACTGAACCGTTCAACTCAGGTTTCAGAGAACTTAAATTTGTAATAGTTGATATGTAACGTTGATTATCAATCATTTGGTATAAAATATTATTAATAACTGCAGCTGCAAATCATTATCGAGAAAGGAGAAACATTTATTTGTATCATAGATTTCTTAAAATGAAATAAATCACACAACCATACATTTTTCAAAACACGTACTATATTATTCCGGGTAGATAGTTTAAAAATAGAAACTTCAGCTTTCTTTTAAAATACGGTATTTAATTCTGTTTTAACTGCAGAAAAGTCGATATAAGAACCAATTCTATAACCGTTTCGGAACGGATGCAGAACAGAAAAAGTTACGGTTATGAAATTAATACCGTAACCGAAATAGAAATTGTAAAGAAGTCGAGAATAGTTGAAGGTTCCGGTTT
This sequence comes from Lasioglossum pauxillum, assembly GCA_933228785.1. Classification (NCBI taxonomy): domain Eukaryota; kingdom Metazoa; phylum Arthropoda; class Insecta; order Hymenoptera; family Halictidae; genus Lasioglossum; species Lasioglossum pauxillum. The sequence goes on from OW121699.1 coordinate 42,581,094, forward strand.
CTCGTAGCAATTACATATTTAGAGTAAAGATTCCCCTTGATATAACAGTTTTAAACCGTTATTTTCAGAACTGTGTCAAACACTGGCGCTGAACTGATCGCGAATCATTTTTCGTTGAATTTCGTTAGAACCATGAGAAATATGAACAATATACAGTGACTCCTATTAATATTCGGACACTCTTAAAAAGACCATAATTTTTTTAAATTGGAATATACGATTTGAAACTTTTGGAGAATTTAGAACAATTGGTTTGCTATCCAACGTGCCAAAAATTTTTGAAACAGCTGCAAGTTGTCGGAATTGCAGAGAAAATACTGAAAGTTGTATTTTCCATCTTTTTTATGTGGGCTTATATGGAAAATTTAGAAAACACGTTTCGCAGATCTGTATCAATTAAACATATTCTGAAAATTTCATCAAAATCGGTCGATGTTGTAATGAGCTATAAACGTTTAAAGATGGTAAAAATTGCAGTAATTCCAAGAATTCTTACATATTTCAATGCCTGTCGTTTTTTCCCGCATCAACCGATTTCTATGAAATTTTCACAGTGCATATATTTGACACAAATCTACAAAACGTATTTTTTAAAATTTCAATATAGGCCCGCATAAAAAAGTTGTAAAATGCAACTTTTAGTATTTTCTCTACAGTTCCGATCAAATACAATTTTTGAAAAAATTTCTTTTCACATCCTGTAGTAAACTAGTTGCTCCAGCTTCCCAAAAAAGTTCAAATCGCATAGTACAATATCTAAAAAGTTATCGTTTTTTTGAGAGATCCCTTGTATTGTAACATCGAGTCAAACTTATGATTTCGTACAAAGTTTACTAAATATCTGTGTTGCTAATTTCTTTAAAACTAAACTAAAATTCTCATTTGTTAGTATCAATCTTATATTACGTTGATTGTCTCATTATGTTTATATTGTCCCATTCCATGGGACCCGTCCAGTACTTCCCTAGATCTAGCGTTAAATATAAGTGGTGTCTGATTGTTTAAATAAATGATGACTCGTAACTAGAGTCTTCACAGCACTACTTAGAAGAACAACCTTGACAACATAGTGAAATAATTATTTAAATAAAAATAAATTTTTTAAAAATACCACGTTTTTAAAACGGACTAAAAAGTATAAAATAAAATTTTTAAAAACGCCACGTTTAAAAGACCGATTAAACAGTATAAAATAATTTTTTCAAGCCCCATACAGATTCCTAACCCTTGAAAATTTTTGATTGTGAATTTCTAATAGCTAAGAAAATACTTGTAAGATTTAAAACGAAAAACGCGGGGCGCATGCAATAGATAATTGATGCATGAACACTAAATCACTAACAACTTTATTGCACTGCAAATGATATGAAGTGTTGTACGAGATTTCTCAGCGGCAGCTACTCTCTACACTCCTTACTATGTATTATCTTGCGCCCCACGTTTTTCGTTTTAAATCTTACAAGTATTTTCTTAGCTATTAGAAATTCACAATCAAAAATTTTCAAGGGTTAGGAATCTGTATGGGGCTTGAAAAAATTATTTTATACTGTTTAATCGGTCTTTTAAACGTGGCGTTTTTAAAAATTTTATTTTATACTTTTTAGTCCGTTTTAAAAACGTGGTATTTTTAAAAAATTTATTTTTATTTAAATAATTATTTTCTGCTTTTTAGTCTTGTATGTGTGAAATTTTACAATCGATTTAGAACATTTTGATGAGATTATAACAGAGACATGTAGTAAATTTCAGACGGTATTGCGACGCGTCATATCGAAAACGAACACCGTGGTAAAATGTCAAAGATAAAGGTTCGACGGAGAATTTCGGTGTAACTTTTCTTTCGCTTGGTAAACAAACATTATAGTATATTAATACGTAGTAACTTTGTAAACACCGCACGGAGCTCGAACGCACACTGAGCTCCTTCGGTGCGAAACAGGTCAGTGGAGTGGGGATGAGTCAGAGTGGGAACCGAGTGGGCACTACCGGTCGTCGCGCGGGGACGTGTAACGGTTAAATTTTTAATAGTTTATATCTCCTAAACGCGTAGGCTGTTGTAAATTAAAAAAATTTTTTTTAAATATTGCATTGTCATATAGTACTGAGTTATGTTTAAAATTTCAAGTCTCTAGCTCATCGAGAAGTTAGTTTAGAATCAGTTGTAAAATTTGTACCGAACAGACAAACAGACATACAAGAAAGCGACCTAATAAAAACGTGGTAAAATATTTAATGGCATACCTGGTGATTTGGCGACTTCTCTGGGAAAATCATCAGTAACGAATCCTCCTTTTTTGTAGACATTATTTCGAGATTATAACAGAGACATGTAGTAAATTTCAGACGGTATTGAGACCGCATCATATCGAAACGCCGCGGTAAAATGTCAAAGATAAAGGTTCGACCCAAAATCTCGGTGTAACTGTCCCTTCGATTGGTAAACAAACATTATAGTATAATAATATGTAGTGACTTTGTAAACACCGCACGGAGCTCAAACGCACACTGACGCACACTGATGCACACTGAGCTCCTTCGGTGCGAAGCGGGTCAGTGGAGTGGGGATGAGTGAGAGAGGGAACGGGTAGTGGAGTAGGGAGCGCTGTCGCGCGGCGTGGCGATCGTTGAACGCGATGACGTAGGTTTCGCGGGGGGGTGAACAGGTAAATATTTAATTGTTATATCTCCGAAACGGATAGACTTTTTAAAATTTTTTTTTTGGAATAATGCATTGTCATCCAGTTCTGAGCCATGTAACCGATTTCAAGTCTCTAGCTCATCAGGAAGTTAGTTTAAAATCAATTGCAAAATTTGCCACCGAACAGACAAACAAACAAGAAAGCGAGCTAATAAAAACGTGGTAAAATGACCGAAATCGAAGGTGGTTCTCTTTTTCTGAATTTTATCGGATGTGTGGAAGCATAGTAAGTCTGTAGAATTTCTTCTGCGCATTGCTATAACAGGCACAGAATGTACGATGGAGAATACACTGCCTCGTAAATACTAATTGGATCAAGCAAGAGTGGTTGCGGCCAAAGAATTGGATTAGGAGAGGTGAACGTCTTGTCAGTCTCGTCAGTCTCGTTCGGGATTAAAACGCGATTCTATTCCTCGTTACCCTATATTTCACGTGCTTCGTGGAATTCTCTATGAATTGAGGGACAGGGTTGCAGATTTACTCGTAATAAAACACAGTATAAATTTCCGCGGCATGGTACGCGTTCAGACGCGTTAACGAGCAGTCGCGCAGCGGTTTACCCCGTCTGCCATGAAACAGCATGTATTCAGACTAATCGGCCTAAAAGCATTTCAAGAGTGACTCATCGTTTTTGCGACTTTTGCGAGCGTTCACGAAAGTCGTGGAGATACGGAAAAGAAAATAAGCACGATGGTTCGCACAAAGTTCCCATACAGTGGCTTTCCGAAGCGTGCGCGTGGACCGGTGCGGCGAGGCGATTGCGAGTGCGCCCTCAAAGCTACAAAGTGTTTGAAAACGCGCCCCCTCCGCGACACCGAGTATCTCCGCGATTTAACATAAATCAGTCATCCATTGATTCGCTCGGTTACTTTCGCCATTCAGTTAGTCTGCTGTTTTGTGCACAGATTCACAGAGGAGGAACGCGAGCGTCCTTTTCATCCGGGGCTACATCAAAGTGCTCAAGTGTGATAACCCCCCACGGAAATGCACATGCCCTTTTTCACGAGAATTTAAACCGGCATTGACAATTGGATTCCGAGTCTTTATGTGTTGCTGCTTTCGAGAGTTCGCCGCAGCAGTAATCAAAACTCCAGCTTCAATAGGGCACTACTCCCTTTCACCCTATCTTTTGCTTGACGAAATTACCGATGTGTCTGTGATACTTGCAATAGGCACTGTTAGTGAGACCATTGCGTTTTAAAGATTAATTTTGACTGTTCTAAAACTCGATCATAAGACATTAGTCTTAACTTCTTTTTTAATGAAATTGGTATTAACTAAGATCATATCATCACGCACTTCCTGTACTAAATTATGATTAACGAGAAGTGCCCAAAAAAGTCTATTTTATGAAGGAGTAGATATTAATGTATAATGCACTACCAGACGAAGTAAAGCGCTGTGAAAGTTTAGACATATTCAAGAGAATGCTAAAGGAATTCGTTATAACAAATGTAATGTAATATAAATGTAAACCAAAGTAGCTGAGAAAGCTAATAAACAATCAATCATAAATCAATCATAAATCAATCATAAATAATTAATCTCTCTCTGAAAAATACACACTGTCACGTCGCTCAATTTTTGGTTCCCGTTGGTAGGCTTCGCCGCTCGGAGATTTTGCGTGACAGAACTACAGAACTATTTTATATAATAGAAAGATAATCATAGACTGCGGAACTTTATGCATTTATGGCTTATAAAAATCTTCAAAAAAGAATAGAATATAAAATTCGATAGAATTTTGTACAGAATGTATAAAAAGTAATGGTAATCCGTTCTAGGGGTGAATCTACACCTCCGGATCGGTGGAAATTTTGTGAGAGAAATTATAAGAGAAGTTTTTTACATCAACACCTTCCACAAATAGTTATTGAGATATAAGCTGTTAAAGCTTTTGCAAAATTTGATTGTGTAGAATTATACGTATAGACAGAAGCCTACTACTACAGACGACGCGACCGTGTCTCGTGACAAACGAAGTTTAAAGGGACAATCGGCGCTAGGCCCGTACCAAGTTATCGTCTCCCTGCGACCACGGTCAAAATAGTACTGCGGTTGTCACCTCGGTTTTTTTCGTGAATAGTGAAGGGTGGATTTAGGTGGGAAAATGTAGCGCCTGTTAATTGGACGGGTGTATCGGAAGAACTTTAGGTAGAGAAGAAGTGGGGAAAGTGTCAAAGAAATTCCTGTTATCGTCTTTTGTCATCAATGACGTGATTTATGAAGGCCGTCCGCTCGTCGCGACGCTTACATGGGTCCGTCGCACGTGTTGTCTATCTGTCGGGGTTGTAAAATAATCGGCCGGTTCGGAACCGATTCGCATGCGTTTTTTGCTTGCTATATCGTCCTTTGCAGGTGACAACCGCAGAACTATTTTGATCGAGGTCGGAGTAACTTCTTCCCGTTCGCTGTCACGATATTGGAAAGTGTGTCGTGTAGTGTCCAGTGATTACGTAGAGAAGTGTGGTGTTTTGTGCTTCATCGTTAATAAGACGTATTCGCGACAATGGCAGTGTCCACTTGATCCGACGCAGGAACAGAAGATTCTGAAACATTTGTAAGTACATATACTTGACATTCATATTTTATTATAAGGTATTCTTTCACATTTTGCAACTTTAAATTTATGATTTGAATGGACAGGGAGACGATCACTTTTTTGGTACGGGCCTATCGACGAATGTTCCTTTAAATTTTGCTTGGCTTGAGGCAAGCACACGGTTATATTCGATCTCATCGACACGATCGGGTGGTCTGTAGTAGTAGGCTTTTGTCTATACGTATAACTGCACACAATCAAATTTTGCAAAAACTTTAACAGCTTATATCTCAATAACTATTTGTTTGCGATACATGGCTTCTTTCAAATTTTTTCTCGTCTGGATGAGTGGAAGGTGTTCATGTAAAAAACAACTTTAACAACAATTTTCTTTGAAATAAACAGTTTTGCGGCAAGATTCTCCTACAAATATCCACCGATCCAGAGATGTAGATTCACTCCTAGAACGGATGACTATTACTTTTTATACATTATTTATACATCCTGCATTTCGACTCTATTTATACATCCTGTACAATTTGTTTTTGTTTTGGATCTACAAAAGCTGTTTCACTCTTTAACAATTTGTCTACAAAAATTGGAATATGTATAAACGTCCGCAGTCTAATGATGATTTGTTACTTCTACAAACGATAAACAACGTTTTCTTTTAGTTCATCAAGACTTCTACTATTTTTGGAATACATTTTTGATTTAATGAAGCCCCATAAAAAGAATTTTACGTGTGTTACTCACGGTGGTCACCATATGGTAGATATCAGTTTGATCAATCCAACACCTCTATTGTCCGTTCAAAAAATATGTTACTTCCGGTCTTAAATAAGATGGTGCCCATCTTGCTGAAGGATTGAATTGTGCACAATCGCCAGAGATAGATTGTTTAATGAATAGGGTAAGTTGCGTGAAAAGTTCAAATATTATGTTGTATATGAAATTCCGATTTTAGAATGAAAACGTTGGCAAGTATAAATCAAAGTACAAATCAAGTATAAATTTTCATCAACATACAGTTTACAGGTTCATTATACAGGGTGAGTCACGAAGCGTGATCAGCTTAGATTACTCTGTTGCCAGCGGTTCGATACGAATTTTTTTTAGCTAACATAACATGGTTCAAGGAGAGCTCTAAGCTGATTGCACCAAATTTCTTGTCAACCCTTCTTTTCCAACTTTCAGGAGATACTGAGACGAATTCGGCAATCACCATAAAAAATATTTCTACTTCATCTAAACCAAAGAAACACTAAAAAAGATATCATTTACCTTAATTGAATCGATGCTCAAAATGGTGTCCACTAGCAGGCAGTATACTTGCGTGAACGGTTAAGAAATGACTTAGAATCTGCTCAGATTCAGAAAAAAATATTTGTTATGATGCTTGCCGAATTCGTCTCACAATCAGTATCTCCTAAAAGGTGGGTGTAAAAAGATGGCAGATTTATCCATAAAAAATTGAAGGTAGCCTTGATAACTCTGTAAAACAAGGGTTGACAAGAAATTTGGCGCGATCAGCTTAAAGCTCTCCTTGCACCATGTTATTTTAGCTAAAAAATTCCCTATCGAACCGTTAACCGTTAACTTTAAGGTCCTATCTTCAGTTTTTCTGTAGATATTTAATTATACTTTTAAATAACGTTGATTTCAATACCAATCAATGCGATTGTCGTGTATTCTTTTTATATCGGTGAGAAAATAAACGAGCAAGTTGCTTGTATATTTACAGGAGGTATACTTGATATGTAAAGAGCTCATGCGAATTAGTTTCGTGTGAATCAGAATAAATAGGAAAATTGTCTTCATTTTAAATTGATGGAGGTCGCAGCATAACCTTGCTCAAAACATCATTCCATCAATTTTACTTTCAATTTACTTCAGTTCGTTGAAGTGTGTATTTCGTCATACCAGTTCGCAAGAAAAGTGCAGTCAGCAGTATTTAAAGTTAACTTAAAGATTCAAAGACATGGACCAACTGAATTGCACTCCTAAAAAACGTGCAATTACTTCATTATTAAACCGAACAAAATCAAGAAAATCGTTTGCAGTAGTTTATTGTAAGCTGCACGCAAAACGTGTCCGCGAAATTAAGAAATTTCGGTGAACTCACCTGTCCTGTAAACAGGGAGGGAAGGGAAGGGGGTGCTTCCATGTTTACATTGTATTTACATTATTGACCGTAGTCCTCATAGCTTGGAGTATCATTAAGACCCATAATGCCTCCGCAGAATTGCGTGCGGACGAAATTGCGTGCGAATGCGTACAAGTTTGTCCACCAGGGTTTTATGGGGTTTCGTTGAAAATGAAGAAATCACGATGGGCGCGGGACAGGGCAGACCTGTAATTTTCCTCGACCGGCCCAGTTTCTTGGAAATAATTAGCGTTACGTACTTTCATTAATAAATGAACCACCGCTAGGTCGATTGGCAGGAGAAACCGATCGCGGATGCGGACATCGTCGTTAATGGAGTTGGTCGTCATTTTATTTTAATCTGTTCAACCTTGTCGTCGGAGCCGGGAACATCGAGCGACACCCTGGGAAGAAGTTCTTATTCTGGCGTCGGTGCGCTGGGAATGGTAGCAGTCCGACCATGTCTCGCATACTGAGCACTGTGCACCCACGGTTTTCCACGAGTGTAACGGCCATACTGGAGCAGCCGTACATACAGTTATGTAAGCTCGGGTTGGCCTAAGACCAGAACAGTCACCGTTACGGCTTGAAAATGGACTTTTCCTATTTCCTTAAACGCAATGCTCTGATACCCGCAGACCGCTACCCTTCGTCACGAACCTATTATCTCGACAAGGTGCACGGAAGAAATCGATACCTTCCACGATGCGTTTACTGCGTTGGTCACATTGGATGAGTGCAAACGTTCCTACCCGATTCGAAGATAAATCACGAGCGGTTGTAATTTAAAGTATAACAGTTTTATAAATCGATTACAATGTGACTCCATTTGTTCGAACCAGCATGGTCGGGATCTGTTCAGGGGAATCGACTTGAATCGAGGGGAAAGAGTTACCCTCTCTCTACCGGATCAGTCACGTGACACTGTGACTCATGCACAACAGAGACTGAACTTCCGCTTCATAGAAGGGGAAGATGAAGTGGAGAGAAAAGTCTGAATTTGGCGACTCTGGCTACGAGAGATCATATTCGGTCCGGAACGTGCAGGTCCACATGGACGAGGAAATTGTTAATGCCCTCTGTCCATTCAATTTATTAAGTATTCTAATTAGTTTTGATAGTTGTAATTTCTTTGTGCTTGTTTGTAGCATCTTTGTAAAAGTGAAAGACTCTGTCATTAAAATTTGCGAGTACTATTTTAGCGTGTATAACAAGAAAATACAATTAATCAGTTATTGTGGTAACACGATGTGCAATATACAGTGTGGGCCAGTTAAATGGATCACTTGAATATTTCTGTTGTTAACGATTTTATGGAAAAAGTTCACAGAGCTGTACTAATGTGTGGAGCACATTCAGCAGTAAGGTTATGTTTCCCAAGGTCATCTGTACTGTTTCTCTCTTACGATATATTTTTTTATAACATAACTTCTATGAAAAACTAAATCGTCGACCTGTATGACTATTCGGGTCTGTTTATTGTACCTCGAAATATTCGCATTAACATTTCCTAACATCACCGAAAGACCCTGTTCATTACTTACCGTGGTGTATATAAGGGGTAATTAGATCCCACACATTTTTGGAACAAAATGAGTAAGGATTTGTGAAATTTTATTGATTTTTAAAAGATAAGTATACAATACTTAAAAAATTTGGAACATATCATAGATAGCATTTCTAGAAAATTTTTGCAACGTTTCCATTCGTCAACTTCTGATTTTCGTTTTTTCAGTCAGGGGTGCATTTGCACCCCATACACAGAGAGAAGGTTAAACGTATTAGAAACGGTAGATCTTATAATTTATTTCCCTAAAACAGAAATTAGAGAAAAAGGCAATAGAAGGGGAAGGGTAGAGTGAGAGAAAAGTCTTAATCTGGCGACTCTGGTCGGAATGCCCAGTTTAGTAACCTCGTAGCTGGAGCTCCTATTATGCCAAGACTATATGTCTATATCCCCCAAAGGTCTAGTCTCATATGTCTCATAGTTATTTTGAAAAAATTTTTAAGAGTCACCTGTTTTCATTGCCGTTATACGGGACCACCTCTGAAATCAACGGTGTCTGACACGAAAATGTCTACTTATTATCTGTTCGATTGGTATACACACTAAAAGAAACATCTGTGCCAAATTTGCAATAAGGTTCCTGCCACCTCTGAAACTTGAACATTTCTATCACTCGCAGTCGCTCCCCTAATTTTCATTAATGAAGTTCGCTCGTGGAATAATCGTTCGTTCTCGAGTTTCTAGTCCGGCGTTAAAACAACATGCAAAGGAAGAGAGAGAGAGAGAGAGAGAGAGAGAGAGAGCCCGAGGTTGTTGAATATAATAAACGGGGTCGGTCAATAAACAACGCGCTGTTATTCCCGGGGTCTTAGCGTAGGAAACGTTGCAATTTACTCGCCATTTTTCCCCGGACTTAATTCACCCGGATTACCATTCATTTAAACGTTTAGATTATTTCTCCTCGCGATGCAAATCTTCAGTAATGGAGGCGAGGGCGTTCATTGTTTCCATTATTTCTAAACTAGAGCTGACTCTTACCCAATACAATGCTCTCCGAATTTTTTCAAACCATTTCATTCATTAACCGAAGACAGAACTGATTTAAGAGAAATTCGCGTCTACGTTTTTGTATTATCGTCCTATTCCTTGCTCTTGTTATGCACAAATGCAAATAAATATGTGCGATAAACTATTAATCTCTTTTCTGGTTAAAGCTCTTTTGTCTCTAGTAATTTCTTAGAACAGAGAAACGCAATTTAGATTTATTATAATCAAAGTTTGGAGCAGCAGAGTAGGGCAATAATCAACTAATATTTGAAAATGACTAATAATCTTTTTGAATGTTAGTTATAGCAAAATAGTCATTAGTCAAAACTTTTTGATTAGTTAGTGATAACTAAATGGCAAATAATTAGTAACAGCTCTAAGTAATCGTTCGCTATTGCTTATTAGTGAATTAGTAGTTGATGATCACTCATCAATCTTTAGTCATCAGTCACTATTGTGCGATTAACATACATTAATATTATTAATTAATTATCACTTGGCTGCGGATCTTCATGCAAAATAAAAAATGTTCGCATTGATTGCAGAACACAGGAGGCAGATAAAAATGGTATTCTTCTTCTAATTGTCCTATTAAACTGAAACTAATACCTTGATGTCCTTGAACGTTTTTAACATGTCTACTGCTTTAAATGGTACTTGTCCATTTTTGTCACTAACAAATCAACAAATTTCGACTAATGACTATTTTGCTATGACTAACATTCAAAAAGATTATTAGCCATTTTTAAATATTAGTTGATTGTTGCCCTACTCTGGGAAGCAGGTTGATTTATTATTACCACGTTTTTGTTGTATTCACAGCGAGAAATGTTTGGTTGGAGATTAAATCTTTTATAGGTGGACGCGTCAAGAACTTATGAAGGTTATATATTTTTATATGCACCATCGAAAGTTTAGGAGTCATTTTAATTGAAATGTTACGAAAAGAAAACCTCGGATAAAGAATCAATTTTACAGAAGCTTTGACTACATTGTTTGACATGAAGGAATGTATCATAAACGAATGTAGTAAAATATCACCCGAGATGTTACAAGATGTAAAATGATCACTCTTCTATCTGTTCCAAAAATGTTGAGATACGAATAAACGTTACATCGAAACATTTTTGTAAATAATTATTTATTTATAAGTTTATTATTGCTTTAAACTGATTGGTTTCATCAGCCCTCCCCAATCTCTTCTACATTAGATCGAATGCAATAACATTTATTCTAAATTTTTAATAAAAATTCGCTTTACGCTTAAAATCGAGATATACTGAAGACATCAACGATTAATACCTCATGGAAATATTCGAACGTTTCAGTGAACAATACCGATTATAAAACAATCGCGTTTGAATACGGTCCGTAAGAGGGTCATGTACCTTATTGTTATCGAAATTGCGTCAAAATTCCGTTCGCTCCGAAAACAATTACCTTTCCGTTATAATAAAGTGGTGACAGGTTATTCCTATTTATAATCGTCCTGTTGGATATGCTGTCGGTCCGCGTTTCACCGATTCTTCCTAATACAATATCCGTAGCTGGCACTAAAACTCGTAGAAATTCTGATCTGCGGCGATGGCGGCGGCACGAATCCGTGGAGCAAAATTTCTCTCGTCCGACTGATACGTGGATTGCTTTCGTAACTACAGTAAATTCGTAGTGAAAATTTGCATTAAGATTTACATAATCAGCGTACGTACATTTACCTAGATTCAATTCGAGCCAGACTATTTCGGCGATATTCCACGTAGTCTGGGGACCGCGAATCAGCAGGCGAGGCGCGAGACAAAGAGACAGAGCGGGGAAGACAAAGAGAGAAAGAGCGAGAGGGAGAGGACGAGAGAATTGGGATATGAAGGAGAAGGACGGGAAGCGAGAGGAAGGAAGCGAAATTAATTCTTTGTGGTTGGCACATTTGCTGCGCGGAATTCGCACGGATTACCAAGACTTCCGTCGCTGGTAAACGAACCCGCCAGAGTGGACTGATCTGCCCGAGATCCGTATGCACGTGGCGTTGCATTTCATTAGAGCGCAAGGTACTCGCGAACGAAGTCCGGAAAAAGAAAGTCGCCGGGGGTGAGCACATAGGGAAAGGGGAGAAAGATAGACAGAGAGAGAGAGAGAGAGAGAGAGAGAGCGAGGGAGGGGGAGAAAGACAGAGGAACACAACGCGGAAGAAGCGTGTCCACGCAGGTCCAATTACCTCGCCTTCATGAAATTCACGGGCCATCCTCATTAACAAAGCCCGCGTCTCCGCGGAGCATAATAAATTTCAATGTTTTTCTCCCACATAATTATAATTTGAAAACTTTTTCTATTTCGTTAGGGGTTGTAAATTAATATCATGCTACTCGGCCTTTGCCCACCGGCTGTCCGCGCCTATCTTCTTGGATTTCCCGCGCGTCGCGTCGTGTCGCGGCGCCCCCTCTCTTAGCGGTTATTACATCGCGACTAACGCACTTGATAATTTTATGTTTGCCGGTTAATAAGGTGTCCCGAGCTGCGGCCAACTTTCTACGAAACTGGCCCGACCGGAATTGTCGCCCCGAACTTTTCCACCCGCGCACAGTTTACTTTTATCGGGGGGCACACCGCGTCCCGGCGCTGCCGTCGCAATTTTCTTTTTACCGTTCTTCGCTCGACGAAATGAAAGAAGAAAGGAAAACCAACATTTTTTCACGTCTGAACGCGGCGACGAATTTTCGTGCGGGAATCGGGACACGGGAAATATGGGGATTTTCTTGTTAAACTGTCGAGCAGGGTGACGCGCTAACACCGGAAGTAGCCAGTGTTTGTTTCGCTGTCGCGGAAACTGGATTTCGTCTGGCTAAGACATTCAACTTCGTGGCTCGTCGCGGCAGTATTTATTCGCAAACTTAATTGCCCTCGTAGTTACTTATGAAATTCCGCGAGCACCGAGCGTGGCTGCGCGCTGCGTCTCGAAACTTTTTAAGTAGCACGGCAGTTGAAAAGTCCGAAAATCGTGTTAAATTAATTATTTCAATATACGCCTGCAAGGAAATTAAATGCAGGATGAATTAAATTTCGTGCTTGTATTTTTTCATTTAGCTCTGTAAAGACTGAAACTTTCTATCCTCTCCGCTGCAGTTTCTCAAGATTCCAAGATCTGGATTCTGCAATGTTGATTTTAATTCAATTGATATTTAACTTACAACGCATAGAGGTTTCTTGAAATATTCATAATATGAAGAATAAATGTTGAGTAGAAATGAATACATTTTTTTAGTAGACACACTTATGTTTTCACTATAAGCTCCTAAAAACTCATTTTCCTCGGTTTTTGCTAGTTCAGCTATTATAATTTATTGGAAAAAATGTTGACGCTTTATTTTAAATGTATGTAAAACCAACAATTTTTAATATTACGAGAAATCCTTTGATATACGTTTATATGGGGTGGTCCACGCAACTTGCACACCTATAACAACTTCCAAAGTATGCGTTGCACGAAAAAGTTTTGTATACAGAAGTTGCATGGTCTGAAGGGGTACATTATGTAGTGTATTCATTTTTTTTTGCAGGTGGAAGCGTTTCGGAGATTTGAAGGTCGACTTTGTTTATTTAAACGAAATACTATATTTTTAATACTAAAATATGGAAGAATGTCGAATTCTGAGTAAAATAGTATTGACCTTCATTAGCCCTAAACCTAATAATTAACGAGTAAAATTTTCAGGAGATAAAATGAAAATACTCGTTAATTATTAGGTTTAGGGCTAATGGAGGCCAATACTTTTTTACTCAGAATTCGACATTCTTCCATATTTTGGTATAAAAATATAGTATTCCATTTAAAAAAAATAAGTCGACCTTCAAATCTTCGAAACGCTTCCACCTGTAAAAAAAATAAATACACACTGTACATAATGTACTTTTTCAGACCATGCATACATACCTGTATACAAAACTGTTTCGTGCAAAGCATACTTTGGAAGTTATTATCATTGCAGATTACAACATATCGAAAGGGTATAGCCGGATAAGCATGGGCCAGCGGCCCCCGCTCCGATTTTCCTGATTCCTGTCTTTAAACATCGTTTTATGTCTAAAAAAACATTGTGTAAAATTTCAAATGTCTACCCCCGCCGATAGGGGTGATATTGAGGTAAATTCCCCCGCACTTAAATGCAATTTGCTCTAAAACGAGAAAAGATATCGACATGGGATAAACGGCAAAAAAAAGATATAGATACATTCTATACTTCAGATTTTTTTCAGAATTTTTTGCTAATTATTTATAGTTTAAAATAATTAATTAATTTCTTGGGAATTTTTTTAACTATCTTCCCCTAGGTTGACACCTACCAAAAAATTCTAAAATATTGCTATGATTCTAACCTATTTTGTAAAAAAATCTCAAAAGTGTCCGTTTGGTGGAACAGTGTCAAAAAAAATAAAGTATGCCGGCGAACGCTCGGTTTGATCAGTAACGACGCAGCGACCGATTCCCCTTGCGGCGGCTAGTGACGGGAGCGAACGGGAAGTCGGCGCTTGTACGGAAAAGCTGATACATGTAAAAATGCGACTAAATCTTCTAATACATGATTACAGTTAGAAGTCTAAACAATTATATTCTAGACAATAAAAATCGTTTAGTTTATAAATACATATAAAAAAAGAAGAAAAAAACAAGAAAAGCGCCGACTTCCCGTTCGCTCCCGTCACTAGCCGCCGCAAGGGGAATCGGTCGCTGCGTCGTTACTGATCAAACCGAGCGTTCGCCGGCATACTTTATTTTTTTTGACACTGTTCCACCAAACGGACACTTTTGAGATTTTTTTACAAAATAGGTTAGAATCATAGCAATATTTTAGAATTTTTTGGTAGGTGTCAACCTAGGGGAAGATAGTTAAAAAAATTCCCAAGAAATTAATTAATTATTTTAAACTATAAATAATTAGCAAAAAATTCTGAAAAAAATCTGAAGTATAGAATGTATCTATATCTTTTTTTTGCCGTTTATCCCATGTCGATATCTTTTCTCGTTTTAGAGCAAATTGCATTTAAGTGCGGGGGAATTTACCTCAATATCACCCCTATCGGCGGGGGTAGACATTTGAAATTTTACACAATGTTTTTTTTAGACATAAAACGATGTTTTAAGACAGGAATCAGGAAAATCGGAGCGGGGGCCGCTGGCCCATGCTTATCCGGCTATACCCTTTGAACAAAATCCGAGAAGTATTCTAAAACAGTGGGTCGACAAACGCATGGCTCTGCGTCTGGACTGCCTCGGAAGCAGTGGGTCAAAAGACGCTTGCGTTTGGCTCTGGCGCAACATTTAGAGGTCTCGAAGCGAAAATACAAACGCAAACGTGTGCGTCGAACACATATCTTGAATCGATCGACGCGCGTGTTTGAGTTTGGACGATGCTCTTTAGCTTTCCTTCGCAAGTGAAATACAAGAAAAGACATACAGTTGGTGTACAAAATATTCGTACACCTTTTAAAAACTAATAACTTTTTTATAATTGTACCAAACGACCTGATTTTTTATAATCAATTAGAAGCATTAGTTTACAAACTGATATGCAAAAAAGATTTTCCAAAAATTATAATTTACAAGGTTGCAGGTAAAAATAAAAAAGGCATTTTTTAAAACTTTTTTATTTGGGCCCTTAATGAAAATTTAAAACATATGTTTTCTAGATCCATGTTCTTTATACACATGTTGGAAAGAAATCGATTGACGCAGGAAAAAACAACAGGCGTCGAAAGATGTACGATTCTGTGGATTTTAAGCAGAAACTGATCAAGAGTCGTGGAAAACTACGATTTTCACCATTTTTAACCGCTTGTAGCTCGTGTGTATGTTAATCGATATCAATGAAATTTTCAACATGTGTATGACTAACATAGATCTACAAAACATACATTTTAAATTTTCATTAAGGACCCAAATAAAAAAGTTTTAAAAAATGCCTTTTTTATTTTTGCATTTAACCGTGTAAATTATAATTTTTGGAAATTATTTTTTGTATACCATTTCGTAAACCAATGCTTCTAATTGATTATAAAAAATCAGGTTGTTTGGTACAATCATAAAAATGTTATTAGTTTTTAAAAAGTGTACGAATACTTTGTATTTATACCCATTGTATCTTGAATCGATCGACGCGCGTGTTTGAGTTTGGACGATGCTCTTTCGCTTTTCTTCGCAAGTGAAATACAAGAAAAGACATATGTACCAAGTCGCATCACAGGAACGCAAACTTGTACGTCCAGAGGCACAGCAGAGAACTACGACGAATGGATAACATAAAGTTGCGTCCAGACGTGCAAAGGCGATCCCACCTTTACCGAAAAAGGTCGAAAGCGTAAAATCTGTTCTTATTTATCGGTTTCCGACAAAAGAAAATGGGCTTT
Source organism: Lasioglossum pauxillum (assembly GCA_933228785.1). Classification (NCBI taxonomy): domain Eukaryota; kingdom Metazoa; phylum Arthropoda; class Insecta; order Hymenoptera; family Halictidae; genus Lasioglossum; species Lasioglossum pauxillum. The sequence goes on from OW121699.1 coordinate 42,597,430, forward strand.
CGGAATTTCTCGAATTTTCCGGAATTCTGGACCGTCGCGCGCCGTAGCTCCGATCGAAGATGGCCCGAAGTTCGTGGAACTCCGCCGATGAACGGTACGCGGAAAATTATTGTCGAAGTTCGACCTATCGACCCTGTTCGCCAGTTTCGCCGCACAACAACACGCGAGTCCGGTTTTCGCAGTCGCGACCAGAAGTTATCGTGCCGCGACCGGAAACGCGACGGGGTTATAAGTTTGAATATTCATGAGCCGCGGAGAACCAACTGAGTTTAAATGTGTAACAATCGTAGTGGCGGCGTCAGTATAGATTCTGCAACGATTGTCTCGATCCTCTTTACGCTCGATCGGCAAAGGAGCGGGAAGCTTGTATTTCAAGCAACACAATTCTTCGTTTATCGATTCAACCTGTTTTTGTGTTACTGTCTCGGATATCGAATGTATCTGATCAGCATCGATCAAACAAATATGCTAACGAGTATTCGCATCCGACAAAATGTATTTTGTGGGAATGCCAGATGGCCAGACTGATGTGTAAATATGTATGTACCAATGTACCAATACTGATACATAGTCCTACTCACTGAGGCACAGTCGCCAGATGAGTGGAATTCACTCGAATTGGGGGAAAAGAGTTACCCTCTCTCTGCCAGTACCGGATCAGTCACGTGACATTGTGCCACATGCACATCTTCTTATGTTGTAATGAAATTCCGAATCAAGTAAGTCTACTTGATATTGATATAATGTTTACGTCAATTTTCAAGACAACGATTCATTTTTGACTCATGGTTCTTGTAAGAAGTTTGATAAAACAGTTTGACCTTGAAAAAGTCGGTCAAGGTCACATTTTTACAAAGTTTTCTAACAGATCTTCGCCGATCCTGAGGTGTAGAATCACACTGTAACAGTGTGATTTTACACATCATTTCTTTGCCACACTGTACGGTACAACCTCGCTAGTTGCAACCGCGTTTATTGCATAAAATCTTCATTCAGTTTCTGGAGCTCGTTGTGGAGGTAGTGTTAGCCACCTAAAAACAGAAGAAGATCGACACTACGAGTCGTCATATGATTGGTTACCTCTTCCATTGCAGGACCTCGATATTTGCAAGCGTTTTCGGTCCTATTTCGAGTCACGATCGAAGTTGTACTGTAGTCTTCGAGAAATTGAAGATAGCAGACGTGTGCCATGGTGTCCAGGAGCGTATATTTAAATCTGTTGAAGAATATTTTTTCGGATCCGTGGTGACCACGTTCTTTGTTTGATCAGTATAATATAAATCTACCTAAGAAGAGAAACAGAGTTAAAGTTAAGTCAGGAGCGAGAGGCGGATATCGATTTTCCTGTTCGTATCTACACGGGCGTATGTACACGCGATTCCACTTGCCGCCGTCGGAAGATATCGTGCTTCCACTTCAGCAATGCACCGAGATACAGATTTAAATATTCATAAACCGTGAAAAATGGAGGAATACTATTTATTACAACTCATATTACCGCGAAGTACTCAACCGGCGCGGCAGTACTGTGTGCTTCGTGTCAGTTCTTCCAGCTTTAAATCACCACTAATAATTGCTGTAGCATTATACAAAATATTGTTTTCATTATAAAATACGTTGGTATCTAATCAATTAATAAACATTTAAGTATTGTATGAGGTATTATAATCAGCGTCATATCCATCAAAAGAAAACAGTCATATAGAATGAAATTATTCTAGATACGTCGGAGATACGTCGCACGTCGGAAAGCATCTGCCACTATGGTAAAATACCCATTTGCTGTCGCCTACTCGCCTACTCGCCTACTCAATTACTGTTGTCCTGAACTGTATTACTTAAAATAATGAATGAACGTTATGAAATTATTTTGTACAAAAAAATTTTGTTCGCAATTAAAACTGTAATTTATACGATAGAGGAAGCATGATTTGTTTTTTATGAGACCATCAAAAATTTGTAATTGATTGGGAGAGTAAAAACGACGACTTTCCTACTAGTGACAGCGAAAATGATGATACAAACAGTGATATCTCCGTAACTGTCGTGTCTGCTGAGCGACAGTTCTAGTAGAGGTGTTACACAAGTAAGTATGATGACAACTATATCGTGTTTGGTCATTGGTCATTTTAATTAGAAAAACGAGACGAATACGATGGTAAAAGTTTGATTCAAGAAAAATCAAAAATAAGAAAATTTCATTTTCGGTTTAGAGGTCTGTTCGACTCTCTGCCTCTCTTTCTTTTCCATACACCGACCCCTTTCGATTGACTGGTTTCAAGGGGATCCTCCAGTGATGGGGAAAAATGTTGACAGTTACGGTAGAGACCTCTGCGACAGTTATGGAGATAATACTGTAATTGACTCTTTTAGGCGTTCTCAGGGCATTGCAAGAATCACGTAAACGGAACAGTGCTTATGGAATTTGTTGAAGGATATTATTGGAGTTGAGTTCTTTTGGATTAAATGACAGCCTAGTGAAATAGGTAACTTTAAAGTGAACTTTATTATCAATGAAAACGGCGAATAAAAAAACTATACCAGGCATGTCCTACCTAAACCGACTCTTCTCCGAACTCATTATTTCGACTACCGATCGTCATTTCGACTGGTGACGCATACATTACATTATAACAATAGATACAACACCGCAACAATTCTTGGATTTCGAGTTCTTTCCAGAACTGTTTTATTTCAACAGAATTCGCATTGAAATGCTTTTGTTTACGTACGACGCACGTGTCGCGTGTACAGAGAAGGAGGGCAGGGGCAGAATGTGCTAGTTCTGAGAGATAAATTGATCTTGACGTTCTGCGAGTTAAATGTACAGCAACCCCCTCTCGAAAGAACCACGAGGGACACAAGGGTGGCTCGGTTACCGCGAATCGCTCGAAATACCGAGCGATTAAGTAACACGGTGGCAGGTCAGTCGATTTTCCGGCAAAAAGCACGAGCGGTAAGCTTTGCCCGTGAACGAAGACGAACGAGAGTGCTGCAGCTGTTTCTTTTTCTCTCTCGATAAGGCAAGACCGGATACGTCCGGCGCAGCGCGTCATTAACGAAGCTTAGACGAATGCAAGCTCGTCCTTCTCGCAGGCAGTAACGTTAGAAAACGATGAGGAAAAGATAATGTTCGCGGCAGGGAGCAAGACGCGTTACCGCAGCGCTGCGCAGAAAAATGTTAACATCCTGTTTTCGAGAGTCGTTCGAGGCGTTCCTCGCGCTGGGATCTATGGTTATGGTCACGCGGGAATGAACGCGGAATGGTCGATGTGGTCCATATGGTCGGTCTGGCTGGATAAAAATCTCTCGGTATGAAAATAATCCTTCTAATGGATAACTATACGCATTTCGACGGGTATCCTTGCAACAAATTGACATTTTTATTGTCTCGATGCACCTTAAGCGCTACGTAGATGCCTTCTTGGAAGAGAGTTAGGTGAATAAACTGATGCGCGGAGCACTGGAACCCCTAAGCCCTAAGATATTCTAAGGCGTTCTGTTGTGCGTATAATAAATTCACAGAGTGTAGGTACATTGCTATAGCATGTGATAGTCGATGGTGTAGGTTGAATTTTATTGATAGTATCACTGATGTTAACATATTCCTACAAGTATTTCCTGTAGTTTGTGTTGAACGTTCATGTGTTCTGTTCAAGAATCGCTATAACTACAATTCATTCATTTATGTTTTTTGAACAATTGAGAAATGTTGCTTCTTTTAATCAAATATATTTAATAATGAGTGCTAACCTTTGAAAACATATATTTGTAGTAATACATTATTTGATAATACTAACAATTCGGAAAATCACAGATGCCCTAACAATTTTAATGACACCAGAAAACGATTGCAAACGTCTACAGACAATTATGAACAGAACTTTTGGATTCTCAATTATGATAGGTGAGTAATTAACCATTTTTCAATTTTGTCCTATCATTTTAAGTGTATTCATTAAAAATGTACATGAGACAGAGTTGTGCAGAATTACAATTGAATTACTCCAGGAATTATAATTACAAAGTAATTGAATTACATTGTATCAGGTCATCAAGTATGAAACTTGACAAATGTGTTTGAAATTTGTGTTTTATTTGTCAAGTTTCATACTTAATGACCTGATAATACAGTCATATTGTAATTTATAATTCAGATCTCCATTCAATTAAATTACAATGTAATTCGTAATTCCAATTAGAGTACAATTATGAAGTAGCGTTACGTATTATGAACGAGGACGAGAAATAGAAACTTGTATTCAGTAAAAAAGTATATGAAAGAAAAACATAAAAATATGTCGCTCCTCTTCAAAGTTCTGGGCTATAATTTGGAGAGCTGCATTTTAATTACATTGTATTTCAATTATACATCTGATTAAAATACTTAGTAATTGAATTAATTGAAAGGTATGAATTATCTAATTCAGTTACGACGTAGTTGAATTACTATATAATTGAAATACGATGTAATTCAGTTATGTGATTCATACTAATTTTAAACAATTATCTTTACTAATTATATTGAGAATAGCTAAATACACGTATACTGTTTATCTAACAATAAGATAACACAAAAGTAATGTTATAAAATATAACGCATGCTTAAGAGAGTATATTCGGAGTTGTCAATTTTAGACAATTTATGTGATAATAAATTGTTAGAGTTTTTAAAAATATTGTACACATGTTTGACTACATTTCAAAACAACACGGTATAACTTTTATGCGACTGTCTTTATTATTATTTAAATTATTGTATGATTCCTACATCATATCGTTTTTCGTGGCTGCCATGATATTCCAATAATAAATTGGTCAATCTATTTCAAATGTGACACACATATAAAGTAGAACTCCCTTTATCTTGTAAACTAAAATGATGCAGATAATAATTTCTTTAACGAAACGGCAAATTTATTAATACTGATATTTCTTCAAGTAATAAAAAACAATTTCGTTGACATTGACATAGTTCTAGTCCATAAAATAAAGGTGCCGGTATTTTGTATGTGTGTAAAGTTGGAAGAAAGTTTGTTTGATTCATTATTGAAATCACATGGCAGCTATGAAAAGTGGCATGCTGAAAGAATCATACAATTGATGAAATAGTAATAAAGATGAATGCACAAAAGTTACGCTGCCTTAGCTAGAAATTGATCGATAATAACTTTCACTATTTTTATCTGATAAATTGTGTAAAATTGGCTGCTCTAAATGACCCCCTTATATTGGCAATTTCAAAATATCTACTCACCCTCGACACAAGAGTTCCTGTGAGTAAAATTGATGTCGAGTTACCCTCGACACAGTGTAAAAGGTTAATACAGCGTGTGATATACTATATTCAAAAGATCGAAGGCGCTATCAAAAAGATTGCCAATCATTAAAGCCAGGAAGTAGCTATTACTGACCGCTAAAGTATGGAGAACTAATAACAGAGCCGTGTTCGCACTTGATATCCAACTTGCTTGCACGTAAACTGCCTGTAAGTGGTAATTGCCCTCAAAGTTGATTCTGGGTTATATAGAACCCGTACAAGGGGAACGTGTACCTGTTTCTACGATTCGGAGAACGAACAGATTCTTCATGTTTGTCTACGGAGATTTCGACCGACATAATCCAGGGGGAGGACGTTAACTTTCTCGATTCTCGGAGTAAGAAATTCTGCCACTGAAGAAGTTGCGTAACGACGACTCGGTGCAAGTGTTAACGGGTCTGTGTGTTTCTCGGAAGCATCCAAGGAATTCGTTAGTCCGTGTCCCGCTCAGGCATCAGCGATCCAGGCAGCGATATGGAGGAATACGGGGATGTAGGAATGTTCGCGGGGGTGCGAAATAAAATTGCGCAATCGCGGCGAGATCGGCTGCTCGCGAGGACCGGGCCGTGCTGCCAGATGGGAAAGAACTTTCGGAAGAATGTTCGTTGGCCCGTTCGCCGGCGCGCCGATTCCCGATAACGTTCGCAACGGAGAGAGATTCGCGCAGTGTCGCCTTAATTGACCAAGGCGCGACAAGTACTGCGACGGAGCAGTACGCCGCGCCGCGCGCCGGTCGTGAACAATTCGAGCGAATGCGGAATTCTCGGTGCCATCATCGGCACGACGATGCTGTTCCGCGGAGACAATTTCAGTTACATCGGAATGGGCCGAGACTGTAGTTCTGCCGGCGACCGAGCAGGTAATAAAAGTCTCGTGAAACCTGCGAATCTTTCCTCCTCTTGGGAGGATTGCTGGTTGCCTCTTCTCGCGCTGTCCTCCTCCTCCGTTTTCTGCGGATCCTCCTCCGCTGTTCGCTGTTAAGCAGCTTACTTTCAACACCAGAAACCGGGAACCTGCACGGTGGGAAGATCCTACGATTGACTCGCGCCCCACTCCGCCTCCGCGTCTCCCGTTCGCCATTCGCGATCCGTTTACCCTTCTTCCTATCGTAGTCGATATCCTTTGTCCTTCCATCGCAACCTTCCCTCGTCAGAATCCCTGATTCTTCGATATTCCTTCGTCTCCCGTTCCGTCGATTGTCAGGTATTCCACGGCACTGGCTGCCATGCCGGCGCTCGTCGCATCAAACTTTTGATGGATCTGTTTTTATCCGGCTATAGCGTTCCCAGGCGAACCTTCCTGATAAATCGCTCGCCCCGAGACGTCCGTGGATGTCGCGCGGATATCTTCTCTCCCTCCTACTCCCCCTACCTCCCCGCTCCCCCACCGTTCGATCCAACCGGGCACCGTAATCCCGCGTTTCTTTACCAGCACGCTACCATTCACGGCGAGTTCTCAATTAGAGAGCAATCGATGCAACGCCGCGTTAACTTTCGCCGGGAGCGAACGCAATTAACCGCGGTTCTAACCGTGTTTCTTTCGGTTACGTGACCGGACGACACACGCTCTGGACGCGTTTCAGATCCATGTGTCTCTTACTTGTTGCGTTCCCGTCGAGCACACGTACCCACCGACACATCAATTGCCAGCTGGGAACGCGACCTGATTCGAGGCGAGGACGCTCGTCTCTACAATCCGATGCTCCTTCGATATTTTCTTCTTTTTTATTTTATGCTCTTATTATTCTCGTCGGGAAAGTTTACGACGTTGTTACACGGTGCACGCTATTCACTGTATCGCTCGTCTGCAACTTGAGGACAAATTATTCCTGCGGTGAATGGCAACGTCTCGTTAGCAACTACTGCGTAGCTTCGACTTCACTTTCCATCAGTGAACTGTAGCAATCGATCTGCAACATGGTTAGGCTAATCACATACATAGATTTCAAATAAACTCTGAATTACTCACCGTAGAAAGAAATGTTGTATAAAAAGTTACGTGGCTCTTTGGGATACATACCGCAGAAGATATTCAGACAACATTGTGAATATGATTGTTGAACGAATTATTCGGGCGTATATTGAATACAAAAATATGTACTGTATGTATATGAGACGTGTACGAGTTAATGATATTTTAGAAAAATATTTATAAAGCAACGAAATTTTTTGCCTTTTTACCAGATATTAAATAATAAATTGCCAACCTGTATGTGAACGTTTATATAAATTTAAGTTACATGACAATGAAACAATGAAAGTTTTAAGCAAAGCATAACAAATACGAATTTCATGCTTCTTTTTAGGCCCTCCACACACGGGTCGATTGAAATCGCGTCGTGAAGTTCGTACGTCTTGCTCGTCAAATACGATGCATGCGACGGACGCGATTGCCGTCCACACACGGGTCGATTGTAGTCAATTTGTGTTTTTCACACATCAAGAATCGCGTTTTCACGTTTTCACTTTCAAAAAATTTTATAAAAAAATTAAACCGACTTCGAAAAACGCACTAAAAAATATGAAATAATTATAAGTATAAATAATTATGTGAATACACACGAACTTAAATACAATAAAATCTTTTCGGAGGCGGCGCAAAATTGAAAATTTTCCAAATGACAGATGTTACTGATTATGATTTCATTAGAATATGGTGAATCTGAAAATCAGTAGGTCGGAAGAGAATATACATTAATATGTGAAAGCATGTAGAAGAATTTAAGGAATTTAAGGAAAATTTTCAATTTTGCGTCGCCTCCGAAAAGATTGTATTGCATTTAAATTCGTGTGTGTATTCACATTATTATTTATACTTATAATTATACTTATAATTTTTATTTATTATATAAAATTTTTTATTTCACACTTTTTAGTGGTACGAGTAAAAGGACCTAGCCTTCTAAGATGGTCAAAACTGCCCTTAGAGGTTTTTCAATGGCTCTTGAACCATTCGAAAGCTGACCAATAAAAACCCATCTGAGTAAAACCCTATAACTACCCTCACGGGCAAGCTAGAGGGCTGAAATTTTACTCGGATGGGTTTTTATTGGTCAGCTTTCGAATGGTTCAAGAGCCATTGAAAAACCTCTAACGTCGGAAAAATGAAGATTTCTCAAAAATATGAAAACATGCTATTAATAGTGCCCGAATAAGCTACCATCAAAAGCGGTGTCCTCGATTTTTTTCAGATTTTTTTTTGTTGGAGATCATTGTAAAAAACAATAAAAACCAAACTGCTTCGACGTTTTTGCTGCTAGAAGGAAAGCTAGACTTGCAGGTTTTACCGTGGGGGTATATTAAGCTCTAATTAGTGATACTACATCGAATTAAGCAATTTTTTTACCTCAGAAATGCGATTTAAGAAAGTGAAAAAATCGTCTCCTGTGGAGTCGCGCGAATCGTACGATCCACGCGATTTTCCAACTTCGCTTCCGATCGCACGCGATTAGAATCGCGGCGTTTCAGTCGAGTCGATTTCAGTCGACCACGAATCGACCCGTGTGTGGCTCTCCATTCATTTGCATTGGAAGTCACGTGGAGGGAGAAATCGCATGCGACTGGAATCGCGTCGACCGAATCGCCGATCGACCCGTGTGTGGAGGGCCTTAGACGAAATAAAATTTGATTCTTCTGTAATCAATAATGTAGGAAGTGTGGATTTGTATGTTTTCTATGGTCGTATGTGTGAATCGTGTGTGTGCATGAGTACCGCGGTACTGCGACCGCGACACATCAAAAATAATCATTAAATAAATACGAGACGTCTTCTATAAAATTCGTTAAACAAAACATCCCAGCGATTAGTTTATAAAAGGACACGTTCACGCGGCGACTTTACTTTTTCTCTGGAAACACGAATACGTCAAGTTTTATATAATACGGAATACGGTTAAAGAATTTAATGTTATTTCACTGTTTGTTAAATTGTATATAAGTCGTGTGCTTTCTTTTCTAAAATAAAATAACTCTTTAACATCTCTTCTTTTACAATAATTATGCATTGCAGTAAATGTAGCGATACAGTAAATATAAATTTCCTTTTCTTTTCTGCGACGTTTTCGAGGATAAAGACGTTCGAATCACTTAAGCCCTTTCTTAAAGCAGTGTGCAATTTGCTGATTTTGTACATTATGCAAAAACAAACACATACATATATATATATTAATATTTTCTGTATGTATTCAAGTAACATTAAAGCATTTCATTTAGGCATGATAAAGCATGATTTAGGTTCTCAAAATACAAATATTTTATTTCGTGGTTTAGATTGTTAAAATAAACATATATTACTTTTAAAATTATATATATCCTATTCAAAATATTATTATTTTTAAGCCAAATAAAATCGAAGACATGAAATGGAATTTGAAATATTTATTTCGCCAAATATTTCCCACCTCTGGTGATAGAATTTATATTGGTATAAACTATATTGTATTCGTGATAATTACGGTAAATTTTTAGTCATCTCAATTTTACTTGCCTTTGATTAGCTCTTTCTAACAATCCCCGATTGAAAAGTCACCCAGTTAAAAGTGTGAACTAATTATTCTGATCGAAATCGGTCATCGCATTCTACTTCCTCGGAGCTCTGCAAAATGCTCAGCGAACAATGCTTCTCTTCAGAGTAATGCTGCGCGTATTTGTCAGTTTCATAAATTCCATTCATATCATCTACCAATGCATCAAGAGCTACATGGGCAGGACTTTGTAAAACATATACACTGAGTGAGTGGTTGTAGAACCAGATGTAAAATATAAATGACATTTGCAGAAACCATTCTATGGACTGATCAAGCCATATTTACCGCGGAGAAGTGAATTCAAAAATATGTATTGCTGGATACAACACAATCCCCATTAGCTTTATGAAATCGACCATTAACATCGTCGGAATGTCAATATTTGGTTAAGCATAATTGGACCGTATTTCATTAATGGACCATTAGCGAGTTAAAAATACTCCACTTTTCCGTTAATTCGACTGGTATTTGCCAAGCCACCAGAGGAGGGGTGGAAGCATACTCGACACCGGATTTTTATAGACCCGAACTTACCGCATCTAGGAAAACATATTCTTATACTAGACAAAAGTTTCCAACGTTTACGAATGTTGGATCAGCATGACGGCTGTCCTGACACGATGATCAACAATCACGGTAAAGTATTGAGTAGAATGTTTCGGAGATGTTAGAAAATGTGATGCAAATATTTCAAGGTACAATGAACAGACCCGAATAGTTATACAGGTCGACGTATTTGTTTTTTGCAAAAGTTCTGTTATAAAAGAATGTATCTTTGCATCTAAAGACAGGCTAATCTATCTAGTGTAAACTGTACTATTGCTGGCACTGCAGCAGTTATTGGCACTTTAATTTAACTTTAATATTAAGAATTCCTTGGTATAGAAAATCATTTTATATTGCTTCTTATTTATGTCCAAAGCAACGTTGTAAGTTTTCATAACAGAGTTCCACATGTGACGTTTAGCAACGCTGGTACATCCAGTAAGACGGGTGACCACAGTGCAGTGTAAATAGTGTTTTATTAAAATTTTCGTTACGAATAAGTACACTTTATCGCTTTATAACTTAATTTCGGACTGTACCACAGATGTAATAAGTGCGTATATGTTCAATTATAAAACAAATAGCCTATTTAACGTTTACTTCTTACTGTGCCAATGACTGTGTTATTTGTCTTACGATTGTTATTCACTGAACATATTTCATAATGAAAGATTTATGACTCGTAAAACTGTTTTGATTTTGCTGAATAGTCTCTATTAGCTTATAATAATAGCAAGTTAAGCTCGTTTAAACATTTCAAAAAAAGATAAAAAGATTTTTACTACGATTTTGGCTTAGGGTGCCAATCATTCTACAGTTTACCCTATATTCCATCTAAAGAGGCTAACTGTATTTCCCTCAATTCGTGCTACCTCCCATCATCTAGAAACACTGGGTACACCGCGAAGACTTTACACGACCGACATATTCGCCGTTTTTGCCCCATAAGACCGTCAAATAAAATGGTACATCAAATTTGTGGCCCCGTCGTAAAGGGGAAGCTTCGATCTTCAAATCTGTACGTAGTTGTTTTTATAGACGTCTGAACTTGCAGCATTTTCGAGAACAAACGTGCCCTCACTTTCGTCTCTGTCGTGTATGTGTCACAATGTCACGTGACTAATCCGGTACTGGTATAGAGACGGAAACTGTGTCCCCCTCAATTCGAGTAAATTCCCCTGATCTGGCGACACTGCTCGTAGTTGAGATGTTGCCGTTCGGAGCATTTTGATCAGTCACTGGTGCCATTCGGAAGAACATTTCAAATTCCCGGTGGAGTGGTACACTATTTAACGAGTATCCGTTAAGAGCTGGAAGCTCGTTCATTGTATAATTTCCAGATGCGATTCGAAATTTTGCTGTAACGACCGGCAAAGTGAACTTGTAACGTTGTAACGAGCTTTCTCGTCCGCGCGTCACGTCGTCGTTTGGCCGGCCGGAAAACAGGAATCGCGACAACCTCTTGTGCTCAATTTAGCTCGGATGTTCGTGTCGTTAATTATAACGATCGTTTGAATTACACGGACAACAACGTGGCACTCGTCGCGCCGGCCGGAGCGGGAGGGTCGACGTTCATTGAAAGTTCGCGAATATCACTCGAAGCGCCGGGCTGCACGAGCTACCTGCACAAACTCTACATTTCACATCCTGCGCCCCGTTTACGACGGGACTGTAAATATTTTTAACAGCTTCTCGAAGGCGCCTGGAAATTCGCTCGAGTTTACGCATCGAGTAAAAAAACTCCGCGAGGAATCGATAATACGACTGAACGGCGCCAACGGAAAACGGAATTTTGCGTCGTCGTTATTCTATTCTTGACCACTAGAATGGACCAAACACATTACGACTGGCTTGGTCTCTCGATTGGATACATAATGGCATAAAAGTTCATCTCAGGCAGAGTTGGGCAAACATTTATTCAACGATTGTCGAATGAACTTCTACTTCAATCGTTAACCCCTTGGCTGCCACAGACGAGATATCTCGCGCCCCAATACTTCCCGATAAACGCTTTTGACGAGATATCTCGCCACCTAGCACCAATATTTTAACACTATAGGTGAAAGGAAGAAATGAATGAAATCTTTATCTCGGGTAAAATGACTGAACAAAACAGAAAATATTTCGTCTATAATGTCAAGCCACTGGTGCTAGGTGGCGAGATATCTCGTCAAAAGCGTTTATCGGGTAGTATCGGGGCGCGAGATATCTCGTCCGTGCTCGCCAAAGGGTTAATTGCGGTTAACGATTAAATACTTATTAATCGTTAATTGGGAATAACGGTTAAATTTCTACTTTAGACGTTAATTGCTATTAATTACATTCCTTTCAATTGTAATCGTCAATCGGATAATTGATTAATGATTGACTGCTGAAATTTCGAAATGAAATACGGAATTAAAACTATATGAATACAGAAAAAATGTAAACTGAGTTTAGGTGTATTGTCATTTGGTCTATAATACAAATTCTGTTTACGTGCTTTTATGTTTGTTTTGGATGATCTTGACAATTAACTTCATCAATCGATTGAATCAGTCTCCGATTTTTCGATGATTTCTGTTTTCAATCAACGATTGACGATTAACTTCAATCGATTGAATCAGTCGTCGATTTTTCAATGATTACATTTTTTAATCGTACACATTAATCAATCAATCTCGATTTAAATTTGAATCGATTAATGCTCAACTCTTATCTCAGGGTGTACCCGTTAAGTTTTGTCACCATTTTTTTCTTCATCGAGACGAATTCAGCAGTGTATTATACTATGATCTTGAAATTACCTGAAACTCGAAAGTTTTGTGCAATCTTCTAATATTTTCTCCCTTTTACCTCAGAACTTGCTACGAACGTCATAAAATTCAATTATATTCCAATATGCATCTTTGCTAGCTTATATAGGGTTCCCAAAAATTGTATACTTGCAAAAATGTTCTGCGCGGCTTTGTTAGGGGGATAGTTATAATCGAAAAACACGGACCGTTCTGATATAGCGAGGCTACAGTTGAGCGTAGCGTTGGAATTGGCAACCTCCTTTTTGGCACACTTCTTTATCGTCCAAAATATTTCCTGAAAGAAAAATATTTAGTGCATGCCTATGTGTTCTCCGATGGCTACGTGATCGACAACAGAAAAATAGAATTTTATTTCGGTTTTAAAAAAATTACTATTCTGAATCTGATTCGATATTATAGTGCACGGCGTTAACCACCAATAGATACATATTATATACGTTGAATTTTCCATTACTTGTAAATTTTGATTTCTCTGTCCATACAATACAATGTAAGAAATTCTGGTGTCCCAGCAGCCAATAGTAAAAAGACATTTGAGAAATAAAGTCACGAAGCGTAAGTGCTTGTGCTCTCTGTACGTGATAGGGGTGCATGGAAGAGTTATCTACTTCTAAAAAGATAACACCTACAGAAAGAGACACAAAAAAAGTTACGTACCTACGCTTTATTATTATTTTTCTTTTATTTCCGAAACATCTATGGAAGTTTCTTTTTGTTTACGTAGGTATATTTACATTCAGCATCGATTGTGGGAAGCAGTAGTTGAATAAAAATTCATTTCATCCCTTAATAGTCTTGTTACGTTGAAAACAACATAACAATATTCGCAGATTTTTTATATTTTTCACTGTTTTGTATTTCACCCAGTTAATTTCATCATAAATGCATAAAAATCCGCAGTCTAGTAATTGTATACGAGTGTGTAAATTAGGTTATTAATTACGGTTACGTACGGAACATTTTTTGACTAACTGCACGATCAGTGATAACAATTTCACGATAAAAGTCCAAGAATATATTCTGGATAATACAAGGATCGAAAAAGGTAGTATTTCGACTATACAGGGTGTCCCAGACCACCCGTACCACCCATTTATAATCTAAAAAATAGGTTATTTTCAAAAATTCAAAGTGTTTCTTTTCTCTATCAAATGGTGGTATTTTTAACTTCCGGTTTCGGCCGGAAATAGATGATTGAGTCCGGAAGTTACATTTCTCAAATGAAACATGGTATTTTTTATTACGGATTCGGATTCTATGCGAAAAAACAAGAAAGTTTTGTCTGAAACATTTTCAAGAAATGTCATTTTATGTCCTTTATGTAACCCTCAAAATGAGCCTTGGCGAAATAATGTTTTCAGTATCTGTGTGATATAACCCAATTTTTTTATTCAAGCAATAAACTTTCATCAATAAAATATTTTCCACTTTGTTCGATGATCTTCTGCCATCTTTCTGGCATCTTTCTGGACTATGCCAAGAGCAGATAGTGAAAACATTATTTCGCCAAGGCTCATTTTGCGGGTTACTTAAAGGACTTTTTGGAAAAAATGTTTCAGACAAAAGTTTCTTGTTTTTTCGCATAGAATCCGAATCCGTAATAAAAATACCACGTTCCATTTGAAGAACGTAACTTCTGGTCTCAGTCAGCTCTTTCCGGCCGAAACCGGAAGTTAAAAATATCACCATTTGATAGAGCGCACCTGATTTGTAAAAGAAACACTTTGAATTGTTAAATATAACCTGTTCTCTAGATTATAAATGGGTGGTACGGGTGGTCTGGGACACCCTATATTCTAAATGGGTCACAACATGAGAAACGGATAACGATCGATTACACCCTATATTTTCAAACAAGGACTGATAGCAACTTTGTGGAATTCCGTCATTGTTTGTCGAATGTTCTGAGCTTGAATTAATTCCAATTCGTTATCCATTTTGGACTTGCCCCGAAAATGGGGCAAATCCGTCTCTGAGAGTTAAAAATGCTTTCGAACATTGTTTCAAGTGCTACGGGGCGAGGAAAGAATGATTATCAAGCCTGCTACAAAATGCTTTTTACTGCATTAAATATATTGTTTAATTTTATAGTTACGCATACAGTACGGACTTATCCCATCGTGATAGTACGGACTTGCCCCATGTAGTAATATTTATGGGGCAAGATCATCTTAGTGTTTTTATCAATCAATTTAAAAAAATACAATAAAAACGGTTTATTTAATGTAAACTTACATCAATATTTGTTATACTTACCTAAAATAACAACACAGAATATATTAAAAACTTGTAAACTATTGCACGTTCAGGGTAACCTCAAAGTTGTACGTGTACCTCGCACGTGACTGTTTGGCATTGGTTGATTTAAGCGAGGAAAACACCTTTATTCTTCGGCGACATCTTTGTAGAATAGTTCATACTAACTTATACTACATTAATACATACAAGCTAGAGAAATTTCGTTTATATTATAATAAAAATAACCAATTAACGGACTTGCCCCGTAGACGGACTTACCTCACTCCACGTTATACAATTCCAGGTACAGATTTGAAACAAATATTAAAAACTTAGCAGAAGTAATAACGTGAAACCTTTCAGAATATTTGGAGTTGACAGAAACATGATTGAAAACAGAAAGATTATATGAACGTAGAAAATCCGATAGAAAAAGAAAACATGAAAGAAAATGAAGGGAGTGAGGACGGTAGCAGGATAATGAAAATAAGTCACTGTCAGATTTTTCTGATTCTAGGCAAATTGTATTCTCGGATCATATTAGATGTAGTGTGCACATCTACTTCGAAACTCTGTGCTTCCACTGATTTCGAGCACGCATTATAAGGGATAAGTCCATTACTACTCACGCAATGCCACTGCTCTATCTTCCCAACCCTTCTCCTAATTATAACGCAACATTCCTATTATCCATCTTCCCCTACCTCAGTAATGGACACGGTAGGGGCCCCTAAAACACCTGCTCGTCGCGATACGCGAGGCCTGCAGCACTAGGGATGGCGTAAATGGCCAATTTTGTGCACTTTACTTTGTATACTTTGTTTTTTATTTTTGTTATTGTTTTTTTTCTGTTTTATCTATAATACTCTTTATCGAGAGAGAATCGTAACCTACCTACTTACGTGTTTCGAATATAGGTACCTAACCTAAAACGTTAGGCTGACGTGAAGCTCGTTTCTCGTCATAGTTGCAATTCACACCGCGGTATTAGGGACATTCCTAGTGATTTTGGTGTCGCAGTAATGAGCTCCTCCTTCACTTTAATGTATGTAATGCTGAGGGTTTAATGTCTTTATTAAAAAGGCCACAGAAGTTTCTTTTTATACATATTTTTATTGTATCGAAATAGGTGTCTAAATAATGATAAAAGTTTCCCCTGTGCAATTTAAAGCAATGTAACGAATGTACCTTTTATGAAGAATATATCTTAAAATCCTGAGATTATAAAAATGTGAGAATGATTGACAATTTTGTTTGCCTCATCAACAAGAATACATTTTCATTGAATTGTGCAAACGTATACGGGGCAAAATATTTATTTTTACGTATTTTAATCTCATTGGGAAAGAATACTTCAGTGAAAAGTACACCCGCAGTAATAAGTACATTTACCATAAGCGAAGCCGGTAGACAGACTCACCCTACCACGGTATTCTGGAGCTCTTTTGGGATTTGACTAATAGGCTACCAAGTGACGACGCAGAAAAAGTTGCTTGGCCAATTTTTCAAGGGAATCAGAGGGCTGGGTTATCCAACGTTCTCAATTATATTGCAATCAACCTGCAAAAACGTGATATTAATCGTTCCTGAAAAGCGTGGCGAGATCTCCGAGTCTTCGGGCGTTGTCTCGGATTTCAGCTTTCCCGGCTCGTAAATCAGCAAATTGAGGACGTTGGACTAAATTACATTAATGCTCTCGTCATCATTTCTACGCGGAGTGAGTAGCTCTGCTATTTCTCGCACGGCAGCGATTCGATTCGATTCTTTCGTGAACAATAACGATCCGGGTGGAGTCACGCGTGTCAGCGTAATTATCATTGACGTATCCAGGCCCGGTATAAATCATCTCCGCTTTCTGTGGCACGGCGCCCGCGATTAACACGGCCATTAATGCGGCAATTAGAACACGATCGCTGTTATCCGGACGCGTCGGGGTTACCGCGTCAAAGCTGCCCATTACGGGGCAGACTTTTTCCTTTTGGGCCGTACACGCGATTGCACGTGTGTGCACTGGGTGTTCCGTAACTCGCTGTAGTCCGAGAAAATGGTGTGATTACACGGTCGATTACTCATTGAGATCTGAACTCGATAAAAACTATTATAAATAGGTAGAAGTAATGTCCTCCGGTGCTGCGGAACGAGCCGGTGTTATTAACAACCGCTAGACCCCTAAAGAAATACCTGTTAATATATAACGAAAACTTTTGCACGACGTTACCGAAGGCCAATGAGTATCCTCCAGTAATCAGCGAGAGATATTTAGGCTCCTACTAACATATCAAGTTATTACTGACATTCTTTTTCCTGGCCCTACATGACCCATAAACGTTTTCACTATTTATCGAAGATTAAGTTAAACGATTAATTCCTCCGTTTTAGCGGATTCTTTGCAACTAGACAGCGCATCTTCATTCAATTTCCCATTTTTACCACGCTTATATTAGCTTGCCGAGTTGTCGTTGTCGTTGTCGTTGTCGTTGTTGTTGTTGTTGCTACTGTATGCGTCAAATCTTATAATCGAATTTTAAACCATTTCCCGATGAGCTAGAGATTTGAAACTTTAAACATAGCTCAGAACTAAGTGACAATGCAATACTAAAAAATAAATTAAAGAAAAAACTGTGCGTTCAGGAGAAAAAAATGTTAATATTAACCGTCACACCTCGTCGCGCGACGCTCGGTAGTACGTCATCGCGTTCAGGGATCCCCACTCCGCACGCCAGCGATCCCCACCCCACTACGCGTTCCCACTCGGACTCATCCCCACTCCACTGACCCATTTCGCACAGAAGGAACTCAGTCAGTGTGGTGTTCCGTTCATTCAGTTCCATTGCGGACAATTTCGGACCATCATCAAGAGACGTCGTCTCTCGGAGTCATCCCCTCATTCTATCCCGCGTATTTCCATATCTTGCGTTTCTATATCTTACTATTTCATACCAGTATTTCTATATTTTACGTTTCATTTAAAAAAGACTGAAAAGTAGAAACTAAAATTATATATAAAAAAAAACTTTTCACAAACCATGCTTATATTAAAATGGACTAAAAAGGAGAAAATAATCTTTTCAGACATTAGTTATTATAAATAAAAGCGTGGAGCGCCCATGAAGATTACATTAATATAGTTCAGCGCTCCACGATTTTATTTATAGTCACTAATGTCTAAAAAGATTAATATAAGCGTGGTTTAAAAAAATTTTTTGTGATCGAACTGAAGATTCGTTGTAGAAAGACAACTAGAAATATTTTTATATTTTAATAACATCAGTGTTTTCTTTTATTCCATAAAATCGCATAAAGACCCGCAGTTTACTTATAACTACAAGCAGGTTCCTTTCGATATAAGACGACGGCTTGGGACGAATTTCGATGTATTGGGGATGAGGGTGACTATTCGGTTCAGTGCCGCCAGATCGGGGAAATCGAGGGGAATACATTTTATCCCCTCTCTGATGATCATACTAATACTTGACCAGTCTACGGCTTAGTGTGATATGTTGGAGCATGCTCATGGCGCTGGAATGGGATAGTATTGGGTTGGCAAGAAAGTAATTTCGGTTTTCACTAACTGATGGCGTTATGTTTTGTTTGATTGACTTCTGTTAACGTTGCGTTTGTTTTCTTTCTGACATTTCATAACTGTATCTCTTAGGTTACTTTTGAAGCAAATTACACGTAATTTTGATTAAAATTGTTAGTTCTGTGTCAATTTGAACATGGAGTGCAGAAACGAACATTATAGGCATATATTGCTTTTTTATTTCCGTAGAGGTAAAAATGCTGCCGAGGCTCACAAAGATATATGCAAAGTTTACGGTGTAGATTGCTTAACAGAACGCACGTGCCAGAATTGGTTTAAAAAATTCCGTTCTGGAAATTTCTCACTTAAAGACGACCAACGTTCTGGTCGATCATCTGGAGTTGATGATGACCAAATGAAAGCCATTATTGAATCGGATCGTCATATAACTGTCCGAGAGATTGCGGACAGGTTAAATGTCTCGCATACAACCATAGAATATCGTTTAAAAAGTCTCGGAATCGTTAAGAAGCTCGATATTTGGGTTCCACACGAGTTGAAAGAAATTCACTTAATGCAACGCATTAACATATGCGATATGCATCTCAAACGAAATGAAATCGACCCTTTTCTCAAGCGAATCATCACCGGTGATGAGAAATGGGTTGTTTACAATAACACAACTCGAAAACGATCATGGTCCAAGCGTGATGAACCAGCCCAAACCACACCGAAAGCTGAATTGCACCAAAAGAAGATCATGTTGTCAATTTGGTGGGATTACAAAGGTATTGTGTATTTTGAGCTGCTCCCAAGGAACCAAACCATCAATTCAGATGTTTATTGTCGACAACTAACAAAACTGGACATAGCAATCAAAGAAAAACGGCCAGAATTGGCAAATCGCAAAGGAATCGTGTTCCACCATGATAACGCTAGGCCACACACATCTTTGGTAACACGTGAAAAGTTATTGGAGCTTGGTTGGGAAGTGATGTCACATCCACCATATAGCCCTGACATTGCACCATCAGATTATCATTTATTCCGAAGTTTACAAAACTCTTTGAATGGTAAAACATTCACTAATGATGATGATCTGAAATCGCACTTGGATCAGTTTTTCACCGAAAAGGATCAGAAGTTTTATGAGCGCGGAATTATGAAGCTACCAGAAAGATGGCAAAAGATAATACAACAAAATGGAAAATATTTTATTGATTAATGTTCATTGCTTTGATAAAAAAATTGGATTTTATTTCATCTAAAAATACCGAAATTACTTTCTTGCCAACCCAATAGAAGAGGAAATATCGACCAGTTTTGGTCGATTCTGGCGGCACTGATTCGGCTTAACATAGTTTTGAGCAGTCTGAGGGGTCCCAAATTAGTTGTGCGGCAGACAAATGGTCGAAAAGAGAAGAATATATCCTCTCGTTCTGGCACTAGGTGGTGTCGAGCGGACAACTTCAAAGAAGAAGAGGGGATAGAGATGTTCTTTTTGTGAAGGAAACATCGTCGTCTTATATCGAAAGGAAACTGTACTCCTAGTAGGTGTTTGACGGACGAACACTGCTATTTCTGATGAGCTGCAGAAGTTTTTCATGCAATTGCATATATCAGAGTCACAAACGTTTGCGGGAAGAAATTTGCTTCTAGCCCAGGCGCGAAATACAGGACACCTTGTATTTACCACGGGGTCTAATGCGAGCTCGGTGTACATATTCCGTTGTTCACGCGATCATTAGAGCTCCGCACGCTGACGTCTTATTACGGCACGGTCTCTCAACCTATCCTGCTTGCTGCCTCGGCATATTAATGACCTTGGCCGTGTCATTAAAGAAAACACAGACGAAAGGATAGCAGGTGGTCGGTGCGGCTTAACTCGCAGGCAGTGCTGCCCAACCGGGACCACCGCGAAGAAATCGGTTCGTCCTTGTTTCCAGTACCCGGGTGCTCTCGAAAATTCAACGTTGTTGCGGTCTGGATATCACAGAAAAGCGAAAGCCGCGTTTCCATGGCGCAAACGTTCATCGTTAAACGCGATAATGTGTTGATATCATTTACGTCGAGTTGATTACGGTTCGCCTTGGGTGGCACGCCAACCGTCCGTCTCAAAGAGCGCTCATTAACTTGATAAGCATTTTCGTCGATTTGCCCTCGCAGATAAGTCATTATGACGGGTCTACCGGGTATCTGCTGAATATAACGATCAATGAGAAACGCTGCGCCGAATGGCGCGAAAACTGTGCGCGCCATTTATATCGCGACCGGCAATACATTCCTCATCGTCGCGAGAGCCGAGTTATTGGTACTTTTATTTTTTCTAACGATAGCCATGCCGTCTACTCTTAATGGTAACACGGATGCATCCGCTGTTGACGATTATTAATAGTCCACGTCCACGCTCTTCCTTCAACAAATAACGCCAATAATTCAATAGTGCGGTCCCGTCAAAATAGGGGACTTGGATGATAACATCCGCATTTTCTATTGATAACACGGCGTTAGGCGATCTAATTTCATTACCAAGATTAGGGGTCACAATATAGACATTGTATTTTATTATTACAAATCATTAATAATTCGACAACGTAATAAAACAAGTCAGTCGAAATGTCTCGTTTTTATTTTATGATTATTGAAATTTTACAGGTGCTTTCTTTAGAAATTATACAATTTTCTTTGCCTGCATAATCCACGACTTAGTCAGTGGTCCGTGGGACGTGAGCGTTCGGATAACGGAGATACGACTTTTTATAAACTGACCGATTGAGTTTTCGTCGGAATGGATAGACATACTTCGAGGGGGACATCTTCTGATGTTTACGTCAGCGTTATAGGTAGGGGGGTGTCTAAGTAATCTCAATGTCAACTTAATTTTCTATGGAACCCTGTATTTCTTGCACTACAGACCAATGTTTTGTCACTTTACAGAAATCACCCTGTATACGTAACCTCACAATATTCTCCACCGAGGAACCGCTGTACACAACATAGCTAGCTCTCCGAGGAAACTTTTTTATGTAAAAAAATAATACAGTTCCAATTTCGGGACAATCCCAGTCAATCCGGAACGGTTGAGAAACCTAATTCCGGCACTTCGTATTTTATTTACTGTTTCAGGTGGAGTGGGGTAAGTCCGTCTACAGGGCAAGTCCGTTAATTGGTTATTTTTATTATAATATGAACGAAATTTTTCTAGCTTGTATTTATTAATGTAGTATAAGTTAGTATGAACTATTCTACATAGATGTTGCCCAAGAATAAAGGCGTTTTCCTCGCTTAAATCAACCAATGCTAAACAGTCACGTGCGAGGTACACGTACAATTTTGAGGTTACCCTGAACGTGCAATAGTTTACAAGTTTTTAATATATTCTGTGTTGTCATTTTAGGTAAGTACAACAAATATTGATGTAGGCTTACGTTAAATAAACCGTTCTTATTGTATCTTTCAAAATTTATTGAGGAAAACAGTAAGATGATCTTGCCCCGTAAATATTACTACACGGGGCAAGTCCGTACTATTATGGTGGCGTAAGTTCAAAAGCATTTTTAAACTTTGATTTAATATCACTGTATCCCCTTTCATATTTCAGCATAAAAGTACTTGTTTGTTTAAAAATGGATAACTATAAAAGTAAGCAATATAATTTAATGCAATAAGAAACATTTCATAGCAGGCTTGTTAATCATTCTTTTCTTGCCCCGTAGCACTTGAAACAAGATTCGAAAGCATTTTTAACTCTCACAGACGGATTTGCCCCATTTTCGGGGCAAGTACGTCCTAGTTGACACTTTGTACAATATCCTATCGAAATGATCATTTTCAAGCAAAATTAGAATCCTACATAATTCTAATTCATCAGTAATAACTGTGGCAGGAGTTTGATACCAAGAACATTAAGTTTTTACATACCGAACTGAAAATATATCAGTTTAAAGTCGATCTGTGCAAAAAGTAGGGCGGGCTCACCCCACGCCACCTTGCTAAAAACAGTTCATACCACTATTCCGGGACAGCGACGAGTTTCCACTAGTCGGAACCGAAAAGAGTTTGCATTCACGTGGGTTATTATTGGCACACGTTATACGAACAATGTACGTCGTTGCTCAATGGGATCTGCATTGGATATTCCCGGAATTTTGCCGAGCCAGGCGATATGCACGAGGAACACGATATCCTTGTAATAGTATTTGCTCAAATGAGAATCACCGATGCCAAGGGTGGAAACGAGCAGCGACAGTGAATCATCTGGGGAGACTGTCGCTCGCCGGAGCCGAGCTCTTTCGCCTCTAATTTGTCTTCCGGCAGCGGCGCCGCGTGCAACAACGTTGCACACTCGAAACTACATTACCGTGATCTTATTAACAATCAGATATTCTGTGCTCGGTGTCGTGGTCCCGGCTCGCCTCTGGTTCGTCACGGCGAACGGAACCGTGTAACATTTAAATAGAGGGCTGCGCTCGATAACGTCGTCGGTTTCATCAGCAAATCCCTTTCCGTCAGTTTCGGCTGCTGCTTCCCGCGAAAAGACTGCGCGCACAGGCACGGAATTACGTATTCGTCACTGCGACGACTCGTTGTTACGAATTATATACCACCGGCCGAGGATTCGGGTGTAAGTCGCATCGTTCCGGAGTATGCTTCCCGTGTTGCGCCTGCGTCGCGGTTACGCAGATTCATTAGGATTGTTAGAGCAACCTTAGTCTATGTTGCAATATTCCAATATTTAAATTGTCACTCTAATGCCATGATTTATCGTCACGACTTGTTCTTAGTCTGTGAAATGGGACTGGGGTGGATAGTTTACTTACATAGGACATTCTTTTAAATTATCTGCTGCTTTAACACTAGAACTACCGAGCACTAAACGCAATTGGCATACATTGCTTTATATTAACGACAAAATTGCATTTATTTAGATTTTGTTTGAGTTTTGTTTAAATATGTGCTTCAGCAAAGAAGATCACAAAAGAATTTCTCAGAAAAACATATTTATAGTATTAATATTTCTGAAAGAAAAAATCTGGAACCAGTCATTCTGACTGGTTCGGTAGTTTTAGTGTTAAATTGCATCTACTCATTTTTATCACGAATGCGTACAATCATTTTTATCACGAATACAATCGGGAACTACATAATTGTTTGAATATAATTCTGTACTTTATTAAGAGATAAAAGCAGAAACAAAACATAATCGAACGTGTTTATGTTACGACCGAATAAATAAAAGATCGATGATTTATAAAACTTTTTAGTAACTTTCTAAGTATAACAAGAGTCATTGCACAGGTGTAATACGCCGATTTTAATGAAAGTTATAGAGGATATAATTTGTTGATAAACATATGGTAATTAGATACAGAAAAGGGTACATCTCACTTATTTTAATAACCATGAAATATATTGTCAAGGTTATCATTCTGAATAACTTTTTCCGATACAGTTTATGAGATATTCTCAAAAAACTGTTGCTGAAGAATGTAAGGCCTCGTACAGACTAGAACATTTCGACGAACTGCGCCGCGAAT
Source organism: Lasioglossum pauxillum (assembly GCA_933228785.1). Taxonomy (NCBI): domain Eukaryota; kingdom Metazoa; phylum Arthropoda; class Insecta; order Hymenoptera; family Halictidae; genus Lasioglossum; species Lasioglossum pauxillum. Next base: position 42,621,917 of record OW121699.1, read on the forward strand.
TGCGCCGCGAACTGCGCCGCGAACTGCGCCGCGAACTGCGCCGCGAACTGCGCCGCGAACTATGCCGCGAACTATGCCGCGAACCGCGCATTTCGACGAACGGTGCCACGAACGCCGCCGCGCGCATTTCGGCGCGCACGAACGCAAACGGCTGGCACTTACAGATCTGTTTGCAGGATAGATAGCATATCTTAAATATTCATAATATAAAGAATAAATGTCAAGAAATAGACAGAAATTTATAAACAAAGACATCGGTGATTTAAATTATCCGAAAAAATTACATTTCTACTTCATAGTTTCCAGTCGGGACGGGAATTTGTCTTGGGATCGGGACGGAATCCCGAAAATTATTCGGGAAATATTATCGGGAATCCCGGATATTTTACGGAAATTCCGAATATTTTCGGGAATTCCGAATATTTTCGGGAATTCCGAATATTTTCGAGAATCTCGCACACCCCTGCAGAAATCCAAAAAAAATTCACGGGAAACCCGAACACCACCGGGAATCCCGAATATTCTCGGGAAAAACTCAGGATTTTTGGGATCCCGTCCCGACATGATACGAGGCTTCCCATCCCGTTCCTGTCATCGGGATTTGGGAATTCCCGTTTCGTCCCGCACGCCTCTAGTATTTACATAACAAGACGTGTGCGATTTTCACAACTTAGAACGCTCAACCAAACCGAAAAGGGCTCGATGTGTGACCAACCTTGTTGTTTACGCTCTCGGAACTTAGCCCTTCTGTTTTTATTCAGAATATGTATCATAGAATCATGTAAAGACGAAAATTCATTATGTTGAAACATCTCCAAAAATCCAAGTCATTTAATCTCGAATCTGATGTCTTTAATGCTTCGTACAGACCTGAATATATCACTTTGGAACTTTAATTCATTCAATAAACTGCCAACATTTTCTGTATTTCTTTGTGTAGTATATGCCGCTGCAGCCCCCATAGTTGTTCTGCAAGGAAATCTGGAAATAGCACAAATCCGTTCCGATCGCCGTTCGTCGAAATGTTCGTCGAAGTGCGCAGTTCGCGGCGAAGTTCGTCGAATTGTTCTAGTCTGTACGAAGCCTAAGAACTTCAATATGTTAATACCAACTTATCAAAATTATTAAAGGAAAGATGAAAATTCTTGGCTCCTGCTCCTGTGTTCATTGTAATCGATGCAAACAATTTTTAATTTGCATAAAATCCGTAGTCTGGTCATAGCTATATTTAGCTATCACAGCTAGATTAGAAAGTTTATATTTGCAACCGAATAAATGTTACGTCTGCGAAAATAAGGTTGTAGTAATTTGTCGTTACTCATAATTTCCAATTATAAGCTAACGAACACTTGCCTATGGGAGTAAGACATTTCGTAGAGCGATAAATTGCGAACGATACGTGGGTTTAACCGAGGACTTTATCTCAATTTATTTCGTCACCTCCGACACCAAATGTGATCATAACGAGTATGAAATTATTTAATGCTAATTCGGAAGCGGTGAACCTGCGGTTTTATCGGCTCGGTGAAACTGGGCAAACCGTGCGTAAAATAATTGCGTAACATTATGTAGTAATTTCTGGAAAATTGGTTAGACTGCAACGGCCGGAAATAAAATCTCGTTTTTTGCTCGCGATGGCGGCGCGAGCTTTTCTTTGTTCACTGTTCGAGCAGAAACTAATTTCGGGAGAATATCGCGCGTTGTTTCCTCGCGTAAAATTATACGCGGCCGCAAAGTTATGGGGATATTAAAATCAAAATGAGAGAGAAACAAGAGGACGAGAAAGTGTACCTACCGTACTAGAGATTTTTGCTCGGGTCAGCTCGTTATGCGAAATATGTATGGTGTAGCGTTCGTATTTGTTGACAATCAGTTTATTTGTGAAAGGCTCGTGGCATGGCCAATGCGTTGTTTTATGGACGCACTGTCCATCAAACGACACCGATGCCGTTGGTGAACGGTCATTGGACCGTTGATAAAGAGTAACGTCTATTTTTTCAGGCTGGGATGCAAATGGAATTATACGAAAATTTCTACTTCGCCTGGTCAATTCAGTGATTCCCGTTATTTGCAGTACAGCAGCGGGTTTACACGGACCTCATGACAGCTCGACAGCCTCCCTTTGCCCCATCCCTTCGCTAGAATCATTTCATTTGTTCTCATCATTCAAAAATGAAAAAGATTCGCGCCACCAGTCTTCCCGTGTCCAAATATTTCATTGTGTTATTATCTATCGAAATGAATTTGTTGAATTGTACCGTTATGTTTAACCTGTTTGATCGTTGATAGCAACGACAATGGCCGTCCCGATTGTGTTATTTACGCGTTCCTACCATCATATTGTTATTTTCCATTTTCCGACTACAAACTGTATTCTTTTTTTATTAATTAAAATTTCATCGATCGCGCGTACGATATCTAATTAGAACGCAGCGATTTTTTTCCTTACAGTGTGTTCAAAATATTTCTCTGTTGGCACGATAGCATTATTTCTTCTTACTTACTTTCCATCTTATGCTCATAGCAGCATCATGTCGGCAACTACGCATGCAGTGTCGCGAGATGATGGGAATTGACTCGAATTGAGGGAAATCCAGTTACCCTTCCCCAACGCAAATTGGCTGCGGGCATCGCGTCACGTGACCGATCCGTGATTGAAGCGTAGGGACGTCTGCAGCCTGAAAGTGGGGGATCAACGATGTAGAAGGGAAAAATTAAAGAGGGAGACAAGACTTGCCTCATCGCTAGATTTCGGATTTTTATGCAAAATAAAAATTGTCTTCAGTAGCTACGTAGACATTCATTTCTTCTCTTAGAAATCCAAATAAGGTAGAGTGGGTTAAGTCCGTCCTTGTTTTTGTAAAGTTGGACTTTAAACTGATGTATTTTCAGTCTGGTATGTAAAAACTTAACGTTTTTGGTATGAAACTCTTGCCACAGTTATTACTGATGAATTAGTATTATGTAGGATTCTAATTTTGCTTCAAAATGATCATTTCGATAGGATATTGTACAAAGTGTCAACTAGGACGTACTTGTCCCGAAAATGGGGCAAATCCGTCTGTGAGAGTTAAAAATGCTTTCGAATCTTGTTTCAAGTGCTACGGGGCAAGAAAAGAATGATTAACAAGCCTGCTATAAAATGTTTCTCATTGCATTAAATTATATTGTTTACTTTTATAGTTATCCATTTTTAAACAAACAAGTACTTTTATGCTGAAATATGAAAGGGGATACAGTGATATTAAAACAAAGTTTAAAAATGCTTTTGAGCTTACCCCACCGTGGTAGTACAGACTTGCCCCGTGTATTATATTTACGGGGCAAAATCATCTTACTGTTTTCCTCAATAAATTTTAAAAGATACAATAAAAACGGTTTATTTAACGTAAGTCTACATCAATATTTGTTGTACTTACCTAAAATAACAACACAGAATATATTAATGACTTGGAAACTATTGCATGTTCAGGGTAACCTCAAAGTTATACGTGTACGTCGCCCGTAACTGTTTGGCATTGGTTGATTTAAGCGAGGAAAACGCATTTATTCTTGGGCGACATCTTTGTAGAATAGTTCATACTAACTTATACTACCTTAATACATACAAGCTAGAGAAATTTCGTTCATATTATAATAAAAATAACCAATTAACGGACTTGCCCTGTAGACGGACTTACCCCACTCCACCTTAAGTTGAAGATAGAACAACAGGATTTTCAAATTCCTTAAATGTAGCCACTGTTTTATATTCTATCTACTCAGTTTTGTCATAATTACGTGAAATCCGCAATCTACTCATCACCGTCGAAAGAGCTCCCTCTCACTGACTAGTCCAAAGCGATGCTGTTATAAATAATTCACCTGGTCGATTTGTCATAGTTTTTTCCTCGTTTCTCGTGGTTATATTTGCTCGATAACATTTCGAAGTGCAAGCATGCAGTGCCCGCATCAAGTATGAATGGTTTAATCCGATTATTGCAAGCTTCAGAACAACACACACGCGCGTCCAGATACATAGCTATACTACGACAATTCAGTAATGACGGTTTCCAATTTCAGGTATCCGGCGCGGATGTCGACGGATGGGCGGATGCGAGCGTAGCGCGGCGCGAAAAACTACGGGAACGTTAGACGGCAATTCGAAACGTCGATGACAGACATTGGAATGCAAATTGTAGATAGCTCGTCCGTGCAGGCACAGAAGATACGTATCGAGTCACGGGAACGATAAAAACTGCAGTCTGACGATCTCGGAAGAGATACCGTGGAGAACATTTTTCCAGGCGAAGTTCTTCGCGGCTGCGGTGTCACACGAAGCATGTTCGCAGGTATAACGACAGCAAAGAGGAAGCTGGAGAAACTGTAGGAACTCATCCGCCGCTTATCGACTCCCATACATTTTTGAACTCGCATGGGAACCGAACCGACTGCGATCTTGACACCTTCTTTATATTGACCGCGTCTATAAAGCTTTGTCGCTCCAATTTCCTCCGTGCGATGTCCCTCTGCTTTGGCGGATTTCCATTTTAAATATTTTCGTCCACCTGTGCGTTACGCTACGACGACGCTGAAAGTGTTTCCAATCGCGCGAGAAGGAACAAGGACACGGCGAAAGAATGGGGAAACGCGATAAAGGAATCACGTAGCTACTAAAGATGGGCGGGTAGCCGAAAATTTCGAAATCGAGTTGGGTATTTTACCCGGTTCCGGGTTAGGACCCGAAAATTTATAATGTTTGGCTACTTGAATGCCACAGATTTTCGAGTTCCCGACCCGACCCGAGGTTTCCGGTGTGACCCGTTTCGCTCCGATTAACGCCATCATCGCCGAGGATCGGAGTTTCCGGAGGAGAGCGCTTTACGGCTTGCATCTTGTTTATTGGTCATAGACCCGCGATGGATACTTACGGCGGGACGGTCCATGGTTACTCGAAAACAAGGGCACTATTCCACAGAAACGCGAACACGCATTTGCGTAGGTGAGTATCTTTATGGCGCGTCTACACGACCAAGAAAATATCCGCGTTCTTCCAGTTACGAGCCTAACTGTCTTGAGGGTCAATCTTCTCCGTTTATCTTGGCTCGGATACACTCCGCGATAAAATATCTAGAGCGACGTGATTCTTTGCATTTTTCAATATCAATTCAGATTTTACACTCCAAATTTACTCTTTCACAGACCATGTTCAGCTTGTTGAAAATCAAATTCACCCCTTTTACGAGCCAAATCCGCCCTTTCGCAAATCAAATTCACCATGCGGGTGACTTCAATGAAATAACACAAACGCCATTTTCCATTATCCAGAAAGTGTTTGAACACTAAATTTCTACTTTTGGAAATTTAACAGCAATAATTTCGTTTAAAAAAAATAGTAGTTGCAAGAATAAACTTGGACTGATTTTAAAACTTCGATCCTCTATTTGCTCAATCCATCATATCCTAGAAAAATTTTGCATGATATGGCTGGCAAACAACTGAGGGCACGTTGCTCTCGAAAATGCTGCAAGTTCAAATGTCCGTGGGAACATTAACAAATTTTTTCCCTGAGCGAAGCTACCGTAGATTTGAAGATTGAAGCTTCCCCTTTACGGCGGGACCTCAAAACTTGATGTACGGTTTTATTTGGCGTTTTTATGGGACAAAACAGGGGAAGAAGTTTGGCCGTGTAAAGTCTTCGCGGTATGCCAGCAGATCAGAGTTGGGCAAAAATCAACTAATATTTAAAAATGACTAATAGTCTGATTGTTTGTTAGTCAAAACATAAAAAAAGTCAGTTAAAACTTTTTGATTAGTTAGTGATAACTACATGGTACTAGTTAGTCACAACTCTAAGTAATCAATCTTTAGTCATCAGTCACTATTGTGCGATTAACATACATTAATATGTATACTTAAACTATATCGGAATATGCAGTGACCGAACGTGTCATAGTCTGTATTTTATATGTTGATGAACTAATAGAATATTTTTTTGTTATCATAATGTCTTATTTTAACTCATAACCATTTTTAGTCATTAGTCACAGTGAAATTCTGATTGTGTATTTAGTCATTAGAACTATAGTCAGTATACAATATTCATTCCTTAATAAAAATTTAGTCATTATTCATTAGTCATTACGCTCAAATACTTATGTAGTCATTACTCATAGTCACGCTGAAGTATTTACTTAGTCATTAATTACACTGTCCAACACCAAATTTGTTCCCCAATTACTGTTGGGTCTTTTGTATAGAGTTGTTTGCGCTGATTCCGAATCTGTTTTTAATTTTTTTCCTATACGCACAGTTTTTGAGAAATATGACTTTGAAAAAAAAACATATTTTTCAACTTTAAACAAATATTGTAGTGTTATTATAAAAGATATTGAATTGTTTTTTATAGCAAAAAATTCTGTAGACTTTTCCGAATACAGCGGTATCCAAAATTAATACATTATGATTGTTTAAACATGTTTAAATAATCACTAAAGGCGGAGAGACACCACTTTTGCACCAATTTTTGAGGATACTTTTCAATTTATCTCAAAAAATAAGGGTCCAGCGGAAAATCGAACTATACCATGCAATAGAGCAGACTTTTATCTTGAGAAACCCCTCTTTGAAGTTTGAAACGTCGACGTTTTTTTCGAACCAGAAAGCAAAATATCTTCGCCCGACATGAGTTGCCGCCAGTGGCGCTCACCACTACAACGGTCGTTCGCCGCTCCGTATCTCGTCGCTGCGCCGTATCTCGTCCCGAGCGCCACTGGCGGCAACTCATGTCGGGCGAAGATATTTTGCTTTCTGGTTCGAAAAAAACGTCGACAATCCAAACTTGACAGGGTGGCTTCTCAAGATAAAAGTCTGCTCTATCGAGTGGTATAGTTCGATTTTCCGCTGGACCCTTATTTTTTAAGATAAATTGAAAAATATCCTCAAAAATTGGTGCAAAAGTGGCGTCTCTCCGCCTTTAATGATTGTTTAAACATGTTTAAACATTCATAATGTATTAATTTTGGATACCACTGTATTCGGGAAAGTCTACAGAATCTTCTGCTGCAAAGAACAATTCAATATCTTTTATAATAACATCATAATATTTGTTTAAAGTTGAAAAATATGTTTTTTATTCAAAGCCATGTTCCTCAAAAACTGTGCGTATAGGAAAAAAATTAAAAACAGATTCGGAATCAGCGCAAAAAACTCTATAAGAAGGACCCAACAGTAATTAGGGAACATAAAAAAAGTTGAAATTCGTTGGACAGTGTTATTAGTCACTTTTGTAGAGCTTATGAAGTTATTATTAGTCAATAATCATAATTGTGACTAGCGTTTGCCCAACTCTGCAGCAGATGAGGTAGAATCATCTTCCCCTTCCACTATCCCATTCCAGCACCATGCGCACACTCCAACGTCCCCCACTAAGACCGTAGACCACGGTGCCGGTGCCGTGGACTGGTCTGGTCATCAGAGAGAGTGTACATCATCTCACCGTGATTCCCCTCATCTGGCGACGCTGATGCCCAGCTCGGCTGCGGACCCCAATCTTGCCCTTAGGTTCTGGCGGGAACGGTCGTGATTGGAGCTCGGCGTCACCACATCGCTTTATTGCAGTCGCACTCAAGACGCTCGTTTGCTGTCCTCGTCAAGCGATTCGGCCAATAGCGGAGGACGTGTAGCGGGGAGTAGGGATGCCACGTGGTACCTACGAGTTTCTCTGTGCCAACTCTCGTTGGACGAACAGTACGACAAACATGAAACGCGTCACGTGACCGGACCACGGCGGAGGCGTGGGGAATAGCGTCGTGGAAGGGGCAGGTAGAGTGGGGACACAAGTCTTAATTTGGCGTCCGGTCCGAGCAACCGGGTATTACCAGCGTGGTGCAATTGTAGCGAGTTAAATAGTTATTACGAATAACGATGTACACTATTTCCCTTCTTTCGCAAAGCAGTCGTACTCGATTATCTGTGACCCGTTTACGAACCGTTCCTCCTCTTTGTCACCGTGTTGAAGAGCAGCATGATTAAGTTTTCACGGTTGTGAATTGTGCGCGAACCAACACCGTTCCTTTGATTAAGGAATTCGCCCGAGGGATTTAGTAAGCTGGTAGAAAACAGAACCAGGAACGACGGCGCGGCGGGGGTGGGGGAGGAGGCGAGCAAACGGCGCAGGAAAATTAATGTAGCCGGTGGAATCACGCGAAAATAAATTAGGACAGCACGAATATTGGACACGGCCAACACCGTGCTTCTGATTTTAGGAATAATAAATTCCGATATCTTTACGGGCGGACGTAAATTTAATAGATAGCGGCGAGCACGCCGCGCCGGAGCCGCGGCATGCCCCGCCTCTCTGCGATCCCTCTTTATAAGCTCGTCTATTGGTCGTTCACGAAACTGCGGGAACTTTAATTCTGCGGCTTGCCTCCTGTATCGTAACTCGCCGGATTGCGTCCGGCGAGCGAATATATGCAGTTACGACGTTTCCCGTACCCGTATCCGCACGATGTATGTACGTACATGCGTTAATGACTCGTTAACGATCCCAATTGAAGCCTGATCTCCCGTTCTGTTTGTCTCGAGTTACTGCGCCGTATCGTTAATTCAATCGTTCGTAATCCCTCAATTCAAGGAGAGATTAGTTTGTAACCGGAAGCTACACGATCTTGGTACAAATCCACCCAAATCGATCCTCGAGATCATTTTTTACCGCGTCAATTTCACTTCTTCCGATCCATCGGGCGTGATACCGTTGGCACATGTTCTGTTTCGCTGCGTCATCGTAGCTATTTTGCTCTCCGAGGAGCAATCGTTGAATCTCCTATGGACGATCCTTAAAGTTAACCCCTCGGAACCGACTAGGCTGTACTGACTCTAACGAATATTTCAAAATTGATTACACAAGGGCACATCATTAGATGCGATGTGTTTTCATTATGAGTGCGTGGGTAACCGAAAATACGGGTCCAGCTCGGGCCGGGTATTTTTTTGCGAGTTCGGGCGAGATCCCGAAAGTTTTTCTGCCACATATACGTTCGGCTACCCGCAATTTCGGGACCCGGAACTTAATTCGGAGCGGATACTGCATTGGGACCATAATTTTTCCCCTGAAGCTTTAAAGTTTAAGCCGTAACACTCGAATCGTGACTCTATGGTGCCACTGAGAAAGGCTGTACAATTATTCAAATTTGTTTACGTTATTAACCCTTCGTACTCGAAGAGCTATTTTAACTCGAAAATTAAACATTTCCTCTGATCTAGAATTATTCCATTCAATATGATTTTTTAATTCTATGAATATGAAATTGATGCACCTCGTACAATAATTAAATGTTTGGTAACTGATTAAGTATGTTTAATAATATAAACAATCTTTTAAATAATGGTACAGCAATTTTAGTGGTGACTCTCAGTCACCACTCGAATGCTAAGGGTTAAATATGTCGGTACCTAATCAATTACTAAGCATTTCGTTATTGTATGAGTTTGTTATACCAATATCATATCCATAAAATTAAAAAAACCCCTGGTTTTCATTCATTATTGTTCGCTTTCCAAAATTTTACGGGAGCTAGGAAATGTATTAAAAAGTATAAGTCATCAAGAGATTATTGTACCACCTGTAACATCATAATCGACCATACAAAAACAAAGTGACACTCGTCATCTTCGAAGGGCTTTAATCTCGCGAATTTCGTACTAATGAAACGTCTGAGCAGACTGTAGGGTTCCAAACCGTGTTTATAATTCTCTTGGAAGTGTATCCTTGGGAAGGCTCGCCTTGAAAAAGAAAGGCAATTATGAACACCTGTGTGACCTGTTTCAAGGGAATCTGGCACTGTTGGATCCCGAATTCTGAGACGCCTGTCTCCGAGCTATGGAACAAGCGGCTGCTTCGAGCTGTCCGATAATTCACGATTGTCATAATTTAGTCGGCGCTCTTAACAAGAGACAATCAGATTTTCACTAATCGGGGTAAACCTCTATTAAACGGCAATAATTGCACAACACCTGCGTCATCTCGTAAATCAATTTCGCGTACGTGCAGTCGCGTAGAAGTGCGCGCACCAGCCTGTGTATTAACATTTATACACTATTCTGCCCTCGTAATTAGTCTACTTTGTTACGTTGCATAGTTCATAACTCCGCCCCGGGGAGATCGGAAGGTGGAGGGGGATTAGGTGTCTGGGACATTTTATGCCACATGATTTTTAATTCTGCCATATTGTATCAACTTTCTATGTGATGAGTATCCAAAATTTAATTGTTTAACCCCTTGCCGCATTTTTTCGAGCTACACTCGCAATGGAGATTTTGAACAAAGTCTAACAAACGTGAATGTTACGCCTTTCTTTTTAATCGAAATAAAATTTGATTCGTTTGTAATCAATATTTAAGCATTCAAATAAATGTAGCCATATTAAAAATATACATTTTCTTTTCTCTTCTACGACATTTTTCAGAATAGAGACGTTTTAATCACTGTAACTGTAAAGAAAATGATACGGCAAGGGGTTAACCTCTTTTTTAACATTTTAAGTTCTTTAATCTTTAAATTTACGTTTTTTTACATTTCCAGAGCTTCTAAATTTTTATAAGCAATGTTTAGGGCAGAATCAATCGGTTTGAACATTTTGTGCAGTACAATCTCCATTCAATTCCTGCACATTGGGTACCCTATAGACTCCGGATCTTAATGCAGAATAAAAAGTTTGTGCATCAATCGCAAAGCACAGGAGCTAAATATAAATTTATTATTTTTGTAAAAATAATGTATTAATAATGTCAAAATCTTTTAATTTTTTCACAGTACAGGGTAGCATCTGTACGGAGAAATACTAATACATCGTTTCGATATATGGTCTGTTGTACTCTTTGGTTCGTTTGCTTCGAAAAACCACCAACACAAATATTTCTTGTTTCTATTAAATACATTTTTTTAGTGATTGAACAACGGTTATAGTATTTGAAATATATATATTTCCTACAAAATGTTACCCAGCTCTGAAACTTAGCACGTGGAAGCAGGAAATATGATCCACATGGGCTGTAAACAATTATTATCACCAGACTGCGGATCTTTATGGAAAATAAAAATTATCTTAGCCACATAGACATTTTTTTCCTCTTCAACAATTTTAAAAACTTCAGAATCATATATTGCTATCTTTAAATACTTCCAATTGTTGTGCTGTTTTGAAATTCTCCTACTCATTATTCTCATAAATGCATAAAGATCCGCAGTCTAATTATCACATAGCTAATGAAAATGACGTAAGGCAAGAGCTCGCGTAACTCGGAGTACTACGGTACCATCGAAATCTAAGCCTTTGCACTCGAAGCTATTTGAACTCGATGATTAAACATTTCTTCCGACCTAGAATAATTCCATTCTATCACGGCTATGAAATTGATATAATACATATCAACATATTTAATAACGTAAATAGTATTTTGAATACTGGTACAGCAATTTTTAGTGGTGACTCTAACCACTCGAGTGCTAAGGGCTAAATGAATCGTCTACTGGTTATCGAAACATAAACTAAATAAGAATTTATGGGACAGTTCTATTACGCGACAGTCGACCAGTTCGTCGGAAGAATCACCAAGTTTGACACGTGTAATTTCATTATCGATGACTCCTCCGCGATGTGGTTCTTCTCTGAGCGATGCCGTCACGCCCCTAAGGACAGGTAATGCGATACCGCAAGGAAGACCGAGTAGAAATTAGCCGTTGCGACCGCAGCGGACAGTGTTTAGGCCCGCATTAAACAGCTTGGTTATTTTCTACGGCGGCGTCCGCAATTTACATTCTTCTCTATTCGAGTTAGGCGGCGTGCAGCGTTCGCTGATCGCGATCGATCCTGTTCCCCGTGTTGCGTAAACACATGGAGACTATGGAGAGGCTGGGTCAGGTGCTGGCGGAACCATGCGCAGGAGCAGAGGAGGTGAGAGAAAGAAGGGGCCTGGTTGGGAGAGATCGTCGTGAGAAGGAGACGTTTACGGGGAATGGTGCGCAGCAGACAGGGATAGCAAGGCTGTTCAGGGAACAGAGGTTCAGCGGAGGCGATAGGATGTTGCGCACCTGCTTACCTCGAGGCGGCATTGTACTTCTTGCCTGAGCTATTCCTGCTCCTTGCGCGCTTCCTTGTTCTGCCGACGCTGCGCCGGTCCGCTCTCCACCGATCGACCGGGAACATGCTCTTCCCTTTGTCGTGATCTGGTTACGCAGGTTACAACCGACCAGGGTTGAGCACTCACCGCGATGCGTCACGGTCCTGTTGTCTAAGGCATTAGCCCGATGTATTACAAAGTGTAGCAGCGCGTTCGCCGCGCTCTTACGAAAGATTAAAACAGCAGACGCGCTCCCGGTTCTATCACGCTCTCCACGAGAAAACGTGACGACATTGCCACTCACAAATTACAGATACTTTTGCCCAGGAGCCATTCCTCTTCGACAGTCGGGTTCATTCCTTGCGGGACGTTAAATTAATTATTTGGTATAACGCGTTGTGTAAAGAAATACAGTTCAAATTCCAGGAAAATGTCAATGTATGCTTGCACCAGTTTGCACAAATGTTAGTGAATGGTATAGAGAAACGAATTATCCGGTGTTGCCTCCACTTGCTGCCACGAACTTTTTCACCTTGACCTTGACTCACCACCTCTATGACGGTGAGCTTTAGGCTACCTGTGGTGGTGTGATGCTTTGCATTCACCTCTGCTTCGATCACGGCACACAAGGATAATAGGGGATTGCAGTTGAGGTTACGGAGAGGCTACAAGTCAGGAGATAATCTCTCCTGATTAATCTTTTCTTTCAATTCGATCACGAATTCCGTCCCCGGATTACCTCATACTGTTTGTCAGAATTTCTTGACTAGGTCGTAAACTTGCGTCTTCTCGTAGCTAAACCACGCAACAATCTCCGATTCGAGTATTACCCCTCTTCGGTCGTATTCTCGGTTCATGGCTGACATTGTCCCACTTGTTCACTGATTACTGACTTACGTAGTGAGTTACCTTATCAACAATTGCTTTGTTTATATTTCTCTCACCTATATCTTATTTGTGGAAATACCCGGCGAAATTCCGGATTTATCTCGACAGTCCTGTATTATCAAATTTGAAGATAGCTAGAGAATATTGCAAAGTCTAAATTGTCAAGAGATTATTGTAATATTATATAACGTAGGTCGTACGGAAGCAAACTGTCAATTCATCGTCGTCTCTGAAGGGTTACGTCGTATACACCAGAACTCCATTTATGCCAACAAAATTTTAGACAGTATCCCATTGTACAGGATAAGTCACCTAAAATTTTCGTTCTAAATATGTAAGATAGAAAATGTTCGACTCGGAGTTGCAACTATAGTGATAGAGGAGATTTTTTTGAGGTTATACGTTCTAACATTTCAAGGTCATCGATTGGTTTTAAATGAGATGATGTGTTCGAATTGGTACACTGTTCTAGCTAATGAGAAAATAATATATTGACCTTCAAACGACCTTCAGAGGCGTTATTCTGCAAAATGAAAATAGAATATAGTCTTTTTTAGCTTTAACATTATACCAGTTAGGATACATTAACCCTTAGCACTCGAATGGTGACTCTGAGGCGCCATTAAAAATTGATGTACCATTATTCAAAATATTGTTTGCATTATTAAATATGTCGGTATCTAATCCATTTCTAAACATTTAGGTATTGTATAAGCTATTATACGAATTTCATATCCACAAAATTTTTAAAATTATACGGAATGGAAGTATTCTAGGTCGGAAGAAATGTATAATTTTCAAGTTAAAATTGCTTCGAATGCAAAGGGTTAAGTATAGTAAAGTACCAATGAAATTTGGCCATGAAAAAGATGAACATCAAATTAACTTCGCCTAGATCTTATCCAAACTTAACCTGGGTCTAGCCAAAATCTAGCCCGGACCTAACCCTGACCTTTGCGTTACCGTGAATTACTACCCCAGGCGTAGAGAAAGACCTTTAGGAAAAAGTTCGTTCAAATAGGAGGTGATAATGGAATTGCAGAAATCGAGGAAAAAGTAATTTACGATAACACGAAGGTGTGGATTAAGTCCGGGTTATACTGATTGCTAGGTTTGCTAGGGAAACTCGAAATCGATGAAGGTGAACGATGGAAAAGGGGGGGATACTGACAGGCTGGACCTGCATTGATTATGTGAACTCCAGTTGGCTCGACATAATAACTGACTTGTTATCTAAAAGAACAGGCAAGCATGGCACGGTTTTTAGTTATTGATCTCCCTCATGCTAAGAATCACTCCTTCATAAGGCCAGCGCGCCAAGGAAGTTGAGGACTTGGAGTTTGCGTCCGGAAGGTACCTGGATAATATGCTGCTTTTTGGGGGTAATCAAGCGAACATTATATGCCTGCCTTACAGTTGACAACGCTTGGCGAGGAGTTACGAAACATGACCATTAACCCTTTACCTTACAATTTAATAAAGTAATTTGTGTTGCTTTGAAATCAGTGTATAATGGTTAAATTGTTGCTTTGAAATCAGTGTATAACGGTTAGGTTGCTATAATACTACAGGGTGTCCCAAAATTCCTTCAACAGCCGGAAATGGGAATGGAAATGTCCCTGAGATCATTTGAAGCAACATTTTCCTTTGCAAAAATGTTATCCGCGGCTTTGTTTAGGAGTTATTAATGAAAAACACGGACCAATCAGAGCGCGACCTAGACGCGAGTTGGCACAGTCGGCCCGGTGCGTCAACTGTTTATTGGCCGACTGTGCCAACTCGCGTCTTGGTCGCGCTCTAATTGGTCCGTGTTTTTAGTTAATAACTCCTAAATAAAGCCGCGGATAACATTTTTGCTAAGGAAAATGTCGCTTTAAATGACGTCAGGAACCTCTCATTTCCGGCTATTGAAGGAATTTTGGGGCAACCTGTATATTGGGTATTAAAAAATCATTGAGTATTTATATAGTACATAGGACACGCGAAAAAACCTTAGTAAACGTAGGTCAAAAGGTCAACCGTTTCTGAGATATAAATATTTTTTTATGTTAGCATCAAGATTGACTTACTGGCTTCCATCGCATGCTACGGAATCGAAATCAAGATCACAATCGAGCGTTGATGACAACTGACTGATTGCCGATGGAATTTACTGATGGAAATAGAATGAGCACGTACAGAACGCGGTTTATAAACACTGAAGTAAACGTCGTATGGAAGTCAGTAAGTTAATTCTGATACTAACATATGTACAACAATGGTTATATCTTAGAAATGGTCGACCTTTCGACCTATGTTTACTAAGGCTGTTTTTACTCAGTGTGTCCTATGTACCATATAAATATTGAATGGTTGTTTTGCACACCCTGTATATGGTAATCTATGATGGAAGAGTAAAAATAATCGATATAAATATTAAAAATAATCTGGGTCAACACATGTGTGCTATCTTTACTTTCGTATTCGAATTTCTGAATAAAATACATACTCTGTGTCATAGTTGTTAGGATGCAGAGTGGAGGAAGCTATTATTACAAGCACATTTATAACACATACATATTTACGCAAAGAGAAAAATTACATACCAGGTAATTAATAATTACATCCGCCTTTATTTTCTACTACTTCAAGCATTCTATTGGGTAAACAATTATTTGGCAAGTGCCTTAGTTATATTATGTGACAAATTGTTCAATTCTACCATTATATCTCATTTTAATTGTTGAATATTACCATACTACTCACCATTCATATATACAGCGCCTGCAAACTCTCCCCAACAATTTTCGGTAATATTCAAATCCGGGAAGTGTTGGGCTTGCCAGAACTGATGTTTTCTCTTTCCAAAAAGTGTTCGACGTTCATGTTGGAAGATAAATTTACCTTTGATAAATCGCTGTGCGTGCTTGCTAATTTATTCTGAAATAACTGGTAAGCAAATAGTTTGTAACAGTAATTCCAATAAATAGTCAACATTAGAAAACACAAAACGAAAGAGGGAAACGACTATTTTTGCAAGCAATGTTAATGGTGTCTGTAATTTCTTATTTATCTGCATTACTTTTTTAGAGATGAAGGTGGCATTAAATTTTATAAACTCTGAATGGAATGTTATGTATTCTTTGTATCGTATAAAAGCGTGATAATGACCTTCAAGGTCACACTATTTGCACGAATACGCTAGCTGGTGTTAGCGTGAACATCCTGTATATGTATTATTAACTATCATCTATAAATCATTTAAATATCATTACTAGACTGCGGGTCTTTATTCATTTAAGGCATACGAACATTTTCAATAAATGCTAGAATATAAAAGTTGATAGAGTTTAGTACAATTTTCATATATTTTGGATCTAAGAAGGCTGTTTGTACTACATAGGAATAGGATTTTATTTGATTTCGCCTTCTCAAAATTTGATTGTACAAATTGAAAATTGCATAAACGTCCGCAGTCGAATCATTACTATTATGGCTGTGGGAATGTTTTGATTAGTTTCTCAAATTTTTCTCTCACTTATTTGGCACATATAGTTGTCGATTTTTTATTCTGTGATTTCCTTTCACATTTTTATATCTCTAGCTTAAATTTTAGATTTTGCTCCGAAATAAACAATGCCAACTTTCCACCTTGAGCCATTACAGACAATCTGTTATCCTCTTAATTGTGTAAGTTTGAAAGCTGGGTAATAAAGATGCAACAATGAGCGCCAGAGAAACATCAAAGGAAAGATTTATCTGAAGTGCATTGCAAAAGTAAGAAAATAGTCATAGTGTACTAATTAAAGGAAGGGTGGAAAATTATTTCGAATTTTCCTACGATAATATCATAAAGCAAGCGGTAATCGTCATAATACTTAGAAATATTCGTATTATGTATAAAAGTAGCTTCATATTAATTTTCAACAATTCATTTTCAGCCTAATATAACTTTAGTTATAATATCATTATACCGAGTCCAAACTTTTGATGTTCTCTCGTATTTCATGAAAAAGCGTTTTAAATTAATGTTCATTTAACATAATTATACAGAGCGCCCTAGCTGAAGGAGGCCACCTAAACATCTCCATTGTTTTTAACGTTATGAAAAATGTGTACTTATCTACCACAATTTACCCATTTAGGTGGCTCACAAATTGGCCAACACGTTTATCTGCTTCAACTCCATTAGATTTTTTCTTTGGAAGATATGTACAATGAACCGTATAATTAGTGCTTGTACCGCCATTATTCCGGAAACAATAGGAAGAGCATCATAGTCCGTGATTATGCGTTTTAGAAAGTGCATCGCTGTTCCCAGAAATCATTTCGAACATTTAAACCGTAAGTTCTAATACCATTGTCTCACAATTTCATTTTCTATGGTTCAAGGTCATCTGGAGGTCATTGTGTAGACATATTGCAATATACTTGTAAGCCAGATATAAGATGACGCAGAAAAAATACACATTTACAAAATGATAATTACGTTGAAAAATTTTTCTCACTGTGTGATTACGTTTCATCATAATCCAGCATACAGTTATCAATTGTGTGATTGGGCAATCGACAGTATTAGTTCCTACTTATTGAAATTGTTAAAGATAGGAAAAAATATTGGTTTATCTCCTGTTTCTTGCAATTGATTCAAACAACTTTTATTTTACATAATGATTCACAAGTCTTCTGATAATAGTAAAAACAATGAAGATCTTTAGGTGACTCACTTCAGCTAGGACACCCTATATAGCCGCTGACTATTCAGTATTTAAACAGGGCAATTTTAGTAATGATCCAGATGTATGAAATTACATTAGAATTCGATAGTAGAATATCCATGTAACCAGGAAATATAAAAATTATTGCAAAATATAATCTATAATGATATATTATTATTGGGTTGGCAAATAAGTTCGTTCGGTTTTTTACATTGGAATAAATGACAAAAACCGAACGAACTTAGTTGCCAACCCAATAATTAATCTATAATGATATTTATGATATATTAATAGTTTACTCTTGCGGTCCTGTATAATGTCTATCAAATTCTCTTTAAGTGCGTTGTACCGTATCTAACAATGCCATTTTAAAAATATATATTGTTATCTTCCACTATTGTTGATACATTTGCAAATTTCTTCTATGTAATTTTATCTCTATTCCGAACTTCAACTTGACGTTTAACATATCATACCACTTTATATATAGTTAAATTTTCTCTCAATTGAAAGCTAGAATCATAAGCTATACGAAACGCTAAAGAGCATTTTTGACAAATTATGAGATCCATTGTTTTTCCCTTGTTTTTACGGCTGTCGCGGACGGCCGCCGCACAGCGGTTTAATAAAAAATTATGGTCACCTAAATTTTTTCAATGCCACTATATATTTTTATTACATGTCGTTCTAGCTAACGTCAAAACGAATCCAATTACCTATTTCACAATGATTTTAAATCTTAAAATAATGCTGAAATAGTCTTGATCCGACAGTTTAGACCCGATAGTTTAGACCTCAACCACATCTTATGGAATTGCTCAGTGTACAAATCATCCATACAGAATTGAACCATTTCCTCAGGGACTTAACATCCCAGCCTTCTTAAGGATGTTCTGGAGGTATATAAAAACGCAACAAAACTTTTTAAAATTTGACAAGATATAATTCTTACTAAATTAATGCAATTACCATAGTTTCGGTTCGATTCACTGCACCGTTTAAGAATTATAGCAACTTAAACATTTGAACACGTCTTCTTATGGAGAATTCATAAAATTCCACTTCAAACCCTATTTAAACCTTGAAAAAACGCAACTAGAAACTCCAGTTTTTTATATGTAGTACAAATTATGTAATTAATTATGTTCCAAATTTATTAGGATTCACTAAACAATTACAGAGCAAAAAAATTATAAACTGTTACAAAACGTCAAATTTATCGTGTTGTCTCTCACTACATAGCATGGAAACGCGACGAGTGTAGACCACTGAATATAGCTACAGACGGTACAGTATTCGCAAAAGTTTAATGCAAAATATACTCATGAATGGCTTTCATTGCCATGTATTGACGGATTTCGAATTTCTTGTACTATTGTCTCCCATTGTATCTCCAGAACATCCTTAAGGATTAAGGATATATTTATTTAATACTAGGTTAATAACTAGGTTAAGTCGTTCAAAGTAAGACTATTAGACTATTTATACAGTATGGACTATTTTTCCATTCTCTTTTTCAAATTTGTATCAATTATAGACACCATGCTTGTTACTCGCATCGACTGATCTCACTACATTATAATATAATGCAACGTTAAATAGTTTTAGGTACAGGGTGTAAAAAAAGTAATGGTCATCCGTCCTAGGGGTGAATCTACACCTCTGGATCGGTGGACATTTGTAAGAAAAACTTGCCGAAAAATTGTTTATAACACAGAAAATTAGTGTTAAAGTTTTTTTTTGCATCAACGCATTCTACTCATCGAGAAGAGGAGAAGTTTGAAAGGGGCCATATGTCACAAACAAATAGTTATTGAGCTATAAGCTGTTAAAGTTTTTGCAAAATTTGATTGTGTGGAATTATACGTATAGACAAAAGCCTACTACTACAGTCCACACGTCCGTGTCGATGAGACAGAAGATGATCGTGTGCGTGCCGCGAGGCAGACGAAATTTAAAGGAGCCTAACGACGAATGCGCCTTTAAATTTCGTCTGCCTCGCGGCACGCACACGATCATCTTCTGTCTCATCGACACGGACGTGTGGACTGTAGTAGTAGGCTTTTGTCTATACGTATAATTCTACACAATCAAATTTTGCAAAAACTTTAACAGCTTATATCTCAATAACTATTTGTTTGTGACATATGGCTCCTTTCAAACTTTTCCTCTTCTCGATGAGTAGAATGCGTTGATGCAAAAAAAAACTTTAACACTAATTTTCTGTGTTATAAACAATTTTGCGGCAAGTTTCTCTTACAAATGTCCACCGATCCAGAGGTGTAGATTCGCCCCTAGGACGGATGACCATTACTTTTTTTACACCCTGTACACTAATCTATGCAATCTTATATTTTATACAGGATGTGGCCGGACGGGTGGTACAACCGAGCAGGGGTTGATACTACATGTAAAAATAAGTCGAATAAAAGGAATAATATTTTTTCGTTTGATGCTTGGTTTTCGAGAACATCGAGTTTAAAGTTCCGCCAGGTTCGCGTGCTTTAGTATACATAGTATGCACAAAGTAGAATTGGTTGATCATGATCAGACACGTCAGACGGTTCCGATGCAATAGCACGTGTATTCGCTGCATTTTCAAACTCGATTTTCTCGAAAACGAAGCGTAAAACAAAAAAATGTTATTCCTTTTTTTCGGCTTATTTTTACATGTAGTATCACCCCCTGCTCGGTTGTACCACCCGTCCGGCCACACCCTGTACATAAAAATAAGTATTTATGCGAGCTAAGAAGTATGAATGCATGTATGTAAGTATGTAGGTATGAAGAATGGATGTATGACTAATTAAATATATATGAATTGTATATGACGAACACAGTTCAATGCCGCATTTTTAATAAAGAAGAAGAAGTTTGGCATTTTTGCCCACTGTGGTGAAAGAATCTATACAGGGTGAATTCGATAAAGCAGGACACTTAAATATCTCCGTTACTTTTCGTTGTACAAAAAAAATTCGTAGGACAAAGTTACACTGTTTGAAGGGCCACATATAACGGTGTAAGGGAAAAAAAATTTCAAGGTCATTTTTATGAGATTTTAAGGTTATCAATGTTTTTTTAAATGGAATGAGGTATTTTTTAATACATCAATCGATGCAGCTGGACATTCGTTATAAAAAAGTACTAACCTATGTATGTCGAAAAGTTAGTAGTTCACGAGATATTTCGATTTAAATAACTCTAAAATACCATTACTGTCGTGCTAAGATGTTACACAAGCAAGTAAAAACTAACGTCATAGTACGACAGTAATGGTATTTTAGAGTTATTTAAATCGAAATATCTCCTGAACTACTAACTTTTCGACATACATAGGTTAGTACTTTTTTATAACGAATGCCCAGCTGCATCGATTGATGTATTAAAAAATACCTCATTCCATTAAAAAAAACATCGATAACCTTGAAATCTCATAAAAATGACCTTGAAATTTTTTTCCCTTACACCGTTATATGTGGCCCTTCAAACAGTGTAACTTTGTCCTACGAAGTTTTTTTTGTACAACGAAAAGTAACGGAGATATTTAGGTGTCCTGCTTTATCGAATTCACCCTGTATTTAATGTTTCCGGCTGGCTTTGTGGAAGTAAATGGATCTATTGCCTCGGAAAAGTAGTCGGTCCAATTTGTGTGCTTTCTTTCAAGGTTAATGGTAAATGACGCGGCAGTCCTCCCAATCGGTATAATTACACCCCCTCCTCCTTGTTCCCGGCGGGAGAGTATTTCTCATATCATCCGACGGTTCTATCCTTAAACGTTGACACATCCACGCGCAGCCTGTGTTTTCAATCCCGAGAAAAGGAGCAAACGGAGGCCGAGAAATGTCGATAAATGAGACGATGCTCGGTGGTAAAGTACACCGGACCGAAAAAGACAACCGTAAAATAAACCAAATAACACACGGAACTGGGCAATCATCGGAGTGGTGCGGCCGGTGCGTATCGCTCCGAGATGAGCTAATAAGCAGTATTAGACGGGTTCGCTCGCGGTATAAATTACTACATCGGCCTGAAATCTTGGCCGCGATGGTAGTGATTCGTGATTTTTGCAGCCTCCAAGAAATTAATCGATCCCGGTAATCGCTGTCTTCACGTGTTCCAAGGGGAAAGCAACGGTCCGCGATCTAGTTCCCCGTATATGTGTTGTGTCCTGCGGTATCTCTGATTTCTCATTCGAGTTCCGTAGTGGTCTTCGATCACGTTCCTTCAATTCCTCTCGCCGCTTGGCCCTTGCTCGAAGGTGTAATGTCGGGGCTGATTGAAAATTGCGCGTCTATTACGGCCGCGATTCCACTCTGCTAGAGAAATAAAGAATCGCGCGATGCTCGATCGGAATTTAACCGTGCCCGGTGTTTCGCGATCGATTAATAATTTCCAGCTAGGTGCGTGCTCCTCTCGCGCGGCTTGATTTAACCGTTCGCCGAGCGAAGTCGTCCACGACAAAGCAACCGTAACGAGAACTTATTACCGGACGTTTTATTTAATAATATCGTCTCGCAAGGAGCTCCAGCGATGCCGAAGGAAGCGTGCTGATCCCTGTTGTTCTGTAAATGAATCGAGAATAGGCAAGATAACGCTTGGCCCGACCCGGACCGACCGAACCCGGCGCGCCGCGCGGAAGTATTCTCGTTTCTTTGTATTCCTCTCTTTTTTTCCTGCCAACCAAAGAGACTGCCGCGAACCGTATCCGCCTCCGTTTCTCCGGCATCGCTGAATTATTTGCTGCCTTCCACGCGGGGAAATTATTTTCATATAAAAAGTTCCACGGCGCGAAAGTTTGCGTAGTCGTTGCGCCCCGAATTACGGGTAACAGGGTTTTGAATTTCCGGTGGCCGGTTCGGCCTTTTATACTTATGTATCCCGGCAAAAAAATGATCCCACAGTTGAAGTAACCGCGATACACACAGCGTTAAAATTGGCGAACCGAAGAGCACGATCTCGACGCCGGAAACGCTTGAACGATTCAAATCCCGCTGAAGTGGACAGGCCCAATGGAGAGGATGGGTCAGTCCAATTGCTCAAAGTCAGGAGAGCTGGCCGAATTATATGGAACAGACGAATTCAATGAATTAGACGAAATAATTGGCAAACTTCCATCAGCCTTTTGGAACAGGTCGACAATAGAACGATTGTACTCCATGTACCCGCTGTGGTAAAATCCATACTGCAGCGGTGCAAGTGCACGGATCACTAGTATCTAGAAGGAGGGACGGCGGTCTCGTTCAGCAAATAACCGTTCGCCAGTTTTTCATGGTTTATTGTGAAACACATTCTACCGTCTTCGATGAATGGTCGCGGTCCCGGCGACATTCCTCCAATTTTTTTATCAACCCGAAACCGAGATCCTACTTACCTACTAGTAGTGAAGGGATCTGAAACACTTCAAATCGCTTTGATTCAATATTTATGACGAAACACTTCTAACATAATTCGAAGCATAGTACTCTTGAAAGTCTTGAAAGTCTTGAAAGTCTAGAAATTCTTGAAAGTCTAGAAATTCTTGAAAGTCTAGAAATTCTTGAAAGTCTAGAAATTCTTAAAGGTCTAGAAAGTCTTGAAACCCAAACCTAATCGAGACCTAATCCATGCATTTGCAAGTGAAGTTTTTGCAATTAAAGGGAAATGATGTTCAGAATGGTGAACTGAAAGAATGCAACACATCGAGAAGTTTACCAGTCTTGAAAGTCTTGAAAGTCTTGAAAGTCTAGAAATTCTTGAAGGTCTAGAAATTCTTGAAGGTCTAGAAAGTCTTGAAGGTCTAGAAAGTCTTGAAACCCAAACCTAATCGAGACCTAATCCATGCATTTGCAAGTGAAGTTTTTGCAGTTAAAGGGAAATGATGTTCAGAATGGTGAACTGAAAGGATGCAACACATCGAGAAGTTTACCAGTCTTGAAAGTCTTGAAAGTCTTGAAATTCTTGAAAGTCTTGAAAGTCTTGAAAGTCTTGAAAGTCTAGAAATTCTTGAAGGTCTAGAAAGTCTTGAAACCCAAACCTAATCGAGACCTAATCCATGCATTTGCAAGTGAAGTTTTTGCAGTTAACTGGAAATGATGTTCAGAATGGTGAACTGAAAGAATGCAACACATCGAGAAGTTTACCAGTCTTGAAAGTCTTGAAAGTCTTCAAAGTCTAGAAATTCTTGAAGGTCTAGAAAGTCTTGAAACCCAAACCTAATCGAGACCTAATCCATGCATTTGCAAGTGAAGTTTTTGCAGTGAAGGGAAATGTTGTTTAGAATGATTGAACTGAAAGGATGCAGCACATTCAGAAGTTTACCAGTCTTGAAAGTCTAGAAATTCTTGAAGGTCTAGAATGTCTTGAAACCCAAACCTAATCGAGACCTAATCCATGCATTTGCAAGTGAAGTTTTTGCAGTGAAGGAAAATGTTGTTCAGAATGGTGAACTGAAAGGATGCAGCACATCGAGAAGTTTACCAGTCTTGAAAGTCTCGAAAGTTTTGATCAAGTCTCAAAATTTCAAGTCTTCAAGATTTTTAAGAGTCTCAAGAATTTCTGACCTCGAATAATTGAATCGAATTGATTCGAAATTCTGTGGTGATTGATTTGTTTGAAAACTTGCGAGACAGAGTACTGAATGCCCATCGCTACCTCCTACTGACGGGAGTGATCCTATTCCTTCGTGATGTTCAAATAATTCGGTAATCAAACTTATCCGGAAGCATTGAAGCGTATTAGAGAGAAAAGTAGTAGGTATCGGCAGCTAATATTGATGCTTGTCATAATCAATTCTGAATGATGTTGGTGTCATGATAGCAATGGAGGCATCGATACTATTAAAAATAGAATCAAATGTTTAAGTACTTTACCTTATTTAGTACTTTGGAGGGTGTTAAATTCATAAATAATGAGAGATATTGACAAATGTATAGATAAAAATAGTAATAACTTATTATTTGTGTATTTATTAATACTGTTTAACAATAATGTTTTCTTTATTATATTGTCTTAAAACCGCGTATTAAAATAATTTAGTACCATTCTATAATTTAATTAGTTATTTATGATCTGACAAGTCTTGATTTGACGACACTGTGCCGAAGATTAGTCTAAAGTTGGCATCGAAGAGGAAGAAAATTAGAAAAAACAAGCATTTTATTTTCATCACAGTGAAAAAACACGAGTGAAAAGCGCACTACACTGTATGAATTTTGCACAGGAAATTATCGTACAGTATGCGCTGAAAATTGTGTAGTTGTTTACCTGGAGAATAATTTAGCACGTTCCGGACGTTCGTTTAATGTAAACGTAGACCGATTTCGAAATCCAAAGGATATTTGGAATTTTGAATATCCCAAAACCAACTAATAGATGCTCGAAGAAAATAGAAATAGTCTGAAAGCTGGAAATATGGATGCTCCGCCGGCTCATGGAACGGAGTCGTTTTGATCGTGTTCTAGCGATACGTGCAAAAAAAGTTATGCGAATTCGATTGGAAAATTTTACCACACCCCCAATATTTTCCAGATATTTACTCAGCAGAGTAGAACCTATTTCAGGCACTACAACATTTTTTAACGGAAAAAAATCTGACCATACCAAATCCATAAAAACGAACGTCAAAAAGTACTGCAATCAATACAGTGTGAATCTTTTTGTAAAATAAGAATTATCTGCACCAGAAAGGAGCAAGATAAATATTTCTTTCTTTCCTCAACAATTTTAATAAGTCGAACTTACAATTAGTATATCAATATTCTTAAATTCCTTTGTATATTTACATATCCACGATTTTAAATGCCGATAAATTTTTGTTATAAATCATAAAATTTATTAGATTCCTTTTATTGGATTTTATAATTACTCAAGGTAAAAACAAATATTTTTATAACATCGTGGAAGCCCCATTGAACCATTCAGCTTAATACATTTGACATATCTTTAAAGAAACAAAGATATTTCAGGTGGAAACGTTGGACTCACCCTGTACTTATATTTACTTTGAGCACGTAAAAGTTCTTTTGCGTCGGTTTGTTAGTTGTATGCATATTATTATACACTATGTACTATTTGATAACATCATTAACAAGTTATTTTGATTTCTAGATCAGACCTTTTTTATCTTCCTCTTCACTATAAGCGAATGAAGCTATATTTATTTGTTTCTCTTGGGCTCTACTCCTACACTAGAAGTTAAAATCGTATGAATATTACTTTCCATTTGATTACCTATAAAATTTCTGAGACAAATTCTATAATTTTCTCTCAAAGGAAGTTCGAAATATATGTACAACCACCACTGTGTGGATATCAAGTTTTATAATTATGAATTTGTTCAACGAGTTTGATAGCCATTCCTGAATGAAATACCAGGAAACTTTGAAGACTTTCCTCAGAATGTGCATGAAGATAATCTAACAACCCTCTGGCTATTATGAATATGCAGTGTAATACCGCATCAAGTTTTTTGTAGCTTATTTTGTGGAATTGGACAAAATAGCTTCAATAAAACATGAAATGGTTCATCAAGCCGTATGTAAAGCGATTAAATTGCTCGAATCGCGATATATTTCAAGAAAGGGCCTCCCTAATTTGTATTGGAACGATGTGTTCTCGCTAAGGGACGGCCTGCCGTTGGGCTCGATGACGACTTCCACGATAAAACGTGGATTAAACCGGTTACCATCAGCCCTTTGCTTCGTGCTCAGCGGAAACTACGGATAACGGTAGCAATTACATTAATTACGCCTTCGAAATTAATTACAACAATGATGCCTTAAATTGCTCCGAAAACATTCCGTGCAAGAATCACATTTTTCATCGCGTCTACTTCTATCATGGAATTTCTTAAATTCAAATTGTAATATTCGAAACGAAACCAATCATTGTCAAAATATTCTGTAATTTAGTTAACAGCCCGACTCTAGATAACGTTACAAAGGCCTTTCCCCGGAATCGCTGACACATGCACTTTATTTTAAGGAAAGAAATAGTCTAGATTCTTCAAAAAATCGATTTCTTTTTACATTTTTTTACTTTTTTGATATTTCAAGAATATGTAGTTGAAAGAAATATCATTTTTCTGAAATTAAAGAGTATACTTTCTGTAAGGTGGTAAAGGTCGAAGGTCACGCGTAGGTCAACAAATCGCACATCGTTGAGTTTGTCTGAGCTACAAGACGGTCGTAATGAAAATACCTAAAACACTTCGATGACTTTGAAACCTCGATAAAAGTGACCTTGAGTCACGAACGCTCTTTTCCTGATCTTTTTCCTGTCATAAGAAATAAACGAGATATTTAAGATGGTCAAAGGTGAAATACCCTGTGTAACAAATTCCGATAACCGTAGATTGTCATCTTATTTATTTGATTAGAAATAAATTCGGAAACTGACAATTCCTTTAGCTTCCTAGACGGAAGCTTCCCCTTAGGGCGTTTATGAGTTTACGAAATTGCTTTTCGTTCTACGGAATGCGTCTCTTTACATTCGAGTGTGCGCTTGGAAAAGAGTGAAGCTGGAGAATCTGTTAATGGTCAATAAGCTTAAGCAAATATCGGGCCATTGAGAGTTCAAACACGTCTTCGTTTAAATAGCGTGATTCGTTGACAGACAATGCCGAATAAAATTTGGTGGAAAGTAATTGCGCGAAATCGGATATTTATCATAAATCAAAACGTCCGGGATCGGATATCGCGATCGAAATGAATTTTCATTTCGGCGCAGGCGAACGTTTGAACGATAAGCAGATTGTTTCAGAAAACAAGATTATTAATCAAACGTGCGCACACTGAAATGAAATTAATTGCCGTGACTGTTGAGCCTGGTACCGCAATCTCAATAATATTGACGGGATGAAAGTGTGCGCATATACCCGGGGAAGTATAAATTTCATTAATTGTTTCGCTATATTCTTTCCAGGTTTCGTTCGTAGTGCCAGTCACTCGGTTATCAACAAATTGATCTAGCTATCCTTGCCCTGTCCTGTGCACCCCATTGACTTCAAATCGGCCCATGAAATGGCACGCACTTTGTGCCCGTTTTAGCGTTGATTAACACGGCCTTGTGACGCATACGGTTATAATAGTAAATTTATAATCAAATGTGCGCGTGCATTATCGTTGGCAGGGTATTCAAACTCCAATAAATGTGACACACGTGCACATTGGTCGCAGCAGAGATAGGTACGGGGCCGTTGATATACCTGGTAATACGATGGCCGTCATTGGACTCGTTAACGAAGCTTGATGTTGCGCTAATAAAGAATTCTGATTGTCACGCCATGTTCTCGCGTTGCTCGTGACATGAAGCGCGCGCGCGGAGGCGGATTTGTGCAGAGACAGAGACAGAGAGAGGGAGAGAGAGAGAGAGAATTGATCCGTCAGGGTTTCACCGAATCGGTTTAAAAGGTCCTCACGAAATAAAATATTCAATCGAAGGTAGATCGATTGGGCACAAGTTGGATCTGTGGGGCCAATACAGAGAATTATTACTTATTTAACTTCTTTGTATTCCGTAACGCTTAAATGCGTTCGCTTTTTGAATTGTAGCAATGAGTGCGATAAAATAATGCCATCAGAAAGAGCTGCATTTATTGAGGAGAGTCCTACTCTGGGGAAAGTTCTATTCTGTGCATGTACTAAAGATTACTAAGTAACTTGCAATCCATGGCTTGGACGTAACACACATTTTTAGCACAGCTGAAATTCTGACCTTGATGTTTGCACAGTGTTCACCTGTGAAAATGACTATTTTAAATGTCTACTGCAATGCTGGGCACCAAACTTTCTCTCAATCAGTTTACAAGAATTATACGTGTCTTGAGTCGAGAAACACATGAAACACAGCACAACACAAACACATTTTTCTGTAGCTACTATGATAAAAGACTTGACGTGTTGCCGAGCTAGAATTCAGGTTTCTTTCTGACTGTACCTAGTCTAGTTGTAGCAATATATTGTACAAAAAATAAACGATGATTTTAATAATTAATATAACTCATTAAGTCTCCAAAACAATGGAATAAAACGATTCCAACATATACAATTGTCCTTCACCTATCAAAATGTACAAGAAAGAATGTAAATGCTACAAAAAAGCTTATTGATCTGTGCTCTGTATTATAATCTTCGTTGGACCACATGTTTGTTTCGTAAAAATAGGGTTAAAAATCAAGTGTATACTTTGAGGTCATACATCAATTAGTTCATCATTAAAGCATAGACAACGAGCCCTCCAAAACAATTTCACTTTGTCCTAATGTGTAATAATAAAAAATAAAATTTCATTTACAAATAAGAAATAATAAAAACTTTCAACCGATTAATATGACTGGAGCCGTTTAATGTGCAAGTCGGTATTTGTCTGTGTGGTTTAATACAACACTCCCAAGTAAGTTTACAGTGGGTGTCGAAAGTATTCGTACACTGATAAATTTCAAACAAAACTGTGAAATTGTTGTTTATTAACTATTTTTTCTGTAAACAATGAATGTGTACATATTCTGAGAAGTCTATAGAATAGGTACAATACAAAAAAAATTAATTTCTTGATTAACTTGCGAATGTAATAAGGAAAAACAAAAAATCGACTGAAATACACCAACAAAAAGTATTCGTACAGTTTCTAACTTTTTACAATTCGAGAAAAAAAAACGTAATGTGAATTAATGTGACATTAACAAATTATTAATTAATATTTGGTTGGATAGCCTTTGGCTTTTATAACTTCTGCAATTCTTCTCGGCATTGAATTTACTAAATTTGAGGTCATCTGTTGTTGTGGGATCTTGTTCTACTCTTCCTTCAGTGCATTTTTTAAACTCTCTTTTGAAGAAATTTCATGTTTTCTGATCTGTCGTTCTAACTAATCCCACAGGTGTTCTATAACATTGATATCGGGAGATTGTGGCGGAGTTTTCAAATACGCCGGTGTGTTATGTAGTATCCACATTCTGGTATTACATATACGCTGTATGCTTCGGATCATTATCGTGCATGAAAACGAAATCATCTTTAATATTCATTTTCTCTGCACTAGGATCAAGATTGCGTTTCAAAATGTCAATATAGACCCTGTTGTTCATTATTCCATCAATAAATTCTAATGAGCCAACACCAGCTGCACTCATGCAGCCCCAAACAAGTACTGAACCTCCACCGTGTTTGACTGTAGGTTTTAAGTTTTGTGGTTTCAATTCTGTATTTTTCTTTCTCCAAACGGTAGTATCCATCAGACCCAAAAATGTTGAACTTACTTTCATCTGTGAATATCACTTTATTCCAGTACTCCACTGGTGTAGTTACATTATTATTTGCGAATTCCAGTCTTTTCTTTCTATTCGTTTCACTTACGAAAAATTTTTTACGGGCCACCCGTCCGTGATATCCTGAATTTTGTATAAAACTGCGCACAGTACTAACAGATACATCAATGTTTAAATTATTTTTAATGTGTTCAACTATTTTTATAGCACTTATTCTTGAATTTGTCTTTACCATTCTAATAATAACTCTACCAGTGTATTGATTGATTTTTCGTGGACGTCCACTTCTTGATTTATTTTGTAGTCTTTTTCGTAGCCCATGCCTGTCAATTAAACTTTGTATAGTAGATCGAGGTCTACTTACAATACGCGAAATTTTTGCTAAACCTTTACACTGATTGTGCAAGTTAATAATAATTTTTCTTTCTTCTATCGTTGTTTCCGCACGTTTCCGTCCCATTTTTCAACGATAACTTTGAATATTTCGGAATTTTGAAATGCTATTGATGACAACAACGTATTTAAATATACTGAGGAGATCAATCATACATACACCGCAATTTGTTAACGTTTACATGGTATGTTTACGTTAAGAACTGTTCCCTACACAGTTCGAATTAAGGAGTTTACGAATACTATTTGCTGGTGTATTTCAGTCGATTTTTTGTTTTTCCTTATTACATTCGCAAGTTAATTAAAAAATTAATTCTTTTTGCATTGTATCTATTCTATAGACTTCTGAGAATATGTACATATTCATTGTTTACAGAAAAAATAGTTAATAAACAACAATTTCACAGTTTTGTTTGAAATTTATCAGTGTACGAATACTTTCGACACCCACTGTATGTGTTATTTGAACTTTCAAGTCAATTTTCAAGAGAACGGTTCATTTTTGATCCATGGTTCCTGTGAGAAGTTTGTTCCTCTCGATAAGTAGGACACGATGCAATCATAAAAATGTTGACCTTAAAAAAATCGGTCGAGCTCATTTTCGCATAAAACTTTTTAAACAGATATTCGCCGATCCTAAAATGAGATTTTATTTAGATTTATCATTTATGAAATAAATAACACGAAACGCGCTCGGTGCAAGGAGAGGTCCGATACAGGTGCAAAGTGTTCCCGTATTTGCCGGCAGCATCGCTATTTCCTGTCGATTATTCCGAGGTTAATCGGCGCGTCTAAAGCCGATGAATCGGTCGTTTTGAGCGAGTCGATAAACATAATTAATCTCGGCGAAGTGATCGTCGTATAAAACTTGGCCGGCGCGGTTCAGCTCGGCGTCGAGGTAACGCGAACTAATTCCATTATACCTGGGGTACTCGAACGACCTATCTTGAAGCGGTGCTCGTTAGGCAGCGATAACGGGGCTCGGTTTTCCAAGTTCCGCGGGATTTTCGTCGGCGTCGCGTCGACGGCCGCCCGGGAATGATCAATCTCGGTCTGTCCCGGCGATAGGGCGTGCAAGATTTTCGGCGGGACCCGGAGTACTACAAAGGACCGGGTCCGGGTCCATTCAAACTGGTCGATAAATCTTCATCGTGTCGGATGGCAGGCTCGAGTCTTCCGGTGGCGAATGAAATTAGGAGGGTGACTTACGAGTTTCGCCGTGCCACTCTTC
The DNA here is from genome assembly GCA_933228785.1 of Lasioglossum pauxillum. NCBI lineage: Eukaryota > Metazoa > Arthropoda > Insecta > Hymenoptera > Halictidae > Lasioglossum > Lasioglossum pauxillum. Next base: position 42,653,472 of record OW121699.1, read on the forward strand.
GCCGGAGATTCCCTTTATCTTGGCCCGGGACCGGGCCGTACGTCACTAATAAGCAGCGGCAGGACTTGAACACACATAGAGACCAGGGAATCGTTTGTTTCACTTTACAGGCGGTCCGTGCAGGCCAATGGAGGCTGGCCCGAGATAATGGCGGAGCAAGCTCGCCACGCGAACCAGTACAGCTCTCTACCCTCGTAACTGCGAAAAGAGATCGGGAGAGAAAAAGCGATGGAGAAAGAGAGAACGGGGAATAGCAGGTGAGAGGAAAAAGGGAGAAAACGGAAGAAAAAGGCCGCGAGCAAGGGAGAGGGGTCACGGGACGGGAGGCAGGCAGGCAGGCCATAAAGTGAAAATCCGGAGGTACACCGTGACTAGTACAAATTTTATCCTCGCGGCAGGAATACCGGAGCTGGCTTTGTGGAAATCAATATCGCGACCCGTCGCTGAAAAATCGGGTGGTCTCGCATTGCCTCCTCCGGCGCGCGTCGGATCGTCGCAACCACGCATGCCGATCAATTAATCCGCGAACCCAATTAAATACCGTACAAATCTATCGTTTACTTTGACTCCTGAAACTTTCATCTTGGAGCCTCCCTTTGTATTCTACGCGGGCTCTCTACCCCTGTCGCCTAACCGCGTTTCGAGTGATTTTATTACCCGACGAGCGCGAAACCTCGGATCGATACCGATTACTCCGAATTAGAGCGAGTAATCTGGAAAAATAGTTCGACCTCTGGCGAAGAAAGCAGAACCGCTGCGCCGCGCCATTGGTCACGGTGGGTTGAGCCACGGAAAGAAATTCGACGGCGGGTGAACGTCCCTCGGACGTCACCGTGAAAAGGAACGAAGGGCGGGTAATCCTATCGGAGATTCGACTGAAGAATTTTGTCGCGGGACAAAGAAAACCGACTACTTGAAATGATAACGCAAGAAGCTTCTCCTCCGGCGGGCAACCAGGAGGATGAAAGGGTGGAATAATTTGCTTTCGCTTTCGCCAGCACGGCACGGCACGGCATCCACCTTCGAGTAAGACGAATTTCGGGAATGTTCTCACGAGCCCGTCTGCGGCCGGTAATACATTTAAATATCCTTTCTGGAAAAGGTTCTACGTGAACCGACTGCGCTCGAATTCGCAGTGAGATTAAGTATTACCATTCCTCGTCCAGGGTGGAACAAATGACTGGCGTTAGACCGATAAAAATTCATTGCCGGCGTCTTGAGGCCACGCTTTAGCAACGAAATTGGCACACGGACGCGTGAGCTGTTTGCTAATCTGCCCCAACCCCGTCTCCGGCCGAGATGTTTAAAGCTAGTAGGTCGGTAAACGAAAGAATTTCGTAGATGGCGAAGCTGAATAAAATGGCGAGCTACGTGCCCGTTGGAGCACCGTTGCCCCTGCACACAACTGTAAAATCACTCGCACGTACTTTGCAAAAACTGGAGGATTCGCAATCACCATCGTGAAAACAATTGAAACTGTACAAAAAAGCTGGCCCGAAATGAGGAGACGCGTTTCATTTATATCGCACATCAGTATACTAGGTAATTTACGCATTCTTCTCGCTGCGGCACGAGTGCGTACTCCGAAATCTCCTTGACCAAAAAACTCTTGTCCAGCGAAAATCGAATTGTTCCCACCTCACCGAATAAGGACTAATTCCCTTTGGAGATGAGGGTTCGCGTTTGTCACGTCGCGTCGCGCTGCATCGGTGCGTGAGATTGAAAGGCGACAAATACAACGGGCGAATCCTCGCCTCGGTTCGAATTTCCGTAACAGAACGTAACGCGTAATTTATGAGCGATGCAATCATCTTGTCAATCACCGGTGAAAAACCGGCTTGCAAAGGTAAGCGGCGGTTCTTTGCGTCGCGCCGGCGGGGGAACGTAGCTGCGAGCGAACGACCTTCGCGTCGCAGGAACAGCTATGCCGAATGCTTTTCATTGATTTGTACTTAATTAAAAGGAGGTCGGCTGCAAACACGCGGCACGGAGATACAATCGTAAATCTTAATGCGGGGCCAGGCAAAAATGCAAAGAAGAGGCAATTTGCGGACAGATGGAGGGTGTGTCCGCCGCATCGGACCTCCTTATTCGCATTTTTCTCGGAGTTACGTCACCGTCCGGGAAAATTAAGAAATATTCTCCCGAATCACCCCGCGAGCAAGGTGCATTCTGCCACTCTGAATTAGCCGGTCAGGTCATACTCCTGTGAATATTCCTGTTCGAGGCGACAACGCGCGACACTGCAACCGGGGCTAAATCAAAAGGTCAAAATTTCGAAGCGGACCAAATGCGCGGACGTCGACCTATCCTGCGTCGACACGGTGATAGAAATCCTCCGATCTCCAATATTCATTATAAAAATTAATCTATTAGTTCGGTCGAACGAAAACACCAAACATCGTGCGAGTCACCTAAAATATTTCCGTTGTTTTTAATACTTTTGACGATCTTATGGTAACCACGGCTAGATTGAAATACTCGTGCATTAACCCTTTGCACTCGGAGCTATTTTAACTCGAAAATTAAACATTTCTTCTTAGACTTCCTAGCTAGAATAATTCTATGCTACAATGATTTTTTCATTTTATAACAGACAATACTTATATGTGTAGTAATTGATTAGATAACAACACGTTCAATAATGTAAACAATATTTTGAATAATGCTACAGCAACTTTTAGTGGTGTGATTTTACTTAATACATAATATGCCAACGTTATTGTACGATTTTTTATTACGGAGTTAAAGCGGTTTAAATATTGGCAAACTTTTCGGCGAAAACCGAGCTTTCCTCTAATTTTGCACGTCAGTGTATTTGTTTAGCTCTAACAATATCCGATGATATTTAGAATCGGAGTTAAACTCGGAATAAACTGAATGCTGATTTTGCAGTATTTTACACATTAGAGTTGTCACGTTGATAAATACATTTCTGTTTGTCTATGCTATGCGCGTATTTTGATAATTATTCACTAACGATGTTCACGTACATATACGATGCTGTTCATTCTCGTTGAAAGAAACTCCGTATCTGGTTTCCTAGGTATTGTATTGCCATCCAAATTCTGATTCCAGCGTGATATTCTCCTTCCTTAAAACATTAAAATACTGAATAAAATAGTGTCTAATTTTATATCCAAATGAGAACGTTTTTAGTCTGAAAACGTTTTCTTTTCACTTCTTACGCAAGTGTGTGTCTTTTCCTTTGTAAATTCTAATTTTTCTTTTTCATAACGACTACGTACAATAGTGACGAGCTTTTTAACAGCCTACATGTATTCAAATGTGTTTTCTAAAGTAATATTCACAGCTTTCAAATATAATTGTACACTGCATACCGAGTTTTTCATAATATTTCAGCAATCTTTGTAGTTGAGTAATTCCTGTCCTTTTAATTTCTTTTCTTCATCTCTTCTTTAAATTAGTTTGTTTTGACATGGAAAACACTGACCATTTTGCTTAGTTAATGAAAATAATTTAGTTTCTTCGCAACTACCTTGAACGTGTTTGCACTTGTTGAAATTCTTGGAATTATAGCTGTACAAGTATCATGGAACTGTTATAAATGCTGCTCTAAGAAGTAATCATGAAGTATCGAGACCGAAGACCATTTTTTCAATATGAATCAATTTTTCTAACTACAATTCTTTCACATTTTCTGACACAGTTTTCACATGTCGACCATATTTTTATAAAATGGCTTTAATAATATGTTCTATTCTGTCGAACTGTCGAACGGGTGAGAATTACAATTTTTAATTACAAAATTATTTCAGACTGCTTATTTCATCATTGTTGAAACTATAAAAATGTTTTCATGAGCAATTTTAGAATATTTTATTTATTCAAGTAGGTACATGTTATGTATCGTCAAATGTATAGATTCAATCTTGTAATTAAGATTAACTGTTTCAATTGTAATAAAGCATTAACTGTTTCATTGGTGCTCTGAGAATAATTCAAGCGTGTTACAAGCAAATACAGAATAATTTTTGAATTCTGACTAGACTGTGGATTTTATGCATTTATAACAAAATTGTGCACGTACAATTCAAAGCAGCAATCATGTTAAAACTATTTAAGGACATCAATGTATTAATTTCAGCTTAATAGGATAATTAAAAGAAGATTGCAATTTTTATTTGGCTCCTGCGTCCTGCAATCAATGCGAACATTTTTTATTTTGCATAAAGATTCGCGGTCTAATTATGACCAAGACAAAATTTTCTAAAATGTGGCCAACTAATAATGGAGCTACACATGTTCGCTGTTGGCTTGCATCCAGCTTACCTGCGTGTAAACAACCTGTAAGAGTTATTAATAGCCCATCAAGGTTGCGTTCTTCCTCCCGATAGTACGTAATCAGATTTTTCAATTTCGTGTAGCTAGGCGACGCGTTTCAACGAGTTTCCCGCGCGAGGAACGTAGACAACGATACCTCTGATTACAGTAAATCCAGGGGCGTTCCAAGATATTACCGTCGGATGTACAACAGACGAGAAACAGTTAAGTCTGGCTTTAATTAAATTCTGCTGTTTCGAGCGAAGATTTCGGATTCGGGCTCGTTCCGGGCGATAATTTATTTCACAGCGGCGTACAATGCTGCGCCAAAGATTCCGGCGAAGAAAGTTACGTTTCGGTGGGAATGAATGGAGCTGATGCGCCGCGCAGTTCGAAAGCCCAAAAGCAAGCCGTGCCAGCCAGCTAGCCGACCGAAACCCGGCAGCAACGACGGGAAATTCCGCGTGAGAAACTTTTCCCGGATAAATAAGATGTACGCGCGAGATGAAAGTTCGACGACGACCAACCGAACAGAGATAGATTCGGTCGGTGGCAGACGCTTGTTCCACGAACCATATCCCTCTCCAGGAAAATGGCAGCACGTGGCCTGGTCTGCGAAGAATCGTGAACAGGCACGCGTTTCCATTGAAATTGGTAAATAGCTGCACGTTCGATTCGGATCGAACACGTACGCTGCAAGTAGCAGTGACGAACACGACTCTTCTCAATTAATGTCGATTCCTAATAGCAATATAGTTGCCAGCTACATTTTCGCTGCAGAAATTATAGTGATAGCGTTAATGGATACAAAGTTCCAGCCAATTTTCCGAAGACAATGTTTTCGGCAAAAAAGAATTAATGGATACAAAGTTCCAGCCAATTTTCCGAAGACAATGTTTTCGGCAAAAAAGAATTTTTCCGTATGAATTGGGACACCTCAAAAACTGTGAAAAGTAAGTGTTGAAATGAAGTCAAACTGTGTATAAACAATCCTAATACCCGAGCGATATTTCAAAAACGGGCGAAGAAAAAAATGAGTACAGTAAAGTCGTGATCTAACTCCCATCGCCTGTTCCGAGCAGGGACAGAGATCGTGTAGGGAAACTACTTTTTTATTATAAAGACGGCGTGGGCACGGGTGGAGCCCTTCAAACGCCTGCTTCCCCCACCAAGCTTCCTTTCGGTGGCGCTCCTCGCGGCTCCGATGCACGAGGCCTGCGCACTACTTGCGACGGACGAAGCGCGTCTTTCCTTCATAGTAACGATGGATACTGGTGGGGGGCAGTGGGCGCTACGGTGGGACAGCCTGATTATAAAGGTTGCCGAACGTAGAAAAGGACAGCATGTAAACACGGAACGTTTGCATCTTGGCCCCTCGCGGTGTTTCCCCATAGTGGAAGGGGTAGGTGAAGGGACAGTGATCGTGGAGATCCTCAGGGAGCTAGATCACGACTTTACTGTACTATCAGGTGATTGCATAAGTTCGTGCCCAATTTTCATAGATATCGCAAATTACACTGCACGGCGGAGTGTAAAAGAAATTATATAGTCACCATTCTATTCTAATTGTTGTAAAGAATGGTGACTATATAATTGATTAATAAAGCTGAATTTTTAAAAATTTAACCATTAAATTTTATTTTCAAATTGGGCACGAACTTATGCAATCGTCTAATACAAAAGTCTTGACTTTCAATGCATAACGACGCTGTATGAGTACACTATATGAGTTCCAATACATCAGACAACTAAAATTTGTCATCTTACGCAAGATTTGAAAAATCTTTTCGAGGCAAATACTCCATTGTGCGACGAGTAAAACACGATACAATCATAAAAAAGCTTGACCTTGAAAAAGTCGGACAAGGTCAAGTTTGCACAACACTTTTTTAACATATCTTCGCCGATCCTAAGTTGTAGAATCACACTGCAACGGTTTGTACGCATAATTTCTTGACATCTTATATACATATACGGCTGTGAATATCCAATGGGTAGACTAGATACACTTCGACAAGCTATTTTTCCGAAGCAGAAACCAGTACCAAATATCGTTCGGAGTGTGTCACAGTAGGTCGATATAAGAAACTAACGGCTGACAGTCTCCGAACGTGAAACGCAAGCGAAGGAGACGACTCCGAGGCGTCGAGTGCTCTGCTCGGATGGAAAATGGATTTTTCGCGACGCAGGAAATAACACGCGAATCAACCGGCGTTCCCGATCGAGTGTTGACGTGATGCGCTCTCGGACTGTGTCGTCGAAAGTCATCCTATCACGTTGCGCCCGGGGAGGAACGAATTCGAACGGAACCGCGGAAGGGTGATAATGAGAGAAGAGGTCGCGCGCACGGTGTGCCCGTACCGCAAAAGAACTCCCGTAGCTTCCCATCGAGATCACCAGCTGCTGCGATAACGCAGGTGTGAGAGTGAAGCATTGGCTTGGAAAGTAGGAGAAAAGAATAAGAACCGGGAGAGAGAACGGCAAATACCGGTTAAATGAAATTTCGTCGAGGTATCGGGTAAAGATGTGATCGTAAGCCAGGCTCGAACACTGGTTTCCCTTGTCTTTCGACGGGATTCCGACTGTCGAGTGGGGATCTTTCACTGATAGTCCTGGGTTTTTGTTGTCCCGGCCCGGTCCCCCGGACGAGCCCAGTGTTTCACTATCGACGGTAATTCAGTCTGAAGCACCCCGGTAAATACTCCCGGAGTTAGAGGTAAAATGGCGGTCGGAGTCCAGAGGCTGTACGCGCCGGAATAAAACTGCGGGGAGTATTCGACGGTGCGGTAACCGTGATATAGTGCGACAACTTAACGACTGTTCGCGATAACGATTATTGTAATGACAAAAGGAACGGTATTGCCGGTGTCAGTTGTATTTAGCGAAAAATAGAGCAAAGTAACCGGTTGTCTCTGGTGGTGCTGGCCAGTTAAACTATTACCCTGAAATTTAATCGAACCACATGTACTCCATTGAAACCGGATTAAACGTTACGACGCGGTGGCGACCGGCTGTACGAGGGGACGTTGTTTTAACAGGCCGATAGGGGACGGGACCAGATCGTTGATACGATATTAAGGGGACAGTTTAATCGAGAAATGTATCGCGACGACCAGAAACTTTTCTTCTTTCTCCTTGTTCCACGCAAAATTTCTGCGCCGGCATCCTCTTCTGTTAACGTTTCTCACCGTCACCTAAAATTAGAATTTTTATTACCTACGATCGTCGCGCCGTAAAGACTCGAAACTATTAAAGGCGAACGTATAACGCTAAACGTACTTTAAACTGCAGACGCCCTGCTAGATATTAGCCGCTAAACTGCTTACTAATGTCATTTGCTTCTGGCTTAGTTCCTGTTGACTTCACTATCTCGGCCTGATCTTTTTTCGATATCATTTCAGCCAATGCACAGCATCGGACTGTCAAGTTAAATTACTTACCATTACCAACGAATGTAAAAGCTGCTACAAGGTGCGGGTCGGCGAAGCTTAATCGAGTATCGTCATCTTGGACGAGCTTTCCGTTAAAACCGCTTCCAGCGCTATTCTTCCTCCCAGCGCGCCCCAGCAGCTCGCTCGCTGATGACGGAGGAAAGTTGACGGTAAAGTGGAAATTGCGTTGTATTCTCACTTCGGGACCGGAGGCTCCGACACGAGGAAATTGCGGCGAGTAGCGTGCATCCTAAATATTTACCCGGCTCTCGCCGTTACATAGTGCAAATATTCCTCCCGCGACTGGGAAAACACGCATGTCTGCCGCCGCTCTGCGCTCTATCGTCCCAGTAATCCCAACGAATTGATGCCTCCTCGAATGTCTCGGACCAGGCCCAAGGCGCAAACAACTTGCTCTTTCAGCTCCCATTGACAGTTTAACGATGGCGGCTAGTCTTATGACCTTAGACCATATACATATATGTATACTTATAGACCCGGCTCCAGATAACATGCCGTGTTCCAAGATAACTTCATCTACCAGATGACGGACGTGGGCAAAGTGCTATAGTTTGTTGAGAAGTCGCAGTACCACGAAGATAAAGTGTACCTAGAGGGGAAAGGGGAATCGTCATGGAAACTGCACTGTAGTATCTCAGCTGAAGGAGGCCACCTAAATATCTCCTTCATTTTTAATGGCACAAAAAATATTTATGGCATAATTTAAATGGTATCGAAGGAGGAATATCATGGAAGAACAATTTCTTTTGTCCGGTTATTTGTTCATAGTTTTTTCAAGGTCATCGTTATTTTTTTATCGGGAAAACTTATTTCTTTTTATTCCATCTTACAGCGGCTGAAAAAATACATTTGAATATGCTTAAGTCATTAACAAGATGGAATAAAAAAAGAAGTTATCCCGATAAAAAAATAACCATGACCTTGAAAAAACTATGAAAAAATAACCGGACAAAAGAAAATTGTTCTTCTATGATATTCCTCCTTTGATACCATTGAAATTATGCCATAAATATTTTTTTTGTATCATTAAAAATAAAGGAGATATTTAGGTGGTCTCCTTCAGCTGAGACACCCTGTATATTTTGTTTTATTATTCGCTCATTTTTACTTTACTCATCCTGTCGATTATAATTTGTAAAAAGTTAAATTTTAATGTAGACGTTAATTATACGAAATCTGTATTTATTTCCTCACAACTTACTTTATTAAAAAAAAAGAATAGTAAGAGCAATATATATGCGATATCTTTCTATTATATAAAATAGTTCTCTGTTTAATTCTTTTCCAGATGATTTAAATCGAAGATATCTTTGGTTAGACATTGGCTTGACATTTGGTCTTCATATATTATAAATATTTCAAGAAATACAAAGCAATTTACAACTAAAAACATCGGTTTTTATGATTCTTACGCATCTTACGTTTCAGGAGTTATACTATTACAGTGGGTGTACAAAGTATTCGTACACCTTTTAAAAACTAATAACTTTTTAATAATTGTACCAAACGACCTGATTTTTTATAATCAATTAGAAGCATTAGTTTACAAACTGATATGCAAAAAAGATTTTCCAAAAATTACAATTTACAAGGTTACAGGCAAAAATAAAAAAGGCATTTTTTAAAACTTTTTTATTTGGGCCCTTAATGAAAATTTAAAACATATGTTTTCTAGATCCATATTCTTTATACACATGTTGGAAATTTCATCGAAATCGATTGACGCAGGAAAAAACAACAGGCGTCGGAAGATGTACGATTCTGTGGATTTTAAGCAGAAACTGATCAAAAGTCGTGGAAAACTACGATTTTCACCATTTTTAACCGCTTGTAGGTCGTGTGTATGTTAATCGACTTCAATGAAATTTTCAACATGTGTATGACTAACATAGATCTACAAAACATACATTTTAAATTTTCATTAAGGACCCAAATAAAAAAGTTTTAAAAAATGCCTTTTTTATTTTTGCATTTAACCTTGTGAATTATAATTTTTGGAAAATTTTTTTTGTATATCATTTCGTAAATCAATGCTTCTAATTGATTAGAAAAAATCAGGTTGTTTGGTATAATTATAAGAATGTTATTAGTTTTTAAAAAGTGTACGAATACTTTGTACACCCATTGTATATTATTGTACTATTTGGGACTCAAAAGATATTTCTTATCAAAGATGAGGAATTTTCACAATCCCCGTGTTTTCGATGTGCATTATTTTTTAAATACATTATTTAAATTAATTTTTAATTACCAGTGTACATTCTTGTCGTAAAGGAATTCTCTTCACTTTAAAACTACGGTAGAGAAAAAATATTAAACAGATTAGCCAGGGCATCCGGATGAAGATGAGCATCTTTCTCCTGCCAAACATACTATTTTCAAAATGTTCAACTTTAAGTGTTCGTTAGAATTACAATTTGTATTATATCTCATTAATTTCTTTATTTTCGAGGAAAATGGATATTTAGAGAGCAATACTTCCTAAAGTATACTTCATTAAGTAAAGAAAGTTCATTTTCCGACAAAATGTTACTCGATCTTCGCAGAGAAGTTCGAGGGTTAATTGCAAGATACAGGAACTAAATATAAATCTATATTGTTCACTAATAATTTGAATGTAGTGAAAATAATATATCAATACTATTCAAATCTATTAATCTATTCATTGTTTTAAATTGCACCTACTCATTCTTGTCATAAATGCACAAATCCGAAGTCTAATGATAACGTATCAATGCTTTCCAATCCTTTCACTGGTTTATATTCCACCTAGCCATTTTCGTTATAAATGCATCAAATCCGCAGTCTACTAATGATCGAAACAACCACTCAAACTGACCGATCCAGTGATGTGAAAATATTTTATGAAAACATATAAACGTGATTGTATTTTATCATACGAATGTAACGCGAAAGTCGTTAAAACTGGCAGTACTTGACAACAGTCACCGTTGTTCCGTTAAACTTCAATCAATTTTAATAGATTCATCTCAATAATAAATACAATCGGTTGATCATGATTTTAATCAAGCTAATTTGATTTTACATCTTGTTCCGCGAATTTGATTCGGTCAGTTTGAATGTGGGTCAGTTACTTGATATCCTCTTCCGATAATACATATCCATTAAAGTAATAACCTAATGATCTATAACTTCTCCGAGTAACCTACACTTCTCCAATCATTCTTTTACCGTAAGTAATGAGATATGCAGCTTTAACATATCTCGCGAAAGTTGTACGTTTGTAATATGGAATTACAAACCACTAAATGATCAAAAGTAAGGAAACTGCAAAAAATGAGAGGATCTACAAAACCTATTTTTCAAATTTTCGTTACAGGCTCAAATAAAGAAGTTGTCAAAAGAAACTTCTACTATTTTTTTGTAATTCAGACTAAACACAATTTTTCCAAAATTTTCATTATACAAGTTATCCAAAACATGTTTTGTATCTATTATGAAGCATAACATTTTTGAGATACCTGTATCATCTAGAGAACTACTCCATCTAGCTTGGCAGAAAGACTGAAGTCCATTTTAAAAAAAGCTATTCTGATTTAAAGTGTGCACCATTAATTATAAAACTGACTGTACGTTGTACAGAACAGCCGTCATGCTGAGACTACATTTTTAAACCTATTAAAGACGGTATCTCTTTTAATAAATCTTTTAATAAACTTGGTTATACTTGGAACAAAAAAGTGGAGTGTATTTAATGACCCGTTAATGACCCATTAATGAAATACGGTCCAATAATCTGGCCACCAATTATGTCGCACCAAATATTGACACTCCACCGGTGTTGATGGTCGTTTTCATGAAGCCAATGAGTATTCTGCTGTGCCCAGTAGTGCATATTTTCTATATTTACTTATCTGCAATTTGTAAATGCAGCTTCGACAGTCCATAAAATGGTTTTCACAAATGTGCAATTTTGTATCTGATTTAGTAACCATTCTCAGAACGTTCTCATAAAACGTTTATAGTTCTTGATATACTGTTTGATCATATGGATGACATTTGAAAATTGTGAGAATTTTGTGGTCCGCACTATGTGAGATGTGTCGAGTACTGATATACAGGGTGGTCCACGCAACTTCCACACCTATAATAACTTCCAAAGTATGCGTTGCACGAAAAAGTTTTGTACACAGAAGTTACATGGTCTGAAGTGATACATTATGTAGTGTATTTATTTTTTATGTAGGTGGACGCGCAAAGGACATATGAAGGTCAACTCCATTGTTTTAAATGGAACGAGGTATTTTTTAATATATCAATCGATACAGCTGGACATTCGTTATAAAAAAAGTACTAACCTATGTATGTCGAAAAGTTAATAGTTTAAGAGATATTTCAATTTAAATAATTCTAAAATACCATTACTGTCGTAGTAAGACGTTACACCAATAAGTAAACACTAACGTCTTAGTACGACAGTAATGGTATTTTAGAGTTATTTAAATAGAAACTAGAGGGCTATTGTTGCTCGCTCGCGGGCAGGACTGCTCTTGCGAGAGGGTTAGTGATACGCATGGCTAGTACGGCCTACTGCTATTAATGTTTTTTATTTGGCGTGTGACTCTCCAAGAGTCACACAAAGAACTTCCCGATTCGTTACTCCTTCGCCAACATCGCTAACATCGTTTTTTTTTTGTACTTTCGTCGATATTCTCCCAAAATGTATTCTTGGGAGTAGAGATGATAAATTCACTCTTGCATTGGAATAACTTTCGATTATTCCAAGCGGTAACATTAGCATCAGTTAAAAAAAAATTTTTTTTTAAATCTAAAAAAAAATTAAGAAAAAAATGTTTATGTAATTGCGTTTGGTTCTTTGGTGGAAAATTTTCGTCCTCCCTTATAAATTGCATTGTAGAATCAACTCTTTTCGAAAAAAACTAAAAATCTAAAAAACTACTTGACCAATATGAACCAAAATCTAATCAGCTCTAAGTTACGACGGGGCACATCGATTGCATCATTCATCATTCTGATCGCGTTGTTACTTTTTCAGGAAACGTTAACGAAAAATTTGATATCATAGAAACAGACATACGCACACACACACATACGAACATTTTGATAAAAATAGTCTAAAATGACTCCAATGACCATGAAACGTGAAGATCTGCTAAAAACTCGATTTTCGATTTTCGGGGTGATTACAATAACTTCCCTATAAAATCGGGAAGTTAATATCTCCTAAACTATTAACTTTTCGACATACATAAGTTAGTACTTTTTTGTAACGAATGTCCAGCTGTATTGATTGATATATTAAAAAAATGGAGTTGACCTTCATATGTCCTTTACGCGTGCACCTACAAAAAATAAATACAGTACATAATGTATCACTTCAAACCTTGTAACTTCAGTATACAAAAATTTGTCGTGCAACGCATACTTTGGAAGTTATTATAGGTGTGCAAGTTGCGTGGACCACCCTGTATGCAAAAACAAAAGTGGAGTATTCGTCGTGTTCTACAAGTTTATTAAAGTTTACGGTTTCGTTCACGTGGAGTTGAATGGTATCAAGAGGGGCACATTCGGACGTTAATAGTTTTTTTGTAGGTGGACGCGTAGAGGACATATGAAGCTCATTCACTTTTTTGTGTGGTGCAATATCAAATATATGTTTCATTTAAAAAGAAAGGTAATAACCTCCATATGTCCTCTACGCGTCCGCCTACAAAAAAATATTAACATTGGAATATGAATAATAATAGTCATGTAAATCGAAGTGGTAATATGCGGTGACCCACCCTGTATAATATTTTAGTTCTCGCGGCATTGTCGTCACATGCACCGTAAACCATGATTATATCGTATTTGGCACTGTTACTAAACAAGGTTATAAAAGTAGCTCGCAATATCTTCCGCAATAACTTCCACAATATCACTTTTACTATTACCGAGCTTAGGAAACTGAACTGATTATGATTTACTAAGGTAGGGGAGACCAAGGCCAAAAGTTACCGGGGTAAGTTGTTCCGATCATTATTTATAAAAAAGGAGAAGTACACGAGACTCGTTTTCAGTGTGTTTGTTCTAAAAGCGGGTAAAGACACTCTCTGTTGTCCATTTTATGGCGTTCGCGGTAGTGCAGCGAGTGTTTTTAATGTTAATGGAGTGGAATTATTTTGAGAATATCTGGCTAAGTGTTAACACTAAACCTACCACTGCAAATAGCCGGTTCCCAGGTTTTGACTTCGTAATTATTCAAATTATAAAGACGTATTTATAGAAAACGATTAGTTAAATTGCTTTACTCAAGCTCATACGATATTAAAAACTGTACAAAATCTAAATAAAGATAATATTATAGGACATCATACGTGTATCAGTCGCTATTAATAATGGGTAAATGTAGTGATAAATATAAATCTCATATTCTCTAACACTTCTTTACATGAAAATTCATGTCATATCAAAATTCAATAAAGTATAGTAGACATTTCATTTTAAAAAATCAAGGGGATCTATCCGGGCACCGAAAATAATTATCAAAATTATATGAATTACTTTGGTTCTAAAAGTCAATATCTTCAGATGAGAACAACTAATTTTTCAACACACGATTGATATTTTCTTCGAAACTTTTCTCTTTAAAATGTAGAACGTAGAATTTTAAATTATAATCTTTGATGTGGGTCTCGATCCAAGGACTTCCTCGCCGAGTGTTAGTTCTCTTATTCCGGGTACCTTTAAAACTTTAAATAATTCGTGACGTTCCTTCGAGTTCGCTTTGCGATTCCAAAGTTTCGCGATGCTTGTGTAGGAGAATGCATCGTGTATCCTCTTCAAGCTTCGTTCGCAGCCTGTGTCAAGCAGTGTCGGCGTTATTAATTCGCCGCGATGAAAGAATGGCCAACATCCGTCGCGTGGCGTAGAAAATATCACCAATCAATACACATCAGAATTACAAAGTTTCGCTGTGGAAAGGCGTTGCTCTCGAATCGGGCAATCAGCGGAGACGATCCTTCAACGTCAGCTGGCACCGTTTCCTGGCATAATGATCCCTCCGGGTCTCTGGCCGCAGCTTAAGATTATTTCGCCAGGTCACCGAAATCCTCGCGAGCGCGTTTCTTCGCCGTTGTCCCGCCGATCTAGCAGAACTTCGGCTAAAGTGCTTGCGTAATGAAAGCCTTTTACATGGTGGCGTGACACCGGCAGCTTCTCCCGCTAGGAAATTCGAACGGTTACTTTGAGGGATGTCTTCCAAGCAGAGAAACTTCGAGGAGCTTAGGTCAACAACCGAATTAATGTGCAAACTTCAACATAAATAGTTGCTCTTAAGGGTCTTAACTATCGAGTGGTTCGCCTAACTCCTCTGGACAACTTCATTAACTGCTGGCATATGCTGTGACTTTCTTTGTTCCCCAGTTCTCCAGTTCCTCGGGGATACCTGGTTCCCTCTATCTCCGGAATTCCTATCGGCACACAACGATATCTCGTCACGGTAGCTTACTATTTCATTCATACCATTAGCCATTCACCAGTCAATTGAAAGGAATTGAGCTCTTCATAGAGAATTCACACCGGTATGTTCTCCATCTGATAATGTCTCTTTTAATTGTCGATGGACGAGTTATCGCAATAGGGTACACGATCATGGTAAGTTGTAAGTTGCTCAATTTACACCCCGCGATAGAACTGTAAGACATAAGAAAATTAATGAAAAGTGTACCCCAGTAAGAATTTTCTTCTTCCTTCATTCCTAATGAAGGCCCGCCTTTAGATATTGTATACATAGAGAGAATTCCTATAGGCACACAACAATATCTCGTCACGGTAACTTACTATTTCATTCATACCATTAGCTATTCACCAGTCAGTTGAAAGGAATTGAGCTCTTCATAGAGAATTCAATCCGGTAAGTTCTCCATCTGATAATGTCTCTTTATCATTGTCGTTGGACGAGTTATCGCAATAGGGTACACGATCATGGTAAGTTGTAAGTTGCTCAATTTACACCCCGCAATAGAACTGTAAGACATAAGAAAATTAATGAAAAGTGTATTCCAGTAAGAATTTTCTTCTTCCTTCATTCCTAATGAAGGCCCGCCTTTAGCAATTGTATAGAGGCCGCCTATGGAGGCTAGCCTTATTTATTTAGACCCGCTAACTAGAGGATTCGTTAGTAAGAATATACAGGGTGTCCCAAAATTCCTTCAACAGTCGGAAATGGGAGGTTCCTGAGATCATTTGAAGCAACATTTTCCTTTGGAAAAATGTTATCCGCGGCTTTGTTTAGGAGTTATTAACGAAAAACACGAATCAATCAGAGCGCGACCTAGGCGCTCAATCAGAGCGCGACCTAGACGCACAGTCGGCCCGGCGCGTCAACTGTCTATTGGCCGACTGTGCCAACTCGCGCCTAGGTCGCGCTCTGATTGATCCGTGTTTTTCGTTAATAACTCCTAAATAAAGCCGCGGATAACATTTTTTCTAAGGAAAATGTCGCGTTAAATGACGTCAGGAACCTCTCATTTCCGGCTGTTGAAGGAATTTTGGGGCAACCTGTATATTGGGTATTAAAAAACCATTGAATATTTATATAGTACTGTGGGGGAGCTAATATAATATTGATAATTATAAAGGAGCTCTACCCATATGAAAGAGAGGAGGAAAAAAGGAAGGAGCGTTTCGTCCTAGGCCCGCTAGAGGACTCATCAGTAAGGCTATCTAGCGGGCCCTGCCTTAGACGTGTTGGGATGTCGGAAGGCGATTGAGGACTGTATATATACAAATGATTGAGGAACCGAGTACTTGCGGGAAAGGTCTTCAACTACCTGTCCCTCTTGTGGCGCATGTAGGAAGTTGGCCGCCACATTACCCCCCTGCCAGTGAATAACGATACTAAGATCGGGAGGGGGGGGTGAAAATCGGTAAGAGAGCGCGTTGCTCGAATTGTATACGCATCGTGTTGGCGAGACAGTGAGTCGCTCAAGCCTATCGAGCCGTAGATGCTGCTGTCCTAGCATGGCCGTTCGAGAAGGAAGCACACGGGTGCCACACTAGGAGAGGGATTACGTATTCTCGGCGATTAAAGTAGTGCCCACTCGATTGATGCGTGTAGTATCCTCCTAGGCTCCATGTTGTCTTCCGTGTTGCGTTTTTATGCTCTAACGTCGCAGGGTCACCAATGTGGGGGGGGAGCTAATATAATGTTGATAATTATAAAGGAGCTCTACCCATATGAAAGAGAGGAGGATAAAAGGAAGGAGCGTTTCGTCCTAGGCCCGCTAGAGGACTCATCAGTAAGGCTATCTAGCGGGCCCTGCCTTAGACGTGTTGGGATGTCGGAAGGCGATTGAGGACTGTATATATACAAATGATTGAGGAACCGAGTACTTGCGGGAAAGGTCTTCAACTACCTGTCCCTCTTGTGGCGCATGTAGGAAGTTGGCCGCCACAGTACATAGGACACGCGAAAAAGCCTTCGTAAACGTAGGTCAAAAGGTCAACCGTTTCTGAGATATAAATATTTTTTTATGTTAGCATCAAGATTGACTTACTGGCTTCCATCGCATGCTACGGAATCGAAATCAAGATCACAATCGAGCGTTGATGACAACTGACTGATTGCCGATGGAATTCACTGTTGGAAATTGAATGAGCATGTACCGAAGGCGGTTTATAAACACTGAAGTAAACATCGTATGGAAGAAGTAGTAAGTTAATTCTGATGCTAACATACAGTGTGTGTACAAAGTATTTGTACACCTTTTAAAAACTAATAACTTTTTTATAATTGTACCAAACGAACTGATTTTTTATAATCAATTAGAAGCATTAGTTTACAAACTGATATGCAAAAAAGATTTTCCAAAAATTACAATTTACAAGGTTGCAGGCAAAAATAAAAAAGGCATTTTTCAAAACTTTTTTATTTGGGCCCTTAATGAAAATTTAAAACATATGTTTTCTAGATCCATGTTCTTTATACACATGTTGAAAATTTCATCGAAAGCGATTGACGCAGGAAAAAACAACAGGCGTCGGAAGATGTACGATTCTGTGGATTTTAAGCAGAAACTGATCAAAAGTCATGGAAAACTACGATTTTCACCATTTTTAACCGCTTGTAGGTCGTGTGTATGTTAATCGACTTCAATGAAATTTTCAACATGTGTATGACTAACATAGATCTACAAAACATACATTTTAAATTTTCATTAAGGACCCAAATAAAAAAGTTTTAAAAAATGCCTTTTTTATTTTTGCATTTAACTTTGTAAATTATAATTTTTGGAAAATCTTTTTTGTATATCATTTCGTAAACCAATGCTTCTAATTGATTATAAAAAATCAGGTTGTTTGGTATAATTATAAGAATGTTATTAGTTTTTAAAAAGTGTACGAATACTTTGTACACCCACTGTATGTACAACAATGGTTATATCTCAGAAATGGTCGACCTTTCGACCTATGTTTACTAAGGCCTTTTTTACTCAGTGTGTCCTATGTACGATATAAATATTGAATGGTTGTTTTGCAGACCCTGTATATGTTAATCTATGATGGAAGAATAAAAATAATCAATATAAATATTAAAAATAATTTAGGTCAACAGATGTGTGCTATCTTTACTTTCGTATTCGAATTTCTGAATAAAATACATACTGTGTGTCATAGTTGTTAGGATGCAGAGTGGAGGAACCTATTCTTACAAGCACATTTATAACACATACATATTTACGCAAAGAGAAAAGTTACATACCAGGTAATTAATAATTACATCCGCCTTTATTTTCTAGTACTTCAAGCATTCTTAATTATGTTATGTGACAAATTGTTCAATTCTACCATTTCATCTCATTTTAATTGTTGAATATTACCATGCTACTCACCATTCATATATACAGTGCCTGCAAAAGAAAATGTTGCTTCAAATGATCTCAGGAACCTCCCATTTCCGGCTATTGAAGGAATTTTGGGGCATCCTGTACATACAGGGTGTCTCACTTAAGAGTGCCCCCCAGAATATCTTCTTTAATTTTGACAAAGTAAACAATGTTTTATGTGTAATTTGAATGTGGTCAGTAGACTGCGGATCTTTATGCAAAATAATAATTGTCTGTATCGATTTCAAGAAATAGGAACTGAATTGAATGTTATTTCTTCCCTTGATGATTTTAATAGAGGAGAAATCATATATTGACAGCATCAATTTTAAAAATTTTACAACAATTTTCAATTTCGTCCACTCAAGTTTTTGTGCTACGAATGACAGTTTCTACCGATTTACAGGTGTTAGCATTTCTCGAAAAGCCTGTATTCTTCTTTCAAACGAAATTTAAGTTTGACCTTCATATTCGGAGTTCAAGGAACATATTTGAATGCATCTTTTTATGAGCTACGCGATGCAACGCGAAAATATAATACTATGTGTAATTATTTCTAAATAATATCGATGTCCTAGAAACCTACGAGAAAAACATTTAAAAAAGACAACCCCTAACTTCTTTTTCGTTTCCCATATAGAGAAATATACTCCCACATAGTAGAACATAATATAGTGTTCTAGTTCTGTTGCGGGATGTTAATATTAATAGTTTATTATGTATCATGGTCGAATACGCAAATATTTTGTCAACGCTCTAGTTGACCACTAGTGTGTCAAAGATATTTGTACCGAGTTCAGCGTGTTCCATTTTTGTTTCTATTATCACGCCAAAATAAAAAAGATATTTAGTTTTATATTTGAAGCTTTATCAACTCGTTTTCCCTTTTGCGGTGGTACAGAAGTAATAATATAAATTCTATGGAAATGTTCTCGACGTGTGAATTGTGAAATTTTTTAACAGTTTGTCAGTAATTAGCTTTTGTTACGAGTTCCGGCGGTCACATCCTCGCCGTAATCGAATTTGCGTCGACGGAAAACCGCGAACGCCGCCGCTCTAATCGCAGTCTCCACGCGATCTATGTGAACTTTCTCTCCGGGCACCGTTGACAGCAGACGTTATCACGTATTCGTCGAATTAATTGCTCAAATATTAATATGCCGGCAGGTCGCGCGGCCGCTGTCCGTTGAGCGGATTCAGTTAGCGGCCGGCCACAGCGAATTAATAAAGGTCAGAAATAGTAGGCGGAAATTGCGTGCGTAATTTTCACGGCAATTATGTAAAACACAGTGGGTTTTGTCAGTGGCGCATTAGCGTTTGTAACCGAGAATAAAACAGCGCCCGGGACGATTCGTTCGCCGGCGTCACGGGCAAAATCAATTACGCGCGAATAATGGTCGGCGATGCGGCACACTCGATGCTAGCGCATTTGCAAATTGTTTATTATGTATAAATCTATATTATCGGAGAGGTCGATATTTCTCTCTCTCTCTCTCTCTCTCTCTCTCTCTCTCTCTCTCTCTCTCGCAGTTCTTCGAAAAGCAAGCCGGTGTGGGAGGGAAGGGTAAAACAGCGATCGGCACGGGCGCTCTTTTGCCAAGATAAATGCGTTTCTGAATGGCCAGAAACGAGGTCCATCGGGGGATCTCGATAGCTGTAATTTACCGGCGATACTTTCAGTCATCCAGTTTATCATTGCTACGAACTTTTTTCATTTGTACACGTCGCTCGATCAATAGCGTCCGTTGTCGAATCAATTAATTTCCCTGCGCGCTGCGCTTCCTAGGTTCCTTTGTGGCTGGAATTGGCAGAACAATCCTTCCACCCAAAAACCAAACGCCGAGTTTCTTGTTTGTTATCCTGTTCGTTACAGAATTGGAAGACTTTTCTCATGCACTTTGTTATGGCGCACGCCCAACCGTGAATAATAATAAAAGCTGGCTGTGACATGTCCTACGATCTTGGAAAAAATGAAATACTGTTAACATTGTAGGTTGCGAATCGGAATTTGCACAACATATATGTACAGGGTGTACCCGTTAAGTTTTGTCGCCATTTTTTTAACATTTAATAATGTTTCATGAAAATTGCGTTTGCACAACATTTTCCAGTTTAAAGCAGTGTTGGGCAAAAATTTAATGAACGATTGACGAATAAATTTCTACTTCCATCGTTAATCGCAATTAACAATTAATCTCCTAGTTTAGTCGTTAATTGCGGTTAACGATTAAGTACTTCTAAATCGTTAATTACGGCTAACGATTAAATACTTATTAATCGTTAATTGGGAATAACGGTTAAATTTCTACTTTAGTCGTTAATTGCGATTAACGATTACATTCCTTTCAATTGCAATCGTCAATCGGATAATTGATTAATGATTAATTGCTGAAACTTCGAAATGAAATACGGAATCAAAACTGTATGAATACCGAAAAAAATGTAAACTGAGTTTTTGTTGAGATATATTTCTGTCAATTCTCTATCTCCCTCCTTATTACAATTTATGGATAGACCGTATGGCGATTGACTTCATCAATCGATAGAATCAATCGCCGATTTTTCAATGACTACTTTTTTAATCGTACACATTAATCGATCAATCTTGATTAAAATTCTAATCAATTAATGCCCAACTCTGATTTAAAGCCATTTTAAGTTCACAGTATAATACACTGTTGAATTTGTCTCGACGTCAGCAACAATCGTATGATGTCCAAAGCATATGGTGCCATTTAGAAGAGTCAAGGTGACCTTTACTTTTTTACGTAAAAAGCAGTTTTTGAGATTTAAGAATATGCGAACATGTAGTCTGCCAATTACTGATAAAATTTTGTCTGAAAAATTTGTAATTACTCTTAAGAAGACTACATAGAAAATGTACTTAGAAAATACCTAAAAAATGGTGACAAAACTTAACAGGCACACCCTGTGTAACGTAAGAGGAAAATGTTTTACTATTTTTTAGAACGAATGATGTGCAGTAATTTTTTGACTTTGCAGTATTTGATGTCGTATGAACACACGTGAATGAAGATAAATTAATCGTAATACATTATCCGGCTACATCCATAATATATATGTATACATATATACATATATATAATATACATATACATATATACAATATACATATATATAATATTTAGACTCCGGATGTTTACACAAAATAAAAAGTTTGTGCATCAATTGCAAGATGCCGGAGCTAAATATAAATTTTGTATTCTTCATTAATAATTTTAATGTGGTGAAAATAATATATTAATGCTCATAAAGTCTTTTAATATTTTCACTATTTTAGTAAATGTAAAATTTGCACTTGATAATTTTTGTTATAAATGTCTAATAATATCACACATTGGAAAGTATATTTTTTTTGTAACTGTTATATGGTATTATACAAAGTATTGTATTACACGTGAAAAACACGGCGAATTTAGCACATTAAAACAAGTAAAAAAAAAGGTTGATACAAACAAACATCATCCATGATCGTGTTTTCGAATTATAATGCATTTGGCGCTGCAATAATCTTCTCAGCGTATAAATGCACGCATAAAACGAAACTCGATATTGATTTACTGTTTTTCTGCGTGACCCGAGGGCAATGAGATCACACGAATTGGTAATCATCATTAGGCATTATAGTACGAATAGACTGGTTTAAGCACGGTTACACTTCAATTCCTATGAAACTGCATAAGAAATGATTGTAATATAAAATAAGCTATAACTCGAAAGCGGGATCCCACTGGGTATATGTTTATACGAGCCATTTTTTGCTTATTTTAGTACGTTGAATTCGCCCTTGCTGTACTTCCCACACGCAACGCAATATCCTGTATAGCGATCTCGATATTACAGAAGTTCGTTCATCCTGCTGAATGCATCGGCAGCATGTTGTGGTTCAATCGCGATGCTCCACAGCGAAACCGTCTCGAATTTACGATCGTGCAATTGTATCGACCGACGAACAACAACGTGAGCTAAATTAAAAAGTAATACTCTGGGTCTACATTATTTAAATTATAGAATTAATGGATCGAACGCTGGCCATTGTTTTTTACATCGAAATAGGTGTACGCTATCAGAGAGAGAGAGAGAGAGAGAGAGAGAGAGAGAGAGAGAGAGAGAGGCGCGCGTGTTCGTGGCTCAATTTTATCCCGGTCGAACGTTTTTCCTTCATTCCGTTTATTTTTTTCGGACGCTTTCACCCGGCCGAAATCAGATTTTCATTCAACGTTTCTCTCGATATAATGACGATGTAAAACATAATATGTATTTTCCCGCTGTCTGCCACTCGGGCCCGCACCGGTAAATAACGCAATAAACATAAACGCTTCGACGGGTATCAGCAGCGAACGCTCAACTGTAAAGTAACGAACTGTCAGGGTTTCGCGTCCATTCGGATCCTATCGAGTGGAAAACAGCACGGGTGTAAATAAATTATCGGCGAGAAGCCGCAACACTTTGTTCACTTTGATCACTTTGACGGGCGACGGCCATCAATTCGACGTTACACCGACGTAAAAAATTATTACCGGCGATTAATAGGCGTCGCGGCGTGACCTTGTTTCCGTGGTTTACCATCAAAAATTTGTCGCCGACGACCGAATTCTCCACCAGAATTGAAAAATAAAAAATACACCATGGCCCGGCGTTCGATGAACGTCCGATTCATTTAATCGACGTAACATCAGGTTGTTCGATTCGCCGGTTCTTAATAGAATTTGACGGGGCCCGATGAAATTAATCTCCGATACATTTAATATCCGGCTGCGATTCAATCCAACGAGAATTACAATATTTCCCACGTACTCATTTTTCGGTTGATCCAATGCCGGGCTATTTAATCCCCATTTCGGGCACGGACGCGAGACGGGGTTGACTCGCAGCGGACGCGATTCATCTCTCTTCTGGTTTTGTCTCTCGCTTTTTGTCCCCAGTTGTATTTTTTGTTGTTTATTTTTCGCCGAAACAAGTCACGCGCACTTGTGTGCATATGCGCGCGGGTGTGTATGGGTAGATGGCGGTAGGCCGGCGGGGATAAAAAAAATGAAAATCAGTATTCAAACGGCAACGCACTCGAGAGTGCGCGAGACACGCGGGGTGTCAGCATCGACGCATTCGGCGCGTCGACGCGTTTTGTTTTCCAGTCCCGTGTCAGCCCAGTCAATTAACGTACTTCGTCTTTCTATTTTATTCCCGTTGGTTTTGTTTTAGCCCCCCTGCCACCGCTATCTACGCCCCTTGGTTACTCCCTTGTGTCGCGACTCGTACAAGGCCACACGTTGTTTTGATCACGTCACACCGCGCCGGGTCGCGCGCGCGGATTGTCGACTTCTGCACACCCCCCTGGGGAACACGGGGCCGCTATTTTTAATTGCACTCCCAATTAGCGCACGCGCCCGATCAAGAACCACTTCACCTGCGGCCGCCACCAGACGAAACACGTGTCCAATTA
The DNA here is from genome assembly GCA_933228785.1 of Lasioglossum pauxillum. Taxonomy (NCBI): domain Eukaryota; kingdom Metazoa; phylum Arthropoda; class Insecta; order Hymenoptera; family Halictidae; genus Lasioglossum; species Lasioglossum pauxillum. The sequence goes on from OW121699.1 coordinate 42,677,522, forward strand.
TCAACTGCCGCGATCCCCCAATCGCAAGACGGGCCCGCTCGTTTCGAACCGGAACTCCTTCGAGCAACCCACGCGCGCGCGACCATGTCTGCCTCGGTTTTTTCTTTCGACCCTTCTCGTTTACGTTCCCTGCTATTCGTTCCATTTGCAGGGAAATTTTCCATGAAATTTTTGGTATGTAGGGTAAAGGCGGATAACGTGAAACATGCTAGTACAAATTGTGCTCACTTCAAACTAGTATGTAATGGGCGGGACCCGAAAATTGGTGATTTTCGGGTACCCGAAGTCGAAGTCGGTTCGAGTTGGGAAAAAGAAAATGTATAGCCCCTAGTAGCATTTGTGATGGGAATTTTGTTGAGCCTTCGTTACGGTTTTGGTGGAGCAACCGTTAGACATGTCGGCTTTTTATGCAGTTCGGCCAACGATCATACCCAATCAGAGTTGGGCAAAAATTTAACAATTAATCTCCTAGTTTAGTCGTTAATTGCGATTAACGAATACCTACATTCCTTTCAATTGTAACCGTGAATCGGATAATTGATTAATGATTAACTGCTGAAATTTCGGAATGAAATACGGAATCAAAACTATGTATATGTATACAGAAAAAATGTAAACTGAGTTTAGGTGTATTGTCTTTTGGTCTATTATACAAACTCTGTTGACGTGCTTTTATGTTTTCTTTTCCGATGATTTCTTTTCTTAATCAACGGTAGAGGATTAACTTCATCACTCGATTGAATCAGTCTCCGATTTTTCGATTTCTTTTTTTAATCAACGATTGACGATTAACTTCATCACTCGATTGAATCAATCGTTGATTTTTCAATGATTACCTTTTTTAATCGTACACATTAATCAATCAATCTCGATTAAAATTTTAATCGATTAATGCCCAACTCTGAACGCAATTGTAGTGCCAACGTTACTACAGGGTGTCCCAAAATTTCTTCAACAGCCGGAAATTGGAGGTTCCTGACGTCATTCGAAGCGACATTTTCCTTAGCAAAAATGTTATCCGCGACATTGTTTAGGAGTTATTAACGAAAAACACGGACCAAGCAGAGAGCGACGTAGACGCGAGTTGGCACAGTCGGCCAATAGACAGTTGGCGCGCCGGGCCGACTGTGCCAACTCGCGTCTAGGTCGCGCTCTGATTGGTCCGTGTTTTTCGTTAATAACTCCTAAACAAAGCCACGGATAACATTTTTGCAAAGGAAAATATTACTTCAAATGATCTCAGGAACCTCCCATTTCCGACTGTTGAAGGAATTTTGGGACACCCTTTATAATACGAACGGCCAAGTGGGCCTACTAATATATTATTCTTAGTTTCTCTTTCATTATTTTTATAGATTATATACATATTAACAATGTATTTTCTCGGTAAAAGTTGGGAAAAAACCGGATACATCATCAAATTTAAATCTAAATATTTAGAAAAGGAAAGTCGAGGTCAAGATGTACCCAATCACCTATAATACTATGACCTTCGCGTGATCTTGAGTACGCAAAATTCATAAACATTAGGCAATTGATGGAAATAGTGAAATCATTCTGATAGAAGGATAACTGAATAAAATTTTATTCTAACAAGTACTCAAAATGATGTCGAGCAACTTCAAACGAAGCAACTTCATTTTCCAAACGATTAATGAACGAGTCTCTGGCGTTCCTTACAACTTGCTGACTGATATTAGCATATGCAATTCTAATACGTTATTGCATATTTTCCGGTGTCGCAGGAATGCCGTTATAAACTACGGATTTAATTGCACCCCAGAGAGAAAAATCAAGAGGTGTAAAATCCGGTGAACGTGCAGGCCACCGAATAAAATTTTCTCCACAAGCTGCGTCGTTATCGTTCTGGCTCGAGCGCATGCATTTCGTTTGTACATTATAATCAATTGGTTAATGGCGTTCGATATGTATGTTTGGTTTATGCAACAAAGTTCCATGTAATAATTAGACTGTAGATCTTTATGCAAAATAAAAATGTTTTGCACTGGTTGTGTGAAGCAGGAATAAACATAAAAGTTGATTTCATCCCTTAACAACTTTGTTACATTAAAATCAACAGTATAACATTTTGGAATTTTTTAAATCTTTTACTGTTTTATATTTTGCCCAACCAATTTCTTCATAAATGCATAAAGATCTGCCGTCTAGTAATAACAAATGTATGTTAAGAAAGCTACGTCTTATTTCATAAGAAGCTAAACAAAATTGAATCTACATTGTTCCATAAAAAGAAATGAAGTAATTGGAAATAATTATTAGTGTGTGCTATCATTTTGTTCCGGTGTGTACAAAGCCGATCGCTTTCCGAGTAAAATAAAATTCAAACGAGCGATAGTCGCTGAAACTCCATCATATGCGCTCCTCGGAGTGAGACGATCGTAAAGGAAGCGATTAGCAGTATCCGCAGTTTTCAATCGGTTCCGCAGCGACGTGAAACTATACTCTAAATGTAGCGAAGAGCGTAGTGAACTTCGAAAAAAAACGCAACGAATAAACCGAACGACAGTCTTTCACTGTATCGTTCGTGGCTGGCTGAAGAGGTCGACATAACGCTCGGAAGGAGAATATATGGCTGCGCGACGCCATGGAATATTTCTAGGTTCCGTATACATACATGGTTCCGGACTGTAGGCGTTACTACCGTGATTTGCATCGGTGGAAAATGCACTCGACCAGGCAACTCTGTATCAAGTGCACCGGCCGTTTACAAGACTTTGCTTTAGACTGGACAGCACGGCTGATATGACTCTCCAGCCGCCTAGGAACTGGCTAAAATTATAAAAGTCTTCGGGGGGAGAAGGAAGGAGGAGAATCAAGCATAAAGTTTATGTGTTCCGAGTGAGATACCGATTGGCCGGAACGTCGTACATTTAAATGGCGCTGGGACTAGTTAGCAATTTAGCCGCGCGGATTTACTACCCGGTTGCATCTTCGCGAATCCATCGATCGCTTATTCGCTATACAAGAACGCGCGCGGCTTGCACGCGAACTATTCCGCCCGTTCCGCAGTGGGATACTTGGCCCGAGAAAAAGTCAATTTCATAAACTTTAAAAAAAACGTGCTACATACTTGGCAATCTTCGCTACCTTAATCTCCCGATTAAGAAGCGTTCATCTTTTTCAACAGTTTGTAAACTGAAACAAAAGAAACTTTTGATATGAAAACTCCTATGGCGAAAGCACACTTGTCTGTCTCTTGTTCGCTCGGCTAAACTCGGCTCCCCCAAGTTTACTCGAATAGCGTTTCACCTCGGTGCGTGACGGATTAGTCATTCACTGCCCGGCAATTGTGTACGCGGTACGCATAAGGAAGATTTCACTTCAAAAATCAACGTTACTTTATGTATTTATGAAAAAATTGTTTGGGTAAAACATAAAACAGTATAAGATTGGAAAGATTTAAGAACATTGTAATATTGTTTTTAGTGTAACAAAGTCATTAGAGGTTGAAATCAATTTTTGTTTTACTTCTGCTTCCCACAATCGATACAGAACATTTTTATAGTGATCACGTTTATAACAAATAATTAGCAAAGCATATCCTGCACAACAATTTATAACGTAAAACAGACCAGAAGAGGAGACAATGTAATTGCAAATCTTCTCCCACGGTTATCGTGAATCACTTCTGCAAGATTTCTCAAAGATCCTTTTCTTTCCTTAAGTGTCCGCTCAACGCTCGCCGTGTTGTTTTACCACGGTAGTTATAGTTCCGTAGGAAATTTTGTTTCTCGCTGCTATAATCCAACCTCCGCTGCTTCAATTCTTTCGCTAAAATGATACCGGGGACGCTTCTGTTTCCTTTCTCCGTTTCTCCGTGAAAGTTTTTGCTCCCTCCCCCCTCCTTGAATAGTCTTTATCGAGGCTCCACGGACTGCGCAAACAATGCTATTTAACCGATATCGGCGTAAATATTAAAAGAGATTTTTCTTCCTCAACCGCTTCCGCGCTGAGCTGTCGCAACTTGAGCGGGAAAGTTTCTCGTCCGCTGCGCAGACTGTTTACGGTCGCTACACTGCCTCCGCGGGATTAAATGGATCGGCCCAGATGCCGAGCTCTCTAATATTAAATTTTATTCCGCCGACATTCCCCCCTCAGGTTCGTAAATTTCCCCCGGCGTAGTTGGTCGTGTGCCGCGGGTGCGAACTGTAGACGCGCTCGTCCCATATCGCGCGACGCACGGTACAGTACAGTAGAACCTCGCTCGTTGCATGAAGCGGGGCCGAAATTGCGTGCGAAAGTGAAAGAGGTAACCAATCCATTTTCCCACTCCATATTTCTCTACTCCCTCCCTAAGCCGGTTGGGATACCGTGTGGGTTATCTTTATTAAATCGTCGACAACCATTTCACCGACACCGAGCTCACCGACAATGTTTATTTACCGACACGTTAAAGTCACCAACGCCGTTTTTTGACTTATAAGTAGGCACAGGATTGTATGCATTCAAGACAAGAACGAGTAGGTGTAATCTGAAACAGTAAAAACATTAGAACAATGTAAAAATACTGCTATATTATTTTCAACCTGTTAACCCGTTGCACTCGGAGCTATTTTAACTCGAAAATTAAACATTTTTTCCGACCCAGAACAATCCCATTCTATATTATTTGTTTCATTGTATGGATATAAAATTGATATAATACCTTATAGTATACTTATGTTAACACATTACCGACCGGTGATTATTGCATAATTTTGAAAAATCTATGGTACATGGCTAAACACTTTTTAATGGAACCTTCAATAGCGACAACAATTTTCATTGTGCACTAACAAGTCACCAACAATATCGTCATCTAATAGTTTTATTTAAGATGGCAATGTAAAAGAAAAGTTCTATGCTTTCTTTTGGCACAGCACTATTATTAAAAATCCGGTAGGTAAAGTGTTAATTAATGTTATTAAATGTTTAATAATTGACTAGATACTAGGGGCACTAGGGGTACGAGTAGAGTTGTGCGAGAACCCGAAATACCGGGTCGGGACGGGAACACGAAATTTTTTCGGGATCGGGACGGGTACCCGAAAATTTCGAGATTCTCGAATTTATCGGGATTCCCGAAAAAAATCGGGATTCTCAAATTTATCGGGATTCCCGAAAATTTCGAGAACCCAGTAATCATTTATATTCGGTTTAATGCATACATTCATAGTTTCTGATTTTTTATTCTAGATGTCTTCGAGATTGAAAGAATGCTGTCCATCACGAATTCTTTTAAAGAGAGTCTTATGTCATATTCTTGAAATTTTCGGGAACCCGATTTCTTCGGGAATCTCGAAATTTTCGGGAACCCGACCCGTCCCAACTCGACCTCTTTTCGATTCGTCCCGACCATCGGGTTCCCGATATTTCGGGTTCTCGCACACTCCTAGGTACGAGGGATACTAGGAAAATTAGTGATACTCCGGTTCCCGAAGTCGAAGTCGGGTCGTTTCGGGAACGCAAAAATCTATGATATTCGGGTCTCCAAACAATACAAATTTCGGGTACCTGCGTATCACGAATTTTCGGGTCCCGATCCGAACCCGAAATTCCGGGCACCTGCCGACCGCTATTAAATACCGCCGTAATAACGTAAACAATACTTTGAATAATGGTAGAGAAATGTTTAATGGCGACTCTCTCGAAGTCACTCCTCAAGTGTGCTTAGGGTTAAACATATTAAGATAAAAAATACATTTCCATTTCTCTTTAGATGGTTGCAATTTAGGTCTATTTATAAGAGTCTTTAGTCCAACAATTAATACATATAGAGTGCTCCAGGCTTAAAATGTCAAATTTTGACGGTATATTGGGTCGAAATAAGAAAAAAATGTTATACAGGCCTTATAACGTTTAAGTAAAAGATTCTAAACAAGAATATGAAAACTTACGTCACTTGGACCTTCATGTGGAGAACTTTGAAGGAGAAAGTTTATATAACAAGAATAATGAACTGGTACAAAGAATGAATGATTCGTGCACTGAGATGAAACAATGTACAAATGAACTACGTACAGTAACAAATTCCACTTTGACACATTGGCTACTATCTCCCAATGACATGTAAGTGCATAAATCAATTGTTTCAATGTTTTTCTCCGTTGAATATATTCGCCGGTTCTTTCGATCACTAGGTTTATTATACATTAAAATACAGCGAGCTGTATTACGACGTAAAAAAGATGTAAAATCACCACTAGCTATCTGATTAGTTGACACTTTTATACATAACCTATTTGATGCAAGAAAACAGAAACGAGCGTCTGCATTCTACCGGCAACAATCCGAACAAACACGGCTGTAAAATTAAAACAGTAACGAGATGAGAATCCTTAACTTTCCAGCTCCTCAGAACTTCATCTTGGGGCCAAGTACATTTTTAAGACGTTTAAATTCACCGTTTTCTCGTTCCGCGAAAGTCACCCTCGAACACGACGCACTTTCTCCAAGACGAGTGGCGCGGAGGAGGAGGAGGCGGAGGGGGAGGGGCAGGGGCAGGAGGAGGAGAAGAGAAAGGAGAAAAAGGAAAATAAAAGAATCGTTAGGCTCGTTGGCACGGCTCTACAGACTGCACTAACTAGCCCGCTTATTATCGCGTATGAGACGGGTAACATCGGCCGTAGGACAGGGCTGGCTCCGTTAACGGGGATGAAGAGGGTTGCCGAGGTGCATGCGGAGGGGGAGGGGCACGTTGGGATGACATTAACAAATGACTGCACGGCTGAGCTTCTGCCACCCGCACCCCTTCCGTTACCCCCTGGTGCCAGCACCCTCCATACCCCGCCGGCAAACCCTCCATCCCTCTTTGTTCAACTACTGTGACCGAGCCTCCGCAGCTTAACCGTCCCGGGGACCGCGCATTCGCGAAATCTGGGCAAACTTTCGTCATAAATAAAGGGTAAACAACGCCGCCTACCACCCTGAAGCGGCGGCTCCGGCCTCGTAAGTCACTCGGGTCTCTCTGCTCCTTGCGCCTCCTCACCGTCCGCCTTTCTCGCTTCTTTTCAGCCGCGTTGCCACTCGGCGAACTTCCGCGCTCTCCTCGAAAGACTCGAGGGTGAAAGTTCGAGGTCGCGACGCGACGAGATATCACTTAATTGATATGATTCTCCCGATGCTCCCCATTGCCCTCGGCCTTCCGCTAAGTGGATCCGCCTTCTTAAAGATCTTCGAGATTACTCTTTCAGGCTGTATTACAATACCGTCTCGCTCTTCCGGTCCGCAATTGCCACGTTCGTGTCCAGGGACGACATCTGTGCCTCGTACTAATTCCGAGGAATACTTAAAAATTGATTACAGAAGGTCAGATGGTAAAGAATGGTTCAGAAGACCAATGACCTTGACCTTGACAAAGTGAAAATAATTTTCATAGGTAGAACGTACTTTATAAACAGTGGATACACATTTAAAATGTCAGCAAGTGGTATCTACCTGTTGTACACAGAGAACTTGACGAAAAGCTACGACCTCAGCGATTTGGAGTTGGTTCGAGTCAGGATGGTGTGCACCGTGACAGGAAATAACGAAAGAAACAGCTCTGCTGATCGAAGGGAAAAATCATGGAATGTAAAACGATGAATAAAGTATTGTATATATTCAGGTGACAAAGGAGTCGTTACCGTTGTTTTCGCTAATGGTATTATCATTAGAGACCTCATTTATTCCTACAGAAAATACGCGTTTCTCTGGTAGCATTTCCTGTAATTTCCGAGATAACGGTGGTATTTTTGATAATCACGTTAATGCAGACATCTTCTCTAATGCCTGTGTAGGGAGTTGTTTGCGAGGGATCAACGATTCAGAAATGTTAGCCTGATCCGCGGGAGCAAAGTAGATTTTTTTGCCGAGGGTCCATTTAAGGAACGAAGACAAGGGTCGTTTTTGATGGGTATGACGGATGGGTTGGGACTAATGGGGACATGGCCGCGTGGGAATACGTGGTGAAGTCGGTAAATCTCGGCGTCTCCATTGCGGACGTATGCATCCTTTCAGGGTCAACGAATCGTGAGGGGATAACTAGAGAAAAGTCAAATTGCAGGAAGAAATTGAACAAGATCCATATCCGCACCAATTAAATCAAACAAATTGAATACGTTATTCAAATGATAGTCGGATAATTGCAGCGACGAACCGGTATTTGTTCCTGAAATAACTAGACTTCCGATTCTTGCTGTGGAAATACGTGCTACGAAAAAGCGAGAGGAAATTGTCTTCCGTCTATAAGAAGCAGAAAAAAAGTGGACTTTCAAGTCTGTTATAGCGTGTCGTGTCACTTTGCTGGATTAATTCCTAGCCGAGAGACAACTAAAGTTGGTTTCAATGGTCTGCGATCGTTCCCTGGCATTCAGAAGTCTATGCAGATTAATTGAAGCGTCGTTGCCGAGGCAGCCTCATAATCATACCAAGCAGACGGGATGACGAGGATGGATATGAAGAAAAACTGGGACCCATCGGAGATTAATCGAAATGCTCGTACCTGCGTCATAACGCCTGCCATAGTTCCGTTGCTCTTGTTAGCAGATGAAGATGATAGTATCAAACGTGAACCTCCATAGAGAAGAAGTAATAGTACTTTTCGAAGGGATATATTACTTCTCTAGGTATTCTGCACTTTCAAGTCCAAGTCGTTTTAAAGTCTCCTTACAGTTCTTTGGAAAATCGCTTTTTAATTAATGCGGACTTTGAAAAATACTCTCAAAATATTTTTTAGTATTTACTTTCACTTATGCCGTAAGTAACATTGCATTATAATACTCTCGCATCAAGGATGGAATAAACAGAACCAGAATATAAAGTTAGCAAATATCCTGTCATTAACACGTTGAGTGCCACAGCAATGCCTACAAGTCACAAAAATAAAAAAAAACATCTTATTTAATAATACAAGAATAAAAGAGACCAAAAATAGTAATAACTTTGTAACATTCTCACAATTCGTAGGTCCTTATAAAATTTGTCGACTTAATAAATTGTAGTAAAAATTTTCTAATTAGATCGACGCGAAGATCGTACTCAAAGTGTTAACAATCATAGGGAAAGCAAGAAATGTTGCAAATATGTGGATTTCAAAAATTTTCTAATTGTTTCCCCTGTTTTGGTTCACATAGATGATGTACACAAAGTTACATAAATATGGATAAATAAGAGATACAGTAAAAGCTCCTTTGTTGTCCAAAAACCGGGGGTTTGGGTGGACAACGATCGTGCCCGAACACTATTTATTATGATTTGTGACTGCGCCGACCGCGCGGAGCGAGACTTCAGTAGAGAGTCGAACATAGAGAAGGACAGAATGAAATACGGATCGCGTGACCGAAGCGTGTCGCCATCGTCGGCACAGTTCAAAGAATATCCCATATGCTGTTCTTCGTTGCGTTCGAAACTTCCATCATCGATTAAATCACTAAATACAGTTGAAATTATATCGTGTTTGGTGTCATTTTAATCAGAGAAATGCCAGAAATAAGCTACTTGTGAAAGTCCCATAAAGGAATAATGGAAATTAAGAAGTTTGAGTATTCGATTCACTCGAGTCAATGTGTGGTATTCACACCGATATACCCGAGACGACATCAATCGTGGCCGCCCTGCGGAGCGACTCGGCGTTGACAGGCAGTGGAGTGGGTAGGCACTGGACAACGATCGTGCCCACGATCCAGGACAACGAAGAAGCTTTTACTGTATTGCAAAAAGATGAATTTTGTAAATATTGTTTAACCAAATAATTTTTTCTGAAATCGTTTCCTAGGACTACGTAAGTGAAACTTCTATGGCGATTGTATACCTGTCTGTATCTCGCTCGCTCGGCTAAACTCGTCTCCCCGAGTTTACCCGAATAGCGTTTCACCTCGTAGCGTGACGGATCAAACTCATGTCCAGCAATTGTATACACGGTGTGCCTACAGAAGTTTTCACTCCAATAACACCGTTTTTATTCAGAATATTTAGCGTAGAATCATCGAGAGACGAATTTTCGTCATATTGCATCAGGACGTACATCATACGCCAGTGCTGGGCACAGTTGAGGCCGCTCAAACGCTTACTTCCCCCACCAATGTTTGCGTCTTCGTTCTCCCACCAGTTGCCACAGTCACTTACTAGAGGGGGACAGTAGGCGCTATGGAGGGGACGGTTTTGCCTGTATTTAGGAAAATGTGCCTAGTACTGCCGTACGTCATTCGGCTACATACGACAGATCGTGTGGACGTACGGTCTACGTCGGTCGGAAGAGTTAATTTTGACACAAATGTACTCTACCGCGAGCGAAAATCGATCATAAATGTGCACCTGTCGCTGACATGAGCAAATATCGCGAGACGATGCCCGTATTTACTCGTCAAATATTTTCCGTTCGAACAAGAATATAGTTTCTACTGATAACCGTTCGTCGATCGCAACACAGCTCGTTCACAGATGGACTGTATGAAATACATCGGAGGGGAGAGAACCGCGTGGATATGAACACCGTCACTCGAGAGAGCGATCCACGAGACAACGCGCACGGACATTCATTTTTCACCGCAGGATCAACAATCTTCGGACTTCGACCTTTGACCCGCTCAAATAGGGGTATTCCTCATAAACTGGGATTTTCCTATCCTCGATCCCCGGGGACAGTTCTGACTCCACTTGCTTCGTAAATTTTGCCGGTGTAGTATGCCAGAAACACGAATTAACAGACATTTCAATATCGATGGAAGCCCGAGGCTAAAAAGGTTCATGGTATTTCAGTGAAAAGAATTGATACTTCCGCGAAGCCGTTTATACGAGGTAAATTTTTTGTGTAACTTTCACTTGTATAAATACGAATGGGAGTATGAATGGGTTTTTTAACTTTTAGTTTTAAAACATTGGCGATATGTTTTGTTATTGAATCACTCCTCAATCTATAGATATTGTAAGAGATATAAAAGTATATGTATTTCAGTCTTCACAATTTTTAAACCTAGTATATCACCTTTCTCATTTCACTGCTGCTCTTCATCTTGCTTCAGTTTAATTAGGTTATTATCATTTTGATATCTTAAATATCACATGACTCTTCAGCCAGAAATTACCCGGTTACAACAGCCATATTGATGCCTTTGATTAATTGTAATATCATATATTATTACAATTAATATCACAAAATATTATGAACATGCTAATATCTATATACAGGATCTCCGAGTTAGCTCTGCCACGCCTAATAACTGTTATTTATACAAATACAACGAAATGTTCGAGCAGAAAGTCAAGAACAGTAATATTTTTTAAAATGGAATTACTACAGCATTATACGAAATAAATAGCAAAGCGAACGACTATAATCAAATAATTCTGGCAAAATGAAATGCAGCCAGCATTTCAGGTTGATTCGAAGAGATGAAGGTCGCCATCGGTATGCTTTAGTTCCTCTCATAGCTAAGCTTCCCGAAGCAGTTCGCATGGATTGACAAAAACTATCTCGAGGATCGATCGCGATCTAGAGCTGGTTAGAAATAGAACTGGCGGGCTGGCTGTTCGAAAGAGGGAATCCCATAATCAGCGCGGTCAATGCCAGCTCGAATTGGAAATCCTCGGCGTCCTCCGGCATCCAACCGCAAGCAGGATCGTGAAGGTGCAAATTGCCGTCTAATTTGTCGTCTCTTTAGAAAGGCGGCCAGCTCCCCGGCGGTCGGCCGAGGGTACGAGGAAGGAGCAAGGGACCGTGTAGGAGGGGGACTATTCTGGTTGCGGTTCGTCATACCACGAATATTGGAAAAGCGTTATGAATTTCAAAGGCCTGCTGTCAGAAGTACCCGGACACCGCACAATGCGAACAGACCGCAATCGCCACTGTGTCCCCTTTGCATCGCTCGCAGGCTCCCCGTGTCCTGTCCTCTCCCCCGCACCACGATTTCATACTCATCCTTTAACCGCATACCAACGGGACGCCGGAATTAATAGCGAAAAAATTTCGCGTGCAGAAGGCACCCGGGTCCAACGGACCGAGGGAGGACACGGAGGGTTGTTTGCGTGGCTTTCCAATTGGCGCACGTGTGACGAGCGCCGGGGACAATGTCGAGAAAATGGCGGTCAGAAGTCCACTTTGCGATGCAAATGGACGATCGAAACATTTGCCCGGCCCATCGCAACTACACAAAAGCCACCGAACTCTTTACGACTTCCGATTTCGGAATAGCGATATCGTTTACCCCAATTCGAATAGCCGGCGAATTCCCGCACCTGTGGAGAGACCTGAACTATTCTCGATAGATGGAAATTCTAGTGACACCGGGAATCATACTTTCTAACAATGTCGCTCTGTTTCTCTGCTTATTACGGTGAAATTATTCGCTCGTTACTGTGAAGACGTGTTGATATACAACGTATAAAATAATTTCCATTTAATTTATGTGAATACACACGAACTTAAATAGAATACAATCTTTTCGGAGGCGGTGCAAAATTGAAAATTTTCCAAATGACAGATGTTGCTGATTATGATTTCATTGGAATATGGTGGACTTGGAAATCAGTAGGTGGGAAGAGAAGATACATTAATATGTGAAAGCATGTAGAAGAATTTAAGGATTTTCGTAATTTCCAGTGTCGAAAACTTTCAACTTTGCGCCCCCTCCGAAAAGATTGCATTGTATTTAAGTTCGTGTGTATTCACATCAATTAAATGGAAATTATTTTATACTTTTTAGTGCGGTTTTTCAAAGTCGGTTTAATTTTTTTTATAAAATTTGTTTATTTCACACTTTTTATCAAGGGACCATCAGGATAAATACCCTCCACTGATTGGTCCATCCATCTCGGAGTAATCGGTGAGCATACATGAAATGTAGTATCAAAGATATCTTTTGTCTGAATATTCACAAATCTCCGTCTGAGATTTATAAAAACGTCTTTCTCTGTCAACCGTCATATTCGAAATCGTAATGTATGAATATGTGAAAGCCGCAATCGATAACGGTAACGACGTCGCATCGTTACTGTTCCTAATATCTAACATTCAGCGGAGTTCACAACGACATCACCACCCTACACTTTCGCAAATAAAATCGTAAGGAATAAAAAAATGCAAAATTTTTTTCAGGGGACCACCCCGGGGACATACTCTACAAGATGCAAAAGGTTTCGTTCCGATTGGCCCATCCATCTCGGCGTAATCGGTAAACATACATAGAAAAAAAAGCGAGAAAGGCACATACAGATCGAATTGAGTAACCTCCTTTTTCCAAGTCGGTTAAAAATATCTGGGTATATGTACCGACTGTGTTGTTTCAATCATGCTTTACATACAGTGAGAAGCAAAAGTGAACACACAAACGATATTTTTACAAAAATGTATTTTTATTTAACGTTTCATAAATAATCAAGATTTTTAATTTCTTTTAGGCACATTACATTCTAAATAGCAATTTCTGTTTGTCTTCCTCTACTGCTTGATGACGGTATGCTCAATATTAGTCGGTGAATGCATTTACAGTGTGGGTATCAATTTTCGGTAACATTGCAACAAATTTTCGTTTGAGCGCGAGAACTTGTTTTCCCGCCCTTCCCGGTGCTCCTGACACGACAAAAGCATTATCCGCGGGAGAAAATGTTTCCGGTGGATCGCAGGTGTGACACGGTTCCCACGGGAACGATGCTAAAAAATGATTCCATTTTGCTGCACCACGAACGCGGCGTTCGAGCGATTAATTCGCGGCTTAATCTGGTGCTCGCCGATTCGATTTAATCGGACGTCACGCGTCACCTTGCCCCGCGATATCGTCTCGGTGGTTACGAGGGCAATTGCGCGCGAAATAAACGATAGAACGCGATACAGATAATTTACGGCTGGCAGTAAAGCGCCTCGTTTTTCCAGAAACCGTGAATCGGCGCACCCAGTGGACAGGAAAAAGGAAGAGCCAGTTCCCGGCTGCGCGATAGATGTCGAACGAAACGGGACAGAGATTGAAATATAAATATCCTGAGCGCATGGTATCGGGCCAAGATTTAAGTGCCTATTTACGCGTTAATTAAGATCGTACGCGCATTATCCTGGTACGGCGTGTGCTAGATGAATCGGCGAATAAACCGGGCCAGGTAATAATTCTAGCACTAAAGCTTTCTGCCGACACCCGGGCCATATACCGTCAGCAACCCCCGTAGTTTTATGTTCCGTCGTTCCATCGCGAAATTATCGTGATACAGTGTGTCCCCAGGTTATTTATTATATTTCGATGCTCTCATTCCGGGATTACATTCCGTCGCGCGCGTCCTCCTATACTGAGGTCCTTGTTTCCCCGATAATGCTACCCAGACGATTCGAGAAGTGGAGCACTCAAGAAAATGAACCGATCGACCGATCGCGGAGAGGAGAAACGCCGTGCCGCGCCGGCACCGATGCAGAATTACGACTGTATCGCCATCGAGGGCCCGACGATTGGTCAATCGATCTTAATTGTACCGCTTGAATTTCCACCTGTTTTCGTTGCTTGATTCGAGCGCGCTCTCCAACCGGGACGTTCTCTTCCGCCGATAATCAGAGACACAAGACACTAGAAGAAAAGTGCTCGAATCCCAGCGATGCTCGAATTGAATCGACCGAGCACCAGACATTTGAATCGGGGATTCGAGAACCTGGCGAATTTCGCTCTCTTCGAAGGTCGCATCAATCCAATTTGCGCGTTGGACTGATGTACCTGTTACATACAATAGTTTTTAATATTTTAATATTTTGTTATTAGCATTTAAAAGATTTAAAACATTTGAAAGATCTACTGCCAGTGAAAGCTATTTCACAAATTCTGTTTCATTATCATTCTATATCAATTTATTATGTACACAAAATTTTATAAGGACCTACGAGTTCTGAGAACGTTACAAAAATTATTACTATAATCAATTTTGTCTTTTTTATCCTTGTAATAATAAATACGCCGTTTTTATTTTATGACTTGATTTGTGTGACTTTTATGGGCATTGGTGTGGCACTCAACGTGTTAATGACATTTTGACACGGCACGTAATGGCGCTGTGACAGGATATTCGCTAACTTTATATTCTGGTTCTGTTTATTCCATCCTTGATGCAAAAGTTTTACGAGGCAATGTTTTAAGAAATATTGATCTTGTTACAATTATCAATATCATGTATTTTATAGCCGTTTTTATTCACAAGATGAGTACAAAATCGAGTACATTTTTTAGTGGATACTTTTTTTCCTACATCCTACAACGTCTAGTTTACGTACCTAATCCATATTTTAATTTGAATCATTTTACTCAATTACTAGACTCTTTCAAACTTCTTTTATCTAACTTTATACAGGGTCTCCCAGAAATGTACTTCTTTGATAGGGGCTGGCCTGAGGTCATTTGAAGTAACTTTTTTCTTGCCAGAAATGTTCTCCGCGGCTTTGTTAAGGAGTTATTAATGAAAAACACGGACCAATCAAAACGCGACTATAACGAAAGGATTCCTGCTCGGCGACAGGTTCTGCTTATCGTGGCGTTTGTATTTGGAATCTGTTTTTTGGCGTTTGTATGGCGTTTGAATCTGTTTGTTATTATATTTTTAATATTTTGCAGAATAATTTTTTGTTTTTCATGTATACAACTTTACTTTGTTTATATGTACGAAGATATAAACGAAATCGTAATGTCAAAATACGATGCTTCGAAATACAGGGTGAGTCACCTAATGTTTGCACCTCAAATATCTTTGTTGTTTCTAAAGATATCTAAAATATGGTAAGGGCAAAGTTGAATGGTACAATGGGGCTGACACGATGTCAAAACAAAATTTTGTTTTTATGTCATTTTTTTATAGATATGAAGGTCACCTTCATTTTTTTAAATGGAATGAGGTATTTTTTAATACATCAACCGATGCAGCTGCACATTCGTTATAAAAATGTACTAACCTATGTATGTCGAAAAGTTAGTAGTTCACGAGATATTTCGATTTAAATAACTCTAAAACCACATTACTGTCGCACTGAAAGGTTACACAAGTAAGTAAACGCTAACGTCTTAGTACGACAGTAATGGTATTTTAGAGTTATTTGAATTGAAATATCTCATGAACTGCTAACTTTTCGACATACATACACATACGCACATAATGTCCAGCTGCATCGGTTGATGTATTAAAAATACCTCATTCCATTTAAAAAAATGAAGGTGACCTTCATATCTATAAAAAAATGACATAAAAACAAAATTTTGTTTTTGCATCGTGTCAGCCCCATTGTACCAATCAACTTTGTCCTTGCCATATTTTACGTATCTTTAGAAACAACAAAGATATTTGAGGTGTAAACGTTAGGTGACTCACCCTGTATATCACACAAAACTTAACTACTGAGGTAGTAACATCATCAACTTAATCTTCATTCTATTCTGTAAGTAAGTATTAGGTTAGCAACAAGTTCGCGACCCCTCCATATGTTCTCAAACAAATTCATTTATATATATTTTTTAAGCATAAGTATTTTATATCAAATCAATCGCGAAATTCAGAGCTTTCCAATGATATGCAGTTCAAAAGGAATGGTCACTGAATGAGGTTATAATGCTACAATAAAAGAATTACGAAACAAAAGGTTGCGAATTTAGTTGCCAACCGAATACATAATAGCGAAAATCTAACTGGAAAATTATTACGATTTATATTTATACAAAACGCTATATATGAACCTGAACAATTTCGTGCGGCAGCCGTGCGTGGGGACATACATATACCTCCGTACGATCGAAATTGTTAAAGAGAAGCGGCGCGGCATGAGCGGCACGAGCACCGATGTCCGAGATATACTTTATTCCTGGAAACGTTCTGCCAATGAAGAAACTCTCCATCTTATCGGCGAATCTCCACCACTATCGCGGCCCGGTATCGACGTTTCCCCTACCCCTCTGGTTTTTGTCCCGCGGCTTCAATTTATCGAAGCAATTAATTAACAACGGCCACGGAAATAACTGGGCTCGCAAAGAAACAATATTCGATCACGAACTTCTGAAAGTTTATCCTGGTGAAAATCCAGTTTTACCTCCGCCCTGATCAGTAGCTCGTGGCTGCCGAAACTTCTCAAGGATCGACCGATGAAGCGCCCGGGAACCGATAAAAGAGAGAGAGAGAGAGGGGGAGAGAGAAGGAGAGAAAGAAAGATCGAGGGAATACGACAGGAGAATGGTAAGACGGCGGCGATGGCTGCGGAAAAAGTTGCTGGGATTAATTTACGGACCGAGAGATGGGTTTGTACTGATATCACCGGTGATCAATTAACGGAATGAACCCAACTTGGTCGGCGAAAGAAGAAGACTGTACCGTTTTTTCCTCGACTCTTCTTCTCCGGCTTCTCTTCGCCAGCTGTTGCGAATAAAGCAGAGGCGACCGGTCGCGTTTCACTTGACTTTTTCTACGATATTGCGATCGATGACACGGCGAAGGGATAAAGAAGACTGCGCAACCGGCAGAGAGTAACTGACAGAGGAAAAGTAAAAGGGACAGAGAGAAGAAAGAGGCACACGCAGACCGAGGGAGGAGGAAACGTGCTTTTACGGTGAAAATAGAAGAGAAATAGGAGTAGAGAAGTAACCAAGTGAATCCAACGTACCATGCGATATCCGATCATACTGATTCAGTGTTTCCATCAGTCGAAGGTGGAAAAAGGTTATCGCGGCGATAAAGTTCGAGAGGTCAGAAGAATTTCTAGCCACTTGTCCTCCCGATCGTCTTACTCGATCGGGGAAGATGGTGCTCGTCGAAAAAATATTCCAGGAGAGGAGAGGAGATTTCGAAAAACGACGCTCACAGAAGTCCCTGATTTATAACCGGCGAATCTCTTGCCGGGACGCGGCTGATGCATACGTTCGCCCTTTAAATTATGGCTGTCCCGAGGAAGCTCAACCCTTAAGATCGCTTCGCCGCCTGCACTTCAACCGTAATACCGCGCGGTTCGCGGATCGCTTTACGCTAAATTCTTAAAGGAATGGGCTCGCCATTGCTATACGTCTTCGATCGCTTGTCCGTAACGAGTGCGACGGCCAATTCGATCAATTCCAATGGCCTACTCGCGGTTTAACTATCAGTAAGTTATCGATAACATATCGATAATAGATAGTTTCAACTCTAATTCACACACTAACTAAACACACGTGCCATGTGTGTCGCAAGGTTGCATATTAAAAGACAGCTATTTACCAGAGCGCAGTTTCAATCGTAACTTTGATCCTCTTGAGGCAGGATTTAGAGTTGTTTGATCAAGCCCGAATTTTAACACTTATTTATCACGCGAAAATTAAAAATCACGAATTCATAACTTTAAGAAAAAAGACATTCTAAGGGACACCCTATCGTATGGTGATAAATCAAATAAGTTCTCCAGTTAACGTTCCGGACGCTAAACATTTATTATTGGAACAAATTTTTCTTTGAATAAAGACGAGGAATAAATTATAATTCGTTATTCGGTTATGTATCATTCGAGTTATTCGTTGTTCATTTCGGAGAGCGTCATTTTTCAGTTACATCTAGACTAATGTGGTTTATATACAATAAGTAAACTGCGGATCTTTATGCAAAATAAAAATTTCGTCGTTAATTAGAAGACACAGTAACCGTACAAGAATTTCTTTCTTTCTCTAACAATTTTAATGAATTCATGAATAATGAATAAATTGGTCTTATTCACGAATAACAAATAAGTTAATTTATTCATTATTCTGAATAACATTTTCCCAATACTGTTTCTATCGAATGCATAAAAATAATTAATATTTATATTTCTACCAAATTAACTGATTTTATTAACTTCCCGATTTTATAGGGAAGTTATTGTAATTACCCCGAAAATCGAAAATCGATTTTTTAGCAGATCTTCACGTTTCATGGTCATTGTAGTCATTTTAGACTATTTTCAGCAAAATGTTCGTATGTGTGTGTGTGTGTGTGTGTGTGTGTGTGTGTGTGTGCGCGTATGGCCGTTTCTATGTAATCAAATTTTTCGTTAACGTTTTCTGAAAAAGTAACAACGCGATCAGAATGATGAATGATGCAATCGATGTGCCCCGCTGTAACTTAGAGCTGATTAGATTTTGGTCCATTTTGGTCAAGTAGTTTTTTAGTTTTTTTCGAAAGGAGTTGATTAAACATTGCAATTTATACGAAAGGCGTATCCACCGAAGAAGTAAACGTAATTATATATATATATATTAAAAAAAAAATTTTTTTATAAAATTAAAAAAAAAATATTTTATGAAATTAAAAAAAAAATTTTTTCTTGTTTTTTTTTAATTAAAAAAATTTTTTTATCCAATTATGCAACTAATGCTAATGTAACCGCTTACAATAATCGAAAATTATTCCAATGCAAGAGTGAGTTAACCATCGCCGAGAATACATTTTCAAAGAATATCGATGAAAGTACAAAAACATTTATATTACAATCTTTAAATAAACAATGAGTTCAAAACGAATTGTTATCTGAGATTAAATTGAAAATTAATATAAAATATATGATAATTAATAACATTGACGTTGAAGACGAATTGGTTAATGGAGCATGCGGAATATTAAAATTTATTAGTTTTCAAGAAAATACTAAAATTCCGTCTATATTGTGGTTAGATTTTCAATTGGCCATAGTAGGAGTGAAAGTAAGAACTCGTTATCGTGATTATATGAAAAACGCAAATATAAATCAAAATTTAACACCAATAATAACAAAATATCGAATCAAGTAAATATTTCGAGTGAAGAAAAATAACAGATCACACGTAGTCAATTTCCAGTGGTTCCTGCTGAAGCGATTACGATTCATAAAAGTCAGGGACAAACATACGAGAAAGTATGTATGGATTTTAAAACATCAGAAATACGAACTTTGCAAATGTATGTAGTACTGAGCAGAGTTTCAAATTTGAGCGGTTTATATATTTTGAGAAAATTTAAATTAATAGTATCGAAGAAAACCAAGATCAATACTGCAAACCCGGATAATAATGAGTTGTATCGTTTGCGAAAAACTAATTAAGACAATTTATTTTGCAACATTAGTATGCTATAACAAGGAACCAAGCGAGCAACGAGCATACGATATTGGTTTAATGCGATGTCATATAGAAAACATTTTGATAAGTAGAGAACTATTGAATTTCCCTGAAAACGTATAATCTTCTTAAAACGTACACTTAATAAATAATAATAATAATATACAGCAACTAACGAATCGGGAAGTTCTTTGTGTGGCTCGTGGAGAGTCACACACAAAATGAAAGACATTAATAGCTGTGGGCCCTACTAGCCATGCGTACCACTAACATTCTCGCAAGAGCAGTCCTGCCCGCGAGCTCGCGAAGCGAGCGAGCAACAACAACCCTACTCGCGAGCGAGCGAAGCGAGCGAGCAACAATAGCCCTCTAGTTTGTTATTTAAATCATATACTGCGAAGAAAACATAATTAAATTAACAAAAATGAAATGGTAACTTTGGAAAACAATTGTTTTTGTACATAATTAGGCATCTTTCTCTGCATTTATAATATAAAGAGATGATAGTAAATGAAAACAAAATAAAGTAAAATAGCATAGAACGTAAACAAACGAAACAATATGTTGTTAACAAACTTTGCTACTCATCGAAGATCATCTCCCGTCCACATACCTCTGTTCGATTTTCTTATGGGTTCTTATGGGTCTTATAGGTTCGCAAAGTGTACTATACATACGTATTGTTGATTGAATTAAGCAAATTGCAATATTTACTTCAGCATAGAATCTTACCCCAACACAATCTCGACATCCGATCCCAATTTGTTGGGGTAGCTCGTGCTAGGGGCTAAGCCTGAGCTAAGAACTAAGCCTAAGCTAACAGCTAAGATGCTAAGGTCGTTAAATAAGTCAAATTGTGCGCTAATAATTTATGCAAAAGTAAGGATAAATGAGAAAAACACCTTTTCAGCTAACAAGTCGCCGCTGGCGATAACACTTTCCTTGTTTTTGCACTATGATTTTTAATAGCAAAGTATATAAGATTAATTTAATTATCTTCGAATCAATTACGAGGTTATGAACGTTCCATACGTGCGGCGCCACTATGGGGTATTTGGCCGATCTGGCTGGCCAAAAGTGTATTTTGTCAAACTCATCCCAGGTAAAAATGAGGTGCTACCTGAAAAAGATGAAGAGTGGGGGCGTAATAAACCGTCGGTTTTTTCCCGATTTGGAATTTCCGTACAGAGGTATGATCACTTGAAGTTTACTCATTCAAACTAACGTTTGTGTTCTTTGGCGTGTCTCCCGCGTTAACAACGTTTGAAGAGCTATATTTTTTTTCACGAAAGCTATTTTAAAAAAACCAACGATGGATAGTATTGAAGCAGGTAAGTGTGTACATTTCACACAATTTTAATCAAGTACGCGTTGATTTAAATAAAATAGAAGTAACTGAAAAAAGTCAATTAGAAGGCAGTTTTAATCTCAATCTACATACAATCGGAAGGAATTAGTTGTACGTCCGAGTCCGTCCCGGTAATGTTTGTTTATCCACTGTAAAGTGGAAGGTTTCAGCTTTATTTTAGTGTAAAAAACAATTGCGAATATTTACGAATTCGTAAGTTATCGTTAAAATAAGATTTTGTTGGCGTGAATGATATTTTTTAAAGTGATGAAAAAATAAATAATAAAATAATAATAATAATAATAATAATAATAATAATAATAATAATATTCAGATCTTGAAAAAGAAATTTGTAATGAAACAAAAAAAAGATTTCAAAAAAGATTTAACTGAAATGGGTCTGCTCATTGACATACCGAAGTCGGGTTTCGGTAATAGTAATGACGGGAATACCAGTCGAAGGTTTTTCGCGAGTCCGGATGTCGCAGCTGATATAACAGGTGTAAATTCTGAGCTAATACAAAAGTTAAAAGTTATTTTAGAAGTATTGTCTAGTGGACGGAAAATAAATATTGATAATTTTACAAGAAATTATTAAATAATAATAATAATAAAATAATAATTAAATAATAATTATTTAATTATTATTAATTATTTTATTATTATTATTATTATTATTTTTAATTTTTTTATTTTAGTTTATAATTATTTTTTTATATATAAAATACTATAAATAAGTTAGTAGGTACATTTTAAATGCGTTAAGGGAAAAAAATAATTTTGGCCAGCTAGATCAGCCAAATACCCCACTGGCGGCGGTGGTGGAGAACGGGTTAGTGAAGATAGCAAAAAATGGTAGAGCAAAGTTTCGCATGATTTAACAGGCTTCATCACCTGTAATGCAGCTTTTTATGAAAGAGCATCATTGCAGTTGCGAAGTGTAAATCTTCATAAGTATAATGGTGGAACATTTGAATATTTATTGTGGATGCTAGAAACTACTCTAATACCTTTTTATTCATAATATCACGAGAAATGGATTCACGCAAAAAGATCATAGATAACTTATCTATCTAAGATAAGCATTAATAAAAACGAGTGCAATTGCAGTTTGCGACTTGCAGTTTCAGACTTTTATAAAAAGCCTCATTACAACAGAATGATATATTTTGTTGGAGCAGGTCTAGGCAACTTCTTTCCCGCTTTTGTTTCACCTCTCCTACTACCAGTGCACCGGTTTCCCCATTATCAACTACTTCATATTGCCCCTACTGTGCTTTGCCTCACGTGACAGCGAGAATACGGCTTATATGCAGTGTTGGGCAATATTTAAATAAAAATTTGAATAACAAATTATTTGTTATTTGGATATTCAAATAAGAAGCAAAAATAATTATTTATTATTTGAGCAAGTCTAAATAAATTATTTTAAATAATAAAGTTAATTGTTATTTACAAATACAATTTAAGTCATTATTTGTATTGACGAATTATTCGATTAAATATTTAATAATACTAATTTATTATTTATTATTCGCAGTCATTAAACAAATTTTCAACCGTCCTCAGCGACGATGGTAATATTAATAATTTATCGTTTGTTATGCATTATTCGAGAAGCTTTAGAGCTCGTTCAGTTGAGGCGATTAACGTGCGATTCAAGTAGCGCGTCTCGAATTGCGCGATTGTGAGATACTAGTGATCCGTATATTAAAAATATGTACAAGAAATAAGAGAAAACCAAAAATTATTTATTTGATTTCCACCTCAATCCAAGTAAGAAATAATCTTTTATTTGCTAATAAGAAATAATAGATAGGTCGCTTTTGGCATTATTTAAATAACTTTCAATAAAAAATTTCGTTGATATTTGCAATTACAATCACACGTTTATTTATTATTTAAATACAAATTTTCCCAACTCTACCTATATTTATACACTAATCTCCTAATCTCCTTAACCTTCTCCTACAATCCACAGCAGTTTGGTGGGGGGATGGGGCAGGAGTAAAGAGAGGAATCGTCTGCGGCTCGCGAGCCGCAAGTTGTCCAGTCTTGTGTTAAATTATGCAAACCATGTCGATTACATTATTTTCTTCAATAATAATCTAATTGTAATTTCACTCACTTACGCGATATGCGTTTCACATATAGTGAAACGCAAACACTCCACGAATTTAAAAAATGTTCTCGAAAACGAAGCTTTGCACGAAGAAATGTTATTCCACACATCTGACATATTTTTCATGTAGAATTATTCCCTGTAGAATTGCACTATTCATTCTGGGAAAACCTCTACGTCCAGGCAGGAAGTTTGGAAACAGTTGTTCCGTGCAGTGTCCAGCACGCAGGTTAGAACAAGCAAGCCAGCAAACAAACAAACATTTAAAATAGAAATCGCGGAGACCATTTCGTTGATTGTTCGTTTCTCGGGAATTAAAAAGACGCCCATAATAAAGTTCCAGGATTGAAAACAAAGTTGTCCACGAGAGAAGAGTTCGCGGGTCGACAGTAACGGTGTACCCGAAAAAAAACGATTGTACTGTACGCGCGGCCGTACGTTCCGCTTAAACTGATTTTAATTAGAAAGCCTGGGGCCAGGCGTTTTAGTCCGTTTTTGCCTTTCATTTTAAACTGGTTGGCTGGAAAATGCATTTCACGTCATTAAACCCGCAGCTCCGTGCTGTCGCTTTCGTTTTTAGCGGAAGCCACACGGAATACAAGTAGAAAGCATTTCGTCCCTCGTATATCTGGCTGGGACCGCTTTCTCATTTTTACATTATCGCCGGTAGTAAGCTTCGTTCTCTTCTTTTCCCTCTTCTCTCTACCCCCCCCCCCTCTCCTTGCCCAGTCACTTGGTTTTTCCAGCCCACGACCAGGTCAAACCGGAAGAAAACACGGTCGAACGTTTCCTAAATGAACGCGACATCTTGATCCGGTCACTTTATTACCTTCGCCTTCGGAAATGTTTTAAGCTCTCCTAAAATAAATTTTAAAAAACGGTGCTCTTAAATACTCCCTTGATACTTTAGTTTATTTTAAATGCTTTCGGCAATAACGACGCGCTTTAATGGATGCCAAGTAACAACGATTAGCATCAACGCGTATCTCACCGACACACAGTGTGTCGAGTATATGGGAATTCGGGAAAAAAGTCATAACTCTTGAACTATGCAATTTTTGAGTAAAGTACCTTAATACTTTTTGAAATAAAATGCAAAGACGAATCGATTGGTATAAACAAAATTTTTTTTTTTAATTATTAAAAAAGAAATTTTTTTTTAATTGTGATGACCTTGTTTCTTATGTTCTTTATTGCATAAAAAGTAGTTTACAATTTCAACGAAAATTTAAAAAAAAAGTACTATACTGTATACATTACTTATTTAAATCTTCACAAGGAGGAATTAAAACGTAGGAATCCTTAAGAGAATTCCTTTATTTTACCTAGAAATAAATAAAATGAATAAATTAATTAATTAATCAATTAACATAGATAATATGTTATTAAATAATATGTGTACGTACTATACTACTTCAGCTTCACTATCATCAGAACAAGTGTCTGGGTTGGAATCTGATAAGTCGGATGTTTCATTTAATAATAAATAGTCTGTTATATCTGCGAAATCCTTTTTTTCTTTTTTCGTATGTTTTTTTTTATAATAGGCAATAATTGAATCCGACTCCAGTAGAAGATGATTTAATAGGTCTTTATTTGAATTTTCTCTTGATGTCTGGCGGGTATTATGTTCGACAGATATCGTATAAACAATTGAAAATAAGGGACTGTATATGTAGAATAGCATAATGAGTAAACATAGTGTCTTATCGTTTCGCGCGGACTCAAGTGGGAACTCGATAGACAACGTTAAAGGCGTGGACGGCGAACGCACGCGTCTCAACGTCAACATTTTCTACTATTTTTAACATTTGTGTATATTTATGCACTTAAGATCGACCGTCATATCAAGTCTAATGTGCTTTAAATTAATATAATACAAAATCTCAAAGGAACCTTTTGGTACTTTCTTTAATACTGAATTGAAAGATTGTAAATATTTCAGCAATTTTGAAACTAAATATATAATCTACAAGAATAAAATTGATCACATATGTAAGTACTTATCAAATGGCATGCGTCTAAAAATAATTGCAACAAATTTCTTCGAAAGACTACGCAGAAAGCCGCCGAGCGCGAGCGTCTTAATATGGTTTTTTATTATTTTCTCCGCTTGAGCAAATGTGAGCAGATTTAAACCAACGCGAAATTAAAGTTTAATATGCCACCAATTACTATACAAAAATTCACGGGGTTACCTCGGGGTACTTTTTTGAAAACTCTAATCAAAGTTGATAAATGTTAAACATAAAAAATTAGGACAAATTGCGATTATTTAAAAAAAAATTTTTGGGAGATTGAATGTCTAATAATGTCTAAACACACCCTGTAAAAATCAAATTAAAAAACCAAATAGCTTGCGAGGGACGCATGCTTTAAAAAATGCGCGGAATTTGACAATGAAGTTTCAGCTTCAATTTTAACTACAAATTGATTTATTCAGTTAAAATTTAAGGCAGTTTTAGAAACTACGTTTTGTTACGAACATTTTAGGATACATAAATTTGCCGATCTTACACTTTGATTTTCGGACTTTTTTCCATTGGACGACCACTGTGCGACATGTTGTTTCTGTTCATATTCTACTTTCAGATAAATTACGACTTCGTGTTTTGTTAATGTCTATGGATTATTTCAATTCGTACGCAATTATTCCCCAAACTATAGCTCGTTGTAAACAATATTTCAAGTAAAACTTAGTCTGCTTCGGGGGAGATATCCCATGGTGGTCACAATTCTTCTCTAGGTGGATACGCTTCCGAGATTTCAAGGTAACCTTTGTTTTCTTGTATACAGAACTCTATGTTGTTGTATATGTGAGCGTGTAGCCGTAGCCTACCCCGAGACGAATTCACTGTTCTATAACACTTTCGTCTTCCAAGGTCATTCGAAGTCATTTAGTGCAGTTGTAACTTTAGCTTAGTTAGAAGCCTGTCGACCTACAGAAGATTTGTGGCCACCATAAGATGTCTCCCCCGGAACAGTGTAAGTTTTATTTTAAGCATTGTTTACAATGAGCTATACTTTGGGAAATAATTACGTGCGGAACTTGGAATGGGACGCCCTGTATATTGCTTTGGAATAATGAGACGATTGCATGTATTTAGATTTCGTACAATTTTAATTGTAGCAGGTGCTTTAATGAGGAAGTTTATTAATGATTATGTTGTAGTATTGTAGAATCACGCTGTAACGGTCTTTACACATAATTTCTTGACATCCTATAGAGAATGGATTCGCCATGTCTCTAGAAATCGGAATGTTCGGATAACGGATTCAGGATATCTATGCATTAGAATTTACAATATACCCGATCGAGACAGTGAAGCCGTAACGTTGTCCCGCGAGATCGCACGCGTCTGAAAATTTACAGGTTTTATTACAGCCGCGTTACGGACTTCAACGTCTATGTCGATGTATTGCGTCCGTATTCGCCCGTTCTCGAGCCGTCGCGCGTCGCCATTCGATTTTTACTAGTGAATCAGCCGAGGATATAGGTTTTCCTTGATGCGTATCGGCCGATGCATCGAGTTACTCGTTCCGCTGAAAGCTCGTAAAACGAAGGGGTTACATCAGCCCCGACAAAACCACCTACACACGTCCCGACGACCCCGTAAACTCGTTTTCCGCCGCGGCAGCTCGTGACAACGTATCGGAATCAAGATATTACGACGCGCAGCTGCGCAGTGCCTCGCGCTATCCTCCGCGCGACCTCTTCTCGCCTCTTCCCTTTTCGGCGAAGGAATCTGTAATAACTCGTCGAACAGTCCCAAAAACTGGGTCAACCTTTACGACGAATCACGGCCGAGGTGTTCGCAGTGCTCGCACAATAGACGAGCGTAAAACTTCCAGGCGAACGTCCCGCTCGGCAAATCTCGCGCGCTCTCCTCGAAAGAAGAGTTTCATTTCCGTACACCGGAAGACAGTTCCAGGTCGAAATTTAATCCGCATTCGCCCACGGAATCACGAGACTCCGCGCTGATTTAATGGTTAGTTATCCCATGAAACTTACCGCAGCGCCACGCCGCCGGATACTTTATTTCCCGCAGCACTGTGCCGAGCAACAGTGTGAAACCCGGCATTGTTGCTGTTGCATAGCTGTGAGTTTTTTACTAGTTTCTCTGTAGACAAATAGCATTATTATTTTAAATACAGTCGAACCTCGGCAAGACAACAATTTTGCTTATGTCCTTCCGTTCCGCTACGAGCTGTGAATTGAAATAAAACTTACTTTAACTCGAATTATTTATTACGTGTCCAAATGCATTATTTTAACCTTGTAAACTCGAATTTGGAATACCCAAACTCTATTACTTCTATTGCCAATAACTAATATTTACATACGACGACATTTGTCTTACAATTAAGTTCATTCAGAAAATCAATTTCTATCGTATTTATAGCAGAGTTGCCATTATTTTCAATCTATTGGAATGGTGAAAGGAAGAAAGAACTTTCCATTTCGTCTGTATTTCTTGCAATCCACGCAGACCTTTTTTATTTTGCACGTGGATCCGCAGTCTAGTTATCGTTGTGTTCGATAACCCGGTTGCAAACGGTTGAACAAATATTTACACATCAATATACTGGGTCAAAAATCACACTCAAAGTCAAATGAAAAAAAACCTTACTAACCGTGTCGGCTTCAAGTACATAAAATCTAGTTTGCCAATATATTTAGCAGTTGACGTTTGCTTTTGTAAAATGCTTCTGATTTTTTTTCAAAAATGAATGACTCTGCATTTTTATATTTGGAGGATTGGAACGTCTTTAAACAGCATTTTTCGCAAGTTGGGTGTACCTCTACTTTTGACGAAGATGTCTACTGATGTTTTATTAAGAAATGTAGCAATTTGTCGACATGATTTATTCCCATTATTCACTTATTTTCATGTATTCTTCAATGCTAATCATATAAAATAATATATATGCATATACTATTATTAACGGGATGTATAATAAAATAATAGCTCAAACATGATGTAATCTCAACAAGAAATCAATACAATATGATATTTAAAACACATATTTGATGAAGCTTGAAAAACAGTAACATAGTCAAGGAAAAAACTCAAGCTCGTCTTTTGAATTTACTTTCACGTGCTTCACAATGTACGAAATTTTAATAATAATATGCAATTAAGGTAACAGTAATATGTACTGAAATAATATGTTCTTGTGAATAGATTTGGTATTACAGTGTTACATTTTAATGTCGTCAATATGGTCGTGTAGTTTTTTGTAGACGGAGGTTATGTACTCGTATTATAATCATTAGTGATTACTTATTGTTATTATACATATATTTATTCCGCTATGAAACTCATGCGTCATAATTGTACGGAAATGGTACTTGGGAATATTAATTTTCAAATGTTTGTTTAATCAAAGTGATCCGTTGAAACCAGCCAATTTTTAATCTGAATACCAACTGTAAAACTTTTGCACTCGTTTGATAAATGGACGTTAAAACCGTTGCTTTATAGAAACTTCAAATGACAGATACAAATTAAATTGTTCAATACCAGTTTGCACAATTTTAATGCTTTACAATAAAATTCTTTGAACCAAGAATCCAATAATGATTTTCATATCGGGATGAATATAAAGATAATAAAGTGTGCATTGAATATGAAATACTGTTCGGCATTTTCAAAAAGTTTTTTGTTTAAGCTTTTTATTGAACACCCAAGCTTTCCAGTGAATTCAATACCACATATGAGCATCCATATATATGAAAATTTATTGTGAGTTTAGTTAATAAACGTATAGTATCTTTGGTTTTGGTGACACAAATGGTTCTATCGATTAAATAAACAAGGATGACGTGATAATTTTACAGTTACACAAATAACAAATAATAACAAATAACTGTATATGCAGGGTGTGGCCGGAGGGGTGGTACAACCGAGCACGGGGTGATGCTGCATGTAAACATAAGTCGAGAAAAAGGAATAACAGTCTTTTGTTTGACGCTTCGTTTTCGAGAAAATCGAGTTTGAAAATGAGCGAATAATCGTGCTATTGCATAGGAATCGTCTGACGCGTCTGACCATGATCAAATAATTCTACTTTGTGCATATACTAAAGCACGCGAACTTGGCGGAACTTTAAACCCGATTTTCTCGAAAACAAAGCGTTAAACGAAAAAATGTTATTCCTCTTTTTCGACTTATTTTTACATCTAGTATCACCTCCTGCTCGGTTGTACCACCCATCTGGCCACACCCTGTATATATTCTCCAGCTTTTAAAATTAATACATTTTAATTAACTGTGTCTAAAATTCTGATTTTCAAAATCAGTCAACCTATTTAACTTTCTCATTGTTGCAGTACCAACAAATAGTATACAGTAACAATAATAACGCACGTAAATAATAGTAATAATAATGACAGTACTAACAATTATATCAATAACAGTAAATAATAAGTAACAAGTAATTACACATGTCGATCTCTATATAATTTTTTGCTGATGGATCGTATTCTACAGTCGGTGTACAAAGTATTCGTACACATTAAAAAAACGAATTACTTTTTCAAAATTGGACCCAACAGAATGAGTATCTTTTCAGACGTTAGATGGATTAGTTTACTAGCTAATGTGTAAATAATTTTTTAACTTCCCGATTTTATAGGGAAGTTATTGTATTTACCCCGAAAATCGAAAATCGATTTTTTAGCAGATCTTCACGTTTCATGGTCATTGCAGTCATTTTAGACTATTTTCAGCAAAATGTTCGTATGTGTGTGTGTGTGTGTGCGCGTTTGTCCGTTTGTATGGTATCAAATTTTTCGTTAACGTTTTCAGAAAAAGTAACAACGCGATCAGGATGATGAATGATGCAATCGATGTGCCCCGTCGTAATTTAAAGCTGATTAGATTTTGGTCCATATTGGTCAAGTAGTTTTTTAGATTTTTAGTTTTTTTTCGAAAACAGATGATTCTACAATGCAATTTATAAGGGAGGACGAAAATTTTCCACCAAAGAACCAAACGCAATTACATAAAAAAAAATTTTTTCTTAATTTTTTTTTTAGATTTAAAAAATTTTTTTTTTAGATTAAAAAAAATTTTTTTTTTAAATTGATGCTAATGTTACCGCTTGGAATAATCGAAAGTTATTCCAATGCAACAGTGAATTTATCATCTCTACTCCCAAGAATACATTTTGGGAGAATATCGATGAAAGTACAAAAAAAAAAACGATGTTAGCGATTTTGGCGAAGGAGTAACAAATCGGGAAGTTCTTTGTGTGACTCTTGGAGAGTCACACACCAAATAAAAAACATTAATATCAGTAGGCCCTACTAGCCATGCGTATCACTCACCCTCTCGCAAGAGCAGTCCTACCCGCGAGCTCGCGAAGCGAGCGAGCAAAAACAACCCTACTCGCGAGCGAGCGAAGCGAGCGAGCAACAATAGCCCTCTAGTTTTTAATTGTTATTGGCCGCAATTGCGAAGGAAATAGTAAAGGTCTCAATTTCTAAATTTTTTATCTGTACCTGTAATGAAAATTTAGAAGGCGCCTTTGGTAGGTCTAAGTAAGTTATACAGGGTGGTCATTTTATCTGAAGACATTGAAATATCTCGAGAACTATGCATCGGATCAAAACAAGCGGGCAATAAAAGACATCCAATGATACCAAACTCGACCCCTCACCGCCACCCCCTGGGGGTGGGGGTGGAGGACGATAAAAAACTTAAATGGGAACCCCCATTTTTCATTGCAGATTTGGATTCTGCAGAAAAAAATACACAAATTTGACCTAGGAGATCATGTCCTGTAATGGACAAAAATCAAAATGGAAAAAATCGTTGAAAATTGGGGATATCTCGAGAAATACACATCAGATCAGAAAAATAAAAGTAGACGTATTTGATATTTTTAAGAATGCTATTCAATAACACCATAATTGACCCCCTCCCCCACCGAGGGTGGAAGAAAAACTTATTTCAAAATCTTCAATGGAAAACCCTTTTTTGTAGCAAATCTTGGTTTTCCATTGATTTGATATTATTGGTGTAATTTCTTTCACAGATGCGCTGCAATCGAAAGCAGTTGGAAAAATTCATTGATTTGTTTATCAATCCTCAGGAGGAGGGAGTGCGGGTTAATTATGGTGTTATTGAATAGCATTCTTAAAAATATCAAACACGTCTACTTTCATTTTTCTGATCTGATGTGTATTTCTCGAGACATCCCCAATTTTCAACGATTTTTTCCATTTTGTTTTTTGTCCATTACAGCGCCATCTGTGAACCAAAATGCAAAAACTCCTAGGTCAAATCTGTGTATTTTTTTCTGGAGAATCCAAATCTACAATGAAAATGGGGGTTCCTATTTAAGTTTTTTATCTTCCCCCACCTCCACCCCCAGGGAGTGGCGGTAGGTGGTCGAGTTTGGTATCATTGGATGTCCCCCTTCGCGACGAACAACTTTTATTACCCACTTGTTTTGATCCGATGCATAGTTCTCGAGATATTTCAATGTCTTCAGATAAAATGACCACTCTGTATAAAGTTTTACAAAGTTTCTTGTACAAAGTTTCATCGAAATCGATCAAGGATGTTACGAAATATAATTGATTGAAAATAGCAAAAATCGTAAGAATCTGCGATTTAAATGAATCGCAAACCGTAAATTCAAAGATTTTTACATCTTACAATGCCCATTGCTTTTTTATCCGTCAACCAATTTCAATGAAACTTTGGTACATATGTATATATAACTTACTTAGATTTACAAAATACATGTTTTAAATTTTCATTACGGGCACAGATAAAACATTTAAAAATCGTGGTCTTTATTGTTACAAAAGTTTATAAAAAAAGAATTATTTACACATTAGCTAATAAACTAACCCTTCTGACGTCTCAAAAAAACTCAAGCTGCTGAGTCCAATTTTGAAAAATTTATTCGTTTTTAGAAGGTGTACGAATACTTTGTACACCAACTGTATTTACTTCTCTTCCGTTTTCCTTTTCTAGCAGCCCCCAATTCTGCAGCTATCTAAATACTTTAGTCTCTTAATACTTTACAGCTACAGTATTTTAATGTGTAATGTATATTATTGTCACAGAGTGAAAACTACCGATCTCAAACCCAGAGAATCCTTACAGAATTTATTCAGAATGTTCGCAACAACGTTCCCTATTGCTGTAATAACAATACTCGAGGGGTTGAAATTTGAAACTAGAAATCAATACGATTCCGACGGAAGATACTTTTTAAAAAGGATCGCAGGAATAACGACACAATCAAGAACGATCCACGGTGAGTAATCCGAGACGAAACTCGATTCGCGACTAATTGTAAGTAACGGTCTGCCGTAATATTGTTGCTACGGGAAGCGGCAAGGGTCTCATGTATCAGCGTAGCTCAATGGAGAGATACCGTGATACTTGAGGCTGTTTGGGCTCGTAAAATCATGTTCGCGTAATTCCCGAGGGCATGTTATGCTCGTTTGAGGTCAAGCTCTTAAGCTCGCGGTAGCTTAAATCGTTTGTGCGAGGCTGCGTTAAGAAGAGATTGCGAGCGACAACGAGACCGCTGGGTCCACTTGTTTCCTCCGCAATTTACAACGGTTTACGTTGCCCGTAAACGCTGCCGGTGTCGTTCACAAACATTCGGTTTCGAGCGGTTAGCTTCGTGTTCGGTGGAAGAAGGGGCATGGATAGAACTCAAGGAAGAGGGAAAGGTTAAAGAAACGCGGCGCAAAAAAAATATGGAAACAGTAAGGGGCGATCGCTGGTTCGGTGAATTGCAAAGGAGAGATTTCAGGGGGCAGAAAAGTTACTGGAACGAAAAATGAGTTGAAACAGACACTCCGGAGGAATGTTTGCGCTTCTCTTGACCCGGCCGGAAGCAGCGCGATTCCCACTGAATATCCGCGGTTGTTCTTAGGCCGGATTATTGTTTTTCAGGAACGCGAGAACAAAAAGTGGGCCAGCTCATGTTCGGGCACGAATACCCGCGCGTACGTGTATACACCACCCAGCGAGGCTCTGTGCGAATATTATTGTTTTCGGTTCCCGAATGATGATCGTGTAGCATTCTGCATTTCGTACGCGCTGTTGGAAAATCGAAACGAATTTCTATCCAGCGTTGCTATTTATCAGCAACACCGTTCGCCGACCGGCGGAGTGTCGGGCATTTCAAAAATTCCGTGCATCCAGCCAGCTCCAAAATTGATTCTATCGAGCCCTGACTTGCCGGTTGCGCAATATCTGCC
Organism: Lasioglossum pauxillum; assembly: GCA_933228785.1. NCBI lineage: Eukaryota > Metazoa > Arthropoda > Insecta > Hymenoptera > Halictidae > Lasioglossum > Lasioglossum pauxillum. The sequence goes on from OW121699.1 coordinate 42,711,244, forward strand.
GATCCGGTTCCCATCGTAATGCATTTTTCTCGTTGATTCGATACGAATCGATGGACAAAACCGGACGCGCCTAGCAGAAATTTCGAGTGGACAATACTTTTAATGAATTGTCTGTCACTTGATTTAAGCACTTGTACATCAACAACTTGCACGCCTCGCGAATTTTCGGATTCTCTTCCACCGGTTTCGCTACTGAGGCATCCGACCGGAAGCTTCCAGTTTATGATCCGAATGAATTTTGAAGTTGCAAAATGTGATAGAATATCTTATATTCATTGTTATAAGAATATTAATTCCCTATTATAAAATGTTACCGTACCTCACCGCTCCTCCCTCGGATTAGGCGATATACCTGTAAAGGCCGTTATAGTAAGCAAAAAACGCATGTAAAACTTCAACCACGACAGATCAACGACACGTGCGGCAGACCCATCGAAACGACGAGCGGACTACCCTTATAAATCACGTCATTGACGACCGAAGACAATACCAAAAGGAATTTCTTTGACCGTTTCCCCACTTCTCAACCTGAAGTCCTTCCGATACATCCTCGTCCAATTAACAAACGCAACATTTCCCCACCTAAATCCACCCCGAAAAAAACCGAGGTGACAACCGCAGAACTATTTTGACCGTGGTCGGAGTAACTTCTTCCCGTTCGCTGTCACAAAGTATGTTGTATAGTGTTTAGTGATTGTGTAGAAGTATGGTGTTTCGTGCTTCATAGTTATTAACCCCTCGCCCAACGATTTATTTTGCGGTTTTAGTGATTCAAATTTTCTTTGTACTTCGTAATTTCCTAAAAGAGGAGAAAATGTATATCTATTGTATGCCTACATACTCTCCAATAAGTATACATTAACGAAACCAAAATAGAATCTCATCTCGGTTTAAAGGAAATGAATAACATACATATTATTAGACTCTGTTCGGAATTTTCATCACGAGTCTGACCCGATATTGTAGGGCGTAGAGAAAGGGGTTAAGACGTATTTGCGTAAATGTCAGTGTCCTGTGGATCCGACGAAGGAACAGAAGATTCTGAAAAATTTGTAAGTACCTATACTTGACATTAGTATTTTATAATGTAGGATTAATATTCTTATGTGTAACAATGGATATATGGTATACTTTCACATTTTGCAACTTCAAATTTATGATTCGAATGGGCAAGGAGACGATCACTTGGTACGGGCCTAGCGACGAATGTCCCTTTAAATTTCGTTTGTCTCGACGCACGCACACGATTATATTCTGTCTCATCGACACGGTCGTGTAGACTGTAGTAGTAGCTTCTGTCTATACGTATAATTCTACACGATCAAATTTTGCCAGAACTTTAACAGCTTATATCTCAATAACTATTTGTTTGCAACGTTTGGCTCCTTTCAAGCTTTTTCTCTTTTCGATGAGTGGAAGGTATTTATGTAAAAACAAACTCTAACAACAATTTTCTCCGTTATGAACAATTTTGCGGCAAGTTTCTCTTACAAATGTCCACCGATCCAGAGGTGTAGATTCATCCCTCGAACGGATGACCATTAACTTCTTGTACACCCTGTACACCCTGTGTTGTCGGTGAATGTAATCACTAGACTGCGGATCTTTATGCAAAATAAAAATTGTCTGCATCGATTGCAAGAAATAGAAACCAAACTGAATGTTATTTTTTCCTCCCTTAACTATTTTAATAGAGGAAAAATCATACAATCATCTCTTCAATTTTGAAAATTTTCCAACAATTATAAATTTCATCTATTCAATTTTCCTATAAATGTCTAGTTATTACTAGACTGCGGATCTTGGTAATTATTGCGAAAGGGTCTGCGTACTCCGATTTTGATGAAACTTAAATATGTTATAGATTTCGACATTTTGAACAACTTTTTCCTTTTCCAATATAGGGGGGTCGCTTTTAGTTTTCGAGATATTTGCAAAAGCTATTGCTAATACTGTATTCAATTTTTCGTATTTTGTTTACATTTTGACGCTGTGGAGATGAGAGAGAAAATAGAGTCTCACTCTGGTCATACATATACAGGGTGAATTCGATAAAGCAGGACACCTAAATATCTCCGTTACTTTTCGTTGTACAACAAAACTTCGTAGGACAAAGTTACATTGTTTGAAGGGCCACATATAACGGTGTAAAGGAAAAAAAATTTCAAGGTCATTTTTATGAGATTTCAAGTTTATCGATGTTTTTTTAAATGGAATGAGGTATTTTTTAATACATCAATCGATGCAGCTGGACATTCGTTATAAAGAAGTACTAACCTATGTATGTCGAAAAGTTAGTAGTTCACGAGATATTTCGATTTAAATAACTCCAAAATACCATTACTGTCGTACTAAGGCGTTACACAAGTAAGTAAACACTAACGTCTTAGTACGACAGTAATGGTATTTTAGAGTTATTTAAATCGAAATATCTCCTGAACTACTAACTTTTCGACATATATAGGTTAGTACTTTTTTATAACGAATGTCCAGCTGCATCGATTGATGTATTAAAAAATACCTCATTCCATTTAAAGAAACATCGATAACCTTGAAATCTCATAAAAATGACCTTGAAAATTTTTTCCCCTACACCGTTATATGTGGCCCTTCAAACAGTGTAACTTTGTCCTACAAAGTTTTTTTGTACAACGAAAAGTAACGGAGATATTTAGGTGTCCTGCTTTATCGAATTCACCCTGTATAGGGTGAGCTTTCAATTTTGAAAGACTGCTTCTGGATTTTCGTATGCGTGGTCGGGCCTCTCCGCCCCTACTACCTAATCCTGACTAATTCTGATCGCATAAAATTAGAATTACTTAGGATTAGGTGGGTGGGGGGCGGAGAGGGCCGGCCGTTAAGCCGGCCCGGCCACGCATACGAAAATTCAGAAGTAGTCTTTCAAAAATGAAAGGTCACCCTATATACAGGGTCATCCGTTTTTAAACGGACAAACGTAAACCGGCTATAAAGAACCCCAAATGGAACAAGTTTTACCCCTGCCACTTTTTTTGTTTCGGCCTTGATTTCTAGAAAATTGCAAAGAACCATAATTTTTTTAGTTCACATAAACTTGAATATCTCGGGACTCCAGTGATGAATCTTGGTGATTTTTCCTTTGTTTGGTTTAAAATAAATAGGGGCATCTTTTTTGTTAACAAAATATTTTTGTATGACCTTCGGATCTTTGTTTTTTTGGCATAGGGCACGTCGTGGAAAAATTATGGTTTTTTGCGATTATCTAAAATTCAAGGCCGAATCAAAAAACGTGGTAGGGGTAAAAATTGTTTCATTTGGGGTCCTTTATAGCTGGTTTACGTTTGTCCGTTTAAAAACGGATGACCCTGCATGTATGACCAGAGTGAGACCCTGCTTTCTCTCTCATCTCCACAGCGTCAAAATGTAAACAAACGCCGCACCGGGACAGGCTTACGTTGTCACGGTGCGTGCAGGAATACGAAAAATTGAATACAGTATTAGCGATAGTTTTTTGCAAGTATCTCGAAAACTAAAAGCGACCCCCCTATATTGGAAAAGGAAAAAGTTGTTCAAAATGTGTTGCAGAATAACATATTAAAATTTCATCGAAATCAGAGTACGCAGACCCTTTTGCAATAATTACCTGGATCTTTATGCAAAATAAACATTTTCTACCTGAATCGCAACAAACTGGAGTGTAATAGAAATATAGTATTTTCTTTCTTAATATGTTTAATAGGTTGAAGATAATGTTCAGTGTTTTTAAATTCTTCTAATCTTTTTACTGTTTTGAATTACTTCTACCCATTTCTGTCATAAATCAAGGCATATAATCAAGGTAATCCATTTTCGAAGAACGAAGAACTGAACGACTGTTGAATGAATATTGAGACTGTCTTCCAAAATGTAGCGATACCTCTACAAATATTAATCTACTGTGATGGACAAAAGTGTTGGCATAGTAAGAAATTTGAGTAAAGTAGAAGTTTCTAACTCGATTGTGTGCAATGGAAGTTAGGAGAAAATAAAGATAAAAATAGATAAAAATATGTACAAATACTTACCCCACCAACTCCATATTCCATTGTAGCTTGCATGTTCTTTACACCCATTTCTGTATTACGTTTCCTCCACGCTAATTGGTCTTAGTTGAAACTTATACATTTGAGAATGGCTTTTGCCTGAGACTAGAATTCTATTCCAAAAATCAATACCTTTATTACGAAATTCCATTGCAAATTTTCTTCGTCTTTTTTTAGTCCTTTTTATTTGAATTTCGTGCTGGGCCAATACTTTCGTTCACCACTGTATTTGGAAAAATGTAATATGAATCGAAAGTAAATTTGAAATACCAATACCCTCTAGCACTGGATTAATAAAACTGAAAGCAAATGGATTTTACAAAAGAATAAATCTTTGCGAAACTGTGGTCGCTAATAAAGGAAATTGACCCTATTATTAAGCACTTTTTATTCATATTAAATTTCATACAAAATTAATATTTCTAGAAATATCATCACAACGCTTTTGTGAGATATGCAGTTACACCTAATGATCTGAAACTTAAGCAGTATACACAACACGAAAAAATATTCAACACGTTCTGATTTTGTAAACACCCATTTGTTTAGAAAGTATGTTACACATAGCTTCGACTTTGAAGATTATTTTTGCGATCCAAATACAAATAATGTTACCTAACAAGTAACAGTAAATTTTGTCGTGATCCTCAACGAAACAATTTCAGTCAACGAAAGTTCTCCGATACCGGAACCGACCGACATCAGTATTACAGACTCTGTTTCAAAAGAAGATATCCGAGTAACATCGACGGTTACAATGGCTGTCCAACACACTCTGATCATTTAAACGTTGTCTACTACGTCCTTTTTAGAAAAACAATATGATTGACAACACTGAGAGCGAGAACGTTGTAAGTCGTACAGATACCAATACATGTGAAACGACTTTTATTTACATATCCGTGAAACAGAGGAGTGTGCAAATACTTCCTTCTTTCTCAATAAGAAAAATACATTTACTGAGAAAGTAATTATAAACAGAAAATGCAATGCTTAATCAATTCAGTCGTTACCGTCGTTTATCCTTTACACTTTACAGTCTTTGTGATAACAATATTTAATTATAAATGCGCGGTATTCTCTTCAAGAAACGTGACAAGAATTTCCATAAAAAGAATTACTCATCTGGAAAAATGTAAATTATCCGGACAAATTGGTGGGACAAAATGATAAGATTTGTGTTTATACAATGGAATCTATAAAAACAATGTACGAGTTTTGTTTAATATTCAATATTTTGTAGAGCGCCCTTTATTTCTTATCGAGGAAATTAATTATTGTATAATTTTTTAATTTTTATCTGCCTTCACATAGTGCCATTCATGTTTAATATACATTGTTTGAAATCACGTATTAATACGGAAATTATTTTGAAATATTCTTTATATGGTATATGAATCAACAAAGTATTACATTACTTTCTTGATCAGTTTCATTATAATTTGTGATAATAATCTGATTATAATAAATGGTATTCTGTGAATTAATTAGTGACACAATATTTTCCGATATCTTACAATTTATAAAAGACGAATATGTATAATAAGTTTACATAACCGCACAGTAGGTTCGACAAGCAATAGATTACATGATAAATTGTACTATTTGCTCATCAAACAAAGGACATTGCCATGCAATATCGTTGATGCGCGGTATGTCATGTCCGCATTGGCGTTTTGGATCATTAGTTACACTTACTCGAGGAAGTGAGAATGAAAGGCAATAATGATCGGCTCTACATCTGTTGATTGTAGTTATTATGATTTCTCATGAATAGACGCGAATGTTCATGCAATTTTCAATTTTTGTAGACGAATTTTTTGAAAGCGGAATAAAATAGGGTCTTAATTATTTTCTGTGGTAGTAACCTTTTTAGAATTTAAATCAATTGAAATCGTACCAAATTCTGCCATGTTTTATATCCTAGCATTCTATGAAAATTTTCAAAAGCCATAAAGATCCGCAGTCTAATCTTGAATAATTTTTTATTTTTTATTAATCAAACTTTAACCATCGTATATGTCTCGTTTTTCTAATTAAAATAACACCTAACACGATATAAATATGTAGTTATGATCATAATTACTCTTGTGTGCTAAGCGATTAAAGTTTCGGGCGTGAGAGAGAACGACGAACGAAAAAGAAAGAGAGGCAGATAGTGGAAGTGTCGAACAGAGTAGGGCAATAATCAACTAATATTTAAAAATGACTAATAGCCTTTTCGAATGTTAGTCATAGAAAAATAGTCATTAGTCAAACTTTTTTATTAGTTAGTTATAACTAAATGGCAAATATTCACAGCGCTAAGTAATCGTTAGCTATTGCTTATTAGTGAATTAGTAGTTGATCAGTCAACAATCTCTAGTCATCAGTCACTATTGTGCGATTAACATACATTAATATTATTAATTAGTTATCACTAACTAATCAAAAAGTTTTGACTAACAACTATTTTTCTATGACTAACATTCAAAAAGACTATTATTCATTTTTAAATATTAATTGATTATTGCCCTACTCTGGTCGCGAACTTCAGTGTCTCTTTCTTATTCAATTGCTATCCTTCTGTACGTTCGGCATACTACAAAGAATTGTAGCACCTCTACTAGAACTGTCATTCGGTAGACCCGACGAGACGACAGTTACGGAGGGACTACTGTAGTAGCGGCTTACGTAGTAGGGGAATGAACTGATTGATGGTGGTGATCTGGAAGTATCTGTTTAATCTCGTTAATCAGTCAGTGCCGATTGAATTAGCAATTCCGGTTCGATTTTACTAGCTGTGAACACTAATATACAGGGTGAGTCACCTAACGATTGCACCTCGCATCACTTTGTTGCTTTTAAAGATACGTCAAATTTCTTCAGGACAGAATTGAATAGTCCGATGAGGCTCACACGATGCCATAAAAATATTTGTTTCTACGTGATCTTTTTTTTAGAGATGTCAAGGTCACCTTAATTTGTTTAAATGGAACCACTCCTTTTTTCAAACGTACGATGATAGTCCCATTCATTGCGAATTCAGTGACTATAATTACTCAAGGTCATTCAAAGTCACAGCCAGAGGAAACGTATATCAATGTAGGTATTTAAAAAGTGATATATAAAAGAATGAAGGTGAGCTTGAAATCTCTAAAAGAAAATAATATAAAAACAAATATCTTCACCATTCAACTTTATCCTTAAGACATTTCACGTTAGGTGACTCACCCTTTATATTGTACGAATTACACTTTATGTGTGACGATCGTATCTTACGTGAAATTCTGAGCAAAGTGCGGTACAGACTGAATTAGGGAATTAGAGAGTCGAATGTCCGTATTGTTTGAACACGAACAGAGAGTGATCAGGGGAATAGAATAATAACGCAGCACGATTTGTATTTGTGTTGCTCGTATCCGTGGGCGGGCACGTAAGACCTGTTCGGTGAAATCGTCGCAGCGTTTCCGGAGTCGAACAATATTGTACGCGCGATAGGCCCGAAGCTTTGTAGTCTCTCATAATTGATTTCTAGTCACGTGCCTCAAAACCACGCTACTGTAAGCCTGGGCCGCGACAACACGGTCCACGTATTCTTGCAAAAGCAATTTCGCCGTACACCCCACACTGCCTTTCGTTCCTGTTTTATTTATTTCATTGTTCGGCCGCCTTTCACGTGCACAATGAATCCGACTGCTAGCCTATTTCCGGTCGGCTTTGTACGATGGTCAGCTGCAAATATCATTCACGACATATCGTTCGTCTCGCGAATCCCAAATTCGCATGGTCGTTCGTACGGTAACAATTTTTTTTTGACATTTCCCTTTTTTTTGTTCTGATATTTGCGCTCTTATTTGGTTTCGGGGATGGTTGTTTGCCGCCGCACCCGTGGACATTGGCTGTCGATGGGCAACGTAATCGCGTGTAAAGCGCCGCTTTTTGGGTTTTCCCTCGCCAGAGTGTGTAGCCGCGCGAAACTTTTCAATACTCTTTGCGGTTTCCTGGGACACACACCGCCATAACGGATTCTGTTTTGTAGGGGTGTGCGAGAACCCGAAATATCGGGAACCCAATGGTCGGAACGCGTCGAGAAGAGGTCGAGTCGGGTCGGGTCGGGTTCCCAAAAATTTCGAGATTCCTGAAGAAATCGGGTTCCCGAAAATTTCGAGAATATGACATAAGACACTCTTGAAAAGAATTCGTGATGGACAACATTCTTTCAATCTCGAAAACATCTAGAATAAAAATTCCGAAACTATGAATGTATTCATTAAAACGAATATAAATGATTACTGGGTTCTCGAAATTTTCGGAAATCCCGATAAATTCGAGAATCTCGAAATTTTCAGGTACCCGTCCCGATCCCGAAAAAATTTCGTTTCCCGACCCGACCCGATATTTCGGGTTCTCGCACACCCCTAAGAATATGTCATAAGACACTTGAAAAGAATTCGTGATGGACAACATTCTTTCAATTTCGAAAACATCTAGAATAAAAAATCCGAGACTATGAATGTATTAATTAAAACGAATATAAATGATTACTGGATACTCGAAATTTTCGGGTTCTCGCACACCCCTAATATTTTGTATCAACTTATTTTGGATTTCAGGAAAAAACATTTTCCAAAGAAGGTTTATTGGTTCTAGCTTTACACAAAATATTACTAAATACATTGAGTGTAAAAAGTATCCATACGCTCTTTAAAATAGAATAACATTTGTGTAATTGTACCAAACGACCTGATGGAATCAATTAGAAGCATTGGTTTACGAAATGATGTGCAAAAAAGATTTTTCAAAAATTATAATTTACAAAGTTACATGCAAAATATAAAAGGCTTTCTTTAAAACTTTTTTATTTGGGCCCTTAAAGAAAATTTAAAATATACAGGGTGTCCCAAAATTCGTGAACTTCCCAAAAGGGGGTGGTTCCTGAGACCATTTCAAGCGACATTTTCCTTTGCAAAAATGTTATTCGCGGCTTTGTTTAGGAGTTATTAACAAAAAACACGGACCAACCAGAGCGCGACCTAGACCTGAGTTGGCACAGTCGGCCCGGTGCGCCAACTGTCTATTGGCCGACTGTGGCAACTCGCGTCTAGGTCGTGCTCTGATTGGTCCGTGTTTTTCGTTAATAACTCCTAAACAAAGCCGCGGCTGACATTGGTGCAACTTCTCTTTCGGGAAGTTCACAAATTTTGGACACCCTGTATAATTTTAGATCTGTGTTAGTTATACACCTGCTGAAAATTTCATCGAAATCGATTACCATACACACGAGCTACAAGCGGTGAAAATCGTAGTTTTACACGACTTTCGATCAGTTTATGCTCAAAATCCACAGATTCTTACATCTTTCGATGTGTCTCGTTTTTTCTCGTGTCAACCGATTTCGATGAAAAAGTTTTAAAAAATGTCTTTTTTATTTTTACGTGACCTTGTAAATTGTAATTTTTGGAAAATCTTTCCATATCATTTCGTAAAAGAATGCTTCTAATTGATTATAAAAAATCAGGTCGTTTTACACTCGAATACTTTTTACACTCACTGTATATGTATCTAAAACATCACTAATGATTAACCATTAAAAGGGTATTCTGATTTTCGAGGTTGTCTTTCCACCAAATTATACGAATTCTTTTCAGAAGAACTATCGAACTTTTCGCATAAGGATTTTGCACACGGGTCTATGGATATTTGAAGTACATACATACGTATGTATATTATTTTTTTAAGCAAATGATCAGAGTGTATTTTGAGAAACATATGAATGTATGTAGCTGTGGTTTGTACCAAAATAAATGAAAAATCTAGTTTTGAAAAACTCTTATGTTTTAAAAAGGAATTTCATAAATGTGGACAATGCGAGTTATGTTTAAAATAAGATTAATTGCGTTGTTCAAAACTAATGAAACAATGTGTACGACATAGGTATTTTAATTTATTTTTACTGTTACGATTATGTATTAAACTAAACTTCTAATTTGCTTTATTTTTGATAAAACATTTCATGCAAACTGGAATTCATGCAATACTAATTACTAACACAGTGAAGAATTTATTCAATAAAATAACAAATATAAATGAGGTAGTAGAAGTTTTAACCCACGAAGAAATGTCTACATTAACAATCATTAGTGACATTTATTTTTGCTTTATTTTTACTGTCAGGAAATGTATTAAACTAAACTTTTCATTTGCTTTATTTTTGATAAAACAATTTATGAAAGTGGGAATGTATATAGTAATCCTTCGCAATCTACTAATTACTAACACACACAGTGAAGAATTTATTCTATAAAATACCAAATATAAAAGAGGTAGTAGAAGTTTTTTAACGCACGAAGTAATGTTTATATTAACAACCATTAATGATATTTATTCTTACTTTCCTGTACCGTAAGGATTTTATAATGGACTACAAAACTTTTCATTTGCTTTATTCTTAACAAAACAATTTATATAATAATTCTTCGCAATCTAATAATTACTAACACAATGAACAATTTCTTCAATAAAATACGAAAGAGGTGGTAGACGTTTCAATTATAGTATTACGAAGTTGAAGGGTGTGGAATACGAGTTCAGAATAAAACCTTGTCAACAGATTTTGTAATCGCGAAAGGGCTTGAGAATGGGTTTATTCACGCGAAGCAAAACGCGCAGCACACGAACCGTCTGGGATCCCACAAAAGAGTCATTTATCCGCAGCAGGAAATGTTCGAATTCTCAAGAGGATACAAATGTTCAAGTCGCGTGATTCGATTCCCATGAAAATTCGTCTCGCTGGCAAATGAATGGGCCACGGAAAACGAGTGTTGTGGTCGTAATAATTGACATTCTCCCCGGTAATTGCTCAGAACGATTAAAACTCTATTCTGAATTCCGTCTGTGAGGCAGTTATTAACCGGAGCGACTGGAATTCAACGGGCGCTTTTTCCCCCCCTCAATAATTTAATTTGTTCCAATGCGAGTGGATGGTGTTGTTTGCCAGGAAACAATGCAATTTGTTGTCGAGCTCGTAGAGACGGTCGCGCAGATAGACCTTTTAGCGAAAAGCCATCCACACGAAGACTCTGCTTGCAGCTGCACAGGACCATTCTCACCGGTATAATACGATTCGTATTTACCTATTCGTAGTCGTCCCAGTCAGCATCTTAAAGTCGAGAGGGCGCCGACGGGGGTCCGCGGCAATAATAAGAAATTGATAGTAAAGGAGGCATAATTCCGAGTATACCGCCACTCGGCCCCATGAATTTTTCATGAATTCCGGGGCTGTATGTATGCAAATCGGGCTATTTTCACGATTCGGAATACCTTAAACGCGTTAAATATACGGCCGGGAATAGACGCGGTATAACGTAACATGGTTTGCCTCTCGAGACCATTAAGTTTTCACTTAACCCTCGGCTTTCTTCCGTTGCGTACTGTCACAATGTAACCGAGCCACGCGTCTCTGTTATCACATCTATTCTTTTCCGGTCGAACGTGCCGCCTCCCTCGCTCATTCCTTTCCCCGATAGGATCCCAGATTAGCGGTCAACTTGCTCAATCAATTCTCCGGTTGAGTTCGTGCGACGGACGATGACACCTGACACCTGTTTCCTCTTACCGTGAAGTCTTTAAAGGATAATCCTGTTTGTTAGACATCCTCCTTCTCCTCCTCCTTCTCTTCTTCTTCCGTTCTTCATCGTCGCACAGTGGAGTATTTGACCCGAAAAGTCGGAAAAAAGTCAATTTCAGAGTTTTGCGTAAGTAGTTGAAGGTTATTTATTGTACACCTGTGTGAAGTACTCTACTTCATCGAAACTCGAGAGATTTTATAGCACGCTTTGCGTTCTTAAACAGTCTCTGAAACAGCGTTCATTCATTAGCGATTTTCAAGTGTTTTATAATAAATTCTTACATTGCAGTAGCTTTTCAAGTAAGTGTACAGACTTTAACACAGATTTTATTTCGTTATCATCTAAATTAGTATAGTTATTAATAGACTGCGGATCATTACGCATTTATAGCAAAATTGAGTATATGAAATTCAAAATTGTTGCACAATTTTTAAAATTGAAGATGCCAATATATAATTTCTCCTATATTAAAATCATTACGGGAAGAAACAACATGAAATTGAGTTTTTATTTCTAGCAAACGATGCTGACCATTTTTATTTTGCATAAAGATCCGCAGTCTAGTTATTGATTTTTTAACATAATCAATCATTCTGTAAGTTTTTTTACGATCACAAAACTTTATTGACGATTTCGTTATACCATTGAGTAATATTCGGTAAAGGTTTGTGAACATTAGACTGCAGCTTTTATGCATTTATGACAAAAATTGGGTACGTACAATTTAAAGCTGTGGACATGTTAAAAGTATTTAAGGACATCAATGTATTAGTTTCAGCTTAATAGGATAATTTAAAGAAGAATACAATATTTATTTGGTTTTTGCGTCCTGCAATCAATGCGAACACTTTTTATTATGCATAAATCTTTATGCTGTCTGGTAATAATATATATTTTAAACGATCACTTTAAATAGCCTGATACAACATAGTTGTGCCAGATTTACATAGTTGGTAGCAATCAAAGGAAAGTTTACAGTAACGAAATAAAATCGAAAGCAATTACATACTGTAGCAAGCTAGTTTGCAATTTGTTTTATTGTTAGTTTCAGAACGAGCAGGCACTCCGACGTAGAAGACTCCGCAGCAATCCAATATTGCGCGAGAGTACAGGAAGTAGAATCTGGGTTTTGTCGAGGGGATATCTCAATTGGCGTTTCGTAAATCGAACAGCCAGTAATCTGTTCATAAATGCTCAACCGCGAGGGTCATTGTCAGGCATGAAAGTCGTCTCGGATTTCCGTTGCAGAGGCCTGGAAACACTAGAAGCGCCATTCGTCCAGATGAATCCTGTTAAAGCGGAACGGGACAACGACAGGATGCTCCGGCGGGACGCAAGGCAGACGGTAATTAACACCAGGGGTAAGGCTTTGGAAATTTGAATTAAAACTCGCGATAAGAAAAGTATCATAACAGGACACTGATCGTTGACCAGGTAAGGTGAATGTACCAGTAAACGACCGGTTAGAAATAAGATCATGCTACAATTATTTATAGCTTGTTGCCTTTTGGTATACTTAAACAATTATAACTTCTTCTCTCGTATACAGTTGTCATTTCATTTCTACTGGCAATTATAAATTAATAAATTGTAATAAAAGAAGATATGCGCTGGCAAGTGACCATTGAATAGCTACTAAGTGAATAAAAGACAATATAAATAATATAAATAAACGTAAATATAAATAATTATTTTTAAAATGAGACCAGTTACATCACGAAGTTGTGACAGTTGAAATATCAACAACCTTTTAATGGAAATGTAGTGTTCCTTTAATTTTGCACGTGTATACTGGGATTTTGTGGAAAGTTTGAGGATGACATTCAGCTCTTAACGTATTTAACTGTAAGATACGGCATTGTTGGGCACCTTTCCGTCAATTCAGGCAAAACCATCACTACTATATAGCGCCTACTGCCCCCTTCCAATAAGCGCCGCCGTTACGGTGGAACAACCAAGACGCAAAAACCCAGCGAACGCGAAGACTTGCGGAGATTTTGATGCCGTCACGCCTTATCTTTTATTTTCACTTTGCATCGACTGCTCCGAATGAAAACGTCGGCCCTCAAAGTGTTAATACGCTGATTAATAAATTCAGAATGAGTTTGCATGGGCGGAGAAAGTGAACGCGGGGAACAATGAATCGGGGAGTAGCTGTTCACCTGCTGCATCGACAGCGGACATGTTCAAATGGGTGAATCGCGAGCTTGGCTGCCGGCTGATACGCATACGTGTTTAATGTTAATGCCTCCATAAGGATGCACGGGACATAGAAATTTCCTGTGTTCTACTGGCAGTCAAATCAACGATAGCGTCTGTAATAAAATTGGAAGAAAGTGGGCAACGCCAAAATAGTGTCTAGGGGAGGCGCCAAATTTCTTTTTGCGCCAGTATTTTTTGTAATAATGTTATTATTATGTAACACGTGACTATATTATTATTATATCTATTAAAAAATACGGAGGGCGGAAAACAAATTTTTTTGTTAGGGAGACGTAGTAGCATAAATGTTGAGAAACCGCTGCATGCAAAGATGGGGGTTTTCAATAGTCAAAATCTAGGCCGCAGTCGCTCTCAAAAATAATTCGGAAGTATAAAGCTGTGCATGTAACTATATTCATAAAGTTGTGACAGCTACATGCCGTCGAATAATGCAAATTACGCCTCGTAAACGTAAAAATATGACTTTTGAGGGCCATCACAGCCTAGATTGATCTTTTATCTAGCGCTTGTGACTACTAAAAACCCCATCTTTGCATTATCGATAAATGAGAATCCGCATCCCGCACCCTTGCAATCCTAAAAACGATTCTACCCTCTTAAGTGTTGGTCTCATTATTAATACGCTATTTTCTAAATATTTTCTCTGAAAAATTCGAGATTTGTCCTCAGGAAACTTTGTTCCCAGAAAGGTTGACTATTGGGTTGAAACTAATATAAGGCACATGCCAGTACAGTAGACCCCCGTATAGCGTGATCAACAAATCGTTCACGATGACTGTATACGTGTATCTTCTTTGAAAGTAACTCAACAGTGTTTTTAAACAATTCTTTTGTATGTAAGGTAGACGTGTAGAGGACGTACGAAGATCAACTCAAAGTAAAATATTTTCCATTGCAGTTGACCTTCAATACGCTTGAATGACCTTGAGTCGTAGGTCACACCTAAGGTGTAGGTCGCATTTTAACCTTTGCAGTCGGAGCTATTTTAACTCGAAAATTAAACATTTCTTCCGACCTAGAATATAAAATTTGGTGGATACGAAATTGATATAATACCTCATGTAGTACTTAAATGTTTAACAATTGATTGGACACGAACATATCTAGTAATGTCAACAATATTTTAAATGATGGTACAGCAATTTATGTATACTGGCGCCTCAGAGTCACCACTCGAGTGTTGAGGGTTAACATGCCCTGTTAGATAGTACATAGAAAAATACGTGTATCATTCCATTTAAGAAGAAACGGAGTTGACCTTCACATGTCCTCTACGCGTCCACTCGCAGGAAAACTGTTAATACCAGATTAGGCCTCCCACGAAATCAAGCATGTTTCATCCGACACGTTCTTTTCTACCAGCAATAGCTACCGAGTTATTCAGGTGACCTGTTTCAAATGCCTCACCCTGTATTTATTGTACATTCACTACCGCGTTAGACGGGAGTATACCGTGCTCGTTTATCTCTCGAAGCTACGGTTCTAACTCTGCGAGAGTCTCCAAAA